>JAPDVU010000005.1:166903079-168103079 GCA_026230045.1 Corynorhinus townsendii | reverse complement strand
GCCTCACGCAGGCCATGCATGCGATAGTCCCCGCCTTCCCCGCTGCTGTCCCCCTAACTGCTGCAGGACTCGCTTGTAAGGGCTTTTCCTCGGTAGGCAATTACCTGAGTTCATGTGGTTAATTGAAATATTCCTTTTCCTAGAGTTTTAATTCATCCAGCATCGTTTCAGGAGCCACAGATAATAAGACCTAATTTATAATTAGGGCTTATCAAGAATCAGCTCATTTCTAGACCCCTGATTCCCAAGGAGGGAGCGTGCAGGGTGGGAGCGCCTCTTCCCTTTCCAGGGAGTTGCTACCCGAAAGCTCCAAGAGGCACCAGGGGAGGAGGAGAACTAATTGGGAGCTGGCCCTCCATCCTGGACACGTTATTAATTGGATTATGGGAAATCTCAGGCCCCAGGCATATCCCAAGGAGGCACCGCTGCCTTCCTTGGTTCACTGTGAGAATATTAGGCACAAGCACACAAGACCTGAGTTCTGCTCAGTCTTTCAGGCGCTGGGAACCTTTAAATAAGTCACTGAGCACTGCTTAGCCTCAGTTTCCCCACCTATTCAATGGCCTGAATCACCCTGGCCTCTCAGCGCCCATGGGAATTTCATGCGATGATGGGCAGGTGCATTGCAGGAGCTATCATGAGTCCTTCTGGGGCCTTTGTGCTGGGCCTGGGCCTGAACAACAACCAGAAAAGGGTGTCCCATCCCAGGAAACTGCCTCAGAGAGGTTGGGACTGGCCAAGACCCACAGGCCGGAAGAGTTGGGGTCTGCCTTTGACCCCAGCTGTCTTTCTGCCTGGTTGATTGAGCCTTGCTTTGCGCCTTCGTCTTCCAGAGGTCTTGAACTCTAGTCCCTCTGTTGCTTACCTACTACAAGCTCCACCTGTCCCTGGAAGCCACTCAAACACCCACCTGCCCAGACTGAGTGTCAGGAAGGGGTAATGGAGGGACAGCAGGGTGAGCCCAGCGCTGGAATCATACAGGCTGGTTTCAAACCCATACTGTCAGGATTTTTTTTAACCAAAAGAATGTGACATGAATTCAAATGATCTTCAGCTAAAATAGATATAATGTTTCTAAAAACTCTAGAGGTACCAGCTTTAGGTAGGGCTGGATCCAGGTGCTCAATGATGGGGACAGAGCTTTTTTCTCTCCCCAACTCTTAGCTGTGGTTTTCTCTATATGGCTTTCCTTCCTCATCAAGGTTTCACCAGCAGTGGGAAGGATGGCGTTGGCCCATCCCTGGTGAGGGAGAGGAGGTGGAATGAGCCCACTCTGTAGACAGAGCAGGATTTCCATGCAGCAGGGAAGAGTGGTTCTACAAAGAGAGGGACATTGAGAACCCAAAAAGCCATGTAATCTCAAGCCATTCACTCTCTCTGATCATCGCTTTTCTCGCCTATGTAATGGTATCAATAGCAATGCTGCAGGATTAACATACAAAAATCAATTGTATTTCTGTACTCTAGCAGTGAGCAACCCATAAAGAAAATTAGGAAGACAATTCCATTTATAATAGTTTCAAAACAAAACAAAAATATTTAGGAATAAATTGAACAAAGGACTGTAAGACTTGCACACTAAAAACTACAAAACATTGCTGAAAGAAATTAAAGAAGACCTAAATAAATGTAGAAAGCCTGCATTCATGAAAGACCTAATATCGACAAGTAGTAATACTTTCATCATGTTGATCTGTCTACGCAATACAATTTCTGCCAAATCCCAACTGCCTTTTCTTCAGATATTGACACACCGATCCCAAAATTCACATAGACACACAAGGAACCGAGAATAGACAAAACAATCTTGCAAAAGGAAAGTAAAACGGGAGTACTCACAACTTCAACCTTAACTTGCCGATTTCAAAACGTTCTCCAAAGCTACAGTAATCAAGACATAAGGAAAGACACGTAGATCAATGGCATAGAACCCAGAGCGCAGAAATCGGTCCGTGCATCTGTGGCCCCCTGCTTTACAAAAGGGTATCAAGACAATGACGTGAGGAAAGAATCGTCTTTGCAATAAATGGTGCTGGGACAACTGGCTATGCACATGCAAAAGAACGAAGTTAGACCCCTACCTCACACATTATTCAATGGGTCATGGATCTCAACCTAAGACCTAAAGCCATAAAACTCTTAGAAGAAAACACAGGAGTCTATCATATGACCTTGGGATAAGCAGTAATTCTTAGATAAGGCACCCAAAATGTGGGACAACAGGAAAATAAATTAGACTTCAAAATTAAAAACTCTTGTGCTTCAAAGGACCATATCCAGAAAGTTACAGAGAGAACAGAGACAATATTTGCAAGTCAAATATCTGATAAGGGAATTGTATACAGACTATACAAAGAAATCTTACAGTTCAATAATAAAAAAGATAAATAACCCAAAAGATATGAATATACATTTCTCAAATGTGTATCTTCAATAAGCACATAAGAAGATACTCAACAGCCCTGGCTGGTTTAGCTCAGTGGACAGAGCGCCGGCCTGCAGGCTGAAGGGTCTCAGGTTCAATTCTGGTCAAGGGCACATGCTCAAGTTGTGGGCTCGATCCCAAGTGGGGGGCATGCAGGAGGCAGCCAATCAATAATTCTCTCTCATCATTGATGTTTCAATCTCTCTCTCCCTCTCCATTCCTCTCTGAAATCAATAAAAATATATTTTAAAAAAGAAGATGCTCAATAGCATTAGTCATTAGCTACAAGAAGATGCTCAATAGTAAGTCAAAACCACTGAGAGATACCATTTCACATCCACTAGGATGGCCATAAACAAAAAGATGAGCAATAAGAAACACTGTCAAAGACGTAAAGAAATGGAAACTTTATTGGTTTTTAAAAAATACATATATTTTTATTGATTGCAGAGAAGAAGGGAGAGGGAGAGAGAGGTAGAAACATCAATGATGAGAGAAAATCATTGATCGGTTGCCTCCTGCACACCCCCTCCTGGGATTGAGCCTGCAACCCAGGCATGTGCCCTTGACCGGAATGGGACCTGGGACCCTTTAGTCTCCAGGCCAAAGCTCTATCCACTGAGCCACACCAGCTAGGGTGGGAACCTTCCTGTGTTACTGGTAGGAAAAATGGTGCAGCTGCCTCAGAAAACACTGTGGCAGTTCTTCAGAACATTAAACATAGGGTTACCATATGACCCAGCAATTCCACTCTCAGCAATTCCACTCCCAATTTCAAGAGAACCAAAAACATATGTCTACACAAAAACGTGTGCGCGAATGTTCACAACAATCATTATTCATAACAAGCAAAAAGTGTAAATTGCCCGATGTCCATCGACTGAACATTGGGTAAACAAGATGTGCTATATCCATACAATGGAATATTATTCAGCCATAAAAAGGCATGAGCTACTGCTACATGCTACAACATGGAGGAACTTGGAAAACATACAAAGTCAAAGAACTCAGTCACTCAAGGCCACACATTCTATTGACTCCATGTATGTGAAATGCCTAGATTTGACCAATCCATACAGACAGCATCCGGGGGCTGGGGGAAGCGGGTAAAGGGGAGTGAGTGTTAATGGGTGTGGGTTTCTTTGTGGGGAGATGAAATGTTCTGAGATTAGATAATGGTATGGTGGCACGACTTGGTAAATATTCTAAAGCCACTGACCTGTATACTTTTAAAAAGTGAATTGATGGCATAATGGTTAATTTTATGTGCCAGTTTTACCTGGATGTGAGATATTTGGTTACACACTATTGTGGGTGTATTTGTGAGGGTGTCCCAGAGGAGATGAGCATTTGCATTGGTGGCAGATTGCCCTTTGCAATGGGGATGGGCCTCATGCAACCCACTGAGGGCCCAAATTCTCTCTCTCTGCCTGCCTGTGTGAGCTGACCCATCCATCTCCTCCTGCCCTGGAACTGGGGCTTACACCATGGGTAAGGTTCTCGGCCTTTGGACTCAGACAGGGACTCCCCCACTGGCTTTCCTGGGCCTCCATCTTACAAATGGCAGATTGTGGGGCCTCTTAGCCTCCATGGCCATGGGAACCAATTCCTGATAATAACTCTCTTTTTTAATATTTTTCTTAGAAATATACATATATTTACACTAGAGGCCTGGTACACGAAATTTGTGCATGGGAGGGGGGGTGTCCCTCAGCCCAGCCTGCACCCTCTCCAATCTGGGACCCCTTGAGGGATGCCCATTTAGGATGGGGCCTAAACGGGCAGTCGGACATCCCTCTCACAATCCAGGACTGCTGGCTCCCAATTGCTCGCCTGCCTGCCTTCCTGATTGCCCCTAACTGCTTCTGCCTGCCAGCCTGATCACCCCCTAACCACTCCCCTGCCAGCCTGATCGATGCCTAACTGCTCCCCTGCCATCCTGTTTGCCCCTAACTGCCTTCCCCTGCAGGCCTGGTCACCCCTAACTGCCCTCCCCTGCAGGCCTGGTAACCCCCAACTGCTCTCCCCTACAGGCCTGGGTCCCCCCAACTGCCCTTCCCTGCAGACCTAGTCACCCCTAACTTCCCTTCTCTGCCGGTTGGGTCACCCCTAACTGCCCTCCCCAGCAGGCTTGATGGCCCCCAACTGCCCTCCCCTGCTGGCCTGATAGCCCACAACTGCCCTCCCTTGTAGGCCTGGTTCCTCCCAACTGCCCTCCCCTGATGGCCATCTTGTGGTGGCCATCTTGTGTCCACATAGGGGCAGGATCTTTGACCACATGGGGACAGCCATCTTGTGTGTTGGAGTGATGGTCAATCTGCATATTACTCTTTTATTAGATAGGATAGAGGCCTGGTGCATGGGTGGGGGCCAGCTGGTTTGCCCTGAAGGGTGTTCCGGATCAGGGTGGGGGTTCCCTTGGGGCGTGGGGCGGCCTGGGCGAGGGGCCTGTGGTGGTTTGCAGGCGGGCCACACCCCCGGCGATCCAAGAGGAGGCCCTGGGATCTAGGATTTATTTATCTTCTACAATTGAAACTTTGTAGTCTGGAGTGGAGCCAAGCCTTCTGCTCGCTCTGTGGTGGCAGCCATTTCTGTTGGGATTTATGTATCTTCTATAATTGAAACTTTGTAGCCTTAAGCGGAGGCCAAACAGGCCAGGGCTGCAGAAGCTTGGCTTCCTCCATCCCAGTGGCCAACCCTAGCCTCCTGCTCGCTCAGTGGCTGCTGCCATTTCTGTTGGGATTTATTTATCGTCTATAATTGAAACTTTGTAGCATTGAGTGGAGGCCTGGGCCAGCAAGGGCAGGCGGAAAGCTTGGCTTTCTCCATTGCCAGGGAAACCCAAGCCTCCCTCTTGCTCTCTGTGGCTGCAGCCATCTTGGTTGGGTTTATTTGCATAGTCCCTCCTGATTGGCTGGTGGGCATGACTGATGGGCATGGCTGGTGGGTGTAGCGGAGGTATGGTCAATTTGCATATTGCTCTTTTATTAGATAGGATATATGTTATATCATCTCTATATCTATATCTACCTGCTATTGGTTCTATTTCTCTGGAGAATTCTGACTAATACAGATGGTGTGTGATTTATATCTCAATAAAGCTGTTATTTTAGAAGCTGGTGTCAAACATTCACCACACAGGGTAATAGTGGAGAAGAAACGAATTGTTGAACCTAAAGTTCCTAGCAGAGTGCTAGGCACACAGTAAGTGCTAAGCATTAATTTTCTTTCCTTTCCAAATAAATACTTCTCCTCACCCCCACCCCTCTTTAAGCCATTTCATCTAGTTTATAAGGTAGAACCTTGAGGCATTCCACAAAGAAGGCTATGTTACACTCGGCTACTCACAGAGCGGCCAGGGTCATGATTAAGATGGCTGGGCTGGTTTTCCCTGATGTTACTGAATAAGATATTCATTTCGCTAAGAATGCATCAACCTCTCTAGCAATCCTGCGAACATAGGGGGAGACAGATGCAGCTCTATTAATCCGAACAGGCTTCACATCCACTTTGATTCAAAGGTCTCATTCCGGTCTCTTTCCATGAGGAGGATGGTTTATTAGTTGGCGATGACAGGCTAAGTGAACTCAGGTACTGGGTGTTTGGCTAAGGATGACGACGAGGCTATTTTTAAGTCACTGGAGTTCAAGGGTATCTGCCTCAGCGCTTTTGTTTAAATTGATTTGTAGTCCTGCTCACTTGACCTTGCTGCATAAAATAGTTCCAAGGGGGAAAAATAAAACAGCGCGATTCTAGCCAAGGGAGCAGATGTGTCCCAGCCCGCCTGCCCCTCCCTCACACCAGCAGTTGACCTTGAGTGTGGGCTTCAACTGTGACGCGGTCACCACTCAGCAGTCATAGGAGTTTGGGGAAAGTTCCAGCGAGGTGATCCCTAGAAAGGAAGAGGATTGCCCAAGGTCACAAAATGAGTCAGTGACAAAGTTAGAATTTTAATCCAGGTTGGTAAAGCTCAAATTCCTTTCAACTTTTATAAAACTGCTAGAGGCCCAGTGCATGAAAATTTGTGCAAGAGCAGGCCTTCCTTCCCTCAGCTGCCCTCGGGCCACCCGCAGGCACCTGGGACCCAGGCTGGCTTCCCTCTGGCCCGGCTTCATCAGGAAGGACATCTGGAATGATGTCTGGAAGATGTCTGGTCTAATTAGCATATTACCCTTTTATTATTATAGATGCCATAAGTGCTTACCACATTCCAGGGGCTCTCTGATGCTTTATATACATAAGCCCCCTTAAATCACATAACAGCCAATGAGAACATGTACTATTGGTAACCCCATGTTATAGGTGTAGAAACTGAGAATGCTTATTTTATATGGAACTTGAGTAAGTTACCCAAAGGAGGCACAGATGGAGTTTGAACTCAGGGAGTATGACACTAGAACCAGTCTCTCAGGCACTACACCAAGCATGTCAAAGTTATAGCCCACGGGCCATGTTGATCTACAAAAAGCATGTCAAACTCAGAGGCTAACATGGGCCAAATAAATGAGGCATGTGGCCCACGGGCCGCGAGTTCGACATGCTTGCATTACACTATGCCACCTCTACTTGCTTATTGCATTGTGAACGAAAATGAAATCAGATTCCGGCAGGGTCTAAAGTGGACAGTTCGGCTGCTGCACGAACCAAATTAACCTGGTAATTGTTGCATCTCCAAACCACCTCCTGCAGAGTGGAGCCAGATGGCGTCCCTCTTTGGATTGACCCCTCTATCTAGGTTTCTGGAGTGCCCAAAGCAGGACTGGCTAATGGTATGAAAAGTGCTGCTCCTGACAGTGCCTCCTGGAACTGCCCCAGTAAGCTGCTCCTCCCTCTGAGCAGTCAGAGACCTGCACCCTGTGCCTCTCTTTCTGCCTTTCGCTAACCAGCCTGCTGGGGGTTGTTCCGTGGGATAGGCAGGAGGAGCACTGGATTGGGAGTCAGGGCATTCGTGTGAAAATCCTGAGTCACTTACCCTCTCTCGCCCACAAATTCGTCACGTGTGAGATGGGCATAAGGATATCTGCCTTCCTCACAGGACTGTTCTGAGGATTCAGAGAACTTGCATGACATGGGTGGGTTTTGAACCGTGGAAAGGACCAAGCACTGAAGGAGTTATCACCAAGAAAGAGCCACCTGCAAGTGATGGAGTGTAATGAGAGGGAGTGACCAGTAGGTGGCAGTGCTCCAAAGCAGCCAGGGGGATACCTGAAGGAACTTGCTATGAACCCTGCCTCTTGAGGTATATTGCCTGCAACCTCTCATTGCCTGTACTTGCTGGGATCAGTACTTCCCTAGCCTAAGCTGGACCCCAGACGGGAAGAGGTGATGGTTTAGAGGTCAGGAGATCTGTTCCAGCCCCAGTATCACCTCCAGCTTGCTGTATAACCCTGGCCAAAGCCTTCATTAATAGGTCATGAAATCAATTTAGAGGGTGTTCAATTGTAGAAGAATTTTAAAGATACTCATGCATTATCTGCCATAGTACAGCTAAACATTTTTAAAAATTGTTCCACTTTTATATAGGCACGCATGAAAATCCTGTGTGTCCGTGGTGTGTGTGTGTGTGTGTGTGTGTGTGTGTGTGTGTATAATGGGTCCTGGTATAAAAGGCAGTTCATCTTGTGCATCAGTCTCCCAGTTCTGAGAATTCCACCTGAGGGCCATTCTACCTTTGTTCTTCAATCCGATGACTCCTGCCTTTCACTATCTTCACATCTCCAAGATGACCCTTGGCCTGCCTGGTACCTGGTACATTTCTACTTTCATCCTCAGCAGAGGAAAGGTCTAGTAAGCTCAGATCATCCATATTTAATACACTGATAATGGGCACGATATCATTCTATCTTCAATGCAATCAGTCCCATGTGGTAGATATTCCCATCTACAGATGAAAGAACTGATGCTTAGAGAGGTAATGTGACTTGCCCAAGGCCTCACAGCTAGCAAGTGCTGGAGGTTGGACTTGAACCAGGGTCAGCCTCACCCTCAGAGGTTGCGACTCCACTGCCTTACGCACAGAGGGGCCTAGGGGTGCCTTCTCCTAGGGCAGTGGTCGGCAAACTCATTAGTCAACAGAGCCAAATATCAACCGTACAATGATTGAAATTTCTCTGGAGAGCCAAATTTTTTAAACTTAAACTTCTTCTAACGCCACTTCTTCAAAACAGACTCGCCCAGGCCGTGGTAGTTTGTGGAAGAGCCACACTCAAGGGGATAAAGAGCCACATGTAGCTCGCGAGCCGCAGTTTGCCGACCACTGTCCTAGGGAAAGCAGCAACCTCTTACCAGCACTCCCATTTCTCTTCCTCCATGTCACTTTTATTTTCTCTCTCTCTCTCAAGTTTGATTGGATTTACACTTAATGAATCCAACTTTGTCATTTAGGGGATGTTGGAGCAATAACACTTGACAAGGCCTGAGTGATGATGCAATCAGCTGCGCTGGGAGCGCTGGCAGGCAGCAGCCCAGAGCCTGGAGCCATCCCTGCTCCCTCCCTGGAGTCCTGGGGCACAGCCTGACTCCCAGCACGGAGCACAGCTGGGTGTGGGGCCCACGCACTATATTTGGGCCAGGTCAGAACAGGCTGTTTAGGTTAGAATGGGTAAACAGGGAAGCGGGGGTCCGCGAGATGGGAGAGTGAGTGCCAGTTCTGACGCTGACCTGCTTGCTCCATGCTCTTGGGAAAGTCACAGCAATTCTCTGGTCCTCAGTTCCTCCATCTGTAAAATGGGACAATGGTCTAAATTTGCTGCTGTTTTGTAAGTGGCAGGAGGGAGGCTCAGGCTCCTGTTGGCATTTTAAAGGTAGTTGTTTGACGGCACATAAAGCTTCCATTTGCTGATAATAAAGGGCAGCTCCACTATTCAAGCCCCGCCTTTCCCCCACCCCCAAAGCCCCTCTTGTGCAAGGCTGGTGGGAGGGCCCATACTAGATCACTGGATATTTTTGGAAAAGATTTCTCCTTTTCCAAATACATGAACACATACATGCAAAGATTCAGACACCTGTGGAGCCCAAGGTAGTGAGGGGTGGGGGTGGGGGAGCGGGTAGGCAGGGTAGGACGGGGACAGGAAGTCTTGCGGCAGAAAAGACCCCTGCAATTAAATGTTTGGGTCAAATACCTCCCCCCAGCCCCCATGGCCTCTCTGACACAACAGCCCACAAGTTCATACCACATCATGCACTGGACCACAGAACTATGGGTCTAAAACAGGGCATTTTAAGACCACAAGAAGTAACTCAGTACACAGAGGTAAATTCTGTTTTAGGTGCTTTATAAATTAAGACACACACACACACTCACACACTCACACACACACACACTCACATACACACACTCACACACACACACTCTCACATACACACTCACACACAGTCACACACACACTCACACACACACACACATACACTCACATACACACAGTCACACATACACACACATACACACACACACTCACATACACACACACAGTCACACACACACTCACACACTCACACACACACACTCACACATACACACACACACACACACACACACACACACACACACTGAAAACCAATGACCTAAGCTTACTGCTTTAGGTCTCAGATAACAGAGTTCCCTTCCCTACCCCCACCACACACACACACACACACACACACACTCTAAGAAAAATAGTAGGCAGGAAAGAAAGAAAGATAATAACAGGAATAAACAAATTAGGAAGCACAAAAACATTGAGATCGATAAATAAAACCAAGAGCTGATTCTTTGAGAGAGCTAATAAAAAAGACCAACCTCTAACAAATATAATCAAGCAAAAAGGCCCAAATGAAATCAGAAATGAGGAAGTGATTACAATGATGCATCAAAAAGATTAAAAATATTGGGGGGGACATTGCACATAATTCTTTAGCAAATTTGTTTGAAATTATCAATTAAACAGACTATAGTCTACAAAACTATAAAATAATCTAATTCATACAATAAGCAGTGTAGGTTAGATCAGCAAATGAGAAAGACTCTGAGGGAATGAGAAATTTATTAAAGAACGACCCTCCCCGCCCCCCAAAAAGGCGGTCTGTGCCCACTTGAGTCTTTGGAGAAATCTATCCAAATGCTACAGAACAATACATTTCCATGTTACATAAATTATTCGTTAACATAGGAAAAATGTTTTTTTTTCAAAAACAACAACTGCTCATTCATTTTGCAAGGCAAATGCAGTCCTGAGTTTAAGCCTTGATAACAGAATTGTTTAAAGGAAACAGGATGCAATATCATTTGAGAGTACAGTCCCAGCAAACAGTGCCTGGCAACGTGTTAAGAGACGATACCACCATGGCCACAAAGGCCTCTCCAGCGATGCAAGGAGAGTTCAGCACATGCAACACACCAGACCAACAGATTAAATAATGGGAACCATATGATCATCCCCATGGATGCCAAAGCATGCCTTTCAATAGATGTCAAACCATTTAAAGAAAATAAGAATTGAACAATATTTTCTTAACATAAAAAAGATCTATTAAAAACCAAGCGAGCATCCTTTTTAATGGGAAAACCTTAGGGATTTTCCTATTGGAAAAGGGAACATGATACATAAGCTCTCTGTCACCATTATTAGCTAATATTATTTGATATATCTTGCTGATGGAATAAGACATGAAAAGGAAACCATAGGAACAGTTATTAGAAAGATAGGAAACTTCATTAGCAGATGACATGAGTATATCCTTTAAAAATCTTATGCTCTCAGTTAAGCCACCTTTGGCAGCAATACAAAAAGTTCAATAACTGGCTAGATATGGATACATAATAAATATTTTAGAAAGTCATTCACTTCCTTAAGCCAATGCAATAATAAGACAGGAAACAAATATTAAAATGGAATCAAATTCATTATCAAATATAATTAATTATATATTAAGACATTACCATGGGATACCAAAAATTTTCAAATTTTATTAGAAGATGTAAAAGAAAAATTGAGTAATAGAAAAACGTAAGTGTAAATACTTTAATTTTCTGATTTCATGAATCAAGATAATCTCAAAATAATACAAAAGCATTTCTTACAGAATTTGACAACATGCATCTTTGAAAAGACAGACAAAACAGCAAAGAACATCCAAAAAAAAAGAGCAGTGATAATAGACAATATTTAAATATATCATTAAAGAACAATAACTGAAATGGTGTGGTGGATTTGAAGTGGAGCAAATTAGGTCAATAGCTTGATGAAATCAAAGGTCCCCAAACAGACATGATGATATAAGAGAGTTTAACACCTATAAAAAGGGTGTCACTAAATGATAGGGAAAAGAAACACCATGTTGGTAGGTAGGCAGAGAAATTAGTTTAGAACTACACAGAAAAATAAATTCCTGATTTAGAAAGGATGACTTTTAAAAAAAATTGTAGGAAGATAAAATGGTGTATTTGTCCCATCTAAGAAATAATTATAATAGGCCAAGGGTAGAAGAAATTACAAAGAGGAAAAAGAGACAGAATAAGCTATATTAAACTGCTAAATGTATGCATACACTAACTAAGTGAAAAATAATACACTAGGGAAAAGATTTGTATCATATGGGTTCTTAACTATTTTTAAAAATTGGACATTTTTGAGAATCTAAAGAAAGTTAGGACTCTTTCATCTATACACACAGACATTCATACATACACAGACACAGGAACACACGTACATTCACATTGACATATACAGACATATACATACACACACACACACACACACACACACACACACACACAAATGGTAGGTACACTTGTATAGGGCTGGTGGAATCCCTGAGCCTCTGCCTGGTCCCAAGGTTAAGAGCACCACATCTCAACAGAACAGAATATATTAAAATACGTAAGAACACCCCAAAGCCAAACAGGTAAATGAGCAAAAAGTATGACCAAACAATTTACTGAAAAGGAAATAGAAATAGTAAACGCAAAGACAAATGATCAATAGGCATGAAGTATGCTGCAAATTTTGTCTACTGAATTATCAAGTCGGTATGAAACTGATTTTAAAAAGCAAACTAATGCTGATGAGGTTTCAGGAAAAATGCCACATTGCTGGTCCCTTTTGAAAAGTAACTTAAAATACTTTAGCAAGAGCCCCAGAACATCAATACTTTTTGACCTAATTGTCCTTTTTCTGGGAATTCATACCCATGAAATAAATCTGAGGAACAAACCTCCTCAAAGGCCTCATCACACCATTTAGTGCAAAGTAGAACCCGCCAAATATCAAAAGAAAGGTCAGGGGACAGCCAAACAGTTTTGGGAATCAGCATAATGGAATAATGCGCTGCCATTCAAATGAAAGTGATGAAAATAAAAGGATATGATGTGCTAAATAAAAAGTAAAATAGAATTGAATCGTTTCTATTATAAAATGGTGGTGAAGGATACATTTATTTTATAATTGCCCTTAATGTTAATAAGCAAAGACTTAAAAAGCTATCTTCTACGCTAAGCATGGAGAGGACCCCATATTATAATACGTGAGAACCTGAGAAAAGGGAGGATCTTTGAGAACTTATGGGGCTTGGACTCAAACCCAAGACTCTGACTTAACCTAATTGTGCCCGGGGGCCATTTGAGACAAGGAGGGCCCCAGGAGCTTCTGCGACGCACTTGGACTTCCCTTCCTTTTTGTCTTGTTTCCTTCCTTCCTTCCTGTCTCGTTGTCTTTTTCTTTCTTTGGAGGGGTAAGTGATTCTTACACTTCATGACCGTTATTCAAGATGACTGCCTCCCCCAATCCCTTCAAACTCATCAAGCGTTCAAAATAGCCATGTCAGTGTTGGACTACAGGGATCTTTTAAAGCGACGTGGGATAGCCCTGGCTGGTTTGGCTCAGTGGATAGAGTGTCAGCTTGGGGACTGAAGGGTCCCGGGTCTGATTCTGGTCAAGGGCACATGCCTGGGTTGCGGGCTCAGTAGCCAGTGGTCTCATCATTGATGTTTCGATCTCTCTCTTCCACTTCCTTCCTCTATGAAATTAATAAAAACATATTTAAAATAAATAAATAAGTGATGTGGCATAAACAAGCTCAGAATAAGGGAGATGAAAGTCCTCACACCTTGTAATGCAACCCTCCTCTAGAATACAAGCTCCACTTCTGTCTTCTTCTATCATTGAATCTCTGGCATCCAGAACAATACTTGGCACATAGTAACTGCTTAATAAAAATCAGGTGGATGGACAGATGGATGGGACAAAGGACTCACCTGAGAAGCAAAGAGAAGCAAACCTTAAAACCCTAAAACTCTGGGCAGATCATGGCTATAAAAGTCCATATGGTGGTCAAGAGGGGCAGGTCAAAAGATATTAGAACGTGCTACACTCAGATATTGGGGACGGCCCCACACTCGGAGCACCTGGCACCAGCATTTGCCCCATCTTTGTCTGAGGTGCACTGTAAGATGGTCCACCAAGTTGAGATGGATAGCCAGACTAGTTAGAGAAGAGGCGTGTGTCCCCTGCTAACTCAAATAACAAAAGCAACATATGGCTGAGTGAACCCTGAATGTCGCTGATCTGGTAGGCTTTTTGCAATTCCCACTGGCATCTGGACTTTAAACCTCATCCTGATGCCTAGAATGACCTGGAGAACTGCCTGTCGTGCTTACACTGGGCGGGGGTGAAAGGCCATATTCTATAAAGAAGTGAGCTTCTATGCTAAATGATTGCCTTACCAGTAGTTATAAACTACACCACAAGAATAAACTGAGCGCCCTTACTAGACAACCATAGCTGGTTTGGCTCAGTGGATAGAGCGTTGGCCAGCAGATCAAAGGGTCCCAGGTTCAATTCCAGTCAAGGGCACGTACCTTGGTTGCAGGCTCCTCCCTGGCCTGGGCCATGGTCGGGGCTCGTGCAGGAGGCAACCAGTTGATGTGTTTCTCTCACATGGATGTTCCTCTCTCTTTCCCTCTCTTTTCCACTCTCCCTAAAAATCAATGGAAAACTATCCTCAGGTGAGGATTAACAAAACAAAAAAGAAACAAAAATTTCTTCTTCTCCACCTCTGAGATTAAATGAGCGGAACTTGTTCCTCCTCTGACAGACTTCATTTCCAAATCCAGATCTGCCTCTAAAGAGTAGGTAAAACAAGAACAATCATCGAATTGTTATGTTAGCCAATACAAAAGAAGGAATTAATTCAGATATATAATCTGAACAAATGTTCCCTAATGACATAACCTTACTTCAAGAAACAGAAAGAAAAATTTTAATATCAAATTTATATTTTCCATGAGATTAGAGAATATATTGCATTTATGAAAAGATAATTATCTGAGGTAAGATGATATTACTTTAAGATGAAAACCATGATTACAGAATTTTTAAATGCAGTAGGGGCAGTGAAGGGCATATTAAACATTGAAGAAAACTGCATTAATAATTTAAATTGTCTGTTGAAAAAAAAAATCTCCTAGAATTCAGAGAGAAGCATAGTGAGATGAAAGAAGATGAGCAAAAACATCAGAGTAAATCTAAAAGCAGCAATAACAGTTTGAGAGAAAAGCACTCACCAAAAGCAGGTAAAATTAATTAAAAGAATCCACATCTAGACACATCCTGATGAAATTTCCAAATGTCAAACATATAGGAAAGGAGTCAAGAGTTAATAGGGTTTGAATAATTTTAAAAATAGCATCAACCACAATAAAAATAACAGAGTACACATAACTTCTGAAAGAATGAGGAGACGGGGGAGGGAAGAAAGTAGGAAATGTGAAAAATAGAACCAAAGACTGGGAAAGAAAACAAGAAACAGCATAAAATACAGTGACAGAATTTAGAAAAAAAGATATTAGTCATCACAATAAATATAAACAGATCAAAAGACAAAGATTATCATATTGAGTCTAAAAGCAAACTCCACTTAAGCCAAAATAATGTTTAAACTAAAGGAATGGGTCACCAAAAAGTCCATAAGGCGATGGTCAGTCTGCAAGAGGAATACAGGAACATATTAACATAAAAAGTTGAATTCGAACCAAAATTTTAAATGGGATCGGGCTAAATTATTTGGTCAAAGTAAAATCCTTATTTATGATGCCATGAACTTTAGGCACTAAATAACATGGCATTACAACACACAAAGCAAACAATCAAGCTGAGAGGTTTTACAAACACTATTCTATCCACATTTTCAGTTCTGATTGGGGAACTGGAATGAAACTGGCCCTCCTGTTGCCAACATCTAGAAAATTGTACAGAATGTATAAAACAACCAACAGTGAGAAAAATCAATAGGTCATAAGCAGTGTTAACAAAAATGTAGAGACATCGAAACTCTCACATACTGCTGAAAGTAAGGTATAACTGTACAGCCATTATGAGAAATCGTCTGGCAGTTCCTCAAAAGGTTAAACATAGAGTTACCATATGGCCCATCAACTCCACTTCTACCTATACATGAATGTCCAGCATTATTCCCAATAATCAGAAAGGGGAAACAACCAAATGTCCATCGAGGGTGACTGGATAGGAAAAAGGGTTATAGCCACATAGTGGAATATTATTTGGTCATGAAAAGGAATGAAATACCGATATATTCTAAAATGCAGGTGAATCTTGAAAATATTATGCTAAATGAAAAAAGACAGTCACAAAGGCCACCTATTATATGACCCCATTTGCATGAAATGCCCCAGATAGGCAAATCCATAGAGACAGAAAGTTTATTAGTGGCTGCCCGGGATGCGGGGGGTAAGGGGAACAAGGGGGAGTGACAGCTTAATTGATGCCAGACTTCTTTTTGGAGGGATAAAAATGTTCTGGAATTAGACAGTAGCTATGGTTGTGAAACTTGTGAATATATTAAAAACAAGTGAATGATTCACTTTAAAGGGTGAATTTGATGGTATTTGAATTCTCTCTCAATAAGATCATCTATACTATTGGGAATAATAAAGCACTTTTAACCAAAGCTAGAGAAAAAAATGTTATTTTTAAGTGCATATTACACAGAAATTACAAAATACAATGTTCCAAATATTGAAAATTTGAATGAACTATATTATTTTGTAAGAATATACCTCCCCAAAATAAACTCAAGAAGAAATCTAAAACCTGCATAGACGAAAACCCTTGCTGAATTTGAGATGGTTGTCAAAGAGTTGTACCAAGAAGGTACTAAATCAATATTGTTTCATCAGTAGACATTTCAAACTCAAGTTTGATAACACACACTTACTCAGGAAAAAAAACAAACTAATAACCAGTCATGGTTTGAGTTATGGCTATAAAATCTCTTTTAAAAAATAAAAGAATGATTGAGTCCAGATGTACATTAAAAAAAGAATACACTACCACCAAAAAGGGCTCATTATGAGAATAGAAGGTCAATTCAATATTTAAAATCCATGATTATAACTAATCATATTAATATGTCAAAGATGGGAAACCATATTAAACTCTTTATGTACTTACTAGAGGCCCAGTGCATGAAATTTGTGCACCAGGGGGAGGTATCCCTCAGCCCAGCCTGCACCCTCTCCAATCTGGGACCCCTCGGGGAATGTCTGACTGCCAGTTTTGGACATCCCTCTCACAATCTAGGACGGCTGGCTCCTAACAACTAGCCTGCCTGCCTGTCTAATTGCCCCTAACCACTCTGCCTGCCAGCCTGATAGCCCCCTAACTGCTCCCCTGCTGCCTTCCCCTGCAGAGCTGAAGGGACTGGGGGACTCTGGCTGGATGAGGCGGGGCTGAGGGGACTGGGTGCCGCCATCTTGTGGCTGTGGGCACTGCCATCTTATGAGGGTGTGGCAGTCAATTAGCATATTCCCTCTTTATTGGCTGTGGGCACCACCATCTTTGTGAAGGTGTGATAGTCAATTAGCATATTCCCTCTTTATTAGATAGAATGAAATAATACTTATGCAATTTGTTTTTTTAAACTTATATCAAATCAAATGCCAGCTTTATGTTTAATGACAAAACTCTAAAAACATTGTAATTAAAATCAGAAAGACAATAAGGCCCTCAATTATCATTATTAATTAACTTCATTATGTAAGTGCCCACTGAGGCAATTAGATGATAAAGTGTAGCAAAAGCATGGGTAATATTAAAATTTTTAACAAGGAGTTTAGTAATATAAACTAATGTGTTCATTAAAAATGTTAAAATTTAGTCCCTTTTACTCTCTAAGGAAACTAAACTCTAAATATCATAAAATTTCCTGCCAATTAATAGCAATTATAGTTTTTTTTAATCAAATCATTCTAATAATTTCCAAACCATTTGTTGATTTTTAGAAATTGTTGGTGCAATTTTTAAAACCAACACTAATTAAATGATGCATTCTCTGAGCTATAATCTGACACACAAGCCACACCAAATTCTTTCAACAATTTAGCCATTAATTGGTAGTCAGTGAGTGACCCTGTAAACGAATATCTGTTAAGGTCCAAAGTATTGCCCATAGTTTGAATTAATCTCTCAGTTTCTGCTGAACTTACAGCAATTGATCTAGAATTTTTCTAGCCTTTCAAATATGTGGCTTTCTATATATTTCATTTCTATTATCAAATAAATCACAAAATTGGCCCTAGCCAGTGTGGCTTAGTGGGTAGAAAGTCGGCCTGTGGACTGAAGGGTCCCGGGTTTGATTCAGGTCAAGGGCACGTGCCCTGGTTGTGGGCTCAACCCCCCAGTAGGGGGCATGCAGGAGGTAGCCAATCAATGATTCTCTCTCATCATTGATGTTTCTGTCTCTCTCCCTTCCTCTCTGAAATCAATAAAAATATATTAATTTTAAAAAGTCACAAAATTGTTTACTCTAATACTGCATGTAATTAAAAAATCATTTATCAATCTTCATTTACTTTTAATTCATAGAGCTTCATAAACATTATTTGGCAAAAAAAAAAAAAAAAAAATAGCCAAAGCAACGTAATTTAATAAATTAAGGAACACAATTTATTGGAGAAAAACAAATTGAAAGAAAATGAAAAATTATTATTTTAACTTTTGTCATCAATGACAATGCATTTTTGATAATTTATCAATTTAATATATTTTCTTTTTGAATTAGAAACTTATCTTATTTAAAAGGGTATATTTCTTTACTTCTATAAAATCTCCATTTTCCCTTAGTTTTATATATTCAAACTTTTTTTTTTAATTTGGGGGCATTAAGCTGTCCACTATAATCAAGAAAACTTTCTTATAAAGATATTTTTGATATTTTATTTAATAAATTAGCTTAAAGTGAAATCTCTTTTTTAAAAGGGTCACTTTTCCAATTGTTTTCTCCTATTATACAGTTTTTGTTCAATTGATAAACTTGACATAATTCTCACACTGCTTTTGTAATTCTAGCATCATGGCCCAAGCATTATAATTTTCATTGTCTCATTCTCAAATCTTCAGGTATAAATTTTTCCTGACATTATATAATGATAAGTTAAGAAAACATTTACAATTACTTATTCTCTTTATGCATTTAATTGCATCATCCAGGATAACTGAATTCAGTGACTTGGACAGTGCCAAATTAAAACATCCAAAAAAAATTTCCTAAATTTTGGCTGAAAATGTAGGCTCTCTTCCTAGCTATTCACAGGCACTGTTAATATAAAACCCAGTAAGGTTTTCCTGGGAATATTTCTCAGAGACCATTTTTCTCATGTGTCAACAATAAATTTTGATAAATTATATCAGATGTTGCTCTTTCCTGCTTCATGAGATCAACAAAAACCATTAAATTATCTTCAAAGTCTTGAATTTCACATTTTAAATGAATTATTAAAACTATTTTATATGAAACAGTTGAGACTTCATCAATAATGACTGAAATTTTACTGCCTTGGTTTATACATTTTCCAAAAAGTTATTTTCTCATATGAGTAGATAAATATTTTGCAATAAGCAAGTCCATAAATTTAGATTGCTGTAAGTCTATATTGATATCGCTCTTTTTTGAAGGTCTATTAAATATTTTATGTTTGACAATGTTCAATTATTTTTAACCATACAGATGGTATTTTCTAGAAGTTTTTCATTTGCTTTACCAATACTTTAATAATTTTTTTGGAAATTTTTATTATTACCAATTTTTTTATATATGAAACTTATCTTAATATTTTTAGAACTTTCCTTATTTATGAGAGAATTTTTAAAATTTAAACCATGAGTTTTAACAGAACATATTACTTTTTTGGGGAAAAGTGGAATGATAGCACTTTCAACTTTCGATTCTACAACTTTTAAGTACTCTTCGATCATCTGAGCCACAGGTATACACTAACAATATAAAGTCATCCATACTATTTGTATTAAAATAACCAAGTTGTCTTTATTCCACTTATACAAATTATTTTGCATTCTTTTGTACACAGCATTAAAATATAGCCCAGGTTCTGGTTTCCACATAAAATCAGAAGCTATTCTTGGTGTGGTTCATTGTTAATATCATTTCTTCTTTGTTCTTCCACAGTCAGAAGATTCATATTTGTAACATTTAAAAAGAACATTAGGAAACTTATCCAAACTCCTCAGTACCTTCACTCTAGGTTTTATTTTTACTATTTAATTATAAAGCCTTAAATTTAGAAACATCAGAACACTGCACAATTACTACTTATGCAATGGAATGAGAGCACACTGAAAAGAACACGCAAGTCAAAACTCAGGGGCAATGGCAACATTTGGGCATGATAATAGACTGGGAGTTCTTCTAAAGCAGTGGTTCTCAAACTTTTCGGTCTCAGAACCGAATGTTACAATGTTAAATTACAATGTTAAAAGTAACCCTTTTGCAGTGTTAAAAGTAATTTTGGCAAATAGAGTAGTAACAGCAAGGTATGGCAAAATCAGTTCATGACATAGATTCTAATGTAAATCCACCAGTTCAAGATAGTGGCTGTAACATGTGACAACTGCCAATACATGGGACTCTCATCAAAGTGACATCTGAGCAATGTGCGAAGCATTCCCTGCCAGTTTGGCCCACTTTATAGGATGCAGAATGGCTTCGTGCACACAGTTTAGGAAGTACTCTGTGCTTTAGGACAGTGGTTCCCAACCTGTGGGTAGGTGGCCTCTGGGGGTCTCCGAGCCCCTGTCAGGAGTCTATGAGGACAAAACGTTTAACAATAATACTACTAAGGCATCATCTGCCTTTTTCACTCTCATTCTCATGTGAGTTAAGCCTTCTTCAGAGGCTACGTGATGTATGCGAACTGAATGCACAAGCACATCTCAGAATCCAGCTGAATTCTAGTAGGCCCCACATTAAAGAGGTCTGCAAAAATGTAAAACAAAGATACTTTTCCACTTTTATTTTAATTTTGGAAAATATAGTCATTTTCATAAAAATATTATTCCTATTAGCTTATAGGTTTATTATTGTTACTAGAGGCTTGATGCACGAAATTCATGCAAGAATAGGCCTTCCTTCCCCCAGCTGCCGACACCGGCTTCCCTCTGGCACCCGGGGCCCTGGCAGCCCTGGCTTTGTCTGGAAGGTCGTTCAGAAGGACATCTGGTCTAATTAGCATATTATGCTTTTATTATTATAGATATTTAATGGAATAAATACAAAAAAATGAAAAGTTCCCAGTCTGAATTTCTAATATCACATCCATGCATATAACTCACATAAACAAAGATCGAAGGCTGTCGTAAATTGGCAGGCCAAACTGGCAGGGAATGCTTCGTAAATTGCTCAGATGTCACCTTGATGAGAGTCCTATGTATTGGCAGTTGTCACATGTTACAGCCACTATCTTGAACTGGTGGATTTACATTAGAATCTATGTCATGAACTGATTTTGCCATACCTTGCTGTTACTGCTACTCTATTTGCCAAAATGTAAAGATTAGTAAGCCATACTGGTAAGTACCACAGAATATCGGAGTTATAAATTATTAAATGGAAAGTCATTCTTTGTCGGTGATGTATTGACATATGAAAAGCCAAGATTTTTAAAAATTCGAAGGGCGTCTAATAAGAAAATCTATTGCAAAGTGAAAATGCTTACGTATGTTTGTGTGTGTATCAACATCTATATCTATTATATCCATATCTAGCCTTCTTATATAGCAAGGACAATTCAAACTTAATAAAAATATGGAGAACATTGATGAAGAATAGAACCTGATTGGACACATAAAAGAAGATATATTATTATCCTAAATGAGACGGTTCAATATTATAACTCTCCCCAAGTTAATCTATATATTCAACACTATCAAAATAATGCTATTATTTTTAACTTAGTAAAATTATTTTTAAAGTTTTTATTTAGGATTCATTTGATAAAAATAAAGATGTGAGGATAGCAAGACAAAATCTGGACAAAAAGAACGAGGCGGGAAGTATTGGGCCTATTATATTAATTGTTAATATTTATTAAAAATTTGCAGTATGAAAGTAATGTAGCTTTGAGACCAGAATAAATAGGCACTTTAATGAAACAGAAAAGGAAGTCTCTAAAAGACCCAAGGTATATACCAACTTAGACATAAGAAGGGGAGCATCTCAAATTCAAAGGAAAAAGAATTATTCGGTAAATGGTGGTACAACTGATTAGCCATTTTGAAAGGAAAAAAAAGTTAGATGCCCAGCTCACATCACACACCAAAATAAATCTTAGTTGGCCATTAAAGATTTAAATATCAGTGAGATATTTAGAGCAATTAGACAAAAATCTAGAGAAATATTTATGTAATCTTGAAATAGAATAGGCTCCTCTAAGTATACAAAAAATGTTGGCCACATAACTTTAAAATCACATAAAAATAATGAATACAGTAAAAGTGAAGGACAAAATCATAAGAAAAAGTTGATCATCCCAGCAGAAAAGTGGATAGCAGCATATTTGTGTATATACATGTGATCAGTAAGCATAAGAAAAGATGCTTACTTAACTCAGTTGTAGGTTCAGAATAAAAACAAAATGCCAGCTTTCACCTATGACGTTATGAAATAATGCCTGGGAAGTTCATGGGCTCGGGCTCAATAAGTGCAGCTGTAGTTGCTGTTATTTTCCTGGTGGTTACATTTATCAGATGAGTCAGCTCTGAGACTGAAGCTGCCGGAGACCCACCGCTCACTGCCGTTCCCATGGGCGTGGCTCCTGGTGAGACCTGAGAACTCCCATGAGCAAGGCAAGGCCACTGAAGCCCAGATTTTGACTTGCCCACATCATCCAGGCAGCTTGTTGTGGCCATCAAGACAGATCTTCTGCCTCTCAGGCTAGTACTGTCCGCCAAGCCATGTGTTCTCTCTGAGGAACCCCACCCCGCCTTTTTTTTAAAAATGAACTTCCAAGAGGAGTGGGATTCCCCATTCTCTTGCGTCGACTTGCGTTTCCCTGGCACAGCTGCCTTTGGTGGGTGGTGAAGGCGGGCTGGTGCTCGAGGCATACGCTTGCTGTGGCCCCTCGCAGATGTGATATGCATCTGCCACTCAGAATTTGGTTTGGGTGTTGACTCTGATGATGCCACACATGCACCCCTGGAGGCAGGAAAGGTTTATTCCTCACAGAACGAAGCGTTCTGGAGAGACCAGGGAAGCTTCCCACCTGGTCCGTAAAATTGCTTGAGACAACAAGGAAAGGAGACTAATTTGGGGGTTATGATCATCTGGAGGTGGGCTCGGGTAAGCATTCCCAAATGCACAGGTTGGGTTTTGGGTGGTATTGAATTCTCCAACTATTCTTGAATTGCCTGTTTTTCTTTCAATTCTATCATTTTTTTCATATATTTTGAGGTTGTGTTACAGATATATGTATAAAAGTACTGTATTTTCCTGATGTATTTATCCTTATATTATTATGAAAAGTCCCTCTTGGTCTCCACTAATTATCTTATCTTAAAGTCACCTTTAAATCTAAGGTGTGTCTCCTATAGAGAGAGCGTGTAGTTGGATTATGCTTTTTTTTAATCCAGTCGGACAATCTCTTCCTTTTAATTGAGTGATTAGATCATTTACATTTTGATAGGTTGGATTTACAATTTGCCATTTTTTAAAACAATATATATTTTTATTGATTTCAGAGAGGAAGGAAGAGATAGAAGCATCAATGATGAGAGAGAATCATGGACCGGCTGCCTCCTTCACACCCCCTATTGGGAATTGAGCCCGCAACCGGAACATGTGCCCTTGAACGGAATCGAACCCAGGACTTTCCAGTCCACTGTCCAGTGCTCTAGCCACTGAGCCAAACCAGGTAAGGCTACATTTGCCATTTTTAAACTTGCTTTCTATAGATCTCCTATCACTGTCTGTTTCTCTGTTCTTCTGTACTTCCTTATCTTAAATAAGTATTTTTGGCCCTGGCTGGTGTTGCTCAGTGTTAGAGTGTCGATCCAACAGCAAAGCATCATGGGTTCGATTCCTGGTCAAGGGCAGGTACCTGGGTTACAGTACTGTACCATGTGGCCTGCATTATGTTGGGGTAGCACCTGACAATTTTTGTTTCACAGGTATTAACTTTATTTGGTGCCCAGGACAATCCTGTAAAATGTTTTTATTATTCTAGTTTTTTTTGTGTGTTTTTAAATTGATTTCAGAGAGAGAGAGAGAGATTGAAACATCAATGATGAGAGAGAATAATTGATCTGTTGCCTCTTGCACGTTCCCTGCTGGGGATCAAACCTGCAACCCTGACCAGAATTGAACCTGAGACCCTTCAGTCCACAGGCTGACGTTCTATCCACTGAGCCAAACCGGCTTGGACATTATTCTAGTTTTAAAACTAAGGCAAGTGAGGTGTAAGAGATACCAAAGATGAATATTTACAAGTGAGAAAATTTGGATTTAGAGAGAAGGATGTTCATTGGCCAAGGAACAGTGGTCGGCAAACTGCGGGCCGCTCTGTTGACTAATGAGTTTGCCCACCACTGGGATAGGGGCTTAATCACAAGGAACAACAACAGCCTATAATTATTGGAATCGAGATTCTAGGTCAGTGGTGGGCAAACTCATTAGTCAACAGAGCGGCAAACGGTGGCTCGCGAGCCGCCGTTTGCTGAGCACTGGCCAAGGATATACAATGAGTCAATGACCACCAGCATTAGAACCAGGCTCTCCCATTTCCCAGCTGGGTGAGGATGGGGGTTAAGAGTACCTGTCTTCATCCCCCCACCCTTTTCCCCATCCAACCTCTCCCCTATCCTGGCCTCACTTGTGTGAAGAAAAATCACAGGGCATTAGGTGATTGGAGCTTCCTGCCCCTAGAGGGCGCTGCTCATTCTGGATCAAGAGCACAGGTTGCCTAGGTCCTCGAAAGGTGGCTTGAATGGTAAAGCATTTTGGATTATGGCAATTGCATGCATTCTTTAGATCTAATTATAGCAGGATTAATATGCCTTTAATAGGTGGCTATTAATAATTTACATTGTTATCTTTACTAATATAATTCTGCATAAAGCGTCCACTTTTATCACTTTTCTCAGGGACTTTCCCTCAACTCGTGGTTTTTATAGTTGGAGTTGGTAGCAGTTTATGAAAGCATTCATGAGTGGGAATTTAACAAGGCGATTTTTAGAGAAATAAATATCTATTTCCAATGAAAGGAGATGCAAAAAAACCCCTATAGTATTAAAACAAGTAGATATACAAGGCTGGTGTTGCTCAGTAGTTGGAGTGTCGGCCTGCACACCAAAGGGTTGTGGGTTCGATTACTGGTGAAGAGCTCGTACCTGGGTTTTAGGTTTGATCCCTGACCCCAGTCAGGACGCATGTAGGAGGCAGACAGTTGATCGATGTGTCTCTCTCACATTGATGTTTCTCTCTCTCTCTCTCTCTCTCTCTCTCTCTCTCTCTCCCTCTCTCCCTCCCTCCCTCCCTTCCACTCTCTCTAAAAAATCAATGGAAAAATATTCTTGGGTGAGGATTAACAAAACAAAACAAAAACCAAGCAGATATCTGTGTATCATGATTAAAAATGAAAAATAAAAAGCCTTCTAAACGTCTCTGAAATTCCTTCTACCTCATAAACTTAGGCTTTGAGATTCTTCTGGGGATAGATCTCTTCATTTTGCTGTGGCTTACCTTGACTAAGAAGCCTAATCCTTTGTTTAAAGAACAATTTCAAGTTCAAAATGGAAAGCACGTGGAACATTTTCTGGTTGCCTGTCAAGATCTACTCTCTCCCCTTTTCTACTTTGCTCTGTGCCCAGGAGGCTGACCCCTAAGGACTAGATTAACTAGCTCCCTCGCCCTCTGCCCTCTGGCTTCTAGTAGATTCCACCAATGGAAGAACCAGCAGGAAGCCGGTGCAGGAAGAGTGAGAGGTGCTATTTATTCCCCCAGCTCGCTCCCCCTGCTGCTGAGGTTTGGCGGTGATCATGTTCCTCTACTTAAGACACGGTCTTCCCGTTGGTGGCCTGCTCTATAGCTGCAGGTCTCACGGGCCCAGGTAAGGGCTCCTTCTCTTGCCCTTGGCACAGGGGAGGAAATGGCTTTGCCAGTCTCTGGTAGGTTGCCAGCCCCTGCTGCTTTGCCTTAACCCTGCCCTCACCTCTGTAAATAGACACGTAATTGACTTCCCTGCCTTTCATTCCTTTTGAGTGCTGAGTCCTGCTGGGACTCTGACTGGTAGAGAAATCCAGCGTGGATAAGGAAAAGAAGGTCAGTTGTTCTTGCTCCTGGCTCAGGGACGATGACAGGTGATCATGGGTAAACTCTTTTTACTTTTGTGGTTTGCAAATGCTTCATCTGTAAAAAGACCAGTTGGACAAAATCAGAGGACTTTCCAATTATTTATTTATTTATTTATTTATTTTGCTCATGTGCCTGCAAAAGAATTCTCAAAAACCACATAATCATATACTTTCAAAATTTGCCATCATGGCTTAAAGTAGTTGTAAAGGTTGTGATGTCCTGCATACTGTAAATATTAGTGTTTAAAAAAAAACTGTTACATCACCTTTTAAAATATATCCAATGGAATTTTTTAAAATATATTTTTATTGATTTCAGATAGGAAGGGAGAGGGAGAGAGAGAAACATCAATGATGAGAATCATTGGTCAGCTGCCTCCTGCACGCCCCCTACTGGGGATTGAGACCGCAACCAGGCATGTGCCCTTAACTGGAATTGAACCTGGGACCCTTCAGTCTGCAGGCCTGTGCTCTATCCACTGAGCCAAACCGGCTAGGGCTCCAATAGAATTTAAATATCATACTGATTTCATACTTACTGGCATCCATTTTGAAAAAAAATACACGAACAAACTCTTAATAGCTAGAAATTTTATAATGTTCCTCTTTCTCCTTTAAATCATTTTTTCCATTTCACTTCCCCCACAGAATTTTATAGGAATGTAATATATTTTTCTGCTTGTAAGTTTCATATGGATCATTTTGGCATAGTCTCTAAATCAAAAATGCTCCTAGATGGAAATTATAAAATGTTTATATTTCCTGTGATCATAACGCTCTAAGGGTTAAGCATTTTTCTGAATTGAGTCATCAACACAATTAATTTTAAGGCAAGTTGACCAAAATGTTGATCATTGTTCAGCATAAAAAGTAAAATGAAAGGAAAAGTTGTTTTTCCTTTTTGGGATGGACAGAAGAGGCATTGTGGTGTCTGCTCACCAGTATTTGGAATGAGGCCTAGGTTTGGTGCCCAAACCCCCACCCCTTACTCCTGACCCAGGCTTTTCCACTTTGGGCAATGCCCCCCCGTAAGACTTGGATGGATAAGGGATACACCTTTATTTTGTCAAGTGGGAGAAGGGCAGCTGAGAAAGGAAAGGTGTGTTCACATCGAAGTACCCGGGCTGGTCAGTTGTAGGAAATCATCCATAGGGCAGCTGAGAATCTAGAAATGGAGTCCTTACAACTCTCTGTGTCCCCTACTCCTTGGAAATTGTATCTCCAGGAGATGTGCCTCTGAATCCGAAGGCCCCTGGGCATGGTGGTGTGTGCAGGGCGCCCCTGACGGGAGCTTTCCTGGAGTCCTGCCTAAAAAGGCCCGCGCTGCAGTCAGATTGCCTCACCATGAATGCGCTGTGCACCTGGACAGCTCCCTTCGCTGCAGCTTCCTGTGTCCATTTCTGTCTGCAAATTGGGGATGCCTACACTCTATCCCAAGGGGAATCTTTCGGCCTTACTCAGCAGGATGTGTGTACAGCACCCAGTATGTGGCAAACAGTATAGCCAGAAAGTATCATAGGATTGTGGAGGTGTCTCTGACATACCTGCTGAGCTTCTTTTGGGGGGTAAGTTTTACTGTTTACAGAGCCTTTTCAATATTAAAAAAAAAAAAATGTCAGTCACTATCCACAGATGGTGACCTTTGTCCCCTCTCATGGTAGAAGCAGGGGGCCATGGAGCTATAGGTTGGAGACCTGTGTGGCTGTCTTCGTCGAGCTCCCCGCTTTGCCAGAGTAAAAGAATTATACTCAGGCTATGTGCAGGGTGCGTGTGCCTGACAGTTCCTGCTTTCCAGGAACGGGAATAAAGTGTTTATTCACTGATACCCTCCTGGAAAAACTGGGGTTGCCTCCGGGTCACTTCTGAATCAGGCCAGCCAATATTTGCGCTTTCTGCCTGAGAAGCAAAATGAAGCATTGATATGCTAAGAAGTTGCCAACAGTCAGTTTTGCTGCTGGCTGGCTCTGATGTGACTTTTGTGCGAACGTTATTGCTCAGACACCAGGCCGAACAATGCCTGCCCTGCTGTCTGCCACTCGGCCATCAGAAGGAGGGCCTCCCCGGCATGTCAGCAGACCGAGTTCTGCATTCTGAATTTTCAGTTTCATTTCCGATGGACACAGAGGAGTGCCGCTCCTTTCCTTTGTAAAGAAACCCGTCGTGCATCTTGCCCCAGGTTTGGTTTCAACCTCTTTACCATCCCTCCGAGCTCAACGTTAATTGATGAAATCCTGGGCAGCTTTATCTAAATGATGTTTTCCTTTGAAATTTAATTTTCTTCTGCCATTTTTTTTTTTCTGAGAAGGAAGAAATTAGTGATACATGTGGTAGCTTGATTATATCATGGCCCCAATTCTTTATCCCTCCCGGTACCATGCCCTGAGCCGGGTAACTGTGCAGGATTCTGACTTTGGGCCCAGCTGTATGACTTCTCTGGGTCAATGAGATGCTCATAAATATGACTTAAACAGGGGCTTGAAAAGTGCATACACAGTGGGGCTTGTCTGCTTTTCTCTTCTGCCATTGCCAAGTGAAAGGGCTCGGGCTAGCCTTCTGGGGAAGGAGAAATGTGTGGACTAGACCCACATGGCCCTAGTTGATCCAGCCACAACCAACATAGATCAGCTCAGAGCCCGCCAACTCCAGGGCATGTGAACTAACCCAGCCAAGACCAGAAGGTCCTTGCAACACCAGCAGACTCGTGAACTAAACGCATGCTTATTATTTGAAGCCACCAAGTCTTCTGGCTATTTGTTAGGTAGCACTGTGGTGGTCATACAGACCAAGCAGAGCGGCAGACTTGCCCTCCAGGAGCAGGATCCAAGGGAACGCTGAGCCCATGGGCAACTACTCCAGAGGACTCTGCAAATGGTGATTAGAGGAAGGAAGGCCGAAATGCTTCCACCAGGCAAGTGCGAGATCCATGTCTGAGATTCAGGAGAGCAAAGTAAATGTGAGTTCAGGCCCTGTAGTCAGACTCCCGGGTCCAAAACCCAGATGTGCTTAGGAATTCTGGGTTCTTGGGCAAGTTTATCTGACCTCTTTGTGCCTCAGTTTCCTTACTTGTAAAACAGGGGGGATAATAAATAGTACCTACCTCATCAAGTGTTTACAAAAAGTAATGTTTACCCCCTGCTCCCCAATATATTTTTTAATGATTTCAGAGAGGAAAGGAAAGGGAGAGAGAGATAGAAACATCAATTATGAGAGTGAATCATTGATTGGCTGCCACCTGCATGCCCTTTGCTGGGGATCGAGCATGTGCCCTTGACCAGAATCGAACCCGGACCCTTCAGTCCATAGGCTGATGCTCTATCCACTGAGCCAAACCAGCTAGGGCAAAAATAATGGTTTTAATGCACTTAGAATAGCTCATTGTAGCCCTAGGAAGATATTTGCTGAATAAATAAAATATGACTCATACCCACAGGCTAGTAAGGCCTGGGGAACTTCTGGATTACATTTGTCTATTGCGAAGAGAGGTACATGTGGGTCGTGGAAAGACTGTTTCTCATTTCATAGAGTCAAATATTAACTTCTGAAGAATCGGATGTATACTCAAGACCTCTCAAAAATATGGAAAAACGTTTTCCTTTGGAAAGTTCACTCTACTGTGCGCAAGTCCTGGGCTCAGTTCATTCACCCCACCAGGTTCTTGGGCAGAGCTCCACAAGAGAATTCAAGAAGAGCACCCAGAATGATGTTATCCATTGTTTAGGAGGCTGGGAAGGATTTCCACTTCAGATTATTGTGATAAAAATTTTGGTGCACCAAGAGGTAATCCTCAACTACTTGAGAGACTCAACTGAGAATGTTTCTTTCCCTGAAGACTCTTCAAAGTCATAACTTTATTGCGTTACTATCATTATTACTAGAGGCTTGGCCTGCAGAGATCAGGCCAAAACCGGCTCCCCAAAATCCCCCCAGGGGTCCTGGATTGCAAGAGGGTGGTTCTCGGATGATGCACCCCAGAATCAGGCTCCCTCCTCTTTGGTTCCAGGTGTGTCACCTGAGAACCGTAGCTGCCAAGTTACTGCAGCTTGGCAGCTCCTGCATGGAGTGTCTGCCCCCTGGTGGTCATTGCATGTAATAGCTACCAGTCAGATGGTCAAATGGTTGGACGGTTGCTTAGGCTTTTATAAATATAGATTTTGCAAAGAGGCATCAACTTTTAATTTTGCCATATTGGTAACATTGATGTCATCAACACTCATTTTGTGAAAGAACTTATTAACAGCAAAAAAAAAAAAAAAAAAAGTAACACATCTCAGGTAGTCTCAGGAAAGGAAACAGCTGGCAACTTTATAGCCACACACAGATTAGAGAATGAAACTGTCTTGGTTACTTATTGTTTGCTTTGATGAAAGTCCTTTAAGGTTGGCTGACCCCAGCCTCAGGGCCTTTGCACTGACCAATTCCTATTCATGGAACCCTTTCTCCTCAGATCTTTGCATAGCTGGCTCCTTCTTGTTCAAGGCTCAGCTACAATGTCATCTGTTCAAAAACACCTTCCCTGGTCCCCAGTTTAGGTTCCCAGTGGGTGGTAGAGAAGCAGAAAGGGCTTGCCGTGATTCCAGAAAGAGACGGCCGAGAAGGACCCATCGGACTTTCCAGGCCAGAGAACCCTGGAAGCAGGCTGCAGGCCATTCCAGGCTGATGTAACTGACCCTTTGGAGAAAATGGTGAAAGCCAGAGATTTTCTTCCCCCAAATGTCCACATAGACATAGATTTGCTTACCACATAATATTGCTTAGTTCATGGGTCCTCACACCTATTCAAGGTCTCTATGGAAGAATCCTGATCCACAGAGCCCCTGCCTTCTGATTAGGATTAAGATCCTGAGAGGACGGGTGCTTCTAGCAGGATGTTATTCTTCCTGGAATCTTCGCTGACCCCAGAGGCTGAATGGGGCCCTTCCTCTTTCTCCTGTTGTGTAAAGACTCGGGTACCACAGGAGCCAATCATTGCTGACTCAGGGTGTCTTTACACTCTAAAGGTGTCTTCTCCACCAGGACCTACCCACAAGATTTTAGCCAAGCCCCAAGTTTTCTTTGGGACCCAAAGGCCACCACTGAGGCAACTCATGTCTCCTTGTTCCTCTCACTGCCTGTGACATGAACTTGACCACCCTCATTCAATAAAATCTCACGATCCTCAGTTCCTGGTTACCCAATGTCTCCAGACTCCAACAAAAGGAAACACACCTTTTGAGTGTGTCGGTGCATCAGGCCCTAAGCCTGGCACCTTTACACCCCTGAGCTTAGCAAATCCTCACAGTCCTCTATGAGGTCCAACATTTGAGGGGGTTGCCCAGCCCAGCACAGCACCTTCCTTGGGGCGGGTCTCAGAAGTCTCTGTGTATTATATGACCCTGCTCCCCTGGGTCAGCAATGATTGGCTCCTATGGTACCTGAGTCAGGTGTGGTCACTCAATTCCCTGTCCTGAGAATCTGGATTGGAATACAGAGGCACTGGTCAGCACCTGCTGGCACTGAAGGACCATGGGGTGGCCAAGTGGCCGTTTGGACTGCGAGCCTAGAGGAGCAGAGTGCCCACCTGAGAGAGGCAGGGAAGCAGGGAGGATCAGAGACAGAGACAGAGAGAATGAATTGGGGCTGAGACGTTAAGAGACCTGTGGCCCAGCGTGATGACGAGAGCAAGCCCAGTTCCTGATATTTTCTAGTTCCTAGCTCCAAATCCTCTTAAGGGTTTGTTTCATTTCCTCCTCTTGGGTGCCATGATTTACCTCCTAATTTAATAATTCTCCTCCTCCTCCTCCTCCTCCTCCACCTTCTCCTTCCAGTTCAGCATCATTTTCTAACTACTGGTTACAACTACAAGATGTTGATAAGACTGATAGGTTGTAGGATCCCCATTTTACAGAGACAGAAACGAGGCTCAGAGATTAAGTCACAAACCCAGAGTCACACCTCAGTCAGTGGCCGAGGCGGGAAACGGGTGTCTCTGTGATTCCAGTTGCTGACATGTATGAGGTACGTTCTTCATGCCAGGAACTTTCTAAACGCTTTACATGTGCAGCCCTCGCCGGTTTGGCTCAGTTGATCGAATGTCGGCCTGTGAACTGAAGGGTTCCACTTCTGGTCAAGGGCTCGTACCTGGGTTGCAGGCTCCATCACTGGTCCTGGTTGGGGTGCGTGTGGGCTGCAACCAATCATTACCTCTCTCTCACATCGATGTTTCTCTCTCTCTCTGTCTCTCTCTCTCTCCCTTCCACTCTCTCTAAAAACCAATGGAAAAATATCCTTGGGTGAGGATTAACAAAATAAATCAGTAAACAAAAGCTTTACATGTGTTATCTCCTGTCATCCTCAGAGCACCCCCATGAGGGAGATACTGTTGTCAGCACCATTTGAAAGATGAGGAGATGGAGGCAAGGGGAAGTTGAATTGTCTGCTCAGGGTCATGTAGCCTGCGAGGGCCAGAGCCATCACTGGAACCCAGGCAGTAGACAGGTTCTTAAAACTTAAGCGCTATAGATATTAATGCGGCCGTGATGGTTCTGGGCACAGCGGACTGGGCATGGCAGGGATCAGAAGTTCCCAGAAGCTGCTAAGTGTAGGTATGTCAAATTGAACCATGGACCGTTAGAGAATGGGTAAGCCCTCGGAGGTCCCTACTGGACCACGTTTCCACCTAACGTCAGTGTCTGTTCTTGGCAGCTCTGACCAGTGGTCCTTCCGCCCCTGCAATATGGGGCCTCTAGTCCATCACCGAGCACGTCTGGTTTAGCCCGCTGGGCTCTCACTAAATACTTGGCTCCTCTTCTGCCCTTCCCCCCTAACTCAGCCTTAGTTTACCTCCTGAACAGGCATACCTCACAGCTCCGGGTGACTGCAGAGTTTCCCATGGTTTGGGAAATGCATGCATTTAGAAACGGGATCTTGTCAGGAGCACAGCAAGCTCAGCCCGCATCCCCTCAGCATGCCCTTCATGGCCCAGAGTGACGAAGGGACAGACCCTCCAGGGCTGGCACCCATGTGGAGGACAGGCCTGTCCGTGGTGGTGTTGAGTGCACCCTGGGCTGCCAGCAGGGATGTGCTGACAGTGTCTGTGGCCTGTGGGTGGTAGAGAAGCAGAAAGGGCTTGCTGTGATTCCAGAAAGAGATAGCCGAGAGGGACCCATAGGACTTTCCAGGCCAGAGAACCCTGGAAGCAGGCTGCAGGTTGGTGTAACTGGCCCTTTGGAGAAAATGGTGAAAGCCAGGGATTTTCACCCCCACATGTCCACATAGACGTAAGTTTGCTTACGACCCAAAAGTGCTTAGTTCATGGGTCCCCACACCTATTCAAGGTCTCTATGGAAGAATCCTGATCCAGAGAGCCCCTGCCATCTGATTAGGATTAAGATCCCGAGAGGACAGGTGCTTCTAGCCAGCCCAGCAGGATGTTGGGGTCTTCGCTGACCCCAGAGGCTGCGTGGGGCCCTTCCTCTTTCTTCCGCACCTGTCCACGTCACTGTATTGCCATAGTCTTTAAAAAAAAAAATGTGGCCCTTAGACCAGCAGCTTTAGCATCACCTGGGAACCTGTTAGAAATGCAAATTCTGGGTGGGGCTCAACACACAGTCTTTGCACAGGCCCTCCCCGTGTGATTCTGAGGATTGCTCAAGTGTGAGAAGGGCCGCTGCAAGCAATCCTCTGCTCTGTGCCATGCCTGCCCTACTACACATAAAGTGCTGGGCACATAGTCAGTGCTCAATGAGTATGAGTTGCATCATGTTCCTCTGATTCCCAGAGCAGGCTTCCCTGCCTTGGTGCCCTAAAGCCCAGACTGCAATGCAGTGTTATTTGGGCCCAGTTTCTTTCTCTTCCAGGACTTACAGTCAGGCTTAGTTAGCTCCGCTCGGCAGAGGAGAGGGTTTGGCCTTGAGGAAGGTGCCCCGAGACCACCACACAGGGATGGAACCAGTCATCGAAGCTGGCAACATCTGTCCAGGCTACCAGGCCTCAGCCACCCAGTGGATGAGGGGCAGGCAGGCAGGGGGCTGACCGGCCAGCAGTATGCCCAGGGCTCATGGGAGCCCAACTCTGCCAAACCCTGCAGGCTGCCCTGATCCCGTTGGTGTCTGCCTTACCCCAGCTTTGGCAAAGTCTGCTGAACCTATGCCAGGGTGGCAGGCTGGCAGGCTGGCAGGGAGGGGAAATGGACACTGCTACATTTCCCACATTTCATTCTTCAGGGGGAGGATGTGTCTTCTATACCGTCCCTCAGTGTCCTGACTTATTCTTTAAACTATATTTTTACTGATTTCAGAGAGAAAGGGAGAGGGAGGGAGAGAGAGAGAGAAACATCAATGAGAGAGAATCCTTGATTGGTTGCCTCCTGCACGGCCCCTACCGGGGATGGAGCCGGCAACGGCAACCCGGGCACGTGCCCTGAACTGCCATCAAACCCGTTCATAGGATGACGCTGAACCACGTAGTCCCGCCACCAGGCAGTTTCCTGGCATTTAAAAAATACTAACTTTTCTGAGAAGTGCACAGAAAAAAAAATCTGTAATTTTTTTTTGTTTGTTTGTTTCATATCGATCCAGCTCTTAAAATTTTTTTGTGATATTTTTTAAAGGTGGGGGCAGTGCAACGATTCCCGTTTATCCTTAATTTCTACTGGTTTTATTTTTAAAAAGTAACCTCATAGTTTTCTCTTGGGGAAGGGCAAAGAAAGATTTCCCTCGTATCATATAGAAGCAGTTCTTTTAAGTTTTTATTCTAAAAATCAATCAACCGTGGGAGAGGTAGGATGGACACAGTAATTCCTCTGTCTCTGTAGGGAGCGGGTCCTTCACACTTAATTTTTTTTAAAGAATTGATTCTTGGGGTAGGTGAGGAGGAAAACAGGAAAAAAAAAAATCCCCTTTAAAATTTCCCAAATTATAAGAAGGCAGTTCCTCCAAAAAAAAAAAAAAAAAAAAGGGTGATTATTTAGGATGTTGGATAGAAGTATTCTTGTTCACCATTTATTTCACATAGAAACAGTTTCTCAAGTTTTTCTTTTGAAAATGAACCTGATTGGGGGTTAGAGGAGGGGCTAACCCCCCTTTAACCTTTATTAACCCTCTTGTCTTACATAGGGCCATTTCTTCAAAGTTATTAATATAAACGTTCTTTAAACATTTCTTTTTGACGAGGGTAAATAGACCTACTCTGTTCACCCCACATTTCATATAATTATAAAGCAGCTCCTCAAATATTTATTTTAAAAATCAATCTGATTGGGGGGGCTAGAAAAACTCCCCCAACTGCTCTTGTCAAACTTTTACATGACATGGGAATTTTTGGAGGGTGGCAGGGGCCATAGAGACATCTTCACTGAGCCTTCCAGAAGGCCAGCTCTTCAAACTTTATTTCAAAAAAATCAATCTGATTTTTTGGGGGGTGGAGGGGGAGCAGTAGAGTTCCCATTAACCCCTTGTGTTCCGCGGAGAGGCAGCTCCCCAAACTTTTTTCCCAACGTGCAAATGACCTTTCGGAGGGGCTGGAGAGCGGGGTGCGGGCAGGAGGGCGCCGGGGGCGGGCGCGGGGGCGCGGGGAGGGCTGGGCCCGGCGCGGGAAAGTTTGGGGGGCGGGTGCGCCGCGGCCCCGGGGCTGGCGGGCGGGCGGGAGCGGCGCGCCCGGGGCCCGGCCGGCTTTGTGTGAGGCGCGGAGGCCGGCAGCGCGGAGGCCGAGGCCGAGGCCCGGAGCTCGCGGGCCGCGCGGCGAGGCCGGGGGGGCGGGCAGGGGGGCGGCGGCGGCCCCGCGAGGGGCGGCTCGGCGGCGGCGGCGGCCGGTGCGGGCTGGAGGTGGGGGCGAGGGCCGGCAGCCCCCCCCGCGCGCCCCCAGCGCCCCCGCCCCCCCGGCCTGAGCGGGGCGGGCGGAGGAGGGAGCGGCGGCGGCGGCGGCGGCATTGTGCGCGCACCAGCAGCCCGGCCCGGGAGGAGCAGGACGCGCCGGGGCCGCCTCCTCCCGCACGGACCCATGAACCAGCCGGGCGGCGCGGCGGCTCCGCAGGTACGAGGGGGCCGGGGGCAAGCACTGCGTGGGGGACCCGGGGGGCCGCGGCCCGGGGCGCTGCGCCACTTCATTGCAAGATTTGCAAAATGCCAAGTGCCTGGGCACGTCTGCGGGCTTTTTGTGGGCGCTAACGGGAGGGTCGGGGTCTGGATCGCCCCCCCCCGGGGCGCCGCGGGGCGCGAGGAGGGTGGGAGGCGCGGTGGGGTCTTTCCGGACCCCCACTCGGCGCCCTCTCCGGCCCCGGGCTCGGACCGGAGCCCAGAAAACAAAGCGGTGAGAGAGCCGAGCAGCCATTTCAGTTTGGACAATTCACATTTTGCAAAAACGCAACCCCTTCCAGCTCTCCCCCTCCCCTCCAAATTTGCAATTTCCCCCTGACCCCCGCAGCGCTCCCGGCTCCTGATGACCCCCGGGAGGTCTTTCCTCCCTGGCCCCCCATCTTTGCAACAATCTTTTTCTTTTTTTTTTTTAGGCCATATTTCCCTTTCTCATTTTTTTTTTCTAATTTTTCTTCAAACGGTAGTTTTTTCCCATTAAAACGACGCCACCTAGAGGATACTATTCTGTAAATAAAAAAAGAAATTAAAATTGAAAAGAAATAATTTTTATTTCTTATTTTTTCAAAAGTTTGCACTATAAATCAGTGGAGGGGAAAGGGATTCTTCTCTTTTCTTTTTGGGGTGAAAATTTTCTCTTTGATCTTTCCAGCAGCATGAAGACAATTTTTATTTCTGAAGCCAAATCCAGATAATATGTAAATGAAAATTAAGCTGGAATTTGAATGAATTCAGTTTTTGAAGGGATGAAAGCAAAAAGCCTCCTAAAACCAGTCACTTTGGCTGCCCAACTCATTTTAGTTTGAGAAAAAAACTAATTGGAATGAGGAAAAGAAGGAAATTGTTGAGTTTGGAGAAAACTGGGAGAAATTGGCTTTATGAAGCAATTAGAAATTGTACTTCATTGTAATTTGGCACTTGTTTAGCTCCGCGGGTAAAAAGGACTAATTTCACAATTTGGCAATATTTAAGTTCTGTTTCCAAGAAGGAAGGGTTTAAAAGAGAAAACAGACCCTAAAATGTTGGCTTTGGACACACCCAGAAATTGTAGGTTTTTTTTTTTTTTTTTCAATTTTGCATTTACATTTTACTGCATTTAAATCCCAAGGTTCTAAAGAAAAACAGAAACTGGAAAAGTTAGAGTGAAATCCTCTTTTTTCCCCTGCGTTTGTTGGGTTTTGTGTTATTCTGTTTTGTTTTGATGGAATAATTAGGATTGTTTTCTGATTTTGTTTTCTGAAAGGTCTAGGCATTTCTTTTTTGTTGTTGTTTTAATCAGAAAATGTCAGAAACCTTTTTTGAGCAATATTCAGTGGAAGAAATGTAAATTTATTACATTATACAAATTGAGTAGCCCACAGATTTGTAGGAGAGACCGCCATTAAAATAAGATATGCATAATTAACATTATTATGAAAAAACTAACAGTGGATTCATAGAAGCTCATTTTTTATGACATGCAATTGAATCAGTTGATAAAGACAAGGGTTGAAGAATTCTTGGAGGAAGAAATTTTTCCCTTCTCTGTGCTTGCTCACTCTTCCAATTTGAAAAAATTTATTATTTAAAAAAATCCAGATTGATCTGAGGCCTCTTTGATTGTGATGTGGGATTGGTAGTTTATTAACATTCGGTATTTTTTTTCCCACAAATTTGATTATTTTCAAAGGGGAAGAAAAATCCATTAGCCTTCATCATTTTGGGATGTTTGTGATTTTTTTTTTTTTTTTTTAAGCACAAATTTTACTGACTTAAGAAGGAAAGATAAAAAGGGAAGGACAGAGAGAAGATGAAAATTCCGATTCTCATCCACTTCTCTAGTGGAATACTTACTTTGCTGAAAAAATGGGGTAAAACACCAATTCAGCTGATTCTAGTATCAAATTTTAATTTAATTTTTGAAGGAAAAAAATCAAAATACAAACAAAAGCCAAACCCAAAGCTACTTGATGAAAGCATATGTGCTAACAGCATTTGATATTTTTTTTTACTTGAAAATGAATCAGATGAAGGTGAAACAAAAAAAATGTTTTTAGAAGACAAATATTGACCAAATTAAAATTTAACAGATGAAAATAAGGTACCCACACAAAGTTGAAGGGTTATTTGTAATGAATTACTATCTGATTGAAGTTGCTGGGGATTTTGAACCAAAAACAAGAAACATAATGTTCTAATTTTTCTGTCCCAAAGGGTGGAATATTGTCAGCATTTGCAGGGTGCAATCTTGTGGGGGGTCGGGGGGTGGGGGTGGGGGGACTGATGGTGGGTCACACAGGGCTAGGACAGGAATCCCTGTGCCTCCAGCTGATCTTGGAAGAAATGGTAGCCCCGGTCCATGGATTCCCAACCCTGTTTTGTAGAAATTCAGATTTCTAAGGGGATTCGAATTCTGTGAAATATATTTGACAGTGGTAGAGGTTTGACACTTCCCATCATGGCCATTGCATTTGGGAGATTTTATTTTTTTAGTAACAAAATCCTTCAGGGCTGACTGGCCACATTCTGACATATTTGGAATGAGCTTTTTTTTTTTTTTTTTTTTTTTAAGTAGCATAATTAAAATTTTTTTTTTTTCTGTTGAATTATTTAGGCCGATGTCTAGGACGGTTAAAGAATTTACAATTTCTAAGGGCTGTGTTGGCCTCATGAGACAGTAGACCTGGGTTTAGCAAGAGAGAGAGGAGAGCGGTGCCCTGGGCTGGGAAGGGGTAGGTGAGCATCCCTACCAGGCATCAGAGAAAAAGTCAGGGTTGTAGATAACAGGTTATTTCTGGTGCAAGGAATAAAAATAATTGCAGCATGTCCCTTTGTGTGTCCTGGCTCTCCTGACACACAACTCAGATTCCTTCATTCCATTCTGCTGAAATTTTGTTGTGTTGTCTACATTTTAAAGGGAACTCCTGGCTAGAAATGGAAAATCATGTGTGTTTTGTAGACCTGTTTTTCTCTTAAAAAAAAAAAATAAATAAATTGTTGATTCTGATCATGTTTGTTGTAGAGGAAATCGAGGTGCATGATGGGACTGTTGGAGGCGGGGTTAGTTTTCTTTTGTTTCTATTGGCGTCTCTCAGGATTGAGATCTGACCTGGGCCTTGCCTTTCTCACCTCCTAGTTTAGGTGGAAGTGTGACCAGAAATGGACATACGAGCTGATTTTTATTAGCCCATGTCTGCTTACCATACTCTCGTATAATATTGGGCAAAAAAATCTGGCAAATTGGACTTGAGGGGTGGTAATTTGATGATGGGCTGCGTTATTTTGGTGAAAGATCATTTATACTCTCACAGTGGAGACTCTTATTACTTAATGTTTTGCTTTTCAGCCTAAGGAGTTTTTTTTTTTTTTTCTAATAAGGTTTGAAATTTCAAGGGCCTGCTTTATAGCTTGACTTTGGACCAAGCAAGGAAACAGGGTTTGCTTATACTTTAGCCCTGCACAGTGGTGAACGGGAACAAGGCCTCTTGCGTTTGCTGAAGGAAAGCAACAAAGATGGCTGGTCAGTGGAAGGCTGACCTCTTCCCTGGTCCGAGAAAATAAACAGCCAAGGGTTTGTTTCATTTGAGAAACAGAGTTTTAAAAACTCCTCCATTGTCAGATACAATTTCCCCCCCACCTTTGACTCAGCTCTTGGCATGCTGCTTCCCCTGACTTCAGAACCCTCAAGTCTTCTTGGTGGGGAGATAAGAACTTCCTTGCTGTGTTCTGCTGGCTGTATAAATGACTTTTCATGGTCACGATGAAATTTGAATTTTTCCACGTCCTTCTAACGTGTCCGCTGTGTCTCCTACCTGCTGATGAAAAGTGAAGTAGATTTGTGGGTTCACAGGAGTTCTCGCTTTCCTTGGACAAGTCACTTTTCCCTTCAGAACCCCAGTTTTTGCATTTGTCAAACGAGAGCTTGGGATCCGAACAGCAATAATACATAAGTTTCATCTCTGATTCTGACTCCAAGTGATTGGCTGTAGTTGCCCGGACCACTGTGTTGAGAAGGATTCTGAGCTCACGTCCATATTCTGGAGAGAGGGGTGCAGTGTCGCTCACAGAGTGGGGAGCGCACCTCTGAGTTACCATACCCCGCCCCGGCCGTGCCACGACCAATATATTGGTGGATTGTCACGTCAGTTTAGTGGATCACAATCAGCATTAACAAATAGAATATAATACAGGGGAACAAAAAAAAAAAATAGCAGAGGCAGAGCACAGTACTGAAGGCAAGTGTTGTCTCCCGAGGCGCTGGTTTTATTTATGTTTGCCGATGTATGCCGCATGATAAGAGAGGGAATGGCTCCTGTGAGTCACGGTGAAATGGAGTGGGAAAGGTGCTGGACTCTGATCCCCACCACGCGCTGCAGTTACACTTTACCGCTCAGACTTGATTTCCTCATCTGTTATCCTGGCTGAGATTTACGTCAGCCCCGTGGGGTAGGTGTCCTGTGCCACAGGTGTGTCCCCTGGTGGAGCCTGCGGTACGGGCCACCTGTGAAGCAGACTCAGCTAGCTGCCTGGCGCTCAGGCTCGCACCCCGGTTTGTTGGCCTTGGATGAGCCCTGAAGGACACAGGTGCTAGAGCGAAGGCCGCGTCTTTGCCAGGCTTTTCAGCGCCTCGGGAGGAGGTTTTGAGTCGTTTGGAATCCCTCTCTCGGGAGGGAGAGCTGTCACCGTGACTTTTACCCCTCACTTTTACTTCAGATTGCCAGAGGAATTTTTCTGGAGTGAGAGAGTTCATGGTTGTGTCGTATTTACATTTTAATCAGACGCTGTCTGTGTGTGTATGTGTGTCTGTATTTTTGTGGGTCTGAACTTCATAGACGCTCCCGAATTGCTGTGGTAGTCCCCTCATCTTTTAAATGTGTCAGACCCGTGCTGTCCAATAGAAATGTGATTCGAGCCACAAGCGTGAGCCAATGTGTAACTAAAAATTTTCTTGTGAATCCTTTAAAAAGGGAAAAAGGGAACATGAAGTTAATTTTAATAATATCGTTTATTTAACCCAATATATACACAACACTATTTCAGTAGGGCAGTAACATAAAATGATTAATGCAGTGTTTTACGTTCTTTTCTTTGGGGTGTGCTGAGTCTCTTCTTATTAGCCCCATCTCATGCTCAGCCGCCACGTGTGGCTGGTAACTTCTGTTTTGGACAGCACACGGTCAGACCAGTGTTCCACTTACTTGCTATTGGTGGCCTCAGAAAGTTGGTGACACCTCTTTCAAAACTCTTGGTTTTATTGATGGGACTTCCTTCCTGAGCCCTGCCTGCTCAGGGGCATTTCAGCGGATAGTGGTGATGATTCCATCCATTTAGCCCCTTTTGGCTTAGGTGGGTCACACCTCCCTTTTCTTCGTCCCAAAGCAGTCTTCTGCCAGGGTTACGCCAGAATGCTGTGCTTACAAATGACAGATGATGGCATGTGTGCCATTGACGTCGAAAAGTGCAGCAGACAGTGGTAGGAGGAGGGTTTTAGATGAAGCATGGCCCGAAAGGATGAAGATAGAAGAAGACAGCGGGTGGGTAAGGCTAGAGTTGGGGTTCGAGGGGAGGAGGGAGATGGAGCGAAGATCTGTCGGCGAAATTCATTTCTGAACTGAATGTGGAACCACCCAGGAGACTCCCCCAGGATAGCCTTAGGTCAGAAGCTGAGAAATTTTCTGACGTTCATCCAGTTGGTGAAATGGAAAGCTGCATTGCAGGCCCCCCAGACTAGAGTTTGAAATCCAACCTTATTGCACGGTTCACTTTGCATTGCTTTGGGAAAGTCACTTCTGGTTCTGGAACCACCAGCTTCTGCATCTGGAAGAAGGTGGGGTGGGGGGTGGGGGGGTAATAATCTTGACCTTGAATGGTTGTTTTACACTTACACGCAGCAGCACTGAACGGAAACACCCAGATAATCCTTAGAAACTGGTCTTTGGAAGGTGGTCAACACTTGTGAGTTATCTCTTGACCCAGTGGCCAGTGGATCTCCATTTGGGGAGCTCGAGTCTCAATAACAAGTCCCCAAAATAAAACATGGTGGCTTATCTTCAAGGGGCGAAGTTAGGTAATAGTTGAAAAGGTCCGCTTTTTTGGTGGTTGTTTTTAGACAGACCAAGATGAGACATCTCCTGGGCCTTATCCATCTTTCTTGTCCGAGGTGATCTCAATACGTTAATTCTAGGGAGGCTCTAGCTCCTCCGAATAGATCCGGATTTGTTTCCAAGCCTGTGGCACAGTGTTTAAAAGCCATAAATCTTAATCTTGGTGAACTGTGTACTTTGAGCTTCTGCTCATACCAAGCCTCCTGTCTCTGGTGCCCTTTCCCTCACTCGTCTCCGCTCCGTGAGGAACCAGACCCCCCTCGAGACCCTCTGCATGTGCTCTTCTATGGAGCCCTCCCAGGCCTCCCCAGGCAGAGTTCATCTCGCCCCACCCCCACTCCGAGGTGCTTCCCACATGCTCTGGACCCTCCCATGAGAACTGGTTGGTTACATTTCTGTTTCTCCCGCCAGCTTGTGAGTTCCTTGAGGGCAGAGATCATGGGTTATTCATTTTAGGGCCTGGCACAGAGCAGCAGCTCAATACATATTTGATGACTTAATCGGATTTTTGGAAACAGCTCAGATCAGTAGGACTTGAGTCCAGTGAAGAGTAGGGGACCACTTTGGGTTTGGCCATTTGGTCAAAACCAGTGTTTGATTAAGGAGCCATAGCTCCTTTCCTGAGAGCTGGCTCTAAAGCCATAGGCCCCTTGGAATGAGAAAGCAGAGGAGGCTTGTTGGGTGGGAATAGTGCTGCCTTGACTTGACATGTCTTGGGAAATTTTTTTTTTTTAAAGTTCTCACCCCCCCTTCACTCTGTTGTGTTTCTTTAAAATGGCTTGGGGGCCTTCTAGGCTCATCATGCAGATGGCGGATTTGCAAGTGTGATGAGGCAGTTTCTAAGGATGTGGAAAAGGGGAAGCCTTGAGGTGGAAGGGGCTCCCCAGTGCCGGGCGTTTGCTCTAGGAGCTGGTCTTCTTGAATGTGAAGTAGTTGTGTAATCTGATGTTCAACCAGATCCCATCTTTGGTTGGTTTCTAGTTTGCCGATGCCAAAGATTCAGGAAAGTTGATGGGAGAAAACTGAGAACATTCTGTTTATTTGCTTAATCGTTTTTCAGTAAGTTTCATAAACCACAGCTATTTTTTAACGCTTTATGTATGGGTCAGCTTAGCATGTGAGCACAGGATGCAGGTTTTGAGGTAGGCCGTATTTCCTCAAGGGGCATACTCCCCTCGTTTCCCACTTCTGAAATTGGGATGTGTGTTACAGTTCAAGTCTTCTGTGAGCACACCGTTTCTCCCTCTTATTATTATTATTATTTAATTCTCAAAACATGCTTACAAAGTCAATGGTGTATCTAACCATCTCCAGCACCTTGGACTTCAGGGACTAGAGGGTCTTGTTCCTGGTGGGGTGCCCTGTGACATTAGGGATTTCCCGTTAGGCACTTTTACTTTATTTGAACTTCACTTATCTCTGGGCTTGGTTTTTCCACTGGTACGGGGAGGCAGGACTTCACCCTGGGAAGGAGATTGTGGAACTCTGAGCTGGCACCCCTTTCCTTTCATTAACTTTGCTTCTCTTAAAGGTGTAAGTAGCCATGGGCGGGGAGGGGTGATGCCTTGAAAGCAAGCAGTGGCCCTTCTGTACCGCCTGCCCGTGGCGGGACCCCAGGCTGACACTTCCAGGGGTGAAATGAACAGATTGAAGTTCCAGGGTCAGGGCTTGGCTCCCCTCTCTGCTCCACCGGTTATAGGGTTGTCATCTTTGCCAGTGTCCTTCCTGTCCCTGCACTTCGTTCTCCTTGTGTGTAAAGTGGGGATAATGACGATGATGATGGGGACGGGTATGGCGTAGGATTCTTGTAAACAGTTGTGAGGGATGTGAGGAAGAAGCTTTGTAAAGGGAAAAGTGCTGTTCACTTACAGTATGCTATTTGTACATCACCCAATCCAGGAATGGTCAATAAGTAACATTTATACCACCGCTCCCCAGCTCCAAGCCTGCGGCAGGCATTGCTAATCGAGCATAGGTCTGTTCCATTGAGTCTGGCCTGTGGCCTCAGAGTCCTCCTTAGTATGATGCAAACAGTCATGTGGTTTAGCGTGGGACATAAAGCCAATTTGTCATTTTTTATCTACACACACACACACACACACACACACACACACACACACACGGAAGTGAGGTGGAGTTACTAAATCTCAGTGAATAGGCAGAGGTGGAACGTCAAGCCTCAGATTTCTTAGCTCCTCAACCAGTGCTTTTCCTACTGTTTGCGCATACATCCGTCAAAAGGAATTAAAGTTAATTTGGTCTTGAGAAATAGAGGCTCTTGACTGTTATAATTAGATACCCTCGGGGTTGTCATCAAAGCAGGGCTGGGTGACCTGCTTCTGCCTGCTCCTGGAGTGATCAGGTTTCAAAGGGGAGATTCTGGTGGCTAGGCCACTGGGTGGGGAGGCATCCCTTGCTCACTCCTGTAGTTCAGATGCCCTGGCAGAGGGGCGAGGCGGGCCCTGGGCTTCCCTGATGGTGACCTGGATTTGCCACAAGTTTGCTGTTTACACACTCTAAGACCACAGATGAGTTTCTCAGTCTCAGAATCTTAATTTCTACATCTGGAAAATGGGATGGAATAATCCTTCACAAGAATGAAATGAAATAACATATTGGAAAATACTTTTTAAACCAAAGCCCTGCGTATGTACACTTTTTAAAAATTGCTTTTAAACAATCCTTAACCGAGGGTATGTTTTTATTGATTTTAGAAAGAGAGGAAGGGGGAAGAGAAAAAGGGAGAGAGAGAGAGAGAGAGAGAGAGAGAGAGAGAGAGAGAGAGAGAACATCCATCTATTGGTTGCCTCCTGTAGGCACTCCCGACAGGGGACTGAACCCGCGACCTGAGTATGTGCCCTGACTGGGAGTGGCACCTGAGATCTTTCCATGTACAGGACGACACTCCAACCAACTGAGCCACACCAGCCAGGGCCCCGTGTGTTTTTTTTTTTTTATTAACACGTGTTAATGTTCGTAACTAGCACTAATTACTAGCGCCCTGCTAGGTACATTGATTAAACCCAGCGTCCCAGACGGGTGCTCACAGGGTGAATTGGTCCCTTATCTTGTTGTATTTTATTTTATTTGCCAGTCCTAAGGTTTAAAAAGTTTGGAATTTTTAAACCTTTTGACAGGGTATGTGCTCTCCTGTTTAGATCAATTTCTACCCCCATTTCATTCATGTATGTGACCTGCCTGGTCCCGGGAGGCCCTGGGTCTGGGCCCACTCACACAGCCGCTGTTAGTTTACCTGTTCAGTGGGCGAACGGGCCACTCATACACCCCTCGCAGGCCTCCTGCAAGCATCACACAGTGGACTCAGAAGTGCTTCATGAACAGCGGAGGGCTGGAGAAGCATGTTGGCGACAACTCCTTTCTTGGAAGGGAAAGGAGGGAGGCTGAGGTGAGGATGGTATTGAGTTGACAGAAAAATGATATAAATATTTTGGCTGACAAAGCAGAAGGAGGCTTCATATATAGGCTAAGGAGAATAAATGGAGTCAGGTGGTGCGCGGCTCCCCTGTCTGCCAGGGTACATGGAGAGCCTGCTTTCTAGTGAAGTGAGCTTTGTGTCAGGGATGGGATCTTTGGTTCCCAGGGGCCAGCCCTGGTCCTGGGGGTGGGGTGCGGTGGGCGGGTGGGGGGTGGCACCCAGGGGGAAAGAAATTGGATATCTTTTCCACGCGAGGGAAATGATGCCTGCAAAGCGAAGGAGGCCTTCGTGTCCCTGAGGCCCCGGTGTCCCCCGGCAAGCCCCTGGCTTGCTGGCAACATTCAAAGTCAGTAGCTGTTTGGCCAACTTAACTGGCTGTGTTATTGTCCAAGACAGCATGCCTGAGGGCTGAGCCGTTTCTACCCCTCAGCTGTGAGCCTCCCCCAGACAAGTCCCATCAGTCCCAACACTCCTGTAGGGAATGACGGATGGGAATTTTCATAGGCTGAAATTTTGCAGAGAATTTGTGTTTTGTTTTATGTTGGGCTCAGTGTTTTGCCAGCCAATTGGATATAGCCCGGGCATGGAGACAGGTTTGGATGCTGGGGGAAAAAAAATCCACCCCCCCCCCCCCGGCCCCCGTAATTTTATCAACTGGGAAAAATAACTATAAAAATTGCAGGGTGTTTCTTATACTATATGCTGGAAAAGCAGAAAGTGAAACTGATGGGAACTAAAACTGAAACTGGCCTGAAATGAAACCTCAGGGAAGAGAAACGTCCCTGGGGTGCTACTGGCTTGAGGTGGAATTTGGTGTGTGTGTGTGTGTGTGTGTGTGTGTGTGTGTGTGTATGTGTATGTATGTATGTGTGTGTGTCCAGTCTTCTTTTTGGATCAGAGGAGTCTCGAGCTAAAAAGGTAAGTAGGGATGACCTAAACTTGTACCAGCCAGCATGCATTGGTAACCACTAGCCACATGTGGCTATTGGGCCGTTGAACTGTGGCTAGCCTGAAGTGGGGTGTGCTGTAAGTGTCAAATCCACACCATTTTTTATAGACTTAGTAGGATAAAAAGACTGTAAAAGATCAGATCTCAGTAATACTTTTACAAATATCGATTACAGGTTGAAATAACATTTTATATATTGGGTTTAAATAAGATACTTTATTAAAATTAATTTCACTATTTAACCTTATTTTTCCTTAATGTGGCTGCTAGACTATTTGAAATTTCCTCTGTGATTGTTTTATATTTCTACTAGAGGCCCGGTGCACGGATTCATGCACCAGTGGGGTCCCTCGGCCTGGCCTGTGCACTCATGCAATCTGGGATCCCTCAGGGGTGTCGGAGCGCTGGTTTTGGTCTGATTCCCACAGGCCAGGCCAAGGGACCCCACTGGTACACGAATCCGTGCACTGAGCTGGTTTCGGCCCAATCCCCGTGCACCAGGCCTCTAGTGTGCGTATAAGATCTTCGGTTAATCTCTTCCTGCCCCCTGTCCCCTTCCCTCTGAGATTCATCAATCTGTTCCATGTTTCCATGCCTGTGGTTTTCTGCTCCTGTGTTGAGCGTCTGCCCCCTGGTGGTCAGTGCATGTCATAGCTACTGGCTGGTTGGCTGGTCAGCTGGTTGGCTGGTAGCTTAGGCTTTTATATATATATATATAGATAGGACAATGCTGATCTAAGCTAACCTGTTCCCCTCAGAGAGGGACAGTGACTTGCTCAGAAATACACAGCGGCTCCATCAGGTAACTGGACAGACTGGGACTGTCCAGTTTGGGACTGACTCAGTTTGGGACTGAGAAGGAAGGATGATGTAGTGGTGTAGGCATCAGCATAAGTAGGTGGTTAAAATGAAGGGGTGATGGGAATTTATGAGAGTGAGACACACAGATAGAGACAGAAGGGGAGAGGGAAAGGAGAGAGAGGTGGAGGGTGGGAGAGAGATTGATTTTGAGAGACTGAGATTAGTAATTTAGGGGGAAATTGAAGCTGTTTTCCACTTTGCTTATCCATTCCCCTAAACGTTAATTAAACACTTAGGAAGAAAGTAAATGTAACAACGCAGGCAAAAATAAATCTACAAGATTACCCCCAACAACTTCTCTGCTTGCCAAAAAATTCCAAAGTCTTTTTTTTTTTTTTAGTCTTTTGGTTTTAAATGGGGTTTTTCTGGAAACGAGTACAGTGCAGGGCATAGAAACCCAGGTCACATTAGGGGCTGTGCATTTTGGGTCCCGGGGACGTGGAAGCTATTCTTTTGCGAAGTCACATGTGTTCTCTGTATAGATTTGGGAAGCAAGGCTGCTAGAAGACCCAGAGGGCGTACTGCCATAGTGGACAAAGCTGGTAGGGTGGGCATGCCATGTAGCAGCCCTGACCTCCAACCTGGCTCAGAGACTGGAGGAGGGCCACCAGCCCCAGGGGGGAGCCGTAAAGCTGACTTGAACCCACCTCTCCAACTTCACAGCCCATTTCTCCGGTTCTTAGTGTTTTGAAAGGAGTTTGAACTGTGTGTTGGACATTCCACCTTATAAATTTTCTTCTTTAATATTTTTTATTGATTTCAGAGAGGAAGGGAACGGTAGAGAGAGAGAAATATCCGTGATGAGAGAGAATCACAGATCGGCTGCTTCCTGCACACTCCACACGGGGGATTGGGTGGACAACCCCGACATGGACCCCGGCTGGGAATCGAACCATGACCTTCTTCTGGTTCATAGGTCGATGCTCAACCACTGAGCCACAATGGCCGGACAGATTTTTTTTTTAATCAGAAATGCTTTCTGTCAAAAGATTGAAATTTAGAATTCTTATTTATTTCACTTGATTTTTGCAAAATAGAATTTTTCTGCCTTGAACTCTAGTTATTAGCCATTTGCGAGTGCTTATTATACGCCAGGCCCTGGGCTAAGCATCTGACATCTATTGTCTCATTTAAAACAATCAACCTGGAGAGTAGGCTTTTGTTGTTAAATAGGAGGGCACTGAGATCCAGATGTGAAAGGAATTGCTCATGCTTACACAGCTGATATCAGTGGCCGTTGGATTCAAGTTCAGATGGTCACCAGAAGCCAGGCTCACAGTAGCCCTTGGAGTCTTCGAGCCCCGGCACCACGCCTGCGAGTAGAGAAGACTATTAAGATGACGATCCCCGTTTTATAGTGGAGGAAGGTGCAGTCACTTGCCCACGGTGTGGAGTTGGTGATTGTGCTGGGACTTGAGCCCAGGGCCTTCAGACGCTCTGCTCGTGCCCCTTCGGGTTGTCCTGAACCATGGCATCTTGGGAAGTTGTCCTCCCCACTCGGTGGGGCCTGGGTCTGGGCTCCCCGGCTCCTATTCCCCAGCTCCTAGCAGCGTCTCTGCAGACCATCGTGCTGTGTGTTTCCTGCACATAGAGCCTTTAATACCGAGTTTGAAAACAGTTGCAGAAGGTTTGCTGTAATTAATTACATTTGACATACTTGGAATCGGGGCCCCCTGGATTCAGAATGCAAATTTATGCCCAGACAGATGTAAGGTATGCTTGGAGCCAAGAGCTCTGGCACGTCCCAGCCAGGGCCTGTGGCATCGCTCTCTGCCCTGATGGGACTACCGTCAGAGGCAGTGAGTGGTGGAGGCAAGACTCAAACTCGGGATTCCTGGAGCCCACAGGCTGCTGGAGGAGAATAACCCAGGTCTCTAGTGTGAGACCTGCTCCTAACTCAACCACGGTCTGGGGCAGTGGTCGGCAAACTCATTAGTCAACAGAGCCAAATATCAACAATCAACGATTGAAATTTCTTTTGAGAGCCAAATTTTTTAAACTTAGACTTCTCACGCCACTTCTTCAAAACAGACTCTCCCAGGCCATGGTATTTTGTGGAAGAGCCACACTCAAGGGGCCAAAGAGCCGCATGTGGCTCGCGAGCTGCGGTTTGCCAACCACGGGTCTGGGGTAATTTCTTTTCCCTTTTTGGGCCTCACTTTCCCCTGCTATACAGTAAGGGCTTGGCTCTCAGAAATCACGTGCTGATAATTTGTTCAGGGGCAGGAGGGCAACGAATCAGAATTGGAACTTGAAGGGCGGGTTTTTAGAAGTCCTGTGGACAAACAGCTGAGGTGACAAAGGCTTGGAGTAGGAAGGTGAGCAGGCAGCTATGGGAGCAGACAAGAGAGGTATGCAAGGCCTCAGATTAGTACACGATGGTGCTGATTTCCAGGGCTCCTCATAGAGACGTCATCCATTCAGCACCAGCCCAGGATTAGATGGCATTAGATAGCTACATTTGTGTACCAAAGCACCCCCAAACCTAGTGGCTTACAACCACAATAATTGTTTATTGTCTCTCACGGGTTCTGTGGGTCAGGAATTTGGGAGGAGCTTGGTTGGTCTGGTTTAGGGTCTCTCGGTGGTCATATGATGGCTCTGGGGGGTCATCTTAAAGTCTTCTCTATTCTCATATTTAGTGCTAGGGCTTGGAAGACTTGAATAGCTGAAGCTCCTGGGGTCCCTCCCTCCCTCCCTCCCTCCTTCCCTCCCTTCCTTCCATCTGTCCATATCCATTGGTCACTCCAGCATGGAGGCTTCATACATGGCCTGACTTCTCTATGGCGCCGTAAGTCTCCAAAGTGCATGTCCTAAGAGAGAGAGCATCAAGCAGGACTTAGCCTTAGAAATCATGCAGCATAACTTCCACCTCAATCAATCGGCTGAGGCCATTACAAAGATGTGCTTCAAGTTCAAGGGAGAGATATGAACCCCGGCTCTCAAAGAGGTTGTGTCTATATCACATTGGACATGCGAGATGGGATATATATCCATATGGTCATCTTTGGAAAATACAGGCTGTAGTACCATTTGTCCGCCCATCATACAGTCCCCCCAGTTCATTGCCCTTTTGGATTCTGGTTATTTCTAATCTTCCTACACCTGCTGTTTGTATGGCAGTTTCCTTAGCATCATTCGCTAGAAGGTTGAGTGCTGAATCATACTATCGTCCCCTTCCACAGGTGGGGTAGATTACCTTTCCACGCGGAGGTGGCCAGTGCTGATTTTACACGTTGTGGCTCTCACCTTGTGTTGCCAGTGTTTTTAATCTTTGATGTCCCCATGGGCTAACTAATGAGGCCAAACATCTGTTGGTATGTTTTCATTTAGCCACTTGCATTTCTTCCATTGAATATTGCCCATTTCAGCATTTTCCCCTTTGTTTCCTCTTAGGGGGTTTATCTTTTCCTTTATGTTTTTTCAAAGCTCTTCGACTTTTTTCGTTTATTAACTCTTTGTTATTTAGGTTCCAAGTATTTTTCACAAGAGTTAATTTTTTTTTTTTAAACTTCGTTAATATTACTTAGTGGTGGTGGTGGTTAAGTAAAATGTTTACATTTCTGTGTTTTGGAATCTGTCCATATTTTTTTGGTGTTTGGCTTAAAAAGACTTTCCCACATTAAGAATTTATAGTGAAAAGGCTGCCTACAGGCTGGGAGAAAATATATACAAGTCATATACCTGATAGTTTTCAGAATATATAAAGAACTACAAACTCAACAACAACAAAATAACTCTGTTTTTTGAAAAAAATGGGCAAAGAACTTGGATACTTACCTAAAGGAGGTATACAGATGGCCAACAGCATGTGAAAATATGCTCAACATTACTAATTAGAGAGATACAACTTAAAACCACAATGAGATATTATCTCGGTCATTAGGATGCCACTATTTAAAAAAAGGAAGTATTGGTGAGGATGTGGAGAAATTAGAGCCGCTGTGTGCTGTTTGGTGTAGCTGCTATGGAACACGTTCCTCCAAAAATAAAAAACAGAATTACCATATGATTTGGCACTCCTGCTTCTGAGTATATATATCCAAAAGAACTTAAGTACTATTTCAAAGAGATATTTGTATACTCGTGTTCATTGCAGTGTTATTCACAATAGCCAAGAAGTAGAAGTAACTCGTGTCCCATTAATGAGTGAATGGAATGAGTAAACAAAATGTGACATATACATAAAATGGAATATTATTCAGCCTTAACAAAGAAGGAAATCCTAACCGTGAGGACATTGTGCTAAGTGAAATAAGCCAGTCACAAAAAGGCAAATAGTGTCTGATGCCATTCATCTGAGGTATCTAAAGCAGTTTAACTCAGAGAAACAGACAGTAGAATGATGGTTGACAGGGGAACAGGGCATGGTGAGATGCTGTTCCGTGGGTATGAAGGTTCAGTATTATACGATAAAGAAGTACCAGAGATCAGTTGCACAATACTGTGACCGAACTATACACTTGAAATGGGTAAGATGATTTTTAAAACGTTAAACATTTATGCAACCTAACCAATCAACAATTTGTCTTCTAGGATCATATAGTAGTTGTCCTTTATCTGCAGCGGTTACATTCTAAGACCCCAGAGGTTGCCTGAGACCATGGATAGTACTGAGCCCTACACACACTTGGTTTTTTCTTATACCTACCTACCTTTTCACGTAAAGGAAGCACTTTATGGCTTCTCTTTGGCATGTCCGAATTGCCAGCATTGCTACTCTTGCACTTTGGGACTAATATTAAGTAAAATAATGGTAACTTGAACACAAGCACTGTGATGCCGCCACAATTGACTTGTTAACCAGGGGCCACTAAATGACTAACGAGTGGGTAGTCTAGACAGCCTACAGTACGGAGATACTTGTGTCCTGGCTGAGATGGAGCAGGTCCTCAAGATTCCATCCCACTATTCTGATGGTGCACAATTTAAAACATATGAGTTGTGCATGTCTAGAATTTTCCATTTAATGTCTTTGGCTGTGGTTGACAGCGGGTAACGGAATCTGTGGAAAGTGAAACCGCAGGTTAGGGGGACTACTGTATGGTGTACCAGGTGAGGAGTCTATTATGAGTGCTCATAATAGAACTGTTTGTAACGTTCAGTGCCCAGGAACAAAGTAAATAATTTATAAAAATATTCAGCCTTATTTCTTCTGTGATTTTTGTATAGGTTTTGTGTCCTTACATTTACATCGTTTGTCTGTCAGGAATGTGTTCGCTTTAGAGGAGGGACAGAGGGATCAGGCTCTGTTTTTCTCCAGATGGTGCGCTCCTTGCTGTAGTTGAGTGATCAACCATCTTTAACTCCTTGAAATGCCATCTTCATCTTGTTTCCATATTCTTAGGTCTATTTCTGGACTCTGTTACATCCTCTGGGTGTACAGGTATAACACTTTTTAATTTGATCACTTTAGAAGAAACTTGAACACTAAGATCCTGTATTAACAGCATGCTTATAACATCCTATATCCTATATAATAAGGAGCTAACATGCTAATTAGACTGAACAGCAGAACAGCCGTCTGGACAACCTTCCAGACGAAGCCGGGGCTGCGAGGGCTGGCCGAGGCAGTGAGGGGCTGCGAGGTCGAGCCCCTGGCACGAATTTCGTGCATCAGCCTCTAGTAGCATAGAAACGGCCAATGTGGTGCTTACCCAGCTGGGGCAGTTTTCTGGTGGGCTCCTTCCCTGGACAGACTCCTTGTTACCCAGAGTGGCCTCAGGGCCATTGTACAGATGGAAACAGGTTCAGTGAGGTTAGGGTAACTCACCCTCGGTAGCCAATTGCTGCTCTGATTTACCACATCTGGGAAGTGGCAGACTGGAGTTTGTCAAACCTCAAAGCCTACGGACTTCCTTCAGCAATGTTCTGTGTCTCCTAGACGCGTGGATGTCTTTCCTTAGGGACCTTACACGCCTCTGCCTCCACTGTGCCTGGCACAAAGTGGTGCCAGTATGTGCTTCTTGAATTGGATGGGAAGCAATAGCCAAGCCTTATTCAAAACAGAATTTATTAAGTGGGTTATTCCCTGGCTGCAGTTAGATGTATGCTAACATTTGTTTTAATAAACTAATTTTTAAATAATTAAAGTAACCAAATGATACTACAGAGAAATCAGAAAATAAGAGCGTGAAAAGATCATGATAAATCCATTCTGGCCCCCTCTATGCACTACTGAAATTTGGTGCATTTCTTTCCAGTTAGTTTATAAGCATATTTTTATTATTTGAATTGTAATGTATTAGACTTTTGCCTCCTGTCTTTTCCTTGCACTGTCTTGTCTTTGCTTTCCTGTCATCTTTTTTCAAAACTGCGTAATATTTGCAGAAGGCAATGGACATAATTTATTTAACATTTAGGTTGGCGCTGACTTTTCTGTTATAAAATTACACTGTAAAGAAGATCTTCATATATAAAATATGATTTGGGAAATAAATATGGTAAATTCTTTAAAAAATGTTTCACTGACTTTATGATTGTGAATGACATTCATGTTCAATGAGAAAACCTAGACTATATACAGAAAAAATAAACTCCATAATCCTATACTTCTCCAAGATGATCTCTGTTAATTTCATATTTATCCTTGTATTAGTTATTTATACAAATATTAATTTTTCAGTAAATTATTTTAAATCTCACATTAGAATTCTCTAACTCATTTTTCTGCATTTACGCAGATAATCCATTTTTGGATGATAATCCTTCCTTTTTTGAGGTTCTAAACACCTTCTGAACTTATCCATCCATTAAATCTTGTCCCAACCATGGGGCGTAGGTGCTGCATCAATATGAATCCCGTTTACAGCCGTATACGAAGTGCCCGAGAAGGTGTTCAGTGCTCTAAGACAGGTTGCCAGGGGTGCTGCGTGGAGGGAAAGATGAAGGTAAAGGGAACTCAGGGAGGAAACTTCTGGGAGGAAATGGCATTTGAGCTTGGCTTTGAAGGACAGATAAGACTTGAGGGTCTAGAGATGGGTCTGTGGGAGGAAGGAGTGGAGCAGAGCATTCTGGGCCAATGAAATAAGTAGCGTGAATCATCAAAGAAAGATGAACTTGTCCTTAGTGAATTTTTAGTGTTGAGTTCTCTATTGCATTGCAAATCTAGGTCTTTGAAAACTGATCAGTCACAAAATTCTGCCCAAATGTGGTTATCCTTTATGTGGGCCCCACAGGAATGTTTAATTAATCTGAACTCTGGTCTCTGAGGGAGTGGGGATAGGTGAGAGGGTCAGTGTGTGTGTGTGGTGTGTGGTGTGTGTGTGGGTGGTTGTGTGTGTGTGTGTGTGTGTGTGGGTGGTTGTGTGTGTGTGTGTGTGTGTGTGTGTGTGTGTGTGTGTGTTGGGGGAAGATAGAGGTGGGGAAAGTCAGAGGAAGAAAGTTAGTCTTTGGTAACCTGGCCTCAGGTCAGAACAGTGTTTTAACTTTGTGGAGCAATTTTGCAAATGTGTTCTCTGCTCCCTCCTGGTGCCCTGACGTAACTGACCTGTGCAAGGCCTGTGCCTTGTTGGAAGCCTCAGAGCAAGGCAGTGACCACCAGACGTTTGTGACTGACCCACAGGAAGAAGTACATTCTATGTCGCCATCTGATGCACACATGTGTACTCTTACAAGCGAAAGCAAAAGCAGGTTAAGTGTTTACATTTAACCACTGGTGAAGCGTTCTGATATTTTCTGTTCTCTTCTATTTTATTTATTTTTCATACTGGCTGAGATTCATTTAAATTGATTTTAGATCCAACAACGGGTCATGACCTGCTATTTGAAAACTGGTAGCCTGGAGGCCCCTGGAGGAAACTCGGCCTCGGATTCTCCTGCCGGGAGCTCCCAGCTGTGAGCAGGTGGAATCCAGAGCGCCTTTCCCGCGCCTGTCCAGCAGATAAGGAATAGATCAGGTGTGTGCTGCTTGCCCGGCTCCCCATCCTCATGATGAATAGTGGGTTTTGTAACTTCCCCTTTAAGATGTGCGTACATGAAGCAGGAAGCTGTGGCACTTCCGAGTTGGTGAACTGAACTGGACCAGTTTCCTAGAAATTACTAGAAAGCTCAGGTTCCAGTGAACCCCAGGCATTAAAATCATTAATGGAGATTATCTTGGAGAGGTACAGGATTATATGTCTTTCCCCCCACCTCTGTTTTGCATATATAGTCTAAATTTTCTTTATTGAACATGAACCTCTTTCAGAATAGTAAAGTAAGTCAACAAAACATTTTTTGTTTTTTGTTTTAGGGATTTGCTATATTTCTTTTCAAACAAAGAGAATTCCAAAGCTTAGTACCAATAAACGCCTATGTAGGGAATGGCAAAAACTGTGTGTGTTTGTGTGTATTGTGCGATAAACTAGTATCTACCCTTGACCCAGTAATTCTTCTTTGGGCATATTTCCAAAGGAGAGGAATTAAAAGTATCAAAACATTTTATATATGAAGACGTTCATCACAGTGTAATTTTACAAAAGCTCAATGTGAAGTCTGGCAGGAGTGTGCGGAGTGGGGCTAAGTGCCATGGCATATGATGCTGCTCTGGCCCCGGGTAACATTCCTAGGTTACTGCCCAGGTAAGTGGTACAGCAAAGTGGCCAAGGATGTGCACTTGAGAGCCAAATTACTGGATGCAAAACCTAGATCTGCCCCTTCAAACCATGTGACTTTGGGCAAACCTCCCTTGGTGTCCGTCTCTTCATCTGTAAAATGGGTAGGTTGAGAATTAGATGGGTAAAGATGAAGAGCACTAGAACAGTGCTTGACACATGATAAATCCTCCATAAGGATTAGCTGGCCAATTCCATCTGAATATCTTTTTCTTACACAGAAGGTGGGAACTGCAGGCCCAACAATCATGTGTCTGAGTCTGTTCGGGATATAGGATGTCGAGCGTGGAAGGACTGTTAGACCAGATGCAAGAGACCTACTAGTGTTGAGGGCTCCGTCCCTTATTAGGCCTCTGCTGAATTTGAGGTGTTATTTTCCCCCTTGGAAACGTTGTGGTCTAGAATAGGAGGTGTGCGCTTTTTTCTGCTCTGCCTTGCAGAATTGTCAGGGTAAAACCACATTCATCCACAAAATGAAGAAGGAATTGGACTTTAGAGATGTCCCAGGCCTTTCATTATGAGTTCCTGCCTAGGTTGGTTGGCATCGGTTCTGTGGGTAGGCCAGAGCGGGAAAGAGGAGCTGAGATTGATTAGTGATGTCTGCCACTGGGAAGGCGGTGTGGCAGTGGCAGAGCTCACATTCTCTTCTGGGTTGGATGGTTTCATAGGCCCCACTTCATTCACGGTTGGATGGTTCTGAGGGTTACAGAAGGACGGAGGAATTGGCTTTGCAATGCTGTGACCAAAGATGGGTGGATTTGAGGCCATCTTTTCCAAATGTATATATTAAAATACCTCAAAGCTACAATAACTAACGGGGTGGAACTGGCATAGGCAGGGATACCTGATACATGAAATAGATTATAGTCCAGAAACAGACCCAACAGACCCTGCGGTAACTTTAGTGCTGTACCCTGTTTTTGTTAATATTGGTTTTAAATATTTTAGTATTCGCTAAAAATCTCTCCCCGTTATTTTTTCTTCTAATTTTTTATTAGCCTCACTGAACTTTAGAATCATTTTTTCCAAGGTAAAAATTGCCTGTGACTGTAATTGTCCTAAGTTTATGCATTGAATTGAGCAGGAAGGATATTCTCACAGTATTATGTTTTTCTGCCCAGTAACATGGTCTGTCTCTTTGCTCATTCATGTTCCCTTATATGACCCATAGTAAAATGTTGTAGTTTTGTCACATAAATTTTGCACATTTATTTGGTATTTTTGACTGCATTTGTAGCGGGATACTTTTCCTCAATGTATATTTTGCCTAATTAATGCAAGTACATAGGAAAACTACCAGTTTTAATGTTGTTGCTTTGTTAGTGTAACTTACAATACTGTCTTTTAAGTTCTAACGGTGTTTTGTGGTTTCTAGGTAAATGATAATTTCATATGCAAACAGTGCTCATTTCCCTTCCTGCTTTACATTATTGTCTTTTTTTCTTATGTGAGTTGACTAGACCTTCTAGAACAATTTGAATAACATCAGGGATAACAAGTATTCATTTATTGTCTTACTTCTTTTTGTGAGAAGAATTGTAACATTTTGTAATCGAGTATGCAGGTTTATTTTGGTTTCCGATAAGTATTTTATCACTAAGTAAACATCCTTCTGGCTTGCTAAGGAGCTTTTTCTTTTCAATTTTAATCAAGATGGAGGTGAGTGGTATGGTTTAGGAGTGATTTTCCCTTTTCCATATTTGAATTTTTCTTTTGCAATGGGGTGTGAATCATCCCTGCCCCCACTATAAAGCTACTTAGTAATGAGAGGGGAGAAAAGGATGATGAATTTTTAACAAATGCCTTTTCATTATGTACCCAGATGGCCATATGCTTTTCTTACTTTGATCTGCTGATGTGATGAATTATATTAATAGATTTCCTAATATTAAACCGTCCTAGAAGAGACCCATTTCGTTCATGGTGTTTCATTATTTTAATATGTCCTGGGTCTGTTTTGCAGTGTTATTTATTAGTGAGATTGTCCTGCAGTTTTATTTTTAGTGTGCTGTTTTAGTCATTTTTTAATAGGGGTTATGCTAGTACAGTGGGTTATAAATTGGAAAGCTTTCCATCATTTTCAATGATCTGGAACGAGGAGGATAAGTATATTTCAGATTGTGTACCTATTGGTGATAGCTACTGAGGTTGCTGTGTTGAGGAGGATTCTGAGGTCCTGTCATGTGTAAACAATTTAGTGTTTTGTAAGAGTGTAGGAAGTGAGCGTTTAAGCGTGCATGCCAGATGTTTATTTGTAGTTCCTGCCAGGAATTATTTATATTGCATGGGAATTAGCTATCTTCTGAACATTTAAAAGGACTTGCCTTTATAACTGACCATCTTGTTAGGCTTTTGGAGATAATTATTTTCCACTGTAATCCTTTCTTCAATACTTTTTTGGATTTTGCCTTTGTTGAAATAGTTTTAGTCTTAGAATGTGGGTTTTTTTTTTCATTTCATCAAGAATTTTGATCTGTATTTTCATAGAACAGAATTTTTGTTTTTTTAAGAATTGGCCTCTGTTTGGTTATACTTCCTTATCTGATTTCCTTGTAGTTATATTTTTTCTTATTTACTTTTTGGTTGAATACTAATATCCAGACCTATTTATTATTTTTGCACTTCACCTTTTAAAATTTTAAGATAATTTGTCAATTCTAACTACTTAAAGCATTTCCAAATTATTATGTTTGTGTTCAATGAATCCACCCTTCTGCTTTCTCTCTAGATTTTTATTTTTAAATTGAATTCTTAGCTCTTTATTTTTTTGCTGTTTAATAATAGAAGGACTTAGTCAATGAATTTTCCTCTGAGTGCATTTTTGGTCACATCCCATAAGCTTTACTGTAAAGTATTGTTACTACTTTCTCCCCTAAATATTATATAATCTTAGTTTTACTGTTCTGTTTAGCCTAAAGATTATTTAAAAGTATAATTAAAAATTTTGTGTGATCCCTATCTTTGTGTTAGTTTTTATTATTATACAGTTTTAGTTTATTGTGAGAGAATGTTGCTAGTGATGGTTTTGCTTTTGGTAGTATATAGAAATTTTTGGATTCCTTTTAGAATATTAGTTTGTGTAAATGTTTAATTTGCTTGCAAAAGAAGTAATTTCTGCTCTTAGGGTTTACTGTTTGTTATATACATGTATTTCTCAATTTCATATATCATTGACATTATTAATTACAATTTTCGTATTCCCTAAACAATATGTCTTAATCATATTGTTTTTTCATTTATTATTTCAAGAATTTGAGAGTGTTAATGTTCTTCAGTACTATATTTCTTTTTATTTTACCTTTCCTTTATGTTAACTTTATATATTTTATTGCTACTTTATTTAACAGAAATATACCTGCTTGCTACATTTTATTTGTTACAGATTTATTACCACTAACCTGTCGGAATAGGCCTTCCTTGGCCTGTTTTATGCTTCCTACTTTCACTTCTAGTTTTTCTAATTTTATAATGCATTTTCTGCTTTCACCTTTAATTCTAGTGTGTGTTTTTTATAGAGCACTTACTGCTTTCTTTTGTTGGAATTTACCTGATATAATTTTACCTATTTATTTTACTTCTATCTTTCTCATGCCATTTTAAAAATAGCTATATTTCTTTCAGATAGCATGTAGTTTTTTATACTTAAAAACTCAAGAGTTTGAGTGTCTGTTTTTAATATGGAACTTACCCCTATTTATATTTATTATAAAACCTAATGTGTTTTTTACTTCTTTCATCTTAATTATAACTCCTTCCCCCCTAAATATTAATGTAACTGAAAAGATACTGATTCCTTCTCATATGAATGGCAACTGGGATGGATAGAGTATTTTGGGGTTACATATTTTGTCTCTCACTACTTCCTCTATACTAGTAGATGTTCTGTAGTCTTATGCTGTTCATGTTGCGGAAGATAATTCAGAGGCCACGTGATATTTTACTTTTGTGACTGATTCCCCCATCCCCCTGAATGCCTGTATCATTATTTTTCACCCTTGAAGTTCAAGAGTTATTCCAGCCAATATCTATGTTTTGGTGTCTTTTCATTAGTTTGCTCGACACATAATATGCACTTTCAGTCTATAGACTTAGCTCTTAGTAACAGGAAACTTTGTTCCCTATGTTCCACTGGTGCCGTCTCTTTTTGGAATGGCAATTATCCATGCATATCCAGCTATCCCTACTGTTTGTTTTCCGTCATTTTCTTTTCTTTTGATTATTTTAGCCTCCTTATTCCCTATGAGTTTTATAAGTGCTTTTCAAGTTTATCCTTTGCCTCACCTGGTTTTCTGCATTGACAGCGCCGCTATTTATTGCTTCTGATGCTGGTTTTAATTATGCACTGGCATTATTTGATTCTTTGCAGTTTTTTAATTCCTTGAGCTTTCTTTTCATTTTACTCTGTTTAAAAAAAAATGTGTTTTATTGATTTTTAGAGAGAGAGGAAAGGAGTGGGGGGGAGAGAGAGAGAGGAAGAGAGAGAGAGAGGGAGAGGAACATTGATGGGAAAGGGAAATATCCATCTGCTGCCTCCTGCAGATCTAGTTCGCAACCAAGGCCTGTGCCCTGACCGAGAATCGAACCAGCAACCTTCTGGTGCTTGGGGCAGTGCCCAACCAATGGAGCCACACTGTCCAGGGCGATTTCACTCTGTTCTTGTCTTGAATTTTGTTGAGCATGCAAAAGAGAGTGTGTCCAAAATTTATTTCAGCTTCCCGGAGTAAAACTAGGGTTTCTTCTGTTCCTTTGAATCTCGAGTGGAATGCTTATCTCCTTTTTTTGTTACACATTTTTATTTCATTTGCCCTCCCCCTTTTCCTTCATTTATTACATTTATTTATTTTTAAATATATATGTTTATTGATTTCGAGAGGAAGGGAGAGAGAGAGAAACATCAGTGGTGAGAGAGAATCATTGATCGGTTGCCTCTGGCACACCCCACACTGGGGACTGAGCCTGCAACCTGGGCATGTGCCCTGACCGGGAATTGAACCGTGACTTCTGATTCATAGGTCAACGCTCAGCCACTGAGCTACACCGGCTGGGCTTTTTATTCATTCTAAATGAGGAAAGGTATGTTTGGATGTGGGGTATGCTCTAAAATGATACTGGTAGCTGCTTCCTCAGATCCTGAGTTGAAAGAGGAGGGCGAGATGTTAGAAGCTTGTGTGACAGGTGAGTGATGCCGCAGCCCAGGACCGAGCGGTGTGGCTGGGGCTGCCGGTTATCTCCGTCTGGGTTCCATCACCCGGTTTAGCGAAGCCGCACTGTGAAGGGCCAGGCGTCTCTGCCCAGATTCTTTCCTGAGGGGTCAGGGATGCGTTGGGAAGGCCTAACTGGGAGATGCTTAGCTGCCACTGGGATTTCTCTGTAGGAATTCCACCGATGGGGCTCCCTGTCACCCTCCCCTCCCCCGCCACGTTTGGCTGGCATCTTACTGATTCTGGGCCAGAACCTCAAGGAGGGTGACTTCGAGATGGTCCATTGTGATGTCCTCTGATTTGTCCCCGCCTCCCCAACATCTAGCAGAAGTTCCTCAGGGGGTGATGACTTGTATATGAAATTCTCTTCTAGATTTCAGCATCTCAGAGGTCTTTAATGGCGCTCAGTCCTGCCCCTCTGGAAACATAGCACATTCCCAGCTCCCAGAATGTTCCCTGGCATCCTTGGTCAGCTGCTGCCTCCTTCCTCAGGAGCAGTCTTTTCTGGTTATCTGCATGTTAGACTAGTTTCCGTGGTCTGGAACTTTATATAAATAGCGCCTCCTATTTTTATGCTCCCGTCGTCAGTCTCCGGAGGAGGGCGTGGGGAAGAGATGAGGAGGTGTTGATGGTCCCAGTGCCCTCTGCCTCACAGGACTCCCCTCTTTCTTCCTTTCGCAGGTTGAGGGTTCAGTTACCACTGCCTTTGTATTTTATTCTCCTGATAGTGTTACAGAGGAGCCCCATGAAAAAGCCCCAATGTCTAAAACTCATTGTTACGCGTATATTAAAAATTTGAAACAGAGAGAACTAGAGGAAGAGAAATCCATCATTGTTACTTCACTGCATAATCATGATTAGGGTTGCTCTGTGTTAACTGTGTCTTTTCTCTGTGTCCTTTTCCCTTTGTGTAATTTAACTGTCATCGTAGGGCATACAGCTGTATATCCTGCTTTCTCACTAATGCTGCAGTGTCATTATTTTTCTAGCTCGCCCTGTGAACGTCACGATGGTTGTTTTTTTATTGGTTCCATAGTAGCAGTGGTAGGGGTTGTCATTTATGCCTCACGCTGCACTCCTCCCCACGGATGTGTGAGGTATACTAGTAAACTGAGGCACAGAGAGGAAAAGTGACTGGAGAGGTGAGGCAGCAGGGAAGTGGCAGAGCCGAGGCTAGAACCCGGGCCCTCATAGTATCCTCCTCTCCCCCTGTTTCTGGAGGTTCTTTGTTCTGCTTGGCGGGGCGGGGAAGGCGGGGGGGGGGGGGGGGGGCGGTCCTGCCTTATCGCTAGTTCTTCCTCAGGGTAGCATCACCCCCTTTTTTCAAGCTTCTGGTTTTCCCTGCATATTCTGCTTCTGTCATCTTTCCAACATCCCTCAAGTCTCCTCACCTCTCTGGGCCTCCGTGTCTTCATCTTTAAAATGGGCAGCTCCTCGCTCTCCCTGCTATCTGGGCTGCTGTGGCTTCAGACCCTCTCCCGTGGACTTGGCCAGCCCAGCGCTTTACCAGAGACCAGCCGGGAACTTGTGACGGAGCTAGCATCTGCTTCCCCATCTGGTCCCAACTTTGTCCTTAATTACCCACTGAATTGGCTCTAACAAAACGCTGACAACTTGAATGAGACATTAGCTGATACATCAGCGCGTGTGCCAGAGCCTCGTGGGCTTTCCCTGGACGGGACGAACCCGGGCCCACCAAAGCCCTGTGTACCCCGGCCGGAGTCCCCACCCACGCCGAGCGGCAGGCCCAGCCAGGTTCAGGGTCCTCCTGTGCCTCGGAAATGCCGCCTCCTGGTACCTGAACCCCAGGCCTTCCGCTTGTGTTTGGGGCTGGGTCACATACCTGAAAGCAAGTTTTGTCCTCTCGCCCATCCCACCCGTGGTCCCTAACCCTTGAGGCCATTTGTTCACGTTATTCTTGAGGTTATTTTTGTTTTTGTTTCTCCTGCGCGTTTCTGACTCCGTCTTGAAGCAGCAGGAGTGAGTGTGCTGCGGGATGAGGAGGTGGGGAGAGGGAATTGGCCTGGGATTTCTTGGCCTCTGGTGCCTCCTGCATGCTTTTTGGGGACCTGTACGTGCATCCACACGAAGGGGTCCGGTGAGGTGGAACACAGGCTTGAATGCCAGCGTCCGTGATTCTGAGAAGAGCAGGCAGAGCGTCCGTTCTCTCCTTGGAAGAAGCTAGGTGGAGGTAGAGGCTACCTCGTGGGCGTGAAGAGCGCCCGCCCCAGGGCCAGCCAGTGTGGATTCAAGTCTTGCCTCTGTTACTTCCTCCCTGTGTGACCTTGGCCAGGTTTCCCAACCTGTCTGGGTCTCAGTTTCCTCTTCATAAATGAGAGAGCAGAGAACCCCAGGAGCTAATGATAAAGATTAAAGGAGTCAATACATGTAAAGCACCCCGCACATAATCACCCACATGTTACCTGTTTTTACCCCCCTCCCCCCCTCCCCCTTTTTAAAGCTCATGTGCAGCGGCAGGTTAAGGTAATTATACTCAGTTTAGGGCATTTTGGGCTCATTACAGACCTCCTTCGTTGCTTCATTCAGTCATTTATTGTTATTCTTAGCTCCGCTCTGGCTTAGCTCCTCATCTCCAAGCCCTTCGTGCTGTGTATTTACCATGCACCTTTTTGTTGATATGTGTTCTTGAGAAATGTGTGCTGTTGTTTTGTGTGTCTGTTTTAAGAAATTTACATCGAGGTTATAGTGTCTAAGTTCCGTTTCTCTCTCTTGTCCTCAGCTCCAGGTTTTTGAGATCCATCACCTTATTTCTAGCCGCAGGGTACAACCCCCACATTTGACACAGCCACGTCTCAGGGGGTAGACAACCAGTTTGCCTTCATTTCTCCCCACCCCCAGGAAAGCTGCAGTGAGCATCCTGATACACGCGCCCATGTGAACGTCCGTGAAGCTTTTTTCAGGAAGCGGACCCGCGGGTGGAATTTAGGATCAAAGGAAATAAGAGAGGAAGGAAGCAAGAGGAGTGGATGTTTTCATCCGAACTGAGTACTAGTAAATCATGAATAGTAGTTGGCCAATTAAGAAGTTGACTGTCTATTGGGCTTGTCTTGAATCCCAGCCAAGGACCTCTTTTGTTTTTTTAAATGTTTAACTTGAAATCACATGAATGCATGTTCTTGGAAAACAGATGACACAGAAGTCGGATAAAGATTAAAAATAGAAAGGCCCCTTCCCATTGCTCCCCATCTTCCTAAGCCCCATTTCCAATGGGCAGGCACTAGTGACCGTGGAATGTTCATGCTAAGTCGTTTCTTGCACATTTACAGGCACTAATACGAACCATTCCTGTTGTTCTGTTGCTTAGCTTTTCTCACTTTGTAAAATCATTCCACGTTAGCCCCAAGAGAGCTGCTTCAATTTTTATCCATGCTCAGTATTTCGTTTTAAGGATCTACCATAGTTAATATAACTAGTCCCCTTCTAATGGGTCTTTTCGGTGTTCCCAATTTTCTGGATACTATAACCAGGGGACCAGCACTTCTCATGGTGGTGTTCTACTGGTGATGAATTCCTTCACCTTTTGTACTTCTTTATTTTGGAAAGGTATTTTTGCCAGCTATCAAATTCCAGGTTGACAGGTTTTTTTTCCTTCACTCAGATGCCCATCTTTGAGTTTCTCCTTGCCTAGGTTTTTCTTTGAAGGATTGTCCTTTCCCTGATGGGACTCTTTTAACTAGTTTATCCAGTTTGGAGGACTTCCCTCCTTCACATTTGAACTGCTCCTTCCAGAATAAGGAGGGGTCTCTGTTTGAGCTTGGGAGCCAGTCTGAAGTGTGGGATCCCTTAGTGAAGGGGTCAGCATTATTACATTCCATCTAGCACTTTCTGTGTCTCGAGACATACACTGGAAATGACATGAAAAGAAAGGATAACACAGAGTGTGTCTACATTTCTTACGAAGGAACGCTGACCCCTAAAGCGAGCCACACATCAGGCCTGGTCATGAGAAGTGGGGGGAGAGGGGTGTGTACAGCTGTGTCGCAGAGGCCTTTGGCTTGGAAAAGCTCAGTGACTCACATGGCGTCATATTTCAATGTGTTTGTGAGTCGAGACCCTATTTGTAAAGGAAAAGACATTTTTTTCATTCACTACGAGATTTCAAAAATTGTTTTAGCCGAAGAACCCTTTCATAAATGGAATCTTAATGTGGAAGCTCAGTATATTAGATAAAAATGATGGTTAAAATTGGAGAGGGAGGTCCGCATTCTGACTTTCATGGGTTCCTTCCTCCATAAAAATATTAAAAATTATACCTTATGACTGTATTTGTATACAGATGAGTGTATTAATGTTATAGGCCAGACATTTTTCTCTGAGTTAAAAGTTCAGCTTCTATACTGTGATTTTAAAAGAAAAGAAAGCATTTTTGTGGGCTCAGGTGACGGGGAAGTAGACTGGGGAGACAGGTTCTTACCTGCCTGGCTGCCCCTTGGGTGACTCCCGAAGCAGGTGGGAGGAATGGGACTCAGTTTGAAGACCACGGCACAGACTCGTCACTGGTATCTTACCAGACCCTGCTTATCAGTCTGCTCCACGGAGGAAGAATCATAAAGTAGCACAACCAGGATGGGATGCCAAGTCATTCTCCTCCTCCTCCTCCCCACACCCACGCCTTGTTCTTCAGTCTCGTATCTGCCAAGTGATTATCTGCCCAGTTTCGATCCCCTCTAGGATCAAGGACCTTGTGACTGTGTTTGAGTTTTCTCTGGGCCAGCTCTGTAGGACGTGGCGGTACCCAGCAAGCCCCTGTGTCGCTTACCATTTATCCTCTAAGCCAGTGACTCCCGTAGTGCCCGCAGCCAGGCGCCTGGGGTTTGAGGCACAGCAAGGACCCCAGTAGGGACCTCTCCCTCTCTGAGCGTGCCCTCTTGGGAAAGGAGCAGGTTGGGTACGATGGTCCTCTCTCACACATCGCTGTTGTGTGATGCTTAAAGGGAGACCAAAGCTTATCCTGAGCTGCTGTGCCCGCAGCCAGGGTTATTCTGGGATGTAGAGAGAGCTTGTTGGCTCTTGCTTGGAGGTCTGCGTCCCTGTCCCCCTGGGTCTGGGTGGGGCACCATCACTGGTCTTGACAACAAAGTTTGGGGAAGAGAAAGGAGAATGGTCAGGTGGCTCGGAATGACCGCTGCACTCCTTGTCCCCCACTCTGCTGCTGACTGACTTTTCCTGAGATTCAAGAAAATGTGGCCCTGGCTGGTTTGGCTCAGTGGATAGAGCGTCGGCCTGCGGATTGAAGGGTCCCAGGTTCGATTCTGATCAAGGGCACATGCCTGGGTTGCGGGCTTGATCCCCAGTAGGGGACGTGCAGGAGGCAGCCGATCAATGATTCTCTCTCATCATTGATGTTTCTATCTCTCTCTTCCTCTCCTTTCCTCTCTGAAATCAATAAAAATATTAAAAAGAAAAGAAAAGAATGTGGCCATTCCAGAACCTAGTGGGCAGCCATCCAGTGTCCTCCTGGTGCTGTGTCCTGCCCACACAGGTTGGGGAGCGGGGACCCAGGTGTTGGTATGCTCTCCTCCCTGGGGCTAGCTGGCATGAGCCGCAGCAGAGTGGGAGTGATCCTTCCCTTACCCTCTCCTGTCCAGCCTCTCCCAGGCCCTTGGTGCTTGGAAGAGGGATGCTCCCATCCCATACCCTGCCCCAGGTGGCAGGGCAGCAAGGCGAGGAGGTCAGTGCCCCAGCGTGGGAGCCATCTATTGGCCGGGACTGGGACATGGCCACCCCCCCCGCCCCCCCCCCCCCCCCCCCCCGTACTCATGGCCCAGCCTACCTTTGTTTCCCCACTTCCCCATGCTGTCCTGGACTCTGTGGTGCTGACTGGCTCTTCTAGACGCAATCAGGATTTCCCACCTGTACACTTGGTGCATGCTGTCCCTGCTGTTGGGGCAGTTGGTATGATGGCTTCCCAGCCCACCGAAAGAGTGGGGTGCAGGGTGAGCCCCCATCCTGGCCTCTTACCCAGCGTCTAACCCATGCCCGGTGTTTGCTCACCTGGTTCCTGATCTCCACGTTGTAACGATTGATTCCTGGGCATCCACTTATCATGTGGGTAGGGTGAACTTGCTGCCGAGTGCCAGCATCAAGGGCTTAGAAGTTCCTGGAAACAGTGATTCATGACTGGGTTAATGAGCGTGTCTGCCAGCCAGGTGTGTGCAGGAAAAGCGTGAGCATGCGAGGTACCGGACACCTTCATGGCATGGGGGAATTTTCCTTGCTCCGGGGTCTGTCTCTGCGGGGTTGTTTTGTTTCTCACCATTATGTTTTTTTTACTTAAATAATTCATCCAATGAAATGCCAAGGAAGAAGTGAGTTTCATAGAGTGGTTTGTCTGAAACCACTTCTCTCCCTCCATTCATCTCTCCCTCCCTTCACACCTACTGTGCGTAGGGCCAGCGAGGGCGAGAGAAGCTCAAATGCTGAGTGAATTCCAAGGTAGTGTAGAACTTTCTGCTTTCTCAGGGGTGTCTTCTCCCAGAATCTTTATATAAAACGAAGTTTGTTTTACTTCATTATGGAAAGTAGCACGTGCTCTTTATAGAAAAAGTTGGAAACCACAGAGAAGTCGGAGGAAGAAAGAAAATCACCTAAACCTTTGACATTTTGATTGTTTTCTTTCTAATTATTATTGTATTTTTAAGCAGTAGGTGCAACAGATAACAATTTTTCTCTTGCTTAAAAAAACAAACAGCAATTGCTCATTGTTCTACAAGGAGTGTTTCCCAGTTTTATTGTAAACCCTGTGGTTTGGAGTGTCTGGTGTTCTATGAAGTGGCTGTCCCCTAGTTTACCCAATACTGCCCTGCTTGGGGGATGTTTGGCTACTTCTGGTTCCCCCTCTTACACATCCTGCTGTGAAGATTATCTCGTAAGCACCCTGGCCGGTGTGACTCAGCTGACCCTGGCCGGTGTGACTCAGCTGATTGAGCATTGTCTCCTGCACTGAAAGGTGGCAGCTTCGACTCCTGCTCAGGGCTCATACCCATGTTGCAGGTCCCATCTCTGGCTCAGGTTCGTGCGGGCGGTGACCGATGTTTCTCTCTCACATCAATGTTTCTCTCTCTCTCTTCCCCCTCTCTCTAAAGTCAATTAAAACAAATAAAAAGAATACCTTGTAAGTGAATTGGTTTTCGTATTTTGGGTTATTTCCTGGACTGTTCATCTAGAAGGAATGTCAATAATCACCCAGACCAGACCCCCTCTCCTCTGACCTGTGTGTGTGCCACCTGGAGGGCTTGTGGACACAGCTCCCTGGGCCTCTTCCCGGAGGTTCTGCTTCAGTGGGTGAGGGGAAGGCTTCGGAGTCTGCACCCTCACAGGCTCCCGGGTGCTGATGCTGCAGGTTCGTGCACCACCCTTGTAGTGGCATCAACCAGCCTCTCCTTTGAGGCGGTGCGGCGGGGACAGTGGGGGATAGATAGGTGGCCATGTCCCAGTCCCGGCCAATAGATGGCTCCCACGCGGGGCCACGGACCTCCTTGCCTTGCTGCCCTGCCACCTGGGGAACCTGCAGGAGAAGGCGGCATTCATTCCACAAGGGGAGCTCCTCCAAGTGTCATCGGATGGGATTTCAGCCACTCCGGGCAGGCAGTTGTCTCAGCGCTGGGATTCAGGTGGGGCCAGAGGAAGAGCTAGCTCAGGAAAGAAACTGGTGACCACCTGATGAATTGTCATAAGTGGGAGTGAGTGGCAGCCTTTCTGGGACGCAGGGGGTTAGACAGGCGGCTGGCACAGCCTCCCCGGAGCCAAAGGGAACTCAAGAGTAAGTCGTGACTGCTAATTAATTCAATTAAACTCCTTTATCAGCTCCGCTGGTGTCAGTAAATTGTTAAAGTCTATTAAAAAATCAGTGGAACGTGATGAGGGTTGGGGACATCGCACCACCTTCCTAGAGCTCTTTCCCCCGTGGTGGGTGCACGAAAGGAGGGGTGTCGGAGGCCCTGTCTGGTGCCCCCACCGACCTGCTGCATGTGCTGAGGCAGAGCCCACCTCCCTTGGGCCTCGGTTTCCCCACCTGGGCAGGCTCTTGAGCACCCACCCCTTCGGCACCAGAGTTGTTAGGATTTTCCAATCCCTTCTGGTCAGAGGCAGCTGTCATTGCAGATGCGCTGCCCAGTCTCTGCTCTTCCTTCGCATCAGGTTCATCTGGTCAGTTTCCAGGGGTGGATGTAAGGACACTGACCCAAAGGGGAGGCGCAGGCCCTGGGAGAGGGGAGTGAGCAGGGTGGGCTGCACCCACCGCCCAGGCTGTTCACCGAGTAGCTGTGCCGAGTAGCTTGCAGCTTCCCATTCAGCACCTCCTCCAAGCTGGGAGTGGTAGCCTCCACTTTTAGGGGTGAGGATACGGAGGCACCCAGGGCCAGCACAGCGTACCCACGAGTAAGTGGTAGAGTTGAAATTTAAATCAAGGTTGCCATACCTCAGAGTCCCCGTGGCTCAATGCTTTCTTCCACAGATGTATTTTTTTTTTAATTCTTTTTTTTTTTTTTAATGGATGACACTATTACAGATGTCCCTCATCCCCCTGCCTTTACCTTCTTCCCCACAGCCCCTTCCCCCCAGGCCGCCTGCCCTGGCTGTTACCACATTATTGTCTGTGTCCATGGACTATGCATATATGTTCTTTGTATCTAAAGCGGTATCTCCCAGGCAGACCCTGCAACGTGTAGCCTTGCCGTCACGGCAAAGGAAACCCCGTAAGTGTTCTTTTCCTCAAGCCCGCATCCAGGCACGGGGAGCCTGGAAGAGGGCTGACATCCCTGTCCTTGGAGGAATGTAAGCGATAATTGGCTGATGGCTTAGATAGGCCTCTTAGAACCAGGCTCCTGCACGGGGCGGGGGCCTGGCTGCTGGTTTCTCCTTTCTGAGCAGTTTGTGCTAAGAACAGCCTGGGGGTTTGGGAATTGCTCCCTGGTGCTTGGTCACTGGGATTATTGGCTTGTCTCCTGTCAGATCCTATCTTGCTCAGACAAACAGTAGGCCAGGCAGTGCTGGTGTTGAGGGAGGGTGGCTACCCCTGGATTCAGGGGTAGCTCGGTCACTCACTGATCACCTGTAGATCTTAAGCAAGCCCATTCCTCTCCCAATTCTAGAAGTGTCCCCTTGTTCCCCTTATCTCTGAAAGTTGGCAACAGGCAGTATGCTCCATGGGTGGTCCATAGGGAGAGAAGGAGAAGAGGAGGATGAGTTTAGAGCCAGATTAACCTGTGAATGGAGCGTACTCTGCCACTGGACCTTTAAAGGCTCTGAAAAAGGCCTGCAATAAAGAAAGGCGATTAACTTCGTTTGCTCAGCTTCTCCCAACCCAGCCACTCATTCCCCCTCCAGGCACACTGTCTGTTTAATGACCTGCTGGCTAAGGTGAGTAGACTTAAATACTTAAATATTGCCCTAGGTCGCAGTGGTCTGCAAACTCATGTCAACAGAGCCAAATATCAACAGGACAACGTTGAAATTTCTTTGGAGAGACACATGTTTTAAACGTAAACTTCTAACGCCACTTCTTCAAAATAGACAAGCCCAGGCCGTGGTATTTTGTGGAAGAGCCACACTCAAGGGGCCAAAGAGCCGCATGTGGCTCGCGAGCCGCGGTGTGCCGACCATGGCCCTAGGAGAAAAGCTGCTTTTTCAGGCGGTTCTCTGGTTCTTTTTGTCCTGAGAACACCCATTCAGTAAACTGGATGAACCAAGCACTTAAGGTGATGTCTGAATCCCCGACGTTGAGTTTTCTTAAACTGGAGTCCATGTTTGGTGTCGGACCCAGAGCCCTCCAGTTGCCAGGCCCTCAAGGTCTGGAACATGCCCTCCTCGGGGGTTCCCTCTGTGAGCATGGATCTGTGGAACGTGCTGTTGGTGGGGGTTTGGAAGTTACCTAAACGTGTACTATAAAATCCCAATCGTTTGGAGCTGCCGGTGTAAGAATTTGTGAACTGCAGCTGACCTTTTCAAAAGAAGGGTTGCCAAGGAAAATGCTAGTGTAAACAAGATTTCTTCAGGGGAAAGAGCTAGAAGGTGTGTAAGGACTCGGTCTATTTTTAAGCCTTCGGATAGCTCTCTTTGGAATATAAACAACTGTGCTAATTATAAAAACACCTTTTCTCTTCAAAAGTGGTGTAAACAAGATGGGGGGGGGGGGGCGGGTGGAGGAGGGGAGAATGTTTGCACAGAGGTTAAGCCAGAGATTGGCCACAAGAGCTGACTTAGTTGCTTATTGGTAAAAATTCAGATTTTCCCACTAGTTTTGACAACCTGGTCGCCTGGGCAGTGGTGGACACGCGCTCCTGCTGGCAACAGTCCGCAGGAATGGGTGAGATCCCTCTCCTTGTCTTCCCAGCTCTGGACCCCAGCCTGGTTTACTTGTGGGAGTTACCTGCCCAGCCCCCTGACCCGCTGATACATGCTCACACCCCTGCCTTCCTAAGAATAATTTCCCCAGTGTTAAAGAGCACAACATATAATTGCTCATTTCTTCTCCATTAGCCATGGAGGAATTTCTCTGCCTTCTTCAGCAAATCTCTCAAAGATGAACAGTCTCAACAACAGCTAACCGTTATTTATTGAGCACCTACTATGCACCAGGCTCTGTGCAAGAAGCTGGAGTTGGTGTTGAGAAAAACTGCCTCCCGCCTTCCCGGAGCCTGCTGCCCACCACCGTGGCCGTCGTGGAGTGCGTTGGAGGGTACTTTTCGGCCACCAACCACCTGGTGCCCAGAGCTTCTGTCCTGTGCTGGACGGGGACTCTGAAACTCTGGACATGGCCCTTGCTCTTGACCTGCTGTTGGTCAGAGAGGCAAGACGAAGGGTGAGGTGGACTCCTGAGAAGTCAGGCTGTTGGCTCCTTTATAGCTTTGGGGATGCTGAGGTGTGGTGGGGGGCGAGAGGGGGCTTGGGGGGGGTGGTCAGGGACACTTACCTGCTGGAGGAGATGTGTGACCTGTGGTGTGATTAATATTAAGATAGGCGGAGGAAAAAGGCTCTAAGGAGAGGAAGGAAGATGATAACTGGGGGGCGCTTTATAGGCACATGGTATTTCCAAATGCTTAAGCGTATCTTCTGAGGGAGGATGGAAATAGCAGCTGGTCTGCTTGAACAGCGTATTTGGGGAGTGGTGGGGTGGAAGGGGTGTGGGGGTGAGGAGGAGGACAAGAAAGAGAGAGGTAGGTGGATAGATGGACAGAGGAGCAGACAGAGACTAGGTGTCCTTGTGGAGGACCCTAGAACAAGGTGGGGACTTTTGCTAACCAAGGCCATGAATATGAACAGGCCGTGAGCCACGTGAGGGCTCAGTCTGTACCGGTCCTCAGTTCCCAGCCGAGGTCTGACACAGTAGCTACATATTAACTCCTTGTTGAGTGAGTGAATGGAGGTACTTAGTTGGTATTTATCACATTTATCTTGAGGGCAATAATATGAGGAGCATTATTATTCCCCTTTACCGATGCAGATGGGCTGTTCGTGTGTGTGTGTGTGTGTGTGTGTGTGTGTGTGTGTGTGTGTGTGGTGGCGGCAGCGGCGGCTTTGGGAGGGAAGCGTGAGGATACCAGAAAGCAGTTTTTTTGTAACAGCACCGTGAAATATTGATCAATTTGGTTGCGTTGTATGACCCAGGGACAATTTTACTAGCAGAAAATATGACCATGTTATATGGCTGTAATAAAAAACCCCAGGTTGAGCCAGGCCCAGGAAACCGAGCAGCTGACCACGTGGGCAGGACTAGTCCATTCCACATCTTTCTGCTAGAGTTAGTTTTATGTATATTCCTTCATGGTTCTAATGAGGAGCTCAGTTGCAGATAGGATGTAACAGGTCCCAGCCAAAATTTGTGGAAACAAAGCTTAGTAGTGAATTCAGTTTGCTGTACTCTTGCAGTTAGGAAATGTGGATAGGAAGTGTATAGTACAGTCTGAAAACAGTCCCCTGGGAAATTTTTTTAAAACTTAATTTATTGATGAGAGAGAGAAAGAAAGACATGGATTTGTTATCCTACTTACTTATGCATTCATTGGTTGGTTCTTGTATGTGTCCTGACCGGGGATCAAACCCATAACCTTGGGGTATTGGGATGGTGCTCTAACTAACTGAGCTATCTGGTGATGTGAACTTGGAACTTGGTTAAGATGATATCTGTCAAGTTCTCTGTAAAGCTACTCTCTTACCCTTCATTTTAGTAAGTATTTTGTGGGAGGTACTTTGTGACTCTGCCGATACCTTACCTCCTCCTACTTTTTGTCCACTAATTTTGCCTGCAACAGTTATTACTGTGGTATTTTCAAATACGGATCTCCTATTGCCATCATTCCTTCTACATGTATTAGTTTGCATTCTACTGTAGGACGAGCTCTACTTCCCCTTCCATTTATTTATTTATTCACCTATTTGTATCAGTGCAGACTCCTGGGTTTAGGTGTAAACTTATATCAGTTTAGCCTTCTTTTATGGATTGCAGTGCATTACTATCATTCTTTTGTTGCTTTAATTACTCCAGATTTGGCCAGTGGCTGCCCCTTCGTGCAGCCTCCTCTGTCCTTTGGACAGGTCTGGTCATCTTTGGTCCATTTCTTACACTCTCCATGTTACCCCAGACTCACCTTGTGCTGCCCCTGCCCAAGCTCAGGAATCACCAGCCCTCACTCCACACAGGAGGACAAGTGTTCTTGTCTGTGTCCCTCATTGTGTTGCATCCCTAGCGCTCACAGTGTCTGGCCCGTGGTAAGGTCACAGCAAGTAATTTCTGGGTGAATGGGTGCGTGAATGAATCCTAGAGAGGGAGCTTGAGTAGGCCAGGTTACAGAGGCTGCAGTACATGCTTTTAATAGCCCGCTCCTGGTGAGCCTGAATTCGTGAGTTGGAAGGGGAGGGTCTTTTCTCTCTCTCTTCTCCTGGTGCCTTAGGGTAGGGGCTTACCAGTCTCATTTTGTCCCTTTCAGCCTATTCCCAGTGCTGCGGGGTCTGAAAGGCAGCCCAGGGCCTCCCTGAGCTTGTAGAGCAGAAAGAGCCAAGAGCACGGAGAGCCACCAAGAGAAGCAGGCTGGCTGGAGAGCTAGCTGTGGCCGGCCGCGCCCAGACCTCCTCACGGATAATGACTCCGTTGAACACCAGCCACAGCGGGCAAGATGCTCCAGGGGTTGATGGCACGGGTGCTAGGGCGCCCCTTTTTGTGTCTGTAGCTGGGGGCTGCCGAGAGCCACCTCCAGCCTCCTGAGATGCACAGGCCTCCCTTGAATATTTTATGAGTTTTTCTTTATAAAAGATTAAAACTCAGTCACATTAGCTCTGGGAAAGCCTGTGATAATCAGATTTTTATGTATGAGTTGAACTGTGTGTGTGCATGCCCCCGAAGAGGAAAACTGGCTGCCAGGCTTTCTTGTCATCCATCGGGGCAGACTTTTATGCCAGGAGCGAACTTGGCAAGTGGTAGCCTTTTCGTAGTCAAGAGAGGCCGGGCTGGCTCCTGGCCACCGTTGCCCGTATCCTCTGAGAACGGCGCTGGCCCCTTCGCAAGGTAGACAGACCGTTCTCCAGGGAGGCTTAAGGATTGATGCAGAATTCAGGTTTGCAGAGCCCCTCATGAGGCTGCATTTTGGTCCTGTGAAGCGGGCCAGGCAAGGATGGTTGTCCTGGTTTGCAGATGGGGAAACTGAGACCCACAGGAAGGGAAGCGACTGCCTCCCCATAGTGCTGAGGAGTCTGGAAGTCATGAACATTTTAAAAAACATCACGGTACCTGGGTGGAGCTGCAGGGGACACCTGAACACCAGCTGCCAACCCCTCCTGGCTCGGGGCGGGGGGGGGGGGGGGCTGAAGGGTAGAAGGGGGGAGGGGGGGAGGAAGCCTAGGTTTAATGCATTTGAGGGAGGTGTGGGAGGAGCAGAAGGAATAATTGTGGTGGTTTGGAGCAGGCCACCTGGGAGGGAAAGAGCAATGTCAGCTGGCCTTGAACCTGTACTTATTGAGCACTTCCTATGTGATACTTACTGGGACAAGGGCAGATGTTGGAAGACCACCTGCCAAGGACAACCCGCCTTCCGCCATCTTTGGTTAGGGATGCTGGGGGCCTGTTGGCTCATCCCGGGGGTGTATGCCCCCAGCTTAGCACTCAGCATGTCTACTTTCTCCAGGGTCAGGTGGTCCAGAGCAGGAAAGGGACCCATTCTAGCATTCTTTTCGATCGTTTACTCATCCATCCGAGAAGTGTTTATTGAGTGCCTTGAGTATGCCAGGCACTGTTCTAGGCACGGGGGGGGGGGTCGCGGGGGAGCTAAACAGCAGGACCCCTGCCCTGTGGCGTTCAAGATAATGAAACGGGCGATAAAATACAGAGTGGGGCAAAAGTAGGTTTACAGTTGTTCCTGTGGGAAAATAATACAATAATTAATAAATAATACTACAAGAATACACTTGGTTCCCATACTCAGAATTGTAAACGTACTTTGGCCCCGCCCTGTATGTAGGTAAGTGCTCTAGTGATGGCAATCCAGGAGGCACCCGTGTCCGTACAGTATGTGTATTTCATCCTCAGGACAACTTGGGAGAGGAGGTGCTGTCACCATCTCTATTTAACTGGTGAGGAAATTGAAGCTCAGAAGTTACTCTGCTAATAGGTGGCAGAGCCAGGGTGGAGCCCATGAGCCTGACTCCGCAGCAAGGGTGGGCACTGCTGAAGTCCCCCTGCACCCCAGCCTCCCCCCGTCTTACTGTCATCTGAGTGAGTAAGGATGCTGAGGACCTGTGACCACGGTCCCTTCCCATCCAGACGGGGCAGGCGCCTGGCACCTGGTTGGAGTTGAGGAGCAGGGGGAGCCCTGGCTGGGCATCACTGCCTCTGCAGCTCTGGGTCCAGAAGGAAGAATTTCTAAAGCTGGAAGAGCTCCCAGGTACCCCTGGGTCCTCCTCCCTCAGGCCTTTGTACCCCGGGTGTCTGACAGGCCTGGCTCAGCTAGTTGCCATGGAGATGCAGAAGTTGCCTCCATGGTCTCAGTTGAGAATTTTGCCTCAAGAGAGGCCAAGAAGCTCTCTGTGTGTGTGTGTGGTGTGTGGTGTGTTTGGGGCAGGGCAGGGGTCTTTTCAGGGTGCAGCTCATTCCAGGGGCAGTTCTCATAGTGCTGGGAGAGCTACTATAAGAAGGTAGTAGAGTATATTTTGATTTTTCACTTATTTTCAGAGTCTCAATCTACTAGCCTGTAAAATGGGGATAAGTGAGCTCACATCGTAAGATGGTCATAGATGGTTCATATGCAATAATGAGTATGACATGCCAAGCACAGTGCCTTGCACATGGGAAGAGCCACATAATGACAGTTTGAAGTGGTCTTAGTGGGATGTATGAGCAGAGGTTTCTGCAGGGTGCCATGTGGCTAGCTGTAGTTTTACCATATGTTTGCATTCCGCCGGGCGGAGGGTGTGGACTTCAGCTGGGTAGACTGCTGCTCAGGCGGAAGCCAGTGTGCTGCTCGTCGGGGTTGTGGTTATTGTTAGGAGTGGTGTGGTGGGTTTCCCTGGCTCTCCCTTGGTGGTCCTGGCTCAGAACCTGGCCCTTTTTAAAAGTTGGCCCTTTTTAAAAGTTACTTGTACATAAAGCTTCATTTATCATGAAGCGTTAGCATCTGTCAGACCAAGATTGGAGTCCTGAGTCCTGTTTCTTCCACTTAATAGCTGGGTGAGTGTAGGTAAATTACTTCCCTTCTCTGCTCTATCTCCTCATCTGTCAAGTGTTATGTTCCTAGATTCCGCGCTGAGGCCAGAGGTCCAGAGAATGGCTCTTGCCTTTTGCCTGTGAGGCTGAGGGTATTCCTGTGTCCATCCCGTCCATTAAAGGCTCCTTCCTGGTTATAGCAACTGAGAATCCAATTTCTCTCTCTCTCAATAAATAAAAATTAAAGCAACAAAAAAACCACCTGCTTCTGAAGGAGAAATCCCAGAGGTGCAGGGGTCAGGAGCCACGGAGCTCAGAACTGAGGGAGTTGGGAATGTGCTGTGACCTCCCTGGAGAAGAGAAGGAAGTGGCGCATGGCTGGAAGGCAGGGCGAGGACCACCTCTTCCTTCCCCTCGGGGAAACAGGACTCTGAATTTCACACCATCCTGAAAAGTTTCCCACAAATCAAATCCCTTTTTTTGGACTGCTCCCTGCATAAAAGATTTTTATGACAAAGCCTTTTACAAAGCAAAAAGTGCCTTCAATAAAGTGAATCATCTCGTCTGATGTTTCCTTTGTATAAAGCTGGCCTTTCTTATGTTGTGATTTCTTGCCATTTTCTTTTTTTTGGATTCTATTATTATTTTTATTATCCAGGGTAATACATGTTCCCTATTGAACAGTTAGGAAGTTCAGACGAGCAAAAAAGAAATACAAAAATCCAAACAGCCCCAAACCTTCCCCCGCAGAGGTAATCCCTCTGGGTGTTGATTTGATGTACACACTCATTAGACATGTGTCATGTATATAACTTAAAGGCTTACTCATTCGGGAAGTGTTCACTGAGCATCTGCCACGCGCACAGTGCGAGGGAGAAGGCAGGGCCCACCAAAGAGATACAGTTCCTCATTTGTCATCAACAAATAGATGACAGTAAGACGGGGGAGGCTGGGAGGCCGTTTACGCCAACCAAAGGAAGGAGATACAGGGGAGTGGACCTGGGACTGAGGAAAGGCCTAACTATGATGTGAGGCAGTTGCCCTGGGCTCTGAAAGTTTTGACCTGACTCGGGAGTGGTTGGGCATGAAACAGGCCGAATGGGGCAGGGGGAAGCTAAGTTGGCAGCGGCCAGGAGAGCTGACATACACTTCTCCAAGAAAGTGGTGGTGGTTGGTGTCTGTGTGTGCTGGGAGACAAGGGCATGCCCGAGGAGGTGGGCTTTTTTCTTGTTTCATGTCAATGTCCAGTTCTAGCACCATTTGTAGAAAAAACTATCCTTTCTCTATTGAATTTTTTTCCAAGAGCATTTGACTATCTGTGAGGGTCTTTTCTGAGCTCTCTGTTTCTGTCCCATTGATCTAGTCTTTTTTTTTATATATATATATATAATATATTTTTACTGAATTCAGAGAGGAACATAGAGGGGGCGAAAGAGAGAGTCATCGATCGGCGGGCTGCCCCCTGCACACCCCACCCTGGGGATGGAGCCTACAACCCAGGCATATGCCCTGACCAGGAATTGATCCGTGACCTCCTGGTTCACAGGTCGCCACAGTCTTGATTATGGTGGCTTTATAGTAAACCTCGAAGTTGGCAGGTAGTGTAAGTTTTCTGATGTTGTTCTTCAGTATTGTGCTGGCTACTCTAATTCTTCTGTGTGTTTTTTTTCATATAGACTTTAGCATTAGTTCATTCGTATCCAAAAGAGCTTGCTGGGATTTTTGTTAGGGTTGTGTTGATTCCATAGATCAGGTTGGCAAGAATTGACATCTGAACAATATTTTGGTTTCCTTCCTTGAATATGAGATATCTCTTCATTTATTTAGATCTTTCATTTCTTTCATCAGAGTTTTATAGTTTTCTTCATAGATCCTTCAAAATATGTTGGGTTTATCCTAAGTACTTCCTGTTTTTGTTGATGTTAATGTAACTGGTATTGTGTTTTAAATGTCAAATTTCAGTTCTTCATTGTTGCTCTGTGAAAGCAGTTGACTTTTTTATATTACTGATGTTTGGAGAGAGAGGAAGAGAGGGAGAGCGAGAAAGAGACACATCGATTTGAGAGGGAAACATGGATTAGCTGCCTCCTGCACGCCTCCCCACTGTGGGAGCCTGCAACCTGGGCATGTGCCCTGACCAGGAATGGAACCGGCACCTTTCAGTGCATGGGGTGGCGCCCACCCAACTGGCCACACTGGCCAGGGCGACTTTTATTTTATTTTATTTATCTTGTATCTTGCCATCTTCCTATAATTATTATTAGGTCCAGTTTAAAAAAAATGGATTCTTTGGGATTTTGTACATAGACAGTCATTATCTGTGAGTAATGGCAATTTTATTTCTTCCTTCCCAATCTACATATCTTTTATTTCCTTGTCTTGTCTTATTGTGTTAGATAGGATTTCTAGCATGATTGAATAAGAGTGGTGAGGAGGGGACATCCTTGTCTTGTTCCTGATCTTAGGAGACACACACCTGGTTTCTCACCATTAAGTGTGATGGTAGCTGTAGGTTTTTTTGTACATGTTGCACATGCTCGTTATCAAGTTGAGAAAGTTCCCCTCTATTCTAAGATTTTTTAAAATCATGAATGGGTGTTGGATCTTGTCAAATGCATATCCCTTGATATGATAATGTGATTTTTCTTCTTACGAATTGATTTTTCAATGTTGAGCCAGCCTTGCATACCTGGAGTCAGTCACATTCAGTCATGGTGTACACTTCTTTTTATACATGGTTGGATTCAATTTGCTAATATATTGTTAATGATGTATGCATCAGTGTTCAGGAGCGATATTGGTTTGTGGTTTCCTGTTCTTCTAATGTGTTTATCTGGTTTTGGTATTAGAGCAATGCTGGCCTCATCTAACAAGTTAGGAAGTGTCCCCTCTGCTTCTTTTTCCTGGAAGAAATTATAGCGAATTGGTGTCATTTAAGTGCTTGTTAGAATTAAGTGCTGAAGCCATCTGAGCCTGGTGCTTTCTTTTTTGAAAGGTTATTAATTATTGATTTGCATATTTAGATGATTTCTTCCTCCTTGTGTGAATTTTGGTAGATTGTATCTATCAAGGAATTGGCCTGTTTCATCTAAGTTACCAAATGTGTGGACAAAGAGTTGTCCATCATGCTCCTTTATTATCCTTTTAATATCTATGAGATCAGTAGTACGGGTCGTTTTTTCACTTCGGATATTAGTAATTATTTGTGTTTTCTGTCTTTTTTGTCTTGGTTAGCCTGGCTAGAGGTTTATTAAATTTTATTGATCTTTTCAAATAATCAGTCTTTGGTTTCATTAATCTTCTCTACTGATTTCCAGTTTGTAATTCCATTGATTTCTGCTTTAATTTCTATTCTTTCTTTTCTGCTGATTGCTTTAAGTTTATATTGCTCTTCTTTCTCTAGTTTCCTAAGGTGGATGAATAAATTATTGATTTTAGGTCTTTTCTTCTGTGTACTCAATGCTATAAATTCCTTCTAAGCAGTGTATTTGCTGTTTTTTATAATTGTGTTTTTGTCTTCATTTAGTTCGTAATATTTTTTAATTTCTCATGAGACTTATGCTTTATTATGTGTTATTTAGAAGTGTGTTGTTTAATCTCCAAATATTTTGGAATTTTCTAGCAAATATTTTAAAGTTTAACCAGTTTTCTGTTATTTATTCCATGTGATCTAAGAGCATATTTTATATAGTTCTCTTTTTTTTCCTTTCTTCTCTCTCTCTCTCTCTCTCTCTCTCTCTCTCTCTCTCTCTCTCTCTCTCTCTTTCTCTCGTTAAGGTGTGTGTTATGGCCTAGAATGTGATCCCTCTTGGTGAAGAATATTCCACGTTGAGCTTGAGAAGAATGTGTGTTCTGCTGTTTGATGAAGTAGTTTATGAAGGTCAATAAGATCCAGTTGATTGATGGTGCTGTTCTATTTAACTATATCCTCACTGATTTTCTGCTTGCTGGATCTGTCAGTTATTGGTAGAGGATATTGATAGTGGGTTTGTCCATTTTTTTCTTGCAGTCCTATCAGTTTTTGCTTCACATATTTTGATGCTTTGTTAGGTGCATACACAATAAAGATTATTAGTTTTGGAGAATTGATCCCTTTGCCATTCTGTAATGCCCGTCTCTGTCCCTGACAATTTATCTTGCTCTGATTTCTGCTTTGTCTGAAATTAATGTAGCTTCTCTAGATTTCTCTTTTTAAAAAAAGTTATTAAATTTATTGGGGTATCATTTGTTAATTAGATTCAATCTAATTAGTATTAGCATGGTATATTTTTCTCCATATGTTTACTTTAAATCCAAGTATATATGCCTTTATATTTAAAGTGGATTATATAGTTGGATCTTATTTTTTTAATCCACTATGAAGGTCTCTCTTTTAATTGGTGTATTTAGAACATTCACATTTAACATGATTATTGATATAGTTGTATTAATATCTACCATATTTAGAACTTTTTTACTTGTTCTTATTCCTGGTTCTTTTTATCTTCCATTTTTTCCCCTTCTTTGGTTTTAATTGATAATTTTATATGATTCTCTTTCCCCCCTTTATAGCACCTCAATTCTTTAAAAGAAATTTTTTGATGCTTGCCCTAGACATAATATTAATTTTTACAATTAACATTCCCAGTGGCTCCCTCCCATTCTTTTAGCATTACTGTCATTCATTTCACTTTTTTATAAGCAGTAATCAACTAGTATATTGTTATTATTTTGATCAAACTGTTATGTATTAGGTGAATTAAGAGTAAGAAAAGGAAGACATTTCATTTTACTTTTATTTATTGCTTCTCTAACACTATTCCTTTCTTTGTATATATTGAATGTCTGACCTATCTTATTTTTCTTTATGAAGAAATTAACTTTCTTGCAAGGCAGGTCTACTGGTGACAGATTCGCTCAATTTTGTCTTAATTTTTTCACGTTTTAAGGATAATTTTACTGGATGCAGATTTTTCTATGTTGGTGGTTTTTTTGTTTCAACAATAAGTATTTCACTCCACTGTCTTGCTTGAATGGTGTTTGGAGAGAAATCTGATACAGTTCTTACTCTTGTTTCTCTATAGGTAAACTGTGGTGGTTTTTTTCTTCTTCTTCAGAATTTTCTCTTTATCTTTTATTTTTCTGCAGTTCAAATATGACATGCCTAAGTGTGATTTTTTTTTTTTTTTTACATTTATTCAGCTCTGAGCTTCCTGGATCTGTGGTTTGGTGCTGTCATTAATTTTGGAAAATTTTCAGTCATTATTACTTCAAGTATTTCTTCTCTTACCCGTTTCTACTCCTTTTGATAATCCCATTACATATATGTTACATTTTTTGTAATTGTCCTTCAGTTCTTGGACGTTCAATTATTTTTTTTTACATTTTTTCTCTTTGTCAGTTTTGAAAATTTCTCTTTGTAGCATTCCGTTTGGATTCTTTGTTAAGAGTTTTCACCTCTACCTCCTCTTCTGTTCTTTCATGTTGCCCACCTTTTCCATTAGAACCCTTAGCAAATTAATTATAGTTATTTTAAACTCCTGGTTTTATAATTTCTCTTTCTGTGTCATATCTGAGTCTGGCTCTGATGCCTGTTGTATCTTTCCAGGCTGTGGTGTTTGTTGTTGGTGGTGTGTGTGTGAGTGTGTGTGTGTGTGTGTGTGTGTGTGTGTGTGTGTGTGTATGTGTGTTAACCTTTGCGCCTGCCTTGCGGTTTTTTTGTTGAAAGCCAGACATGATATATCTAGTAATAGGAACTGAGGTAATCAGCATTTTAGTGTGACGTTGAAAGCTGAGAAAAAGATAAACAGGCCTCTCCTGCGAGGTTTATGTTTATCTGGCTAGGAGTTAGGCTGTGTTAACAGTTTGCTGTTGGTGTAGGTGAGACTAAAGTGTGCTCTGGTCTTTTTGTTTTTGTCTTCCCTGTTATCTTTGGGTTTCCCTAGAGACTCCTTAAGTTAGGAGTATGAGCCTCCTAGGCCTTTCAGCTTTAATCCACTGTTATTATTCAGGAGCCCTGATGATGTGGAAGTAACGTGTGGGAGAAAAAGCATGTTAGAATCTTACCATTAGTTTTCAGTCTTTCGTGGGCCTCTACCCCTGAGCTGTGACCTTAACAAATGCTTCTCAGATTTTCCTTACCACCCCCCCCCCCCCACCCCATTTAGGTGAGACAGAAAGGCCAGAGGGGACTAGAGTTGGGTATTTCCTCCCCCTCCCCCCCTATCAGTTAGGCCCTGGTAAAACTCTGTTTAGACTCTGGTAAAGAGTTTATTTTGAGGGTAGGCCTTTGTTGGCTAGAACAGAACACTCTGGGTCTATTTCAGCATCGCTCCTTTCCGCTCCCCCTGTCGGAGCCACAAGGAGATTTCTCTGCCACCATAACCCTGAGGAACTGGGGAGGCTCTTGGAGGAAGAACTCAGGAAGGGGTGGACCCTTCCCATATGAGAGGCAAATGCAGGGGAACATAGCCTACTGGGAACTGGGTGTTTTTCTCTCCCAAGCTAGTCCATGCTCAGTTTCCTAATGTTCCTACCACCTACTGGCTACAGTGGCTGCTTCCGCCATGGTGAGTGTTGACTCTTTTTATTTGCTTGTCTCCAGTGGTTTGCCCTGTGACCTCAGTTCTCTGGTAGGTCTAAGAAAAGCTGTTGATTTCAGTTTGTTCAGCTATTTTCTTCATTGTGAAGTATGGGAGTGATGATGTCTAAGCCCTTTCCATGTCAAAGTGGGAATCAGAAGTTCAGATCATCTCATTTTTCTGTCCCTTTGGTTATTTCAAGTTGGGTAGTTTCTGTTGACCTGTCTTCCAACTCAGTGATCCTTTCTTCAGCTGTGTCTAGTCTACTGAAGAGCCCATCAAAGGCATTCTTTATTTTTGTTGCTGTTTGCTATATAGCATTTCCTTTATTTTCTTAGAGTTGTCATCTCTCTGCTTTATGATACCCATCTGTTCTTGCGTGTTATGTGATTATTCCATTAGAGCCCTTCCATTAATATGTCTATGATTAACGTATTAATCCTCTAAGACTGGGTCTCCAGGATGTATTCATCATAGGCATATTAAATTGTATTCCAAAACCTGTGTCACAGCTGAGTCTGGTTCCTGTGCTTGCTTTGTCCTTCTAGACTGTTTCCCATCCCTGCTTTTTAGCATGCCTTGGACTTTTTTGTTAAAAGCCAGACCTGCTGTGTTTAGTAATAGGGACCGAGTTCATGAGGATTTTAGTGTGAAGCTTTATGTTTGTGTGGCTATGTTATGTTATTGGGCTGTTTTTAATGTTTGCTGCAGCTGTGGGTTCAGAGATTCAGTTTCTTCTTTGTTTCCCCCCTTTTCCTGATGTCTTTGGGTTTCCCTAAGACCTCCTTCTGAAATAGAATCTGTGATTTGCAGCTCTCAATTGTAATGTACTGTCGTTATTCTCTAGTTAGTTAATTTATTTTTTAAATTTAAATCCTTTATTGTTTAAAGTATTACATAAGTCTCCTTTTTTCCCATTGACCTGTCTCCAGCCGCCCCCACCCCCAGCACATGCCCTCACCCCCTCACCCCTGTTTGTGTCCATGGGTTATGCTCATATGCATGCATACAAGTCCTTTGGTTGATCTCTTACCCCTTACACCCTCCTCCCTCTGCTTCCCTCATAGGTTGGACAGTCTGTTCAATGCTTCTATTACTCTGATTCTATTTTTGTTCATTGGTTTATGTTGTTCATTATATTCCACAAATGAGTGAGATCCTGTGATATTTATCTTTCACTGACTGGCTTATTTCGCTTAGCATAATGCTCTCCAGTTCCATCCATGCTGTTGCAAATGGTAAGAATTCCCTCTTTTTTACAGCAGTGTAGTATTCCATTGTGTAGATGTACCACAGTTTTCTAATCCACTCATCTGCGGTTGGGCACTTAGGCTGTTTCCAAATCTTAGCTATTGTAAATTGTGCTCCTGTGAACATAGGGGTGCATATATCCTTCCTTATTGGTGTTTCTAGTTTCTTGGGATATAGTCCTAGAAGTGGGATTACTGGGTCAAATGGGAGTTCCATTTTTAGTTTTTTGAGGAAACTCCATACTGTTCTCCACAGTGGCTGCACCAGTCTGCATTCTCACCAGCAGTGCATGAGACTTCCTTTTTCTCCACATCGTCTCCAGCACTTGTCGTTGGTTGATTTGTTGATGATAGCCATTCTGGCAGGTGTGAGGTGGTACCTCATTGTTGTTGTGATTTGCATCTCTCGGGTGATTAGTGACTTTGAGCATGTTTTCATATGTCTCTAGTTGTGTTTTTTTTTAAGTAGTGGTAAGATATTCGGGAGAGGAAGTGCTCTGTATCTTATGATTAAATCTCAGGCTTTTTTAGTGGGCCTGAGCACCTGGACTATTACCTTTATACGTGTTTCTGAGCTTCTCCTTTTTGTCCCTTTATGTGAGACAGGAAGGCTAGAGGGGCTGGCATGGTCCAATTGCCCTCTCCCAGGGCAGACAAGTCTGCCATAAAGTAGTTTCTCACGAGGACAGGCTGTGTTCTGTTCTCAAAATTTCAAATGGTGACTCTCCTTCTCTGCCCCATCTTTCCCACCGAAGCACGAATCCGTTGAGGCTCCTGGGGTGAAAACCTTCAAGGTGTGGTGGCTCCTCTAAGACTGGGTTTCCAGATTGTTGAACGCTCAAGCTAGTCCACGCGTAGCTTCTAGCAATTAAGCAATTACAATTTAAGTGTTCCTACTAGTCATTAGCTCCACCTTCTGCTCTAGTTCCCAGTAAGCTATGTTCCTCTGCATTTGCCTCTCTCTCCAGTTTGTCAGAGTGGTGGTTTGCTCTGTGACCCCAATTCTCAAATCAAAGGAAAGTTGTTGATTTTCCATGTGTTCAGCTTTGTTCTGGTCATGAGGACAGAAGTGATGACTTCCATGATTTTTCCATATGAGAACTGAAACTGTAAGTCTTCACCTGGTGGGTTTTGATGTTCTCTTATTTCATGATCGTGCTGGAGGGCTTCGTGCTCTTAAATTTGCCCAGAGACAGGAACACAGCCAGGGGCCTGCGCATGTAATAATTTCTGCTGTCTTTCCCTTTCTCTCTTAGCTGTGCCTGGCCTGGCCAGACAGATTGCAGTAAAATAGCAATTTTTCACATGTGGCTATTGAGTTCCTGAAATGTGGCTAGTCCAAATGAAGACATATCATAAGTAAAATACACACCCCGGGCTCCTGGGAGGGGAAAGAATGATGGAAATGAGAAGACTTGTTGGGAAACTCAGAGGTAGTCCAGGTGAGAGGTGATGCTGGTAGGGTGATGGAGACGGGGTGTGGAGGGGTCAGATGTGGGATGGGTCCCGATGGCATATAGCCAATGGGACTTAACCAGTGGGTTGGATGTGGAGTGTGAGGGAAAATGGATGGCTCGAGGCTAACTCCAGCCTACATGTATGACATGTTTTTGGAGTGTGGGTGATTGGGAGTGCCCTTGCCAGATGGGGTGAGATTCCGGAGGAGCAGGGACTTAGGGGTGGGGGTGGGAAAGGGGAACCTTTAGACACGCGAAGTTTACGATGCCTCTGAGATGAGCGGTGGCCAGGGCTGAATATTAAATTGGTAAATCATCAGCATCATCAGATGGCATTTAACTCCATGGGGCTTGGCTTAGCTCACCCATGAAATGTAGGTACAGAGGGGTCCCAAAGCTGAGCTCCTGGAACTGGAGGAGAAACCAGCCCAGGGCTGAGGGAGTGGTCCGGGAGGTGGGAGGGAAACCAGGAGGTGAGGGTTTCTCACAACCAAGAAAAGAGAGTTTCAAGAAGGAGGGAGAGATCCACCATGTTAGCCAAAATGAGGACTGAGGAATGTCCTTGGGTTTGGCAGCGGGACGGTCAGTGCACTGGTGATGATGTAGAGAGTGATTTCATAGGTGTGCTGGAGGCGGGGTTGGCAGCGAATGGAGTAGAATTAAAAGAATGGGAGGGAGGAGGTGGAGCCAGTGAGGAGAGAGGTGTGTTGATGAGTTTTGCTCTAAACGGGGGAGAGTTATGGGGAGGGGCACATGGGTCCTGGTGCTGGTGTTGTGGCCTGTGCTGTGCTGTGGGAAGGATCTAGTGGAGAAGGGAATCCGATGCTGCGGGAGACAGGAGGGGAAATTGCCGGAGCAGTGAGCATATTTTGAGGAGAGGGATGGGACCCAGTGCCCAAGTGAGGGATTGGCCTGCGTGGGAGGAGTGCATGTGGGCCAGTGTGTCAGGCAGGAAGAGAGACTCCTCAGTACAGAGGGAGTCGCCCGGGGTGGAAAGATGAGTTGTTTTGGGAGTCGCCCGGGGTGGAAAGATGAGTTGTTTTCTTCCAATGGCTTTTATTTTCTCAGGAAAGTGGCTGTCGGCGGAAAGCAGGCTGGTTGAGGTTTGAAGGGAAAGGGGAAAGTCTCAGATACTCGTGCAGGAAAGTGAATCGAGGATGGAAGTGGCTGGGCTGCTCTAAGGGCCCACTCGAGGTTTGTGGTCGTAAACTTCAAGTAGACAGTCCGCGTGGTTCTCCGGCACAGGGTAGACTAGGGGTTGGCTGGGGGTTTTGCCTGGGAGTAAAATACTATGTCTGGGGGGTTTGTCCCGATGGGCCTGGTCCTAGCTGGGGAAGGGTAACAGGGAGGGAGGTGGATGGGAGATGGGTTGGAGGTCCCACTGGGATGCAGACGGTGGAAGGGTCTAGGAGTCTGAGACGGGTGCGGAGACAGATCGCTGGCGTGGTGGTTTCCTTGGCGAGGACAAGGTGTGAATGCGGGAGTGGGTGGTTGAGCTGGTGGAGTGGAGGTGAAAGGAAGGCCACTGGGAGGAAGATTAAAGAACCGATTGGTCAGAGTCCCAGGAGCTGAGCACATTGGGGAAACGGCCGGGCGAGGAGAGTGGAGGAAAAGAGCGAGCTGGGGGCCGCGCTCTGTAGCATCCATTGCCTGTGGATGACCCCACTCAGGATTGGTGGCATGGGCCGTGTGCTTCAGCATTGTGGCCATTTCCAAGGAGCTGGAGGCGGGGTGCTCTGGAGGGGAGGGGCCCAGGAGTGAGGAGGATGCCCGCAGACTGAGCCAGCCCACCCCGCCTGGTCTCCGCCCTGCTCCCAATGTTCTCCGCCCTGCTCCCAATGTTTTCCTGTTGGTCAGGTGGTGCTTCCTCACCTGAAAAGTGAGGATCGTAACTGCACCAGCCTCATCCATCGACCGCAAGGACTAAAATACTTGGAGCGAGCATAAGCCTGATGCTTGGTGCATGGTGAGCACCCAGAGGCTGGTAGGTCTTGTCACCAAAGCAGAACCGTCCTCAACGAGGAAGATTTGTTTCCAGAGAGGGATTTGCAAATGTGCCCCCCAAAGTGGGGTTGCTGGAGCGAGAACACAGCCTCCCCAGGGCACTTGGCAGAGGACACACCCTTTCCGACACGTGTATTCCGGCCTGTTGGTTAAGCTTCCGACTTTGGGTGCAAAATGAGGAAACAGACGATGTTAATAAGCTGGTTTCAGTTAACTCCCGAGCCGTGTGTGACTCCGGCAGGTGTGAGGCGCCAGGGAGACCTTGGGGGTGAGGTGTGCTTGGCCTTGGTCTGAATGTGGAGAGGCTGCGCGGCCGCTAGGGTGTCCCGTTTGTACAGCCCTTAACGCTTTGTAAGCTCTTTTGCTACAGCAACTCCATGAAGGAGCCCTTGCTGGGATAAAGAGGAGAATGTGGCTCCGAAAGGTTGTCAGGCTCAGGAGCCCAGCCGGCCCTCCCCAGGTGCAGGCCTGAGCAGCCTGGCACTCAGCGCCTGGTTTTGTGAATGGGCGCACTGGGATAAGGAGAAGTGCAGGCGGCCTGGCTGGAGCCGCCCCTGCTTGGTGGGAAGTGCTGTGCTTGGTGGGAAGTGCTGTGCTTGGTGGGAAGTGCTGTGCTTGGTGGGAAGTGCTGCTCTGTGGCCCAGGCCCTGGGAGGGGGAGACTCGCTTGGCCACTGTGATGTGGAAGCAGGTGGATCTTTCCTCCCAGACGACACCATGGCCAATCGCAGCAGGTTCACTGAGGGGAGCACCTCACCAAGGTGAAGTGTGTCCTTTTAGGAGCTACAGTGGGAGCCGCCCGGCCAGGGGCAGGTCCAGGAGAGCACAGGCCGATGCCCTCTGGCCAGCTCCCGACACGGTGCATTGGGATGAGAGTTACTCGCAGGGACATGCTCTCTCTGGCCCTGGAAACACCCAGCGCTGTGCCCTGCGTGTGTCTTTGTCACTTCACCCCAGGGGAGGAGCCCTGTCCCAGGACTGGAGTTGGTCACCTGGAATTTCAGTCTCCCACTTGCTGGCTGCCAGACCTTGATATGAACAAGATCCTTTTGGGCTTTGGTGTTGTTTCTGAAATAGAGGGAGGCGTGGGGGCCTCTGTGAAGCTCCCTTAACCCCCTTCCTTGTCCCCTATCCCCAGTCTGCCCTCATGAGTTTCATCCATAATTGTGGCGGGATATTCAGTTGTCTGGGCTGCAAGCTCTCTGAGCACGGGGGGAAGTCACTCTGATTCCCCGCTGTGTCCCCAGGACCTGGCACAGAATCGCTGCTCCGGTGTTAGCTGCATGGATTACAGCAGCTCCGAGCACTGTCACTGGAGGCTCAGCAGAAGCAGATTGGGGCTGGCCGGGGTGGCGCAGTGGTTGAGCCTCAACCTATGAACCAGGTGGTCACGGGTTGATTCCCAGTCAGGGCACATGCCCAGGTTTGGGGCTCGATCCCCAGTGGGAAACCGCAGGCTGGCATTCTTTCTCCTCCTCCAGCAGAAGCCTCTCCCACGGAACCTGGCACATTGAACGCTCCGTCGGAAAGCTGCTGCTGCTTAGTGGTCAGGGCTGACCAGGCTCCTGACTCGGAGCCTCTGGTAGCTCCGCTCTAAAATTAGGAGTAGGAAAAGTTACCTCATGATGGCGGTGTGAGCATTAAATAAAATAAGGGAAGCGCTTACTACAGTGGCAATAAAATTCGGTAGTTAAAAAAATGTGTAGTAAATATTTGTTGAAAGAGTGAATGGGAATCTTCTAGAACCCTCTAGAACCTGGTTGCTCCTGGATTTATTTTCTTCAGTTTGGTATAAGCAGGAATTGCAAAGAACTGGGGCCCTTTGGCCAGGAGCAGCATGCAAGGATGAGAATTGGTGCAAAATTTGGAGTCTGGGTGGGAGGTGTCTTAGGCCTGTGACCAAAAGGTTCTCTCTGAACCTCATCTATGTTCTGGGAGTAATAGAACATACATCATTGGGTTGTTTATAAGGATCAATTGAAATAAGATGTGTATAAAATGAGTAGAACAGAACCTGGCATATTGGTATTATTTTTTGTCATTGTTTTGTTTTCTGAAGAGGCTCAGAAATACCTCTTCCAATATTAAAAAAAAAAAAAATTCTCCTCTATTTATTCAGTGATTTATTTATTTATATTTTTTAGTGTTTTTCTCTCCTGTTTAGTTATTGAATCCATCTGGCATTTATTTTTATGTATTTTTCCAGGTGTCTCTTATCTATTTATACATTTTATTTATTTGTTTTCGCCACATCTGATTGAATTTAATAAAACTTTACAGAGAGAGTCGAAATCCCCTTCTCCAATCTCAATTCCCTTCCTCTCCAGAGGTAACAACAATCTGGAATTTGGTGTTTCTAATTCCCAGACACGTTTCATAATAATTCTTCATATGGAGGAAACCACAACTTTCCCAAAGGGATCTCGCAACTTACATTTTTCCTTTTAAAAACTTACTTTGTCATAATTTTAGGCTTAAAGAAAAGTTGTAAGACTAGTATAGATAATTCCTATATCCTTTTCACCCAAATTTCCCAAATGTTAACATTTCTCACATTTACTCTCCCTCACTATCTTCCTCTCCTCTCCTCCCCTCCCTCCCCTCCCCCTCCCCTCCCCCCCCCCCCAGCTCTCTATAAAATTCTTTTTCTCAAGCATTGAGACAAAATTGTAGGCAAGACACCCCTTCACCCTTAAATACTTCAGGATGTATTTATGAAAAACAAGGGCATTTACTTCTATAACCACAGTTCAGTGGTCAAAATTAGGTAAGTAACACGGATGGAGTACTGTTTGCAGATCTGCAGACCTTATTCCAGTTTCACCATCTGTTGTAATAATTCCTTTATAGGGAGAGAAAAAAACCTGGATCACAGGCTGTATTCAGTTGTCCCTTTAGTCTCTTCACATCAGTTCTTCAGTCTTTCTTTTGTCTTTCATGACCTTGACATTTTTTTCCTCTCTCTCTCTCTTCAGTGTGGGCCGGTTATTTTGTAGAATGTCCTTCCATTTGTGTCTGTCTGATGTTTCCCTATTATTAGATTCTGGCTAAGCAGTGATGCTGCTTACCCAGATGTGATGCTGTGGCCTTCTCCGTGCGTCATATCAGGAGGCATTATTGTTGCATGAATGCTCTATCCTTTTCCCATAGATTTGAAATGACACATTTGCAATTTTCTAAATTCTCCAAATACATGGTCTGCCTCTTTTAAATTGATCAGTTTACCTAATTCTGTGCTTCCCCTTCTTCTTCTTCTTTTTTTTTCCCAACTGGTTTAATTGCCATACCTTCAGTCTACAGTAGGTTTGGTGTTGTTATAACTTGTGTTACTCCATGGGAATGGTATTTTTCCTCCCATTCTATTTTTTAATTGATGATTGTTGATGTATAGGCAAGCCACTGACTTGTGGGTATTTTTCCTGCATCTGGTTACTGACTTCCAATCTAACAGTTTTTCAGTTGATTCTCTTGGATTTTTTAAACTGTAAACAATTACATCTGCAAATAATGGCAGGTTTGTCTTATCCTTTCCAATATTTATAGTCTTATTTCTTTTCCTAGTCCTTTTACATGGGCGCCAGAATAATTTTGAATACTGTGGTAGCGATATTGGATTCTTGGTTATTCCTGACTTTTATTGGAATAGCTCTGGGATTATATTAAGTGTTTGAGGGAGTTCTAGAGAGATACTCTTCTCTTATTTATTTATTTTTTTTTTGGAGAGATACTCTTTATGTGGAGGCTTTAAAAAATTCCTAGTGAATTATATTGATCTTCTTTTTAAGTCCCAGTCTATCCTAGGTGACCTAGGTTGAAGTTTAGTTTTTTGAGGTGTATTACTTTTGCAATTCAGTGGCATGTCTTATTTGCTAACATTTATGTAGGACTTTGGGATCTGTATTTATATAAGATTTATCTATAATTCTCTCCCTTTTATTATTCTTGCCCAGGTTTAATAGGAGTATGCTGGCTTTTTGTAGCAGGAATTGGGCTGCTCCCCGCCCCTCAACAATTTAGCAACAGATTTTATCTGTGAGGTTTTGGTAGACATTGCCAATAAAATTATTTGAACATTCCCAATAATTTTATAATTCAAATTTCTTCCTCTGATTATTGGTATAGTCAAGCTTTTTATTTCTTCTTGAGTCAGTTTTGGGTAACTTTTATTATCTAGAAACTGATATATTTTGTATACATTTAAAAAATATAAATATAAATTTTGAAATATATAGTTGTCTTTTCTTTCTTCTTCCCCCGTCCTTCCTTCTGATTCTTAAGTTATAGTCACCTTCTCATTTCTGAATATTTTGAATTTTATTTTTTGGGGGGGGGGCGAGTAGCTATTATATTGGTAATTTCAAAGAACTTGATGCCCTTGCTTTTATTAATCAAATGTTTGTTTTCTATTTCTTTAACTTATGATTAATTTTATTTGTTTTCTACTTTCTTTTGGCTTATTTTTATTTTTTTCTTCACTTCTTTGCATGACTGCTTTGGAAATATCTCATGATTTTTGGTGAATATTATTCTCATTGTTTGTGTGCTCTCATTGTCTGCAGTTTATCTTAATTTTTTTAAAAAAAAAGACTTCTCTAACCTTTGGATTACATTTCTACAGGCTTAAATTTTTTTATGATTCTCTTTTTTTTTGTTTAATTTTTAGTGTTATTGCTATGTTGTCAGAGAATATGGCCTGTGTCATTTCTAATTTAAAAAAAAATTGAAATTTTCTTGGTGGCTTATCACATGATCAGTTTATAATTGTTCTTGGGGTTTTTGGAAAAAATGCTCATTATTTTATAAGTACATTTGAAATAAAGACTTCACTAGGAGTAGCAGATATAATGGACCCTTTGTCCAGCTTTACTCATTGGTAAGCCCTAACATCATTATGATACCTTCTGTTGTAGCCTTTCTGGGTCTTTTGGTTTAGCTGCTGACCTACCTACACCCTTCTCTCCCTCCTCCCTCATTTGTGACACCATGTGTTTTTTTACATTTTTTAATTAAAATTTTTCCAATTGCAGTTTACATTTAATATGATTTTGTATTAGATTCAGGTGTACAGCATAGTGGTTAGACAGTCATATACTTTACAGTGTTCCCCCTGATATTTCCAGTACCAAACTGCCACCATACATAGTTATTAGAATAATAATATTAGAATATTATTAATATTATTGACTGTATTTCCTATGGATACCATGATTTTAAACGAGGGGCTCTATATGCCATTCATCTTTATTGTGATCACTTGTGTAAGTTTCAGTTTCCTTGTGCCATCTTATTTCGTTTTTGGTTTTCAAGATGTTTTCTCCTGCTTATGGTTGGACCGCTCAAGTTTTCTTTCGTTTCCCCTTTTGCTTTTTTCTTCTTCTTACGCCTGCTGCTGTACTCCCCTAACCCGGCCGCCCTCCCCCACTGGTTTGGCATTCACAATCCTATTTCTCATTCATGGTTAAACTTTTAACAAACATTTAAACTTGGACAAGAATAAATTACCCTCTAATTACCCTCACCCACCCACCCACACAAATATTTAACTTTTGAATTTATGTAAAATATTCTTATCCTTCATAATCAGTTCTTGGTTAATATGATATGGAATTTTATTTCCAGCATTCAAAAAAAAATCTGCATTATATTTTTGGGAATTATGTAGCAGCTGCTTTGAGACTATATTTTCAGTCACTATTTAGAGTTAACTTTGCTGTGTTGGTTTTCCTTCTCTTCCTCTTAAGATTCCGTCAGCTGTCTTCTTTCTCAGATTCATTTTCCTTAATGTTTTTCAGAAAAGGTGCTGGGGTGGCTCCGGAATCTTCATATCTGAAGAGGTCATTATTTTTCCTCACACTTGAGTGCTGGGTTGGTTTGTGATTGAATTCTAGGTTCAAAGTCCTTTTTCTCAGGTCCTTGTAGCTACTGGTATTATACTCTTGTCTCCTGGCCCTTGATCTTGCAGATAAGTCTGATGCTAGACTAAGTCTTATTTCAGTATTGGTTTGTGGGATTTTGTTTTGTGTTGTTTTTACCTCTAAGAATCATTTAGGATTCTTCTTTGTTCTTGGAGTTGGGACATTTTATCAGGATGTGTCTGGGTGTCTTGTTTCATTTCTCTTCCTCAGTTAGCAGTGGGGGGTTTTGCTCTGAAAACTCTAGCCTTTATTTCTGTTCTGTGCTCTGGAGAGATGGGTTAATGGTGGGTCAGTATTGGGACTTCAGGGTAGAGAGACAGTGAGGTCCCAGCAACCAGACTGCTTGTGGTGCAGGTGCCGCTGGACAGCTGATCAACCCTCTCCAAGCCGCACATTTTCCTTCTGGAAAAGGCGGGTGAGAACAGCTCCTGCCACATAGGGCTGTTGGGAAATGAAATAGGACCCACTAGCGAAGTATTTAAACAGTGTTGGACATGGGGTAAGTTGTCAATAGTGGGAGCCTTCTAGAATTCCTTAGAGGTTCAGAAATGGAGGAAGGAATGGGTGTCTGAGCTGGACTTTAGGATGGACAAGGTAGGACCTGCTCTGAGCCTTAATCTCCTTTCTCAAAATGATGGAACTTGATAACAGTCATTAGCATAGTTTTTCTTTTTCTATTTCACACAGAGGAGTGGCTCGATGGGAGATAATTTCTCACTTCTGGATCTTAAGTCTGGACTCTTCTCCCCTTTTCTCCTTTCTCTCCCCCATCCCTCCAGTCTCTTTCTCTCTCTCTCTCCCTCTGTCTCTTCTCTCTCTTTTCCCCCATTGTATTTGGTCCTTCTGGCTAATGTGATTTTTGTCAAAGGCAGGATCCAGGGTTCAAACAGAACTTTATTTTTGCCGAAGAGAAAGGACTGCAGGCTCGTCTACCTGAGCCTGGTTGGACGGAATACACGGAAAGCTAGACATCCTTGTGCGTGATCTGCGTCTGCCATGCCCTTTGGTGTCTCCTCTATATCTGTGGCCACTTCCCTGGGCTACACACTCACCTCTGCGTGCCCAGGCCTTGCCTCCAGCAGGTGCTCAGGAAATGCTTATGGAGCAGGTGATGAACCAGGGCTCCATGTTTCCTGCACGGAGAGATGATTGCTTCTCACTTGGCTGGGCAGGTCCCCTTGCATTTGTTGTTTTATAAAAGATTTTATGTGTGTTGAATGACAGTCAGTTCTTTCAGGAAAACTAGAAGAACTGGTTTAGGACCATTATGAAACTTCATTTTAATAGCAACAAGACAGGGCTCTGGCAACTTCAAAAAGGGCAATCAAGATTTTCTTGTTTGCTCAACAGAAAAAGCGATTTAGGATGGTTACTTGGGTTCAAAGTCACTCTAAACTCCATATAATTTTCAACTTCTAATGATTTTTTTTTTTTTAGGCTCTCGGGTAATTGGTGAAAGTGTAATTTATTTAGAGGGGTGTTCTAGGTTGGTTTCGCTAAGTTGATGACTACCCCAAGAGCATCTTGAAACATCACCAGGAGAAATCCATCCCTCTGGGAAGGAGACAAGGGTGGGGCGTGATTTCCAGCATGTTCTCTCTCCTCTTGGCATGGCTCACCAAGCAAATGTGTTTGAGCCTCTTTTCTGCCTGGCAATGATGAGACGGGAGAGGAAAGCAGGATGTGATCCTTGCCTTCAAATGGCTCAGCGTCTGGTGGAGGAAGCAGGAGGGGAATGAATGATCACAGTGGAGTGTGGTAAGTGCAGACTGCAAACAACCCCGGAGAGCTGGAGGGGCCAGGAGAGCTGGAGGGTGGGAGGACAGTGTGGGATGAGGCAGAGCTAGGGGGGATGAGGAAGAGCTAGGGGGGATGAGGAAGAGTTAGGGGGGATGCGAGCGGGAAGGGGGTTCTGGGCAAAGGTGACCACAGATCATAGAGGGTCCAAAATGTAGGATATGCTTAGCAGCTTGAGTAGATAGAGTGAGAGGGCAGTGCACAGACCCACACGTGATAGGGATGGGGAGCACCCCTCTTCCGTCTCGGAAACGATTCTTACTCAGCTACAGCTGATCGTGGCCATGCCAGCACATAGGCACAGTGTGACCAGATTGGATTTTTTTTTAAAAGAGAAGCTTTAAATTTGGAGTATTATGTAAATATTTCTACATTTCAAGGTAGGGCAACTAATGATAATTTTTTTTTTAAATAATGTGACTCCTCCCCCTTCCCTCCCCCAACCATTCCGGGCTACTGGTTTGTGAAATCTATTTAGGGGACGGGGAGAAGTGAGGATGAAGAGGGCCTCGCTCCCCCACCCCTGGCCCTCCCAACCTGGCTTGGCTGTGTCCCTCCCATTGCCAATGTCAGGAGAGAGAGTTAGTTTGGCCTTGAATTTTCAAATGGCGTCCAGGTAACGCTGGAGAAGATCTTTACTGTGACTTAGGGAGTGGGAGTCCCGAGGGTCTTAGGTTTTTAGATTTTTCTCCTTGTAACTTTTTTTCTTTTTCTTTTCGTACTAAATGTGGATGGGGAATGTGATGGGGGTTGTTGGGGCTGGTTTGCCTCTTAGAGCCTCCAGCCGTCTCTGCTCCTGCCCTGCACAGTTCTGATTCCCTGTGGGATTTCTACCCTTTCCACTGGCCTGGAAAACAGGGCGAGGACCAGATTCATACACTCTGGGGCCTAAACTAGCGCCATCGCCATGAATGCTCATAAATAAATATTTTATTTACATTTTTTTGTTTTTAAAAACATAATGCAGCTGAAAACCGGTTTGGCTCAGTGGATAGAGCGTCGGCCTGTGGACTGTCCCGGGTTTGATTCCAGTCAAGGGCATGTACCTTGGTTGCGGGCACATCCCCATTGGGGGGGTGTGCAGGAGGTAGCTGATCGATGTTTCTCTCTCATCAATGTTTCTAGCTCTCTATCCCTCTTCCTTCCTCTCTGTAAAAAAATCAATAAAATACATTTTAAAAAAAACACCATAATGCAGAGATGGCCAATAGACATGTAATGCACGCCATATATGTAACTTTAAATTTTCTAGTAGCCACAATGAAAAAAGGACAAAGAAATTAGTGAAATGAATGTTAGTAATGTATTGAACCTAATATCTCCAAAATGTTATCATTTGACATGTAATCTATATAAAAATTCTTAAGCAGTTAGACGTCTTTTATTTTGTATGAAATCTTTGAAATTGGTGTGTGTTTCCCACCGATAGCACATCTCACTCTGGACTATCATTTCAAGTGCTCAGTCCCCTTGTGGCTACTGGCAGATGTGTTGGGCAGTAATGACTGTAACAGGTGCACAGGGTGATATCCCACAGATACAGAAGAGTACATACCATGTAGTCCCCCTTATCTGCTCTCTGTGGTTTCAGTTAATCATGGTCAACCCCGGTTCAGAAATATTAAATCGAAACTCCCAGAAATAACCAATTCATAAGTTTTAAATTGTGCACTGTTCTGAGTGCTGTGATGAAATCGCAGGCCATCCCGCTCCGTCCCTCCTGGCATATGAATCATCCCTTTGTCCCGTGTGTCCATGCTCTGTGTACAGTAAGATATTTTGAGAGAGAGAGAGAGAGAGAGAGAGAGAGAGAGAGAGAGAGCGCGCGCACAGTCATATAATCCTAATTACAGCATATTGTTATAATCATTCTATTTTACTATTACTTATTGTTAATCTCTTACTGTGTCCAATATAGAAGTTAAACTTTATTGTAGGTAGGTCTGTATAGGAAAAACATAGTATACGGTTCGGTATTACCTGTGGTTTTCAGGCATCCACTGGGGGTCTTAGAATGTATCCCCCGTGGGTAAGTGGGGACTGTGGTATTCAGGCCAGCCGAAAGCCCGTTATTTAAAAGGATCGTGCTCCTTGCCTGCTTGAGCCTTGGTCAGCTCTCCCTTCTCAGGATGGAATTCCGCCAGCGCTATCATCTGTCCAGCCCCAGCTCACACCCTCCCTCCCTCCCTCTCCCCCACCAGGCTGACCTTCCCTTCCTTCCTCAGACATGTCACACACCTGGATTCCAGCCTCTGAGCGCCCATGTATGCTGTTCCCATGGCCCCCTCCTCCATCCCTTCCCTTTGCCTGGCTTATGCCACGCCATTTCTCAGGTGCAATATTAATTTTTCAGGGAGATCTTTCCTGATCCGCCTGCTGCCAACTGTAGACTAGGTTATTTTTCTGTTTGATGCTGGTGGAGAGGAGTCTCTTTCTCCTCAGCACCCACCACAATTAGAGTGATGTCGTTATCAGTGAGATAAGCAGCTAGCGCCTGGGGCTGGCTAGCTTTTCTCCGTCCCATCAGAGGGTGTGCTTTAGGAATGCAAGGGCCGTGAATGCTTTGTTTGCTTGTTTTAGCCACAGTGGCTCGTATAGTGGCTGCAGAAAATAGATAATCAATAAATAGGAGATGAATGATGCGGGGCTGAGAGTCCATCTTGTAGCGTAACCGGGACCCTGACCCCCGAGGACTCAGACCCCTGACAGTGAGGCCAGAGGGCCAGCCCCCCAAGTCAGTGCAGGATCTCCTGCTTTCTCTTCACCAGAGTCAGCCTCTCCCTGTTTCTCTCCTGGCTGGCTTTCGGTTGCCTGTAAATTATATTTTTTGGTGGCTGTTAATAAAAATATAGGGCTGAGGGGGAAAAAAAAAGACTTCTCCTAATAGAATTTTATTAAATGGCACTAGTTTAAAAATGTCTCGTAAAAAGTTAATTAATTTGGGATTTGGGGATGAAAGGCGTGATATAAATGTCAGTTATTATTATTACAATTTCAGCCTCACGCTCACGCTCTTGATCCAGCCCCTGATCTAGCGTTCCTCCGACACCCGGGGACTGGCAGCTCTGCTGAAACGCCAGAGGCAAATTTGAGCTTTGGGGCTCCATCAGGGACAGAGGGGGACTTGGCCAGGGTACGCTGTCCTGCCTTTTCATCCAGGAGAATGCAAGACCTTGAGAGCTAGTGCCACCGACTTGGGGCGAAGCTGCTCCGAGCAGGATGGGCTCGGGCACTCTGGGGAGCTCCCGGCAGAAGCAGCCAGGAACATGAAGGTCACGTGCCTACGCTGAGCCCGGTCACGGAATCCTGGGATGGACGAGCTGTCAGGGCTCAGAGAGATTTAACAGAGACAGAAACTGAATTTGAAGAGGGGCTGTGGCTTGCCTAACCCAAGGTCACAGAGCAGGTTAATTAAATTTATGGAGAAAAAGGCAATGAAAGCCATTAGTGAAGTAGGGGAAACGGTCCAAAAAAAAAAAAAGATTCAGGCAATTGATAGGTGACAAGTCTAGAAAACTGGTTTCCAGGGAAAGAGAGTCCTGGGGACTTCCTGTGAGTTCACAGAGACAGGCAGCCCTTCCCACCTTCAAGACATCCCACCTTCATTTCCCTGAGTGCAAACCTGACCCGGCGTGTATTAGTAATTACTTCCGAGAGGTGGGGGGCAAGCTGGGATGTTAACCGTCCCCACAGCCCTTTACGTTTCTCTACCGGTGATGGGCCAAGGAGTAAGGGCCTGTGTGTGTCCGTGTCCTCCTTTCCGAAGTGGGTTTGAAAATACCCCCTGCAGGGGTGTGATGGGGTCCACGTGGGCGGAAGAGTCTGTGCTGATGTGCCGGGGAAACGGAACGGCCGTGTGCAAGCCGGGGGTCTCATGCTCGTGGACCAATCCGGACACACTGAGCTGAAAGAGAGACCAGCATCTGGTTGTCAGGGCAACCTTACGGGACACCTGCTCCCACTACAGGATTCCTGACCAGGCTGCTTATGGCCAATGATGGGACCCACCTGCTTCTTCCCTGCAGCCCGTTCCTTCTTTGGCGCTGGGAAGGCCTGCCTCCTCCTGACGGTCCGTGGCTCTAGAATCCTGGTTCTGTTTTGAGGATTCGTCGATGGTGTCTCTCTCTCTCTCTCCCCTTCCAAGTGGGGGAGGCCTGCTGTTTCCCACACGGCGCTTCACTCGTGCAGTGTAGGTAGAGTGCCTGGTTCAGGGGGAGGGGAGGGCGGGGGTGGGGGCTTGGGAGGGATTGTACAACGAAGGGAGGAAGCAAGCCTATACCCATTTGTCCCGAAAAAGGATCTTTCCGGGGTCCTGTTGGTTGGGATTGTCCAGGGAACTTGTGAGTCAGATGGAGCTGGATTTGAACCTGGGCTCCTCCCCTTGCACAGACATGTCATCTCAGTAATTGTTTCCTCCTCTGGACAGTGGAGATGTGGAATGCCTGCCCCACAGCATTATGGTAAGGATTAAAACAGGTGACGCGTGTGCGTGAGGTCCTCCACACACCGCTCCCCGCATAGTGGACGCTCAGATGGTGCATATGACATTGAAGGGATTTCCGTGGGACACCATCTCGACGGCCAGGTAGCAAGTTCTTTCAAGTGTCCTTTAAATCCCCCAGTCTAGCACTGGGCTTGGCACATAGACTCTGTCGAGAAACTTCCAACTCCCACAGCCACCTGCCGCCTCGGAGTAATAAGCGACTGTTGAACTGAGCCGAACTGAACTGGGAGCTCTGGCCTGTGTTTCCAAGCTCAGGGTCAGGCCCTCGGGAGACCCTGTTGGGAGCGAGGCCTGCCTTGCCTCCCTGGCTGCTGGCTGCGGCTGGAACGGACAGCCCTGATGTGGATGGAGGCTTCTGAGCAAGGCCGAGGTCTCCCAGCCATCTAGAATGCGCCAGCAGCCAATGATTCTCTTGACTGGAAAAGAAGCGCTGTAGCTCTGTTTTTATGTTTTCTTATGCATAAAACTGTTGTCCTGGCTGGATGGCTCAGTTGGTTGGAGCATTGCCCTGCGCACCAAAAGATTGCGGCTTCGATGCCCGGTCAGGGCACATAACCTAGGTTGTGGGTTCGATCCTAGTCAGGCCATATATGGAAGGCAGCTGATCAGTGTTTCTCACACTGATGTCTGCTTCTCTCTCTCTTGCCCCCTCTCCCTTCCTCTGAAATCAATGACGTATCCTCGGGTGAGGATTTAAAATAAATAAATAATAAAACTGTTACTCTCTTAGCCCCATGTCCACTCTCCCTAAAGAAACCCACGGCTGCCTCAGACTTTGGAAGGCCTTTTAATTGAGTCCCTGTAAGAAATGCCCGAGAGAAGGGTGAGTCCAGGACGTTTGCGGGGGGGGGGGGGGAGGGGGGGCCGGGGGTGTGTGTGTCACTGTCTTGTCAGAATGGCAGCCTGTTTCCCCTCGGTCGGGGGCAGAGCCGGCAGATGGCAGGGAAGGCGATGCTATTGGCCGCGCCAGGAACAGAGCAGCCTCCCCCGCCCCTCATCTTTATTGGATTTCAATGAGTCTTCCTGCCCTGGGTCAGACGTGCAGCGCAGCCTCATAAATGGCGCGCTGGAATTTTGCTCCCTTTGTACTGAGGGCCTCAAGCACACTCCATCGCCATTGTCGACCTTGAGTGGAGAAAATGCAGAACTCCTTTCTCCCAGGCAGCCCTGAGGTTTGGAGCATGACAGTTGTGGAGAGAGGCACGAACTGGTCAGAAGGCAGGTCGGGGAGGGAAGTGGAGGCCGCCTTTGCAAACGCCATGGCCCCTGTGTGGCTGTCTTTGCCTGGAAACCCAAATCCGCACACTTTTCTGTGGAATGTTTCAGGGCCTTAAAGAGTATTGCAGGGCCTCACAGCTTTGCAGTTGTCAGATCCGAAGAGGGATCCCAGGAGACATGTGGCTGTGGGAACTGGAAGGTTCTAGAAGGAACTTGGAGACCCTCTCTTCTGACCCTGAAGCTAAGTAAGGTGTTTCAGAACAAAAGATGCTGGATTAAAAGGATACATGCCATTTTAGCAGACCCTCTTGGTAGAGGCCAGTTAAGTGCTCACTCTGTACCCTTCATCCATCCACGTAATTTTGAGTGCCCACTGTGTGCCAGCATGTGCTTCGGAGCCAGCTGTGCTGGGCTGAGCCGATGGGAGGCCCTGACATCGTGGCAGTTCCAGGTGCAGAGACTTCAGAGGGCAGTGTCCTCCTACAGGTGAGGTGTGTACACAGGGTCAGATCTTTCTGATGAAGTTATCTCTGCACTTTCTCCCTTCCCCCGCAAGAAGGGACACTAAGGGACCGTGGGGCAGGTGATCTCTGCCTATTTCTCAGCTGCAGAGTGGCAGAGATTAGGCTTGAGTGCAGGTTCTCCAGTCCCCGGTGCAGATGTGCTTCTGTCACATGGGACGATGGAGAAGGGGGCCCTGGAGCAGAGCAGGGCCACCGTGGTGACCATGATCGCCTGTGAGATTGCCTGGCTTTGGACTTCTGCATTGGAGCTTCACATTTCCCACCTGGAGGTAGCTTTTGGTGACTGCAAATTGCTACCTGTAATTGGGGGAAAGGTAATGAGAGAAGGCGCATTTCCCAGGTATGAGGGCTGGGTCTGCAGGCTGGAAGTCCCATAGCTCAAAGGGTCCCTGGCGAAAGGGTCCTTGATGTGAAGAGAACATTCCTCTCCCTCGCTATCCCTGCAGACCCTTTCCTCTGAGGTCTGGAGACAGGAGTTGTTTGTACAGTCGATCAAAGGCATTGACTTCTTCCTCATCCCGATTCCTCTGTGTCCCCACCACGAGGTCCTCCAGCTTGATGCTCTGTTGTCAAGGTGCTCACTATCTCTCCATGACCTCCTGCCCTAGAGGAGAAGGTTCCTCTTCGTCCTGAGCTCAGAGCTGCCTCTCTCTAATGACGGTCGCCAGGGCTCCCCCTGCACAGGACCAGAGCAAAGGGGCAAATCTAGCCACGCTCGTCGTCCCCGACTAGGAAGATGCTGCCCGCCGAAGTGTAAGTGTGTCACTGCCAATAATAGTGCAAAGGCGCCAATCCGAGGGCCTTTCTAGGATCTTCTCCTGATTAATTAGGTCAGCGTCTCCAAAATCAATTTCCAGTGACATCCCGCCGCCTGGTAGGCCGTTCCCGCCAGCCGTGCCAGGGAGTTGGCGGGGATGCGATTCCCTGGCCTCTGGTACAGTTCAGGCCTCGTCTCCACCTGGGAAGAAAGTCCCATTACACATCCCTTCTGTGATTATCCTGGCTTTTTATTTTATATGCCCTCCCCCTCAAATCTCCCATTAAACCCCTGTAGATCCCACTTCAAACAGGCAATTAGACTAACAACGTAATTATATCCCTCAATGCTAATTGTAACTGGTTTAGGGGAAAAACAAAGAGAAAGAGGCATCAAAACCTCTGGAAACTAAAAGCAGCTATTATAATTTCCAGGTACTTCTTGTCCCCGTGCCTCTCCTGAGAGCCCTGGTTGCTGGTGTCTGGCGTCTGTGTCCACGTAGCTTTGCAGTTGGCCCAGCGCACCCTTAGGACAACCTTAGGCCTGTGTCCACTGTCCTGAGCGTGTGCTGTGGCACCCCTGTTCCTGCCTGTCTGTGGTTTTCTGTCCCTGCCTCTCATTCTCTGACTCTTTCTCAACCACTTTCATCCTCTGAGAAAAGAAGGAGCAGGTGAGAAGGTGGAAGGAACCTACATTTCTTCCGTCTCTTGTCAATGCTCCATCACCCCCCATGGCCATGGGCTGCTGGCCCATGTGATTCTCCCTCGCGGAGGCTGAGGAAGTCTGGGCAGAGCTGGACCTGGTCCCAGGGTTTGAGCCTGTTGTGTGACAAGGATGCCACAGGAAGACATGTCCTGGTACCCCACCCATTCTGAGCAGCTCTGGTCCCTGCCTTGAGGCTGCTCATGGCCAGGGAAGGTGGCAGGCAGGTAGGGCGTTGCGCAGTGGACCATTGGGAAGAGTATATATCAGAGGAGACCCAGCTCTGCCTTGGTTGGCAAGGGAGAGATGAGAGGTGGAGTAGGGCCGAGTGGGGATACTGAGAAGTTTCCTGGTGGTAGTGATGTCTAGGATGGGACTTGGCTGAAGGAAGCGGAGGAGAGTCAGCCAGGAGCAGGTGCAGGAAGCCTGGTGTGGCCGGAGCATTAGGCGTGAGGATTGTGCTGTGGCAGCTGGGAGAGTGTGGATGTTACCTTGGCAGGGGAAGGGGACTCTGTGAAGGTTTTAAACGGGGGAATGATAGCGTCAGACTTTTATCTTAGAAAGACCAGAGAGGCTGCAGGTAGGGGCTGTTGGATTGGAGGACTTTGAATGGAGGCTGGAAGGCCTGATAGGGGGCTTTTGAAGGAAGCCTGTGTGATTTTTCATGAGTGCTGACTGCCAGCCTCTGGACCTGCCGTGGTGGGGATGGACTAGCTGTGTGACCCTGAGGGGGTCACTTCTCTGAGCCTCCCTTTCTTTGCCAACTAAAGCGAGGGTAGGCATGTTACCTTTCCATGCTGGGGGTTAGGGTGGGGGTGGGGCATATCAGAAAGATTCAGGTCTATAAGGTCTGCTCCAGGCCCGACATAGAGTAGACATCAGAGCGGTACTTTCGAGTACGGAGTATGTACCAGAATGCACTTCCCAAATATACCTGCCTGTCTTCTGTGGACTCCAGCATTTCCCGAGGAGGGGAGCTCAGGGACTCACACTGTGTTGGTGGCCTTCTCTTGGGAACCCTAGCAGGGTCGGTGGCTTTTCAGTGGTGCCTTCTCCCGTCTTAGGTGTCAAGCCCCAAACCTTGGCCTCATGCCTCAGTGCAAGTGCGGCGTTTTCTTTTTCTCGGAAATGGGGTTTCCCAGATTGATCATGGAATGTGCTGACGATGTCGCCCTTGGGTAAGTGCCACTCATGTTGCCACCTCGGACGCCCGTGAGCTCGGGACCGCACTGTCTTTCGGTAAAGGTTCTCAAGTTCCCATGGCACCTGGCGTGGGCCATGCAGTGCCAGGTATTCTGTCCCTGGATTTGCCATCAGTTATGCAGATGGGACGATTTCATTAAAATTTCCATTAACGGGTATGTGTTTTTTTCCTTTTTCATTTTTTTAAAACCAGTGAGCAATTTATAGATTCATTAACTTTTTACTACACTTGTGAAGCCAGGAAGAGGGGAGTAAAGGAAATGAAATATTTGGTCCGCAACATTTCACTAAAAGATGGTGGCCTTTAAATACGGAGGATGATGAGCTGGGCCATTAGGGCTGATCTGAAGAAGTGTTAGGAAAGTCTGGGATCTTCCAGAAGGATCCAGAACCGGAATCTCCTGGCAAGGAACACCATCACCCTTTCCACCCCCTGCTCTCCCATCCCTGCCCCAGTCATAGCTGATCCGTCCTTTTGCTCGGAGCCACTGATGATTCTTTCACCAGATGGCTGCCATCCTTTGATGACACAGCTCCCCTGGGAGCTCACCGCCTCTGGGCAAACTCTGTACCTCTGAGCATACTTCCTTACCGAGTGGTGCAGTCTGACTCCTTATAGCGTTCATTTCCTTTCCTTTTGAGGGGGGTGGAGGGGCCGTTTCGGTATGGCATGATAGTTGGTATAGCACATGGGCTTTGTGGCCAGACAAGCTTGGGTGCTAATACTAGCCCTGTTCCTTACTAGCTGTGTGATTTTGGGCAAGTAAAGTGGACCTCACTGAGCCTCAGTTACTTTACCTATAAAATGACAATGTATTAGGAACTCTTAGGAAGACCCAGAGAAATGGCAGCCATGTTCTTCACTGCACAGTTAGCTGGGAGGTTAAAATGAGAGGGTTTACTGAAGATGCCCAACCTACATTCACATTCCAGACCGTGCCATGCGGTTGGACTGCTCCTCTCTGAGCATTCTCACTCGGATCTGGTTCCCCAAAACAGCAAGTCACTTCGCCGGTCAGGACCTCAGTTTCCCCAGTCATAAAGTAGATGAATAGTTCTTAGTTAATGAGGATGTTGGATGAGTTCAGACACATTGGGTGAGCCTTGTAGAGTCCCTGGCCCATAATAGTATCTCAGTACACTCAAACAGTCTATAATTATTGTGGTCTGTTGTACTAAAAAGGCAACAGGCTTAAAGATTACCTCCCTCAAGAGTCTCTTAGAAAATCTAAGTGCTTGAAGGTGGTCTCAAGTTCATCTTGCTCAGCTCCCAGGTGGAGCTTGAATGCCCTGGGTGCTGAACTTCCCAGTGGATGGTGTACCTGGGTCCAACCACCATGTCTACTCAACTGGCTGCCTTCACGAGGACAGACTGTAAATACAGGTCTTTCATCTGGAGAAGGATGTCATCCAGGAAGTCACCTTATCCCGAAACCTGCCGTTATAGATGTGCAGTATGTGTCAACTAGAGTGAGTTTTCCCTCGAAAGTAGTCAGCTAAGCAGGAAGGAGGGAAACAAGTCATGTACTTTTGAGCCACCCAGGGCAAGTGCTTTGGGGGATACGATATATGTGCATGTATTGTTTGTTTATATGAAATTATGTATATCTAGTTTTGATTCTGATCTTGTCATTTCACTTTAGCACTTAGGCATTTTTTATTTAGCTCCCCACCATTCATGAGCATCCATTCTAATGGCTTCCCAAGTATATATTTGTTTCCACAGTTTTAATGATAAATCATGCAGTGGACATCTTGGTGCATGAATCCTTTTTCTTCTTTGAGGCGATATTCATAGAATTTGTTCCTCAAAGTGGATTACTAGGTCAGAGGATATGAGGGGTGGTACGTCAGTTGTGATAGTGCCAACTTAACATTAGAGAAAGGTGGCAGTGGATGTGACAGCTGAGGGGACACAGTGCTTTGGAGATTCTTGTGGAAGAACTCCGTTTGGGAGAGTTGACAGGGTAGAATGCTGCCTTCTCATCCTCTGTCTTAGCTGGGTTGGTAGTTGCTGACTTGTTTTGTTTGCACTAAACACGTGGGGTCATGCAGTGAGCTGGAGCCTGGGGTATGTGCCTAAAACACAGAGTGCCCATGATCACAGAGCCTGGCATTGGGCCTGACAAGGCAACAGGAAGGCTCACACTCATGAAAGGAACTTGAAGGTTGTGTTTAAACACATGTGACCTTGAACATGTTACCTCTACTCTGAGCTTTTCTTTTTCCTCTGCCCAACAGGCTTTCTGGCCCAAAAGACAATGAGAAAGTACTGTATTTTGTGCACTAAAGGTGTTGTCCATAAATTCAATCAGGAAGGGAGATTCTAGCGTAGTTTTGAATAGAGTGTTGGTGGTTGCCTGGTACAGGGGAGGTCAGTGCTTTGGATAGACTGCTGAGAATGATGTAACATCTTCAAATGTCTCTTCTTAACCGTTAAGTCATTTGACTTTCTTTAGTTTTAATTAAATGTGGGCATTTTCCGTATTCTGCTGCTTTGGCCATGAGGTATGCCAACTGTTGAGGTTGTGGTGAGTTGACGTTTTGAAATGAGTTTTACAGCAATGAAGAAATTACGATGGTAGCATTGAGGACGGTGGTAGCCATTACTTACGTAGCACTTAGTCTGTGCCAGGCACTCTTCTAAGAGCCTTACAGTTATTAACTCTCTTTATCACTTAATGATTTCATTAAATCAATTCATTTCATGAAAGAGAAGCAAGACATGGGAGACTGGAGCCAGAAGAGGGGAGGAACTCGGTGTTTGTCTTGGAAGAAGAACTGGGTTTGATTCTCACCCCTGCCAGTACCTAGTGGTTTTGGGCAAAGTCACCGAACCTCCACTCCTTTCTCTCTGAAATGGAAATCACGACTCCCACCTTGTAAAGAATTAAATGCAGTAATGGATGTAAAAATCTCATCATTTGCCCTGGCCCTTGTTTCTAAGTGATTAAGCATCAGCCTGCACTCTGAAGAGTTATGGGTTCGATTCCTGGTCAAGGGCACGTACCTGGGTTGTGGCTTCACTCCCCATCCCTAGTTGGGCACTTGCAGGAGGCAACCAATTGATGTCTCTCTCACATTGATCTCTCTCTCTCTCTCTTTCTCTCTCTCTCTCCTTTCCACTCTCTCTGAAAAGCAATGGCAAAATATCCTCGGGTGAGGATTAACAACAATAAAAAATAAAACTCGTCAATCACTAAACAAATCTGGGGCATGCGTAGAATGTGTTAGTGCTACCTTGGCCCACACTCAGCTCTGGGAACCTGGGTTATCTTCCCCTTTAAGGATGCTGTGTAGATGCTTTCTATGTGGTGGACCATATGGTAGGCACTGGGGAATCCAGAGGCATGGTCCCTCCCAGGGAAGATGTATGGTCCAGCTGGGAAGACAGGTCATAAAAAGATGACTGAGTGTACCAGCTGGTTGATCAATACCCTTTGAATGGCCCAGGCAATAAGTGCTTTAAGAAAACGGGGGAGGGAGGTCGGCAGTGTGGCTTGGGGGAGGGGGAATGGTGCTTTCAGTGAAAGGGAAGGGCAGAATGTAGTGTGAAACCAAGGCTTCCCTCCCAGCCAGGACAAAGAAGTTTTACAGGATGGAACATGAATGCTCTTGTCTTTTATGATGCGGTTCATAAAACAGCGCCATAAAGTTCCCGCGTGAATCTGGAGGAGTAGCCCTGAAGGTGGAAAGTCCTGAGGTGCTAGGGGTGTTCTCCCCTCAGCCAGCCCAGCTGGCATCAGACTTTGGTACCACAGAGCCTCCACTCTTGGTCCTGATGAACATAGCGTTCTAGGTCTGCTTAGGAGATGCTTCTAGAGTGGCTATCCATTGCTTGGGTCTTCTGAGTAATAGCTTAGGGACAACCAGCCTTCCACATTGTGAATTTCCTGTCAATAGCAGATTTCAGCCAAGATGGGAAGTAAAAATACGCGGGCAGGCCATCCACACATCCCATGTGTTGGGAGACTGGGACTGGTTGGCTTCTGTGTCTCAGACTTTCAGGGCCCGTTTAGTGGAGCTGTGATTCTACTGGGGAGCGCGGAAGAAGATACAGTTCGAGGGAAGGTAGTCTTTCCCTGTGAGGAGGTTACAGTCCATATGGGGAAACTGGACTCAGGTGGACTCCTTTGGTGAACTGTGCAGGACACAGCCATCACATGGTTGCAAATCTCTAGGAGTTTCCTGATCCGAGGCGGTCACCTGTCGGTTTGACCTCACTCAGCTCCATCCTTGCTTTCCTTTACTGTGCTCTGTATGATAAGGAACTGCATTTCCCAGGTACCCTTGCTCTCTGGACTTTGAATAGTTTAGCAAGAAGAATGCCAGCAGGTGGGAAGGAGGGGCAAGCCCAGGGTATTTCTCCCTTCTCATTGTCTGCCTCTCATGGTTTTCTGTGTAGCTCCAGCCCTTCTGTGATCCCTTCCCATCGGGAAGCCTTTGCTGAACAACCCCAACTTCTGGTAACACCCTCTCTTCCCTTCCTCTCCCCAGGCCTAGAGGTGGTAGCAGCAGCTTCCTCATATGGGAATCCTTGGTTGCCTTCCTGTCCCCTGTGTGACTTCTCAGCCCATTCATCACCCGTGTACTCAAATCCCTATATTAAATTCCACCCCCCTCCGCCCCCTGTCCCCCGGTTTGAAAGACCTAGAGTGGCTTCTATTTTTCTGGTCCAGATCGTGTAGGACAGTGGTCGGCAAACTCATTAGTCAACAGAGCCAAATATCAACAGTACAACGAATGAAATTTCTTTTGAGAGCCAAATTTTTTAAACTTCTTCTAACGCCACTTCTTCAAAATAGGCTCGCCCAGGCCGTGGTATTTTGTGGAAGAGCCACACTAAAGGGGCCAAAGAGCTGCATGTGGCTCGCGAGCCGCAGTTTGCCGACCACTGGTGTAGGACATACCACCCAGGTCAGGCCCCTTAGAACATTGGGCTGTTCCCACTCTGAGTAATTCCATGGAAGTCATTGTAAGATCGTGGCTGCCCTAATAAATGCAGGCTACCAGATTCCCCCCACCCCCCTGCAAAGAAAACAGAATTGTAAAAGAATTTCAGAATTGTCTGGCTGTCTGGATTTCTCAGCAGGTGCCCATTGGGATGTGTGGAATTACAATCTTTCTTTTCTTCATGGTTCTCTCATTTTGTAGGAAAATGGGTGACTCCTTCCTTTCCAACTGCGAGAAGAACTATTTTGATGTTTAAAAAACTCATGTAGTCATCCTCCCCCCCCCACCCCCATTTGCCTGGACTGTTGATCTTGTGATATATTTATAGAGATTGTGGTTGGCTGACCAGGAGTTATTTCGCAGCAGGAATTTGTGAGGTTTCTACTTTGAGCATGTGGGGCAGACTTTTCTTAAAGAAAAAAGGAAAATTCTTTCTTAGAACATTACTGTGTCCTTCTGTAATAATTTCTCTTCCAGACCGAAGTGAGCCTTGTGTTCCACACGTAGTTTGCTTCTGTGTGTATTTCGTTGTCTCTGGTCTTCTCTCTTCTCTGAGGGCTCTTTACGCTGCATTTTAAAAGGCCACAGCTCCTCCTTCATGTAGGGATGTTTTGACAAATGAGAATGTAATCATCGGAAAAGCAGTGCTTTGGGGGTCAGGAGCCCTCCGTTTCTCTCTCTGTAAAAGGATGGTGTTGGACGAGATTTCAGGGGGCAGGCATGCTACCATCCCCAGCTTTACCGTGCTCCCTGCAGACATCAATAATCAATCACCACACTCTTCCTAGCTGAGCTCTGATGTGGCCTCAGAATCCTTGTCCACACATTGTCCCAGGCAGCCACGACTACTTGATCAGAATTAGCACTGAACATGAAATCCGTTTGCCGTACTTGGACTAGGTGATTTCCTAGACCCCATTCACCACCACGGTTCTCTAAGTATTGGCAGGACAATTCCTTCATGTTTCAAACCATTGACCTTTATTAAGCCCCTGTTGTATGCTGTGGAGTCACAGAGGAGCTGTCTATTAAAAGCTGGCCATGCCCATAGGATTTGCAGTTCGGTTAGGAGCAAGGCCGCAGAGGGTGGCGGTGTCCCCAGGTGTGCTCAGGCACGCCCTGGGGCCTCTAGGAGGTTGTCCCTGTGTTCCAGGAAGGCACGTGGGATCCAGCTGGTCAGAGAGGACGGCAGTCTAAGCAGGGAGACAGCATAAGCGAAGACAGACACAACCACATCAACAAGTTTCTGGACTTGAGGAGTCCTCAGAGCCCACCCATCTGGTCAACATTCACCAGTTAATGGCTAGGGAAACCAGCTGAGGTTAAACTAGGGACTTGCCTGAGTTTTAATAAATGATATAGCTAAAGTTTAATAAACTTTATATAGCATTTACTATGTGCCAGGCGTTATTTTGAGAGCTTTACACCTGTTAATTAATTTAGTCCCAAGTAACTGTGTGAGATGAGTACCATTATTATTCCCATTTGACAGATAAGGAAACTGTCAGAGGGTTAAGTGACTTTACCGAGGGTCATATGTCTCCTAAGCTGTGGAGTTGAGCCCAGGCCACTCTAGGTTCTGTGCTGGGAACTGTGCCAAGTAAACCTCCGGGAAGGACCCGAATATCTTGGGGGCTTTCTGTGGTGTATTAATTTTGCTCACCGCCATCAATGTAATCGTGACATCCTTCAGATCTGTGGCTCATGTAGTGCCGTTGTCACTAGCTGAGAATGTTAGAGACTCCCAACCTTTTTATCCACCCAGCTGCTGTGTTCTGAGGGGCTTTCCCCCTCTCTTTTACATCAGAGGAAACTGAGGCTGAGAGAGGGGATGTGACTGGAACCAGGTCACCCAGCTCCTAATGCCCCCGGTCTGCCTGACTCCACGTGTTACAGTTGGGAGTCCAGCAGCCTCACTGGATGGAAGGGCAGAGGGAAGGTCAAAGGTAGCCTCTGATAGGAGTCAGAGGAGGGTGGTCTCAGGGCTGCCCAGCCGTCCCTGTGGCATCACCGTGGCCATGTCACAGGAGCCCTTGACTTTGTCCCTTGAAGAGGTTTGAGAACCCACGTTTTCTTCTCACTGCCTTACTTAACAATACCTAAGGGGTGACTTTTAAAAACCCTGTCCCCCAATTCTGAGTTCACTAATTTGGATCTTATAACACTCTGTAAACCTATTTACAATAGATTTTTTACCCTCGTGAAGCAAAAAAGTTTTCCTTTTTTTTTTTCTTTTTTTTTTTTACATCTCTCCCCCCTGCCCCCACTTCCTGCTGATCTGAGGCGAATATTTATCACGTATTTAATGAGTAATCTGAGTCCTGGCCTAGTGAGGCTGCACCAGGACATGGTTTATGGCTGATCTGGTTTTAACTCGCTCCAGGCGGTTTTCCCTGGAGTTTTCTGTAAAATCATAAACCTGGAGAGAGAATTTTTGTGGAATTCAGTCACATGACTTTCTCTTTTGTAAATTGAGAGATTAACTGTGTGACTGAAGAACTGAGAAATTTTTCGTCCTTTTTTTTTTTTTTTTTTAAAGAAAACAAACAGCGGCATTTATGCACCCAGAGGAGCGTGTCCACTCTTAAAGACGGGGAATGTCAGTCGCCAAGGTCACCTGCCGGGCCTTTCAGGCAGCATGGCATAGGGTTTGAGAACATGGACTTGGAGACGAGCATCTGAGCCTCTCCCCAGCTGGTCCCTGCAAGCTTCTAGCTCTTGTCTCCACAGCGGGGCTGAGGACAGTCCCTCCCACTTAGTATGGTTGATGTGCGTGCAGTGCCCGAGCCCAGGCCTGGCATACAGGAGGTGCTCAGTAGATGCTGGACGCTCCGGGATTGCTAGTGTTATCCCCATCTGAGGCCTTTTATGCTGGATTAATAGCACAAGCTGACCCTTGATGTAAAAGCCCTGAAATAAGCATGCAGCTGATTAACTCAGTCCTCATGGCAGGCTCTGAGATGGGCACTAGCATCATTCCCATTACACAGAGGAGAGGACTGAGGCAGTGAGTGGTCAAGTTACTCGCTGAAGTCCCACCAGCAAGTGTCAAGGCCTGGGCCCACCTGACTCCCAGGACCACCACCCCTGCTCTTGGTGTCCTCCTGCATGGTTAGGTCTGGCAGCCTGAGGCTTTTTGACTGCTGGTCCTGGGGAGGGAGAGCCTCAGCTGACCCTGGACTCTGACCCCTAACTAGTCTTAATGCCTCTTCGTAGTGCCCCCTCCAGCAACCCATTTGGGGACAGAATTCTGATTACGTTTCTCCCCTGCCCAAGGCCCTTCCTGGTGGGTGAAGGGTAGAAGAAAACTCTTTGTAGTTTCTCTGCAGCTCTTCTATAAATGTAAAATTATCTCAGCCTAAGAAGTTTAAAAAAACACACACAACACAAAACAAAAATACCCCAAACCTTTGCGGAGCGTGGCCACAGGAATAACGTCACAGTTTTTGACGCGCGTATAGAACTCTGTGATCCGACCTGGCTGGGCGTTTAGAACTGAACACACATGAAACAGCCAGGAACTGTCTCAGAAGTTTGGGATCCAGATGTGGACTGCGGGCTCCAGCTGCAGTGGCATCCGGCATCCGGCAGGCCCCTGGGAAGGAGAACAAGGCCCGTGGTCTGGGTGGTGAGTTCCTCACAGCGGCCCAGCGGAGGCTACTGCCCCTCCTCTCCGAGGCCAGGACTCCTTCTTCTTCTAAGGTTTGTGAGTCAGGCCCCAGGCAGGGAGGCGGGTCCATCTTTTACTTCCATCCCTCCCAGGTGCCCAGGTCTGTGCTTGGAGGACACCAGGCCCTCTATACACCACAGCTGCAGCGGTTTATTTTTTAAACCTGCCATTTATTGAGCAACTACTGTGTGCCAGCTGCATCCTGGGTGCTCTCCACACTCTATCACCGGTGATCTTGGTCCCTCCCAGTAGCTCTCATTCCTGGAGTTTTCTCTTCTCCACTACCTTCCCCGACCATCATCATCTCTTTCCTGGAAGGTGACAGTGGCCTTCTGGTTGGGCTCCCTGCCTCCAGACTGCAGCCAGCAGTGGCCTTCAGAAGTACACGTGTCTTCTGGGGTGGCCGACAAGCCTGGGAATAAAGACAGGCTCCCTAGCCTGGTTTACAGGCGCTCATTAATTACTAGCGGTTGGTGGTGACGACAAAGACAAGGCTGCTGGTGATAGTGTCAGTGTTAGGGTCCTGCTCCAGTCTGCATGGCTGCCCGCGGAGAGAGGAGAAGAACCTGCCTAGACCCGGCAACTTCAGTGAAATGTACAAGGCCTGGGCTGATTCCATTTCTAGGAACCTGATTTATTTCTTGACACGTGACCTCAGACAGCAAGGGCTTGGGAAGAGGCAGAAGGGCAGTGTAACCAAAAGGAATGAAGACGTTGGTCATTTCCCGTGGGTTTCCCCTGTAGTTGGAACCTTGGCCAGTCGTTGATGGCATCTCTGGGGCCTCCCTTAGCCTCCGGCCTCTGTCCTGGAGTCTAGGCAGGACCTCTCTGGTGAGCCTGGGCGTGTCAGTGGGCTGGTCCCCTCCTCTGGAGGTGAAGGCCCTCGAGAAGTCTGCAGCCCTGTGGGCTTCAGTGCCCGCGGCTATCCAGCTGGCAAGATGGCACCCTTCTCCTTGCTCCCTGGCACCCAGCTGGTGTTAGCTTCCTTTGTGTCTAGGTGTTAATGTTCCCCTCATTGAGCAAGGCTCTGTGTGCCCTGTTCTAGTGTCCATCCCTCGGGAAGCCCTTCCCGAATCTGCAGTTTCACTGGGTGCTGTTGTCAGAGATGCTCATGGCATCCAGACTTTTCTCTTTAGCGTGCACATCTCAGTAGGAAACTATAGATCGATAGCATGCTGTAATGACGTAATCACTGCCTGTCTTGCTCACGATTCTTATTGCTGTTGTGTCCCCGGTAACTACGCTGGTGGCCAGCACATTGTAGGCACCTAGTCGTTAGTATCTGGGTGAATGACTAAGGAACCATGTCTGATTCACCTCACTGTCCATCTCCCAAGGCCTTGCTCAGAATCACACATCTATTATGGACTATATCAATAGCTATTGAAAAATGGCATCACCCATCTGAGTTCCAGTTTTTTTGTGTGTGTGTGTTTTTTTTTAACTGAGAGCCTTCTCTGGCAGCTTCTACCACCCCTCAAGCTTGGAACCCAGGGCTGGCAGTGTCTCTGAGGAACTGTGTTCTCTTGGGAAAGCAAATACACAAAATTAAAAGCCAACTACCACATGCTAGAAACATATTGCCGAATGTGATCTAAGAAGCAAGGTCTAATTTGGGATTTTATGCTATATTTAGTTTCCTGGGAATAGAATCCTCTTTAGAACGTGCAAAACTATTGTTCAGGCTTGGCACAGTCGCCCTGAATAGGTGTTTCAGGGGCACCTGGTGAACAAAGCGGGCACTGCTGGCGCCTGACTTGGGGCCCTGTGGCAGAGAGAAAAGCAGTTCGTCGTCATTGCGTGGGGCCAGATCTCTTGGTTGTAGAGAATGAAGGTGTACAGAGCACATGTGAACCCTGGCCATGACATTGGTCCGCTGTGTGACCTTGGACAAGTCACGTGGCCCCTCTGGGTGCTCGACTGGTTCTTGATCAGAGGGGGATCGGTAAACTGCAATGTCTCCTTCTTGGGGTTATTGGGAGGATGTAATGCAGTGTAACCATCTAGAAAGTGCTGGCCGTGCTGGTGATTAATATTTTTATGCCCCAGAGAGATGCAATTCCATTTTTATTGGTGCCAAGACACAAGATTTTTGGAATCTTCCTTGACTCTCTCTCAACCGCCACATCCAGTTCATCAGCAAGTCCTGTTGGTTCTACTTCCCAGTATATCCATCCCTTCCTCACCCGCTCACTGCTACTACCCAGGTCCCAGCCATCCTCATCTTTTACCTGGACTGCTGCAGTAAGCGCCTCATCGGCCTCCACCCTTGCCCATGGTCTGTTCTCAACACAGCACCCTGAATGATCTTTTAAAAATGAAAGTCAAATTATGTCACTTTGCCAGAATCTTCCAGGGGCTTTGCAGAGTAAACACCAAAGCCCTTTGGTGGCCTACAGGCCCTGGGCTGACCTCCGTTCCTCTTCTCCTCCCGTCCTCACTCACTCCCGCCCTTGAGTCTCTGCACTGGCCATTCCCGTTCCCAGACACCACATGGCCACCTTCTTCCATTGTTTGTCTACTCTGACCACTTTATTTAAAACTGCCACCCTCTACTCCTCCCTCATTTCCAACCTTCTGATCATCCCCTGTCTTTCTCTGTTTTCCTCCTATAGTACTGATTACCTTCTAGAATACATTTTTTTTTTTTACCAACTTATTACACTTAATGTTATTGTCTCCCCCATTTGAATGTAAAGGCCGTGGGAGCAGGGATGTATCCCAACGCCTAGAACAATGTCTGGCGCATAGAAGGAGCTCAGTAAGTGCTTGTCGGAATGAGCATTGAGTCCTGGGCCTCAGTGGGAGGGAGAGAAAGTTCAAGTTAAATTTGAGGATCCACTGGATATTGGAAAGGGAAGAGAGAGGTAGATGTGGCTTGCGTTGTTTGGGACACACTCGTCCTCCTGTCCTCTGGCAGGTGCTTCTCACAGGTGTGCCGCCTCCTGCAGGCCTCCAGGTCAAGGGCACTTGGTTTCACTCCTGAGGCTGAGCACCTTCCCACAGGGTCCGTTGGACCAGTTGGTCATGTAAAACAGAATGTGTCGAACTAACATGCATATATATGCATGAAACACACACACATGCTATGGAGTAACATGCATTTGATATTTGTGAGTGTAACATCCATGTAAGTGACCTTACATGGTAAAGTAAGAAAGAAGACAAGACTCCAGGGGCACGTTCACTCTTCCCTCCCGAGGGTGGAGGCAGCCCCAGAAGCAGTGAGCCTGGGCGATTTGGACTGGTCCACCGATGGATTCGACCTTGTCCACCCAAAGCTGAGCACAGTGCTCAACACATAGTAGGCTTTCAAGGAAATACCTGTTGAACGCATAAAGGAGTGATTGATTCCTTCAGATCAATTGCTATATTTCATCCAAGTATAATTGTCAATGCAGTTCATCATTCATCTAAGCAACCTCATTATCTGTATTTCCTGAGAAAGAATAACTAATGGATTTGACCCTCTTTGCTCTGTGCTGGGCCCTGAGCTGGGTGCTGGAGACATGGCCACGTGAGAGATGTTGGCTTTGTCCAGGAGGAGGGCACAGTCTGGGGGCCGGCAGGCGCTGCAGGAACCATGGTCCTAGTCCGGTTGAGTTGGTGAAAGGCACAGGTGGTGGTGTGTTAGCAGGGTTGGCGAACAGTGAACAGGGTAGATCCAGTCTGGTGTGGGAGCGGGGAGTCCTTGCCCTCTCCAGAGAGGAAGCAATTTTGGAGTTTCAGTGGGGGAGGGAAAAGGTAAGATCCTAATTAGACCCCATGGAAATGTGCTGTGCCAGGCCCTGGGCTTGGCCGGCCAAGGTGACATGTTGGAGATGCCCCCTTCCAGCGAGGTGGCCCCCTCCATCCCCTCTGAGCTTGGGGAACCGTGAGTACCCCCCTCCCCCCCCCATTCGCTGTGGCACCCCAGCCTCCCTGAACCTCTGGCTCAGCTCTCTTTTCCAAGAAAGGCATTTCATTCTTTGAGATCAGGCAGCCAGGACCCAAGGAGCTGTTTTCCTCCATTGTGCAAGCATGACAAATCATTAATTTTTGATTGATTTGCTTAGAATTATGGGCGCCCCAGCATTCTTTCCGCCGCTGAACAGCTGTATAACAAATGAATATATCAGTGTGCACAAAAGATTGGAGATCTAAGAGAAGCCATTACATTGGCCACCCTCCCCCACTCTCACCCCTTCCGGGGCAGTGAAGGGAGGAAATTTTTACCAGAAATTCCTCAAGTGGCTTAAAGGGGGGGAAAAAAAAGCCTTTTTATAATTGAATTAAATCTTTATCTCTTCATCTCGTGCAGCAGATTTCCAAACACACACCAGGTCCCCACGTGCTTGGGTTTCATCCATCCAGGAGGAATCTTTAATAATGAAATTTCAACTCGTGAATTAAAACCAAAAAGGAAAAAAAAAAAAAATTCTGCCCCTCCTATTTGCCTTTTTTTTTTTTTTTTTTGGTCGCTGCTATTCCTTTAAGATTTTGGAACCGTACCAGTGCACTAAATGTGACCTCCATAACTTTTAAATTAAGAATTTATGCTGGCTTGAAATTTATGAAATATTTCAGCATGAAAGAAAGCCTTTTTCCCTCAGGAAAATTGAGCAATAAATCACAGCACTGTGGATTTACTGCCCCAGAGCCAGCGAGAGATAGGATTTTTTTTTTTCTTCATTCTGAAAAAAAAAAAAAAAATGTAATCATATAAGACAGCTTAGCTGCTATCCTCCCACTCTCTAGAATTTTTAATTTCAGCTGTTTCTGCTTGGATTTATTTCCAATATTCCTGCTCGGCTTTTCAATTTCCTCAGTTATTAAATTTTAATTCAGTGCATTAGCATTTAAATTAAAAAAGGGTTTATTTTATCGAAATCGTTGGCCAGCCCCCATCCCGTAGCACACGAATTGCCTGTTTCTGCCATTTGCACAAAATGTGAAATGCAGCTAATGTATTACAACTTACATTTGCACAAATTTAGAAATAAAATTTCTGGGTTTGGAATAATATTTTCTTTCCAAGAAAATCCTTAATAAGAGAATGGAAAAGAACAACTTAACATTCATTTGGGGAGGGAAGAGGAGGGTTGAATGAAACCAAAAATAGCCTTGCTCAGGTTCTAGGGAGAAGCCGGTGTAAAAGGAATAGATGGGGCTAGGAAATGGGGACAGGTACCCTGATGGGGAGCTGGGGGGGTCTGGGTACCTTTACCCCCACCTCTGTGAGAGTGAGCAGGAGGGTTTCTCATGGCCCACTGTCCCCAGCACATTTCATTGGCCATCGAGGGGTTTGGTTAAGGTTGGGAATGACAGAGATGGAAGTCAAGGGCGGAGATGATCTGATTTAGCTCTCCTGCTCCTGCTCCCATTCTTACCTCTGGGCAAGCTCAGGTCCAGGGAAAGGAAAGCTTGCCCAAGGTTCAAAGCGAGACCCAGACAGAGCCTGGGCAGGAAGCTGCATATCCTCTAGGAGCACATGGCCCAGGAATAGTGGCGACAGCAGTAGAGTTTCCATTACTTAAGCGATCCCAACACATGCCTGGCCTGCGCTTCGTACTCTATCTGCACCGCCGTGTTCAGTGGTGGGGGGTTAGGTGGAAGCTCATGAGATGCTGACTCGCAGCATCAGATTCAGATCAGGCCTGAGACAGGCCAGGGAGACCCCTGATGCTGTCCAGGCCAGCTCTGCAGCTGAGTCCTGCTGCGTACTTTTACCTGTGCTAGCTACTCTGTGTAAGTTACCTGGGTTTAAGTCTCATGCCAGTCCCAGGATGGAGGTCCTGGGATTACTCCTCACTTTGCAGATGAGGAGACTTGCCTAGGAGCATACAGCTAGAAACTGGCAGAACCAGGACTCGAACGCAGACTGCCGGAGTCTAAACCCTGTCCTCTTAAACTTCCATTCAAATTGAGACCAAGTCAGATGACCCTGAGTTTGCGGTTCAGGTTGGATCACATGAATTTGCTGGTATTGGGATCTTTGGGCCTAGGAAAATGGCAGTGTCAGCGGTGCAACTGATTCAAACAGTAGGGGTCGCTATGATGTATTGATTGGTGAGGACACATAGCAAGCTGGCCTGGCATCTTAGGGCGCTCTACAACTGAGAGTTGGCGCCTTTCGCACTGCGGGCTTCGACTCGGGCTAGGAGGACCCCAGAGGCCGTCATTGCCATTATGGCGGGTCTAGACGCGGGCCCGCATGCTGTGATTGACAGCTGCTGTGATATTGACAGGTGCTATTTTCGACATCTCTGACTTTGTAAGCCCGTTGTCCATCAGCTCTGCCCCTGCCATCTACCTCTTCCTCCATCAGTTGGTGTTCCCTTGTGCCACCACCTTAGGCTCTGCAGAGGGATTTGTTTAGACGACAATTGGAACATTTTTATTCGCACGTTGTCTTTGTTTTATAAAAATGGGTGGGAAACGGAAATGAGTGTCGCTAGCAGTGATACAGAGCTCCAGGATCATAAGCATCATAAAAGGGCAAGGTAGCTGGGGATAATCAGGTGTGCAAAACAAGCCAGAAGCTTCTCCCGTACCCAGCCACGTGTTCCCGGTATTTGAACTCGTCAACTCTGTGTGCAATGATGAAGGAAAGGGACAGCAAACGACAGCATTAAAAATAGGTATGAAACGCTAGGAATCGAGGGCCAGAGTTGAGTCTGGAAGGCGAGAGGTCATTTGGGGCTGTGCAGTTTGTTTAGGCTCTCTGGGGCAGAAGTCCCACCCCCTGCCCCTTCCGCCTCTTACGATATGGACGTGAAAACAGTGTCTTCCTGCTCGCTTTCCAGACAAGTTTTGAGGAATGCAGTGTCGGAGAGAGGCTGTAATTGATCCTGTTCCTCTGCTCCCAGTGAAATGATATGCAAACCATTTTCTGCTTTGTTTCTTCTGCTGAAACAATACACCGGCATCCCATTAATTTCTCTTGCCCAGGCCTCATGCTTCTGCCTCCCCTTTTGTCCTTCACCTTTCTACTTCCCTCCGGTGGACAATCGGGGTGGTGTAGGCTCACCCCCTTTCTCCGTTAGCTCTCCTAGATGTTGGTGGACAATAAAATATTACAGAGCTGAGAAGGTAGGCTCTGGAGTCACCCAGACCTGGGCGTGTAGCCATGGGGTATTGGATACATAGCTTAAGGACCCTCTGTGCCTAACCTGTAAAATGGGAGCATTGTGTATGTGTGTTGGGGGACCTGTTGAGAGGATTGAATATGTGGCATTTCATGTCATACACTAGCACCTGCTGGGGAGTTCTCCAGAGGGAGCCAGTCTGGATGCCCACAGGGGCCAGGCTGGAGGACTGTGTGTGAGGCAAGAGGGAAAGGTGGAAGCAGGTATGTCAGCTGTAGCCGACTATGGCCATGTGGAGACAGTGTAGCTGGATTAACTGGTTTTTAAAGAGAAGCTGAAATGTGGCCTTTGTGTGTGTGTGTGGCGGGAGGGGGCAGGGTGTGAAATGCCTTTATTTTTATATATTTACACTTTGGATTGAAGTCCGCCATCTGGTTTTGCCAGTTTGCAACTTCCCATAAGCACTCATCAATAGGTAGCTGCTGCTGTGTTTATTTTAGGTCATCAATTCTTCATCCACAATGCTGAAATTTGAAAGGTTTGAAAACAAGAAAGATTTTTCGTAACCTGTGAAGCGGCAGAACTTGGCCTAAGGGAGAAGAGGCTAGTTGCCCTCTTCCTTTGTCCAGGGGGGCTCGCTGTGTCCGTTTCACTGTAGAAACATCAATGTGCTTGAGTACTGGGAGCTCCCCAGACCCTGCCAGGGTTGTTTGCAAATACGGAACACACGTGCCAACATTACCTTTCTGAAACTGGAAGGATCCTGAGTCTGGGAACAAATGTGTGCCAGTGTTTTGGACTGACATGATTTTAAATGTTTGCACAAAGCTAGGGGCTGCTTCTTTAACCAGGGGTGGTGGAGAACCTGGGCCTTCCCCCATGTCTGTGGCCTCCGCATCGAGGTCCCCCCCAGCACTGGCCTGCGAGTCAGGATCCCCAGGTCTATGTCCCTCAGGTCCCCATGAGACTTCAGGCAGCTTCCTCCTCCCTCAGGGCCTCTGTCTCTCCATCTGAACCAGAATTTTATGATTTCTGAAAATTTAATTTGGTCAGCCTTACTTCTCCACCCCACCCCCGCCCCCCCAATAAAGAGATTAGGAACCAGCACTCTCTTGCCCTCCCCCTGCTCAGAGGGTTGGGGGACAGAATATTTTAACATAAATGAATTTCCCCCCTCCGGTTGGTAGGAATACATCGGCGGCTACTGTTTTATTGGAAATCCCAGCTGAAAATAAAAATGGTGCAATTCAATCTCAGATTTAGCTGGTTACTTACTTTTCACCGAGTCCCCAGGGTTCTGTGGTTGCTGGGTTTGTGTTGGCAATGGGTGCTCTGCTGGATTTAAAGGGCCAAGCAAATCTGGGTTGGGGGTGTGCTGACTCCCTCTCACCACTGGGGGCAGAGTTTTCCAGCCTGAAGGAATGGAGCAGGGGACAGGGCCAGCTCACCCCTGTGTCGGAAGGCTGTGCTGAGCAGCAGCCTGGTGGGGTGGCAGAGGGTAGAATTCTGTGTCTCCTCCCTTGGCTAATGCAGGTGTTTGGGTTTCTTTTGCAGGCTGACGGAGCCAGTGCGGCTGGACGGAAAAGCACTGCGAGCAGGTAGGTCCACCCTCACCTCACCACGCCTCCCTCACAACTAGCAGCCACCTGAAAGGTTTGCCTCTTCCACCTGAAAGGAGGGATGGTCCAGGCCAGTCCCCTTTGCTGAGAAGTATCCGTACTTCCCTGGAGGATGTACTGTTGTGAGGAGCACTTTCCAGACCTCCTGGTGTCCTCTGTGGGCATCTGTGACTGGAACCAAGGATGACTCAATCCTAAACTGGCCTTTGGCTGCTCAGGTTGGGGAGGAAAGGTCCTGCTCAGGGTCACGTGATGAGTGAGTGGCTGTGTCGAGGCCTTGAACCTGCCAAAGCTGGGTGCGCTCTCTACTCAGAAATAGTGAGCTCAAGTGAGGGTTGAGCAAGCCTATCCCACCGTCCTCCCTCATTCATTGAGCACCTGCTAGGTTAGGCCCAGTGCTGTGTGCTACGGGCTCAGAGGTATTTGATGCTAATTTATTCATCCAACGGCTATTTGAGTGTCTGCTGTATGGCAGGTACTGTTCAAAGTGCTGGGTCCACAGCAGTGAACAGACAGGCAAGGCTCCATCCGTTTCTCATGATTCTCACGCAGAAGTGGTCTTTGCCTTCATGCATGAATCTCCCACACCAGCATATCTGCCTGTTGTCAGGGGACAGCAGGCGGGTTTCCCCATAGTCCTAGGGGCTGCCTGGAGCTCTGTATTGAGTCTTAGCAGCCTGTGGCTGCAGGGGGAGGGAGAATAAGTGCTGAGATAGATTAGAGATGCCTGCCCAGTCAGGGGAGCAGGTAGGTGGCATGCGTGCCATCTCTTTGCTCTCCGTGACTAGCCTAGGCTTAAACATACTTAGTCATGGAGCCCCGTATCATTACCAAGATGCCAGGAAGGACCAATCCAAACCTTAGGTTCATGTGTAATTTGAAGAAATTTCTAATAATAATAACTACCATTGAGTCTGCACTTACATGTCAGCTCCCGACTATGTGACTCACATATATTAACTTACCATTAATTCATGTACTCTTTATAACAACCCTAAGTGGAGGTGCTCTTATTCCCACTTTACAGATGAGGAAACTGAGGCACAGAGATGTGTTTGGGGTTCAGGCTGCCCAGTTGGAAGTGGGTAGCTCTGCCAGGATGCTCACCCAGGTCTGACTTCTCCAGTGCATATGCTTAACCATTGTGCCCTCTCACTTCTTGGTATGAAGTGATCAGTTAATAGGTGTTAGCGGAGACTGTTAGGGGCCAACGACTCTGCCATAGGCTGCGGGCTTGTCCAAAAGGCAGGGACTCCAAAGGAGCTAACAAATGAGTTTATATTGATCCTGTCAGTAAAGCTAGTAGTGCGTCTTTGAAAGACCAAAGCAGTAATGTTATCCGGTGACCCAGCATTCAATCTGAGAAGTGACTTATGCCTTAAACATCAAGAGAAGGCCTTAGCTGATGCCGGTGAACTTGACCCTGGCCTGGGTTAGATTGGCCAAGTGGGGTTTAGACTTGTAGACACTTTGTGGAGCATTAGACTCCCTTGGTCCCTGTTTCAGATGGGGAAACAAAGCCCCAAGGTTCCCTGGGGTCCGAGGTAGGCTAGATGGGATGACCTTGAAGGACCTGAGACCCTCTGACATAGGCTTCCACTGAGCTCCCAGCCGTGCCACAGCACACTCTCTTATACACCAGGGTCTACTTTCGTCCCAGCACCTTCCTTTTGGCCCAGAACACCCAATTTCGTTACTCCTCGAGAGGGCCTCTGGCTAAACCCCAAAACCAACAGCATGGGCTGCTCAGGAATCAGTGTGAAATTGAGGGAGGCAAGGAGAGATGGTGTTTCTGATCCTAAGAGACAACCAAATGTGGTTTGGTTTATTTCCCTGTAACCCAACCTGGGTCCATTTTACAAGACCAGTGATCCTAGCACTTGAGGTTAACGCTGACCTGGTGGGCAGGTTACAAGTCACAGAGCACAGCTCAGCCAAACCTCACTTATTCTCCGGGCGTGGGGCCTGTGGGGCTTTGGCTGGGGAGAATACTAAAGGAAATGTGGTTTCTATGATCAAGTAAATGAAGCTACGGGCTTGCTGTAGTGAAGAATTATTGCCTTTTGTTGTCAGTTGAGGGTTTTCAGGCGTGGAAGGACTCTGTAGATAAGCTACTCCAACGCTCTCATTTGGAGATAAGGAAACCAGGGATGGAAGAGGTTAAGGGACTTATTTGTTCGTTGCCTAACCAAGTGGTCAGGATTGAGTGGACAGGGAGATTGTTGGGGTGAGGGGAAGATGAAAAACCACTCTCATTCATTCCACAAATACTTACTGAGCACCTGCCAGAGTCTGACCTATGACCTAGTGCTGGCTATATCGTAGTGAACACAGCAGACAGCATCCCTGGCCTTATGGAGTTGATGTTCTAGTACAGTGGTCGGCAAACTGCGGCTCGCAAGCCACATGCGGCTCTTTGGCCCCTTGAGTGTGGCTCTTCCACAAAATACCACGGCCTGGGCGAGTCTATTTTGAAGACGTGGCGTTAGAAGAAGTTTAAGTTTAAAATATTGGGCTCTCAAAAGAAATTTCAATCGTTGTACTGTAGACATTTGGCTCTGTTGACTAATGAGTTTGCCGACCACTGATCTAGTGGAAGCGGGGGAGACATAATAAATGCATAGAACATGTGGTATGTCAGGTGGGAAGAGGTGCTCTGGGGGATTAGTGAACCAGAGGGAGTATTGCATCCCCAGGAAGGTGACATTTGAACAAGGATCTGAAAGAGATGAGGGACTGAGCTAGGCAATCATGAGAGAAGCACATTCCAGGTAGAGAGAATAGTAGGTGCAGGAATAGTAGGTGCAAGGCCCTGGGGCAGGAATTTGTATATCATATGGGAGCAACAGCAAGGAGGCTCTTTAGGGCCTTGGAGGTGGGGAACCACTGGGGATTTTGGTCAGCAGAGGGGCATGAATTTGGTTTTGAAAGGATTATTCTGGCTGCCAGGAGGAGATTAAATAGCAGGAGACAAGATATAGTAAGAAGTGTTACTAATGTTCAGGACCTTAGAAGGTAGGCTTCGATGTGAGTTTGTAAAAGGTTATTTTAATCCGGCCTAAGGAATGCCGTGTTGCAAAGCTGGGTTGTGTGAGTTCTGCATCCAAAGTGCACAGCCTCCCGCTTGGGCTTGGGAGGGTGTGGAACAGCCGTAAGCCCCTGTGGCTCCCACTTCCATGCCTGGTCTGCCAGGCATCCAACTTCCTTGTCCTCTCTCCAGCCCCGCTAAGGGCCAGGCAGCTTAGCTCAGCGTTGAAGAGCCCAGTCTGCCTGGGTTCAGATCCTGGCACTGCCCACCTCCTGGGTATGTGACCTTGGGCTAGTTACCTGTCTTCAGCTTCCCTGTCATTCAAATGGGGATTATATTAGTACCTCTCTGACAATGCCGTTGTTGATAATAATGCTAATAATAACTTAATGTTACTATTATGAAGTGTAACAATGAGATATATACCTTAGCACAGTGTCTGGCCCGTGGTAGATGTTCAGGAAATGCTTGTTTTATCACCACATCTCCACCATGCTAGATTCCATTCCTAGGAAAAGGTAACAGTGGGGTGGCAATTGATTTCTTGTATAGCCTAGACATTGGAGAGAGGGCAGGAAGCGGGGGCGGGGGGGCGCATATGGGTGGGGATAGAACTTGTATTTGTTGAGGGCCTACCATGATCCAGCTACTGTGTTATGCAGTTTATACAAAGCTCATTCGATCCTCCCCGAGGCCCTCTGAGGCAATGATTGGCATCCCTCTGCCTTGTTGGGAATTGAGAAATAGAGTTGTCCAACATTACCCAAATAGTCAAATGGCTTTGGGCTAGGCTGAGTCTTGTCCTTTTTAGCCAAGATTTTTCACTGGTGGACCATTTAATTTGATAACCGCATGTGTGTGGCTGCATCATTATATTTTGAATAACATATTCTTGTTTTTTAGCATTTTGGATTTCAGCAGTAAAATAAAAGTAGCCCCCGAACTAACTTCATTTGCACAAAATTTCACAGTAACAGTGGGCCCGATGCTCATCAGTGACCCGTGTGGTGGTAACAGAATGAATCCCTTGAGGACTCGGCGTGTATTTTAGGCTGCGTCTTCCATCTTGACCTTAGGTGTATACTCCTGTTAATGGAGCTTACTTAATTTCCAGAAATGTGTATTCTGGAAATCTTTGGGCAAAGTTGGACCACAAAAATCATAAAAATTGCAGGCTGACTTGGAAAGTTAAATTCGAAGTGTGACAAGGAGAGGGAACCGTTGCTTTTTGGTGGGGAGAATTCACTGTGCCTTCTCGGTGCCTGTTAAACCAAGACTCTGTAAACAGGGCAGGTTCTGAAAATTCGGGGACATCCTTAGGTTGGCTCTGTGGAGACAGCCACAAAATGCAGCTCACTTATGCACATCAAAATCAGTGAATCCTTTCTGCCAAATGGCACTGTGGCTCTCGAACTTGGGGTGGTCCCGCAGAGTGAAGTGACGGGCCTTGAGGGAACCTCTGCTCGGTCCCCCCCAGCCCAGCTCGGATCTCCCACGTGGGCTCTCTGAGCAAGTTAAGAAACGTCCTGTGAAGCTGCGACTGTTGATTCAGAGCATCTGGACGTCCTGCCTTGTCCTGAAGAAGCACAGGCTTGGGAATGGTAACTAGGATGATCACTTCTTGTGGTCCTTAATGACCAAGGCCCTGGATCTGAGAAAACAACTCAGAAAATTTCCAGAACCTCATCGTCTTGTCTGGCTCCGCCAACGGAGGAGAAACATCCTCACCCTTGGCTTTAGCTTCCTGCAGGTCCCACGCAACACACGACAGTTAAGAATGCCAGTGAATGCCAAAGTCCACCTTGATCAGCCCCGCCTTCCCCTCCTGTAGGGTGTGTCTTGGCTCTCCTCTTCATTGCTGCTCCTTTTGTTTCGATCGGGCCTAAAAACCCCTCCTACACTCATTTATGAATACTCCGTCCATGGCCTAAGAGCTCATCTTTTTCATAGTGTCACCAAACTTTTCATATTGTGGCAAGTGCTTGGTAAGGATGGGAGGGAAAAACCACCATTTATGGACTCCTACTGTGTGTGTGGTGCCATGCTGGGCATCTCTGTGCTTTAATCTTCTACACAACCCTTAGTGGTTAGTGTTCACATCCCCGGCTTACACATGAGGAGAGGGTGGGGTGGGCAGGTTAGAGAGCTTGGCAGTGGTCCACGCATCTAGTTATCATCCTGGTATCTTGGGAAGACCTGGACTATGTAGTTAGGAGTCTCATTTGTTTGTCAGGGGGGTGGGGTGCCTCTGGGCAGTGAGGAACCAGGCTGGGTCCTCCCCCTAGAGTGTGTGGACAGAGCTGCTGTACATTACAAACCTCAGTATGTCATCAGCTGGCCTCCAGGACTGGCAGGTGGAGCGTGGAGGGGAGAGGCCAGATGTCATGTCAGGGTGGGGTGTGTGGGCACTGCCATTGGCGAGATGGCAGCTGGACAGCTCCGGGCATCACTTGTTAGTGTGGGCAGCGTGTTGGAGAGGAAGTGGTCCTGTTGGGTAGGACCTTTCATTCCAAGGAGAAAGTGGCCAGAGGAGTTGTACGAGGAAGGGGTGGGAGCTAAGTCACAGCCTCGGCAGGAAATATCGTTGGTGGAGAGGGAGTGTATGTACATCGTCCAGCATGGGGGCCAGCTTAGGGACTGCCTCACTCTTCACGGACTGAGTTACCTGCCCTCTGGGGTCTGCTTTGGACCCATGGGTGCCCCCAGAAGATGCAGAACCGTGGGCATGGGCCCCCCTATGACCTGTGAGTGAGTGGGTCCCACCTGGGTGAGAATTCTTGAGTCTGCAGGGTCCTTGCTAACATTTCAGTGACCTAGGCCAGCCTCCCATGTACCAGGGCACCCGTGAAAGACATTTCCAGCTTTACCCAGTGTTGCTCAAGACTCCTGCTTTTCTCTGTGTTAGGCTTAAATTAACCAGGGAATTAACTCTTCATATTTAAATCCTCACGCTGTCTTTCCGGGCTGCAGTGTCTCCCAGCGTTGTGGCTGACTGACACCAACATGGAGACAATTAAGTGCCTAAGACTGATCTCAAGCTCATGGTATATTTATGCGTTGTAGGTTGTTTTGAATTTCTAGACTGTTAAGAGTTGTTAAATAGGTTAATAGTTTTAATCTATTAATCTCAGCTCTTCTACTTGACTATTTATTAAAATATATCAGTGATACGTGACAGAAATGGAGGTGCAGATAATTCTGAGGGTTATTAAGGCCTGTGTGGTGGTGTGAAGATTTGAAACATGGGAAGAATAGTAAGTACAGACCAGGCCTCATTACCGGGGTCCGTGGAAACCGGGGTTTTGCTGTAGGTTCCCTCTTTCTGTCCTTCCAGGATAGTGGACGGACATTGCGCCCTTTATCCCCATTACGATTTCCGTCCTTGAGGCTAAAGACAGGAGCCTCTTTTTAGCCAAAGGACATGTGTGGGCACAGCGGCCGTTTTCAAACACGTCAAGGAGCGTGGGAGGTCAGCAGTGAACACTGTGCCAAGTACTTTCTTCTGTGGCAGAGATGATCCCCTGAATTTCAGCTCCTGGCACGTGCCCCATTCTGTCAGGATACTAACGGTGCCGCAGGGGCCTTGGGAATGGTTCCCCGTTTCTGGGAGCTTCTGGTCATTTGTTAACTTATTAGTTCATTCATTCAACAAGTTGTTGAGAAGAGAAAACAGAAATCCTCCAAATGATCAAAAGTCCAAGAGCTGGAGCTGGGCAGACCTGGTTGCATCGCGCTTTTGTCACTAGAAGGCTGTGCGATCGGGAAAAGTCCCTCTGCTTCTCTGATCCTAGGTTTTCTCAGCTGAAAACAAAACTGCCTACCCTTGAGGCGTTGTGGAGTGAGGCGCCATGCCTGGGCACCGTAGCCATGCAGCACGCCTCAGCTGCCCTTGTTCTTGTTTGCGTCCTTTGCGTCATCATCGCCACCATCACCAGCAGCACCTCACCCTGCGTGCTGGCTATTTACGTCGGGCTTTTTCTGTTTGTTTGTACCATTCAGCCAGGGGCCAGGCACCGGGATACAAAAAGCAGGGGTGTGGGGCCCTTGCCTCTGGCAGTCTCTCAGAACCAGGCGGAATTAGTGGGCACATTGGGGGCACGAGCCTGTGAGAAGCAGAGGGGCGTTCCCAGAACCCCTGGTGTGAGACGGCAGGCCCCCCGAGACCTCAGCGCCCCACCGCGTGCCCTGAGGACCCAGGTCCGCCAACGGATGATAGAACGGCGACCCTGCACTCTCAGGAGTTGGTGTCACTGTGCAGTATCAGATCATCACGTGGTACAGTTCACCCGTACATGTGTCACGTGTCAGTAATATCTCAATGAAGCTGGAGGGGGGAAAGCTGGTGTCGGCGTGTTTCCAGGCTACCGGCATTTCAGGAAGGAGGAAGAGTGTGCTGCATTTGCGGGAATTTCCATTGGGAAGGAAATCAATAAGACTTTGACACTTCAGGAATAAGCATCACTCTTTCCATTGGCTCCTGGGGAACATCTCCGACCCATGTCCCACGAGGGAAGGTGGATGGACATGGCTGCCTTCAGTTCTGGGCAATTAAACCATTGACATTTGGCGGACGACGTTGGAGGGAGACACCCCGGAGGCTGCACTGGCGACCTTTCTAGGGCATGTGCCTTGGGTCCTTAAAAGAACAGGGTGCTTACTGATCACTTCCCACCTGCCAGGCACTGCTGTGGGTGCTGAAATGTGCCCATGAATGACAAGACAGCCCCCGCCCTCTTCCAGCTCATGTTCCAGTTGGGGTGACAGACAGCGAAGAGGATGAGCGGTCACAAGTTAGGTAGGTAAACCCAGGGCAAATGCTAAGCAGAACACATCAGGCGAGGAAGGGGATTGGAGCGTCAGAGGCCTTGCATCGGGCAGCCTGCGCATCTCCACTAGCGCTGGGATGTTTGAGTAAAAGACCCGAAGGAATGGAGAGCTCTAGCCATGGAGGCACCTGGGGGGTGGGAGGGTGGAAAACATGCCAGACAGAGGAAAGAGCAGGTGCAGAGCGAGGCATGAGCGTGCCTGTGTGCTCAGGGGACAGTGGACAGCACAGCATGGAGCAGCATGGAGACAGTGTGGCCAGTGAGGAGGAACAAGGTCAGCGGGGGGATGTTAGCAGACGAGGTCAGCGGGCACGTGGGGCATGTCACAGAGCCCTGAGGGTCAGGTGAGGACGGTGGCTGTTGCTCTGGGTGAGAGGCAGAACCGTAAACGGATTTTGAGCCGAAGAGAGACACGACCTGGCTTATTTTCATAGGCTCGCTCTGGCTGCTGTGTTGAACATCGATGTGGAAGCGTCAGGCCGGGGTAGGAGCAGGGAGATTGGCTATGAAGTCATTACAAGACAGGAGGAAGGAAGGCGGCTTGGACGAGAGTGGTGGCCGTCGGGGGTAAGGAGTGCTCAGGTTCTGGACATATTTTGAAGGTGGTGGTTATAGGATTTGCTGGTACATTCAAGGCAAGGATAATTCCAAGGTCTGGGCCTGAGGAGCTGGAGGGATGGAATTGTTAGTAAAGGGAATGGGGAAGATTACAGCTATTTGCTGGGGGTGCCGTAGACTCGGGTCAGTGGGGAAAGCATGGGGGTAGGAGTCAGAAGAACTGTTTGTCTACTGTGGGGAGGGCCGTGGCAGCGGCTCAGTTTGGACCTGTTCCATGTGGGTGCCAGTTAGGCAGTTGGTGATGCAGGTGTGGAGGTCAGGGGGCAGGTGCAAGCTGGAGATACAGTTTGTTATTCATCTTCACATAGTTAATATTTAAAAGTATGAATCTGGATGAAGTGCCTTAGGGAGTGAGTGTGGATAAATATAGAAGAGGCTCTAGAATGGATCCTGGGGGCATGTTGAGGTATAGCAGTGGGCTGGTGAAGAGGAATCAGCAGAAGGCACAGGAGGGGCCAGAGGTGAGAGGCCCAACAGCAAGCACAGAACCAAGTGAGGAAAGAGTTGGACGGAGGACAGTGGGGGGCTCTCGTTAAAGGACGGGTTCAATGAGGAGTGAGAAGGGGCCATTGGATTGAGGAGCATGGCAGTCCCAGGAGGTCTTGGGAAGAACAGACTGGGGGAGGCAACAACCTCACTGGCCTGGAAGCATTGCCAAGGATGGGGTCCACCGACATCTACAAATAGATAATCATTTGCACTCAGATCCTTGGGAGGTGAGCCGATGGGTAGAGTTGGAGCATTTGGCCAGTGGTCAGCCCCTGCAGCAGGGTCAACACAGCCCCCGAAGTCATGGTTGGATGTGCGTTCATTCGTTGAACACCCCACGCAGCCGTGCGTTTAGGGAGGGTGTGCTTAAGCACAGCTTGAGACCCGTTAACCCTCATTCCTAATGACTGGAGTCTTTAATGAAGTTGTATTCTAGAGGGAGTTAACCGAGTCATTATTTACACGCTGTGATTAGAGATTTCCCCCTCTACATTGTTTCAGGTGGTTAAAATAGCAGTAGCCTTTGGAGGGAGTGGGGCGTCCTCAGGCTGAGCCTTGGGGTTCGATGGATGCACTGCTCCCCATCCTGTGCAAGGAGACAGGCGCACCTGCTGCATAGAGGTCCAGCCCACTCAGTGTGCACATGAGAAAACGGAATCCAGCAGGCATTGGCATTTTTGGTGGAATGATGTGGACATTGTACCCAGGAACAAAGTTGTCTGACTCCTGGGCACCTGGCATCACCTGGCATCACCTGGGACTCTTCCTCCAACGTGGCCAGAAATGACGATTGTCCTCGGGCCTCAAATCTACTGATTTGTTATTTGGTTGCACTGTCTCTGGCTGCCGAGTTTCGTGGGGCCGGTTCCCATCTTGGAACTGGAAGAATTGTTTCCAGAACAAACGCATCGCTGGAAGTTGTGTGACCTCAGGCATGCCATTCGCTCCCTGTGTTGATGGAGTCCCTGCTGTGCACCAGGCCTGAGCACACGGAGCATGTGGATGTGAAGGGGGCTGTTCTGTGCTGCGGCTTCTCCCTCTGGACCACAGGGCTCTTGTGAGCGCCAGATGGGATGGGGTGGGTCTAAGCCCTGGGAGGACCATCTGGAAACACCCAGAGGAAGAGAGTTGCTCTGAAACCGCCCCAGCAAGGCTCTCTGGGTACATTGGACTGGCCAGATGCAGTAACAGGGACGAGTAAGAACGAAGCAACAGGAAACTGAGGGTAGTGGCGGGCGGTGGTTTACAAACTTAACCCCTTGGAGCTGTTTCTTCAAATTTAGCCGGACGTAGTGTATCAGTTTCCTGCTGTAACAAATTACCACCAACTGGGTGGCTTAAAACAGCGAAGTTTGTTCTCTCTCAGTTCTGGAGGCCCGAAGCCCCAAATCAAGGTGTTTGCAGGGTCCCGGGTCTCTAGGCCCTGGGGAGAATCTTCTCTTTGCCTCTTCCAGCCTCTGGTGGCTGCAGCATGCCTTGACTTCCAGTTGCATCCCTTCCATTCCTCCCTGTGGCCATGCTGCCGCCTCCCCTTCCCTGTGTCTTATCATCTCTGTGTCTTATCATCTCTGTGTCTGTCCACTCTCCTGTGTGTCCCTTTAAGGCAGGATGGGGAGCCTTTTGCCAAGGGCCATTTGGATATGTGTAACATCACCCGAGGGCCATACAAAATTATCAACTTAAAAATTAGCCTGTGCCCGGCCGGCGTGGCTCAGAGGTTGAGCATCGACCTATGAACCAGTAGGTCACGGTTCGACTCCCGATCAGAGCACATGCCCGGGTTGTAGGTTCGATCCCCAGTGTGGGGGTGTGCAGGAGGCCGCCGATCAATGATTCTCTCCCATCGTTGATGTTTCTATCTCTCTCTCGCTCTCCATTCCTCTCTGAAATCAATAAAAATACATTTTTTAAAAATAACCTGCTATAGTTGGTCAAACATTTAATTAACTCACCCCTAATGCGTTGGCAGGGCCAGACCAAATTATTTTGCGGGCCTTATGTGGCCAGCGGCTGGATGCTCCCCACCCCTGCTTTAAGGATTTATCATTGCCTTAGGGCCCATCCAGATAACTCAGAAGGATCTCATCTCAAAATCCTCAATTATTTACATCTAGAAAGGACCTTTTTTTCTAAATAAAGTCTCATTCACAGGTTCTAGGGATTAGGATGTGGGCATATATTTGGGAGGGGGGGCAGGGGCATCTTACCCCTCTACAGGGAGAAAGAAGCCCAAATATATATACATTAGACCAAGCTATGCATATCAGAGAGAGAGGAGTCTTGAAACCCTGTTTAATACTATCCTCCTCATTCAGACCTCATGAGTGCTTTGGGGGCCACTGCTAAGGAACCCCTAGGCCTTTAAGGAACACACTTTGAGAACCATCACTTTAGAGAAAGGCGAGGGCTCTTAGGGAATTCCTTGTGCAACAACCTGCTTGGTCTGGCTTCTCTCCCAGCATTCTGGCATGAGGAGTAGCCAGCCACCACAGACGCTATGTACTTGCTGAGAAATGGCCTCTCAGTGCCCGACTTTAGATTTTATGTTGAAGTGTGACTCGGGCTAAATATAAAATTCATAGCATATCTTGAGCAACTATTTTGTAGTTATCTATATATAAATCTGTTTTACAGAGACACAAATAGAATAGATTGTGGAGTGTCAGCGTGTTAGATAGATTCCGAGTGCTTTTCACTAATATACCTAATGATTCGTGCTGAGAATATCCAAGGGCTCCACTGTACATTTAAATGGATATAATTAAAATAATGAGCTCTATTTTAAAAAATGATAGATGAAAAAAAATTTTTTTTGCAGAAGTTAGAAGGAGCTGCGCCACTAATTCAAAGTGATGTAAGTACTCCTGTGATTCCATTGTTATTAGGACGCCTAATTAAATGCAAAGCAGCCGAGAAAAGCAACATTTGTGCTTGTAAATCTAAAGCATGAAGCCGTGTCCTCCGCGCAGCAAGGCCTCAGGGGTGTCACATGTAAGGGAGCGTATGTTGTGTGCCATTGTGCCTGTGGGTGAGAGGATGGCTCACGTGGCTCCCAGTGTCAAGTGCAGGGATCGCCTGTGCGAGGCGGATGGGACATGCAGAGAGGGGTTCTAACTGCATCTCCAGCGAGCAGGGCAGGATCCCGGAGGTGGGGATGTCACCCTCATAATGACAGCTGCCATCCATGGAAACCTGCACTTTGCCAGCTCCCCGGCTCATCTGCGTCGTCCTGGCAAGGATTATGGTCCCCCCTTAATAGAGAAGGAATCTGAGGCTCAGAGAAGGGAACCTTTTGCCCAAGGTCACAGGGTGTATGGATGCCCAGCCTTTCTGACTTCCAACAGCTCCTCCCTCTCAGCAGGACTTCCTGTTGCTAGTGAGGACTTCCTGATGCTAGTGAGGTCCTAGAGAGCAGAAAGGGACACTGAGTCCATTCAGATGGCACAATCAAGTGCTCACAGGACTCAGGCTGAGCTTCCAAACACGGCCAGCGAGAGAAGGGCTGAGGTAAAGGGAGACCTTCCCTGCCCTGCCCTGCCCTTCGCATGACCTCCGCTGTGGGGAACACGGGCAGGTTGGACACCCGCTCCAGTGGGCCTGTTTGCTGGTCTTGGGAAGCTGTGGTCGGGTAAGCCAGGGTTGGGACCAGCGAGGGCCAAGCCAAGGAGAGTCCTCAGCTGCCTGCCCAGCATCCCCACCTACCCCTGGACCTGTGGGCTGTGTTCTTGCTGGACTGACATTGAGGGTCAGACACATCCTGGCTTCCAGCCTCAGAGAGGGCAGGATTGGCTGTCCATGCGCCGCCACGTGGTCTCAGCTAGGGAATGGGGATGTCAGCCACTTCTTTCACCAATTTCTACCAGCATGATCATCTCTATGAATCGACTTAGACAAGGTCCTGGATTTATATTTTTGCAGCTGATCCTCACAAGGCCTTTGGAGTAGGTGTGGGGGCTCCGCTTCATGGATATGCAAACAGGCTCAGAGAGGATCGGGGGCTCGCTCAGCATCACCAGCCAGGAAGTGATAGAGTTGATATTTGAACTCCTATCTCTCTACTTCCCCAGCCCTGCACTATAGTCTATGCCATATAAGACCCTTCCCCCGCATCCTGTGCACACTCCCTTCCCCCAAGACAGTAGATAGCCATAAAACATCTCCCTGGGGCCACTGTCCCAGGCCCATGCATCACCTGTCCTCTCTGCATCACAGCGCTGAGGGGTGGGTGCTGCGTTTACCCATTGTATGGATATGAAGACTGAGGCTTGGGGCGGGAATGAGTGTGTGTGAAGTCACTCATGCAGAAACCCACTGCTTGGGAGGGGCAGTGCTGAAATTTGGCCCCCGGATGATCCGACTTCAAACCCTGGTGCTCTTTCCATCCCAGGTCATCACAACCCATCCTGCCAGGCCTTGAGCCAGCCTCTGCTCCAGTGCCTCAGGGCCAGGGAGCCCCCCACCCCAAGCACGCCCCTCGTCTGTCTGGCTGGCAGGAACATTCTCCCTCCCTAAAGCCATAGCTGTCCCTTGTGACTTCTCAGACCTGTTGGTCCTGGTCATGCTCCTGGGACTCCCTGAACTCCAAGGCTTTTGGGGGTGGGGTGGAAGAGGCATGATGCTCTCCCATGGCGGGCTCTGGACCTTAGCAGCGGGGCTGTAGCTCAAGATACCTGGGGAGGCGGCAGCAGCCCAAAAAGTCAGGAGCCTCCGTCTTCCTGCACACTCACGAGCACCTTGGTCCTGACTCTGTTCAGATGCTGAAGGGCAAGAATGGTGACGTGGGGGCCGCCACGGAGCAGGTGGACGGGCTTCCCTCTGACAGTTTCTCTCCCAGTCTAAGTAAGTTGCAGCTAAGAGCCAGGATGCCTACATCAATTCTTGGTCCCACTGCTTTGTACCCATGTGACTTTGGACAAGTTATTTCACCTTGTGCCTCAGTTTCCTCATCTGTAAAATGGAGATAATACCAGGACTTACCTCGCAGGCTGTTACTCAGGATAAGAGGAGTCCGTGTGTTAGAACAGTAGCTGGTACATAGGACACTTTATTGAAGTGTTTCTCAGATAAATAAAGGAAATGAACACTGAGAAGATTGAATCATCCAGTTTTACGTTTCCCACCGAGGAGAAGGGCATGAGGTCAGACAGTGTCTGGCCGTGATGTACCAAGCACACTAGGAGGCATCACTGGGCCCACCGGGGGCCAGAGATGCTCTAACAGTTTGCCATTATTAATAATAGTAATGGCGGCCGTGTCTTGAGAACGGTTGAAGGCAGGCCCTGTGCTCGTGTTTTTCAAGCCTTAGGTGATTGAAACCCATGTGTGAACCGTGTTAGCTCCATTTTGCAGATGTGAAAACTGAAAGTCAGAGGTTTGGGAGCTGGCTCAGGTCACACCGGAAGTGACTGACTCCATAGCCCTTGCCAGTGGCTGGTGTCCCCTTTGCCTACCTTTTCATTCCTAGCCGGTTTGTCTGAGTCCTGGCCTCTCCTGTATTAGTCAACTCAGGCCGCCATAACAAAGTACCATAGACTGGACTCTTTCTCCCAGTTCTGGAGGCTGGAAGTCTGAGATCGGGGGCCAGCAAGATTGGGTGCTGGTGAGGACCCTCTTCGTAGCTTGCACACAGCCGCCTTCTCTCTGTGTCCTCACACAGTGGGGACAGAGTCAGAGAAAGAGAGATCCCTCTGTCTCTCTCCTTCTGAGGCCACAGTCCTATCAGATTAGGGCCCCACCCTTATGACCTTATTTAACCTTAATTACCTTGTCAAGACCCTCTCTCCAGATACAGTCATGTTGGGGATTAGGACTTCACCATATGAGTTGGGGGATTGAGGACACAAGTTAGTCTATAGCACCTCCAATGGCCTTTCTTTGCCCCCTTGTTAGTTTGGGGGATCTCTCTCTCTCTCTCTCTCTCTCTCTCTCTCTCTCGGCTCACTCTCTTCACCCTGGACGGAGCTGGGAGCTGGGAGGGACAGCGGATGTGATAAAAACCATGCTGTTGTGATCGGTGAAGGTGGAGCCCAGAGAGGAGAAGGGTCTTGTCCAAAGTCACACACAGCAAGTCCACTGTGGGTCCTGGGTCAGAACCTGGGTCCCTGCTTCCCAGTTCGTATGCCAGTGGGTCTTCTTGCCCGAGCGGGCCTGGAGTTTGGGCCTTGAAGATCGCCACTGCTTCTCTGGAGCAGTGGAGAAGGCTGGGCGTGGCCAGGGCAGCAGCCTCGGGCCTGGAATATGACTTGATTTCCCAGTTTGTGCACATCTTAGCTTCCCCACCTCGGAAACAGGAGCAGTGGCGACAGTCTCCTGCCAGAAGCATGAGCGAGTCCTCATGAGAACACCGTTCAGGAGTGAATAGCAGGGACCGGGCTTCATGCCTTGACCTGCCACTGATCTTGTGTGTGGCCCTGGGCCAGTCACAGCTCTGCTGGAGGCCTCCTTGTCCACATGTCCTGCCCACCTCGGTACTGAGCTCTTACCTGGAGGATGTTTTCTGCTATTTGAAGAGCCACTTAGAGGCCAGCGTGTTGAGCGCCAAGTGTTGGCTCCAGGACGTCTCCACCGAGCGAGCCTCTCTGGCTTCTAGTTTCCCCATCTGTGACACCGGAGAGGGAAGAGCTTGGATGAAGTCTCTAGGCCTCCTGCCAAGGAGCAAAGAGAACAGCACCAGACACTTCGCACATCGAACCCCGTACACGCTTGCTGCTGCACGTGCGGAAGGAGGATTGGCAGTGCCAGCGTCGGGGGGGCGCTTGTTAGAAACGTAGAATCTCAGGCCAAACCTCGACCTGCTGAACCAGAATCTGCGTTTTGCCAAGAGTCTCAGCTGATTTATGTGAAGCTTGAGAAGTTACTTCCCTCAGCCAGAGCCAGTTTCAGGAGTTCCTGGGCACTGGTAGACCTCTTTAGACCCCAGCTTCCCCATCTGTAAAATGGGTGGTGGTGGAGCCGGGCTAGCCCAGTATTTTCAAACTGTGTTCCTGGGAGCCCCAGGGTTCCCTGTAGGACCCTTAGGGGCAGCCATGGCCATGTGCTTAAAGGAGAGGTTCAAGTGACAGGTGGGTCTGTCGCTAAAGATTGTGCCACCCCCTGGGCTGGTGGGCTCCCAGGTGGGCCTGGGGGTGGGCATGGGGTCCGCACTGAACAGACTGTCTTCTTTCCCAGGGAGCGCTTGAAGCGCAGCCAGAAGAGCACCAAGGTGGAGGGGCCGGAGCCCGTGCCGGCCGAGGCCTCGCTGAGTGCCGAGCAGGGAACGATGACTGAGGTAAAGGTGAAGACAGAGGTGCCCGACGACTACATCCAGGAGGTGATCTGGCAGGGCGAGGCCAAGGAAGAGAGTAAGGCGGTCAGCAAGGATGGGACCGGCGACGTGCCCGCCGAGATCTGCGTGGTGATCGGCGGCGTCCGCAACCAGCAGACCCTCGGTGAGTGCGTGCCCTGAGGGGGTTGGGGCTGGGCCCAGAGTCCTGGGCAGAGAAGACCCCAGATCTCTGCCCCTCCTGGCTGAGAGCCTGTGGTGGCTGCCCTGTGCCCTCAGCGAAAGAACTGGTCTCCTTAGACTTACCTTTGCCAGCACAGCTCTAGTCTAGAGCTCTCCTCTCTCCACGTGACGTGACAAAACGTCACGCATCCTTTGAGACTTTAAGTCAAATGCCTGGAACGTTCTGCAGACCAGTGAGTCCCTCATGCGTGGGGCTCCCATACCCCAGGTGGGTCTAGCGCAGCTTGCACTGCCTGGTGTCCCAAATGCCTGTCGGTATTTCCACCTCCTCTGCTGGACTGGAGACTCCCGGGGCAGCTCCCAGCGCAGGTCCTGCTCACAGCAGATGCTCAGTCAGGATCGGATGGGGGACGGACTGGTACCTTCTTCCCCTGCCTCTTCTGATCTGGGCCAGGCTCGGAGGAGCTCTGTGGAAATAAGCTTCTTAGAAATCATCCCTCCCCTCACTTCCCAGCATGAGCCAGGGGATACCCCTTCGGCTGCCTGCATTCCTGCCAGGTCCTCTGAGGCCCAGCAGATATGTTTATTTAACACGAGGAGGGATGAGCCAGGCAGACAGGTGGCGGGGACCGAGTCCAGCTGGAGCGCCCACACCCGACGTGCAGAGGGGGCTTGCTCCTCAGCTGCTGCCGACTGTAATTGGTGGGGAGACAAGCTCAGTGTGGCCAGCTCTCTGGGCATACCGCATGCCAGCAATGAGAATTTTCATGTGAATTCCCTTGGCTTTAACTGTTGGCAACTAAATGTTCCAAACAAAACCTGTCTGTGGGTCAGAGTCATTCCACGGGCCAGAAGCTTGCAAACCTAAGTCTGTAAGATAAAGTCCACATGCCCTGGCCGGACATCGAGGCCTCGCCTGGTCTGTTTCCGAGTGCCTTCCTACTCGCTTCCCCCGTTCAGTATGTTCTTAGAAGTTCTTAAGAAGTTTTGCCATCTCCCTCTCCTCTGCCAGTCCTTCTTGGTCCAGCTCTAACTCATTCCTCACTTCTAGGCTCACGCCCAAGGTGGGGAACGCTCCGAGCCTGTGTCTGTTTCCCTAAGTTTGGCCCAAGTCCTGTCGCCTTATCTTTCCAACCTTGGGAATGAGCCTCAAGCTCCCTATTCTACCTGTTTCTTTGTTGGCTGCGGCCACCATCAGCCCCACCTGGGCCATTGTGGCATCCCGCTAACAACCATGCCTCTGTGTCTCCCTGCCTTCACCTGCTCTCCTTCTGGCTGCCAGGGGCCTTGGCCAAAGCAGGACACTGAGCATGTCACGCCCTGATTCTAAACTTGGCCTTCGGATAGCACCAAGAATCTCCATAATCTGAGCCTTTGAGCCTCATTCCTTATTTCTGATCTTCCCAGACCTTTCACTCCAGTGCAGTCTGTTCTGCAGCATTTCCTGCCCTTTCCCCTTGCTGTTCCCTCTCCTCGGAATGCCTTTGCCCGTTTCTTTATGCCCTAATCCAACCCATCCTTCAAGGCCAACTACATTGCCACCTCCTCCCAGAAGCCTTCCTTGATCTCTTCTGGTCAGAAGTGGTGTGTGTCTACCCTGTCTCTCACTGGGGCACTTCTCATTAGAGGTGCCCGGTCCATGCTCGCCTGCCACAAGGTTAGGAACTCTTAGAAGCGGAGGTCCAGGACCTCTCCCTATGCTCTCCTAGCCAAGTCCTAGCTTCTAGGAAACAGGCTTGACGTTGGTGCTGAAACTGTCAGGCTGGGGCTAGGTTATGCCTCAGAAATGAAAATCCCAAAAGTAAAAAAGCAATCTTGGTAGCTAAAACCCACAAAAGTTTATTTCTTATGTCCATTGTGGGTCAGCTAGGGGCTCCACTCTACTCTGGACCCAGGCTAAAAGCAGCCATAGTGGGGAATGCTGCCACCCTGTGTCCGAGGGGAAGAAAACACGAAAGGGACACACACACTGGCAGTTAACCTGCTGCCACCCAAAGTGAGACGTGCTAATTCCATGCCGTCATGGGCCAGAACTAGCGACATGGCCTGCCCAACCTGGGGCAGGCCGGGAAATGCCGCGCTAGCATGTGATAGAAGGAGATACTCGGTGAAGAGCATGAGGGCCTTAGCCCAGTGCCATATGAGAGAAAACTCTTTTCAGGGGCCTGTGTCTGGCCTCCATCCATCAATATTCATTCCCCAAGGCTGAGGCCTGTTAGCCACCAGATGCGTTAGTTAACCAAGGAGAGGACATGTCCTTGTTCACATGGGGTGGGGGTGGGGGGCGTGTTTTAAGACTCGTTGGACCCATTAGCTCTTTATGCCCTTCACCAGGAGCTGCCCAGACGGGCAGTTGATTTTGAATCTTGGGGTGGAGCTGGCAGTCTGGATGCAGCAGGGAAAGCCTGGAGCAGCCGATGCTGGGGAAATGTGGGGAGCCCTCCCTGGGCCAGCTGCCTGCACAGTGAGAGGCCTCATGCCAGTCACCATGCTGGTTTCCCTTGGCCTCGCTGTGCCTTAGTGTCCTCTTCTGCTAAATGAGGCATGCTCCCTGTCCTGGCTGCTGGAGGGATGTGGGAATCAAAGGAGGAAGTGGAAGGGAATACTGTTGTGCCGCGAAGAACGAACTCGTCTCCTCGGATTGGGAGTGAATCCAGGCTCTGTGGCTTGATAGCTGTTCTACCTTGGGCAAGTTACTTGACCTCTCTGTGCCTCGGGTTTCACCATTGCTGATTCATTGGGCTATTTGAGGATCCAGTAAAAAGGATCTATGTAAAGCGCTCAACGTTGTACTTAGTAAATAGTTAGCTATTGTTAGTACTAGTACTAATAGTAAAAAGTACCTCTTCAAGGGGAAGGAGTAGTAATAGTTCTGCTTTTGTGCCCCCCCCCCCCCGCCCCCAAGTGTAAGAGATAAGCCAGTGTGACAGAGAGAAAAGAATGGAGAAGAAACTGGCAGATGAAGTATCAGAAGACAGGGGTTCCACTGGGGCCTCAGTTTTCTCATCTAAAAACTAACTGATCCAGTCCCTCGCGCTCCTTCCAGTACCGCCTCCCTAGAATTCAGGAACTTTGAACATCTTGTGACATTTCTGAGTTACCTGCTTTTGGCACACCCTTGTGAAAAGGTGTAAAAGCCAATGACAAGTTAGAAATGGAACCACCTTTTTAATGGAACCTGTACCAAACAGGCCCAAGGCGCCCCCTGCTGGTCATGGCCCCTCCTCTCGCATCCATCCAGCCTGACCTTCCTTGAGGGTGTAGTTTCTGCCAAGGGTCAGGCTCAGAGGAATGTGGCTTGGCCTCAGCACTAGGAAAGAAAAGCATTTAACAACGGCCACACACACACACACACACACACACACACACACACACACAAATCATTGTTAGAATTGAACCTTTTGAACTCATCTAATCACAGGATGGCAAGTAAATTTTATCTTGTGGGCTAAGTCCAAGTACTTGCAGTCGGTTCATTGGAGTCTGTGTTGAAACTTGGCATGATGGATTATTGATGTCTGCCATGGCTGTGGACATGGGCAGTGGGGCTCCACATGCTATAGATTTGATACCCTTGTCCCCTTCATTTTATAGAAGGGCAAACGAAGGCCTGCGGAAAGAAAGAGAGCCGCCCTGAGGCACATAGCAGGTCGGTGACATTTTCTTCCACTTTGTGGAGGCCTTGCTCCACCTCACAGCACCCCCCCCCCCCCACTCACTTCTGGAAGGGAAGGACTCCCCGGGGTCGGTCTCGCCTGGGGTGGAGTGCTGGGTAGAGCCATCCCTTTAAATGAGCCTGTGCCACGAGGCCAGGCGTCGAGGAGCTAACATGTTCCCAAGTCAGTGGGTAGGGGAGAGCCGAGCTCTGGCGGGCCAAGGGCCTCCTGAGTGCCATGCTCACGGCTCAGAGCCGGGCTCTGTTGCTGAATAGAATAGCAGTCCTGTTTGGTCACCCGTGCTGTGCCATAAGGGAATCTCCCATTTGCCTTCTCTCAGAGCTCCATCCCCCTTGTCCCTCCCCTCCTCCCCCTATGTCCTCACTGGCCCTTCAACAACCATCAGACAAACAGTGCTCCCAATGACACAGATATTATCCGAGGGACTTCCCATGGATGAGCCCAGGTCATGGACACGTGAGTGGCATTTGGCAGGTTCTCAGGCTGGGAGAGTCAGAAAGGGCGTCAGTGCCCGGGAGGCTGGCTGGCTGCCAAGCTGTAGCGGTTGCTGCTACCTCCCTGCTGCCACCCTTGTGCTGAGAAGGGCGTCCCTCACTCTTAGAAAGCACGTCACTGCCGCTGGTATGAGGCTTAGGGGCAAGACCTTGAGCTTCCTTATTTAGCGAGAAGAGCTGGGATAATACTGACGGTGACAACTCTGTTGGATAAAACCGGAAGTGAGCTGACAACTGCTTGTTCCCGCCTGACGAACCACAGGCAGAAATCTGCACAGCAGCCGCGAGGAATGGCAGGACCACACGTGAGGTTTCGGGAGCTCCTCCGTGAGGAGTGCTAATAAACAAGGGGCGACCACGCTACTCCCCAGTTCCACGTCTGTGGCATTACTAGTTGATCGCTGCATACTGTCCCAGCGATGCACCTCAGAGTCCTTGTTAACTCAGTATACCAAGAAGTCACGGCCGGTCTGCCAGAATTGAAAAAAACTGAGGTAGAAAACCGCTTGCCATCCTTGTCTTAGATGGTGAGGACAAAGCCAGCTGGGTTTACAGCGATCAGGACCTCCAGCCCATGGGACATTTTCTGGCTCAGAGAGAGAAGCATGCCCAGGTCCCATCGTGGTGGTCAGGATGTCTACCAAGCAGTGGGTGCTCTTCTCTGTGCTGTGAGGCTATTGGTCCTTCATCCAGAGAGGTCACATGTGAAGGAGCCCAGGGAGAGCCCCAGGTGCCTGGAGACCTGGTGGGTGGTCCAGGGCTTCCCTCGTGCAAGTGACGCAGCTGGGCTCTTCCTCAGCGGAGGGGTGTGGGCCAGCAGATTATTTCCAGAGAGGTAATTGACTCAGTGTAGGGAGGAGCCTCATGGCAGAGCTAAGGGCTGTTTGTATGGGGAGGCAGGGCTGTGGGCCGGGGAGATGATAGAATCTGTAAGTATTTTGGTGGAAGCGGGTGGAGCGGACACATTCCAAGCAGCCCCAGCCAATATGAGGTAGTTACCAGGAGGTGATTTCAACTCAGTAAAAGGAAGGACTTTGTGGTTATGGGACCCATAACCGGATATAGACCTGTGAGGGAGTGAGTTCCCTGGAGATGGGTCAGCAGAGAGGGTCACTGTAGGGGTGCAAGAGGGGGAGTCAGGGATCACCTGGGAAAATGGCTCCTGCAAGGATGTTTCTAGGCAGCGAGCTGTGAGCACCAAGGAGTGGAGGGCTGCCTGGGGAAGAGGGGCAGGAGGAGGAGGAGGAGGGAGAGGGGGAGGAGGGGGAGGAGGAGGAAGGGGCCTCAGCTCTGGAAGGAGCAGCAGGAGAGCAGACAGCCATTCAGACAAACCCACGTGGGTTCAGTCTATGACGAACCCAGCAGCCAAGGTGCCAGGGCCTGCTTCAAAGTGCCAGCTGATAGTTAGTTTCCTGTTTCAATAGGCTGTTGGCAGGGCTTGGCGCCTGAGCTTGCCAGAACCAACACTCAGCTCTTTGCTGAGCCACCCAGAAAGGAGGGGTTTGGCCACCCTCCCAGGCGCATCTTGTCTCTGCCGAAGACTCTTCATTGGGATGTCCAGGGTCGGAAGGGGATCCCAGTTGGAGGGTCCCCATTGGAAAAGGCCCTAAGGCTCTCAGCCAAGAGACTCAGGGTCTGCCCTGCTATGGGGCCTTGGACAGACCCCTCAACCTCTCTGAGCCATACTGTCTTGGTTGATCAGTGACTATAATAGAATCTGCCGGCAGATTCACTGGGACAGAGTGAAGTAATAGCCATGAAAGTGTTTTTTAAGGGGGACAGGGAGATCTTGCGTCTCGGCATGTCATCAGTTAGCTCAAATAAACGCAAATAATCTCATTTAAAAAAGGGGGGGGGGCAAAAATGCAAAACAGATACCAGTGGGATTAGCCGAAGCCTGACACATCTGGGGTTACCGCTGGAATGCTAAGAATCTAAAGGACCTATGGCTTCACACATTTTTTGTTCAGTATCTCCTACAAGAATTTTGAGAAACGATACTCTCTTTCACATTTTTGTGTTGACATCTAACATTCTAATCCAACGTTTACGTAATCACAAAGGGTATAATTTCTGGCATATCGTGTGAAAATGTGGCATTTGAAATAAGGCTGTGAACCACTCTTTTGAATGTAGCCAAGATAACCCACAGCCCACTGCTGCCCGTATCTGCCGTCATCCATTTATGAGACCTATGCACAGGCCCGTCTCTAACAGTCAGAAATTTTTCATCTTTCCTTTTTCCTCCTTGAACTCATATTTCCAGTCCACTTCCCTCACAGGGTTTTGCCCTGATGTAATATGTTTGTTATGCGTGAGAGTCTTTTATTGATCACTGTTTCACACTCCTCTCCCACAACAAGATGTCTGTAAATTGAAATTGAAAATTGCTAAAAAATAGGTTGTGATCATAAAGCTCTATATTTTAAAACATTTCCCCCCCCTCAGATCGAGTTGTTATCAGCATACAATTTGCCAAAAACAAATTTAGAGCGATCGTAACTGTGCAAGTAAAATGTTATCGAAAACACACCTTTTCATAAAACGGATGGGCTTTCTGTTTCAATGGGTTCATGTTTCTGTGAATTAGTATTTCTTATATGTTGAATGAGACAGGATTCAGCATTAACTTAATTCCCCTGTTTCGGTTTTCGTAGGTGCGAGTGCTTAGAAAGCTTGGTCGCATAGGTCAGGAGGCAGGGCGGGGTGGCGGTGTGTATTAGAAGCGTCACTTCGTTCTTTAACTCCAAGGTGTCTGTCCAAAATGACGTTTGGGCGTCTCATCAGACATTATTTTTAATGGTCTCTCCACTGACAACTCCCTTAGATCTTCAGTTTTGTTGAGAGCTATGACTTGGAAAGCACTGGAATGACAAGAGGAATTGTTCCCCATCACTAGGCCCACTTCCTAAGTCAGTGTCAGATCTCACCTTTGCTGGGAGCCCTGGGAGGACAGCCACCCATGGAGGACACACGTGGTGGGATTGGGTGGGTGACAGAGTTGTCATGTCACCCAGCTGGTGTGGCTCAGTGCTTGAGCGTCGACCTAGGAACCAGAAGGTCATGGTTCAATTCCCGGTCAGGTCAGGGTACATGCCCGGGTTGCCGGCTCCGTCCCAAGTGAGGGGTGTGCATGAGTCAGCCGATCGATGATTCTCTCTCATCATGGATGTTTCTGTCTGTCCCTTCTTCTCTGAGATTAACAAAAACATATCTTTTTAAAAAAAGAATCGTCTTGCCCGTATTGTGGGAGGAGGTGAAGGTGGAGGTGAGAGGAGAGGAGGAAGGCGAAGCAGTGGAGGGGGCCCCCTGCCTGCTGCCACTGCTCTGTCGTGTTGCTTTGAGGAAAAGGACATTTGGAAGTGTTTTAAAAGGCCTGTGCTCCCATAGCCCCAGGGGATTTGCACTCTACTCGGAAGACCCTGGTTCAGAGGACATTTGGTCTGAGGCCAAGCCCCAGGGACCCTCCGGAAACCCATACGTCCATGACTTACCTCTCCAGGTCCGCTGTCCCCCGGCCCGCCCCGGGCCAGCTCCTGTTGCATCCTAGAACCCAGTGGCTGGCTCCTCCTCAGCATTTGATCTGCAAGCAGCGGCCGCCGTGATGCTCTGAGCTAAATACAGGCCTGCCCGTTGTGAGGGGCCATGCTCTCTGCCCCCACTTGTGTTTTTTCTCTTCTCCTTCCCCTCTCTGGAGTTCTGCCTGCTGCATTTTGTGTGCCCCGAGACATGTCTGAGCTTCTCTAGAGCTGGCTGGGTGCAAATGATGGCGCTGAGGGTTGCCCCCCACGTTCTCATCCTCAGGAGACCTCTGCCCTGGTGATCAACACTTCTCCTTCCATAGCCTCGGGATGTCTCTGGGCCCTGCTGCCTCTTCACTTACTGGGCACAAGACGGCCAGTGGATGAGCCCTGCCCCTTGAGCAGAGCTAGCCGTCCCTGGAGGCATCCCCGCAGGCACTGGGGCCTCCTGGCTGCCTGTATTGGGTGCTGGTTGAGCGGTCCCTTTCTTGCCTGTTTTCCAGGGTCCTATGAGTGTGGAATCTGTGGCAAGAAGTACAAGTATTACAACTGTTTCCAGACCCACGTACGCGCACACCGAGGTGAGTGGTGTGCCCCTAGGCCGAGTCAGGGGACTCCCTGTTCTCTGCCTGGTTTGCCACCTGGGCCCCTCCTGGGTGGCTACAGAGGCCCTGCGAGCCCCAGGCTTCTCGTTCGTTCTGCAGTACGAGGGAGACCCCAGGAGGAGAGGAGGAGCTTCCTTTACTTGGGGTCGGGGGGGGGGGGGGGCAGCAGGACATGCCACCAGATTTCTGACACCAGTGCCTCCTGCCTGCTCTTCACAGGCCTGATTTCTCCCAGAATGCTTCAGTGCTGCTCAGTGTCATCTCGTGTGCTCCCCACTACGGCCCTGGCGTGGGGGTGGGGTGGCCCTCTCCATTCCGAAGATGAGGACACTGAAGCTGAGAGGACAGGGGGCTGATGCCTGCCACTCCCTGAGCCTGGCAGACCGGGAGAGAAGGCTGATGCCTGCCACTCCCTGAGCCTGGCAGACAGGGAGAGAAGGCTGATGCCTGCCACTCCCTGAGCCTGGCAGACAGGGAGAGAAGGCTGGGTCAGGGCCTTAACTGATGGGCGGGGAAGAACTGAGAGGCTCAGTTCCTTGCATTCTGCATTGGAGAGGGTGCCCCTGGCATGTTGTAGTGTGTTCACCAGCCCTGCCGTTGGCCCAGTGTACTCACCTCCTTCTCATTCATCCTCTCTCCCCCTCCCCCTCCCTCTGCCTTTTCTCTTACAGACACTGAAGCCACCTCAGGGGAGGGAGCCTCCCAAGGCAGTGAGTATTTTTCCCTCCTTGTGGACTTCTGGGCCAGGGGCGAGAGACCCAGGGGTGGGAGGAGGTGCTCTTATCCCCCCACGCCCCCATTACCAGGAGGTCCCACGTGGCGTCTGGGAAACACATTTTTTATGGTCCAGGCTTTGGGGCCAGTGGGTCCTTAGGAAGTTGGATGTACCTCAGAACAGCCTTTCCCAAAGTGTGTTCCCAGACATAATCGGGGTTCCGTCAGGAAAGGGTTCTCTGGCCAAACAGCCCGGGGAAAACCTTGAGCCTTGGGAAGAGGAACATGTTCTTGCTGTAGACTTCCCAGGGCCCTTCGCTGGCAGGTACGCCCAGGCACTTCCAAGAGGGCCCAGCGGGTGCAGTTGCCTCTGTTCTGTGCCTCCCACTCATGGGTCTGGGGCTCCATAGCCGATGTTTGGGAGCTCCTGCTTCAGAGAGTTATCTCATGAGCACCCGTGGGCACCAGTCACCGGGGTGCGGTGTCCCAAGCCCGGGTTGTGCAGGGCCTTGACTTCTGGGGACAGTGTTCTGCTTTGCTGCTCACAGGCCCTACTTGCTCTCCCTCCACATCTAAACCCACGGGCCTGGTGACAGCAGCCAGAAGGCTGTGCTCTGGGATGCAACCGTCCTTAGCCAACAGCCCTGAGCCTCGGAGCCCAGCGGCTTCACCCCAGGTGTATCCCCAGCAGAAACGTGTGTGCATGTCCACCCTGAGATGGGAACTGGGGTGCTCTTAGCAGCACTGTGTGTAACAGCTCCGAACTGGAGACCTCCCGAGTGAGCGCCCAGTAGGTTGAAGGGATAAATGAGTCACGGTGTTCCCGCCAAGGACTGCAGCACAGAAAGAGACTTACACGGCAGTATTCGCAAAGGAAGCCGGGACAAGAGTCCCTCCTTAGGTCTGCCTACAGGAAGTGCAAAAACCGGGGACGCGAGGTCATGCTGGAAGAGTCAGCGTCCTGGTCACCTTCGGGACGGGCTTCTGGGGGTGACATTTGAGCTGGGCGCTGGCCACACCGGTGTTTTGGGTTTATGGAAACTGAGCGAGCTGCACACTTAGGATTTGTACCCCACTTTTTTGTAGGGCACCATGTAGGAAACATTTTAGACTCTGCAGGCCACCAGACGCCTCTGTCACAACTGCTCATCCCTGCGTGCAGCTCAGAAAGGAACCCCTGTTCTATCTATGTATTTGTTAGACCATCATCAAAAGCTTCTTAAAATACAAACACACCCCCAAGAAAAATCCAAAGCAGGTGCCTGGGGCTAAAGCCCTGGGTCCTAAGAACATGCCCCCTGAGGCACTTCTCCATGGCTCTCTCTTTGATTCTTACCCGCCATAGGCAGGCAGGCCTGAGGCTACTCTTCCTTTTATTGGAGGAGAAAAGGAGGCTCAGGTTGGCCAGCACCTGCCAGAGGGCCCAGGGCTGGGAGGAGGCGAAGGCCTGGCCCTCCTCCCCAGCCTGGCCCCTGGCTCCATCTCCTGCAATAGCTCCCTTCCCCTCCAGCTCCCATGGTCTGCCTGTGGTCAGCCATCCATTTAAAGAACTTCCCCGGTTATCTGTCCTCCCTCGGCTATTCCGGGCCCCTGGCCTCCCCAGCAGCCCCTCAGTGATAGGTTGTGTTCCGTCTGGCTTCTGCTGTTGCCGCAGGTTGTTCAGGACTTTGTAGCCGGAGCTGTTTTTAGTCCTTCCCTCGCTTTTTCCTTCCTCCCCAGGGCCAGTGTGCTTTATTTTATTTCCAGTGCTGCACCCCTACCCTGACCCAGCAGTGTCTGCTCAGAAAGTCTGGCTTCCTCACGCGCCAGCCTGTTCACGGGAGCCCGGCCATGGAGTCCGGCAGAATAGCAAGCCCAGCCTTCCCGTCCTGCAGATGAGGCTCCTGAGTCCCAGACAGAAGGCATACCGCTTGTTGGGGGTGGAGGTGGGCGTAGAGACCAGGTTCCACGCCTTTAGTCCGGGCATCTCTCATTTGTTGGTTAGAAAAATTGTACAGTCACTCACAGAGGCATCTACCCACTTACCCACCTCTCAACGAAGAAAATAAAAGGTGAACTCCACATCCATTTCCCTTGCACACTCACTCTGTGGCTGTTAGCAGGACTGGTCCTTCCCAGGCTCTTGGACTGAGGGCCTCAGTAGCCCACCGGCTGCTCACCCGAGGCCGCCCCCTGGTCTCTACGGGGCAGCTCACAGCACATCTGCTAACGAGAGCGAGGTGGTGTGCGCCGGACGGGTCATGTCCTCTGGCTGATCTCAGAGTGGTTCCGTCACTTCGCCGCGTTCTCTTCATTAGAAGCAAGTCGCTGGGTCCTGCCCAGGCTCCAGGGGAAGGATACACACAGGACATGAACATCAGAAGGCCAGGGTCATTGGGAGCCATCTCTGAAGCTGCCTACCACGGGCCCGCTGAGCTGTGGGGCTTGGGGCAGCTCCCTCTGAGCCTCATTTTCCCAGTGAGGCCGTAGTAACCCTCAGATGCAAGGACTAGTGGATACGGAGGGAGGGGGGGCCAGTTATGACCCGGCCCTTAGGAGCTCAGCTCACAGGAGGTGGGATTGGGGGTTGGTTTGAAAGTCACCTCAGGGCTTCCCGGTCTCCCTGTGTAGAGGACCCCTGACACCCCAGAACTGATTCTCTGTGGAGTCGCCAGTTGGGGCCAGTCTGCGCTAGTCCTTTCTTTGGTTCCTGAGGCGGGTGAGCTGGCCCCCAAAACTCCACCCCACGTGACTGAAGCCCTGGTGACCACGTGTTGTCTTTCCATCCCTCACAGACAATTTCAGGTACACGTGCGACATCTGCGGCAAGAAGTACAAGTACTACAGCTGCTTCCAAGAGCACCGAGACCTGCACGCGGTGGATGGTGAGCCAGGCCCCTCACTCCTGGGGAGTGAGTCCCATAGAGAGACCCCCGGCTCAGGGCCACGTCTCTGGCCCCTCCCCTCCCTTCAGCTCTCCCCTCCCTCCGGCTACCCAGAGGAAGGTCATGCAGCAGCCAGACCATGAGGGACGTGCCCAACCCCTGAGGATCCTGGGGAGAAAAGGTCCCCATCACTCTCCATATATACTTCTGAGTAGGGGAACCCAAATGAAATTGCCAGCTTTGTAGATCAAAAGCAGTGGAATACCCACCATTTTATATCAATTTATTATACGATTTCATATTGAGTATTCACATGCTCTAGTGAAATTAAACCAATTTTTAAAAATGAATGATGGCATTTTAGTGTCTTAGATTATAGAGTTAGGAATTAGATCAATAAATTTAGGTAATTTGTTTTTTGGAAGCAGAAGAATCCTAGAAATAGGGTCTTGGGTCTGGGAGGATCTTGGGGGCTCCCTCTGGAGCCGCACACCCCCAGCCCATCTCCAGCTGTGACAGCCCGGCTTCCCACCTACTGGCTCATCCTTCTTCTCACCTCCTTTTTCCTCTCCTCCCGTTCTCTCTCTTTTTCTCCTGCCCTGGCCCTCAAATGGATGCTAAGCCCTGCCGTGGGAGGGAGAGGCGTGGAGACACAGGCTGTGTCCTGGTTGGGATGCACCCTCCTGTGGCCGCTGGTTTTCTGGGCCTGAACACTGGCCAGGGCCGTGCCCCAGGCCGAAAGGGCAAGTGCACCTGGACGGGCTGGGAGCGGAGGGCAGAGGCAGCTGTGGGTGGGGACTAACAGGGCTCCTGTTTGCTTTTTTCCTCCTGCGGCTGCTGCCTCCTGCCCCGGCGCAGTGTTTAGTGTGGAAGGGGCCCCCGAGAATCGGGCAGGTAAGTACTTGGTGGCTGGCCACCTCCCTGGTCCCCAGCTAGGCTCCCGAGGCCTGGTGACCAGGGCACTAAGGGCCGTGTGTTCTCCCGCAGACCCCTTCGACCAAGGCGTCGTGGCCGCTGAAGAGGTGAAGGAGGAACCCCCGGAACCATTCCAGAAAATCGGGCCAAGTATGCGGGCCTCTCTTTGGGGCGGGGGCTGGGTAGGGAGACAGGCGGGGGCTGGCTGAGGATGGCAAGGTGGGTTCTGCTGCTGGGAGAAGGTGGCATTGCTCATCTGTCAGTAATGCCTGGCTAGCGAGCCACTGGCCTTCTTGCACCTCACTTTGCCCACCTGTCAAATGGGCCAGTCATTGTTGAGATTTAGCTTTTGAGAAGCAGGACAGCCCAGGGTCAAGGTCAGAGCAGTGAAGGCGGCACCTGGTTAGTGCCCTGGCAGTCTGTTAGCCGTCCTGAGCCTCGGCTCCTCACCTGTGGCATGAGGGTGACATTTCCCCACAGGTTTGTTGGGGGATTAAATGAGATCGTGGCTATCAATCACCTGTTAGCACAGTGCCTGGTACATAGTAGGTGCTCGGGAAATAACTTAAGTTATTGTCACCTGAGGGGGTTTATCAGCCAGTGGAGCTGTCCAGGGGAGCCATAGGCAGACAATCTGTCCTTGTCTTAGAAACCCCCGAGGCAGGAGCCACGCACGTGAGCTGCCGGTTTTCAGCACCCCTGTGTTGAGTGTTGTGGGGACGCAGCAGTGAGCAAGACAGATGTGGCCCTCCCTGTGGGGAATACGGGAGGGAGCCCCCAGGTCAGTACAGCATAGTTACAGCATACCCAGAAGCACGGGCGGCTGGGGTTGCCAGGGGTGCCTGACCAGCCTTGGGGATCCATGAGGCTTCTGAGTGGGGACCGGGGTGGGGAATGAGCCCCTGCATCCCCCTCAAAGGCAGGAGAGCAGCACTTCTCTGGGAATTGAAAGGCCAGTCGATTCTGAATTCAGGTCTTGGAGAGGCTTGCATACCGGACAAAGTTATTTAGACCTAAAGACCTAATCCTGAGGGGAATGAGCTGAGCAGGGGAAAGTGTACTAAATGGGGAAAGGGCTTAATTCAATTTACATTTTAGGAAGACCATTTGGGCTGCGTGGAGAATGGATTGGCGGTGGTGGGAGGGTCTCACAAGTGAGGCTGGTCCAGCCCTTCAAACATTTACATTTACTTCCTGTGCCTGTCTTACTACCAGCAAGGAAGACCCCTTCATGGACTCTGCCTCATCACGCTAAGGACGAAGGCAGCTTGCGAAAATATACACAGACATAGAATGAAAGGATGTGGAAATCTGAGGGCAGGGAATCGAGGGAACTCTTACAGTGAAGCCGCTTGGTCCCAGGCCCTTGGGAGGCATTGCTGGGCCCCTGGATGCCTTTTCTTCCTCCTTCCTCATCCGGGATAATTCCCTGCTTGATTTTTGCTCTTAAACTCTCGGGAAACCGCAGATGTGATAATATCTGTAAAGTGGTTAGCACTGTGCTTGTCGCACGCACAGTGAACATTCAGTAAACAGTGACATTAAGATAATCTTGAAGATAAAATGATGGAAATCTCAACACAAACACTGCCAGGAGGTAGCTTGTGGGAGATCCAGATGTGACTTGACATGTTCCAGCCCAGATACAGGACAGGGAGTCGAAGCATAGCGCTGCCCTTCCATGTCTGTCTAGCATTGTAACTATGAAAATTGGCTTTGGAATCCAGCAGGCCCCGGTTTGAATGCTGGCCTCACCAGTTTACTAGCTGCTTACCCCCTCTGAGTCTCCTTTGACTCCTCTGTAAATTGGGACAAGAAGGGCGACCTGTTCTGCAGGATGAATGGGTCAAGTGTCTAGCCAGCACCTGGCTCATATTCAGAGCGTCACACGTGAGCAATGCTGCCCAGGGGTAGTTGAGAGTGAGAACTTAAGAGCCATCCCAAGTATGAATCCCAGCTCTACACCTAATCACCCTGTGACATCCTGCAAATACTGTAATCTCTCTAATCCACCATTTCCTTAATTCTGAAATGCAGTGATGACAATGAAACTCCCCTCTCAGGATTGTCATGGAGATTAGCTCAGATTATACTTATAAAGGGATTAGTCCTTGACACTTACATGGAAGCATTAAATAAGTGGTCCCTATTACCCGGAAGGTGCAGAACAAGATGAAACTTGTTCTATACATCGGTGACTAAGCCTTACAGCAACCCGTGCTAGGACCTGGGAGGAATTGTCACAGATGATGCAGAGGGAGTACGGAATTGCATTGAGAAAACAACTGAGTTTGTCGTGTCCGTCCCTCCCCCCACTACTCCCCCCTCCGCCCTGCTGCTCCCAGCTTGGCATTGTGGAAGTGAGGTTGCTAGAATAGTGCGATGCTGTCCCTTGTTACCACTCAGGAGCTGCCTTGTGAATTAAGACGGCTGCTGCTTGGGCTCCTGACACTTCTTACAAGCAGGCCAATGCCACAGAACCCTAAAACCGATGAGGCGTAGAATAAGAGGAGCCAGTAGTAGCATGGCACACTGTGAAGGGGCTAGTTGCCACAAGTAGCGGTTGTAGGTTGGGGGAGAGGAAGAAACCTGGCAGCAGTGCATGCTGGGAAGTACGCCTTCTACATCCACATCAGCTGAGCAAATTAGAGAGATAGGTACCTGAGGAGGAAGCCAAAGTCATGGCAGAGCAGAGGCGTCCCGCTAGGTGAGGGAGCTGGACTAAGGGGTCCTGTGTGTCAGCTTGCTCTCCAGCTCCAGCTCTGAGAATTTGTACCATGGTAATGGTCTACCATGATAATGAGAAGATTCAGAGCAGTTCATTTGTGCCAGCGGAAACAGAGTAAGTCTGGATTTGTTTTTAGGTTGATTTTTATATGTGGATAAGGGAGACTAACTTGGAAAATAAACAAACAAACAAACAAATAAAAAACCATGGGGAACTATGAAATTCCACATGACAAGAAAAAGATAGTTTAGGAGACTCAGGGGAAGAGCATACCTCCGAAAATGATCTACTCCAAAATCTAGATGAAAATTCTGCCTGGCAGCCACAGTTGATTATAAGAAAAATATGCCCTGTCTTGGGCTACTTGGGCTGCTTTAACAATGCGTAGCTTAAACAACAGAAATTTATTTTCTCACATTTCTACAGGCTGGAGGACCGAGATCAGAGTGCCAGCATGGTTGGGTTCTGTTAAGATTACTTTTGGCCAAATACCATCACATTGGGAGGTAGGGTGTGAACATCAGAGTTTGTGGAAGACACAATATAGTTCATAGCATGAACCCTGTGAAAAAGGAGCCCGGAGTTGTATGGTGAAAAAGCAATAGGATAAGATGAAAGGGCAAAGAGAGAAGTGCGAGATGAGGAAGGATTGCAGAGAAGCTGAAAATATAAGAACAGAACTAAGACTTCCGTTGCAGGTAGTAAAGAGCAGAGTCAGTCTATAGGAATGGAATTAATGATGTGAAGGACAGATTTGAACGGATGAGATAATAAGAGGAAAACATGATAAATACGGAGAATGGGGAACCAGTTCCACATCATTGATGATATTGTACCAGTGGGACAGAAGCAATACTATAAAGATATAATAGAAGAAAAATTTGCTCAGCTGAAGGAAAGCATGTGTGTGTAGGTTTAAGGGCTCATCTTATGTCAGGTAGAGTCAGTATAAAGAGATCCCTAACTAAATAGATCTTAGTGAATTGTCAAAACTATACATATAAAAAGAAAACTTATACGGCCATCTAAAAATAAAAAAAGCAAATTATATACAAATGGATCCAAAATGGACATGTCTCAGTCTTTTCTGCAGTACTAAATGCCAAAGATAATGAAAGCGTTTTGAAGGGAAAAAGTTATAATCTAAGAATTTTATATCTAGACAAATTGTGATTTATGTGTAAAGGAAAAAGCCAGATCTCAAAAACATACTATATCTTCTATGTCCCCATCTTCAAGAAATTATTTGAAGTTATATTCTAAGGCAGTGGTTCTCAACCTTTCTAATGCCGCGACCCTTTAATACAGTTCCTCATGTTGCGGTGACCCCCCCCCAACCATAAAATTATTTTCGTTGCTACTTCATAACTGTAATTTTGCTTCATAACTGTAATTTTCCGATGGTCTTAGGTGACCTGCTAGTGGTTCTCAACCGCTGCTGTAGAGCCTAAGACCATCGGAAAACACAGATATTTACATTACGATTCATTAACAGTAGCAAAATTACAGTTATGAAGTAGCAACGAAAATAATTTTATGGTTGGGGGGGGTCACCGCAACATGAGGAACTGTATTAAAGGGTCGCGGCATTAGAAAGGTTGAGAACCAAAGAAGTAGAGCACACTTAAGGGCTCCAAAATGAGGAAATCATTCACAGTATTGAATACTACCAATAAAGCCAGATCAACTAGAAGTAAGCTTAAAATGTTGCACCTGGCTGCGTGGCTCAGTGGTTGAGTGTCAACCTATGAACCAGGAGGTTATGGTTCAGTTCCCGGTCAGGGCACATGCCCGGGTTGCGGGCTCCATCCCCAGTGTGGGGTGTCCAAGAGGCAACCAATCAGTGATTCTCTCTCATCATTGATGTTTCTATCTCCCTCTCCCTCTCCCTTCCTCTCTGAAATGAATTTAAAATATATATAATATATGTATAATGTTGCAATTCTGATTGTAAAAATTAATGCAAAAGACAAGGATTATTCTAAAATATTAAAAATTAGTTTAAAAACACAAGAAGGCAGGAATAGTGAGGGATACAATAAAGGTTGGTTAACCAGTCCTACTCCTAGTGTGGTCCCCCCGAGCAGCAGCATCTCCTAGAAGCTTACTACAAACAGAAATTTGTAGGTCCCACGCCAGGCCTGTGGAATCGGAACCTCTGGGTGGGGCCCGGTAATCCGTGTTGTAACAATCTCTCTAGATGGTTCTTATACATGTTCAAGTTTGAGGAGCACTGAGTTAAACTCCCTTCTCAATGGCAATAGATATGAAAATATCATTTCCTGCTTGATTATAACATTTATAGAAATATATCTTATACACTGTCTAAAACAATGGAGAATGTTGGGAAATAATTGAATATTGTAGGATAATGGAAATGCAAAGAAGAGAGTCCATGCATCAAACAACTGAAATTTTATTTGATGAAGTTGAACAAAGCAGAAGGGTGGAGCAAAGGAAAAAAAGATAATCATAAAACAAGTGAAACCAAGTCAGATATAGCCATCAAAGCAAATGGCGTGATCTCCTCTATTAAAAGACAAAGGTTCTCAGGTTAATTTAAAGTAATCCAATTATGAATGCCTTATTAGAGACATGCCTAGTTAATTCATTATCTTTTCTCTTTCTCAGGAAACTCTTTGCTGCTTCCTTAACTAAATTGATTTCCCGATTAGAATTTTCATAGCACTGTGAATGTCTCCTTTAAGAGCACCCACTGCCATGGTTGCAGTTATGAATTTGCATGATCATTTGATTTTTCTGTCTCCTTTTCCAGACTGTAAGCTCCTTGAAGGCAGGAACCGTGACTTTTTGCTCAACATTTTTGTGCCAGCATTTGGCACAGTATCTGTTTAATGAATGAAAGCACAAGGAAATTCAGGGAGATGTCTCTAGGCACATGCAAACATGTAGAAAGGAGAATCTGATGAAGTAATTCCAAGAATTAATAACATTAATGCCAGGCAAACTAATCAAATGTGGTTCTTAAACGTCCCTGAGCATTAGAATTTTCTAAGGGGTCTATTAAAACACGGGTTGCTGGATCCCATCCCTAGAATTCTTCTTTCAGTCCATCTTGGTTAAGTCCTGAGAATTTGCAACAGATTCCCAGGTGGTGCTGCTGCTGCTGCTGCTGGCCCAGGAACCTCACTTTGAGAAGGACTGCACTACAAAACAGGGCAATCTTCACAAAGGGCACCGATCGCAGTGAAGGTTTGGATCCCTGAGCCTTTGTACATCAAACAACATTATTCTAAACTAGAGGCTTGGTGCACAAAATTTGTGCATGGGGCATGGGTCCCTCAGCCTCACCTGCACCCTCTCCAGTCTGGGAGCCCTCTCCAATCTGGGAGCCCTGACAGCTTAGGCCCACTTACCGTGGTTCTCTGTTCTCTGCAGGGTCTGGCTGCTCCACGCCCGCTGCCCAGAGGCTCTCCACAGCTGGGGTGGGACACTTCATGCATGCATGCTGCCCAGAGGCCCTCCATGGCCGCGGCGGAATGCTTGCCTCATCGCCGTGGCAATGAAGCAAGCATTCCACCAGGCTGCTCATGCTGCCCACTCTTAGCAGCCGCCCCCCCAGGACTGGAGGACTCTGGCGGGGCTGAGGGGACTGGGCACTGTCATCTTGTGGCTATGGACGCCTCCATCTTTGTGACAGAGTGACTGTTAATTTGCATATTGCCCTTTTATTAGATAGGATACACAAAATAAATGTAGAAATACCATGAAATGGGAGGGTTTCTTACAGTGAGTCTTCAGCAGAGCAGGTAGACAAATAAGATTACATAGGGGTACAGGTGACCTAACAACTTTGAATCCTGCAAATAGCAAATAGATCTTTTCCAGTGTTCATGACTCAGTTACAAAAATCATTTAACCACAAGCAAATTTTAAAGTTTCTGTATTGAGACAGAAATCCCACAAACAGAGTAAGAAGCCAATTTGAGCAAAAATACTGGTAACTAATATAAAGAACAAAATGTTGGTATTCTAATCTACGGAGTCTTGGCGATTTCAAAAAGGTAAGTATACCTATAGAAACATTGGCGGTAAACACAGAAAAGTCATGAAAGAAAAACTGCAATAAAACATGAAAAATAGTAAATTTCCTTGCAACTCAAAGAGGTGGGGGAAAAAAACCAGCAGTGCATTATGGTTTCCCCTATCAGTCACAACTTAAGAAGATAATATCTAATGCTTGCTACCGTGTATGGAAACAGTCACCTTCCCATCTTTCTGATTGAGATACAAATTGGCCCAACCTTTTGATAATCAAAAGCCTTAAAAATGCATACCCTTCATTTATCCCGTGGAAATAATATGCAAAGATTATGCACAATAATCTTTCATTTTGCAATGATGTGCAAAAATAATGAGCACATGTGCAAAAAATTCTACAAGGATGTGGATCATAGCATTACTTTTTTATATATATAAGGGAAAATTTTGGGAGACATTCTGAATGTCCCCTGATGTAGGAAAACAGCGCAGCAAATTCTAAAGTCCAGTGGGAACCATGCAGCCAATAAGTGCAGTAGAGATCGAAGTTTATTGATTAAGCAAGATGTCCACAAAGTATTGTGGATCGAATGCACCAGGCTACAAAGAGGATATAGATCGGGGCCGCCCATTCAAGGCCTGCAGCAGCCAGACAGATGATGTCAGTGTAAGGGGAGTGAGGGGCGGGGTCTGGGGCAAGTTGCAAGGCGCACGTTCTACCCGAAGGGTAGCTGCTACTCTTTGTTTTGGGGATTACAGATGATTTAAATTTCTCTTATTTTTTTAAAAAATTTTGTATTTATCAATATTTTATAATTTTCCCCCAGTGAACAATATTACATCAGAAATTTTTAAGAAGAAAGAAGTTAGGCAGACCCAAAAGAGAGGTAAAAATAAAGTCTGGTGGGACCTGAGAGGAAGAAGTGACCTCTTCTGCTGGGGGGCATGGGGTGCTTGGGGGCAGGGAAAGGTCCTGGAGATGAGGGGACCCCAGTGTGGCCATTGCAAAGGGGCTGGTAAAGAGATTGGCACTGGAGGTCAGCTTGGGTCACCACACATTTCCAGAGCACTGGGGCCTGAGGGTGTAGCGATGAGGGAGAACAGAGTGTGCCAGGTACTGTTCTAAGCACTTGACATAGAAATTTAATCCTCACAGCAATCCTATAAGGTGGTCCTATTATTACCCCCGTTTTACAGATAGGAAAACTGAGGCACAGAGAGGTTAAGAGATTTGCCCAAGGTCACACAGCTCCAAATGGCAGAGCTGGGATTTGAACTTAGATAGCAGTAGACTCAAGCAGGCTCCCAATTCTAGTCTATTGTCCCCAAATGAGGAGGAGTTTGGGGGGAGGGAGCACGCTGCTGCTTCTGGATGGGAACCAGGCGCCTGTGCCCACACTTTTATCTCCTTCTTGGACAGAAACCGGCAATTACACCTGTGAATTCTGCGGAAAGCAGTACAAGTACTACACACCCTACCAGGAGCACGTGGCCTTACACGCCCCCATCAGTGAGTACCTTTTGTTGTTGGGGGAGGGGTGGGCCAAGCTGTAGTGCCAGGCTCTGGGGTGTTACTAGGGGAGGGTGAAACTAAAGGTGAACTTGATCTGGGCCAGTCTCTAGGTCTGCAGGTGTGATCTGGGGCCACCTTAGTTGAATAGCTGGGAAAGCCCCACTGTTAAGCCAGGAAAGCCCAAGTCTTCCAACAGTGGATTCAGAGGGTGGGCACCCTTCATCCACGTCCTTCAGTGGCTCTGTCCCCATCTCCTCTAAGCACCTCCAAATAATGTTCCTGAATCCCCAGCCAACAAAGCCAACACCACGTGGTGCAGCCCCAGTCTGAACCCATGCAGAGCCTAACCCAGGCAAGAGATGGCCAACTGGACAGGACAGCTCCTCTTTGTCCTTGTTGGTGGAAAGGGTGCGAAGCTGGAATGCTAAGCCAGGACTCGGAGCCCTGGGTGTTAATTCCCGAGGATTCATAGGCTTGCATGTGACCTGGGGCAGGCCCCGTCCTGTGTCAGGCCTCCTATCTTTCCGTCCAGAAGGGACATGGTTCTCAGGGCTCTTCCCACAGGTACATAGCAGCCTTCCATTCTCCTCATGCTGCCGATTCTCCAGTGCCACTTCTGGATGTTGGCGTGGGCTCCATCACCCTTCCATCCCTAGTATATGAGCTGGAGACCTTCAGTCCTCAACCAAAATCCAGATGGAGGCGGGGCTTTACCAGCTTCCCAGGGCAGGATGTTTAGGAGCGGATGTACCCCCGATTTTGTTTCTTAGGACAGAGCTGTGCGGATCCCACTCCACAATCTCTAAATGGGGAGTCACAGGTCCAGAGACAGGGGGAGGTTATGCAAGGTCAGCAGGGGTTTAAGCTGTGTAAGGTCTGGGAGGCCCATGACCCTTTTAAAGACTTGAAGATAGCAGCACAGGCACGTGGCCCCCCAAAGGCATTCAGGTGGACAGGAAGGTGTCCAGAACTTAGAGGACGGTGTTGGCAGCTTCCCCAGGAAGTCCTTCCTGCTGGGCAGAGCAGCAGAGGTGGAGAGTCTCCCATGGGCAAGAGCTCCCATCCTGAAATCCATAACTAGGTGAGGATTCTTGGCCTACTCACCCTCTGACCTGTGCCTGTCACTTCCCTTCTCTGGGCTCAGGTTTCCCTTCTGTGGAAGCTCTTGAGGTCTTTCCAGCCCAGAGGTCTGAATTCTAGGCATCTCCAAACCCTCAGACAGGTAGACCAGGTGGCCCAACTAGAGGAACCCGTCCTGCCAGTGAGGCAAGGGATGTATGAGCCATCCATTTCCCACCACATGTTCTGGTCCTGGTTGGAGGGGGAGGATACAGTTTCCGCTTGGTGGGCACGACCCATCCTTTTGACTAGTGGTGCTGGTGCTGAGTCATCAGCACTGTGGCTGGGCTTGAACTCCATGGCCTGGGCCCTCTGAGGATCCCTCTTTCCATGGGCCAGACTGGCAGCTGTGTATGGACATCTGTCCTGCTGCCTGGTTCCTGGAGAGGATGCTACCCAGAATGCACTTAGACGTTAGTTGCAAGGCTAGCCTGTAACCACGGTTTCAGCCTTTGGAGAGCACCTCCACTGCTGCTTCTGTTCTCCCAAATTTCTGGAATAAGTTGAATACAGTCATGGGGTTAGCAAGAGGTGGAGCTTGGCTTTGAACTTTGGAAAGCGATTATGAACATATCTGTCACTCCCAAAAGTTTCCTTGTGCCCTTTTAGAATTCCTTGATCACCACTTCCCCATTCACAGGCAAGCACTGATCTGCTTCCTATCACAGATTACTTTGCATTTTCCAGAATATTGCATATATGGAATCTTACTCTTTTATTGTCTATATAGGGGTGTCTGGCTTCTTTCACTCACCATAATTGTTTTAAGATTCTTCGTGTTTGCATGAATCCGTACTTCATTCCTTTTCATTGATGGGCAGTCATATTCTGTTGTCTAGATACAGTAAGTTCTCACTGTAAGTCGTCAATAGGTTCTGTAATTTTAAGTGAAATGATGTATAACACCAGTTTTACCAAGGGCTAATTGACAAAAGAGTTAAGTTCCTACAGCATGTCTTCAGTGTTATAATGAAATGGCATTGAACAAAATTACATTATTTGAGGACCTACTGTATAGATACCACAGTTTTTTTTATTCACTATGGATGGACACATGGGTTGTTCCAGTTTAGAGCTAATATAAATAAAGCTGCTGTGAACATTTCTGTACACGTCTTTGTATGGACAAATGCCCTCATTTCTCTTGGGTAAATATCTGGGAGTGGAATGGCTGGATCATATAGTAGGTGTATGTTTAACTTTTAAGAAACAGCCAAGTTGTTTCTCAAAGCGATTATGCCATTTTACATTCCGACCAGCAGTGTACTTTTCTTTTCACATAATGTTCTTGCCTAATTTGGGTACCTGAGAATGAGTTGGAAAGAGTATTTCCTGCATGGCGTGTCAGCTAGGTTACAGTGATTGATAATATTGTTTAAATCCCTACACCTTTCCAGGCTTTTAAAAAACATACGCTTGTTCTACCAAATACCGAGAGAGGAGAGTTAAAATCTACAACTTTCATTCTACATAGGTTGTTTCTCCCTTTATTTCTGTCAGGTTTTGAAGCATACATTTTGAAACTTGTTTTTAGGTGTACACACTTGGGATCATTTATGTCATGATGAATTGACCCTTTTAAAATTGTTCAATGCCCTTCTTTATATCTGGTAATACCCGTTGTCTGAAATCTACTTTATCTGATATTAATACAGCTACTACAGCTTTCTTAGGATTAGTATTTGCATGGTATATCTCTTTTCATCCTTTGCTTTTTACTTATGTGAGTTTTTATACTTTTAAGTGCATACATATACTAGTAGTTGGTTCTCACTGCTTTATCTAGCCTGACAATCCCTGCCTTTTAAAGGAAGTGTTTAACCCATTTACATTTAATATATTATTTTGATATGGTTAGATTTAAGTTTTTTATCTTGTTGTATTTCTATTTGTTTCATTTCTTCTTATTCATTTTTTGTCTTGCCTTCTTTAATATTAATCAAGAATTTTAAAAATTTCCTCTGTCAGCTTTCCACCTATACTGCTTTTCCTTTAGTGGTTACTTTGTGGTTTGTAACATATATCATTAATGTATTATAATCTACCATGACTTTATATCATAACACATTATACGTTACGTGAGAACCTTATCACAGTATACTTCCATTTACTACCCTCCTGTCCTTTGTGCTGTTCTTACATCATATAAGTGTTAACATATATATCATACATAGTCTAAATAAGTTACAAACCCAACAATTACTTTTTGCTTTAAACTGTCAACCCTTTGTTAAAGTAATTAAGAAATGAGAGAAAATGCCTTTTATATTTATTACATATTTACCATTTTCTGTACTTTTTCTTTATATAAATCTGAATTTCCTCTATTTTCCTTTTCCTTTATTCCCTGAAGAACTTCCTTGAACATTTCTTACATTGTAGGTCTGTTGGTGAAAGATTTTCTTAACTGATGATGTTTTTATTTCACCCTTTGAAGGACATCTCTGGATATGAAATTCTGGGTTGAGAAATTTTTTTAGCACTTTACAAAATGTCATTGTTTTATCTTCTTATCTTGTGTCTTATGAGAAGTCAAAGGTCATTCTGGTTGTTATTCTATACTTAATGTATCTTCTTTCCTGTGGATTATTTTAAATATTTCTCTATAATACTGGCTTTACTAATTTGATTATGGATGTGTAGTATTCTTTGGCTTTATCTTCTTCGGGGTTTATTGAGCTTTTTGGATCAGTGGGTTTATATTTTTCATCAAGGAAAATTTCCAGTCAGTATTTCCATAAATTCTTTTCTTCCCCAATTTCTCTTTTGCCTCCTGTTAAGACTTTATTTACATGTATGTTACATTTTTTATGATGTTTACAGACCGGGTGAAGCTGTGGTCAGTGTTCCAGCCTTGTTTTCCCTCTGTGTTTCTATTCGGATTGTATCGAGTGCCCTGTCCTCAAGTTTGCTGATCTTTTTTTCTACCGTGTCTTACTTTCTTTCCTTGGAAAGACCTGTGAAGTGAATTTTCCATTTCAGCTATCATACTTTTTTATCTCTGTAATTTCCGCTTGGTTCTGTTTGACATCGTTTCTTTCTTCATTATGTTCATGTTATCCTTTAAATCTTGGGAGCATATTTATCATAGCTGCTTTAAGGGCCTTGTCTGCAGAGTCTGTGGAGGCTGTCCTTTTTGTATGTTTCTGTTGACTGTTGTTGTTTTTTTTCCTGTTGAGTATTTTTCACGTTTTCCTGCTCCACCTGATGGCATCCTTTTTTACTCTGTGCTGCCTGTTGTGGATGCCGTGTTGTTGTGTGTCTGGGTTTTGCTATCTTCCTTTGAAAAATGTCGACTTCTGTTCTGGTAGGCAGTTCATACCGATTAGCTTGATGCTTCCGAGGCTCGATTGTAAGCTGTGTTGGGATGGGTCTGGAGCACAGTAGTCTCTCCTTATCCGCGGTTTCCCTTTTCATGGTTTTAGTCAACTGTGGCGTAAAAATGTTAAATGGAAACTTCCAGAAATAAACAATGTATACATTTTAAGTTGCACACTGTTCTGAGTAACAGGCTGAAATCTCATGCCATCCTGCTCCGTCCCTCTTGGAGCAGGAGTGCTCCCTTTGTCTGCCTTATCCAGGCTGTGTAACTACCCACCCCCTGGTAGCTGTCTCAGTTATCAGATCGGTGGTCACAGTACACAGTGCTTGTGTTCCAAATAAGCCTTATTTTAATAAAGGCCCCAACGCCATGTACGTAGCCTCTATTACAGTCTGTTGTTATAACTGTTCTATTTTATTGCTAGTCCTTGTTGTTAATCTCTTAGTATGCCTAATTTAAAAATTAAAATTGTCACAAATATGTATGCCTAGCAAAAACACACACAACAGTACCTCTAGGATTCGGGCATTCTATCTGTGGTTTCAGGCATTCATTGGAGGTCTTGGACTGTATTGCTCCTGGATAAGGGTTAGCGTAATCCCTCTGAGGCCTGGCTCTTCTGCGTCTCAGCTGAATGCCCAAGGTATTCAGCAAGGTCTCCTCTCTGGCAAATGGGAACTCAAACGTCCTCTAACCTTGCACACCCCTGACTCCTCAGTCACTCGCAGCCACGGTTGCTGTTGGCTGCCGGGCTTTGCAGGGGGTCCCTCGGCACATTTCAGGCGCTTTCTTCCTCCCGTCTTTGTTATCCTGCCCTTCAAACTCCAGCCATCTTGGAAGCCCTGAACTCTGCCCGCCGACTCCTCGGTTCAGGGTGACTGGGGTGCTTGCTTTGGGCTTCTGCTCTGTGTGATGGTCCAGAAGGTCTCCCCAGGCAGAGAGCAGGAGTGGTCATGGGGCTCACGGGAGGTCTTCTTTCGTGATTCACAGGAGTCCTGTGCCTCCTTCTATTCAAGGTCAGAAAACTCTTGCTTCACGTGTTTGGTCCAGCTTTACATAGAATCTGGAGGAGGGCTAGTCCTACCCCAGGGGCTCCGTCGTGGCCAGAAGTGTCAGGTCTCCAGTTCTCTCCCTCACACTAAAATCCACGAGGAGGATTTCCCAGATTAGACCCTGTGGATCCCGGCTCCGCTCATTTCCACCTCCAGCCTTTGATCCCACGATGCCCATTTGCTGCAAATTCATTTCCACTCCCCTCTCCTTCAGGGAGTCCCCCCGCCCCCACCCCTGTGCCCCGGTCTCTTCTCCTTCTCAGCTGCACGGTTACTTTTTTCAAATTCATATATTCTCTGAATATTTTGCTCCAGTTAAACTTTGACCTTCACAGGAAGCAGAGATCCCCATGTTCTCTTATTTTTAAATATCTCTTTTATGTGTAAATACCTCCTATGTTTCTTTGAAGAGCAATCAGCCAGTCTGTCTAAAACTCTTCCTTTCTCTGCGAAAGCACAGGTAGGAATTTCAGCTTGACAGCATTTCAAGTGAAGAAGGTCAACAGATGGTGTAAACTGTGGGATGAAATGAGTTAGGAGCCTAGGAAATGTTTCGAGGCTCAATCCCAAACTGCTCTGTGACCCTGGAGTGGTGCCTGTCCCTCTCTGAGCCTCTGCATCCCTGTCTGCCTATACCCTTGGGGCCAATGGAGGGTAACGTGTGAGATAGGCTTGCCTCGAGGAGAAGCTGGGGAAGGTTCTAGACTCCCAGATTTTTCTCAGGCTCCAGGTAGGAGCAAGAGTGTTTGCTTTCTGTGGACTGAGAAGAGGTGTCAACCCTCGAGCATGGGGGGCGGAGGTGGGGGCTGTGGCTCGAGAGGCCACTCACTCGGCCAGCTCCGAGGGCTCTTGGGGACTGAGAGCGTGACCCTCTCAGGTACCGCCCCCGGGTGGGAGCCACCGGACGATCCAGACACGGGCTCTGAGTGTTCACATCCAGAGGTCACCCCGTCTCCACGCTTCGTGGCCGCGAAGACCCAGACGAACCAGTCGGGGAAAAAAGCTTCGGCCTCCGTGGTCCGATGCTCCACCCTCTTACACCGCACTCCTCCAGCCACCCAAACCCAGACGTTCCGCACTCCAAATTCAGGATCTCCAGCAAACAAGGCAACCTCAGGTACCAACAGCCTATGTCACCCCACACGCCTCCATTCCCCCTCCCCCACCTGCCACAGCTGTGCCCGGGGTCATTGTTCCCTTGCAAGAGCAAGAGTGGGGGGTCCCATAGTTCTGTGGGACGCATCTGGGTCCTAGCTCTGCCTCTGACTGGCCCTGAGACCTTGGCGAGCCACCTAACTAACCTCTCTGGGTCTAAATTTTCTCATCCTAAATCAGAGGGTTGTACAAGATAGTTTGCAAACGTTTCTCTTTTTTTTAAACGAGAATATTTCCGCCCCACCCCCCCCTCAAGACATGGCCTAAAGGTGTTTTTTTAAAAACTGTTTTAAATTCATTGCCAACATTTGAACTTGAGGAGGTTTTATGTGAAACTTGACTTCTAGCTGACATTGACAAGTCAGCTCCGGCAGTTCCGGGCCCACTTTCCTGCAGTGCAACAATTGGCTCAGGCTGAGCCACAGCTGCCTCCTTTCATAGAGCATGTGCTCTCCAGTTGTCCACAGTCCCCACCACTCCCTCCTGCCTACCCAGCACGATAGCCACGTGGCAGGTGCCATTTCTCATTGTGGTCACCCTGTTGTCTGTCTTGACATCCAGCCCAGTTCATCCATTTATGTCACCTGCCTGGAAACCCCGTGGCATGAGTTTGCACCCCCCATCTTTCAGAAAACCCAGTCTAAGAACTCATTTCTTGAAGCGGAGTGGCTGACCTGCCTGAAGCTCTGTTCTCTGGGCCTCCTCCCTCTACTCGTGAAAGTGCTCCAGGGGCCATGGCCCAGCAGGAAGCCAATGGATGCCAGCTCCAGAGTTTTCTCAGTCCATGCAGAGCGGGGCTCAGACCCCAGAAGGGTGAACAGCAGTATTTCTCCCAGGAAAACTGAGAAGACGCGTTGGGTGCTGAGCGCCAGTGATCAGGAACCCTGATTCATACCCAGATGGAACGAGCCGTGGGCCGCCTGCCTGTGGGCATGGGGTCGAGTGATGTAGGGTAGAGTGATGATGTGGTCCTTCTGGGATCGTGGACCTTTCAGTTGCTTTCAAGAGGCCCCCAGCCATCGGTTAAATATACAAGTGATCAGACTGAGTTCAGTGACCCAGTCGGTCGGACTGGCGGTTGACTAGTTGTGTTTGCCATTATTCTTTGGTCCGTGGGCTACTGTGGGGCAAGGTTGTGTTCGTAAGAAATGTTTGAAGATAGGCTGATGAAGTTTAGATGTCCCCAAAGGAGGGTTGAGTACTTAATCAGCCTTGAACATCATGGATTTTGAGGTACTGTGTTGAGAAAAGCCAATAGCCGTTGTATTTTTCTAGAAACAGGCTGGTCCTCGTGGGCTCTTTGGTGGTAGATGTTGGCTCAACTAAATAATGGGATCTCGAGTTTCAAACGTTTGCTTTTTATTCTTGACCTATGGCTGGGAGTTTCTACGTCCGTCGTTTCTGCAGGGAGCTGCCTGGAAGGGGCTGTTTGGTCTGTGGCAGCTCTTCCTGGGTGGAGGTGCGGGCCTGTGCCCGGGACATCACCTACCGTACGGCCCATTGGTTTGTGGCCAGACGTGCCCGTGGCAGGGAGAGCTGATCAGAATTGGCATTATGAACTGAGTACTGGGAAACGAATTATGACCTCAGTTGTCCTAAGTTCTGCCGATGAATTGGTGAGGCTGCATGAAACCCCTCCGCAGAGGGGCCGCCATTCCCCTGCACGCACCAGGATGAAGACGCAGAAAGGAATCGCTTGTGAAAAAGGAAGCGTCCGCCTGCGCGAGAATGAAGTCTCATTCTGCCGTCTTAGAGGATTAGCAGCGTGTTCAGCCCCGGGAACTTGACAGCCTCACTGTCCTCTGGGGCTGTGTGTGTGTGTGTGTGTTTCATCTGTAAAATGGAAGTGTCGGTGTGGACCTCATAGAGCTCTTGGGAGAATTAAGAGAGACCCTGGGTGTAAGGCATCTAAATCAGTGCCTGACACATAGTAGGTGCTCAGTAAATGCGTGCCCCCCCCCCTCTTTTCCCTAGGCAAAGAATTGAGGGGCTTTCTTTGCCCATTTAAAGATGACTTCTCGAAGGAGGCAGATACGTAGCTCTCAGCGCAGGCATTCTACAGATGCGTTTTGAAGAGAGGGTTATCCTTGTGATGTTGTGGACAGCCTCTGCGGAAAGGAGACGCTGCTGTGGTCAGGGAGTGGGGCATTGAGCAGGACATGCAGGAGCCGCCTCTGGCTTCCTCTCCTATCGCCCGACGATCGTCCAGAACCCCGGCCCCCTCAGCCTGAGCAAGAGCCCTCTGGCACGGGGTGGACTGGGTGACAGTGGCATTTCCCAAAGTGAGTTCTTGAAACCACCATTTTTTGAGGAATAGTAAGGAATCTATCTGATAATTAAAAAGTAGGTGCCCTAGCTGATTTGGCTCAGTGGATAGAACGTAAGCCTGTGGACTGAAGGGTCCCCGGTTCGATTCCGATCAAGGACACATGCCCGGGTTGCTGTCTCGATCCCCAGTGGGGGGCATGCAGGAGGCAACTGATCAATGATTCTCTCTCATCATTGATGTTTCTATCTCTCTCTCCCTCTCCCTGCCTCTCTGAAATCAATTTAAATATATATATATATATATATATATATATATATATATATATATATATTTATTTATTTATTTGGTTTTATTGGAAAGAAATAGGCTTCAGTGGCCAAATCCATTTGGAAAAGCTGGATTAAATAAAGCCAGATGGGCCTTTTCCTGGTGACCTTTGCGGAGCCTTTGGCACCCTGGTGCAAGTTGCTTCTCCTTAAGAAAGAGGCTGGCTCGGCTGTCCCACCCAGTGACTTGTCCCCAGAAATCTTTGTCTCCTGGAGCATCCAGCTCCTATAGTGCCAAGAGCTGCTTGGAAAAGCCAAGTCCCCTCCCAGCCTGGATATTCCATTTCAGTACCTTCTGCAGGTGGGGGAGAAGTGGGCACTGAGTCGGTATTTTCCACCTTGGATGCTGTCTCTGTCTCTGGGGTTACAGTCTCTATCTCTGGGGTTACAGTCTCTGTCTCTGGGGTTACAGGCAGTGCCTGGGAGAAGGTGAGCCACTACGAAAAGTGCCGCCTGTAAGTGGAGACGCCCAAGAAATCATCAGGAGCTGGTCCTTCCCCCGAGTGAACTCTGACCTGACCTCACCTGGTCTTTGGCCTCCTGGGGTGTGGGCTGCCCCCACTCTGCCTGGCACACCTTCTCTCCAAGGCGCCTCCTTGCCACGCAGGGGCCACTGGGCATGTGGAGCTGTCTGGCCCGCCTACTCTGCCAGAACTGCCTTCAGGAGACAGCCTGCCCTCCTCCCTGCTCCATTGTGGGGCCTGAAATGGGGGGGGAATCTGGCATAGGGACTAGTGGGGGCAGGTCCACATTACTCAGTGTCACACATGTGGCTCCCCAGGGGCCAAGATGGGAGACCCAGGCCCATTTGCCATCTGCTCCCTTGGCTGGATTTCATCTGCGTGCTCCTGGATAGGTCACCCACACATGCCCCTAGGCCTGGACCTCCAACCCCCTCTGGGCACTGTCCAGAGGGTCTCCTGGGGCCCTGACAAGGTATCAGGCAACTCAGGTGAGCTTGAGGAGCTGGGGGTTCTGGTTTGGGATCCTGGATCCTCATTGTGCTGATCCCCCCTTCCTCAGACCCAGGTACCCCAGCCTCTGAGCCGCCTCTGGCATGCCCCCCTTTGGACCTAGTGCTGATTAGTCATCATCGTTTTCTCTCGCTCTCTCCTGTCCTCACCAGCAGAAAGCGCTTTCAGTCGGAGAGTAGAGAGCAAAGCACAAAACCACTTTGAAGAGACGAACAGCAGTTCCCAAAACTCCAGCGGTGAGTGTGCCCTGTGACAGGTGCCCTGTGCTGAGGTTGCCGGCTCCGTCTGCTCCCCGCTGTGGGCCGGAGCCTCCATGATGCATGCTGGCGGTGTTGGGAGGGGGCTGAGAATTAGGAGGCCAGGGCTGGGCAGAAACCCAGGGGCCTCCTTCTAGGCCTCGGGGGCATCTGGCAGACTGTGGCCCTTCCCGTCTCTTCCCCATGGAGAGAGGAACTCCTCCCTCCCCATAGCCTGCAACATCTACTCGCATGGCCCCAGAGAGCTGGGCCTAAAAGAGCCATTTCTACGTTTTTAGGGAAAACATCGTAGCCATTTTCTTTCCAGCAGAGGCAACGGGGTTACAGCGGAGAGCGCTGTGGCCTGGTAAGCCAGAGAGGCCCAGAGTTCTGGCTCCACTTTGGACCAGAAACTCATCCAACGGTTCCCTGCCAGCCCCTGCCAGCCCAAGGTTTGCCTGAGGTTCCTGGTAGTGTTTTGGCGCCCCCTGGTGGCTGCCTCCGCCAAGGCCCTGGCAGAACAGAGAGGGCCTTAGAACAGAGCTGCCCAAGGCCCCTCTCCCCAGATAGACCTGGAGGTCCAGCCTGGCGGGGCCCTGGCGGGGGGGTTGGGAGGGGTCACCAGTGGTCTCTGTCTGAGAAAGGCATAGCCAGGCGGTCTGCACAGCGACAGCCAGGAAAGAGTTCTGACTCTGGTTATATTAAAGCAAGGCACCCCGTCCCTCGCACAGTTGAAGTTCCGTTCATCATACTCGGTTTCCACTTGTGCCCAGCGTATCCTGGGCACTGCTTGTGTATAGACAGATACTGGACACAGCCAGTATCTGGGGCTTTAGGAAACAGCTGGGAACACAGATTTGAATGTGGAGGCTTCTGCGTAGGAGTCTGAGCTCCAGCTCTGTCTCTAGCCAAGGTTCGAACCTCAGCTCCGCCCCCTGTGGCTGGGGGCTGGGCCTGGACTCTCGGTTCTCTTCTGCTGTAAAGTGGGAATAGCACAGACGTCCCTCATTCAGCAAGTGTCCTGCAGAGATTACGTACCCACTCGTGTAATCTCTTTAAGTATGCCAAGTTATTCCATGGGGTGGCCCTGAGGACGCTGACAGGATCCCTTAACTGAGAGAACGTGTCGGCTCTTCCAAGCTGCTTCAACCCTGTTGAAAAATGTAATCCAGCAGCATCTCCAAGAGGTGGGCTTAAACGTGGCAGAGTTCTGCCTAAGGCCACACAGTGCTAAGCATCAGGACCGGAGCCCTGACCTCCTTGGGAGTCTCTGCTCTGAGCCAGCCAGGCTGCACCCCTGCCTCTCCTTCCACCAGAGCCGATACTCAGAACTGGGAACTGGCTGTGTGAAGGGCAGACACCGTTTACTGAGCGCTTACTATGTGCCTGGCATGTGTTCAGAGCTGTGTGTGTCTTTCCTGTCTTCATGTGTGCCCCAGCCCCGGGAGGAGAGTTATCTTTCGTTTGGGGGTGAGGAAACGGAGGCTCAGGAGCAGGGGGTGGTTGCCCTGGGTCCCCAGCTTGTAAGTGGTGGAGCCAGGACCCCAGCCTAGTCCACCCGCACCACGCTGCCACCTCCTGCGTCTGAGGCTCACCTGACAGCACCAGGCAGCGGGGGGGGCAGGTTCCAGCAGGCAGAACCCTCACAAGCACGGCCCTCCCACTCCGGGCCAGGACCTAGAAGCAGCCTCCTGTCCTGAAGCCGAGTGTGGACATGGCTCATTTTGCTCTGGGGGCTCACCTGTGGAGAGTTGAGTGTGTCCTAGAGGGGTGGCCCTGTCTGCTATTGCCCTGCCCAGTGTCCCAGCCCCACCCGGGAATCTGAGCCTGGCGCTGTGCCGCCCTCATCTGAGGGCCCCATCTGGCTCACCACTTGTTAACGATGGAAATAATGACAGTCATCCGAGAGCACCAGACCTGGAGGAGACCTAGCTAAACTGTTTCTCTTTTGCAGAAACTGCAAGTCCCCTGATTTCCAATACTTTCCCTCTCCTACAGAGTAAGTGGTGGTCCCATGGGGGGGCTGGCGAGGGCGAGGCAGGGCAGGGAATGAACTGAGTGGCCACAGCTCTCGGGGCCTTCCCAGGGCATCTGACCTTGGGCCGCCCTCCCAGGCAGACAGGGCAGCTAGCAGAGCAGGAGGAGTGCCCAGCCCAGGCGGGTGGAGGAGTTGGGATGGGGGACGAGGCAGACACCCCCCCCCCCCCCCGACAGTGGCAGCCGCCTATGTCCCCCAGCCCTGCAGGAACACAGACCTCCCCATTCCTGCCCCGTGTCAGCCATCCTCCTCCTCTCTTTCTCCTTTTCTCCTTTGGACCCCTTCTTCCTCGTCTCTTGGGCATTGACTTGAGTATTGGGAACAGAGATGAAAGAGAAGGAAAGGTTCCAATGTGCTGTCTTTCTCCCTCCTGTCCCGCCCTCCACCTCTTCTCTGCCCTTTCCGCGTCTGATCGCACTTCTTGCTTTCCTGTGGCTTTCTCCACTTTCCCTGTTCTGTTTCTTCTTCCTCTCCCTTTCCTCTGTGTCCATTGCCTTGTGTGGGGGGTTCATTCATACATGAACTCATTCGTTTGCTCAGCAAACAGTGATACCTATGTGCTTCTTCAGGCAGGCAGATGGGCTGTGGAACCAATAAGACACGGCCTCTTGCCTGAGAGCTCCTGGTCCCTCCTCCAGCCCACCCCCAGTGCCCAGAACAGTGCCTGGCACACAGTAAGCACTCAGTAAATGGCTGCCTGACCCCTCAGAGGCTCTCTGAGGCTGCACGTCTTCCTCTCCCCATCGATCCTTCCTGCCCCCAGCCTCCCCCTCACCCGTTAGTGCCAGGGGCAGATCAGGCTGGGCCCAGAGCCCCCGTGTGTGTGGGGGTTCCCAGTTCCAATCCTGCCCACAGCCCAGCAGGAAGGCGCCCAGGGTCCTTCTGCCCCTAAAACGTGGCTGCGTTTCTCCCCGCAGAACCCTACACGTGTGGCGCCTGTGGGATCCAGTTCCAGTTTTACAACAACCTGCTGGAGCACATGCAGTCCCACGCGGGTAAGCGACCCACAGCCCGTTGGGGCGCTGCAGCACCCTCACCCCCCCACCACTCCCCCGACCTAGGGAAGCCACGCTTTCCCAGAAAATAGGCACAGGACATGGGACCTGCCTTGAAGATCCCCGGTCCATCAGTTATAACCCGGGGAGGGTTGGGGGGACAGCAGGCTCGGGAGAGCACAGAGAGTGAGCACGGGGCTGAAGAAGGCTTCTGGAAGGTTGTGGCTCTCGTGTTGAGCCTAAAGGCCAAATAGGAACTGACCAGGGAGAGATGTGATAGGTGGACTTTGAGTGTGGCTTGAGGTTAGGATGAGCAGAGGCCAGAGATGGGCCCAGGGAAGGCCTTGAAGGCCAGCGCAGGGCATTTAGACTTGACCTTATGGGGAATAGTGACAGCAGTTGGCAGGCTGCTCAGGGACCACTGCCTGAAACGCCCACAACCCACTGGCTCCCTCCTCTGAAGCCCCAGCCCTCCCCCTGCTCTGCCAGCCTCTGGAAGCTGAGGCTGATTAGGGAAGAGTCTGGAGCCCGTGCTAGGCTATCCCTCAGGCAGTTGGGCAGAGGCCATTAAAATGCAAATCCAGGCTGCACCTCCTGGTGGCCCCACCTCCTCCAAGCACCTCCACTTTTTTCCATGAAGAGCTTTGGGCTGCTTTGTTCTGGTCCAGTGCTGGCAGAGAATGCAGGAGGCAATCCAGTGCAAAGCCAGGCTGAATCCCAGCCAGGCTGTGTCGGGATTAAAGGATTGACTCCATAGAGAGAAATTAAACGTCATGATCTGCGCAGTTCGCAGCGCTGCTGATAAGGGGGATCAGCCTCGAATAACACCAATCTCATTAAGAGGCTGCCGAATGGCACAGGGTAATTCCCACTAATAAACTTCCTTTCTGTGCCGGAGGGAACCCTGTCTTGCTTTGTAATAGGTCAGGAGCCTGTTTTGGCAGTAATAATACTAAAGACAGCTAACATGTAGTGAGCCGATTAGTATGTGCCAGGGTGGTTATTTCGTTCGATCTGAACAAGCCTGTTAGCTAGCTGACATTATCCCATTGTACAGATGAGGAAAATGAGGCTCAGAAAACAGAATCACTGGTCCAAACAGCTACTAACATGATTTGAGCTTTTCCTTGGTGCCAGGGCTTATTCTAAGAGTTTCACACATATTAGCTCCCTTAACCTCAAAACATCCCTCTGAGTTAAGTGTCTGTATTAGCTCTACTTTACAGATAAGGATATGGAGGCACAGAATGGCTTAGTAACTTACTGATAAATATTCTGAAAAGTCCAAGGCTATGCAGTCACCATGCTAGCCCCATGCTCTTCCTCCTTCCTGCATTGGTCCCTCCCTGGGAGACAGCCTTTATTCCAGCTTTGCATCCAGCCCTTTGTAGACCAGAAGTGAGTGTGTGAGTGTGTGTGTGTGTGCGTGTGTGTGTGTGTACCTGTGTACATAGGGATAGCCACACAGAGTACATGTTAAGTCCAGCTCAAGCTACAAATCAAGCCTTTTTACAGAGCATTTACAGTACGTCAGCCATGCAATAGCAGCATCTGAGATACGGAGAAGATCTTTTTTTTTTTTATAATATTATTCAACCAATACCAGACAGTGTTATCTAATGCTAGGCTGAGTAATTTTGATTCCAAGTCCTGCAGACAGTCAGAATGAGGGAATGACCCTGCAGCTTGTCCAGCCCCAGCGTTTTGGAGGGAGGAGGGGAAACTGAGGCCCAGAAATGGCGAACTCATAGTCACACCCACAGCCCTGGCAGAGCTGGGTTCAAACACAGGGCTTTCAAATCCCTGTGCTCTAGTGGAGAAAGTCCACCAAAAGGCTGCTGGTTTCCACTTTAAAATCTGCGCTTCCCCTTTTTAAATGTAAAATCTGGTCATTAAAAGAAATTGGGAAAATGCAGAGGAATTGGGAAATGAAGAACAGGCCATAATCTGAAAGCTAACCACTGTTACTCTTTTAATGGGTTTCTCTTCAGTCGTTTTGAACTGGGATTCATTGAGATGTAATTTACAGAAATGAAGTTCACCAATTTTTTAAAAAATATTTTATTGATTTTTTACAGAGAGGAAGGGAGAGGGATAGAAAGTTAGAAACATCCATCAACTGCCTCCTGCACGCCCCCTACTGGGGATGTGCCCACAACCCAGGTACATGCCCTTGACCAGAATCAACCTGGGACCTTTCAGTCCACAAGCCGATGCTCTATCCACTGAGCCAAACCGGTTTCGGCGAAGTTCACCAATTTTAAAGTACAGTTTGATGGTTTAACCACCAACCCAGAACGCCCCCTCCTGCCTCCGTGCAGCCAGGCCCTCCCTGCACCCCGGCCCTGGAAACCACTATTCAGATTTTCTGTTTTTTTGAGTCATTTTTGGTAGTTTATGTCTTTCTAAGAATATGTCTCTTTCATTCAGGTTATCTAATTTGTTGGACTACTACTGTTTGTAGTATTTCTTTGTAATTCTTTTTATTTCCATCAAGTTTTTTCTGATGCCCTTTACCAAGTAGATGTTTCCTTCTCTTCCTAGTTTGCTCAGAGTTTGTGTCGTGGGTGACCATTGAGTTTTGTCACATTTTAATGTGCCTTTATATCTGTGGGAATGATTTTTCTATTTTTTTTTTCCACTTAGTATAGGGCATTACACTGATTGGTTTTCGATTATTAACCTCAACTTGGATTTCTGGGATTAAACTCCTTAGTCATGATATGCTGTTCTTTCTATATATTACTGTATCTAGCTTGCTAACATTTTGTTAAGGACTTTTTGTGTATATGTTTACGGGGAAATTGGTTGTCGTTTCTTTTCTTGTAATGTTTTTGTCTACTTTTGGATCAGGATAATGCCAGCCTCATAAACTAAATTTCTAATAAATATACTGAAAAGTCAAAAAACACACACCACACTTTGAAGACACGAGAGTATGAGATGCTTTAGGTTACTTGGGTGTCACTGGGACCCCCTCCCCCATTTCAGAGCTAGAATTCTGGGGTTGTGTTTGGGGGGGGGTGGGCTCCCAGCCAGACCCGGGTGCTGTGATCCCCATTTGCTCAGTACTTACTCCACGCCGGGCACTGTGCTCCGCCCTTTCCCTGCATTACCTCTTGTTAATCCTTCCAGCAATTGTGTCACATCTGTGTGATTATCTTCATTTTTCCAAATGATGAAAATGAGGCTTCACAATCTGATGCTAGCTGTGTAAGGTGGAGCCAGGATTCAGCTCCAGGCCGCAGTCCCAGAGGGCATGCTTGCCCTCACCCGCCACACTCTGGTTCTCGTCTGTTAGCCCACAGGCCTCTGATACTTGAGGGTAACACACTATCCCCTTGGTGCCCACAGCGGACAACGAAAACAACATCACCTCTAACCAGTCCCGATCGCCACCTGCTGTTGTGGAAGAGAAGTGGAAACCCCAGGCCCAGAGGAACAGTGCCAACAACAGTAGGTCTCTTCCAGGCTGGAGCGGGGGGGGGGGGGGGGGGGGGGGGGGGGGGAGGGGGGCTCATGGAGGTCTGCCCCACGCATCTCCAACCCCCGCTCTGGTTGCTCCCTTCTGCCCGCATCCCCACCACCTGTGCCTCCCGGGGTGACGGAAGGCCATGCATAAGTTTCCAAAGCACTCTCACACTTAAGACCTCGTAGGATCGGCAAAAGGGGGCCCGGGGAGAGGAGGTGATCTGTTTATGATCAGAGAGCACAAATCAGTGACAGGATCAGAACTGGAATCCACTCTCACAATTTCTGTTGGTTTCTCTTTCCTGGCATTTTGGCTTCCTGTATTTTATTCACTGGAGATGTCTTCGTTAGCAGCCATTGCGATACCGAGGAAGGGGTTAGACTAGTTGGCTTCAAAAGTCTGGGTGACTGGCCCATGCAGCAAGTATGTTGCACACATATACCACTCTGTTATAGTCCCACGCCCATGGCAGGCATTGCTAATCAATCAGTCACAGAATGTTACTCTCATGAAACGCATATAATTTGTGTGCAAGATGAAATCCGTTCATAATTCCGCATACTAGATGCTGGGAGTATTAGTCTGCTGCTGGATCAAGGAGCCTCAAATGCCAGGGTTAATCAGATCTCTCCTTGTGTCCCCTGCCAGCCGCGGCCAGTGGGTTAACATCCAACAGCATCATCCCTGAGAAGGAGCGGCAAAACATCGCAGAGCGGCTGCTGCGGGTCATGTGCGCTGACCTGGGAGCGCTGAGCGTGGTGAGTGGGAAGGAGTTCCTTAAACTGGCCCAGACGCTGGTGGACAGCGGCGCCCGCTACGGGGCTTTCTCCGTCACCGAGATCCTGGGCAACTTCAACACGCTGGCACTGAAGCACCTGCCGCGCATGTATAACCAGGTGAAGGTGAAGGTGACGTGTGCCTTGGGCAGCAACGCCTGCCTGGGCATCGGCGTCACCTGTCACTCGCAGAGCGTGGGCCCCGACTCCTGCTACATCCTCACCGCCTACCAGGCCGAGGGCAACCACATCAAGAGCTATGTGCTGGGCGTGAAGGGAGCGGACATCCGTGACAGCGGCGACCTGGTGCACCACTGGGTGCAGAATGTGTTGTCAGAGTTCGTGATGTCGGAGATCAGGACAGTGTACGTGACGGACTGCCGGGTGAGTGCGTCCGCCTTCTCCAAGGCCGGCATGTGCCTCCGCTGCTCAGCCTGTGCCTTGAACTCGGTGGTGCAGAGCGTGCTGAGCAAGCGGACGCTGCAGGCCCGCAGCATGCACGAGGTCATCGAGCTGCTCAACGTGTGCGAGGACCTGGCGGGCTCCACCGGCCTCGCCAAGGAGACCTTTGGGTCGCTGGAGGAGACCTCGCCGCCGCCCTGCTGGAACTCGGTCACGGACTCGCTGCTGCTGGTGCACGAGCGCTACGAGCAGATCTGCGAGTTCTACAGCCGGGCCAAGAAGATGAACCTCATCCAGAGCCTCAACAAGCACCTGCTCAGCAACCTGGCGGCCATCCTGACGCCCGTGAAGCAGGCGGTCATCGAGCTGAGCAACGAGAGCCAGCCCACCCTGCAGCTGGTGCTGCCCACCTACGTCCGGCTGGAGAAGCTGTTCACAGCCAAGGCCAACGACGCGGGCACGGTCAGCAAGCTGTGCCACCTCTTCCTGGAAGCCCTCAAGGAGAACTTCAAGGTGCACCCGGCACATAAGGTGGCCATGATCCTGGACCCGCAGCAGAAGCTGCGGCCTGTCCCGCCGTATCAGCATGAGGAGATCATTGGCAAGGTGTGTGAGCTCATCAACGAGGTCAAGGAGTCCTGGACGGAGGAGGCCGACTTCGAGCCCGCTGCCAAGAAGCCGCGCTCCGCCACTGGCGAGAACCCCACCGCTCAGGAAGACGATCGGCTGGGCAAGAACGAGGTGTACGATTACCTGCAGGAGCCCCTCTTCCAGGCCACCCCCGATCTCTTCCAGTACTGGTCGTGCGTTACCCAGAAGCACACGAAACTCGCCAAGCTGGCCTTCTGGCTCCTCGCGGTTCCGGCCGTGGGGGCCAGGAGTGGGTGTGTAAATATGTGTGAACAGGCGCTTCTCATCAAAAGGAGGCGACTGCTCAGCCCAGAAGATATGAACAAACTCATGTTTCTGAAATCCAACATGCTTTAAGACTTCCACTTCCGAACTAAAGGAAAGCAAAAGAGAACGGTAGGAAAAGAATACACAACACTGTCGCAAACAAAGGAAAGGAATTTAAGTTCTAAACACTGTGGACCTCATTATCAACGCCCCCTGGAAACTTAAGTGCTTTTTTCAGTGTGTGTGTGTGTGCATGTGTGTGTCCAAGCACGCGTGCCGCGGGTGCGGGCACGAGGCTCTTTGGCTCGTCTGCGTGGCCACAGTAGCTTCACGCGCACGTGCACACACATACTACCCTGGTGCATGTCCACGCCTGCTCGTGGGCACGTGTGCATGAAACTGGGTGTGTCAGGAAAGCCGAGTGTGTGGGAAAGGGAAAACGCTCACCTCGTTTCCTCGGCAAGGGGCTTCGAAGACTTGGTTTTCAGGTGTGCAGGTTGGTAAGACGCTGATGTTGCAAACCGTTCAGGCAGCTGAGATCTAAAGTGACTTGACGCTCTCTGTCCTCAGCCCATAGTCCCCCTTTTCCCTTCGTGCCCCTCCCCCCCACCCCTCCTCACCCTAACGCGCCCCGCCCCGCCCTCCCCGGCTGCCCTGCGATGGATTCCTCAAACTGCATCAGATGGACAGTTTCTGCACTGGACTTTGTTCTTGTTCACCTTCAGGGCATTGAGCAGCTGCCTTCGAGGCACTCCCAGGTGTCCCGGGGGCAGCCGCCTTAGAAACACACCTATCTATCTCCCCAAATCAGGAAAGGAGACTTTAAGAATAGAAAGCTGACTTTTGGCTTTTTAATATAAGAAAGAAAAAAAAAGACGTATTTCAGAGAAGTATAGATACTATCTCCACTCCTTAATTCTTTTCCTAACATTTTAGCTGTTTTTTTACCTTTTTGTTTTGTTCTTTCAAGTTTGATTTAGACTCTGCTAGGAGGCACTGAATGTCTATAACTTATGTTTTGAAGGTTGTTGTTTTTTTTTTTAATTGCCTTTTTTGTTCCTCAAGTCACACTGTAAACTAGCTCATCTCAGTGGTATATTCGCTCTCCTAAGGTTTTCATTAGCCTTCCCTGTACAGTCCCGTGTCTGTGTATTTGAACAGCCAAGGCCACGCACTTGTCTGTGCTGTGTGGAGACCAGGAGCGGGGTGGGAGTCGCAGGTTCCCCGGGGGGTGGGGTTCGATGGAAGCCATAGGGACGCCTGTGGTTTAGGACTGCTCCTGAATGTACGTGAAGGCCCGCCCTCCTGGCTCGCCGTGTCCGGTACTGCGAATGTCCGACTTATATACCCAGAGTGCATTACACTACTCGCCACATCACTGACACTCTCAGCTCAGCAGGGACTCCTGAGCTGATCCACGTTCATTCACGTCCGTCACACCTCAGACCCACCACCTCCCCACCCCTCCCCAGGACCCCAGGGGTGCCAGTGGGTCCGTTGCCCACAGCCCTGGGGGTCCCCGCACTTGAGCCTCAGCCCTCCTTCCAGTCCAATAGTTGAGCACGGTGCCTTGTGGGCCAAACGGTTGATGTATGGAGGGTGGAATGGCATTAGGCCACACTGAACTTGATGCTGTGAAAGATGTAGGCTTTTCTCTCCACAAGCAGTTCCGTTTCTACACACTCAGTCCAAACACGGAGGGGGGCCCCTCCCCTTCCCCCCATAAGAGGTGGTTCCGTCAGGATCAGCGATCAGCCCCGGCCCACCTCTCTGTGAATAAAGTGCTGGTGGTCTCCCGTCCTCCGGTGCCCATGGCTGTGGCGTAGAGATGGGGATACCAAGGGCTTCAGGCTGAGGACGGCCACGTGGCTTCCGCATAGGCACATTCTACCGTCTCAGGGGCGAGGGCCACGCCACCCCTTCCTCCTAAGAAAGCATTACTCAACTGCCAGATACCTCGACTACAGAAAGCACTGTACCCTGCCCTCTCCCAGTCCGGGGCAGGTGGGCAAGTGACGCTGGTATAGAAACACTGTCCCCGGGGGCCTCGCCTGCTCACTTTGCCTCACGAGACCTACCCCTCCGAGTCTTGGATGTACTGAAATGTGTGAGCGTGGGCCGTGGGCACGTTCTCTCCAGCAAGCCATGGCCGCAGCCTCCGCCTGCCACGTCCTCGCCCAGAGAAGGGCTCGGTGTTTCCTTACAACGTCTCCAGCTGGGCTCACCCATCGGAAGAGCCTCCATTCGCACTGGCCGACCACCTGATGTCACTTCCCAGAGTGTCTCGGCAGATTTGGGACCTCCGGGGCCTTCGAGAAGGTGGCTGCAGGGGTGCTGAGGAGTGACCAGTACCTCCAGCTCCAGGTTCCTCTGGCTCTGCTCTGCTGCCGGGGAAGGGGCCACGCCGGGAGGGTCAGAGCTGCTCCCCTCGTGTGGTCGGTGGAAACGGCCTTGCGGCCCATCCTCCCTCTATGTGGAGCAGAGCTGTGTGCTGGTGTTGCCCGTTTTGGGTCCAGTTCGTTAGGAAATAGGCATTTCGTGTTCTTGTAAAGCCATCAGAGACCAAGTCCAGATGTGCATTTAGAGTCTTTGGACCACGGGATGTCAGCCCTCCAGAATGAAATTCGAGTCTCACCAAATTCTAGGTACCGAGTCACGTGTCGTCACCTGTTCTTCAGTTCCACCGTAGTGTAGTCCTTAGGACAGGTGCCGAAAGCTGCCTCCTGGGGCTGCCTCGACCACCTGTGGTGACGAGGTGGCAGGTAGCCATCTCTCTCTTGCAACCTCTGGTTCCCCAGAAACTGGTGTCGCCAACAGCAAAGACGGTACCCAGGTGCCCCTCCGTCTGCTTCCTCACACGGGCAGTTCCCATAGTGCAGATCCCGCTGTCACCAACCGCTTAACAACCCAAAGATCTCACAGGTCCAGCCACTGGCCCCCAATTTATAGCAATATCCACCTTGTTCAGATTCTAGCTCAGCCAAAGGATGGAGGTCGGCTCTTCCACTTGATCTCCAGGCACTGGACCTGGCATCAACCTGCGGAAGGGTCTTGTCTCCTGCTTCCTGCTCCTCTGACAGCCGTGGGACTTCCCAGCCCAGGCCCGCGGCAGCTGGCAGACCAGGGACCGTTCCTGTCATGTTCTGGGCAGCTCCAGGTGTTCGCCTGCTGACTTGGACACAACTCCTCTCAAGCCATGTGATTCCCAGGACGAAACGGGTCTTTGCTTTGGCGTACACGGACCCAAGAGGAGACTGCGGGGGGTTGGCCCCTCCTTTGAGGCCAGCTGGCTTCGCCCAAGCCAAGGACCGTGCCTCATGGGTGGTCCTCAGATTTGGAGTAGCCAGTGGGTCTCGACTCCACCAAGAGCAGCGGTGCCATCCCAGTCATCATGAGTGGATGCTCCTGTCCCAGCAACGTCCTCCCTTCCCTGCGCCTGGGTCAGCCAGCTAGGCCTCCCCTGGGTGGTAGTTAGAAAGCGGAAACACAAGGGAGGGGCCCCCTGCTGCATCTGCTTTCAGCCCACCTGGCAGCCTCCTGCTTGGCCTTCATAGTGGCTCTTGGCTGGGAAAGGCCGGATGGCACACTGAGGAGTGTGGGTCTCCATCCGGGATTCTAGAAAGGACTGTTTACACCAGGTCCATAGGCTGCCAGGAGTTCTCGCCTTCGGTTTGCTCCTGTCCTTCGCTTTCAAGAAACACCGGAGGAAAACTGCAGGGCAGTGTTCCACTGTGGAGCCGGGCTTCTGTCTTGGGGAGTCCCCCGTGCTTGCGGGAGGCTGCCTGCCTCCTCCTGGACCTGTACGGGGCTCCTTGGAGAGTGGGCCCCTGAAGGAATGTCAAGGATACAGCGCATGCTCTCTGGGCTCCACAGGGCCACAAGGAAGGTTAGAAATGGAGCTGGGATGCGGATGGAGAAGGAGGTCCCGTGAGAAATGGCCCAGAGGGGACAGTACCTGGATGTTGTCATCGTGATGGACATGCTTGCAGAGATGGGAAGAGGAAGTGCACAGGGCACGTGGGTGGGCCCCTGCCCCCTTGAGCTGGACTGAGTTCATGGCTATGTGCTGGCCTTGGGGACAGGCCAACGCCTGTGTCCCTGGAATGTACCTGAAGGAGGGCTCCTAGACAGGCCGCTGCTTTAGACAGAACCGAGAGTTTGCGAAGGAAGGCTCAGGCTGTCCTTTGGAGACGGGAGATGAGGGCTCCTGTCTCGGCCCTGCCTGCCCGGGCCCAGCCCCCCGTATCCACCTGGGCCAGTGGGAGAATTGGGATGGGGCTGCCCCTCTCTTCACTGTGGCTAATGTTTGCTAGGCCAGTTATGGTGAACCAATGATACAGTGTTTTCCCTCTCCTGGTTCCCTCCTGGTTCCCCCCTCAGGATTTTCTGGAGGATTTGATTGTTTCTCTCTGGCTCTCATTTGGGTTTGAGGATCGTAGTCCGTAGAGGCCTGCCTTTCCCTGCAGGGCCCTGTGCTTTCCTCGCAAAAAGGCACCTGCTCCCGAGTGGATGAGGGTGGAGATCCTGTTGGTCTGTTCATGCCCCCACCGCCGCCACCATGGCGTCGCTTTAAAGATTCAACTCCTGTTCCGAGGAGGATCTGCTGGGTTTGCAGTTGGGCGTCAGCATCGGACCCATGAGGGTCCTACCCATCCACTGGGCACCTTGACTCTTCAAACCAAAGTTCCTTACGGGGGCACAGCCCAGCCTTGACTGCAGCCTCAGGGGCCTGGGATCCCTGTGGCGCTTCCTGAAGTCCAGGTTGGCGGAGACCTTGGGGTCTGAGACCAGCTGGAAGGAGGGGCTCCTCCCACAACCCAGGTGCCAGCCAGTCCCTGCCGGGGACCCCCTCCCGCCCAGCCAGGGCGGCTGGGTTCCCAAGCAGTGAGCAAGCTCGTGGACTGGCCTAGGGCTGGGACTCACCATCCAAGAGACAGAGGGACCTGCGGGACTGAAGGCTCAGACCCACCGGGCAACGTGTCCAGGGCCATTCAGATCCCAAGCATCAGGAAATCATTTTGTACAACCGCCCGAAGCAGAGATATTTTTTAAAAAGTATAAATTATTTTCAGTTCTCTTCTGATCCTACCTTTGTCTTTTCCCCACAACTTCCCGTCGGTGATTCTTTCACATCAGGTAAATCTTGAGAAAGCCTTGGTGCCCCTCCCTCCCAGGCCCCACTCCGTAACCATGTGCGTGCACCCCCATCCTTTCTCAGTAGTGAAGACGTTCTAGGCAATACCATAGACACATCTGACTGTGTCTCTCTTCGAGTGCAAGAAACTCAAGTCATCTTAAAAAAAAAAAAAAAAAATCCAAAAAAATTTACAAAAAAACAAACACAAAAAAATATCTTTTTTAGGCCAGAGTTTTCTACAGGTATTAATGAATATTTTTCTTAATCCTTATAAGTTTTATGTGTTTAATATTTCTTAATACCGGTAGCATTAATTTATACTTTTGTAGCAACACAATATTTTTATAAACAGCCAGTGCTTGGCTCAAGTCTCCACGAGGGGTTTATGCAGGGCCATCTTGGGACCCTGTGTACCATGTACTGTATTTAAAAAAAAAAAAAAAAGTTACCTAGTGTCACCCTTGCTGTGTTAATTAACAAAAGACATTGTTTGCGATCTCCTGTGTCCCTGTGGATCCAACAGCCCGTGGGTCCGACAGCTCTGCAGGGGGTCACATTGCATGGGGGTTGAGTTGACGGTTCTCGTGTGATGTGTGAGCCCCCGAGACCAAACTTGTGGGTTTATTTAAGGGTTTTCTGTTTGTCCTTTGGGTTTTTCGTTTCACTTTGTCTGGGTCCCTGGTACTGTTTCTCCATTTACAGCCAAATCAATTTCGTGATGTTTCACACTTTTACTGATGTCAAATGGAGGAGAGGAACAGAAAAAGGAAAGATTTTTACAAAGTAATAAAATTTAAAACTGAGCTGTTTAAATGTTGCTGTTTTTAACTGTCTGTTCTTGTCCAAAAGTGGGACATTCCCAGGGAGAAGAGGAAGGTTCCACTTGGTTCCTTAAATCGCCAAAAGCCCCCGCCCAGAATTCAGAACCCCTCGACCCCATGAATTCTTGCAACATTATTTCCCAGTTGGTCGATGCCAAGGCAAAAGACATCCTTTTAATGGTTAGAGAGGATCAGTTGCTTAAATGATTTCATGTCGGTGTTGTATTTATGGTTTTACAATAAAACGACCTTTAGGAAGATGGCAGTGTGTGGTGGTATTTCTTGGGTTTGGGGTTGGGCTTGTCATCCAGTTAGGAGCATCTACTGGTGAGCAGAGATGCATCAGAGGCAGTGCACCTGGGGGTCACAGCTGGAGACCATCCCAAGGTCAGTGCTGCTAGCTCATCTGAGCTCTTTGCTTACCTCCAGCACCAGATCTGGCTCAGCCAATGTTTGATAAATGATGGAGGGACATGGCCAAGGGGAGACGTGGTCCCTACAGGCCTGGCTTATGGACGTGGTCCTGTGGAAGAAAGGATGGATTTCATCTGAGTCCCACAGACCCAGTGCCTAAGGGACAGATCCAAGTTCGCCTTGCCCAGCGGTCGTTCCGTGCCTCTTGTGAGCCTGTGGCCTTGGCCTCCCCAGTGATGTGTGGGGCGTTACGTGTTGTGTGTGACGTTTTGTTTTCTGAGGAAGCGTGTCCGGGACTTTGCCAAATTCCTGATGGCGTCTGCGAGCGCCCTCCACGGTGAATGGCTGAGTGGACTTACCCCACCGCAGGCCCCGCCCAGAGCCTCACCCGACAGGCACGGGCACCGCAATGCTCCGATTGAATAGAGTCCAGCTGAAGGCAAGAGGGACAAAGATGCCATTGGAAGATGCGCTGTGGCCTGAGTGGGCACAAGGGTGATGGCCCTTCAAGCAGGAACACCTGTGCAAAGGTGACATCGCCGTCTCGCTGTCAAGGTAGGCGAATGCCAGACACCCATTGCCTCTCTATCCCTGCCTTCAACCAGGTGCAGGCTGCTCTTGAAGAGAGTGTGCTGCTTGGGTCAGCTGAACACGTTCCATCGAATCGCACACACAACAGCTCCTGTGGGCTCCGACTGGGCCGGCCTCCCAGGGGCATCAGCCCACCCTCCGAACCATCCTGTGGGGGTTTCCTTCTGTTGGTGGTGTGGACAGCCCTGGGCCAGCAGCGGAAGGGTAACCGAGGAGTTTCTGTGTGGTCTAAAGCCAGGAGTCCCACTGCAGCTGACAACCCTCCCCACACCTTGGAGCATCACCATCAAGACCAGGGCCTGGCCCAGAGCCTTCCTACAGCAGAAGGGCCAGCCTCTGGATGGTCAAGTTTAAAAAAAGAGTACGTTTAAAAATAGCCACATCTATTTTGTGTCAGAAATGATGGACTACTTGAGAATCCAGTGAGTCCCCAGGGCAGCTACTTTGCCAACAAAGATTGTGGGGCCTCCGGAGATGAGCCTCACGGACTCTGGACTCGGGGGTCACAGGCGTGCTTCAGCCCCACCGCACCCCTGAGGGATGGAGTCAGGATCCAAGGGAATTTTTTGCTGGAAAGGCTTTGGCAAATGTCACGGAGACAGATGCCTCAGGCCTGGGCAGGGCTGGTGAACCTCAGGAGGCCCTGTCTCTAGGGGCTGCTCAAGTCCGCCCCGCCCCCCTCCAACCCTCGGCAAGCAGGGTGCAGGCCCTGGGCTGCCAGGACTTCCTTTTCTAGAGACTTGAGAAGCCCAGATGTGTATATGGAAGCTCAGTGTTTTAATGGCACATTCAGAGCTGTAAAAAGTACCTTCCAAGCCACACACCCCATCCACCTGCGGGCCTGCCTATGCACCTGTGGCTGGCGCCCTCTGATTTAAACATTTGTTCTTCAGGTCACTCTTCAGAGTGGCACCTTCAGCCGCCACAGGTGGCTCTGCTGTGCAAGGCATGTGTGGGGGGAGCAAGGTATGGACATGGTGTGATGACATTTGGTTGTCGCTTCCCCCTGAACCCACTGCCCAGACTCCACCCACTTGTGCCCAGAGAGCCCTGGCCATGACCACAGATGTGTCCCTCAGGACAGCCCTCTCCCAAGCACTAGACTTTGGAAGAGACCGCAGGAGGGGGACTCTGTGTGGTCTGACCAAGAGGGTTGCAAAGATTTCTACACCTAAATCGTCGCTCTGGGTTTATCCCCTCAACAACAGATGTGGGATTCCCTTCTTCTTGATGGGTCTCTTAAGCACATGGGCTAATGGCATGAGAAGCAGCCTTGACCGAAGTAGCCCCGGCCCTTAGCAGGCTCACCCCAGGGAGAAGCAGCCCTGCCTAGGTTTCTGCTGGCCAGCCAGCTTCCACTTCAGGACCCGAAGCTGGGCTCCCCTCAGCAGCAGCCGCACCCCGCCGGGCTCTGGGTGGATGGAGCTAGCAAGAGAGCATCATAACCCAGATGTTTGTATATTCAGTGTGTCTAATCTGGAGGCTCCTAGAGTCACGCTCTTGGGCCAGGTTGGTGCCTGAGTCATTAGTATGGCCTACGAAGGGAGGAGAAGCCAGCCGGACCGAGGGCTGCTGGTCCTGGCCCAGGACCCTGCTGGTCGTCATGGACAGAATGTGAAGGTCTGTGAACATTCTCCTGGGGCCAAGGGCTGGGGAAGGGGTCCCAGGAGATGGGAACTCGAGGGCCTGGTTGGGAAACAGCCCAAGGCTTTTCAGCTCCCGGCAGCTGGCGCTGGGGACGTGGCTATGGCCAAAGTAAAACGGAGGGGGTTCCATGCGGTGAAGAACGGGAATTATTTCAGGCACTGACCCCCCTGGGCACATGGGGCACGTTATTCTGACCCTGGGTCGCTGGTGACCCGTCAAACCTCCCCCAGAAACCAGTACCCAGAGCCGCCCCCCTCCTCTAGCTTTATGAAAACAAAACAATCCTATTTTATACTGTTGTCAAGCAAAGGGAACTGTGTTCTGTGTCATAATTTGCATAGCCAATTTCACGCAGGGAAGATGGTTCTGTTACATTTCCTCCACACACATTTCCCACTTCTGGGGCAGGCGGGGCTATTCCTGCCCGCCAGCTTTGTCTCCCCCTCCTGCCCCCATCTCATTACACTAGGGTAACAATGAACAGTCAGGACATGGAACTTCAGGAGTCCACGATTTGGCTTTTATTTGAACCCAGGTCTCTCGGACTGGCCTGCCTGATGTGGAACCCTGGGCCAGACACTGGCCTGCAGCCTCCCCGCCATCCTCTGGCCTTGGACCGCTGGCTTTGGACCCGTCAGTTGGAGAAGCGCAGCAGCTCCTCGTCTCCTGTGGACATAGAGGCTCGGGGAGTAGGTGTGGAGTTCGCCTAAGGGTCCAGGGCTGGGAGGGTTGGGAGAGGGTGCTTCGTGGAGGGGGAAAGGCAGCTTGGGCCGAGCTGGGGCCTTGGGCCTGGCTTGAGGCCAGAAATGCGCTTGCTGAGTGGCTAGATGTCCCCACAGTGCATTCCACAGGATGATCTGATTTTCTGCCTCTTCTGGCTTACTTTAGGTGCCATTTCCCAGCGGGGAGATAAGGCCCTGTAATCTTAAGTGGCTGCTGTTCCCGCAATGCTATTACAGGCATACCTCGGAGATATTGCGGGCTGGGTTCCAGACCAGCGTAGCAAAGCCACTACCACAATGAAGTGAGTGGTGATATCTGTGAAGTGCAATGAAGCGAGGTGGACCTGCCCTGTCCTCCTCATAGCATCTCACCATCATTATCAGTAACAGGTGCCGTTAGCTGAGCACTACCAGTGCCAGGCACTGGGAAGCCTGGGAAACAAGTGCTTTGTCCCATTTTACAAGAGAACACTGAGGCCAAAACTGGCACTTGCCCGGTGTGGCCAGCCCGAATGTGGCAGCACCAGAATCAGCCCAGTTCTGCCAGGCTCCTCAGACTGCCCTGCACACCCTCTGCCTACCCTAGTATACCCGGTACCCCGGGTACCCCATCCAAGCTGGGCTGAGGCCCCGGGAGTGGGTGGGCTGGTCACCTGGTACAGAGTCCAGAACTCAGCTCTCCAGGCCCCTATCTACAGGGCTCCCCAACCTGGACCCCAAGAGCCCCTTGGCCCAGCCTGGCACCCCACAGGGCCTCCTACCATCGCCAGGGACGCCGCAGTACTCCTTGCACTCCTTCTCGGAGTAGAACTTGTTGCCGTTGCCTTGGCAGCCCCCGTATTGAAAGAGGATGCACTTCCCCTGGACGGCATCGAATGCCCAGAGCTGGACGAAGGCTCGGCAGGGGCCGGGGACTATGGGGAGATTGCAGGCCGCTGTGGAGGGGAGGGAGGCACAGCATTAGTAATCCTTCCGACTGGCTAACGTGAGGCACAGGACCTGAGCCAGGGGACCTTGCTCATCTCGAACACCTAGTCCCATTCTTCTAGACTGGGAAGCTGGCACCTGTGAGAAGAAATAACTTGCCTACCGTCACCCACATGCAAATGGCACTTCCTACGACTGCAGGAAACTCGCCCTGGATATCCACCCCAGGAACACCCTCTCTCAGCCACCGGTTCACTTGGCAGGTGGTCCATCGGGAGGACGGTGTTGTGAGCTGCAGCGTGCACAGCGGCAAAGGGCTGGACTCACCCACGGTTCTGCAGGTCTGCAGACACTCCTTCTCCGAGACAAAGTTGTTGCTGTTGCCTAGGCAGCCGCCGTATTGGAAAGGCTCACAGGCCATGGATGAGCCATTATAGAAATACCTCCTGACCATCCCTAGGCAAGGACCTTCTGCGTAGCCCAGTTGGCAGGCATCTGGGGAGGGGCGGGACAGCAGCGCTTACTGAGTGCTGGTGTGCAGGCTGGACTCTTCGCATGTGTCATCTCAATTAGTCTCACCTCTGCACCACGAGGAAGGATTACCAACTAATTTTATAGATGACATTGATGCTGAGAGGTAAAGCGACTTGCCCAGGGTCACCCAGAGCTGAGGTTCAAAATCATGTCTGTTGGACTCCACAATCAATGCTCATTTCACTCCAGAACACGGGGAGTTACCAGCGACCCACAGACCCACCATCCCATGTTGGTCCATTCGGCCCAAAGCCTCTGTAACAGTAGGAGTTGATAACACACTCACCAGCACGCATGCCAGACAGCCTGACCTCTTCACCGAGCTCCGCCCCCATGCCCTGATGGAGCAAAACCCTACCTGGATACCTGGACACAGCATGCATTCCCCATTCAGCCATGAAGTCCTAATCTCCTCACCCCTGCATCCTCGGAGCAACTCCAGCCTCTTCGCTAACCCTCTCTTTCAGGTCCATCACTTCCTTCCCTGACTGCCTCCCCCACTTGACCAGAAGTTCCCAAAAGACCTGGGTGCTTTGTCTCCGTGACTCCAGGGCCCAGCACCCAGTCTGGGGTGGAGCAGGTTCCGTGTTGGCCGAGGGAGTTGTTGGTAAATACTGTCAACTACAGGAAGCCTCCCTCCATCCTTCCCCACCTTGCCCCCAGCCTGGTGGCCGGCTCAGCAGGTGGCTATGCTGTGGTACAGATGAGGAAACCACGGCTGGGAGGCCACACTGTGAGACAGGGCGAGCACTGGCTTTCTACCATGGAGCTGAGTCCATGCTTTGTCTCCTCTCTCCCTCACACCCCTGCACAGGGCAGAGGACTTGATTTGCCTTTCCCAGGCCTAACCTGGACTCTAGTAGGAAAAAAAGGGGGATTTTATGGTCGTGAGGGCAGCCAGGGTGAGTCAGCCATGGGTCCTTCCTTTCTGGAGTGTGACAGAAGAGGGTGGAAAGGTGCGTGATCATTACCTTCTTTCTTCATTAAACCAGTTACCAGTTGCCCAGCCCCCGAGCCTTCCTGTTCCTGGGGCAGCACAGCCCGCCGGGCTCTCTGGGGAGACGCAGAAAAGAAGCGGTTGCAGGGGTCTTGCCAGTATTGCTCACCTGTACCCCTAGAGTACATACATCATTTGCGTTGGGGATCAGGCTGCAGACAGAAGTGCAGATACTAGACTGGCTAGTGACTTGTTTCCCAGAGAACTTCAACCTGAATTCCAGAATGGGCATGATGGGACAGATTTCTGAATTGAAATGAAAAATTAGAACCTCGAGGTATAACAATACCTCACATCCAACCTCCAGTTGAAGTGCCAGAAGACTGTAATTATGGAAAAGGAATCTACCCCACAGTTGGTAGTGCTCCCATGTGAGAAGCTTGAAGGCACTGGATAAAGAAGATGTGGTACATATATACAATGGAATACCACTCAGCCGTAAGAAGGGATGAAGTAGCGCCATTTGCAATAACTCGGATGGACCTTGAGAACGTTACGCTAGGTTAAATAAGTCAGAAAAGAGTTAAAAAACCATATGACTTCACTCACATGTGGAACATAAAACTGAAACTCGTGAACACAAACAGCAGTGCGGTGATGACTAGAGGGAAGGGATTGGGGGAAGCAGGGGGTCCTAATATATGGTGACAGGAGAAGATTTGACCTTGGGTGGTGGGCACACAGTGCAATCTACAGATCTTGTAACATAGGAACCCACACCTGACACCTGTATGTTCATGTTGACCAGTCACCCCATAAATTGAATAAAAACAAAACAGAACACAATGCATTTATAAGTTGTATGTTGGCTGTAATACATGGCATTTTTCTAATCGTCTTCATGTATTGTTTAAGAAATAATAAGTACTAGGAATAGAGGCTCAACAAGAGACAGTGAACCAGCCTCCACACAATTTAGACACTTAGGGGAGAGAGAGAGCATGAAAAAAAAAAGTAATACACATTAAAGTGAACTCATCTTAATGTAAAATTAAAATTACATTATTAATGCTATAATTTTATGCATCAAAACTTCCCTATGAAGAGTTTCGTCTTATTTTAAAGCAGCTTTATATTTATTGATAGAGAGTTTGATGCACCGAAAGATTCACCTTTGAAAAACATTGAAGTCTCTAAACCGTCACAAAGATCAGAGAGACTATCCAAATACTAGTACATGTATTTATCCCCCAAGTGCCGCTAACTAGGAAGAAGCTCTCTATGAAAGAACAATTTACAAAGTTTATCCGCATCATTTTCCTAAAAATTAGATACTCAATAATATTTGAATGTTGAAATAATAGAAATGAAATTTGTCATTTAAAAAAAATACAACTTTGCCAGAAGAGGATGGAATGTTCATGTCCCATAGCTGTAATCCAGGTTTTTAGAAAGCTTGGCACAACATTCTATGTGCCATACTCTTGAAAACAATGGTCTGGTGCTATCGAAATCCCGAGGTGAAACTGTCTGAGTGGAAGTTGAAACACAATCACTACTTTCCTTGAAATCAGGGACTCTCAAGATTCCACAGTCTCAACACACCCCAAGGAGCTGAAGCCTTGCCCTCGTCCTTTTTGGGATAGCATTTGCTAGAGGGAGGATGTAAACGGAAGCAAAAAGAGTTAAAAGCCTTACTTGTCCTCCTGCAGGCTCGTTGGGGCCGTTGAAGGTGCCAGTGCCAACGGACATGGGAAACTGTGAGTAGAAAGCACATATTAGAATTACTTGTTGCATTAGACCAGTTTGCGTCAACCAACATTGCATAATACCCAGGATAGAACGTCAGTCCATGCTTGATGTTAATCCCTGAAAGGAATAACAAAGCAGTAACCAATTCCTGAATTGAATCGTGGGCATAGGCAAGTTTTATTCCTAAAAGCAATGAAGAATCCAGGGGGAAATGCCAGCCTAGAAATCAATACTCAGGACCCTCCAGTAGCAAGAAAGGGTCTGGCAGGCTTGGACTCTGTATTTTATGGGGTCATTAACTAGGGAAATTTGGAAAATGTAAAGTCATTAACTAGGAAAAGGAAATCAATCCCAGTGGCCTTGTTCAGTATCTACAGTTGTTCAGCACTGATCTTGTCACCGGGACGGGGGGGGAGGGGGGGGTGGAGATTACAAAAATGTGGGAGAAGACACCATCTCCATCTCACTGGGTAGACAAGTTGGTACACATGGAACCGTACGCCGAGAAAAAGCAACATCGTAATAACAACTAATTGCTAAAAAATAATAATAATAACACCAGCCCCTAAACAACTGGGACTTATGGCCACAGCAGTGATCGGGACAACGTAAAGAAAAAGGGGGCAGGGGGTGGAACATTTGTCCTTCAAATCGTAGAGACATCTGTCCTTCAAATCGTAGAGACAGACATCCTCTAAAAGTGCTTTCTCCTAACCTTGACGTTGCTTGGAGCCTTCTTTAAGAAATAAGTCTCTTGTGGTAGAGAAATAAGTACTTGGAGTTCAAGAAGTCCACTTCATTTTTTTTTTTAATTCATATAAAACTACAATGAAAGCTTTTAAAATTACAAGTAGCATCTGCAATATAATCCCACTTAATAAGAGTATATGTAAACCCGTGCCTCTGTCTACCCAATCTTCCTGCCATTTGGCCTCCCCACACGCGTGCGCGTCAAGATTCCTGGAATGATGTGGATGCCGGCAGTTTCCGGGTGGTGGAATTTTAAAAGAACTCTAATGTTGTTACTACTTTTCTGCATTGTTTTAATTCTTTATATATGTTAGTTTTTATCAAATCAGTGGTAATGTCTCTTTAAAGTGCAGAAGCAAACAATTTGTTAACTGTTAATTCTATGCAGGAATAAGGACATTGTCCTTTTTTTTTTTTTTTGCTTTCTTGTAGTTTTTCAATTTTCAAGAATATGTTTCTAAGGAAACATTATATATATTTATACACACACAGATTTATACACACACCAGCAGAATAAATTAGGCTATATAGTTTTCAAATAATCAGAGAAAAAAGGATGGATAAAGCTCAGTCAATATGGCAAAAAGCAGGAGAAGAGAACAGAGGCGTAAGGAAGCCCCAAAGATCAAAAGGCAGCCGAGACATTCTGCCCGATGGTTTGAGAAGCTGCTTGCTCTCAGGTTTGCTCTTTTTTTTTTTTTTTAAAGATAAAGTAATTTTACTTTCATTTATCGAGTATTGTTATTTCAGTATTAAATTCTTCACTGGTTTTAGGCAGCATGCTGAGACCTTCTGTAGCCTGTCATTGAATTCTAGCTCCTAGAAGGCATCTAACTACCCCATTTCATATGTGAGAGAAGCGAGGTCCAGATGGTACAGCAAGAAGCCTAAATGGCAGAACCAAGACTGAGCCCAGGTGGGACTGACCTCAAAACCCCTGCCCCTCGCTGCCTTCCCCCAACCTCTCTCAATGGCCCCCCACCGCTACCACCAGCACTACTCCAGCAGGACCTAAGCAAGGGGGTGGGGTGGGGGTGGAGCAGGGAAAAGAGTACTCACTGGGAGTGAAGTGGGATCTGGTTCCTGCTCCCCAGGGACACACTCTCCTAGGTCAGAGGACAGGAGACGGAGGTGAACAAGAGGACCACACTTGGGGGCGTCCGAAACCAGACAGAGCTTTGATGCTTTCATGGTGCTGGCTGACTGCATGCCAGGTCGGCATCGCGCTAGGAACTGTGTCGTGCAATAGCCCACTTCATGAATGGCTCCACCCAATGGCTTACTGAAGGTCATTCATGAGAAAAGCTACAGGCTGGTGGCTGCACCATCTTCACCATCGGCATCCTCTCCATCCCCCCACCAGCCTGTCCTCTGCACCACCACGGGGCAGCAATGGCTAACATTTGTTGAGCACTTACTAGACACCAGGCACAGTGCTATTGTATTTAACAGATTTATCTCATTGACTCCGCACAGCAACTCATATGGTAGACATTGTTATCCCCATTTTACAGATGAGGAAAATGAGGCTCTGGAAGACTGACCAGCCAGAAGCCAGCCACACAGCTCAGTGGGAACCTAGGTGCTCTAACTCTGAAGGCCATGCCTAAACCCTACCACTCTATTACCTCTAAGAAGTACCTGTGGAGTCTGGCTATCACCTCACTTGGACACGTAGCAGTAGAGTGAACATTGAACTGGCTCTAGTCCAGGCTCTGCCAAGTACACGCTGTGTGAGTTGGAGCAAATCCAGGGGCCCCAGCTGCCTTCTCTGTGTCGAAGACTGTCGCTCTGCTTATCTCAGAGGGTTACAAGGCAAACCCAGAGGCTAGGAAGATGTTCTCTGGGGGCCACGAAGGATGAGGAGGAGACAGAAGTGTGAGGTGGGGTGGGGGTGCCACCTACCTCTGTCGGCCAGGGTGAAGATAGAGTCCTCGGGGATGCCCACACCCAGGGCGACCTCCCTGAACTCCTGCAGCAGGCTTTCCCGGAGCTGTGGCTCCCGCCCTGTGAGTGGGAAGCAGAGAAGACGCCTAGAACCGCGGGGCCTGGGCTGGCAGGACCTGCGATTATTTTGCCCAGGAATTTCCATTTAGGGAAAGGTTGCAAACTATTGGTCCAGTTTGACCTCTTCAATACATGATGGAAAGGTCAGCTTCAGAAAAGGAAGAAGGGTCCCTCCCAACTCCCCACTCAGGTCTCCCCACTCCCACACAGGGCTCTTCCGCTGGTTCCTTAAGGGCCCGGGGCTCTGGAATTCTCCAGTCTGGAATGGTAGAGATCAAAAGAAGAGGATTCTGTCTTAAACGGGAGATTGAGTTCTACCTCCTCCAGGCAAAGCAAATGATCCCACATGTCCTTAACTGAAATGTATCAGAAGGAAAAAGCAAAACCCCTTGTTCCTCCCCACACCACTGTCCCTAAACCATGGGTCCCCTCCCACCCCCACTCCAATGAGCTTAGCCGGTTGCAGGCCATTACCGTAGAGCTTGGCGGTAATTGTGGGTCCATGGTGGCGGCTGAATTTCTTGCTCAGAATAATGGCATACTCATCATAGTTGGTGTGGACCACATAGGACTCGATGGTGATGTGCCATTCTGCATGGGAGATGCAGGAAGACAAAGGGCTCAGTGGTGAGAAGATTTTTCTGGCCTGAGATCCTTCACCTATTCACCCACACATTATCTATTCAGCCATCCTGTCTACCCATCCATCCCTTCCATATTCTTGTTTATCTATTCATCCATCTCCTCCATAGAGTTATCATTAATTCATCTACCATCACTTCATTCATCCATATTCTCCATATATCAATCCATAAATGGATCCATTTTCCTTCATCCCTCCCTCCTTCCTTCCTTCTTTCCTTTCTTTCTTTCTTCTTCCCTCCATTCCTGAAATCATCAATTTATCTATTAGATGATTGATTCACTTATCTGCCATTCATACATACGTTTATTCATTTACCAAACATTTGTTTATTCTCTCACTCCAACCATCCATCTACCCAAACATTCATATATTCAACCTCGAGCACAATTAGTTAACACTCAGAGCATATTCAATAAACATTTGCTGGATAAATGAATAAACTCATGTCCAGGTCCCTCTATCACGTGGCACCATGCATTCTGTACATGGTAGATGCCTGGCAAACCTTTATCAGCTGGTTGCAGATGCCTAACATGAGGACTGATGAAATCTTGATATTATCCTCACTTTCATACCATCACTCTAATTCTGGGTGTGCACGTGTGAGAGAGTGAGAGAGAAACAGAAGGAGGGGAAGAAAGAGGAGGAGGAGGAGGAGAATGAAGAAGGGAAGGAGGAAGAGGAGGAGGAGGAGGAGGATGAAGAAGGGAAGGAGGAAGAGGAGGAGGAGGAAGCATTTGGAAGAAGGCTAGATACATCCCGGAAAAATAGGAGGAAAGGTTAGAGGGGGAGACGAGGAAAGAGAGCTGAAGGCGTCAAGGCGAAGGAGAGAGCTGTGGTGTGTCCTCTGACTCAACCTACTGGCTTTGTGATAGAGGAACTTTCCGTCAGTGTCCGTTTTCTCGTAGGTCCCAGAGAGCTCCTCACAGACGCCTCTCCTGGAAGTGAACAAATCAAAGGTGGGGTCAACGCGGGTAGAGGCCGTGCTCCTACACCCCCTTCTCCTTCCTGTTCTTCCCAAATCGCTCTCTCTTCTTTCTAATTGGAAAGTAACATTTTCCGTTATCTTGTTTAACCCTTACATCAGCTCTGGGGGACACTCATCCATTTCACATGTGAGGGAATAGAGGGACAGAGAAAAAAGGGACTAATCCATGCCATCTCTTAGCAAAGCGAGGACTAAAAATCAGCTTCCTTAACCAAATCTGCACATGATGTCGATTCACTGGGAAGTCAGAGTGATGAGTAATGCCTTCGTTTATTACTCTGTGTCCCTCTTACCCCAGTTCCCTTACTTGTGAAATGGGGGTAATGACAGTGTCTACCTCCTATCATGGCTGAGAGGATCAAATGAGGTTTTATATGTAAAGAGCTTAGCGTAAGCACTATGCCCATCTTAGCTATTACTGTTACGAGTATTACTTACCCAGCAGCATCAGTATTGTTTTCTCACCAGGCACTGTGCTACATGCTGGGGATACAGAGGAGGGTAAGACAGGCCCTGTCCCCATGTGAAGCTTACAATTGAGTGGGACAGGGGGCAGGCCAGAGGCCGATGCAGTCAAGTGTGCCACCTTCAGGAAGCATGAGGTGCTCCAAGAATACAAAGGAAGGCATGTAACCTGAGCTTGCATTGGTCAGGGAGGGCTTCCTGGAGGAAGTGATGTAGAACCTGAGTCCTGAAGGATCCACAGGAATTAGCCCAGGGAGGTGGGGAGAGGTTTTCCCAGTAGAAGGAATATATGGTGCAAAGGCCGAGAGGTAGGAGAGGATGAAGGGTTCCAGGAACTGAAAGAAGTCCATTTGGGTGGGTCCCAGAGTACATGGGAGAGAGTGGGGCAGGGGATGGTGAGTACTGGGGGCGGGGGGCGGGCGGGGGGGGCGGCTGGAAAGCCATGCCAAAGGGGGTGAATTTTATTCCTAAGGGCAGTAGGGAGCGATGGAAATGTTTCAGCAGGTTTGAGTTTTTTGAAAGGTCTTTCTGGTTGCTGGGTGAAGAATTCATTGAATGGAAGGTTCGAGATTAGAGGTGGGGAGAAAAGCAGAGAGGCTGTTGTAGACAAGCAGGAAAGAAAAGGGGTGGCTTGGAGCCAGGTTAGTGGCGGGGAAGAGGGGAGAAGTGAACGGATTGGAGAGATTTCAGAAGAGAATGGAAGGGGCTTGATGATGGGCTGACTGACAGCAGGGAGAAGGGTCCAGGCCAGCCCTCCCCCACCCAGTTCCAGATTGGGACCCTGGCGGGTGGAAGTGCCCTTACTGAGCTAAGGGATACCCAAGAGCGAGAGCACACTGAAGAACTGGCATAGCGTTGGAGGCACTGCCCGCGAGGTGCAGAGGGGACGGTTAGATGGAGCAAAGCAGAGCGATCCGCAGCTCCGAGGCCAGGGCCTGGCTAGAAGGAGAGGTCTGCCGCTTTCCAGGGCATGGTGGTGAGTAAAGCCAGGGTGGGGTGGGCCCTGGTCCCCTTCCCCTCCCACGCCATCCCCAAGCTCACCGCCAACGAGTGCTGGTCGTGCTGATCTGCCTCTCCGTCGCTCCCTCTCTCAGCATCAGCGTGCTCATGGTCAGCCTGTCCTTGTACCTCACCAGCCAGGGGCAGGTGGAGCCCATGGCCACGTGGAACCATTTCCCGTAGAACTAGGAGGCAGCCACAGTGCTCGGGGTTTGGATTTGCCTCTGACCTTGAGGAAGGCTTGGCAGATGTCTGCTCCCCTCCCTCCTCTGAATGACTCAATTTTTTGTGACAACATCTTATCGCTAATTGGAGGCCACACAGCTTCAAGGGCGGGTGGAGCCCTAATGGTGGAACTCAGGCACCGTGGCAAGCTTGGAGCGAGAGGTTCAGGCGGGTCCCCCTGCCCACAGAAGGCCTTACTCTGCTGAGAGCTGAGGGCTGTGCTCTTCATTTGGATGGAGTCCACATCCTCGTGCCCTGAGGTCATCATCAACCACTGCTCTCCAAGGGCAGGTCAGGGGACAGGGCCCTCCTCATCATCAACCACTGCTCTCCAAGGGCGGGTCAGGGGACAGGGCCCTCCTCATCATCAACCACTGCTCTCCAAGGGCGGGTCAGGGGACAGGGCCCTCCTCATCATCAACCACTGCTCTCCAAGGGCGGGTCAGGGGACAGGGCTCCTCACTATCAACCACTGCTCTCCAAGGGCGGGTCAGGGGACAGGGCCCTCCTCATCATCAACCACTGTTCTCCAAGGGCAGGTCAGGGGACCCGGCACTCACCACCTCTGAGCGCTGCATGTTGGAAAGTATCGCCTGTCCTTGAGCTGATGTGGGACAGGCCTAATGTCTCCTTTTCCTGACTGTGCGTCAGGGAGTTAGAGAACCCCCCATCCCTGCAGAGGGTGCCAAGCCTGCGACCCTTCGCCATCCCAGACCCTTCCACCCACGACCCATCCTTGTCCCTGAAAGTAAGTAAAATCCGATAGGACAGTATGAGAGCCCCTTATACCCATGTGGAGACCTGGGTAGACAAGGTCCTGTTCCGGGTCACCCAGTGACTGGGACAGAGCTGGGCCAGGAAGCAAGTCCCAGGGCTCCCCCCACACAGCACCCTGTCCAGGCCTCATATTCCCATCAGCCCCGATCTCTGTCCTGCTTCTCTTTTCCCATAACCCCACATGCCCGCCTTGTGCCACCCCAGGCATGTGAGGGCAGGGGACCCGGGACAGGCTAACCGGTGCTGTGGGATGCAGTGAATGGCTAAAGGGTGAGGGCTGGGCATTGTGGGGGGCTGCAGGGGTAGCAGTCAGCATAAAACCTTCTCCGGACGGGTTTGAAGGTGAGGGCATTTGACTTGGGATATCAGATGAGTCCCATAGACTGGCAGGTGCATGGAGTTGTTGCTTCAACAAACCCCAGACAGTCTGAGCAGGAAAAGCCTTTCGGGGCCCACCCCTGGGTTCCAGATGGGGTGAGGGAGACCCCGAGGCAGGCAAGACTCGCCCCCAGCTGCTCACCGCCGTCACCCCAGAGGCCAGCCTTACCCTAGACATGTCGAAGTTCTCTTGCACTTGGATGTTGTCCGGCAGTGTGGGCACAGGGTTGGCACTCACCGCCAGGCAGGCGGTCAGCAGCAGAAGCAGGGCCCCGAGACTCCACATGGCTCTGGCTCCTCTACCAAGGGGGTCACTCACAGGCTCAGTGGGGACAGAGGAGCTCCCTGACCGAGGCGGCTGCAAACTGAGGCTGGAGAAGGGACCTTTGGTTTGTAGATGACTTTGGTGTTTGCCCTGCTCAGCCAGGACCAATCAGGGCCTCAAGGCCAGGGCTGGTCGATCCCTGTAGTGCCCTGTCTGGGGCCAGGAGGTCTGTTTCAGAGGAGGCGTTGTCCAAACACAACAGGCCAGCCGCAGCCCAGGCTGGGTTCAGTCCCAGAAAGGCTCCCCCGGAGACACCCACCTGTCATGGTGCATGTGAGGGTGAAGGACCCAGGTAGCCCTGAACTTCCTGCTGGTCATTCCACCTGGACCACCTGTGAGTCAGGAGGATGAGCCTGATTGAGCCCATTTCTCACATGAGAAAACTGAGGCCCAGGGAGTGGAAGTGACTTATCAGAGACCATAGGGAAATCTGTGACCTCCTGTCCCCAGGGTTCCTTCTCTCACCACCACTTTCCCATAGCCCCAGCAAGTTATAGTGGAAATGATGATGATGATGATGACAGCTTCCATTCACTGAGCACCTGCTATGTTCCAGCACTTAACACTGACCAGGAACTGAACTCAATCCCCACAACTGCCCCCTAAACTAGGTGCAAGACCCCCTCTTATAGACAGGAAATGTGAGTCTCCAAGAGGTAAATGACTTGCCCAGGGTCTCAGGTCTGGTTAGTGGCCTTGCTGGAGGAGGCAGCATTTGGTGTGGTTGAGAGCATGGGCTCAGGAGCCAGGCTGCCTTCTGTGCAGGCTGGGGTGCGGAGGAGTGGGAGCGGGAAGCCCTGGCTTCCGGTTCTGAGTGACTTTGGAGTGACTTTCCCTCTCTGAAGCCCACTTTCCTCAACTGGGAGATTACAGTCCCCATTCTGTCTGTGTGTGACAGTCCACTGTCCTACCTGTGTGATAGACTCAGGGTGTGTCTGTCTTTGGAGAAACTAGGCCTAGTATAAGAATGACAAATGACAAGGAGTCATTAATAATTGAAATAGAGCCCGGCTGTGGTGGCTCAGTGGATTGAGCGCCATCCCATGGACAAAGAGATCCCGGGTTCCATTCCCAATCAGGGCACATGTCCAGGTTGCGGGCTGGATCTCCAGTAGGGGGCATGCAGGAGGCAGCTAATCAAGGATTCTCTCTCATCATTGATGTTTCTATCTCCCTCTCCCTCTCCCTTCCTCTCTGAAATCAATAAAAATCCACTTATGAAAAAAGAATCAATATTGGAAAAAAACACACCATGGAAATAGAGCACCCTATTAAGGCTGCCTTCAGCGTGCCACGATGGCTCCTCGGACCTTCACAGAAGGTCTGCATGAGACTGTCAGCCCCACTGGCTCACGGGAAGCCCGAGGCACACGGGGGAAGAAGAACCTGGGCCCCTTTGGTTAGGGATGCTCATCCAGCCCCACAGCCTCTCCTGGGGGAGGGGAGAGGCCAGAGGCCCAGCCAGGATGTCGACTTCTCCTGTCTCCAGGGCTGTTTGCTCTCTCGAGATTATTAACCAGCACAGAGGGAGCAAACTCTGCCAAGGCCCACTGGACTTTGAGCTGCTTTTAAAAAAATTAACCCCGGCACTCAAAGATGCATGGCTGGCAGTGGTCAGGAGGTGCTGACCGCTCTTCCCTCTCTGGCCATCAGGGTGGGCGATGGAGGCTCTGGGTCCCTGTCCTCCTAGGGGACGCAGGGATCGAAGATACCTGGCCAGATCTGGAACCATGTCACGGGGAAGGGCCCATGTAGGAGGCCTAGGAGCCTCAGAGGTGTCCTGAGCCGTGGGGAAGAGAGGCCTCATTATCAGATGAAAACACGGGTTCCGGGAAGGAATGGAACTTGTTCAAGGTCATCCAGCTTGTGGCTGAGCCAGAGGACAGATCAGACTAATGTTCAACACCCTGGGTCTCCTCCCTCCTCTTATTCATTCGTCCACTCATTCATGCACCAAATGCACCCTGGCGTGTGGTGGTGAGGACAGGACGGAGAACAGGACAGGACTCAGCGCTCACTCCTGGTCAGGCTGGGATGGGAAGGAAGGAGGAGAAGATGATAAGCCTGGATGGTAACTGCAGTGATGGGGGAAGCCGTGGCCAAGGGAGAGGAGTCAGCCAGACAGAAGTGCATGGAGGGCGTGGTGAGGAGGGTATTCCAGGCAGAAGGAACAGCAACTACAAAGGCTTAGAGGAGGGAGATGGAGAGAAAAGCACTTGGAATACAAAAAACAAACAAAAAACCATAAGCCAGGAGCTTGAGGGACAGAGGGGAGTGGCAAGATGGGGCTGTGTGTGTGGCCGGGGCCCAGTAGCTAGGACTGTGATGCCAGGCCAAGGGGCTTGCTGGTTATCTGGACTGTATGGGAACACCTGTGAGTTTTCAGAAGCGAGTGGCCATTCAGATTCGTAATCAGGAGAGGTCAATGAGGAGGCAGTGGAAGTGGGAGACCCAAGAAAGCAACTCTCTGGGGGGTTTTCCAGAAAGAAGGGAGGAATTGGGCACTGGGACCTGTTTTTGTGTGTGTGTGTGTGTGTGTGTGTGTGTGTGTGTGTGTGTGTGTTTTGGGGGGCTGGGGGGGCGGTGAGGGGGGAAACCTGGTGACTAGACCAGCAGGGACATCAAGAACATTGGGCAGAACTAAGATCAAAGGTTGTGGTCAAGGTTCAGGCCTCCTTCTGCTCATGGTGGAAGGGGATGGCACAGAAGCTGACCTTCTTTCCCCAGGAGGAGGTAACCAGCTGCTGGCCTTGCCCCAAATGCCTGACCCTTGGACTTGGAGCCAAAGCCTGCCCATTCGTGGCAAAGCTGGAGGTAAACAGCACTCCAGACTCCGTGACCGGTGACGGGAGAGGAGATGTCCTCACCGCCCATGATTTCACGGCTTTGTTATCATCCTCCACCCTTGTCCCAAAGAACTAGGCCACTCAGAGATCCGGGTCCCAGTTCTAGTAACTTGCCCTGTGACCATGGGGCAGTGCTTCCCTCCCCGGCCTCCCCTTCCTCATCTAGACCTCCAAACGCGGGTAATAATAACTCACTTGACCAGGCTTAAATAAGAACCAGTGAGGGGCATCTGTGAAAGTGCTCCCCAAGTGTATACACTGGTGGGACAACATCATTACAGGCACTTAGCACAGCTTGTATCAGGCAAGCTCTGCACAGGCCGCAGGAAGGCGAGAGCATCCCATGCCCACTAGAGGACAGCAGAGGACTTTGAGAAAGACCGCGGGATTGCTCACAGATGGTGTAGTACAGGCCCTGAGCCAGAGGCTAAGGCAAAGGCCGGTGGAACTGTCCTGACCAGAGAGCTCCTCCCCAAACCTGCTTAAAATGGTGAGTGCAAAACGTTCAGTGTCTACCTTGTCTATCTCCACCCCGGCTACAGAACCTGGGGCCCCTTTACAAAGAGTTCCCTGAGAGATCCTCCTGGCGAGCCAGAATTGGGAACAGCCGCTACAGACCACGAGGTGTCTATACCCCGAAAAATCACTCCATGAAGAGCCTACATCGTGCCATGTGCTGAGTGCTCCAGGAACACGTGCTATGGAGCCCTCCCATTAAGGTTCTATCATTTCACTATGATGGTAGTCATATTGTGCAGACGGGGAAACCGAGGCTGGGAGATCAGGTATTCCAGGGTCCAAGGGCAGGCAGCCAGTGGGTAGCAATTCAAACCCAGGTTTGTCCCCCTGACACCTGAGTCACTCTGCTCCCCTCCCACACCTGAGAGATAGCAGGACCTCGGGCCATGTTCTCTCAGAGACCTGGAGCAGAGGCGGCTGTTTCCTTTTGCTGAGCTCCTCACCACGGGCTCTCCGGTCCCCAGCGAGAGCCAGCTCCATGTCTGCCCCCCTGCAACCTGGCCCTTCTCTCCCTCTTCGGGGCCTAGCACGGTGCTGGGCACTTGGTCGGTGCTCAGTGAATACGCGCTCGTTGACTTACTGAGAACTGTGAGGTCAGACCCCAACGAGGACCACCCAAATAGAAGACAGCTGAGGGAGACTGGGAGGTTGAAACCCTCGCCAAGTCCCGCGAGGGAGGGAGTGATACAGTGAGTGATACCATTTAAAAAGCAACGAGCCCTTGCTCTGCGGTGGCTTTCCCTTGTGCCTCCGATTTTGAATTGGTCTGTGTGTCTGGGAGGATTTCCAAGGCTTTGTCCAGCAGTGACGGTTAAGCAGCTGAGCTTTGCACCCAGACAGACCTGGCTTCTGGTCATGGCCGTGACCCCTTCCGGCCTGTTTGATCTTCACTAAGTGACTCCACCTTTCTGAATGTGGGACTTTCCCTCTGCTAAATGGGGTTATAAAGAGCTCCCCGTGGTGTAGAAGAATTAAATGATGAGAAACCTGTCATGTTTTTGCTCTTTGGAGAGAGCCTAGCAAATAGTAAATGCCTTGGGGGAGGGCCCTAGGGGAGGACCCTGGGGGAAGGCCCTGAAGGAGGGCCCTGGGGGAGGGGCCCTTAGGTGCTGTCAATTTAGCTTCCTGATTGTGAGAGCTGGTGGCTGAGCCTGGAGAAGCAAAGAGTGAGGCTCTTTGGAGCTGAGTGTCCTTGAGGCCTGGCTGCCCCAGGGACAGAGCTTGTGGCCCAGGGTCTGGTGCCCTGGGCACCCCTGGAGAAAGGGCTCCCAGAGAAATAAACTCCCAGCGGCCTGCCTGCCTCCAGGAAGGGCACAGGCATTTCCTGCCCTCTGAGGCTGCTCTTATCTGTCCATGAATGCAGCGCGGCCAGGGCCGGCCTGACTCCTGGCGGACCGAGGTGACGTCACCCTGTGTCCTCCGAGGGACTAATACAGCTCTTTTCTGAAACCACGCGGCACGCTAGCCTCTTCGGAAAGTCCCACTGGCCTCTCTTCAGTGAAGACAAATGAATGCCTCCCAATCAGCTGCCGGGGAAGGGCAGCAGGAACCTTCCCTGGCTCTTTCATTGGGCGGGCGTCCTGAATGGACACTTCTCTCCCTGGAAGAATCCTTGCAGGAAGGAGCCGGCAGAGCTGACATCAGCGAGTTTATGAGTCTGTAACCGGAGTCCAGATCTGAATGCAATTCCTCTCCTGTGAGTATGGGGATGCAGAATGTTTGTGCCGAGAGCATCTATTACTAATAAAAATAGTAATAACAACTAGCATTTATTTAGCCCTGACCGCATGCCTGCTCTGTTCTAAACAATGTATCTGAATCCACGCTTCCAATCCTCACATCATCCCCTGTGAGCGCTTATTAACTTCTCACAGGGTAAACCAACCTTAGCCCCACTTTACAGAGGCGGAGACTGAGGTTCAGAGACCTCAACCACCTTGCTCAGGCTTGCACAGCTCCATGTGGGGCGATCGGAGGTTGCGAAAGGGAGTGGGTGATCCCAGCTCAGGCTTCCCAGAATCCTGCTTCATTTGGGTAGTTTGTAAAGAATTCCTTTATCTTTGGGGTTGGCGAGGGTTCCTCCGTGGAGGGAAAAGACCTTGGGAAGTCCCCTCCTCTGCCTCATCAAAGACCTCGGCATGGTCTGGCCTTGCTGGGTTGTGCTGGGCTTTGATGGAGACCAACTTCTCCAGGGAGGCTGCCCCATGTGCTCAGAGGTTCCTGAGTTGGATAGAAACTGCTCCTCTATTTGCCCCTCCTCTGTTGGTCCTACTGGGTGGCACTTGGCATGGTGTGAGGACACATAATCAGGACCACCCTGGTACAAACAGACAGACCACCCCGGTACAAATCCCACTCCTGCCACCTACTAGCTGGAAACATTCCTGAACCTCTTCTTGCCTTGTTTTCCTAACTGCAACACCAGGGTAATAATGGGACCTACTTCATAGAGTAGTTAACACTTGGCAAGTACTGGGAACAATGCTTGGCACCACATAAAGTTGCTAATTGTTATTTATTCCATGGCTACCAATTGTTGCTTTTATTGTCCTTTTCCCCCCAGTCGCCTGGAAGCTCCTTGGGAACAGATCAGGCCGGTCCAGCAGGCCTGGCCTTCAAGTAGGGACTTAGTAAGTGTGTGATGGATGAGAGAGTGTGTGATCAGAGCCCTGAGCTGAATGAAGGTTCTTGAGGAAGACGCCTCGGGCCAACTTCCAAAGGTCTTCCTTGATGGCCAGCCTGTGTAGATGTCAGTGATGGCTAGGGGGCTTGTCTGGCTCACATAGTAGGTCTGTTGCAACATGCTTCGAACCCAGGTCTCCAGACTCCAGTCCTGGTCTCCAACGACAGCCCCAGTCTGTCTACAAGTTCCAGTATCTGCTGTTCGTTGTTTCATAGCAAGACTACCCCTGCCTGCCCCACCTGGCCCCACCTGTGTGTTTGCTTAACATAAAGGAAGATGAGTCCTTTGGAAGCTCAACCAGAAGATGGAGGCAGGGGGACCAGAAGAGGAAAGTGGGAAATGTCGCCGAAGAGGACACAAAATATCCTTCAAAGCGGTTGAAGTGTTGTATATAACATTGCACAAATATGAATTTGGGGCAAATGTGTCGTTAAAGAGAAGAAAGAGCCCGAGTGAGAGAAAGCTGGGCGCTTCTGAGTGAAGGCTGGCGTGGCCAAAGCAGACAGAGACGGGGGCAGGATGCTCTCGGCAGTAGGATCTTCACGGACTCTCACATTGACTTAACCTCATGAGGCCTCAGGACCTTTTAAACACAAATCTCCACAGGAGTGATCGTCCTGATGCCTGTGCTGTCCTCCAACCCATCCTGCAATGGGCTGGGAGTTGGGTCCCCAAGGATCTGGAGAACTCAAACAGGGCCCTAGACATCTAGGTTGCTCTCTAGATTGGCCAGCATTCTAGAAACGTCTGGATGCTCCTCGAGCTCTTGGTGAACATCCCCACCCCCAGCCAAGGATTCCAGAGACTCCTTCCTAACTTCTACACAATGTTTTAAAATTTCAGAGAGATCATTTAGGGATTCGGAATTCTGGGCAATCCCTACAGTGTTTCAGGATTTCCGAGAGCTGCCCCCAGTTCTAATGTTCTAAGGTACCAGAGACCATCTTCTAAGACTAACTCTTCTGGAGAACTACGATCTTATTTCATGGGGCCAAAGCACCCCAAATCCCAGCATTCTGGGGAAGGCCTATAGCTTTCAGGGTTCCAGACATGTCCTCTGCAATTCACAAATTCTCAGTAAGGACTACCGAATTCGAAGATCCTGACACGAGACTGGGTCCCATGGACTTCCTAGTGCTTAGGGGTTCTGGACAAGTGGCACTTCTAGAATGAGCATGGTGACTGGGAGATGGGGGAAGTGGAGACTTCTCCCCTTGCGTCTTGTGTCTATCTCTGGGAAAGTACGTGGGAGCTTTGCTGAGCTGGAACTAGGGAACTGGAAAATCGCGGCTGGTTCCAATGGGAAAAGGAATCATCCAAACACAAATGAACCGGCAACAGCCAGGGTCCCCCTGGGTGGTCCCTGTCCATCCTCCCAAGGCAGCTAAGGAAAGTCTCACGCTTGGTGCCAGGGGCTTTCCCTGCCTCAGGCCAGAGACCTCCCAGCAAGCAGGGCCACGATGCAGTGAGTGAGATAAGGCCTCTGGGCAGGGGAGGAGCCCAGCCTCAAACGTACTGAACCACCCAAGCTGATGGGGCATCAAAATTACCTAGAGCAGGAAACTTGACTTTATGGCATGTCAGGCTCACCCTCCTCCCCTCCCTCGGGCCTCTGCACAAATGTCACCTGCATGAGACCTTTCCTGCCCCTGATTTAGAGCTGCCCCTGCCCTGGCCAAGGGACCTCCCCACTGTTTTGCTCCATAGCATTTATCGCCGACCTCCCACGTATGTTGCCCATTTTCTTTTTGTCAATGAGGATAAGGATTCTTATGCTTTGTTCAATGCTGGCCCAACGTGGGTTCTCAATAAATATTGGTTGGATTATTAATTTTTAAAATCCAGATTGTCAATTCCATCGAATTGCCTTGTTGACTACAAGTTGCTTTTGGTTAACTCGTCTGCAATAGGCAAAGCTTCGTGCTGCCCTCCTTCCACATAGCAGTGGATTTAATCCCCATGACCATCCCGAGAGGGGCTTCTATAGTGTCCCTTCTGCAGATGAGGCCACTCAGGCTCAGCGCAGCTAAGTCACCTGCCCGGGATCATTCATGGGTAAGTGATGACGCCGGGATTTGAACTTGTGTGGCTCAGTCTGTGGGCTTACCCACAACCACCTCTATCGGGCTCAGCCGCCTGTGGTGTGGTACCGTTACCTCACTGCCCTGGGCTCTGCCTCCATGGTCACTGTCCATCCACAGTTTCCACTGTTTAACACAAGTCTTGCCTTTTGATTCCTGGCTGCTGGGGGCTCCAACCTGGGCTGACCCTGCTGGCCCATTTCAGGGACCAGAGCCCTGCAGGGAGACTCGGTCAGATGCCCTACAGTGTGGACGGCTCAGGGAGGCCAAGTAGCCTGCCCAAGTCACACAGCATGCTCAAGTGTAGCTGTGAGGCACCTTGCTTTAGTCTGTGGGTCCTCACTTCTCTTGGGACAGGAGAGCATGATTAGGGCTATTTCCCAGCATGGTAGGTGGGAGGGCACTGGGTCTCTTCTTGCTTGGTCTTGCACTGGGCAGTGGGGTGGGAGCAACGGGACTTGTTTCCTCGGGCCACGCCTGTGGGCAAGGCTGAGCATTCTGCAGTGATGACTGCCACCTTCTCCTTAGGGCATCCCCGGCTCCCTGCGCCTTCCCAGTGCTCCCCAAGCCCATGGCTGAAGCTGGCCTGCTTGAAGCCTCGCCAGAACCCAGGGTCCAGGTCTTGGGGGCCTCCGACCCGAGGCCTGGCTCAGGTACTTCTGGTTGAGGAGTTTCACCACCTCACTGCGCTGGTCATGTTACTGGTCCCCCTGCCTCCCGCTCACCATCACCCATCAGTCCACCTGCCAAGTGGCTCGTGTGACCCAAATGCAAATCCAAGCTGGTGACTCCTCAAGACCCCTCTGTGGCTCTCCTCTGCCCTCGAGACAAGCCCAAGCTCCGGATGTGACCCACAAGGCTGTGCTCTGCCTGCTGCTGGCCACTTTGGAACATCAGGGTCTCTGGGCCTTCGCCTCCACAGCCCCTCCCTCCACCTGCTGTTCACCTTCGGGGCCTTTGTCATAGCTTTCTGGCAAACCTTCTTTGACCCCCTCAACAATTTCTGATTGGGGGGCCTTCCTCCATGCTTCCCCTTCAAAGCACATGTGTGAGGCTGTCTGTCCGTCTGTCCCCCACCAGACTGTGAGCTCCCTGGTCAAAGCCAGCTTGTTCCTTGTCAGTCTTCTCACCACCTTGATGTGGAGTGGATGCCGGTGGTGTTCCTCAAAGAGTGAGTGTCTGAACCAACCAAGGAATTAGCCACCTGGGTCTCAGTTCGCCTAACTATAAAATGGGACAGTTAGGGTATGTGGCTCCTTTTATAATGAGGTCCTCCCACTGGCACCTCCAATTTCTCACGTCATGTCTGGGCTTCCCCTTAATTGCAGACCCCCTGCACCCTGCTAAGCATGTACCAGGAATCCTGAGGTTCCTTACCGCCCTGACCCTCACTAGAGCTCAACAGGACAGGGAACCGTGCCCCCCATCCGACTGACTGAAAACCAGAAAGTGGTCTGGGGAGGGTGCAGGGCTTGCTCAGGATCTCAGGAGCAGGCCTGTGGCACCAGAACGCAGGACTCATGGTCCCTCCAGCACCAGGCCACATGCAGGGGCACAGGAAGCAAGCCCCTCAGCCCACCACCTGCCCCAGCTCAAGGCCAACTCTGTCTCCTTCAGGTCTCCTTCTTGGAGGTGTTCATCCTTTGATTCCCCGTGCTGTCCCAGTGGCATAAAAGTTCCTCAGTTAAAACGTGTGTAATACATGAAAGGAGATGGGACCTGGAATATTCCTGATCAGAAGGGGACACACACTTCTGCCAAGAGTCCTTGCCTTCTCTTCCTCAGACTCCCCTGAGAACCCCTCGTCCGGGATGTCCCCCTGGGAAGTGAGTGACCACCCAAAGAACAGGACCAGCCAGACGTGGAGCTGAGGCCTCTTTATTGTCATGTGCATCTCATCACCGGCTGCCTGGTTTCTCCTGACTCCAGTCTCATCACTCATGGTCTGGGGTGGCACCCTCCCTTTACTCCCCAAATCGGCCCTCCAGCCATCACCCCTGACCCTCAGGAATGGTCCTTGCCCAGCCAGGCTGCAGAATGGATGGGCAGCTGCTATCCCCATTTAATAGATGGGGAGACTGAAGCCCCAGAGCAAAGAGCCCGGCCCAAGGTCACACGGTGGTCTCCTGTGTTTCCAGTTTGCACTCAGCAGGGAGGGAGGACCCGGCTAGGGCTCCGTTTGCTCTCATGCGTGGGTGGCTGGCTCCGGCCACGTCGCAGGGAGCTGCCGATCTGGTCTCTGAGGGCCTCCAGTCTCCGGGCCAGGTTTGGAACCGTGGCCCCACCTGAGGGGGACGGTGACACTCGAGGCCTGCACTACCCTGAAGTCATCAGGTCCCAACATCCTCTGGGGAAGCTTCAGATGGTACTTACTCTTCCCCCCTCCCCCTCGCCACTCCCTCCCCCCCCCCCCCCCCCCCCGCTCATACACCCTGGGCGTTGGTGTACATCTGGGAATGAAGGTGGCCCTAGGAAGAAGAGAATTCCAAGTTTGGAAACTAGAAAGGTCTTAGGAATTACCTCCTAACCTGTGCCCTATTTCAGAAATGGAAAGACTATGTTCCAGAGAGGGTGTGTTCTGGCCTGGGATCACAGAAAACCCTAGGGGCTCCTCCCTCTTTCCCTTCTTCACCTCTCAACACCGGCGACGTGTTTGGGGGCCCCGGGGGCAGCGGGGGTGCAGAAGGTACCACCTCCTCCTCGGTGAGAATCTCCGCCAGGACTCGGGTCTGAGTCCAGTCGCTGTGACTCCTGGGCCAGGGGGAGTTGGGTGGTGGGAGGTGAGCCTTCAAGTGCCCAGGCCTCCCCCAACCCCCGCCCCAGTGTCCCAGGGCTGGGCCCACCTCTCTCTGGGGCACTTGGCAGAGCCAGGGCTGCATGGGGGCACCAAGGGTGGGGGCCGGGCAGATAAGGGAATGCCGTCGGGGGCCTTAGGGCCAAACACCTGCAAGAAAGACCACAGCTGACACTGGTGACCTCAGCCCTGCCTCTCTGTGCCCCACTTCCGGGTGCCGGTCACAATGCCACCAGCCCTACCACACCTGCCCCAGGGGGCACCAAGACTGCCAGATGGGCATAAAGGGGCGGGGTCTTGGCTACTTCTTCTGTGGGCAGAATCCTCAGTGCCCATAACAGGGGCTGGAACAAAGCAAAGAGCTTAGAGGAGAGTCAGTGAATGAGTGAGTGAAGGAGTGAATAAGCAACTGCATAAATGAGTAGCATGTAAGTGAAGGAAGGACTAAGCAAATGGCAGAGCGAGTTTCTAAAAGAAGGCAGGATGGGAAGAGGGAGGCGAGGTAAGCAGTGATTCTGAACCCTGGGCAGGACCCCATCAGCCACTTTCCCCATGACCCAGCCTGGGGCCTTGAGGCCCTGGAGCTCTGGAGCCTCCTGGGCTGACCCCTGGATCAAGGCCTCCAGCTCTCCCAGCCTCTCCTCACCCCCGCCGTGGCCTTTCCTACCTGGGGCAGGTGGAGCTCCCTCTGTGGGCAGGCCCAGTGGGCCAGTGGGGCTCGGCACAGGGGGCAGAGGTGGCAGCAGGGGCAGGAGCAGAGGGGTGGCAGGGCCTGCAAGAGGGCATGTCAGAGGCTCCCTGTCATCCCTGCTCCTCCCCCTTCAGGCTGGGCAGAGACTCACATGGCAGGAGGGAGCTGGCACCATCGCACAGGGACATGGTGGGGGTGGGCCAAGGGGGCGCTGGTGGAGGTAGCAGGCAGAGAGGAGGCGCCTGGAAAGAACAGGGAGTCTGTGCCTGCAGCCCTCAAGCTCACCACCAGGCTGGTCCCCACATCCCCCGTTTGAACAAATAACCCTGGGCACTATGATGTGCCAGGCACCGTTTGCAGTGCTCAACATATGAACTCATTCGACCCATCTTTAAAACAGCCCTATTTGGTGGGCACCGTATCACCCCCATTTTACAGCTGAGGAAGCCCAGGCAGTGAGAGCTGGCCTGACTCACCAAGGTCACCCAGCTGGTAGGTGGAATGTGAACCCAGGTGGTCTGAATCCAGAGGTCAGACTCTTAACCGTTCCATTTCCCCACCTGCCCTCTGTCCCAAGGCCTGTCTCGGGGCTGGTGGCCATGCTCACCGCTCCAGTTCATGGACCTGCTGGGCCAGGACGCGCTGCTCATCCTGGGCCAGGTCCCGGCTGCTCTGCAGCTGGCTCTTTTCTTTCCTGGGAACAAGAGGCCCCAGGGAGGCGACAGGAGGCAGGGCTGGTGGGGGCATCAGCCAGCCCCGCACTGCAGTGCAGTATGAGCCCCAGCAGGAAGGTGGGGCCAGAAAGGAGTCAGGGAGCGGGGAGGGGGCCGCTTGGCAAAAGCAGCCCAGCAGTGAGGGGTGGGTACAGAGTCGCCTGGCGAGGCCCTACCTGAGCCTCTCATTCTCCAGCATGAACTCCTGGAGCATCCCATAGAGGTTCTGCTGGGCCCAGGCCATGCGGGTCCCGCTGAATCCAGAGGCTGCAGGGAAGGGGGAGATGGCTGGATCCACAGGAGCCCAGATGCTCTCCACATCCCACCTGCACCCCCGGGAGCTCATACCCTTAAGGTCCATCTGGCTCAGTTGGGACCGTAGAAGCCGGTTCTCCGCCTGGAGCTGCAAGATCTCCGTTTCCAGGCGCTGGGGCTGCTTTGCCATAGCGCACTGCAGAGAGAGGCCCGGAGCTGCCATCCGCACTGGCTGGCGCACGTCGTGCAAGGGCTCCGGGAGTGGGGAGTGGGGGAGCCTAGAAACCAGCCCATGCTTCCCTCGCAGGCTTTGCATCCTGGCACAAGGCTACGTCCACCTGGAGGGGGCACCTGGTCCCAATGCATTGAAGTGCCTATGGCCTCAGCTGCGTGCCAGCAGGGCAGGGACCCCTCTAAGCTGGACCCTGCTCCAAGTCCAACCCAAAGTTAGTTCTGTTCAAATCTTGGTTCAGACCCCAAACAAGACTCCACATCAGACCCCAACTCAACTCAGACTTAATCACGATACCAGCTGGGATCCAGGCTAGACCCTGAATCAGATCCCAAAGCAGACTCCTGCCTGAGACCTGCCACAACTCTGACCGTGACCCTGACCCTGACCCCATTCTACCCAGTCATGGCCCCATCATCAAGATCTCAACTCTAATCCTAACTCTGACTCAATCCCAGATTTCAACTGGGACACCAACTCAGGTTCCAACTCCTGCCTGACCCCAACCATCGCCCCTGCCACCCCTCTGCCTGTGTCTGCCTCAGTCACCTTGGGGGCCTGGGGCCGAGTGGTGACCCGCTGAGCTCGGCTGGCGTATCGCAGGGTGCTGAGGGTCTCAGGAAGGCACTGGGCTGAGGGCGACACGCAGGCCACCTGGGGAGGAGGCCCCTGAGTGTTCCTCTCTGGGAGCCCCTCCCTCAAGTCCCACTCTTCCCTGCTAGCCCCCCTCAGGTACCATGAGGGTGACCCCGCGCCCCCCCAGTGAGTCCGCCAGCAGCTTCGTGAGCTTGCTGTCTCGAAAAGGGATGTGGCTTTGCTTCCGCCGTGGGTCCAGCAGCAGGGAGATGCAGTGGCCTGGGTGGGAAGAGCAAGGCCCAGCGAGGTTATACCCCTTGCCCAAGGCCACGCAGCTGGTCTGTGCAGAGCAGGAACCTCCACCCATACCCCAATGCCCAACACAGGGCCTGGCACTCAGCAGAGGCTCAGGAAATGTCTGGCAAATGGATTGAATGAAGAGGTGCTCCCTGCATGTCTTCTCGGCATGCAGCAGAGGAAAGCCCTCTGGGGTGGAGGTGGGGAGACAGGTATGTCCCTTCTCCCCTCGCTAGGCCTCCGCTTTCCCAACTGTGCGAGGACAGGCTGAGTGTCTGAGGGCTCACACTCTGCACTCGAGTGTGCCTACCTCCCAGGTTAGAATGCAGCTTTATTCTAATAGAATCAAGTTTATGGGGTTTCTAGACTCATCAACAATGTTCTAAGAGGGGAGACATGAGTCAACAGCAAGCTGAGGCCAGAAGGAGACCCGTGGCCCCTGGCTCACAGCTCTTCATGCACTACAACCCCCTGTCTCCTCCTCCTCCTCCTCCTCCCCTGCTCCCCTCATCCTGCACAGCTAGGCCGGGCAAGAGGAGGGACTCACCCAGGGCCAGCAGGCTGCGGTTGATGCTGTTGGCCTCAAGCATCAGCTCCCCACGGGATCCGGTGGCCGCCACCTTCTCGCTGCCAGCCAGGTCTACAAAGCATAGCTTCCCACCAGCAGGGTGTTCCCCGGGATGCACGGAAGGCATCTGCTGGGACTGGGGGATCAGGGCTTGGTGGGGACTTGGTTTCCACTCCGTCCTACTGTGCACACCCAAGTTGCTTTATACACCCCAAGGCAGACCCTTGCTGAGGGCCCTGCGCCAGCTTCTTCCCCAAGCTGGGCCACTCACGGTTTGGCGGCAGATATGGAGTGTGAGCAGGGCATGGCTTCGGCTGGAGGCCTGGTTCAGGGTGTGAGCTGAGCTCCTTCGACGGCTAAGACCTGGAGGGGGAAAGCAGCAGGAGCTGGGCCCGATAGGAAGAGTAATAGCAGAAAAGGAGTGAAGGCATCCTGGGGAGGGAGGCGCAGCCTGTGCAAAGGCTCCACGGCAGGGGAAGAAGATGATGGGATGTGGGGGTCTGGCTCTAGCAGGAGCAGGTGAGAGGGGTACAGACAGAACTGAGTAGAAGAATGTCAGTCAGAGTCACATTTGATAGACGTCCCCCAAACTGCTGTGTGAAGGGAGGAGAGCGAGCAGAGAGATCAGCTGGCGTAACGCGGGCAGGAGCCTGGAGTCTCACCCAGGACCAGCAAGCAGGCTGCGGGTGAATGAGACATCTCATCAACATTGGATGAATGAATGAGACTGGAACAGAGGGGCCCTATTGGCTAGGTTATAGGCGTGACCTTTGCCCTCAGGACATCGGAAGGGTCTGGAGGGTCTGGAGGGGAAGAGGGATGTGGCTTGCCGCCTGGAAGAGCAACGGGGGAGCCTTGAGTTGGGAAGATTTCTCTAGGAAGCAAAAACAACAAAAAAAAAGAGGCTGACTGAGGCAGAGGTCCTGGACTGGAAAGAGGGAGGGCCCAGAAGGAGTTTGAAAGGAGGAATCAGCAGGAGGTCTGGGGTGGGATGGGGGGCATCCTTGGGCGGTGTCTGAATTGTTGTTTTGCTGGCCCTTAGCTCCCACGAGGGTCATCTCTGATCATCCACAGCTCCAGCCAGGGGCCCCGAGTGCACTCAGTGAGCAACAGAGGGATGGGCTTCCCTTGTACCCCAAAGCTCCCCTGAGACGGCACGTACCCATCTGCAGAAGTTCCATCAGGGCCCCCAGACTCCCAAACTCCACCACCCGCAGCTGCTCCACATAGAAGCCCTGAGTCTTGTTCCAACGAACCGGGAGGGGCCGGGGAGACCCCAGGCTCAGCAAGTCTAGAACCTGGGAGATGAGGGTGGAGTGTGAGGGAAGGGGCCCGAGTCCAACCATGCCCCTCCCAGACCTTACCAACATCAGCCCCCCCTCCCCCACTCTGCCCCCTGACCCAAGCTCCTTGGGAAGCAAGGCCCCCATTCAATTGTGCACTTTCATTCATCTCCGTCCCCACCTGCTCGTTGTAGATCTCCAGGTAGGAGGCGTGGAGGGTGACAGGGGCGCCCACGTGCTGCACACGGTCTAACAGCCAGGCGAAGGTCCTCTGCATGATGCCAGCCAGGCTGGGGGGTACAGGCACCCCCTCTCCCTGGGGGCAGAAACACTACCACAGTAATAACTACCCTTCCTAGCGCCCTTCCGTACTATGCCTCAGGAGCTAGGCCAAGTTCCTGTATAACATCTCAGTTACTTCTCCCAGTCAGTACTATGGCTTCCATTTCACAGATGAAGGCTGAGCTTGTCAGTAAAAGGGGCAACATTTGCCTGAGCTGGTTTGGCTCAGTGGGGGACTGAGGGATCCCAGGTCAAGGGTACGACACCACCCCCCCACCTTTGTGGATTCTATCCCCAGTGGGGGGCATGCAGGAGGCAGCCAATCAATGACTCCCTTTCATCCTGGATGTTTTTCTCTCTCTCTCCCTCTTCCTCTCTGAAACCAATACAAATAGATTTTTTAAAAAGGGACAACATTTGAAGTCCACATTGGGCAAATCCTTTCACTCTCTGGGCCTCAGTTGCCTTGTCTGCAAATACATGGGGTTGGTCGCGCTGTGCAAGGCCCTTCCTGTGGGAGCCTGCGCTGTCCGCAGCTCCCCACCGACCCTGACCCTGGAGGGGAGCTCAGCCCACCTGGGGAGGAGGCCCCGTGAGGGTGTAGGTCTTCCCGGAGCCGGTCTGGCCAAAGGTGAAGACGGTGCAGGAGAAGCTGCGGGCGGCAGGGGTGTGTGGCTGGATCTGGGCAGCGGGCGTGGTGTGTGTGTGTGGGGGGCGGGTCAGCGCAGTAATGGGGTGCGGAGCACCCCCGGGGCCTCGCTCACCCGCGCAGCGCCAGCTCCCCGAGTCGCCGCACACCGCTCGCCCGGAACACATCCTCCTGGGTGCGCGCCCCGTCCAACACGGTGCCAAAGCGGAACGCCACATCCGGGCCCCCGCCCGGGGGGCTCACCTGAGGGAGGGGGCGGTGGCGAAGGGGGCGGGGCCGGGCTGGGGGCGGGGCCTGGGGCGGGGCCGGGGAGGGCGAGGCCTGGACAAAGTTGCCTGGGGGAAGGGAGGAGGCGCTCTCCGGTAGGATTTTTAGGTTCTGGGGGTGGGAGGGTTCTTCACCTGCAGAGTCCTGGTCCCCGAGCAGTGCACCGCGCTCTGTTCCCCCCGGCGCAGCTCGGCAGCGCTCATGGGACGCACCCTGGGGTCCGACGGGAGGGTGGATGGTCCATCCCGATGTCTCCATCGGTCCCTTCCTCTCTCAGGCACAACCTAGCCAACCTACACCCACCTGAGCACCACCTGGATGGGCGTTTCCGGCCCCTCTGGGCCCTGCTCCAGGCTCCGCGCGGGGTCCCTGTGGCAGCAAGGCGAGTTAAACTATCCTGTGCCCAGCGGGCCTCGAACCTCCCAGAATCTCTGCTTACCCATCGGGGGTTCCCCGTTCCTCCATGTCCTGCTTTGCTCGCGGAGTTAGCTCTGCTCCTGTCTCGTTCCTTTCCCTCCTCACCACCCTCCCTTCTCCACCACACTGCGACTGGCTGTGCGCACCTACATCACCCACCCCATCCCCCCTTCCCAGGCAGTCATCCATCCGGAAAAGCTCGGCCTGCCCGGGGCCGCTAGTTAAAGATTTACCCAGCCTCACCTCTGTGGTGGAGAAAGTCTCTCTAGGCTAGGGACCCCCAGCTAGGGGGTTCTGGAGTCTGAGGATCCCTTGCTCTTGCCCAGTCACATCAGGAGGGACCACCCAGACCAGCCTCCTCTGTGTACAGATGGGGACACTGAGGCAGGGATGGGAAGGCCACATGGCAAGCCTGGGCAGAGCATGGACCAGGCTCTTCCTACTCTATCCACAACTGCTCCAGTTTTGTAATCTTCCTCCCTCCATCTCCCTCCCTAGCAGCTCTGGCTTCTTCACTTCCGAGGGCCCAGGGAGGGGAGAGGCAGAGCTGGGTGGGTGGGGCCAGGTCTCAGCTCTAGGAAGACCAGGCTGGATTGAGTTCTTGACTGAGTTGGCAGAAGGGCCCAAAGCATCTGGTTAAACATTGGGCCACCTGCTTCTCCAATGCCAAGGCTGACTCAAGGCCAGGACTGCTGTTTAACCCTGTCCTGGTCTGACAAGATGTCTGTGAATGAGCTGAGGTGGGGCACTTACCCATTCATTGCCCACTTCCATGCAGGGCACTGAGCAGAGGAATCCCCTAGTCTTGCCAGGGAGTCAGGTAAGTACTATCTAGGGTGCAGGGGCTTTGCAGGAATACAGAGGCCTCTGGGGGCAGGAGGTGAGGGTGGCAGATGAGGGTGATAGGGCCTTTTTAGCAGGAAGGATCCATAGAGAGAGTTAGGGAAGAGCCAAGAGCTACCTGTCCCCGCTAAAATAGCAGAGTCTTGGGCAAGTCCTTTCTCACCCGCTTCCTTCCCGTAAAAAGAGATGAATGATTTTACTTAGTTGTTCTGAGAGTTGGATGAGACGGCGTACAGACAGACGGTCCCTGACTTACAATGGCTCAACTAAGGATTTTTTTTAACTTTACAATAGTGCAAAAGCAATAGGCATTTCTTAGAAACTGTACTTTGAGTTTTTCATCTTGATCTTTCCCCAGGCCAGTGATGCCCACGCAGCAAGATGCCTTCTTATGGTGTTGGCAGCAGCAGTGGGCGGAGCTCCTGGTTAGCCACACAATCACGAGGGCAAAGAATCATTGGCACTCTCCAGTATAGTATTAAATGAATTTTAGACTTAATAGATTTTTAATTTACTATGGGTTTGTTGGGCCATAACCCTATCATAATTCAATGAGTGTCTGTATTGGAACGTGATTCATAAATTGTGAAGATTTATCTAAAAGCCAAAATAAAAATCCCTAGATGATCTTCAAGATTCCTTTCAACTCTGAAGTTCCTTAACCTATTATGTATTTTTTAATCTTAGGGCAAGCATTACTATTCCTGCTTTTCAGATGAACACACACATACACACACACGCAAGAAAACAGAGGTGAGGCAGGGGAGGCTAAGGAGAAAGCAGCTATACATGGGAGGTGAGGTCTAAGCTGGGAACTTCGAGCTCTGCGTCCTGGTGCTATCTATTTGCCCTGGCAAGCTGCCTTTCTAGGTGTGAATGAACAGTTGCTCCCTTAAATGCCCTTAAAGGGGTTAAGAACTATCGGTCATTCATACCTTAGTGTGCGTTCGTTTTATCCGTTTCTGCCTTCCTCACCCTGGACTGAGATGGGCCACACCGAAGCGATTTCGAAGCGGTGCAGAGACAGGGAAGATGTGCATATTGGGGTGTGATGAGCTGTTTGTGGGGACTTTTGCACCAGGCTCCCCACCTGAGTCAGTATGCGTGCATCACTGGATGCTCTGAGCCCGCCCTCTATTCCCAAACTGCACTTTTCATCCAGAACAGCTGGTCCCACGGTTGAGGAGGGACAGAGGAAAGGCATTTGGGGAAACTCAAGAGAAATTTAGAAGCTGGCTGGACTCCACGGGGGTGTGTCTCCAGGTCTCGCTAGAGGGCAGCAGAGTACCGCGGCACCATGGCCCCTGGGCTGGTCACAAAAGAGGCTTTGTGAAGTGCAGCCATGCTCTTTCCATACATTTATTGCTGAGCTGGAGCACCGTGCAGGGGCTAACCAGCCTGATGCTGTGGAGAGGGATGAGCAGGCCCACAAGAAATGCTCCTTGAGGGAGTGAATAAAAGCCACATTGAGCAACGAGGGACCCTCCCATGCACACCCCTGCTCCTGGTTCCAGCCCCTTCAATCCACTCCTCCTTTCAATCCCAGTTATCCTTCCAGGGAAAACCCTGCCCTGACTCTTGGGACCTCAGAATAAGGACTGAGTTCTCCCACTGAGCCTCAAGCTCGTTCGGACTGACTCTATATTCTGCTGACCCCTCTCCACTCCCCACCGCCCTCTATCCCTGCATCCTGTGCTCCAGCCCAAAGCTTTCCTGGGTTTCCCTTTAATTCTTCTGCTGTCCCCTCTGCCGGGAATGCTGTCTTCTGCCTGGTGGGCTTGTCCTGCAAGCCTTCCCATAGAAAGCCTTGCCCATCACCCTCTTTCCAACAGGTCAGGCTGGGGTTCTGTTTGCCCCTGCAGCCTCCTGGGTCTGTTCAGTGCTGAATGCACTAGATTGGTCTTCCTGTCTGTTGGGACCAGGGACTGTGCTAGCTTCAGCACAGGGCGCTGCACACAGTAGGAGCTCAGCAAATGTTGGTTAGACCAGAGAAGGAGCCAGGATGGAGGAAGGGAGGCTGGCCATCTCTCTCCACTGCCATGTCTCCTCCCTCCTGCCTCTCAAGGCTAACCACAAACACTTAACTTTGTGATGTAAGGATTCCTTCAGGGACTCATTTATCGTGGAGATCACCAGCCCTGCCACAAAGCTGCTCTCCAATGTGCCCCAAATCTGGGTGACACTCTCCCAGCCCCAGCCAAGCTCCCAGATGAGTCTGGGGCTTACCTGCCCGACAGCCTTGCACTGGACTGAGGTGGGACAGAGATGAATATAAAGATCAGGGAGGAAGGAAGTTCTTTGCTCCTGTGGCCCTCATCTTTCATCGTTACACTTGTATCCCCCGGTGGAGGCAAAGCCAGATGGATCCAAGGCCAGTTGTGAAATTTCCCAAACAGCTTGCTGTAAATCTTTCATTAAAACGTGAATTTAGGCCAAAGGATCCGTTACATAAAATTCTCCAAAGCAGGGACCACAGAGAATCATTGAGTGTACTTCTCTCTGGTCCCCTACCCCCATTTTACAGATGGGAAAACTGAAAGGAGGGGCCCTACAGGCTGGAGCAGCACTGGCATTCGTGGTGAAGAGCGGTGGTTGGGGGAAGAAATGGAGAGAGTCACAGTAACCAATGGGCACTCCTGGGGCTCTTTCCCCTACCTGCCTGGCTCCTCCACTGCATCCTCACAAGGCTTCTCTGGTGTCGGGTGGGGGCTGGTGGTTACGCCAGGCTTCCTGCTCAGCAAGCAGCCGGGCACAAGGCCCCACAGAGGCACACTCACTGACGGTCTGTCTGATGGAGGACGGTCCATGCAAGAGAAAATGATGCCTTGAAGTCAAGTTCATCTTTTGGGGAAGATGAGCGTCTGTGGGGGGTTGTGAAATCGAAGGACTCAGGGTTGTTGTAACTTCCGGTTGTCTCCAGGCTCTCAGCTCTTCTCCCTAGAAACGTAAGCAACTTTCCCCTGAGTCCGTCTACCCGCTGATCACCAGGAATGACTTACCCTACGAGCTGGATATTTTCCTCTAAAAACAATCATGTTCATGTGCAAGAATGTCCAGGGGTATTAAGGACCCTCTCTTGCACAATGATGCCTCATGTGTCTGGAACCTTCTGAGTCAGAGGAATGGGCGTTAATATTTATCAAACACGTGAGCACTTTTCCTGCTTCATTTTAATTACTTTTTTAAGCAACCCTCTGAGCCTGGCACTACAACCGTCCCCCTTTCACAGATGAGAAAACTGAGGTTCAGAGATGTGCAGTCATCTGCCCAAGGTCACGCATCGCTAAATGATGTGGGAATCTGACCAGCGCCAAAACTTGTGTCCCATCCTCCACTCTCTACAGCCCTTTTTGATGAGCTGTCCTGCACAGCTGAACTTGGGTAGCTGACGTTGACCTGTTCAGTACCCACTTGCCTAGTTTAGCCATCTCTGTTGAAACGTGCTCCCGCATCGGCTTTCGCACTGCCCTGCCGTCTTCCCTGGGGAATGTTGAGTGATACTTTAAGGCAGTGGAGCTCCACCCCTGGCATCAGAACCACCTCGGGTTCCAGAGCCTGCCTCCAGGGGTTCTGGTTCATTGGTTTGGGGAGTGGGGCCAGAGGGATCTAATGCACAGCAGGGCCGACAACTTCAGCTTTTCCATTTTTCTTGATGAGCAAAGTCATCCCATCCAGTGTGTCTCTCGGGCTGTCTTCTGAGAGGGATTTCTTAGATCTCGATGGGCATTGTGAGACCTTCTGTCTGCTCTTTCTAGCACACCCAACTTTCTGATGAGCCATCTCACTGTGGTCCCTGAAGCCCCTCTGTTCATTTCTAGCTTGGGATCTACTGAGAAATCATAGGCTGAACAGGGTAGAACGGCACACAGGTCCTGCCTGTCCTGACGAGGGGATCCATTAAGAGTTTTCCAGATTTTTCTTTCCTTCTAGTTTTCTTCAACACGGATGACAGTAAACTGTCCAGTGTGGAAGATGCCACCGCACATTCAGTTGGAATGTTAATTAAGCACACCCAAAGCACCCACTATATGCTGGGTCCCAAACTAGGTGCTAATAATCCATGGCCTTGTTTCATTGTGAGCACAGAGTGGCTACCTCCTCTTCCAGGAAGCCCTCCTGGATTGGGATGGGACCCTCCTCTGTGGACCCACACCCTCCAACACCCACCGCCCCATGACCTTAATCCATTTGGTGGTGGCGGGGAGGAGGGCATGCACATCTGTCTGCCTCGGAGAACTCTAAGCTCTCTGAAGGCAGGAGCTAGTCAGTGAATAAGGCCATGCCTGTTCAAATGGACTACTTATAGCAGCTGGATCTAAATGCCATGGGAGCACAGGCAAAGAAAGGGAATCCTGGCCAGTGAGCAAAAGCTGGGAAATCTGGGAAGGCTTCCTGGAGGAGGTGGCATTGGGACATGCTTAAAAAGATGATTAGAAATTGAGGCAGACAGAAGAGAGAAGAAGAGCATTTCAGGCAAAGGGAACAGCATAAATAAAGGCCCAGAGGTGGGACAAGTTGAGGAGCAAACTGTTGCTTAGTGGGATGGAAGACCAGGAAGATTGGTGGGACCACACTCCAAAGCCGAAGCTTTCATAGAAGCCGGGGCATGGTCCGGGCTAGGAACTTGTCTTCACTCACTGTTCTGGAGGAGCAGAGCCGGGGGAGCCCCCTCCTGTGATTATTCTGGCTTTTCCCAGAAAAACCCACCCACCTTATCAGCAAAGAGGACACTGAGTTCTGGAGGCCTGGGTGGGTGCCAGGCCCCACTGCTGACATGCCTGGCCACTAAGGACCTGGAACGCAGGCAGGGCTGGGCTTCCACATCAGCCCAAGCCCTTAGTGCTGGTCGCCAGGGAGCAGCGGGAAGCATGTCTCCCAGTTCGAGTCTTCATCCCCTGCTCTGTCACTCAATGGAGACCCCCCCCCCACCCACACCTTTAATACAACATGAAGTGTTCACCCCAACCACAGCCTCTTCCATGTGCATTGCACCTTATAGTTTACAAAGCTCACACATCTGTCGCGTCATTTCTTTCTCACAATAATCTTAGAAGGAATGATGAACTCCATTGCATAGATAAAGAAACTGAGGCTCCAATTATTAGGGCAGCTTTAGAAAGGCTCTTGAGGTGTCAGTGGCAAATGCAGGATTTGAACCAATCCCTCCTACCTCCTGAAGCCTGAAAGTAGGGGCCTCCCAGTTGGAAGAATCCAACGGGCCTCTCTTGGGACAGCCCTCCTGCCCTGCTCTGCCCATCCACCCCAGCCCCTGTGGTGGGCAAGCCCACAGCCCCAAGGGGTGGGGACAACTGGTTATTTCCAGCCTGGTACTTAAGGGCTGGCCAGGCAGTGGGGTGTGGGCTGGTCAGAGGGCTCCGTGCTCCCAAGAGGGTCTGGCCTTTGGCTGCTGAGACCTAGGCAGGGGGTCAGGGATTTCTGTCCAAGCCGCCTAGGCTAGCCAAAGCTGGGCAGGTTTCCCAGGAGAGGGGAGGCCTCCTCCACCCCCAAAAGGTAAGATATAGGTAGCCAAGACGCACACAGGCGGCTCATTCAATCCCCTCCAGCTCAGCTGACCCTGCTCTGGGCTGCTCCTGAGAGATGGGAAGAGCCGACGGCTGTCCCGATAGGGGCTTAACACAGCCACGGGGGCCTGGAGATCAGTTAAGAGCAGGCATTATGCTCTGAGCGCTTCCCTTGTGCCACCCTCCCTTCCAGCAGGTCTGCCAGGTGGAGATTACCACCCTCTCCCACTTGAATGAGAACTGCTATTGCCACACACACTGACCCCCTTTCAAAGCGGCAACATTTCCTTTGCACATGCTGTTCCCACTGCCCCGGGTGCCCTTCCTTTAGGTTGGCTCACATGACTGGCTCCTCTGTCTTTAGGAAAGATATCAATGAAAGAGCCATCTTTCATTGATATCTTTCCTAAGGGCCTTGACTCACAGGTTTCCCCCCCTTACCCATTACCTTGTCTCTGTCACCCTCCTTTGCTTCCTCACCAGCATTTCTATTTATAGTTTTATTTTCTTGTTGATTGTCTCTCTCCCCTGAGAGGGCAAGGACAAAGCCTGTTTTATTGCCCATCATGTCCCCAAGGTCCAGCAGAGGGCCTGGCACATAGACTACACATTTATCACATGTACAAGGAAGGGAAGCGAAGGCGTTTGCCCACGTCCTCACTGTTAGAGGGGGTTGTCCACATTCTAACTGGGCTCTGCCTCTTTCCAAAGGCGCGCGCCCCCCCCCCCCGCCCCCCCCTTCCCCCCCCCCTCCTGTGAGCATGCTCAGTGGTGAGGTGGTGACTGCCCACTCCCTGCACTGTTTCTTCCTCGGCCCAGAGGCTCACGTGGGGCTCAGCCCTTCTGTAACTTCCCTCCCAGGTCCTCTGGCTTCTGCTTGCCTATCTCCAGAGCACAGGCTGCTCACCTCACGGTCCACTACACTAGTAGAAGGTTCTGCCCCGCCCCAGCCCTGTGGCTCAGTGGTTGAGTGTTGATCCATGTACCAGAAGGTCCCTGGTTGATTACCAGTCAGGGCACATGCCTGGGTTGCAGTCCCAATCCCCAGTAGGGGGTGTGCAGGAGGCAGCCAGTCGATGGTATTTCTCTCTCATTGATGTTTCTATCTCTCCCTCTCCCTCTCTCTCAAAATCAATTTAAAAAAAAAGAACACAGCGCTCTCTCTCTCTCTCTCTCTCTCTCTCTCTCTCTCTCTCTCTCTCTCTCTCTCTCTCTCTCTCTCCCCCTCTCTATATATATTAGAATGTTCCTCCTGATGCCATACGACCTTGCGAACGACAGAACAGGCTGTTCTTCACCATTCTCCTATGCCGAAGAGGAAGAGTTGAAACTGTGACAATGTATTTTTCTGTTTATTTCCTGAGCCCCAGCCCTAGGCTAGGCCTCTGGTCCCAACCGAGAGCAAAATAGCCTTGGAGGAGGCCTTCGCGATGACATGGAAGGTCTGTGATGGCCTTGGAGCCGCAGCGCGGCCCGGTGCTTGGCGGAAGGGCACGTGCTGTAGACCCGAGGCCTCTGAAATGGCATCGGGCATGCGCACCACCTGGGCGCTTAAGACACAGACTCAAGTACAAAAACCTGGACGGAGAGCCCGCGTCTTACAGGCTCTCAGGTGAAGCTGCTGCTGCGGGCGCGGCCCACGCTTGGAGGAGCAGGGTGTACACCCAACTGACCACGGAGGACAGTGCGGCCCAGAGTGAGTAAGGGGCTGGCCCAGGGTCACCTGGCCGGGCGGCAGGGGCCGGGCGGGACCGCCGACTCCCGGGCCAGGCCTCCCGGGGCCAGGACTCAGGAATTCGCCGCGCGGGCCGCTCAGTGTGCCTTTGTGCGCGGCATACCTGAGCTCACCGGCCGCCCGCCCGCCCGGCCCGGCCATGAATAGCGGCCTCTTTCCTTCCTGCACCGGGCGGCGGCGTGCGCCCATGGCCGCCCCTCCCCTGCACACACACTCACACACCCCGGCCGGCCCGGCTGCTCTCCCTGTTTGGGGAAAGTCAACAAGAGCATTTGAAAAGTCTTTCTGTGTGGAGAATCTGTTTGTATAGGGGGAGGAAACGGCGAGCTGGCCAATAGGTAGAAATATTAATGAAGCTTGTTATAAAGGGCCCATTCACGGCTCTCCGGGTAAATAGGGCTCTTGTCGGGCTGCCACGTTATCTGCCAAGTTCAAGAATGTGGTTTGAAAAAATAGAATTTAAAGGGGGTGAGGTGGAGCCTTAAATGGCCGGCCTGCTGGCGCTGGAGCCAAACACAGAGGAACCTCGGCTGGGGCTGGGGGCGCTGGGCGCTGGGTCCTGGGGAGGGGCTGCCAGGGCAGCGCCGGGGCGAGGGCCGCCGGCGAGGTGGGCTCAGAGAGTCCTGCGCGCTGGCATGGACGCTGTGCAGAGGCCTGGTGCAGTCTCTTCCTCCCCTTGGTGTCCGGCCCAGGGCTTGTGGCTCTATTCAGCCCCCGACCAGGTGGTGGTGGTGCGGGGCAGCAGTGGGGCAAGGCTGCAGGGGCATTTCAACCTGAGCGCCTCCAGGAATCTTGCCCCGTGGGGTGTGGGTAACGGAGGCTCTAGGTGGCAGGATGAGGGCTTTTTAGTAACTCTCAGTCATCACGCACTGCTACTCCACAAACCTCGCCCATCGTCTCTCACCACCTTGTTCTGCTTTGCCGAATTGTTACCCAAACAAGACGTGAGAAAGAGCATAGACGACTGAGACATTCAACCCACTCACTTCCCATAGGGTAAATTCTGGACTCAGAGGAGGAGAGTAACCAACTCAAGGTCACCCAGCAAGGCTTTAGCAGAATGGGGCCTTGCTTCCACCAGTTTCCTGTGGGGCCAGGTCCCCAGGACTGAGGATGGTGCCTGGCCCGGGGGCGTGGCTTGGTCACTTCACATGCATGATGTCTTATTTTTTAGCTCTGGGCTTAAAGCAACTTATAAGCAAGGGTCCTGTCTTATCCCCAGTTTGCCCCTGGCCAGCTGTGGGGACTTGGGCAGGTGATTTTGCCTCTCTGAGCCCCAGCTTTTCTTTCCATTGTAAAATGGGGTCACCAAGACCTGCCCCTCCCATTTAGAAGAGGCAGTCAGAGGATGTTGGTGCGGTGCCCAGCGCTGTGCCAGGCTCTCGGTGGGTGGCCCAGGAACAGTGGCTGTGGGCATTTCTTTTTCTGTCCCAGCCTGTGGCACAAGGTAGTGTCTCCAGGAGGCCTGGGCTCCAAGCTTCAGGGGGTGGTTCCACTTGGGTCATGGAAGGCTGCCTTGTGCTGAGGGTCACAGAAACTGGTGATCGGGAGTCAGGGGCTCGCCCGCCCCGAAGGACAGTAGGCAGCACAGCTACACAGTTGTGTGAACCATCGCGAGGGTCTGCGAAGAGGCCCTGCAGGAGCTGTGGCCAGCAGCTGACCTTCCATCTCCTCCCACAACAGCTGCTCACATCCACCTCTGACAGACAAGGGTTAACCTGTGTGTGGGGAGAACATTTACGTTGGCTTTTCTTTGCAAATAAAAGGGGGGGAAATTCCTATAAAGCAAAAAGGAAATAATCAATGCAAAAACGAAATGGAAACACTTTTTAAAAGGCTTTGCCAGGAGCTTGCTGTGTAACCTTGAACAGTGGGGACTTGGAGGTTTGGAAAGCAGGAAGTCGGCAGCATCCCTTTAAGGGGAGGTGGTAGAGGGTATTGTCACAACCATAGGCTTTGGGACTCACAGACCAGGGCCTCACTGGACTCTGCTCCTCACTGGCTGTGTGACCTTGGGCAATAGATGGACCTCTCTGGGCTTCCATTCTTTGATCGGTACAAGAGAAGAGAGGGTTAAAGCGTGTGAAGGTCCTGGCACATCGTGGATGCTCATTAAATGTCAATTTCCTTTCCTTTCTGGGCCTCTTGGCAGGCCGAGGGGAAGTGTCTGACAGGTCTCACCAGCCAGACCTGAGAGAGACACAGCTCTGCAGGTCTCGGCGCCTACACAGCAGCGAAGGCAGCCTGATGCTGACTAGGTCTTCACAGCCCTTTACAGTTTGCAAAGCACTTGCCTCCTCACCATCAGAAACTCCCAAGACACCTGTGAGGTGAGCAGGGCAGTGTTTACCACCCAATGCATGGAGACTGGGAGAGGGTAAGGGACTCAGGCCCAGAGTTCTTGATATGGGCAGGGCCCCAATCTATCCCCATCTCTTCATTTCTTCAGCAAATAGTGGTTCACAGCTTGCTCTGCGACCGGCACTAGGTTGAGCATGGAGGATACAAAAGCGAATAAAACCAGACACAGATGGAAGATGGAAGATGGATTGGATGGCTAGATGGATGGATGGATGGATGGATGAGTGAATGAAGAAAGAATGACAAGTTTCTTGAGGGCAACCTCCTTGTCTATTTTTTCCACCACAGGGCCCCCACTCATGAGAATGGCGCCTTGCACAGAGGAGGTGCTCACACTTGCCATACCAAGTTACGGGCTCAAACACCAGGCTGCCTTTCTACACAATTTCCTAGCTACTTGATTGGGGGGACGTTAATTAACCTCTGACTCCCTCAGTTTCCTCCTCTGTAAAACAGGGATGACTGTATTTTATAGGTTGTCACGATAACTACATGAGTTAATATGTGAAAAGCCCGTAGAACAGAACCGTGCCTGGTGCATAAGTAGCAACTAAGCATCAATTATTACTATTTTTCTGGTTTCTCTTCTAAACTCCTTCCTGTCTCCTAAAGAGGGTGGTAAACCCTCTGAAGGCGGGGCTCTGGGTACTCTGCGGGGGCGGGGGGGGGGTACCTCCTAGTAAATGTATCGTCTCAGAGATGTGACAGTCCTGGATCCAAACCGAGGTCAGAGAATCAGGGTGCTTGTTCCAATCGGGCCAAAGGCAGAGCCGGCCCTGGCTGAGGGAGGCAGGATGGCAAAACGGTCAGAGCTTTGGGCTGGGCAGTGAAAGGTCACATTGCTATTCTGGCCCTGCCAGGGCCCTCCTCTCGGAGCCCAGCTTTCTTTGAGCCTGGGTCTCCCCAGGGAGACATTAAGGGAGATGGTCTTCTGTGAACCCTTCAAGTCACAGACTAAGACCACATTAATCAGGCAATCTTCGGCTCCTCATCCTCAATTTTCCCTTCTTTGAACGGATTTTTCCGAATCGGAAAAACTGAGTCTTTGCTAGCCTTGGAACACACACACGCGCGCGCTCTCCTCTCTGAAATGCTGTGTCAGCGTCAGCTCGTGGTTGAGGATGGCACCAGATGGAGCGCTCATTAACGCCCGCCCCCGAGGAGCGGCCCAGGGTCCCCCCGGGTCACCTCCCCAGAGCACACAGGCTGAGCTTTCTCTCCAGGGCCGCTGGCGGTCCCACCTTGTCCTAGCCCTGCGATTTATAGGAGCCAGTGGTTGACACAAGTCCCCGCCCGGCATGGGCTCGTGGGCCCGTGGGCTCCATCAGATGCCAAGAGCCACAGAGACAGCTCCCGCCCGCTTGCCCCTCACTCCGTAAGTGAGTCACTGGGGTTTGGAGTGGGCCACTCTGGGGGTGGTTCCCTGTTGGAATAAGACAGTCACCCTCAAACAGAGCAGGCAAAGATGGCATGCCAAACCCTTAGCTTGGCAATGCTTCTGCCCAGAGGGCATAAGACATCTCCCTTCAGCCAAGGAATTGCAGGCACTCGGGCTGGCATCGCCCTCTGGGAGTGAGGAGCCCGACTCCTGCAGGTTGGGAGGGGAAGGCAGAGGCACAACCAGAGGGGGCAGTTGGCGAGGCCACGGTCACACAGCAGGTCAATGGCAGAGCTAGAGCCCTGGAGACTGGGTTCATGGACCTCCGACGCCAAAGGAAAGGCAGCAGCTGAGGCCCCCTGGCTGCTGAAGCTGACCCGACCTGGTCTCCTGGGAGCCAGGTGGGTGCCGGAACATCTCGTTTTGGGGACAGATTCCTGGGTCTCCAGTTTGATGCCCCTTTGGTGTGACAGAAAGAGAAAGGGATGTGGTATAGGAGAAAGGTCCGGATTTGGCAGTTGGATACACCTGGGTACTAATCTTGGCTCTGTCAGTTACTAACACGGTGATCGCAGGCAAGTTACTTGACCCCTATGAGCCTCAACTTACTCATCTACTCAATAGGCTAACATACCACCTCCATGGTGGGCCATTGGGAGGATTGCATGATATATCAAGTGACTGGCATACAATAAGGCCTTAATAAATGGTAACTACCACATAGCAATGAGTTCTGCCCCAATCGGCTAGGGCAGCCTGAGTAAGGGTGTGAGTGGGGCAGGACCCAGGCATTTTAGGTGATAGGGTCACGTGCAGGACCACCCTTGACGCACAGGCAGAAGAGCCCGGAGCTGAGAGCCTGGTGGCCTGCCTGAGTCACCAGCTTGCTGGAGAATTACTGGGAAGGTCTCACCACTCTCCAGGACTCCGATTTCCCATCTGAACCAGAGGACTGAGGTTCCTGCAGCAGACTCCAGGCTGGCTCTGCTGTCGGGGCGAGGGCAGCCCCACGTTGGAGCTGTTTCCTGCCTACAGGACATTGTCTGAGGAGGGAGAGACTCAGGGCAGGGCATGTGGGACAGAAGTGGGTGAGTGAGTGGGTGGGAAGGAGAAACCAGGCTGGGCTGGACCTGGCAGGGCACGGCTACTGTCTTAGGCATCCAGGCTGGTCACCCAAAAGGTTGGGAATGGCCAGTCCTCTTGGGCCAGGTATCCTGAGACCATGTATCCTCCCACCATCAAGAAGAGGGCCCCAGCCCCTCCCTCTGAGCCTGGGTGTCCTAGGCTGCGGCCATCTCTCTGCGTTCCTAGAGCCTTGCAGCGTTTCCAAGAAGCAGGTGCACTTGGAGAGGCCCTGGGCCTGGTGGGCCAGGCAGCTAGAGGTCTCTCTGCCCAACCACTAAGGCCACACCTCTTCAAATTCACCTTCCCGACCTGCAGCTCCAAGTCTGCCATCTCCTCAGCTCAAAAACCCTCAACGGCTTCCCAGGGCCTGGAACCAGCTTCATCTCCTGGGGTATCTGTGGCTCATGGAAGAACTTCCGAGGGTCCCAGAAGCCTTGACATGGGTACCAAACATTGGGCATACACACTGGTCAGGGGAGAATTCTGGAATTTCATCAGATTCACATAAAAAGCCACCGCTCCATGGATTGAAGTCCAGGCTCTTGGTCAGCATTCAAGGCTTTCCCCAAGTTGTCCCGGCCTAGGTGTCTCAGTTCTCAGCATCCGCCCTCTTGTCCCCGTCAGTCCGTCCACCCATCCCCATCAGGCCTACAGTTCAGCCTAAAGGATCCCCTCGACACGCTCATGCTAGGTGCCTTCCTCCTCTTTCTCCTGGATGTTTTCCCAGCTGCTGGCCCTTCTCCCCACCGAGGAGCCTGGAGTCTGCTCCCTGGAGACTCCTTCCTTTGTGGTCTTTCTCACGGCCGCCCCTCCTCTCCACCTCGTAGCTTTCACAGGGCTCAGATCTTGCCATCTCCTCCCAGGACCTTTGTAGTGGCCTCTTGTCATCTGCCCTGCTCTCCCCTCCTCCAGGCCTCTTGGCCGACCTCCCCACCCTGTGTGTCACTCTCCTCCCCAGATCCCTTATCTCCTCCCAGGTGAGTGGGATACTAGGGCAGAGGGGAGACAGAGAGGGGGCAGAGCAGGGGGAGGAGGAGAGGCAGAAAGAAGAAATGGAGGGAAAGAGAGACATAGAGCAAAAGACAGGCAGAAACAGAAAGAGCTACATGGAGAGAGACTGACAAGAAAAGAAAGGGGAGGGCACAGGGAGGCAGGCTATAGAGACAAAAGGACCTAGAGAGAGACGGACGCAGAAAAGACTGGGAGAGGCAGAGCAATAGAGCCCGCGAGACAGAGCGGGCCAGAGAGAAGCAAGGCAGAGAGAAAATGAGATGAGGCAGGTGCTAGAGAAATGGCTTTCCAGTGCCTTCCATCCCTGGCATCCTGGCCTTCCTCCCCTCCTCCAAGCAACTGATCCTCCCCAGGGAGCCAAGGAGCAGGGCCTGGCACCTGATCCTGCTGCCTGGTGCTCACCCCCCTCCCCCCACTGGAGGCTCTGGCCTGGCTTCCCATCCAAGACCCATGTGAAAAGCACCAAGAAGCCTCACCCTCGCCCCCCATCCCCCAAGAAGTGACCTTAGGCTGAGCCGAGGAGGGAGTGTCACGGAGTTTTAGAATGAGGGGCTTCCAGGATCAGAAAGTCCATCAGGCTTTCAGATTAAGCTGTGTGGTGCTGGCCCAGAACCTTAACCTCTCTGGGCCTCCGGGGAAGTCAAAGGGCAGATTCAGTGTTGTCTGGGAGGTGACATCGAGAGGGCTTGTGTTACACCCCCTCAACCTGCCCGCTCCCAACACCCTCCCAACCCCAGTCTCACTTGAGGCGGATCTTGTTTCGCCATATCTATGACCACTGCTCTGGAAGGCGGGAGAAGAAAGGCTTGGGGTGAAAGCTCTGGCCATTTCGCTAGGGAGCACGCGGCCCAGGGCCAATCTCGAATTCCGGCCTCACCTCTGCATTGGCCTCTGCCTCTGCATCTGAGATGGGAGTTAAGTTACCCGTCACTAGAAAGAGTCTGGTTAACTGTTCTTTGCCCGGGAGGGTGTGACCCGGTCCCCATGAAGCCAGGGTGCCGTGGGGAAGCCTGGCTGAAGTATGGAAGAACAACACAAATAATGATGGTGATGACGGCGAACCTTCATTCAGCTCTTGCCTACTACTCTGCCCAGCATTGTGCAGTCTGATCTCAGTCACACGACCACGTGACGTGAGCACTCTCATGCTTCCCCTGACAGTTAGGGAAACTGAGGCTCAGGGCCAATAAATGGTGGTGCCAGGATTCAACTCCAGGCAGCCTGACTTCAGAACACCCTTATCCCATTAAAGGTCACAACAAGAGTGACACCTTGGTTGGGCCACACCCAACCAGGCAACAGTCTTAGGGGCTCAGCCCAGTGCTAGGAACCCAGAGGCAGGGACCATCAGCTCCTGCCCTTGGTGCTTGCCACCCAGTGCAGAGAAGACAGTTGCCCAGTGGGCAGAGGATGTGCCCCTTAATGAGCTCTTACTATGTGTCAGGCACTGCAGGATGCAGCTTTAGTGCCAGCTGGGCACCACACTACCTGGGCTTGACTTCACCCACTAAGGCTTATCAACTGTGTGACCTTGGGCAAGTTCCTCAGCCTCTCTGGGCCTCAGTTTCGTCATCTGTAAAATGCTTCCTTGGGTTGTGTTGAGGATAAGAAACACTGATTTTTAGAGCGGTCTCAGAACTGTGCCTGGCATGTGCTGCGAGCTTAGGCATGTTACCCATCATCATCTTCCTTGGCATTATCTTCATCATCACCATCTTCTTCATTGGCCCTTTCTGGAGATCCTGTTTAATCGATGCAGCAATTCTATAAGGTGGGTATGATTATCCCCTTTTATGGGTGAGGAAACTGAGGCTCAGAAAGGTAAAGTAATTTAGTAAATTAGTAAAAGGCTGAGCCAAGTTTTGAACTGAAGACTGTAGAAACATGAATCTGTGCTTTTAATCATCTTTGTTGTATGCCAGAGAAAAAACTTCCTTTCTCTTTCTCTCTTCCTCTCGCCCTCCTTGTTCCCCCTCCAGCTTCCCTTCTCCCCTCCCCTCCCCTCCCCTCCCCTCCCCCTCCTCTCCCCTCCCCTCCCCTCCCCTCCCCTCTCCTCTCCTCTCCCCTCTCCTCTCCCCTCTCTCCTCTAGTCAAGGAGTATTTATTGAGCATCTTCTGTCTGCCAAGTTCTGTGCTCAGGCTGGAATCCTGTAACCCCTATGCTGACCCCCGGGAACCAGAGGAAGGTTTTCCGGGCTCCCTCCTGACCATCTGGACCTGGGGCCTCCTCCCACTTCCCCAGCTGCATCTGCAGCCGGAAGAAAGCATTGATTAAGCCCAGAAAAGTGGGTGGCTGGGCAGGCCTGGGGGGTATCTGCTCCGGCTCCAGAGGCTGGTGCCCTGCCTCCCCCCTGTTCCCACTGGCTCTCTTCACCTCAGTGAGAAAGTGCTCTTGGTAGCCCCCAGTTAATTAGGTAAAACTGTATCTAGTGAAGTCTGTGAAAGGACATTGGATAGAAAAGTGCAGGCCACGGGGGTCACAGAAGTTCTGCTTGGGCCTGTGTGTGTGTGTGTGTGTGTGTGTGTGTGTGTGTGTGTGTGGCGGGGGAGGTGGGGGGAGGTCCCAGCACCCAATGGGGACAGAGTGAGCAGTGCATGGGCCAGTCCTCATTCCTGCAGGGTCTGGGGGTATAGGAGAGGGCTTGCCAAGTTCTCCAATATGGGCCCTCTTGCCTCCAATCATCTCTGCTCGCTCATCCCGTCCTTCTGGAACCTTTTCGGGCTGGGTTCAGGGTTCTCGGCTGGGTTCTCAGATGGGGGTCACTTGTCACAGGGACAGGAATTTCCTAGTCATCTGCCTGCCTCGTTCTCACCTCTGGGCTTCCCACTTCTGTTCCGTCCCTTTGAAGCCCTCTGCTCTGCCTCCTCCCTCACCTCCTCCGGGTTCTTTTTAAATGTTACCTGCTCAGAGGGCCTTCCCTGACCGCCCCCTCTAAACGAGCCTTGTGGTAATTTAATAACACGGCTGCAAATGTAATGACATGGCTGACCCCCCGGCCGAGGTGGGGGTCTCCGTCCTCCCTTTGAACCTGACTGGGTTTGTGACTTCTCCGAGCAGTAGTGTGCCATGGGACGTCTGGAGCTGGGCAGCAAAAGGCCGTGGTGCTCCTGCCATTTTTGCTCGTTTGGGAGCCCTGATCTGCTACCGGAAGTCCCCGTGCTGTGAGGAGCTCCATCCGCATGGAGGGGTCCCAGATGGGGGCTCTGGTTTTTGTTATCTCAGCCAAGGCACCAGGCATGTTGCATGAGCTTCCTAATGCTGCAAGGACCACAAACTCAGTGGCTGAAACAGTTCATTCCCTTACATTTCTGGGGGTCAAGTCCAAAATGCATCTGATGGGCTAAAGTTAAGGTGCAGGCTGGGGTGCTTTCCTTCCGGAGGCTCTGGGGGAGAGGCTCTGGCCTTTCCCAGCTTCCAAAGCTGCATTTGTTGGCTCCTGGCTCCTTTTTCCATCTTCAGAGTCAACAGAGCCGCATCTTCTAAACTCTCCATGATCGCGAGCCCCGCTTCCATAGGCGCATCTCTTTCCCTTACAGAGACTCTCATGATTGCATTGGCCCCACCCAGATAGTCTAGGATGCTGTCCCCACTTCAAAACCTTCCATTTAACCACCCCAGCAACTCCTTTCACCCTGTAAGATAGGACCGTCACAGGTCCCGGGGATTAGGATGGGGGCATCTGGGGGCGTTATTCTACCTACCACCTGGGAACGAAGGTACTTCCAGATGATTTTAGGCCCCAGCTGTTCAAGTCACCCACAGCCATGTAAGTCTTCCCAGCTGAGGCCCCAGACTCACCATGCTCTGCCCAGACCCCTGACCCACGGAATCCAGGAGCACAGACATGGTGGCTGCGTTGTGCCTCCAAGCTTGCTGTTGTCCTTTAGACAGCGCTTGGTCACTTCAGCGTCTTTCTCATCATGTTCAGACCACTTTGCGGCTTCTTGTTCCTTCCCAGTCCTTATCGTACATTTATGGGCTTCCTTATGGGTTTGTTTTCTACCTCCCCCAACTCGAATGCAGCAGGGCCAGAGGAATCAGTGTTTGCCTACCAATATTTCCTCACCAAATGAATGCATGTCTCCCCCCATAGACTGTAAGCTCCCAGAGGTTAAAAACAGGTCTTGATAATCACTGGGTCCCCAGAACCCCAGCTGGGCCCCAGCGCTGAGCAGGGGCTCAGGACCTATTGAACAAGCGACCTCTTCTCATCATCTAGGTCTCTGAGAGTCACAACGTCAGCGGGGGCTGGAAGGCACCTCAGAGTTTATCTTTCCGGGGCTCACAAACGCCAATGGCCACAGAGCTGGGAACTATGTACACACGAGGCCAGTTGAACGCCAAGGCAGTTGGGAGTGCTGAGCCTGTGGCCAAGTGGAAATGGCGCGCCTCACCACCCCAGGCATTTTTTTAAAAAGGTGGACATATTTGGACAAGCAGTCACAATACACCTTCTCGTCTTCTCCTCCCCTCGGGTCCCCCCATGTACTCTCTGCCTTCCCTTGTCTGTACCCCAGGAGGCTACCTCTAGAGGCTGAGGGCCTCACCCCCCTTCTGAGTGGCTTTGGTCTGTGGGAGGCGCCAGCTGATTGGAAGGCCGGAGGGGAGACAGGCCGGGGTCCGCCCCCTCTCTGCCCTGCCCTAGTTCTGGCAGTGTTGGCTTTCCTAAGGCCGCAGCTCCTGCCTGGCTCCACCAACTCATCCCCTCGCCCTGGTCCCTTCACACTGGGGTGACAAGGCTCCTCATGGCAGCCAGCCCCAGGGCGCTTCACCTGCCACGGCTGGTTCCCATCACCTCACCCACTCGAGTGCGGATGCCTTGCTTTGAATATTTCCATTGAGACCTTCCATTCCAATCGTTTATGTTTTATCATTGTCGGTAGCAGTGGTATCATTATTTAGAAGCCACTTGGCCCGTTTGCCCGGAGCATTCGATGCTCTCTCAGTGGACCCCTTTGGCGTGGTACTGCCTCCTGCCGGGATTCTGAGTGTGACAACATCTGTAGACCTCATTTGGCCCTGGATTCTGACCCAGTCCCCTGACTGGGCCAGAACTTTCCCTCAGGCCTCTGCCAAGGAGTCACTGATTTCTGTGTGCGTTGCTCCTTCCCCTCCCCTGTCCCCTCTGTCCCCGGACTGGTGGTCAATCCCATCTCATTCTCACCCCACCGGCTGTTTGAACATCAAGTTTCTTTCCAGCATGAGCTGAACTCTCCCTTGGCCTTCCCCTCAAGGCCCCCCGGACCCCATGGACGGTCTTACTCAGGACACCCTGTCATGTCCTGGGCCTCAGAGGCCCTCCTATCTCTCGCTGCCCCGGCGCCCCACCTAGACGCACACTGATTTGTCACCCCTGTTGATTTTGTTCCTGGGCATGGAGACCAGGACGGGGATGGGACATTTCCCTCTTGCAGGTGGATTGGATTTTTTTTTGTCATAGTAATGGAGTCATGTTTCCATTAACAGACAGATTTACTGAGCTTTGGAGATAACTTTCCCATACACTTGACTTTGATCAGTGGTGATCAGTGAGTTCCCTATACCCCGGTCTTATCTACCTATTCCCCCAAGATCAAGGGTAAGGCTGCCAGAATCTCATGATTGCCTATACTGCTCTGCCACGGCCCAGCCCAAATGGGTGGGTATAGCTCTGGCTTTGGTACCCTTTCTGCGTACTTAGGTATCTCTCTCTCTCCCTCTCTCCCTACCTCTCTCTCTCTCTCTCTGGCACTGTTCTTCTTTTGAAACAAGGCCTTTAGATTGAGTAGTTTAAAAAAAAAAAAGCCAAAGTCTGCCATTGTAATCTACATGGGCCTCCTTTTCCATAGCACGTTGTCACAGTGGCAAGTGTCCTTCACACGTGCAGTTGTCTCACAGCCACCTCCCTGCTAGACCATGGCCTGCACGGGGGCAGGAACCTTTGTTTCCTCCAGGCGTTGTGCATCATCTGACAACTGGAGGTACTCTGTAAATGTTGGTTCAATGAGGGACGGCCCGGTTGAATTTTAAAATACAGTCTTCAGCTCAGCGTGAGTAGAGCCCGGATCAGCTCTGCAGATCACCAGGGGACTCCATGCTGGCCCCCAGACTAAAACGAGACACTGGAGAGCTTCCTTGAAAATTGTTAAAGAAAATAAAGACTATTCTTTCATCCTTGTGGCCTGCTTGGCTGCCAGGCCCCTTTAAATGCCCGAGGAATATTCCTCAGAGGCAGCCCTGGTGGAACAGCCCAGGACTCTGTGAGGAGCTGCGTTGGGCTGCCTTCTTTTCCTGCTGCCTCCTAATATTAACCTGGCGCTGGGCCCCTGGCCCCCACGCAGTGATGGGAGGCCCTGGATGGAGCCAGAAAACAGATCCATCTGGAAATAGAAAAATAATCCCAACACTGGCAGTTTTGTCTGGCCTCCCCAGTTGGGGTGTGGAGCAGGCCCATGAAAGGGGCTTTGAGGGCCGGTGGGTGAGGGCCGTGGGAGGGAACGCCTCTGTACCCAGCACCCGCTGGGTACCTGTGCCAGGGTCCCCAGGGCAAGAGGCGAATCCGCAGGGACTGAAGGGTGTGTCACAGCTGACCCTGTGAGCAGCCAGGACTCCACAGTGTGTCCGTCTGAACTTAAATCTGTGTGACCTTGAGTGAGTTGTTAAGCCTTTTTTAGGCCTCACTGCCCCAGTAATTCAAAGGGGGTGATAAGGCCTACACCTAGGAATTGATCCCATGGCCAGAGCACCCAGCACGGTGCCTGGGGTAGAGCAAGGCCCGGACGAATGGCAACTATCACAGTGGCTGTTATTTCTGACTTCAGAAGATATGTTGAGCAAAAGACTGTGCCAACCCGTGGGGTGATTGTGGACAAGCCCATCGTGCCCCCATCTTCCCATCTGGGCAATGGGAAGTGGCCCCGTGCCCTCCAGTCCTGGATCCCAGCGAGGTGAATTTCAGCAGGACAGAGGTAATGCCTGCCCCCCACCCCCACCCCAGACCCCATGCAGAGCACCTCCCAGCATGTCCAGGGCCTGGGCAGATTACTCAGAAGGAGCCAGAATCTCCCCACAGCTGTCCCCAGCATCCTAGGGGAGCCTCGGAGTGTTCTTGGGCCTCAGCTGGTGCTGATCACTATTTCTAGAATTCGGGGGCTGGGTGCTGACAGAAAGGTGCTGGTCCCAGAGACTCGAAGGCAAGGTGGAGGTGAGAGTTGGTACTGGCAGGTCCTCAGGTTGGTGGGAAACAGACAGAGCCCCCCAAAGGGATGTTCCACGGTATCCATAGGGAGGCTGGACCCAACACATTGGTGTCCCAGCTTCCTATGTCCGAAGTATGCTACCAGGTCAAGAGCCATCTGGTACAGATAGCGATGGCCACGTGGCCAAAGATGGAAGCAGAAGGACAGGGAGACCTCCTGGAATGTGTTATTCTACAGAAGACCCAGGGCCTTGGCATGACCAGAAGCAGGAGAGGGAGAAGTGAAGCGGGGGGTGGGGGGGGTGGGGGGGGGGCTTGGTAATGACCAACACTGAGCTTCCTGCCAGCACGGAGATACACGCGCTGGAAGCTGGATTTTAGTTTAGTCAAAGAAAATGCAGGAAGGTCACCTTTCCTGTGCCCTGAGTTGTAGGCTGAAATTCCGCCTCTGCGGGTGTTGAATAAATGAGTAAGACGAGACAGAGGCACGAAGGGTCCCCCTTCCCCTCCAGCTGTCATTCCAAGACCTTTATGCAAAGGCCCATCCACAGAGGGCATGTCCACAGGGGTGGGCTGTGGAAGAATCTATTGGGAGGCTTATGGACCTTTTAATCACCCAGACGTGGCCGTTCTGGTGCCGGCCAGGTAAATCAGGATGGAACAAGTTAGGACCAGGTCCAGGGACAAGCCTATCTTCTCTGGCTTCTCCAATGCTGAGTCCCTGGAGGACATGCTGCCCGAGGAAACAGAGTTGCTGCCTCCCTTTCTCTCTGCCTCTGGGAATGGATGCTGTGTGGATGGGGGGCGCGGGGGGAGGGGCATTGGAGCCAGCGGCGGCTGTGGCTGCGGCAGCAACCTTGCCCACACCTGGTGACGTGGGTGGGGAGGGGCAGGGCAGGATTTCGTGGGAGCCAAGTGAGGATATGGCCGAGGAAAGGTCAGAAGGCAAGTTGGGCTCAGGGAGCTGCTGGACCATGGAATGCTGCCCATCACAGACAGAGGAGCGCGCTCGTCAGCCGGCCCCACGGGGCTCCTCCGCACGTAATCCCTGCTGGGAATGAATGCCCCCTTGTGTGAGGTCCTTGTCTGCCCCGAAGTAGGTCACAGAGTTGAAGGATCGCAGGAATCAGCCTCAGAAGCACAGAATCATAGAAGCCGAAAGTCGTTGCCAGGTAGGATTCCAGGATTTTAGAGCCTCGGCGCTGGCATCAACAGGCATTAGAAGTCTAGCACTTTGGCCATAACCTTTCACGGCTTCAGGGATCTAGGAGCCACAGAGCCAGAGGACCTGCACTTGGGACCCCCTGGGGTGCTCATGTCTCATATACATCGAGATGCAGTGTTTCCTTCTAGAAACTTTCAGAAAGAAACAGTCTTCTTTACTTAGGCAGGGAGGTTAGTTCCTGCAGGGAAGGACAGGGCCCAGGAGCTGTCTCTGAGGAATGCTCTTAGGCGTTCTGGGTTGAAATCCCAGGGCCCCAGTGCCTTTGTCCGGAGCTACCACAGAGCCTGAAATGTCACCGTTAGCCATGTTTTCCTTGGATCTTGAAAGTCCTTTGACCTCCGAGCCTCTGCTTTGCCGTAAGGCACTTCGCAGTCAGTGATGTTCTCAGGCCTCCTCCACCGGAGCCCTGATAAGCAAGGCCACTCCAGATCCAGATGGCGACCTTGGGCCTCTCTCTGCCCCAGCCCCGGGCCCTCTCCCCACCCCGAACACCATCTCTGGGTCCTCCCTTCCCTGCCTGACCACCCAGCTCCGGCAGGAAACCAGCTGGCTGGGAGATGCAATTCCAGCAGCCCCGAGGCCAGCCCTGGTGTACATGTGGTCCCACCTCACAGCCCACCGCCTCCTGGGGGCCGGCGGCGTGGGCAGCAGCCTGTAATTTGGGGGTGGGAGATGGGACACCCGGGTCAGCTTTGACCACCCGGTCCCCAGAGGAAGGGAGTGGTCTGGGGGCTTGGAGAATCAAAGCCTTCCTCTCAGCTGCCTTGGTGACCATGAAGATAAAAATATTTACGGACAATTTTCCTCCCTCTGGGGATGGCTGGGCACAGAGCAGGGCTGTTTTTCTCCCTTGGCTATGACTGACCCTCAGGATGAAGAGAGCCGGGACAAACACAGGTTGTTTACGACATCCAGAGCGGCCCCAGAGAGACACGGCCACATACAATTTCCCCTTTTCAACAGGGACGCGCACTTCTGGAAGGTTGCCCAAAGGAACAAGGGTGGGTTTCTGTCCTCTGTTAGTTCTTGGTGGGGTTCAAGATATTTTTTTTTTTCCTCCCTGAGAGATGGTGTGAGTGGGTTACGGTGAATAACGTGTTTCCCATAATTTGCCTTTTGAAAACACAAGGAAATTTGCATATGTGGCTGAAGCAGCCCGGGCAGGGAGCCTTCTGGAGAAGCTGGTCCCTCATTTCCCCACCGTGTCGGGCTGCTCCAACTCAATAAACACTTGTTGACGGAATGAATGGGTCATAGAAATGGCAGGCCGAGGCTGGAAGGAAGGCCCCATGGAGACCCTCAGGGCCAGACTGCTCAGGTTTCAGGCAGGGAAACTGAGGCCCAGAGGGGGAGGGGTGGAGGCCGCCTTCAATGATAGATTTCATAGCTGATGATGATGGTGGTGGTGATAATTAATAATGATAAATCGTCTTTTCTGAGCATTGGGTGTTTTCCAGTTTACCAAAAGCTTTCCCACTGGCCAGATTCCCAGTAAGTCCATGGAGAAGGCAGAAAAAGATTAGAGTTCCCTGTAACGTGTTTGCGCAACTTGCCCATTTACCCAGAAAGGGGTGAGGTGGGGTCAGCAAGAAACGTGGCTGTGTTCTGTCATTCAGCTGAGTCCCCTGCTCAGAGAGGAGGGACCCGTCTCAGTCTGGCTTTAAGTCCCAGCTCTACCCTTTATGAGCTGTTGAAACAGCTCACTGCACTCAGCCGAGCCTCAGTTTCCCTATCTGTTCTTTAGGGGTTTACACTCTCCATGGACTATGCTGGCCTCCCAGACTGGTAGGAGAATGGCATCGGAGAACGGATATGAAGCCATCTTGGAAGCTGTCAGCCGGAGGGAGGTCCTGATGCTGGAATTGGGTGTACCAGTGCATCCTCCCATCCATCCATGGGAGACAGTGTTCTGATTCCAGCTCCTGAGATAAAAATAGCTGTAAGGGGAGGGGGGCAGCTCCCCGGGATATCTGGGCAGGATAAAAATAGCCCTCAAGAACAGCTGGCTCCTTTTCTCCACTTTGGTATTCACCCGCAGTCTTCTGATCTCTTATTTGGTTTCCCAAGTCAACCTACCATTCCAGGCAAACAATCCTCCTTGTTCTGGGGCCAGGTGGTGGCCAACTTATTCCAGGCTCTGGGAGTCGAGGCTTTGGAAGTGAGAAATATGGGTCCCATCCCAGTTCTGTTTACAACTCGCTGTGTGGCTCCAAAGAAAGTCATCCTCAGAGTCCTCATTCTTCCTCCGCGCAGCGCTGTCCAATAGAACTTTCTTCAAGAATGGAAATGTTCTATTTGCACATGCATTGTCCAACACAGTAGCCGCTAGCTGCACGTGGCTATGGAGCACTTGAAATGAGGCTAATGTGACTGGGGAGCTTAATTTTTAAAATAAACTTAAGAATTTTAAATAGCCACATGTGGCTAGTGCTGCCATATAGAAGGTTACAAGCTTTGACCATGGAGATGGGGAAAGCACCTACTCGTAGTCCTGGGGTGAGAAGGATGGGAAATGTGTGTGCAGAGCCTGGCACGTGAGAGATGCCCACGGCTTGTTCCCTTCCTCCCCCTCCAAATGGGGATTTACATGTATCTCTGAGCTGAAGAGTCCTCTTTAGAGAACATGAGCTCCTCTTTGGAGACTGGTGGGAAGGGGCTGTGGTGGTGGGTGGGAAAGAGCCATGGGGCTTCAGTGGTGAGTGGGCTGGGAGAGCAGGGAGCATGTCTGAAGCAGATGACAAGACGTGGTCAGAAGGACCAAAATAGCTATAGCTGCTCCTTCCCACCCCCATTTTTTAATTTTCACAGTCAATAGTGCTCCAAGGCGGGGGTGGGGGGGTCTATCTTAGAAATTCCCTTTGTTGCATTGATGTGGGGAAGCTCATAGACTTTTAGAATCAGATGGTTGGCTCTAGGTTACAATTTCAGTTCCACCAATTACTACCTATGAGACTTTGGGCAAGTTGCTCTCTGATTCCTATCTGTAAAATGGGTAGATTAAGTGAGGGTCCTGTGGGTATTAATGAGCTAATGTGTGCATGAAACTCTTTGCCATGGGCACAGCATTATCACGTACTTAAAAATGGAAGCCATGGACAATCTGCTAGACACAGACCCCTTCGACTCCCACCCGCACCCTGACTGGAGCCCAGTGAGATGCCCATGAGGGGCATCTCCGGAGAAGCTCCTTTGTGGAGGTCCTCAGAGTGAGAAGTGACCGGGCATGGGAACAAGTCCTGGGGCCCTCAGCTGGCGGATGACCCATCACATTGTTGAGTTGGAAGTCATCCTGAAGTTTTTACTGCTTGCATCTCCTTTCCATTGACCCTGCCAAACGACAGTCTCCTGGGACCCATCCAGAGACAGGAACTCTGTTACCTCTTGAGGGAGCTAATGCAGGCCGTTAGAAAGTCTTTCCTGGGATCTAAGGAGCGGCTGCCTCTCTGTGACTTCCCACCCTGGTCCTAGTACAGTCTCCACTTTCCAGATTCAACTTCCTTCTATCGCTACCCCAGGCTGGAGGCATCTGCAGATCGGCCCTGGTAAAGATACCCAGTGCAGCAGCTGGCTCACCCGGGTCAAGGGCAGGGTTAATCTTTGTTGAGTTGGAAGAGCTGAAACCCAAAACCTACGCCTAATCAAGAGCGGAGGATGTATTTTATCAGCATGTCATTTTGTTGGCACAGAAACTGAGCGACTGGTTCATTCATCTATCCATTCATTCTCTCACTGGACCCTAGTTATTGAGCACCTACTGTGTGCCACGTCCTAGAAATGAATTCCTGGCCCCATGATTCACAACCTGGTAGGGGAGGCAGCTATATCAATGGTAATTATTACAGTGCAACATGGGCTATTATGTCAGGGCCAGGACCAGAGTGAGGTGAGTGAGGCACTTATCTCAGGAACAAAATTTAATGTGGTGCTAAAATTCACTATCGAGATAAATAACCATCGATAGCCATGTTTTTAAAACCAAAAGTAATGCAAAAAGTAATGGGTGAACAAAAGATAAAACTTGTAAATGAAGACAGGGTCCATATGACGGATTTTCCTTTTGCCTCAGGCTCTAATATGGCCAGGCCTGGCACTGTATTACTGGGGGCTGCCGTAGGACAGAAACCGCAGGCAGCTGACGCAGCCAGGGGTGGCTGGAATCAACTCCCATCGGCGCGCACATCTCTTCCCAACTTCACACGCAAGGGTAGCACGTCTGTACCTTGAAACTGGTCGTGATGAGAAGGATATCTACATCATGGCCACTGGCAGACGCTAAAAGCCAGGGCTTTCCCCTCCTTCCTTTGGAGAGCCGGATGTTACCTATTCACCAGCACACCACAGCTGGATGTTGAATATTGACGGCCCTGGTGGGGATGGTACAAGAAAGGGTTCCCAGACAAGGAGCTGCCTTCTGAACTCTGCAGCCTAAGAACCCAGAAAAGGAGAGCAAGAACATTTCTCCAAACAAGGAAGTCAGTGTGCAGAGCACCCGAGGAATGGATCAAAGTGTGTGCGAGGTCTTCACGTAATGTTTCATTCAACATCGTTTCGATATAACATTGATGAGATGCCGTAGGAGCCGAACTCTTGTTTTTATCAATGAGCATCTCAATCATGCCTTTCCGGACCTGTCTTCTTTCTGCCTTTCTTCTCTGCCATCTTCATTCTGTTGGCCATGGACCTCAGGCTTGTTACCTCCTTGTGGCAAAATGGCCGTAGCCTCTCCAAGCAGCACATCTTCACCCAACAATGTTCAAAGAGAAGAAAGGGTTATGTCACTGGTCTGTGTCCACTTATAAAGTGAGAAAAACCTCCTCCTCCTCCTCCTCCTCCTCCTCCTCCTCTTCCTCTCCCCCCTCCTCCTCCTCCTCCTCCTCCTCCTCTTCCTCTCTCCCCTCCTCCTCCTCCTCCTCCTCTCCTTCCTCCTTCTCCTTTTTGAATATATAACTCCTCTCACATCTCAGTGGCTCAACTGTATCTTATGTTCATACCCCAACTCCTCTCTAGCCAGATGAAGGCAACCACTGTGGTGGGTTTAGTCCAAGTAAGATTCAATCATTGAGGCTTGGGAGGGACACAGTCTCTGCTAAAGGATGAGGCCTCTTAGAAGATGATGAGCAGAGCTAGAATTCTGTTAGCAAGGATGAAACAATAGTGTCTGCCTCTAGGATGATGGCCAACCAGCCCCCAGCTCTGCCTCTTCTCCCTCCCTTCTTCCCCTCTGTCCCTTGCCCACCCCCTACCCCCTTCTTCCTCATTCACCCACCACTTACCACATTGCGGACCCGTAGTTTTATTGCTACCTTCACCCAGTGGCCAGATAAGTTTCTATTGAATGAGTACAAAAAATGTTTTACATAAACATTAAAGGCACGCTTTAAAATTAAATACCCATTGCATTTTGAAGTTATTTATTACATGTTCTTACAAACTAGTGTCTTTTTAATATTGTGATTGGCCACGAGCCTTAGAACAGAAAACACGAGAATTCTCGTGATCTGTCCGCATTGTGTTCCTGAGGGCCTACTGTAGGCTACCACTGAGTAGGTGCCAGGATAGAGTCGTGGCTTTAACGGACCTCTAGTTGAGTATGCACATGAGATAAATATATACCCAGGTTGAAATGGTGTGCTGAGTACCAGGCAAGGGCTGGGTGTGGTACAACTCTGGGAACCCAAGGGGAAATCCAGTGAAGAAGGACATTCCAGAAAGAGGTGGTCATAGGAGTGATGGCTTGAAACTCTCTCAGGTCATCAACTGCTCTGTCTCCACTCTCAGCTGTGGGAGTGGCCAGAGCTCCTCATGGCCTGTGTAGTACAGCCAATGGTTCCAGACACATCATCAGTGAGAGTCCAGAGAGCTTAACGCGCCACAGCTCTCCCATCTGGAAAATGGGCCTCACTCTCCCGAGGTCAGCTGAGTGACTTGAAGGCTGAGGAGATGGGTTTGACTCTCCCCAGTTTAGACATCAAACCGGGAGGCCCAGCTCCTCACTCTAGCCCCTGCACTGCCTGTGTGTGTTTCTGAGGCTGCGTTTTCCCACCTGCAGAATCAAGAAATTGGGCCAGGTGGCTCTGGGAGTCTTCCAGGCCTGAATTTCGTGTAGGGCACCCACATCTTGGTCAGTATCAGTGTGCACACAGTGTGCTTTGGTTATCTCACAGCCCTGGACTCCCTGGCCTAGCCCCGAAGAAATAACACTAGGCTGGGGAGGAGGGGAGAAGGCCCTGGGAAGATGATCTGGGGCGCCCAGACGATGGGATCATGTGTCCAGAGGATGCGCCTTCTGAGTAAGTGGCTCAGGAGCTTCCCTGGCCTCACCCCTCGTTCCTCTTGGTGGAATGATTGTTCTGGGGGGGGGGGGGGGGTCTTTGCAGCTGCCAGGCCAGCGTGAAGTGGCCCCACAGGCAAAGCCCAAGCCCTAGGAGACAGGTAAACCATGAAAACGGGCAGCACTGTCTCCAGCCGCCTGCCCTGGAGAAAAGGGCTGGACTGGCATTGCCTGGGGGGGGGGGGGGGCAGAGGGAGAGGACACTATTGGAGGCTGCCTCTCTCTGCAGCCTGGACTTCCATTCAGTTCTCTCTACTGAAATGCTTTATCCCAGGCGCTGGGAACCCAGCCGTGAGTGGGGTGGAGCGTGGTGAAGGCACCTGCAGCACCTGAAGTTGGGCCTGCCACACAGCAGGTGCCCAACTAATGTGTTCGTGGGTGAGGGTCATGATAAAGGAAAGGGAACAGGTGGCAGGGGGAGCCAGCCTGCTCTAATCTGGCAAACTTTACTCTCATTGATGCATGCGTCCCTTCATTCCTTCCTTCCATCTTGCGCTCAGCATTTGTGGAGTACTTCCATGTGCTAGGCACTGTGCTTCATGCTGGTACCAGAGCATCGATACAGCAACTGCTCACAGCAGGGACCACAGCTTACAGTTGGCTGTGACCAGTGCCATGCTCAGGGTCTGATGCACGGCAGCATCTCTCCAAGTGACCAGGGAATGAGTGACTCTATTATAAGACATGTATCATGTGCGCACATCCTATGCCCCATGCCATGCAGGGCCCACATATGAAAGGAAGACCCATCTTGGTGTGCCCAGCAGCACGGAGCATGGGGAAGAATGGGGACTGGTCTGAGACTAAATCTAAGGTTGTGAAGACGAAGGTTGGGGACCTGAGTTCTTGTCCCAGTTCTGCAGCACCAGTTAAACAAGCGTGATTGGAGGAGGGACTTCCTGACCTGCCGAATCTGTCTGTCTCCCTGCCCGCCTCTGGCAGGGGACCCTCGCACCCTGAGGGCAGGAAGCACAGCCTGGTGCACAGTACATTCTCAGAAAAAGCTTGGTGGAGAAATCAATGGGCATTGATACCTGGGCTGTGTGCAACCCTCTGTTCTGCTGGCTAAGACTTCACGAGTGATCCATCATGAACATTTATTGAGCACTTACTATTTAGGTGTCCACCATTTAGGCTATTGAGATTAACAGTCTCTCCCAAGGCAGATGTGCCTCAGAGAGCAGTGGTCCATGGCTGATCTGTTTGGGCAGGGCATAAACTACACCGAGTGGCCAGATTATTATGATCTCTGAACGCATAATAATCTGGCCACTCAGTGTATGTGGCCCTTGAATCTCCACCAGGCCAGGAACTCCTATGCAGAACTGTCTGTGCCCAGTCACTGGGGCTGTGCCAGGAACCTCCTTGGCAGGAAGGTTGAGTGTAAAGAGGCAGCAGAGGCAGGAAACAAGGTCTCTTCCCAAGGTTTCTTATCAGTGTCCATGTCTCCCCGCTCCCAGTGAACCATGAGCTCCTTGAAGCACATAAGCCTCCTTTTCCCGCACAACCTAGCAAAATGCAGCTAGCGCTCCATAAGCATCTACTGAGTTGGGTTTGTTGTTAAACCACAGTCTCATCTTCCTGAGTTCAAAGGGCCCATAAAGATGATCATGTTCGATGCACCTATTTTACAGGTGGAGAAAGCAAGGCTCTTGAAAGGGACACCATCCATGTTTATGGGTTCTGAGGGGTCTCGCATGAGTCTTTGGGCTGTCCATGATGGAACAGGGCTCCCTGGGGCTCCCCATTGCATACTCAGGTTTGGAGTGAGATTTGGAAAGGTCTTGGTGCTCAGCCACTGACTTCCTGCCTGACTGTTGAGGAAATGCAGCTCTTGCCTGGAAATGGCTTTGTGGCCAGTGAGTCACAGGACATCACCCACACTGTGCAGTGGGGAGAATTAGTTTGCTTCTCCACCGTGCCCTCCTCACTCCTCTTGCAAAACCTGCCTGAAATTTACGTCCAACCTCCTGACCTTTTTGTGACTCTTCCACCTGAGCTGTCTTCCTCCATAGCTGCATGTGTAACCAGCACATCCTTTAGAAGCCACAGGCCACCTCCTCCTGGGAGCCTTCCTTGGTTTCTCTCGATCCCTTGGTCTGCTTGACAGTTCCATTCATCTGTATCTCCCCAATAACATCTATCAGATTCTCCCTGTTATCTTTATGTGATTGCAGGAGGTTCCTTGTGGTATGGCTGTGTCTAATGTCTCTCATACAGGCTCTCTTTCCTGCCCCACGTTGCTGCGCATGTCTTTTGTCCACATTACAAACATGTGTGTGCTCAGAAAGCAGGGCCATGTGTAAATTTATCTGCCTTCACTCCCACAGTGGTGGACCCTCGTCTTCCTGCTTTGCACAGGGGTCTGCACACTGTAGGAGCTGAAAGAGAATCATTGAAGTCACCGATGATTGGAACCTCTTGTGCCCCAGGCTCCCCACTAGGTGTGAGGATCTAACAATGACAATGTGGTATGATGTGCACTACAATAAGGTGTGAGGCAGAGCTTTGAGCTCCACCTGGAAGGACAGTGAGGCTGTGAACAGGCAGAAAGGGTGGTTGGAGGGAGGGAGAGCCTGGGAGGAAAGAGCAGTGACAAGGCCTTGAAGTATCCCAGCTTGTCCAGAGCCTGGGCCCAGGCATCAGAGGGAGTGGCGCCTGGGGCAGGGCATGAAGCTGGGGAGGCTGGCAGGGATCTTCTCAGACCCTCTCAAAGGCTGAGATTTGGATCTTCATGCTCAGCTGCGGGAGACAGGAATCAGGCGACCTCAGTTCACATCTCATCTCCTCCCTCAGCCAGTTAGTGGTCTCGGGAGAGTTACTTAACCGTTCAGAATCTCCCTTTCTGGTCTGTAAATAGAGATAACAGGCCTCCCATAAAGTGACACTTGGCACAGGGCTGCACCTGGCTAGGGTGAGGTTGATGATGCAAAATACTAGGCAATACAAACAAACAAAAACCCCAACCCCTGAGTACTAATGCAATACTCTAAAAATGTCAAAATTAATGAAAAAAAAATCCACGATTAACAAAATGTAAATAAGGACAGGATCCACCTAGCACAAAGCATTATGCAGCTCAACAAATGTTAACTATGATCAGACTAGGAGTTCTCAACCTTCCAGAGCTGTGGGCTTCGGAAAACCGGAGGAAAACCCATGGCCCCTCTCCCCCAGAATGCTTAATTCGGTCCACGTGGAGGTTTAGAACTCTGGTTGAAGGTGGGGGTGGTTCCACGCGCCATCCTGCCGCCTGTGGGTTCTTCAGGCCTCCCTCCTGGCAGCCGTGGGCGCTCTGCCCCCTGCAGGAAGCAGAGCACAGCTCTGTGGCTTCTTTTTCTTGCTTGCTTGCTCCCCCCGCCCCCCCCCCCCCCTTCAGCTTGGGACTTTTCCTAAAGTTTGCTGAAACCAGACACCTTGCTCCACCGAGCCCGCGTGCAGCCACGGTTTAAAAGGCCGCCTTCAGCGCACCCTCCCCGCCCCCAGCGGAGACTTCAAAAGGCCCGGCGGGCGCCGCGGCCCCAGCACCTATGAGCCGCCCCCTGCGCCCAGAGCCCGCGACGGAGTCCGAGGACGCAGAGCGGCCGAAGTCCCAGCGCAGGCGGACCGGGCAGGCGGTGCAGCCCCTTGCGCCCATGCCCCTCCCGGTGCCGCTGCGCTCCGAGCGCCCGCGCCCAGTTTAGGGAAGGGGACTCCGCACCCCCGCCCCCGCGCCCGCGCCCGGGGCTGCGGGGACCCATGAATACAAATGCCGTTAGGCGCACGAGGAAGGGCCGACCGTCCAGCCTCGCACCTAGGGACCCAGTAAGTGCCCCGGTGCTCCCGGAGTGCTGGGGGTACCGGTGTGTGTGTGTGTGTGTGTGTGTAAAGGTGTGCGCATGTGGGGAGGGGGGTGCACATTCGGGGAATGATTGTGTTTGTGCCCGCATGCGGTGGGCACTGACAGAGAACTGTGTGTAAGTGGGGGTGTGCCCTTATATGTGCACTTGGGGGTGTGTACATGGGGTGTGTGTGCACGTGAAGGTGTGTGCGCGAGGGTGTACTTAAGAGGATCTGGCTCGGCTAGTGTGCATTGGTGCGAGTGTAAGCACGAGCGTGCATGTGTCTGCGTGTGTGGAGTCTGGTGTGCACCCTGGTGTGTGTGTATGTATGTGTGTGTGTCTAAGAGGAGCGTGTGGCTGTGTTGCATGTGAATGAGTGGGAGCGTGTCTGAGTGTGGGTCCGTGTGGATGTGCGTGTGCGCACCAGTGAACAAGTCGTGGAGGTGGAGGCGGAGGAAGATGGGGCTTCTGATGCCAGGGCTCCGACTGGGGTTGTGGGTATGCGAATTTGCTGGGTGTTTGCCAGGGAATTGAGGTGTGCAGTTCTGTGCTCCAGTGTGGGATCTCAGGGAGCCTCTTCGATAGACTGCGGAGGGGCGGGGGGCGGCGTGTTAAGCTCATTTCTTACCGAATGGAGAGGGAAGAGTGAGCAGGTTGACCAACATTTAACAAGCACGCCCACTGCACTCCCAGGAGTCTGTTCTGAATCTGGGAGGAAAAGTGTGTGTGGTAGGACACTGGTTGTCGTGGGAGTCTGGACACTGAGTCCTGGTCCCACATCTGCCCTTGGAATTCCGGGTTTCCTTCAGCATTTTCTGTCCCGTTTCTGCCTCTATCTCCTTCTCCCAACTCACAAACCAGAAGTCCCAAATCTCTGAACTGTGATCAGGCCGGTGAATAGCCCTGGCCAGTGCATTCATCTCCGTGAATCTCAGTTTCCCCCTGTCTTTAGAGGGTAGTTGTCTCAGCTGGGCTGCGGTGGGCTGGTCCGGGGTGTGTCCCCGGCTGCGGCCGGCAGGGGGCAGCAGGGGGCAGCAGAGGGCGGCCCAGCTTTGGGAGGAGAGAAGGTGGAGAGCCACCGCGGCCGAGACTTTAAATCGCCTTCATTTCCCCCAAATCCTTCCTTTTCCTCTCCTCCCCCAGGCCGGCGGGGAGGCTGCTTCCACCGCCCTCCGCGCGCTCTCGCCCGGCCTTGCTCTGTCTCCGGGGACCGCCAGCAGCCCGCCTCCAAAAGTTTGATCATCTCTCTCTCTCTTTTTTTTTTTCCTGCTGCTTCTTTTCGGTGGAAGCAGAAAAAGAGTGAGGCAGGGGCAAGCGCAGCGCCGGGACTCCTGGGACCATGGGCCTGGCGCGGGCGCTCTCGGGGCCCCGGCCACGCTGCCTGGCTGCCCTGGCGCCCCTTGGCGTGGGGCTGTGCTGCGGGTGCGGGGGCCGCGCGCTCTGAGCCGGCCTGGCTTGGTGGGGCGGGGGGTTGGCGGCCCCATGGGGCGCGCCCACACTTGCCCCCCGGGCTCGGGAGCATGAAGTAGGGGCCCGCCATGGGAGCGGGAGAGGCGCGGGGGGCCCGAGGCACAGCGGCGGCGGCGAGCGGGGGGTGAGTATGAGCTTGGGGACGCCCCCTCCCCATCTTCCTGCTGCTCCAGCCTGGGGAAGAGCTGGGGTTCCCTCCTGCGCCAGACGCTTCCAGCGGAACGTCAGCTTCCTCTCCTTTCCTGCGCCCCTTGGAGGCGGGCGGCCAAGGGTTAACGCAGGCTGCGCCCCCGGCCCCAAGGTTGGCGGCCCCAGGGTTGGCGCTCTGCGCTGCCTGGCCGGCCCCATCACGCTGGGGCGGGGGCCGAGCCGGGGAGGGTCCATGAAGAGCCAGCTCGGGGTCGGGATTGGGGGTGGGCGATGGCGCCTGGAGGGGGGCTTTTTGGATGCTTCGGGGCGGAGGGGTCTCCAATTCTGCTGTCTCGGTGTGTTCCGTTATCAGTGTCCTCGGGTCCCCAGCCTGTAAGTCTCGGTTTCTTGCTGTTTTTGGGAAACTGCCCCCAAGTTTCTAGGTTTCCATGTCTCGGCTTCTGCTCCTGTCTGTGTCTGTGTGTGTCTTTGCACGTCCCCGGTTTCTGGAAATCTTCGCGTGTATGTCAAGTCTGTTTGGGTTTGTGTCTCGGTGTTTCCCTGCTTCTCTGGGGCGGGGGGTGGGGTCTCCGGTCCTGTTGCTTTCCCGCATGTGAGAAAGAGAAAGTGAGAGCCAGCATGTCCGAGCGGAAAGGGCCCTGGGAGAGCACTCAGTGGAAGCCCTCGTTGTACATGCAGATGCGGACACGGGAGGAGGAGGGAGGGCCCGGGAGGGACAGGGAATTCCTAGGAGGGGCTAGTAGAGCTGGGACCCAGGGGCTCTGAGTCCCGGCCTGTGGAGTAGGAGTTGTGAGAGAGGAAGCGCGAGGAAGAGCCAGTCAATGCCCTGTGGGTAAGTGTGGCGGGGAGCTAGCGTGGAAGGGAGCAGCCCCTGGGGCTTTGTGGACTGTGGCTCACGCTCACTGCCCAGGGAAGCACAAAACTTGCTGGCTGTCTGTCCTGCCCCCAGGACCAGAGGACACTCCCAAGAGGCTGGTCCAGGCTGTAGCTCCGCCCCCTCCATGCCCTGCCCCTTTGAGCTGGAATGGAGGAGGATGGCCCCCCTTCTTTCCCATGTCTTGGAAAAAGAAGGCTGGCTGAGATCCCCTGCCCCCCACCGCACCACACACACACACACAAGCACACACATACAAGCACACACACACACACATGCACACACACACACACACACACACACGGCACCAGTAAGCACACTGCTGACTCATTTTCTCCAGAAGACCCCGTGCCAGGGCAGATGCCAGCGGTTGGGTAGAAAAGTGGTGCCAGGCGAGCACCCTAGAGTGGGGCCCAAGCTTTGGGCAAGTGGGTAGTCATGCTGCATGGAGGCCCAGCCTCTGCTTGCTCCTGTCTTTTTGCCTCCCTCACCACTACAGGGCCCCAGATCCTGTGCCCCCTGGTCCCGTGTGCCTCCCAGCTTTGCTCCTCCACACCTCACCACTACAGGGCCCCAGATCCTGTGCCCCCTGGTCCCGTGTGCCTCCCAGCTTTGCTCCTCCACACCTCTCCCCAGACCACGGAAGTGCCATGTTAGTGGGTGGTGGAGGACTCGCACCGGTGGGAGGCAGGCTGCAGGGCACAGAGAGGACTGCCACCAGGGACTGTGACAGAATCCTGACACGGCCCTGGGAGCTTGGGCAAGGCTTTCTGCTTCTTGTTCTTCTCACCCACAATATGGGCATCTTAATTCCCAACTAGCAGCTGGGGGCCGGGGGGTTGTGAGGGTCACTGGGACTGTGCTTGTGAAAGGTGTAGAGCAGTGCCTGGTGTATAGTAAGTGCTCAGTACACGGCAGCTGTTATTTGTATTATTATCCACCTCGTCTTCAATGGATGTGTGAGTCAACTGGAAAATTCTGGGCTTCATCCTGTCCAGACAGATGACCCATCTGTGTTCCCATGGAAGAGGTAGAAGGTGTGACGGAAGGAGCCTGGTTTGGGAATGTCTGGCCACATGGGGCCTGGCTAGGCTGTGGAGGCAGGTGGAACAGGCCCATCGCCCTTTGCTGTTCTGTGTCCTCTGGGCAGCTTCTTTCCCATCTTACCCCTGGAGAGCACAGCCAAGCCCAGGGTCCTCGGGACCCCCTTCCTTGTGTGTTTCAGGGTCCCAGCACCTTGGGTCTCAGCTCTGAGCTTTCTGTGGGTGGGTGTGCAAGCTGGTATGGGTCTCCAAGATCCTGTATGGTCCCAGGTAACGAGGATGGAGGAAAACCACGCAAACCAGCTACACGTTCCAGCAGCCTAGTGGTCCAGGAGTAGCCACATTTGATGTACTGGCAAAGGGCTTTTCTCGGGAGAAATGAACGCCTGGGTTTCCTGCGTGGAGAGAGCCGTGTGGCCAGGCTGTGTGTCTCCAAGGTCAGGCACCTAAGCCGTGGCTCCAGTTTCAGCTGCCTCCTGCCCTCTCTGGCCCCTATGCTCTGGTCTTCCCGACGTGCTGGAGCCCTGGCTTCACCGAGCCAAGGCCCACGAGTCAGTGGTGGAAATAGAAGTCTAGAAGAACAAAGCCCTGAGCCAGCGCAGGCACAAAACATCGCTAGCAGTAGCCTACGCAGGATGGGAACGGGAGCAAAAGCACCGGCGGGGTCTCCCTCCGGGCGCCAACTTTCCAGGCCTGGAGCTCACTTAGAGGGCTCTTGGCTCCCCGAGCTCATCTCTGTTCCTGTTGGTGAAGGCTGGGACTCTGATCTCTGACAAGTCCCTGTACATCTCCGCCTTCTCCATGGGAGGCAAGTCCAGGGAAAAGGACTGCTCCTTGAGCCGTGGAGTCTGATGATATGGTCACAGCCGCGCTGTGTAGCTTTGGGCAAGTCACTTCCCCTCTCTGGGCCTCAGTTGTCCATCTCTACAATAAAGGGATGGGACTAGAATCTGGGCTCTAGAAGAACCCAAAGGGCCTTCTCCCACTCGGTATTCCTGCATTATGCTTTGGAAGTTTATGGGTCAAGTGCACACAGAATCCAGGTCTGATGTGGTTAGTGGCATTTGTCAAGGTGAAGGGATGGGGGGCGGGGGAGGGGACAAATACTTTTTGTAACAGGTTCTGATCCTAGCTGCCCTCTCTCCCCTGCGAGTCTTCTTTCTCTTGAACTTTGGAGATGCAAAACATTCCCTCCTAATTTACCCTCTTATCCTCTACAGAGCAGTCACCTTGGCATCACCCACAGCAGGACACGCTGACCGGCATGCCATGTGTGCCTGCTGCACCCTTCTCTCTGATCATTGGCAAATACTCTCTGGCCTCTCTTGAGCAGCTTGGGAAACATGCTAACACAAGTGTTAGACTTAACACAGTGAGACTCGAGGAGCGAGTGCTGGTGCCTGAGAAAAGCTGGGAAGAGAGGGGGCTAGAAGGAAATGGAATGGAAACTAGTGAGGTTTCAGGAACACTGGAAAGTGAGGGGCAGCGTCTTCTGAGGGAGCTTTCTCAGAAAAAACAAACAAGTTCCGTGGTCTGCTGAGTGACAAAATGTGCAGTCCGTTTATTTCAGGACTTCTCAGAGCCTTTGGTGTACAGTTGTGCTGTGGGAACTGCCAAGACAGCGATACAGGAGACAGTTCTTCCCCAACATATTGGGCCAGTTTCCTGTAACGTCCACCTGGTGGACGGAGGAAAGAGTACTAGAGAATGATGACCTCAGAGCCTGCCCAGGGCGACCTTGAGGAAGTACCTGCCCTCCCTAAGCCTCAGTTTTGGTCAAACAAAGATGCCTATTATTTCTTTTCAGGGATGATGGAGCTGCCATTTGATTCAAGTGGGCAGATCATACCAGAAGGCCAGCCTGTGCCCTTCTCTCCAGGGCAGCTAGGCACTCTGACCTTTAGTCATTGCTGGGGATGAGTGGATCCCAGCCTGTGTGTCCCAGCCTTGGCCTCCCCTCTTCTCTCCCCCCTGCGCTCCATCTCCCCCCCCCTCCCCCCCCATCACAGCTCTCTTGGCCTGCATCCTGGCCAGCCATCTCTGCTTGGCCTGCATCCTGGCCCGCCATCTCTGGCCACGTGCCGCCCTCCCCTTTGCCTGCTCGAGGATCAGATGCCCTAGGTAGCTTCGGGTATCACCAGTGGCTGCTCCCACAGGAAGGTGAAATCAGATCACTGCCTCTGCCCATCTTGGCAGGAGCCACTGAACCGAGCGTTAACCCTTCCAGTCCCCGGAGTGCAAGGGCAGCAGAGACCGTCTAAGGGGCACTGGCATGGCTGGTGGCAGGCCAGGCCCTTGCCATGCATGAGCTCATTTAATCCTCATGCCTGGCCACGCCCGCCATGTTTCAGAGGAGACAGGCTCACAGCTGGTACGCAAGGGGGCCGGTTGCACCTGAGTCTGCCTGACTCCCCATCGTCTCCTCTCTTTTCTCCTCCCATTTTCTATCAGCGGAAAGCCGGCTGGGCAGCTTCCTTAGCACACTTCTGCTCCTTGCCTTGGGCCTGGCCAGTGAGTTTTTATCTCTCTAGCCCTTTGAGGATGATGGCCATCCAAACAGACCAGATTGGTCTTCCTGTTGAACTTTCAGCCGGGGCTGTACTACCCATTGGGCCTCAAGATCATAGAGCCATAGTACCATGGGGAGACTGATGCCCAGAAAGGGGGAAGGGCAGGGGCTGGCTCCTTGTCCCCCAGTGAGTTGGTGGCAGATTTTGAGCTGGACCTTGGGTCTCCTGACACCCAGGGCAGCACTTCCTGCCTACTGTTTTCTGCCAGTGACCTTGGTTTATCATTCTGTGAAAAAGCAGGGTTGTATGTGTACCATGTAAGCAGTTTCTGTCCCAAGATGCTGTACCTAGAGACCCCGGGGCATGGATTATTCTGATGGGGTCCTAGAGCCGGCACCTTGCCTCCCAGCCCCCCTGGGCGACACTGGGGTGGGACGGGGCTGGACGATCCATTCCCAACCCCCCAGCCGGATCTGGGCCGAGGAGTGGAAGCTGATGCCGCCTCTGCTTGTGTCTCCTGGTCTCTAGGGGGTTTCTCTTCACCTGGATCTTAGTCTCATTTGCCTGTCACCTGGCTTCCACCCAAGGAGCTCCTGAAGGTAACTCTCTCTTCTCTTTGTCCAGGGGAAGATGGGGGGACAGAAGGGTTGGGAGAATGCAGGGGTAGGAGACCCTAATTGGAACTCGATGCCTCGGTTTTCTCATCAGTGGAATGGAGTTGATGATTGCCACATTCTCTCTGGTCATGAAAGAATCATGTTTGATGTTTTGTAAGGGGTAGGAAGGGCTCAGTGCAGAAATGTGGGGGGGGGGGGGGGGGAGCCTTTCGCTCCTCTCCGGGGCACAATTTGGGTTAGTCAGACTCAGTTGTCCCTGTTTGTTCTGGGACAACTGCTGAAAGGAGGCATGGAGGCCACGGCTATCATTGCCCGAGCCTGTAGCCGGCCCTCCCCTTCCCGTGAGATCCTGCTTTTCCCAGCGATCCCCGAGGAGCTGTCCAGGGGGCCAGGGCGGCAGTGGACTGGCTACACAGCTGCCCCTTGAAACTGAAACCTCTCCCACATCTGTTTGTCAAGCAGCCACAAGGCCTCTTAAAATAGCAGCCCTTCCCCCCTTCTCCACACCCGCCGTGTGCGGGGCAGGCCGCCGGGCACTCCCAGCGCCCCTGTGGCCTGACCTGGCCGCCCGGGGCAGGGATTGGGCTCTGGGGAGGGGAGGGCCATGCCCGGAAGAGACTCCTGCCGCTGCCCGGCAACATTTTGTGCAAATGTCATATTTTCCGAGCTTGCTGTTTCCCCCACAAAGTAGGTGAACAGCTGTCCAGAGTCCTGAGTCAGGCACTGGGGGTTGGGGAGAGGCTGGAGCTGTGTGGAGCCAGGTTTATGTAATAAAGGCATCTTGCTGCGGCCAGCTGGCTGGGCCCTTCCAGCTTGGCGTTGGGCTGCATTCATTCCCCTGTCCCCCAGCTCCTCAAGCCCTGATGGGATTCTGGATGTGTCTCCACCCTGCGTTCCAACCTGTCTGAGGGCCTCCAGCACAGGATAGCATCGTGGCTAAGAACAAAGATGCTGGAGCCAGGTGGTCAGGGTTCCGGCTTCAGCGGGGCCTTTTCCGATACGCTACATGACGTTGGGCAAGTTATCATAGCTAACGTTCCTGACCCTCATCTATAAAGTGGGGATAGCAAACAGTGCCTGCTTCATAGATGATTGAGAGACTCCATCGAGATCAGGCCTGTAAAGCACTTGGTACATAGTACGTGCTCAGTAAGTGTTAGTTATTATTCACGACGTTGTTTACCCGAAAGTTCGGGCAAGAACAGCCCCTCTCTCTCCCTGGTGGAGCCCACAGTGATCAGAGGCTCCGGAAGCTCAGCGGTGACCACCTCCGCCCCAGGAGCAGGAGTTCGGGGCCCTGTCCACTGGGGAGGCGTGGAGACTGGTTGGTGTCAGTGTTGAAACCTACCTTGGCAGGATAAGGGAAACCTCATCAGTGCCACCTGGCCTGGCCAGTTGTCATTTTCCCTGGGCGAGTGCAAGTGGCTGTAAGCTGCGGTATTCGGGGGGAGATGTGTGCAGGCCCGGGGGCCTCAGGAACAAGTGGCTCCTCCATTTTAAGTTGTTCATAGTGAATAATACTTTGTGAGAATGAAGCGGTTTTCAGTGATTAAAATGTGAAATATACTGCTACTCAGAGAATCCTTAGCAGTTTGATTTAGCTTAGGACCTGGGGGCAAACACAGGTGGGAGAAAGGAGGAGTGCGAAGTGAAATGAAGGCCCTCAGGTCCCAGGGAGGAACAGAGGTCTTCGATGCGAGTGACTGAAGCAGCAGCCTGAAACTATGGAGCTCTTAGAACAGGGCCCCTCTCCAGGTCTTGTTTCCCATGTCTAACAGGAAGGGAAACTGAGGCCTGGGAGTCAGGAAGAGACTGGGCCAGAGTTTCCTGGTGCAGGGCGAGGCGATGGGGAAGACTACCTTTTCATCTCCCAGCAACCCCATGATGGAGGCACTTGTAGCCCCTCTTTACAGAGCGGGAAGCTGAGACTCAGCCCAGACTCAGGGTGGTCTTGCCTGGCTTTAAGGTCTGGCCTTCTGCCTCCAGAGCCTGCTGTGCGGCCATTATGCTGCCCTGTTGCCAGCACCCAGGTTCACCGTTTCTCCCAACCTGTCTAGCTGCCCATCTACCCATCCCACCTGTTCAACCACCTCAATCGTCAATTGAGGGCCTACTAAGCACTGAGTGCAGCATTCAGCCCAATGTATACCCGACCCACTGGGTAGTGAGAGAGAGAGAGAGCATTCAACACTCAGGGGCTAGGTGCTGAGCTCAGGGGAGGGGCCCTGAGGACTGACCCAGACCCCAATTCTGGGCGTAGCCTCTCTGCCGGCCAAGACTGCTCAGAGCCAGAATCTGCAGACACTGGCAACCCAGCTGACTGAAAGCGGCTGAATGGCTCGTGAGAGGCAAGCTCAGGTCGCCTTTCCGTAAACACCCTGGAAGCCTCCTCTTGTTCTGGCTAGCCCCGCTGCTGTAGTTACTGGGCGCATGTGACCTGGCCAGGCCGCGGTCTGCCAGAGGACAGAGGCTGCAGGAGTGCCTCGATGACTTCCCAGCTCTCCCCAGAGCCATACAGCGAGGGTGGCGGCATTGGAACTGCCTCTCCCTTCCGTGCTGAGAGAAGCTCCCCGGAGCCTGCTCCAGCCAGACAGAGACCTCGGGCGTGGGAAGGGACTCAGTGGGTTCCTAAAGATGGACATCCTGACCACACTCCAGTGGCATGTCCATTCCTGTCACCCCGCTCCCTCACTTATGGGCCTGCTTCCTGGAGGAGATGGCTTTTGAGGCAGAGAGAAAGGGAAACAGGTCTCTGATACTCAGCGCTAGCATTTGGTGCTGATCATTATTTTTAATATTAATAGCTATTGTTTGAAAATGCTTATTTTGTGCCAGGCACTTTTTTTTTTCCATTTAGTTCATTTAATCCTCACAGCATCCTTCTGAGTGTATTACTGCTGTTATCCCATTTAACAGATGGGAAGACCAAGGCGCTAAGAGTCACAGGGCTAGTAATGATGGAGCTGGTATTTGAACTCAGCACGTTTGGCTCCAGAGGCTGTGTTTTCTGCCACTATGTGCAAGATCATGCAGCCAGACAAGGAATTCAGCCACTCTGAGTTCCTCACTGCCCGCGCACCTGCAGGGGTCTGGGCTGGAGCAGGCCCTGACCGTGTCCTCTCCCCTCCGCCCTCCCTCTCCAGATGTGGATGTCCTCCAGCGGCTGGGCCTCAGCTGGACCAAGGCAGCAGGCGGCCGGAGCCCCCCACCCCCAGGGGTCATCCCATTCCAGTCGGGCTTCATTGTTACGCAGCGGGCCCGGCTCCAGGCCCCCACGACTGCCATCATCCCTGCTGCCCTGGGCACAGAGCTGGCGCTGGTGCTGAGCCTCTGCTCCCATCGGGTGAACCATGCCTTCCTCTTCGCCGTCCGCAGCCGGAAGCACAAGCTGCAGCTGGGCCTGCAGTTCCTCCCCGGCAAGACGGTCGTCCACCTGGGACCCCGGCGTTCCGTGGCCTTTGACCTGGACGTGCATGACGGGCGCTGGCACCACCTGGCCCTGGAGCTCCGTGGCCACACGGTCACCCTGGTGACGGCCTGCGGGCAGCGCCGGGTGCCTGTCCCGCTGGCTTTCCACAGGGACCTAGCACTCGACCCTGAGGGCTCCTTCCTCTTTGGGAGGATGAGCCCGCATGCGGTCCAGTTCGAAGGTGCCCTGTGCCAGTTCAGTATCTACCCTGTGACGCAGGTCGCTCACAATTACTGCACCCACCTGAGGAGGCCGTGTGGACAGGCCGACATGTACCGGCCCCACCTGGGACCCCTCCTCCCCCGGGACTCGGGCGCACCCTTTGCCTTCCAGACTGACCTAGCCCTGCTCGGCCTGGGGAACCTGACCACTGCCATGCCAGCCCTGGGCTCACGGCCAGCAGGCAGGGGACTCAGAGGGACGGTGGTGCCCCCCACACCTACCAAGCCCCTAAGGACTAGCACCACAGACCCTCACAAGCGTGTCTCAGTGGGAGACCCAGCCCGGACCCCACTGCCACCTGCCAAGCTGTCAGCGAGCCAAGAGCTTCCTCCCGTGCCCCGAGCCCCTCCTGCCAGCTCCCCCACACCTGTCCAGTCCTTGCAAAACAGCACAGCCCCCAAAACTCCCAAGAGCCACCCAACCAAGCCTGCAGCCCCTCCTCCTCCCATTGCCCATGCCAAAAGCCCCCGCCCCACCCAGAAGGCAGCTCTCCCTTCCTCCAGAAAGGCAGCCCCTCCCACCAAGAAGCCAGTGCCACCCACTCTCCACCCAGTCCCTGCCCAAGCATCCCATCCCACAGGGAAGCTGATCCAGAGGAACCTTGTAACACCCCGACCCCCACCGCCCAGCGCCCGGCCCCTGCCCCCCGCTGCTAGTGCCTCTAAAAAGTCCTTCCCCCCAGTTGTCCAGACAGAGGCCAAGATGAGCAGCCGTGCCCGTGAGCTGGCTCCCGCCCACACCAGCACACACAGACCTCCCCAACCCACTGTTTTGCTCCCATCACCTGCCCCCAGTCCTGGCTCTACCAGGACCACTCGGCCTCTAGCCACAGCAATGCCTCCCACCCTCACTCCTGGTTCAGTCCCCACTGGAAGCAAGAAACCCACTGGATCAGAAGCCACAAAGAAAGCCAGACCCAAGAAGCCCGCCCCCCTCAAACCCAGGAAGGCAGCCAGGGATGTCCCCATCCGTGATCCCACCACGGGGCCCAGCCCCAGACAGCCCCGGCTGGGCCAGCAGACCACCCCGGCCCCGGCGTTGGCTCCGGCGCGATTCCTGTCCTCCAGCCCCTGGCCCACGAGCAGTGGCTATTCGTTCTTTCATCTGGTGGGACCCACGTCGTTCCCGCTGCTGATGGGATCTCCGGGGCCGAAGGGAGACTGTGGTTTTCCGGTAAGAATGGGTGAGGTGTGCATGTTGCCAGGAGCTTGAGTGGGTAGCTGGGGCAGTTGGGTCCAGTGCTTGTTCCTCAAGGGCGGAGGAACAGAAGCGGCTTAGAGCAGGAAGCCGGTGATGAGCAGTATTGATGCGAAGTGGGGGCCCCCCACTCCTCCACCTCGGCCGTGTTCACAGGTATAAGTCCTGCTCTGGATTCGTGACCCACTGAGCCAGATTCTGGTCAGGTGGAGAGCACCTTTGGGCTTTGGTTGGCCCAGGCCCCAGGTCATTCTTTGCTACTCCAGCGATAAAGGTCAAGTGGCTTAAGGAGAGCCGTGAACTGCCTGGCCTGGGTCATGCAGCCTCCAAGGCAGCTCCTGACACTGGGAGCAGAGCTCCTCGGGCTACCAGCTTGCCTGGGAGTCCCGCGTGGGTAGCCCTGATGTTTTGTTTGGCACATGCTATATGGCTTAAACATTTTAAATAAGTTACTCACATTTTAAACATGAGAGATTTCTTAGAAAAGACCCAGTGACCAGCTTCTCTCGGAAGGGGTAGAGATGCAGGGGTCCTGGGCCGCAGCCAGGGCAGGGTGGCCCCTTCAGGCAGGCCCGGCCCGCTCTCGTCTGCGCCTGTCCCCACATCTCCCGATTGGGTCTTCCAACCCTATCCTTTCTCCCATGTATGTTACTTGCCTGGATTCTGTAGACATTGGATGTGTGGCCCCTAGTAGAGGAGTTTGGGGTGAGGAGGGTCAGAGTGGACCCAAGCAGGAGAAAGAACATGCCCCGTGCAGGAGGCATTCTCGGGGTCAATGCCTCTGGCTTGCCTGGGACTGTCTCCAGGGGCAACGACCTTTCTGCTGCTGGAGGCCAATTCCTACAGGCAGGGCATGATGGGACAGAGTTTCCAGGAAGCCTGGGCCTCCGCTCTGTTCTCCTGCCTTGGTGATGAGCACCATGTGGTTTCCTCCTTCTGGGCTCTGTATTTGATATTAGGGCTTATAATGCGGAGACAGTGGCAGATGCTGGGAGTTCCCGGGCCTTCCCAACACACTTGATTATTTTTAATAATCATTAGGAATAATATTTACTCAGCCTCTCTGCAAGAGGACCGAGGGCCCATTTTTATTATAACCATATTGTAGAATGTATGGAAATGGCATGCATTGCTTTGTGATTATGTCAACATTCTGCTCAAGTCCCTGAGTTCCGCAGTTGGCAGGGTAGAGAGTTGGGAGCTGAGGAAATGAGGAATCCTCCCAGTCCGACTCAGGCCCCAGGTGCCTGGGGCCCTGTCAGCTCAGCTCCCAAGCTGCAGGGGTGCCAGCTCACTGGCTCTGAGGTTGAGAGGGGGTGAATTGTCTCCCTCTGACAGAGGGCAGTGAGGTTCAGGGGGTCCACTGCTTCGTGGAAGAAGAACCCTGCCTCTCGAGCTGTGTACGGTGTGGAAAGAGGCCATGTCCAATCCAGCAGAACTGTGGCAGGAATGGACTTGTCGGGTGTAGCATCTGCCTTTGGGTCCGGTGGATGCCCGAGCCACACACTTCCCTCCTGGGTCTGGTGATGTGGGTCAGCAGGAGGTGAGGCCTCCTTCCAGATCGCCTGGAGCTTCCCCGTGATCGCAGAAGGTGCTGGAGTTGTCCTGTGCAGTGGATGGGTGCTAAGGCCTCATTCCAGTTCACCCCTCCTCAGTGGTCAGGGGAAGAGCATGGAGACTATGCCCAGAGAGGGCCAGGACTTACCCAAGGACACACAGCACATAGGAGGCAGAGTTGAAGTTTATGCCTCAGCTCCAGACTCTAGGGCATCACATCCCCACTCATGAATGTTCACTCTAAGAGCCCAAGGCCTAGAGCTGGGAGGCTGGGGGTTGCAGAAGATGTGTCAGGCCCTGTCCTTGGCCTCCAAGGGAGAGCTCAATGCTGAGACATCTGTTTCTATCCCCGCCATGTGTATGAGTTACTTCCACCTGCGTGCATTTCCCTTTAGCACCTCACAGGGACTGGTTCAGGATGTGCTAATCCCTGCTCTACTGATGAGGACACAAGGGGGCGAGGGGCAAAAGACTTGGCCAGGGGCTCTCGGCATGTTCTTACAGGGGCCGGGATGCCATCGCCCTTCCTGCTCCTCCAGTCCCGAACAGATGAGGGCAAGAGAGAGGATGGCAGGCTGCCCAGGTGCCATCCCGCCTCCGGCCCCATGCCCTCCCTAATCCCACCCTCCCCATCTTGGAATCTAACCTCACTCCAATAGGAACCCAGCCCTCTGTGTAGCAGGGAGCAGACTGGTCATTTATATTTCACCAGATGCCAGAAATTATGAAATCAAAGTGGAGATCTGACTGAGTCATGACAGTAACTCCTGTTCCTTCCGTCCTCTCTTCTCTGCCCCCAACCTCCCTATACATACAGAATCAAATCTCAGCAGAGCAGAAGCTGTGCTGCCTGGGACATGGGGCTTAACTGTCCCCAGACGGGAATCATGCAGACCTGGGTTCGAATCCCGGCCCCACCCCTTACTAGCTCTGTGGCCCTGACTCCCCTCAGCCTCAGTTTCTGCAAAATGTCAGCTAGAGCTCCCAGCTCCTGTGAGGAAGCAAGCTGGATGCTCACCAGGGCCGCCTTGGAGATCTAGTTTGCTGGGTGACTTGGGAAACTGCTCTCCTCTCTCTGGAACTGTCTCCTCCTGTGACACGACATTGGAAGAGCTTCCTCCTTAGAAATGATTGCGGGACCTTTCAGAACCCGAGAGGGTGTGTGGGACTGGTTCTGCATGGTTCCCCAGGGACGTGGGATGGGCTGATGGCGGCTGGGACAGAGCTCTAGGCCTGGGCCTGCCAGGAGTTGTAGCCACTGAGCGAGGAAGCTCTGTGGGAGCCCCAGGAGCGGGGGGAGCATGGAAAAGCTGACTGCGCTGGGGAGGGGCGGGGAGGCTGTGGTTCAGAGGCTGCACAGAAGCTGCACAGAAGCCCCACGCCTGGGAGGAGGCGAGTCAAGGCCTTATTTATTCACTCGCGGGCCGCTGGCATTTGCACGCGCATGCACTTTTTGCAGGCGTCACCTCGGGTAGACCCGGCTGAGGGCCTGGCCCACAGCAGATGCTCCATGACTATCTGTAAAGGAAGGAATGTGATCCTTGCAAAAAAAAAAACAGGTTGTCTTGACTCACGGGCTGGGTTGCTTGAGGTTACCCAGATCTTTGCTGGTGGTGGGATAAGGAGGCCACACGGAATGTAAAGGCCTACAGACTAGATTTGGAACGACCTGGGTTTGAACCATTCCCTTATCCAGCCATTCTTTCCTTCTTTCAACGAACATTGATTGAGTGCCTTCTGGGTGTCTGGTGCTGTGTGACCTTTGGCAAGTCACTTAGCCTCTCTGAGCTTCAGTTTCTGCCTCTGTAAAATGTGAGTCTGGTACGAGGTACCTTTCCAGGGTGGTTGTGTGGATGGAGTGAGATGCACCCAGCACTAGAATCGCAGTCCCAGTGGATTGCCGTGGCCAGTGTGCTGATTGGTGAGGCAGGGGCATTGTTGCACTAAGAGAACCAGGAGGGTTTGGGCACAGGAGGACCTTCCTGCTGTTGACCGTTAGGAATTGGAGCTAGACCTTGAGAAATTCACCCCTGACGTCCGTATCACCTAGCACCCAGGAGAATGGACAGGTGTTTTGCTGTCTTGACCATATTGTGTTGGAGCTCCTACTGTGTGCCTAGCTCTGTGCTAAGCAATCTGCATGGTGTACCCTGTGACTCCAGGAGGGGAAGAGGGTAATTGAGGAGAGTTTCAGGAAGGGACTATTTGCAGAGCTATGGACAGCATCAAAGGAACCTACAGGGGCTGGCATCACACAGGAATCCAGCCTGAAGGTACAAGGGGAGGGGCAGGCGTTACCAGAACCCAGGAGAGTTAAAACATGACCAGGGTTCTTTGACGGAGTTGGGACCAAACTCAGCACAGCAGGGAGGGAGCAGGGAGAGAAAGACCCGGCCCACTCTCTCCTTCTTCAGTGGCCTCCTCTCGGCCAAACCCCTCCAGAGCAGAGGGCAAGGAAGCCTGTGGGTGCAGCCTGTAGGAGCAGCTTCCCAGGGCACAGAGTGCATCTTGGGAGCAATGGAGAATAACCAGCATACACACATGGTTTTGGAAGATGAGTATTATGCCCCCATTTTACAGCTGCACAAACCGAGGCCTGAAGGCATAAGGAGATAACTTGCTCAAGGCTACACAGAGAAGCCCTATCCCAGTAGGCCCTTCCCTAGGACAGAGACTGGGCACCCTGTGCGCCATTCTTGGGAATAATCATGAGCTCAGATAGAGATAAGAAGGCCCTTAGAGATCCCCTGACTTCTTCCCCCCAGGCTATAGGCACTGAGCAGAGGTCCAGAGACAGAGTTCATTGCTAAGGGTCTCCCAGCAGTTCGCAGCACACAGGATTGGACTCAGGGCTCCCAGATCCCAGGCCTGTGAAACCTCTCCTTGCTTGATGCCAGGGGCCATGCCAGTCAGAACTTACTTCTTTCTGCAAGGCTTGGCAGGCGGGCCCTTGCAGCTGGACACAAGGGTGGACTTGTTCCATTGGATGGGGTTCCCCTAGGTCTGACTGTCAGAGGCCAGGACCCTTTGGGGAAAGCCCAGAGTGGGGGCTTGCTTGTTTCCATGCCTCTGTTTGCATGAGCCCTGAGCCCAGGCCTCGTCCACCTCCCGCAGATAGGCCAGCGGCCCCCACTCCCCTCCCCCCAGCTCTGGGCCCTTTCAGAGGCCCCGTTGTTTGCATCGTGGAGTGGAAAATCCCACCCCGGCCTTGTGAATCATCCCAGAGTCACCCGCTCAGGCTTCAGGCCCTGGAAAGAAATGGCAGCGTTTTTCCACTGCATGGAGAGCAGGCAGGGTCTCGGATCAGGGGAGAGGGGCGCCCCCCTCACTCGCCCCACTAACAAAATGATCGCTAAGTGGGGGAGGGCTAGGCCTGGGACTGTAGCTGGGCGCAGGGTGGCCCGGCCCAGGTGGGTAGAGCAGGGCTGGCCGGGCCTGCCGCTGGGGGCTGGGCTGCCATGTCAAGGAGTCAGGCTGTGGACTGACATCACCAGGCCGGCCATGGGTCCCAGCTGGCACTTAGAGTCTGCTGTGCAGATGTTGTGAGTGAGGTCAGGTCCCAGCTTGGATGCCCCCGTTTCTGGGGCAGAATCAACGCCAAGAGGGAGTGTCCAGGCCCTCTGCAGTGGCGGCCCTTCAGGGTCATGAGGGAACTCCACCCACAGGTTGTCCCGTCCTGGGGCCCTGCACAAGCCCTTCACCCCTCTGGGCCTTGCCTTCTTCTCTGTGAGATGGGCATGGTCTCGCTTTTCCTCTTCTGCTAGATAACCTAGAGGAGGAAATCACCACCCTGCAATTCAGGAAGTGCCCGCATTGGGAAGCCTGCGGAATGTTCATTTGACTCATGCCCACGGAAGGGAGGGGAATTATCCACGTTTGCACAGCTAGTCAGAACACCTGGCCAAGGTTTTCTGGGTGGAAGTTGCGCAGGGGAGAACGTGTCAAGTGGTTTGGGGTTGAATGCAGGTTCTGCCTGTTAACTGCGCAGCCATCTGTTAAAGGGGCTTGGTGATGATAACCACCTACAGTAACGCTTAGCCTTAGCCTCTGCATTTCCCTTTAATTCCGGGTTGCATGAAAGAATAGGGCCAAGGAGGGCCTTCTAGGAAGGGAAATCTTTTGCTCTTCCGGAAAAACAGATGTCGAGGAGGGTGGCTTAAATTTTCACGCCAGGGCAGTTCCAGCAACTTGCTTAGCAGAAACAGCAGCTAACTTTTGGGGCATTTGCTGTGTGCCAGGCGCCAGAATTAGCACTTTTTATAGATTATCTGTCGGCTAGATGCTGTTATAGCCTATTTTACAGTTAAAGCATGAAGCACTGGAGACTGGAAGTTGCTTGCCCCGAGCCACACAGCTAGTAAGTGAGGATGCGCAGTGTGAACCCAGGGCCCCAGTCTTACACTGGGGAGCGGCAGGGAGTAGACTGGCCCTGGATCTCAAACCTACAGAACTGAACCTAGGACTGGAGACCGTCCCTTCCACCCCCAGGCTCTGCACGGGAGACTGTCGCCAACTTGGAGGCTCAGAGATGGCTGGAACTTGCCTGAGATCACACACGAGTCCCCCTCTCTCCACCCCGGGGGGACTCTTGTGTGACCTCCGGCAAGTGCTAGCTCTTGTCAGTGACCCTGGGGCCCCGGGGCCCACGTCTGCCTGTCTGGATCTCTCTTCTGATTTTCATTCATGGAGGAGCAAGCACGTGGTGTTCACAGGCCAGAACTGTGAACTGAGGCTGCCCAGCGTGAGGTCTGGATTAATTACCAGCCAAACCGGACTGGGTTTTCAACACTGATTTTAACTCTGGGCAGGAAACCTGGAATCTCTGCTGTTGATGGTTATTTGAAACAAATGAATTCCCCAGGCCTCACACATCCTCGAAAGCCTGGCTTCCTCTCCGAAGGCTCCGTGTTCAGCTCTTCAGAGCAGGCACTTGGTTAATCCTCACTTACTCCTTCGGGGCAGACGGGACAGTAACTATTGAGAGCTTTGAAAAGGGGAGCCGCGGAGAGCAGACAGGCTGCAGGGCTGGCACAAAGTCCCCAGTATCAAGTGGCAATGCCAGGATTTACACAAAGGCCAGCACGTGGTTTAGTAAGTCTGCTCGGCTGTCCCCCTTCCTGTGTGAAGGAAAGAGGGGTGAGGCCACACAGGTGCTCCCTGAGTACCGGGTGGCAGGGTTAGGCCATTCTCTTATAGGAAATGGGGAGCTATTAAATGTTGTTGAGCAGGGGAGTACCGTGGGAAGGTGACCCGGGCTGTGTGGAGGACTGGAGAGGGGAGAAGGTAGAGGCAGGGAGAAGGCAGAAGGCAGAAGGGGCTGTGATGAAGGCTGGGCCGGGCTGTGGCCACTGAAATAAATGAGACATTTGAGTGACAAGGGCTCACAATAATACTGTACTCACACATTTACTGTCTTGCATTTCATCCTCAAGATAATATGTGAGGAGGGTGTTACTGTCCCCATTTTATGGGCATAGGATGGTTAAGGAACTTGCCCAAGCCTAGCTGGTGAGTGGCAGGGCTGGGATTTGAACCCAGGCCTGTCTGCTGTGTATGCCCTTTATGCTCCACTGCATCTCCGTGGTGTGAAGATGCTTGGTGTGTGACTTTGGGCAAGTCCCTTCTCTGCTCTGCCTCTGCAGACAACTTGGCTGAGCTCGAGGTCTTTTGCTGTATTATTTTATCAAACATTTGGCTGAGCCCTGGGCAGAGAGAGAAGACTCAGATCCCATTAGTTCCTCTGAGGAAACTCGGGTCTGGTGGGAGAAAGAGGCTTCTAAGCAGACAATTCCTGATATAGAATGATATAGTGGCCTTTAAAATAGAGGGAGAGAGGGAACCGTGGCCCAAATTGGAGGAGGGGTCAGGGAAGGTTTCCTGGAGCAGGTGACCCCCTAACTAAGTTAGCTGAATAATAAAAATTGAGAGTGTGAAAGACCGAGAACTCACAGCTGCCAAGGCCTGGAAGCTCCAAAGAGCAGGGGTTCCTCAGGCAAAGACCTCAGGGAACCACGCTCCTTAGCCGTGGGCAGAGTTCTGGGGCAGGTTTCTTGGATGAATGCTTGCACCCATTCTCTCATCAAGCCACTTGGCACTGATGCTAATGCTTTCTCTTCAGGGTCCCCCTGGGCTGCCTGGGCTCCCTGGACCCCCCGGTGCACGGGGACCTCGGGTAAGTGATCGCACACCATCTTGTGGAGCCCTGGTTGGCTCTCTGGCCTGCATGCCCCTGAAATCCAAGCTCTGCTGTGTGTCCTCAGGCTATTCCCCACCCTTCCCTGGCACCCATTTTCCACTTTGTCCAGTGGAATGGACCTGGGGCTCTTAGGGGCACTATGTGGACAGACATGGCATGGGACAGACATGGCATGGCACAGGGTCTCAGGTCTGTTGTAGGTATGACTCTTGCAGCCTGGGGTGGAGAAGAGGTTTCCCCTGAGCTGATGGGCTTTGGTGTTTGTCCAGGAAGAAAGCTGACTTTAGAGGACATGGCCCTCACATCCATCTTTCTATATCTGCAGGACCATCCTGGGGGAGGGATGCTGACATGGGCAGCTAGATGGGCCATGCCAGGGAGTAGGTGAGCTCCAGTGCTGAGAGGTTCAATGGGAGGCTGGAGGATGGCTTGGCAGGGCCGAGGTGCCTGATATGAGCTAGCCCGAGCCTCTGAATAAAAATAGCTCCTATGTGCCTGGCACGTCACTTAATGCTGCCTTATTTGATCCCTTCTTCCCCAGGACCCCCATGGGTCAGTAGGGTCACTCTCATTTTAGAAATGAAGAAACCAAGCATCTAATAAATGGCAGAGCCAGGACTAGAACCCAGGCTCTTAACCATAGGCTGGGCCCTCCCTCTTAGAGGGGAATCTGCCCCCTTCCTAAGAGGACTCAGACGCATGGCGCCTGGCATCTGTGCCCAGGCTGAATCAACCTTTCCCACGCTGGGTGCCTGGCGAAGCCCAGGCAGAGGTAGCTGCCTGGGGCATATTTTTAGCTCTGAGCCCAGCAGATGGTTCTGGTTATGCAATTACTCGAGCAAGCCCTAGTTCCCTCTAGACCTGTGCTCCCGGGCCCAGGGCTCTGGAATCTGCTATCAGCAGCAGCGTTTTCTCCTGGACTTGGAGTCTCCATGGAGCACATGCCCAGAGCTGAGGACCACAGGGGTGTCATGGACACTGCTGGCCTAGACCTTGCAGCCTGGGCCCAGGATGAGGCCCTCTGACCTAGCATTCCAGGCCCAGGCAGTCTGCCCATGCCCATACTCCTCCTGAGCCCTCCGGCCTCTGAGCTATTGCTCGGGCTGTGCTCTCCGCCTGACACACCCTCTTCTGCAAACTCCTCCTCCATCCACGGCTCAGATGGAATGCCAGCTCCTTTGCTGATGACCACCACTCTGGGAGCACTTTATCGGACCCACTGGATGGCACAGATCACTTTCCAAAACTCACATCGACTGCTGAACTCCCTTTACTGAGCTGCATATGCGTGATCTCATTGCGTCTTCCCAGCCACCCTGAGAAATAGGTTCCCATATTACCCACCTTTTAGAGGTAAGGAAACAAGGGCTCAGAAAGGTTCGGTGACTTTGGATAAAGTCAAACATACAGTAAATCCAGAACCAGGACTTAACCCAGATAGTCTGACTCCAGAGCCTGTGGTTTTAACCATCTAGGTGCTAATTTTCTATCTCTTTGGCTGAGCTCCTCTGGGCCAGAGATAGCCTGCTGACCTCTTTTCCTTCCACGACCCCTCGCAGAGTGCCCTGCGTGCAGCAGGTGCTGGGAAATGGTTGCCGACGAGTTCTCATCTGGGAGTCGGGAACATTTCCACGAAGAAGTTGTGTGACCTTAGCCAAGTCCTTTCCCTTCTCGGGGCCTTAAGTTGTCCCATCTATAAAACATGGGATCATAGTAAGGCATTCCTAAGGTTCCGCCCAGCTCTGAAATTCCACAAGTGCGTGAATGACTCTCCTGACATCCTTCTGTCTCTCGTATGCCCCAGCACCCCTCCCCCAAAACCCCCCTCATCATTCTGTTTCTAGACTACAAATTCCATAGATTGTAAAATTCCAAAGATAATAGAATGCTGGGATTAAACAATCCTAGCTCCTCACACAGATGGTGGCTCTGGGGTTTAGGGAAGGGTGGGGCCTCATCTGAGGTCAGTGGCATGCCCCTTCCCACCTTCACATAGTCCCACAGCCCATCAGCCCATCTGCCCATCCAGGGAGGGACGTTGGGGAATCCCTGGGCCCTGCCCCCACCCGCCTTTCTGGGCGGCAGCATTTATAGAATCGGTCTGCTTGGCTCCCACTCAACTATGTGCTTCGTTTCTAGCAAGGCCGTGGATGGAGAGGGGTGAGGAGGTGGGGGCAGGGAAACAGGAAGCCCCCACCTTCATGAGCTGCAGAGGGGGGTAGCTGAGTGCTCCAACCCACCATCTTTGGAGCAGCTAAGGGCACAGCTGGGAAGAAGTAGCCACCCTTGACCTCACATGGCTCACACCTGGTTCTGGGGTGCTGGTCAGGGGCCCCTCCTAAAACATTCCCCCCACCCAACTGTTGCCCAGTTCAGGCTGAGCTCGGAGGTTAGACCTCAGGAGCCTGGGCTGGGATGGACATCTGAGATCTTCCAGATTCCTTGGAGACCGCTGGGTCCCAGTCATTGATAGAACAGACGGGAGCCTGAGGCTGGGGGCGGGCAGGCTCAGAGTGGTTTCGGGTCTCAACACTTCCCAGTCCTAGCCTGTGCCAGCAGACAGTATCAGGTAGGATGTTGGGACGGACTGAGTGTTCTAGAGGGAGGCTCACCCGTGACACCGTGATAAGCCCCCCAGGCTTAGTGAGCTTCTAAACAACGTTCTTTCTAGATGTTTTCAGAGACGGGGAGAGTTCCAGTTCAGACATCGAGGAAGAGGGAGGTGCCTCGGTTGGAATGTGACAGGCTGCAGCTGGGAAGTTGGCCTCGGACAGGGAGGAAGGCAGCGAGTTCATACACAGCCAGCCAGATGGGTCAAGAGGGGGCAGGGACAGGGCAGTGTGTCTGGAGGCTGGTGTGGTGGGGGGCACGGTGGGGCCTCTTGAGGTGCCTCTCCCCACCCCCAATGTCCCAGAGTATGCCTCCCGGACGAAGACCCTCAGGAATTACCCGACTCCCGGGGCCCTGTTTTTATCACTGGGCTGCAAGGCTGTAGGCCAGGGCCCTTGCTGGAGAAAGTGGATATAACTGGACCCAGCTGCTGTAGCAGATTTGGATATGGCCTGGGAAAATCCAGTGCCATGAATAAGCCCTGGACTTGAGGCCAGCAGGCCTGGTTCCGGCCCTTGCTTGGCCAGGACTCTACTGTGTGACATTGGCCAAGACTCTTTGACTCTCTGGGCCCAGGCTTCCCAGCTGTTCCATGGACCCTGGAAGACGCTGTAAGCTCGGAGCCTGTAGGAATCCAAGGGGGAACGCTGACTATGTGGCCACAGGAGGGCTGTGTCTTTGGTCCAGAGAGGCCAAGGATGCCCTTCATTGAACCCTCAACTCCAAGGGCTCATACAGCGGTCCAGCAGAGGCTGCGGGTGGACGTGTCCTGTAGGCAGGATGAGTCCCCAAGGCTCCCAGGAGGAGGTGGCGTTTGAGCCAGGTCTTGAGGGATGGGTTGGGTTTCGGCTGGAGGGGTTGGATGGCATAGGCATGCCAGGTGATGGGAACGACATGGCAAAGGTGGTGAGGGGAGAAAGTACCTGGCAAAGAGCAGGGAAGCAAACAGCTGAGTGTGCTTTGAGCCCAAGGAAGCCAGCTGGGAAGGGCTGGGGCAGCCAGCTGGAGAGGAAAAGGGGGTAAAATTCAGCTGTTAAGGGCTTGTCCACTGAAGTCACATCTGAGGTTGAGATCTAGCCCTTGTCCCTGAGCAGCTGGGTGACCTGAGAAAGTTATAAACCTCTGAACACCAGCTTCCTCGTCTCCAAAATAGGGATAATGAGAGCACCGATCGGGTAGGTTAGTGGATAAAATGGGAGCGTGAATGGAAAGGGCTTAGCACAGGGCCAGCATCCAGGCAGCCCGTCCCAATACTGCTCAGACTTGGTGAAGAGAGAAGACGAAGGGGCCCCTCTAAAACATAATCCCTGCTCTAATCAGTTTGGCTCAGTGGATAGAGCATTGGCCTGCGGACTGAGGGGTCCCGGGTTCGATTCCAGTCGAGGGCATGTACCTTGGTTGCAGGCACATCCCCAGTGGGGAGTGTGCAGGAGGCAGCTGATTGATGTTTCTCTCTCATCAATGTTTCTGACTCTCTCTCCCTCTCTGTAAAAACTCAAAACTCAATAAAATATATTTAAAAATAAATAAATAAAGCATTCTCCCTGCCCAGCCTTTGCCCAGTTCAGGCCGAGCTCTGAGGTTAGACCCCAGGGGCAATACTGCTCAGACGTGGTGAGGGAGAAGGCGCAGCAGCAGAAGGAACCTACAGCACTGCTGTAGGAAGTGGAATGGCCCCTATTCCCCTCACCTCTGTGTTTCTTTCCCTTTCAGGGTCCTCCTGGGCCTCACGGAAATCCAGGCCTCCCGGGCCCTCCCGGAGCCAAAGTGAGTATTTGCTGTGGGATCTGGAGATTGGGCCATGGAGTGGGTGCTGGCATGAGGGCCACATTGGAGTGTTTCCTAGGGGCTCCTGGTGGGAGGTCCTCAGGTCCACTGGGCCCCAGGTGCTCCCTGAGCGCCAGGCCTTGTGCCAGGCTGGGGACACAGGGAGGCGTTAGGAGTTTAGCCTCTGGTTAGGAGGGACTTCGGAGGGGAGGACCACTGGAACCTAGAGCCCTCAAAGGGAGTCGGAGGAAAGATCATTTGATGCTCAAGAGGGAGGGCCTGGCATGTCTGACCAGGGCACTCAGGTCCGCTTTGAGCTGGGGAGGGGTGTGGGAAGATCACTGGATGACATGTGGAAGATGGACTGGGATGGGGACCAGAGCAGAGAGACCTGGGTGGTCCAGGGGAGAGGGGAGGCTAGCCTGGGCCAGCGTGAGGCTGTGGGAGGAGAGGGAGTGTGTGTATTCACAATGTGGAAATAAGGTAGGGAGGACTTGGTGTAGATGAGAGGTGAGAGGTCGTGGCTCCCTGGTGTTAGAGATGGACGCTGGGAACCAGGGACTAAGATGATGCTGTGTTTGGACCCTGTAGTCCAGCCAGGTGGAGACAATTCATGGACAAACACTCTAAGACTCAGGAAAGTTCTGAGCTGGAGAGAGGACCTTGGGAGATGGCTGGCACACAGATGCCACCTTCCCCAGGGAGCTGCTTGAAATGGCCCAGTTAACGTCTAGATGAGCCCACAGAGACCAGAGCGACTGGTACTCTGAGGACTGTGGGAAATTCCAGCCTGGAGAGCCTGGGTCCATTCCTGGGGCGTGGTGAGGGACCAGGGTTGTCAGGGCGGTGGGTGGAGTGAGAAGCGAGGGCGCCAAGAGGAGTGCCAGACCAGTGAAATTTAGGTCACAGGGAGAGGTGTGGAGGAATGGCTGGGGAAATGGGAGGAGGGGAGGAAGATGCAAGGCCAGGGAAGCCAAGAGCTCAGCGACTGGGCTGAAGGCGCTTAGGGCAGGCTGGGAAGGGCAGAGGGACTCCTGGTTAGGACACCGCTCAGCCCAGACCCGTGGCCAGCAAACTGCGGCTCACGAGCCACATGTGGCTCTTTGGCCCCTTGAGTGTGGCTCTTCCACAAAATACCACGGCCTGGGCAAGTCTAGTTTGAGGAAGTAGCGTTAGAAGAAGTTTAAGTTTAAAAATTTGGCTCTCAAAAGAAATTTCAATCGTTGTACTGTTGATGTTGGCTCTGTTGACTAATGAGTTTGCCGACTACTGGCCCAGACTATCATCTAAGGGGCAGCCAGGTGAAGAACCTCTCTGAGCTTTGGTTGGTCCAGGCGCAAGGTCATTCTTTATTAACCCCACTGTCAAGGTTGAGTGGCTTAAGTTAGCCATTAACTGATTAACCCAGGTTGGGCAGTGAGTGACAGCTGGCAGCCTCCAGAGGCCAGTCCTGACTCCTGAAGCAGAACTCCTCTGGCTCCCAGCTTGTCGGGGAGTTGGGGACAAAGGTCATACACAGGTAGACCTGGATATATGAGCATATGGCACCAGAATGCTGGTGCAGGAGCACCAGCCTCAGCCCCTGTAGGTCCATGACTCTATGGCCAGGGCAGGGCTGGGGTCCTTCCTTTGAAGGTGTGCATGGAAGCATCAGATGCCTAGTACCCAGCTGCCCAGAGGGGCTCTGGTTTTTAACAAGGCAAACACTGAGGATAATATTGGACCCTTACTGTGCACTGGACACTATGTTATGTAGCTTATCTCAATTGATCCCCACAAAGATCTATGAGGTGGGTGGAGATACTGTACCCATTTACGGATGGGGAAACTGAGGCTCCAGCAGATGAAGACACTGTTCCCTGGGAGGACCTGCTTCTCTGCTCCAGAAGGGACCTCCTTGGAAGACTTCTGCTCTGTAGCAGCCTCAGGTCTCCCAGGTTATGGGGTACACCAGGATGCTGAGATCAGCAGCTGTTTTGAATGGCCAGGTTTGCTCAGGAATATACCTGTCTGGTCTGGGAGGTGAGACAGGTCTTCCCAGAGGATGGGAAGGTTGAACCGAGGTCTGAAGTGCTGCAGGTAACTAGGCAAAGGGGCAGGAGAAGGCCGCAGAGGGCAGCAGGCCTGTAGGTGGTGGTAAGACTTTTGGACTTTATCCAAAGAGCAGCAGGGAGCCATGCAAAGGTTTGCAGCAAAGGTTTGATCAGATGAGGTTTGCAAAGGCTACTCAGGCAGCTTGAGAAGCAGGGCCTGGCTGATGGTTTGTAAAAATTATTTATGTTTATATATTAAGAGTTCATCTACCTTATAAATATTAAGAGTTCATCTACCTTATAAATATTTTCTAATTTACTGTTTGCCTGCTAAGAGTATTCATGATGATTTTCACAAATTGAAGTGTTACCTAATATATATATATATTTTTACTAACAATCGCTAACACTGATTAGGAACTTAAAACATGTCAGTTTGGAGAGGGCTCCATCCATATGTGAAATGTATGGTTATTTATTTTTATACTTACACATTTCTTTCCCACCCTAAGATCAGATAGATATTCACTTATATTTCTCGTCATTTCATAATATCATTTGTACTAAAAAAATTTAAACCATCTGGAATTAATTTTCAATAAGGGGACAATATGAGGTAGGGCTCTAACTTTATTTTCCCTCCAATAGTTAACTATTTATTAAATAAACTTTCCTCCACTGATTACTATATGATAGATCAGAGTCTATTTCAGTCCATTGAAGTATGTTTCATTGCTGTTTATATTTTTTATGTTAGTGAAGTGCCATTTTATATTATGACATTTACTATCTTTTTACTGTGTGTCTTCCCGCCCCTGTTCTTTTAAAATATTTCTGGCTATTTATTCTGTCAGATGTACTTTAGTATGCTCATCTTAATAATTTCCTTATAAAACCCTCTTGGGGTTTTATTGGAATTGTATTAAATGTGCATATTAATTTATGAAGAATCAACATCTTTAAAATATTAAGTCTTCCCATTTAGTTGAGTTTTTAAAATGTCTCTTAGTAACTTTTATTGTTTTTATTGCATAAGCCCTGCATAATTCTTATTAAGTTTATAGTTGGAAATTTTATATTTTGTTGTTGTTATGAATGGAATATTTTCCTCATTATATTTTCTAGCTTGGCTCTCAGCTATTGAAGAGAGCTGTTGACTTTTGTGTTTTTGCACTCTGTTTATTTTATAAACATGCTCTTTACTGAATTATCTTATTAATTCTAACAGTATTTCAGTTAGTTCGCCTAGGTTTTTCTAGATGGGCACTCTTTTTTTCTTTTTTTTTTTTTTTTGCAAAGAAGGAAATATTTTTGTCTCCTTTTCCTCAAAGGTTAGTAGTCTTATTTGCTTTTCCTGCTTTATTGCATTGGTCAGAACTTCTGGACACACACAATAGTAGTAGTGATAGCAGAAAGTCCAGTGAATCTTCAGAGGAGGTTCCAGGCCTGGGGCTAGATCAGATCTCTTCACTTCCCACCCTACCCACAGGACAGGAGCTCAACATAGTTCCCATTCCTACTATGTTTGGAGCATTTACAGTATGCCTTCCCATCCCTCTTCTAGTTGTTCAAGGCTCTGTTAAGGAGCCCAGGCAGTTCCCTACACAGAGAAGCAAAGGAGTTTGTCCAAGGTCACACAGGCTCTTGGGCTGGAGAGCTGGGTTTGGTGACCAGGTTCTTGTCCTCACCGGAGTGTAAACAATGAATTAACGTTTACATAATCCTTATATCTCTTCCTGGGGAATTTGCAGGCGTGTGGCTGGGAAGATGTATAGCCTTTTCCATCATGGAAGCCACACCTTCCCCTGACCAAGGTGCCCGGAGCATCTCTTGAGCTTTATCTCATTGGCCCCCTTCCTTGTCTTCCTCCAGCCTTAGCTTAGCTGTAACTCCTGTTAGGGATTTACCCTTCAGTTCTCAACTTCCTCCTGGACTCCACTTGTCATGTGCAGAGCATTGAAATGTTAAGAGCGTGAGCTCTGAAACCAGGCTGCGTGCCTCGAAGTCCCACTTACTAATTGTGTGACCTTAGACAAGTTACTTATCTTCTCTGTGCCTTAGTTTCCTCCCATGTGAAGTTGGGAGAGGGGTAGTTGCCACCGCATAGATTTATGTGTGGAGAGCTTAGCCGTGTATTCGGTAGATGCTAGGCTTATTATTACCATTACCCGTCTCTCTGGCTTCTCCCTCAAGAGCGTCCCATGGGCGATCCCTGTGTCTCATCCCCCACTGTGCTGTTCCCTGCAGTCATTGCCGGACTTGGCTCACAGCAGATGGTCCGTAAGGATTGGTACCTGTGGATGTTGTCCTCAGGCCAGGATTACATCCCAAGCACCGTGCTGCTGCTGACAACCCACAGAGAATCCCATAAATAACTAAAATGCCCCAGGCAAGAGCCCCCGGCAAGGGAGCAGGGGTATCATCTCTTTGGGCCTCAGTTTCCCCTTTTATAAAATGACAGAGTAGGATACATGGAGGCCACTCCGAAAGCTTTTCCAGCCCAGCTCCTTTACCAGCTGATCTGGAAAAGTAGACTGAGGTGGGCAAGGGCGGGTGGGGAGAGGAACTGCCCTTTTTTGGCCATTGGAAACCCAGGGAGCCCTGGGCCTGGCCTTGCATCATGGACATAAAAGGTAGTGGAGTCGGGCTGGTGAGCAGCAGAGGGTGGGAGAGTGTCAGTGAGGGGCAGCCGCAGTGTGAGATCCCGGAGGGAAGGTTCTGCAGAAGTGACTGGAGGGGCCCAGGTGAACAGAGACTTGGGGTCCTAGCAGGGAGGGGCTGCCCTTCAGCCTGGGACAGCTGAAGGGTGTGGGAGAAGTATCCAGGCTTCCCATTAATAAACAAGAGCTGAAAACTCAGACAGACGGGGGATGAGTCAGACCTAGTAAGACCTTGCCGCTTACCTGCGTGTCACCCCAGGCTGTGACTCAGCCTCTCTGACCCTGGTTCTGCTTCTGAGTTGCATCACAGGGCGGGTGTTAAGAGGACTAATGGAGCTGCTGCATAGAGGGGCCTGGCACAGTGTTGGGCACAGAGTGGGTGGGCAGTAGAAGGCTGCTCCCTTCCCTCTGTAGAGCCCTATCCAGTCTGGAATGCAATGATTTCTTGAGAAGAGCGATTGAGTCAGAATTTGGAAGGTCGGGGTTCTGACAAAGAACAGAACCACATGGGAATTAATTGAACTTGGCCAAACCACCCCTCCCATGTGTCACCTTCATTATCTCACTGGCTCCTTGCCAAGAAACCTGGAAAGCTGGCAGGTGTACGTGCATGTGTACAAGTGTGTGTGTGTGCATGCACCCATGTGCACATGTGAGGGTGTGTGCAAGTGCCAAGTGCACATATATATACACCTGTGTGTAGGTGTGTGAGCATGTGTGCACGAGCCTGTGGGCATGCATGAGCCTTTGTGTAACTGTGTGCATGCACCTGAGTGCATGTGTGTGCATATATGTGTGTGCCCATGTGCATGTGTGTGCTGTGTGTGCATGTGTGCGTGCCTGTGTGTGTGCGTGCACGTGCTGCACACCCCCATTTTAAAGGTGAGGAGACAGGGCCCAGAGAAGTAAAATGACTTGCCTGATTTCCCACTGTGAGACCCTGGCTTCACCCCAGGACTTCTGACTCAGGGTCCAGCTGGGAGCGGGAGCGTGGGAGTGAGGGTGAGGGACGGGCTCAGGGGCTCTTGGAAGGTGACATCAGGGTGGACCGACTTTCCAAAGGGCTGTTTGCTGAGTAATGTAGCCAGGTTGGGCCAAATGAGCGGGCCCACAGCCAGGAGCGCTCTTTCCAGCCTGTAGGAGACACAGCTGGTGAACTGGCCCGGGGCCCTTTCTCTGAGCCCCATGCTCTCAGGAGCCAGACTCTGCAATGGGGACACTCCCAGATGCTACACACAAAGGGTGCTTGTCTCTGACGGAGGCCCCGCTGCTGGTCTGTTTCTCCCTGAAATACTACCTGTTCTAACTCATCTTCAGGGTTCTCATCGTAGCTGGCCAGCACCTCACCCTGGGGCCTGTCTCTTTCTTCTCTCTTGGCCTCCATTTTCCCGAATATGTTATGGGGGTGATAACACTTCCCCTGCTCACTGCATTGGGCTAGGGTTAGAATCTAGTGAGGTGACGGATATGGCGAACTCTGAAGGGCTATACACAGATGCAAGTGGGTATTACGGCACCGACCCTGGATCATTAGAGTGCTGAGGAGGCGAACTGGAAATGGAACGGGGGGGGGGGGGGGGGGGGGGCGCTTCTTGTCTGTGTCTCAGAAGCTCTCTGAGAGCCCAGGGGGACCACCTGGGAGGCAGTCCTAGCAACTCTCAGGTACAAGGTCATGTGACCCGTACGCAGGCCCAGACTGAGGAGGATGCACTCAAGCTGCATCTTGAAGAATGTTTATGTTTGGCTAATGAGGCGTGTGGCATGGTTTCCTAGGTGGGAGTGGCCACCTGGGCGAGGGCCTGGCAGCTGGGAAGTGCAGAGCGTGGCTGAGGAATGGGCTGTGGTCTGGGGAAGGCAGAGACGACCCTGTCTGTGTGTTTGGCTGATGACGGAGAGTCACATCTGGGTAGGATGATTGGGAGCAGAGGACACAAGACTTGGACTTTGTCATCACGCACTCAGTGGGGAGCTATGGAAGGTGTTAGGGTCTGGAGTAATGGAGTGTGTGGGTGGGGGGGGGGAGGGTTAAGCAGGGACAGGGCTTAGAGTAGCGTGTGGGAGACATCAGCGGAATTGTTTTTGTTTCAGGGACAGAAAGGGGACCCGGGGCTCTCACCAGGAAAGGCCCACGATGGGACAAAGGTAGGTTTCGAGGGACCCCAAGCTCAGGGAAGGGGGAGTGAGCCGCAGGGAAACTGCTGGGCTCTGGGGGAGCCCTCCTGGGCTGCTGCGGACAAGTCTGGAAAGGTCAATGCTGGTTTGATTTTCACCTTGAAGTCCTTCCGCCTTTCCCCACACCAAACCCAGAGCCATTTCCTATTGTATTCTGGGGTTGCAGCCAACAAAACCCACAGAACATTTCCCCAAGGACACTCTTGGTGAATGTCCTTTTGCCTAAAACCCTGCATGGCTTTCTGTAGGGCCTTCTTGACCCTTGGCATCCAGAAGCTTCTTGGTCGCACATGCCCAGGAAGCTTCCAAAAGACATTCAAAGTCCTCTCCGAGGTTAATAGACAGGTGTGTGAGTGTCTAGGTGGTGGGAAGGGAACGGGCCAGGGGGTCAGGGCTCCTTAACTTAGAAGGGCGATGAGACCAGAGGTTTCCCCGTGGAAGGCAAAGCACACGCATTCTTCCCTGGTGCATCCACCCGTCCACTAACCAAGGGACCTGGAGGGAGTGCAGGGCACTTGGGAACAGGGGGTCCCAGAACTCCAGGTAAGGCCTCCCAGCATCTCAGAGCTCCAGATCCTGGATGGAACACACCAGTCTGTCTGCCTTCCCCTGGACTCAGCCTAGGAGCCCTCCTGACAGGCAGAACCCTGCTTCCCACCCTGGCCTCCTGTGCTTGGGCACATACAAGTGGCCGCTCCCTTTGATTTCCCCGAGTAACAGGAGGCTCATCCCTTCACATTCTCACCGATGCGTTTTTTTCACTCATTACGCTGTGTGTAAATGTTCACATGCACTCCCATCCGCTCCTCGTTGGAACCTGATAAGCCAGGGCAGATGGACCCAGCTTGCAGATGAGAAAACAGAGGCCCCGGAGGCAGGTGGCTGCTGGAGCTCACACAGCTGGCCGGGTGCTGAGCAGGATTGGCACCCAGGTCTTGTCTCTTGCTCCTGGGTTGTCTGTTCTCGGGTCTCATGGTGGTGGCAGAAATGCCTCCTACGGTGACCACCATGCCCAGCAAGGATGAGGAATGCACAGAGAGAGAGAGAGAGAGAGAGAGAGAGAGAGAGAGAGCCGATTGGATTGGGGCTGATGAATTACATGCCCCCTGGGACAGTGATTCTCAAATACTTAGCATAGGACCCATTTCCCAAATGGTATTCTATACCGAAGTCCAATATAGGAAATAAAGGGTGTCCCCCCAAAATGTATACACACACTTTGAATAATGATACAGGCAGTGCTTATTAAGATACATTTTCTTTTCAAAATGGAGCTCTCAGCTGTTAAAATATGTCTGCATTTTGGGGGGAACACCCCGTAGATTGAATGGAGTGACTGGGTTGTGTGGAGAGGGACTGGACATCCTGCCCACTGGGCTGCCCTCACTCCGCTCAGAGGCCCCCAGTCTCTCCTGAGGCCTCCGGGCCTCCTTGAGTCCTGTTTATGAACAACTGGCCATGAGCGCGCACACTTTGGTTTAACACACATCTCTGCTCCCATCCCCCCAGCTCACCCCTTGTCTCTGTTTTGCAGGGCGACATGGGCTTGCCTGGGCTCCCTGGGAATCCAGGACCTCTTGGACGAAAGGTACGCCTCGGTTTCGATGCTTTGCCTTGCTCAGTGGGCTTCCTAGCAAGCAGGGTCATCTGGCAGGAGCTGGGAAGCACCTGCCCTCAACCCCCCGCCTGCCTCTCTTAGCCCCAGCCCAGCTCCCTGGGCACAGGGAACATTGGCGGGAGGTGAGAGAGGTTTGCCAGGGTCTGTGCTTGCCTGGGGCGGGCAGCTTTCTTTCTCTTGTGCTTTCTCTTCCATGGGGAAACCTTGGCTTGGAATAGGCTTCCCCTAACCATGGTTAATGAGGTGTGACAGGAAGTGGCCCTGGTTCGCTGTCCTTCCTCTAGGGGTGCAGCTGTTCCTGGGAGGCCTTTCTGAGGAATACACAGGTGGTGGGAGGAATATTGTCAGAGCCAGGAGGGTCTGCATTGGCCCAGGGCTCCACCTCCATCCATCCTGCTGAGCGGCCTTAGGCCTGCGTATTACCTCCCTGAGCCTCAGCTTCCTCCCACCTGGATAGCGGCAATAACCCCCTCTCCCTTGACCCCCTACTGCCTGGGGCTGTCGGTCTGCAGCAGAGAAATTGGGAGAGTGGACTCTGGGGTCTGTCAGACCTGGGTTCTATTTCTGCTGCACTGTCTCCCAGCTGTGTGACCTTGGGCAAGTCTAGAACCTCTCTGAGTCTAACCTTTGTCCCTCCCTGGTATGCTGCAGGGAAGTCAGATGCTCTGTGAAGGCAATGCGTGCTCTGTGCCTTCTGAGCTGTTGTCATGCTGCTCCCGACCTTGTCCCTGCTTCAACCAAGCTGGGGGAGTTACTTCCCTAAACGCCCTTGCAGGAAAGTCTACCGTTTTCCTAGATGGTGGGTCCCTGGTTTACAGTGAACCTGGATTTCTCTCCAGCTTCCCAGCCAAGATCCCTCATCCTTCAGACTCAACTCTAGCTGCGCCCCCCGCCCTGCCCCCACCCCCAACCCCCGCCCCTGGGGCCCCAGCCTTCAGGCCAGGAGCCTCCAGTCTGCTCAAGGACCCCTGGCCCATCTTAGCTTAGTTATTTTTACCCCGAGTCCAACTTATCAACCGGGTCGTGCAAATCTGGTTTGTCGCCTTCCCTACTGAGCCTAGCATGGGACTGCACATAGTAGGTGTGCAGGAAACATGAGGAGGACAATGCAGGCCAAGGGCCAACTGCTTTTTTGCAGGGAAATCTCCCACTGCTGATGATGGGTTTTCTGGTAGATAGATCGGCATAGATACCCATGTCTTAAGCTTCTACCCTGGCTCCCAGCTGTGGCCACAGCTGGGTCTCATCTGGACAGCTGTGGTGCCTCCTGGCTCCTTCCTGGCCTTGCTCCAAGTGTCCCCATGGCACCGGGGACTTGGAGCATCATGTCCCCCTCATCCCTTCCTCTAGACTGGAGCCTGTGGCTGGCTGTGAGCTGGGGAAACATGGAATTTTCTGGCTCAGAGAACACAGGGGGACTCCCTCTCCCCACTCACTTCCCCTCGGGCTCCAGCGCTTTCTGATGGATGAGGTGTGAGTGGAAAGTCTCCTTCCAGTCCTGGCTCATAAAGCAGCCAGTGGTGGTCTCGCTCTGCATGGCGGTGGGAGTCTAGCAGAGGTGGCAGGAGATGGGAAAGCAGACGGCCGGCTCCTGCCTGGGTTCCAGGGCTCCCTGCTCTCGGCAGTTGTCCAGCGAGGCCAAGAGCCCTCAATCAAGATGGACCAGCTCACCTGAGCAGGGAGGGGTGTCTTTTGTAAATTAAGGAAGGGCTTCCATGTGGTGAAAAAACTATTTGGCAAAGCTGTTTGCACCCCTGGGCCAGCCCAGGCAAACACAGAGGAGTTTGGTGTGTGACAACCCTGTGTCACCTGCTCACGGAGGGTGGTAGGCAGGGAATGGGGGAGCTCGGGTCCCCAGGGTGGGGAAGGAGGACAGACAGGGTGGGTAACTGCCTGGGATCATCAGTTTCTCCTCCACAAGTATCTTTGGTGACAAATGTGGCCACTTTGTCTGGTCCTGTTGGGGGCTTTTCTCCTTCATCTCACGTGGGAGCCTCGGGAGAAAGCAGACGTCCGGAGGTAAAGGGGGAGGTCAGCATGCTCTTTGCCCATCAGCATGTTGAATCTCGGTGTCACCTCAGAGTGACACCAAGAATCCTATTCATTCTTTTATTCGACAGAATTGATTGAATGCCAGGCACTGAGCTGAATAAATAGACAACATTCTTGTCCCCCAGAGCTTTTATTCTTGTGGGGGAAGGCAGACAATAAAAAGAAAAAACAGTAAAAATATAAGGTGTGTTAGAAGATGAAAAGGCCTATGAGATGAAACAGGCAGAGAGAGGAGCTTAGGTTGGGAGGGCTCCCATATTAAATAGTGTGGCAAAGTAGAGGTGGCATGAAGAATTACTGTTCCTCATCACATTGTTCCCTCAAAATAGCCTCCAAGAGCTAAGGCAGTATTATGCCTCTTTAGAGCTGAGGAAGGCAAGGCCCAACTAGGTCTCATTCATTCATTCATTCATTCATTCATTCATATGTGTTCATTCATTCCTTTGTTCATTCATTTATTCATATGTGTTCATTCCTTTGTTCATTCATTTATTCATATGTGTTCATTCATTCCTTTGCTCATTCATTCATTCATTCATTCCACCAATCATTCACTCCACCAGTCATTCATTCAACAAACATGTACCTGTATACCAGGCCATGTGCCAGCAATGGTGTTGAATGCATTGAGATCATCGAGAGGCCTGGAGGAGCAGTGGTGCCCAGCCGCACCCGACATTAGAACCCCTGGGGACCTCGCCCACCACAGGGATCCTGGTTCTCCTGGTCTGAGTGGGACCCTGGCACAAGCTTCTCAGGTGCAGCCAAAGCAGAGTTAATGGTTTAATGGAAATTAAACCATCAGGGTCACTAAGCGGCAGAGCTGGGATTTGAACCTAGGTCTCTGACCCTCAGGCCCTTCCTCCCTCCCCTACGTGGAATGAAACCACTTCTCAAATAAGAGTGGGCCCACCAAGTGAGAAAGAGGCTCCCGCCAGAGGCGTGTTTCTCTGCATCCACTGGCGATGCTTGCTGAGGAGCTTTGCTGAGCCGACTCCCGAGAGCTGGACAGGTGCATGGACCACGTCAGACACCTGGATGGAAGCCAGCTCTGTCCCTTTCCCGTGGGATGAGCTTGGGCACGTGGCCTCACCTCACGGAGCCTCGGTTGCTTCCTAGGCTGGTTGGAGGGTTCTGTGAGATGTTACATCCCCGGGACCCAACGTGGGGTTGGCACTTGCATCCCTGTTTGTTAAACGAGTGAGTGAATGATCCCGATGATCTTGAAGGAGAAGCACTGAAGGTCACCAGAACACCACCTGCACCCTGGGAGGGCGGAGTCCCGTGCTGTCCCTAGTCTGACCCTCCTCCCTTCTCTTCTGTGGACGAGTGCTTCTCCACCGGGGGCGATTTTGCACCCCAGGGTACAGTTAGCAATGTCTGGAGACATTTTTGGTCATCACAACTGGGAGGGGGTTGCTACGAGCTTCTAACGATTAGAAGCCAGCGATGCTGTTAAATGTCCTACAGAGCACAGGCCTGCTGTCCCACCCCAGCCCTGATCCAGCCCCCAGGGCAGCGGTACTCGGGCACCTGCTGAGGAGAAATCCTCACTCCATCCAACCCTACATGCCATCTGGCACTCCTTCCTCCGGGCGCCCTCCTACAGCCTTCACCCTGCCCGTGAGCCCTCCCTCTGCCACCGGAGTTGACCACCGTCTGTGAGAAGCTGTAATAAGTGGGAGGGCAGAGGGGCCATCTGGGAATGCTTTGGGGGAGTGTGATTGAGGCTGCCAGAGGTGGCCTCCTGCCTTTCTGCAGACCTACCGCTCTCCCTGCACGTAGCACCCCCAGTTCCATGCAGAGTCCCTACCGAGACCGTTCTCAAGGCTTCCCTGCTGTGGGGCTGCCGTGGGCCTTGGGCCCATGCCCACTGCCATTTCTGAGGTTCAGTTCCCCTCTGCTCTCCAACCCCCTCTTCCTTCAAACCTCCATGTACAGGGCCGCCTGCTGCTATTGGGCTGTCTACACTCCTCGAGCCTCAGAGAGTGTATTACTATGAATTTCATACTCAAAACACTTCCAGGAGGTGTGGAGTGAGTTTGTTTGGTTCACCAGTGCATTCTTAGTGCCTACAACAGCTGAATGAATGAGCCATCCAGAAACTGTGCCCGCCCTCAAGTGCCCCTGAGCAGAGGTGGTGCCGGAGACCTGGCTGCGCCGTGGTGGACTGTGGGGCTTTTGGAAAAGCCCCACCTTCAGCATCCTGTCATTTCCGAGCCAACAGGATGCTCTGAGAGAGCAGCTGGGGAAACGGAGGTCCGGGAGGTGCAGGGACTTGCCCAGCATCATGCCATGCCCCCCCCCCCCCCACACACACACCTCTTGGCATGTTTGTTCCTTGCTGATTCTTTCTGTGAAGCGTCCTGTTGATTGCCCCCGTGTGGCAGGCGGGCTGTGAGGTGGGAGTGACATGCTAAGCTGTAAAGTGTGCCGAGTCCCGCTTCGCTGCAGGAGAAGCCGGGACCTTCTGCAGGCTAAGGTGGAGCCAGGGTGAACATGTTGGTCCCCAGGACCCCTGGGCAAGGACAGGACCCCTTCCTCTCCCCGCCCAAAGCCCAGATAGCATCCCAGCCGGCAGGGAGACTGTCTGCAGCAACAGTGAGGTGATGTCTGGTTTCTCCTTGTGCATTGTAAGCAATGATTAATCTGGCTCCCGAATCAAAATATAGACCGCGCTGTATTATAAACACGGGTCCTGTGGAGGCCCGCCTGCCGGGCAGCTGGAGGCCCTGCAGACTCCCTGGTCCCTGGAGCATCCTGTGGCATCCACTCTCCCCTTCTGCCAGTCAGGCACCGCTCACATGTGGGGAAATCACTGCCCGTGGGTCCACCTTGCGGTCGGCGCCTGCCCCATAATTGCTGGGCCCTGGAGAAGATAATGGTTTAGATTGTTGCAGGTCCCAGGGCCCTGTCATTTGAAGCTATTTAGCTGGCCCAGCTTGGTAAACACGGTCAAGGTACTTTCAGGGAGCGTATGGCCTCCCGCCCACTCCATCCCCATGCATGGCTGTGCTCTGTCCGCCGCTCCCATCCAGCCAGGAGAAATGGATATCCATGGCAGTGTTCAGGGCCCCTCAGGATCCACTGTTTGGGACAGGTCTAGGACTCGCGGCCCAGCCCAGCCGGTCCAGAGCCTGGGGCACAGTCCAGGCTTGGTGTAACTTGCTAACGGACCTTGGGCACGTCCCTTCCCCTCTCTGGGACAGTTTCGCAGCCTGCCCAGTGAGAAAGGAGGTTGTGAAATTGATGCCTTAGTCCCTTCCAACTCAGATACGCCGGGGTTATGTGACTGTCCTCTGGCCCAGCAATGATCTGTCTTGGGAGGTGGGTGTCTAAGGGGGTCTTTCCCGGGTGGCCCTGTGGACCACCGGCCTTGGTAAGTGTGTAGATTAGAGTCACAGGCTAGCACCGCCCTTGGGAAGCTGCGTGGCCCCAGGAAAGTCACTTTGCCTCTTTGGGCCTCAGTTTGCTCATCTGGCAAGCGTGCACAGTGATTTCTTCCTCCCAAGCATGACGTCAAGGAGCTGATGAGCTGATGTGTTTAAGGCGTCAGTGCCGAGCCAGGCCTAGGGCAGACCACCGTCCACGTCCCTGATGGTCATTCGTTTCCTTGTAGCTGTGTCCCAGGGGAAGGGTTTACTTGAAATCTCCTCCTGGCATTACGCTGGCTACGCTTCTCTGATAAAGCATTGGTTTCCAGAAGGTTCCTTTTGGCTTCAGAGGAAGCACCTTTCATACTTCTCCTGGGATCTTTGCCCTGTTACTGCATGGGGTCTTTGCAGCAACCCCTCACAGTAGGCAGAGGATGACAGAGTGAGGCTCAGAGAGGGCAATCGCCTGTGCCCAGTCACACAGCCTAGAGCTCAAGGCTTAATGCAGAAGTTTTGCTTTATCTTTCTTCTCTGTAAGCTCCGAATGGAGAAGGATAATAATGGTGATTATATGGATTATATATATGGATTATACATATGGATTATATAAAACCACCTCCGTGGTTTCTCATCATATTACCCCCCCACACACACACACACACACATGCTCTGGCTTTCTGCTTCGCTGACCACTCCTTCCCCTCTACCTCTCACCCCTTACTCATCCTGCTCCAGTCACATGGACCTCATTCTTCCTCAAACCCACCTGCGAGCGTTCTTGCCTCAGGGCTTCTGCACCTGCTGTTCCCTCTGCCTGAAACGCCTTTCCTCTGAGAGCCAGACCCATGTCCAGCGCTCTCATCTCAGAGCGCCTTCCCTGCCTGCCCACCTGCAGCCATGCCCTCCCCAACATTGCCACTCTCTGTCCTCTAACTGCTCATTTTTCTTCAAGGCACTGGTCACTACACACATTATCTCTTTTTAAAGTTTTATTCTGAGTCATGGTTTTAAAAAACATAAAATTTAGCATCTTAACCATACTTAAGGTTACAATTGCATTAAATATATTCACATTGTTGTGCAACGATCACCAGAACGCTTGCAAACCTGCAACTCTGCACTCATGAAAACTACTGCCCATTTCCCCCTCCCCCCGACATTATCCTTTATGTTTACTTATTTTTATATCTCCTTAATTGGACTGTAAACCCCAGTAAGGCAAAGGATGTTGTATTCTCGTGCACCCCATGTGTAGAATGGTGCTGGCCCATAAAACTTCAGATAGTGTTGGTTGAATGAATAAATGAGACAGGAAGATCATAACACCAGCCAGTCTTTACAGGGCCCTGGAATTAATGCCAGATACTGTGCTCAGTGCTTTACACACGTTCTTCATGCAATCCATGAGCCACCGGTATAGCCCAGTTTCCCGAAGTGGAAACCAAGACCCAGAGAGGTGACATGAGTGGCCCCAGGTCACCCAGCCAGCCCGCCGTGAAGCAGAGCCCAAGGGGTCTTAGCCGTGCTGCGTGCCCACTGCAAGCTGTGGCCTGTTTGTGCCTCAGTTTGCCCTCTCGGGGAAAGCATGCACACCCAGGTGGAAGACTCTCAGCCAGCCGTATTGTCTCCACCTCATGGGCCGCGGGTTGAGATGCAATCATATCACTGAGCAGTCTGAGGCATGAGTAGGTGCAGGAGGAATGCTTGTAAACTCCCCAAGCCTCCTGGGTCTGGGTCAGACCAACTCTGCTGTTTATAATTAAGAGTCCCACTTCCTGGGGGCGGGCGGGACTGCTGAGTTACGTGTGTGTGTGTGTGTGTGTGTGTGTGTGTGTGTGTGCGCATGCGTGCCCGGGATGTCTGCAAGTTTCTCTGTGTGGCCTCTGCTGTCGGAAGGACACAGGGTGAGTGTGAACCTTCTGGTCCTTAGCAATGAAACTCGGGGTTGAGTGGCTTCCATTCTCTGAGTCTCCGTTTTTTCTTCTGTAAGATGGAGGTGATAATCTCTACCTACAGCTGCTAGAAGGGCTAGAGGAGGTCATGTAGGTGCTGTCCTGGGTAAACAGCCATGCCTGAAGGAGTCTGCAGGCGTCGTGTGTGTGTGCTGTGTGTGTACTTTACAGTCTTGTGTAGCACCCTCTGGGGGAGCCCCGCACCTCCAGATCTCAAATGCCAGAGCAGAAGAGGCCTCAGTTCAAACTCCCTCATGTGAGGTCCGGAGAAAGAAGGCGGTCACCCACCCAGAGTTGCCCAGTAAGTGAGGAACTGTCTGAGCCAAGCCCAGGGCTCCCTGTGTGAAGGGCTCAGTGGAGCGCAGGGCAACCGCCCTGTCTGCCCTGGAAGCCCCTGCTCCCGTTGCACAGCAGCCCTAAGCTGATGGAAGCTGGGCATCTGGGTTTCCCTTTGGAGAGCTCCCAACTCTTACAAAATGACTAAGGGTCACCCCCAGCGCCGCCTGAAACACACACTCATTTTGATTCTCTTGACCCTGAGACCTGGCCTTGAACCCTGGCAGTGGGACCCTGGGGACGGAGGGTCAAGGCTGGTGCTGGGATATTGCCAGACTCCTTCTCCATCAGGCATTTGGGCGCCCTGTGTCCCCTTGGAATAGTTACTAGAACCAACGAGAGGAAGGCAGGTGGCTATTTTGGTGAATATACTTGGTCAGTGTGTGTGAAATGTTTTCATGCTCACGAGAAGGGACGGGTCCTAACAGAAGGTTCCAGCATCATGGGGTGGTTGGGCGTATCCCAGACCTGAAGGTCCCTATCAGCCCACCCACCCATTGAGAAACCCCTCTACCCTGGCTTCTGAGGGTCTCGCCCTCTCTGGATTTGGAAAGAATGGCTGGGGTGCAGCATCACTGTCAGTTCAGCTCACAAACCTGCCCAAGGAGTGAACAGTCCCTCGGTGCTTCTGGTTGAAGAACTGTTAGTAGCAGAGACGAAAATGTTAGGCACCGGCTAACCCTGATGTACATCATCCATTCGGCAAGTGTTTATTGAACACATACTACATCCCCGTTGTGCTGCATGTGGTGCTGAAAAGGCAGGTAGGGAGGCTGGGCTGCTGCCATCCACAGGCCCAGATGTGTCTCCCGGCCTGATGTGGCTTCTTCCCCCACAGGGATACAAGGGCTATCCTGGACCTGCTGGGCACCCCGGAGAACAGGTGAGGACCACGGCCTCAGCCCCACCCTGCCGGCTCCTGTGCTCCAGCCCCTGCCTGTCCCTGGCCTCCTCCCTGGGCCCTGAGCCCTAGAGCCAGGCGGTTGAGCCTCCCATCCTGCTGGGGCCTCCACCCCACCCCACCTCTCCCCCAGCCACATCTGCCTGAAAGAGCTGGAGTCCACGCCAGCCTGGCGCTGGCACGAGCTGCTGCACTCGGTTAGAGCCATGAATAGCTGGCCTGTTCCGGGCGATGTTAGGGGATATTATACCCACCGCCATGGGGTTTGCAGGAATTTTGGCTGCCTGGGCCCAAATCAAACAGCAGTGGCTGCCAGCGTGGGGGCCAGCCAGGCCTCCTCAGTGCTGTCTTAGGCCTGGGCGGCCAGCACAGGGGGTTTTGTCCCTCCGAGCTGGTCTGACCGGTTTCGCAGAGGGGTGGGCTTGGGGGCCCGGCAGCCGGTGGCTTCCCCTTCCTCCCATTTCATCTCACATTCCCGCCCTTTTCTTTGTCCATTGTGAGCCCCAGTGCCCCACGGCCCCTCAGACCTGGAGCCGGGCAGGGTCTCTCCTTTCCTCATGTTTCTCTCCGTTCCTTTGCAGGGGCGGCCGGGACCTGAGGGCAGCCCAGGGGCCAAAGGTTACCCTGGCAGGCAGGTGCAGTATATGGCTTCTGGAAGCTCTGTGGCCATGGTGGTGTGGAGATGGCCATGGGCCCCCAGGCAGAGAGAGGTGGCGGGCTGGGGGCTGAGGAGCTGCACCTGCTGGGTAGGCCCTGAGAGCAGGGATGCTCAGTAAGAGAACAGAAGAGACGTGTTCTGGTGCAGTGGGGGTAGGTCTCCAGAGGCTCCCTCTAGCCAGTCTCCCCTTGAGCCACTTCCCTGGGACCCTGAGGTAGCTGGGGCTCAGTTTGAAGACCACAAGTCTAACCCGTTCCCATTCTACAGAGAGAGCAGCTGAGGCCTGGGTTGTTGGCAGCAAGTAGACTGTCTCCATATGTCCTTGCCCCTCTGTCTTTTATGTTCCAGGGGTTACCTGGACCTGTAGGAGACCCTGGTCCCAAAGGCAGCCGGGTAAGTGGGCCCTGGCAAGTGCCATACAGGTGGGCTCTGGGTGGGCATTACCTGTCCCTCCGGTGGGCCTGAGAGAGATCAGGGCTGGGAGGCCTCCACCCAGTGTCTGTCGGGCTGCAACTTCCCGTCTGAGTGCTCTCTGGAGAGCAGAGGGACAGCAGGATGGCCTGGTGATGGGAGACTCTTGAGCCAAGCCTGTGCCATGGCTGGGCAGCCTGGGCAGCAGAGAGTAGCTGGGGGCTTGGCCACAGTCCAGCTGCCACAATGTCCTGCATGTCCCAAGTGATGGGAACAAAGGCCAGGCCACTTTCCCTGAAGTTGGAGTCCTCAGAGGCCTCTCTCCTGCTCCTGACTGAGGGCGAGGGGACCACCCTTTTGGGGGCCAGTGGTGTCTGATGGGTGAATGCTGCCCAGGCCTAGAGGCTGATAAAGCATCTATTGTCCTCTTCAAGGAGGAGCAAACCCTGAATGGCCAGCAGTCTCAGTTACCCATCTTTACAATGGGGGTGATGTCCATTCTGTCTCTTGCATGGTTATGGAGACACCAGGAATTTGGAAGCAAGTCGTGTTTAGGGGGAGCCACCAGGTGTAGGCTCCCGGGTGAGCTGTGGGCGGTAGAGAAGGTTCTGGGGGAATTGAATGGAAGTAAATGGAGTTTGAAAGACTAAGAGATGAACTGGTGGAACCTTCTCTGTACCTCCAAGGAAACTGGGTTCACAGTAGAGACCCCATGGCCCTTGTTTGCACTGCACAGTGAAGGTGGAGCTAAGATGAGGACCCAGAGGTCCACAGGGCTGGGCTCGCTGCCTCTCAAAGGACGCTCAGCATGTGGGTCACACAGTTCAAGGTCAGGCTAGGTTGGTGTGAGGTGTCTTCCTCTCCCGAACCACAGTCAGGCCCTAATCCCAGGCCCTAATTATGGCCACAGTCTCGGCCCTAATCCCAGGAACTGACAGGCAGCTGTTAGGAGAGCATCTGGGAGGTGGGCAGGGGGTGGGTAGGCAAGTTCCCCGGGACGTGGTGGTGATGATGACGACGATGATGATCGTAGTAATGGTGGTGATATGCAGGGGCTGAGGAGGCTCCTGTCCTATGATGTTGGACCTCCCTTAATCCAGCTGTTCCCACAAGCTGTGACCCCAGAGGGTCCCTCTGAACCCAGGGAGGTCTTCTCAGTTCTGCCACAGGGTCCCTGATCTGCCAGAAGGTCAGGAGGAAAGAGACAGGCATCTGGGCTGCTTGGTGCTTGCCATGCCAGAGGCATCTTGGGGCCACATAGAGAGAGAGAGAGCTGGTCTGGTTCCAGCTCAACCCTGTCCAGGGTCACAAGGCCCTGAGCAGCCTGGGTGAGCCAGGCCATTCCAGCTGCCCTCCCAACCCTGCCATCACTGGCCTCATATTTACGAAGTAGGCAGAGGGCAAGCTTTGGGGTCAGGGCACCTTTGAGACCTAGGAGGAGGCACCATCGAAGCCACAGGTGCCCAGCAGGGTCCCTGGGGGTGGGGAGGCCCTGGTGACACTCCAGCCTCTAACCCAGCTGAGAGCTTCCTTCCTGCAGGTCCTGGAGCCCTGGCTCGGGGCGGGCCTCCCCCCGAGAGCGCCCGCGCCCTTCCCTGGCGTGAGGGTATGTGCCTTTGGACTACATCGTGGAAGCCAGCACCATGCAGTCCATGGGCATATACACTTGCCTCAAGGCCTATGTCGTCGAGGAGCCGCCGGAGCCACCACTGCCACCAGGCAGGAAGAAGAGCCGGGCGTGGGAGGGCAGCAAGAGGGCTGGGATGGGTCGGGCCAGCCACACCCTACCACTCGGCCCTCTGACCCCCCACCTGCTCTTTCCTAGGGCTACATTGGACCCCCAGGGCTCTTCGGCCTGCCAGGGTCAGATGGAGAGCGTGTGAGTGTGCTTTCTCTGTTTACCTCTTACCCACCCAACCCACCCCTCTGCCAGGTGCAGCCTGGAGCAGTCGTGGATTCCCTTTTTGACAGGTGCTCTCGAGTTCCAGGGGAGTCCACTAAGGGACAAGGCAAGGCAGGTGCCTTCCAGACATAGGGACCAGATTGTGCAGGGTCAGGGCGTATGACAACTTGGCAAGCTTAACAGTCATGCCAGTCCAAGCGCTCAGTGTGAGGTGGGAAGGTGGGGCAGCAAGGAGACAAGGCTGGAGGGAGCGCCTGAGCTACCTTCTACGTCACTCAGAGGCCAAGGTCAGGAAGGGGCCTCTCCTCTGAGAGCACTGGGAGCTTCTGAAGGGCTTTCAGCAAATGAGAAATTGGTCCATTTTGTATTTCAGACCAAGTGTCTGCAAACTACGGCCTGGACTCGGCCACACTCATTTGTTTAGGCATCACCTGTGGTTGCTCTGCTCTTGGCACAGAGACTGTTCGGTCCACAGGCCTCTGGACCATCCTCTCCATCCCCTCCCTGCCTGAGCCCATATATGGGAACTCAAATGTAACCTCATCAGCATGAGAACCTTAGACACGCAGGAGCACTTAGCGAGCACCAGCCGAATACCAGGAACACCGGGTACTTTGGGGGGCCAAATCCCCAGTTCAGATCCATGCAGACCCCAACTCTATGGAGTGCAAGGGCCATCCATCCTCTGTGCAAAGCTGGTATCTACTGTGGATGTGGTCTGGATGCTAGGCTCTCGGTGACTTCCTCCTGTGGGTGTTCTGGGGCTGGTGTCCCCTGCTGGAATCCTGTCCTGACCTCTTCCCTGTCTCTTCCTCTACAGGGCCTGCCTGGTGTTCCTGGCAAGAGGGGCAAGATGGGTAGGCCGGTAAAGATTTTCCGTGTCTATTACGCAGACTCTATGGGGGAACTTGACCTCCCACTGGCCATGCTGCCCTGTCCATCCACGGCCTGGGCATTCTCTTCTTGCTTCTCTGCTCAGCCATCGCTGTGCTTTGAGTGTGTGGGCCAGCACGTAGGGCTGTCTGGGCCTTGTGTCCTGCTGCCAGAACATGAGTGGCTGCTTCCTGGCTGGGGCTGGGGGCGGGGCTCCTGTGGGCTCTAGGCCATTCTAGGAGGGGGCGCGCGCGCGCGTGTGTGTGTGTGTGTGTGTGTGTACGCGCGCCTTTTGCCATGCAGTTCTGTGTCTGTGGGTGGGGGCAGGGCGGTCTGCTGTCTGGGTCATTAGTGTCCGTGCTCAGGGACCTGCTGGGACTGGGGGATCTTGGGCTGGCCAGGTGTCGGTGCTCCTACCTCGGAGAACACTCAGTCTCCGTGTTGTCTTGGTGTCACCTGTTTCACCTGTGCACACACAAGGCCAGAGGGCAGTGGGATGCTGGGCAGGTGGACCACAAGGGGGGGCTCGGCAGTGATGCCCAATCTGTCAGCTTTGCCTGTGACCCTCCATCGTGGTAGGAAATTGTTTTCCCCTTGTTTGGGCATCTGTGGGACAGGAAGAAAAAGCCACGGCTCAGAGAGATTAAATAATTTGTCCGAAGTTTCACAATGAGTCAACAGCAGAGCTAGGATTCTAACTCGGTTTGTCTCCAGGGCCTCTGATCTCCATGATGGCCCAGGCCCACTGGTTGGAGATAAAAGTGGATTCCCTAGAACTTTTGCCTGGAGAAAAGTCATTCATCCCAATGCTTTGCTATTCACAAGGGGAAGCTGAGGCTCCGAGAGGCAGAGTGTTGTGTCCAGGGTCCCACTGCTAGGCTGAGGCATCTTTTGGGCCCTGCCCCATTGCTGGCTTAAGGCTCCCTGCCTGTGCCTTGCAGGGTAAGGCCTAGACTTGGGACCATCATCAGCTCTGGGTCTGTACATCCCTTTGTTTGTGATTGATGGTGACGGGATTGTGAGTTAGAACTTGAGAGTCAGCTGGGAGGGAGCCAGGCGCACTCCAGGTGGCCAGAGGGGGCTGTCTGTGATTCTGGGGTTGATGGCATGGTCACAGGCACTGATCTTGCCTATTGCAGTGTATGGGCTTGGGTCCTCTGGGGCCAAGCGGGGAATACAAAGAAAAGCAAGATCCAAGTCCTAGCTGTAAGGAGCTGACAGAGGAGCACCTCACCCTCAGACCTAGCCCCCTCTGTGCCTGAGGTCTGACACCTGACACCTTGATCTGGGCAAGGAACAGCACCTGATGCTCCTGGCTTCAGTCAAGGATGTGGAGTCTGTGAAGGCTGGGCTGGCATTTGGATCTGTTCCTCAAGCCAGGTGGCTGGGACAAGGGGACTACTTCATTCATTATTCATTCATTCATTTGTTCATTCATTCATTCATTCATTCATCTATTCATTCAATGAATTCTGAGTGTGCACTATGGTCCAGGCACTGTACTTGGTGCTGAGCAGTGGACAAGATAAAGCTCCCCTTCTCATGGGCAGACAGACAGACAATGATTGTTTGAGGGAATGAAGAATGCATGATTGACTGTCAGATGATGCTGAGTATTCAGATGGAGTAGGAAGAGGGACAGTGAGTACTCGGTGTATAGACTGTTGGAGAAATTGGTCTGGGAAGTCATCCTCACTTTTTGAGAAAGCTGAATGATGTAAGAATGGAGCCCTGTGGCTCTCCGAGGAAGAGCACTCCAGGTCGAGGCCACCTCCAGAGCCCCCATGGGGGGATTGCTCTGACTCCATCCTGGGAGCCTTTCAGAAGGCCAGGCGTTGCCACTGTACAGATGAGAAGACCAATGAATGACGTGGCCAAGATCATGTGGCTTCTGGGGGTCAGAGCTGTTAGAATGCAGCAGCCAGTGGCTTCTTCACCTGCTGCAACCGGGACCATCAACAGAGCCACGTTTCCGCTGTCCTCTTCCACCCCCTCCTCTACAGCCTCCCCATCCCTTTCCTACTTCCAGCAGCCCCTTCGTCTGCCTCCTCCTGGAACTTACTTTCTTTTCTTGGAGCTGAAACCCTCCTGCTCACGGCTGGGAAGGCAGCACCGGGTCTGTGAGTGAGATGAGGTCCCTCAACTCATTTCTCAATTCAAAAACTTATTGAGCACCTACTGTGTGCCAGGTAGTAGGGATAGCACTGTAGCCGAAACCGACCCCCTCAAAAGCAACATTTATTGAGGCCCCATTACCTGCATGGGATTTGAACTGCGTGTGATTCTCCCACTGATTCTTTGGGGTGAGATTGATTTTTCAGGTGAGGAAACAGAGCCAAAGCCATTGGCCCAGAGACTTCCAAGGCCTTGCCGACTTGAACCCTTATAGCCGTCAACTCATGACAGCTTCCTCGCTCCGTGCCATTGACTTCCTCAGATTCCATGCTCCACGATGGGGCTGTGCCTTGGCGCTGGGGTGTCAGGTGTGGGTGGGAGAAAGCCCCTTCCCTCCAGTCAAACCGCCCTATGGTCATGCATTATGCCTGAGGCCTATGAAAGCCCCTGAACTCTAGCCCAGCCGCCATGGCCACCAAACAGGCAGGGTCTGCTCTGGCTATGATAGAATACGCACGGAATAGGCCTTCATATCACCCAGTCCTCTAGCCTTTGTCTCTGCCTTGCTGAGCCTCCAGTCCCTCCGCGCCCTCAGCCCGCACTCTCCCGAGTGGTCTTACGGGCCATCCCCTGTTGCCAGGGCTCCTGAGCCCTTGATCTGGCTGCTGGTGTTGGGGGTTCTTTGGGGAACGGGTTTTCGTCTTGTCCAAGCCTTGGGCCAGGCAGTTTCTAGGCCCTTCTTAACAAGAGGAAATGTCGAGGGAATGAGCTGAGCTCCCTCATGCCAGATCGCAGCTGGCCTCATTTCTGGCGGGCCTGGCGGTGATCTTGCTGCCGTCCAGCTCTCTCCAGCCAGCAAAACCTCAGGCCCATGCATGTGGCCTCCGTGGCGTTGGGTTTGGAAGGAGAACGTGAGAGAGTCTTCAAATGGGAGCCAAGAAAGAGACAGTGGAGGTCGGATCCCATCAGAGCTGCAGGAACCTTAGTGAGGAGCAGGCCCAACCTCTGTGTCAGACCGATAAATGCATAGTTTAGAGAGGCCAGGAACTCCCTAAGGTCATACAATAAGGTGGTGACAGAATCAAGACACGAAACCCAGGACTCTTGCTTGCTAATAAGAATGCTAGTAAGAATCACTTCTCCTGTGCTCACATCTTCAACCTCCAAAGGAAGACTTGGTCTATAGCTCTCATCTCCTCCTCACACCACCTGCAAGAAAGAGAAATGCATTGTGGTTTCTGAGGGGTCCAGGTATGAGATGTTACAAACTTGGCTGGAACTATGAGCTCTAGGGGGTTTCTTCTGGACTGTCCTGGCTTGTGCGGGGCATGGCCCAGGGACACTCATGGCTGGGGTCCGAGCATTGCCTCTCAGCCACAGGTCTCTCCCCAGGGCTGGGAAGATGCTACAGTGAATCCTGTAGTCGGACACTCTGTGAATTCACCACCAGCGGCTGGAATGCCTGACCCGGCCAGCCGCCACTCATAGCTCCTCTTGTGGTCTCTGGCCAGGCCTGCCAAGGCGGGTCTTGTGTAGTGAGTCAGGCAGTCAGACCCTCGAAGTGAGAGCTGGAGGCCCAGCCCTGGCTTCCACTCCCTTGGTGTGTGTGGCTCAAGGACAAGTGGGATTTGCCCAAGGCCACACGCCATCTGGGGCGGGCAGGGCTCTACCACGGTGCATTTGGTTTCAAGCTCAGGGCTCTTTCCAGTTCTCTGACTGTGGGGAGAAGGGAGCAAAGTGAGAGGGATCTCATGTTTCCATGTGGGGAAACTGAGGCCAAAGCAGATGAGAGTTTTTAGCTGTGGGCTGGGGATATGGTCCTCAGTGTCCCCAACTTGAGCTAGAGCTGTCCCAGAGCTACCAGTGGCTCTGGAATCCTGGTGAGAACTCTACCTGCCTACCTCCTTCTTATTCCCTGGGGTCACTTTGGGGGGGTCTTCCCTAGTGGATTTCAAAAAGGCCGGGTGAAAACATGCTCAGCATCGTGAGGAAGAGTACTGGGGGCCTCCGGTCTCTCCATGTGGGTGCACATCTGAAAAGAAGGCGGTGCTTTGAGATGCAGGTTAGACTTAGGCGGGAACTTCTGACTTTGGAGAATCAAAGCATTGTAAAGAGGTCTCCAAGATCCTTCTGCAGGCTCTTCCTAGAGACCATTAAGTATTCCCACTGTTGATGCAAACCCTAACCAGCATGTGGTGATGGCGCATTAGAGTTTGCCAGGGGCTGGATTACAAACATCTGGCCTCTTCTTCAGCCCGACTCTGCCAGGTGAGTTGGGCAGGGCTGACCATTTTTCAGGCCAGGGAGCTGAGCCTTCAAGACCTTGGCAGGACTGCAGATCTTCAAGCTGCATGCTCCCCCTGCCCTTACAGCCCACCTTCTGGAACAGACCATTTGGGTAGACACTGTGGGGGAAGTAGGGCCTCCTCAGCCCTCAACATCTTGCCATGGATGTGGCCACGAGGACTGTCCCTGTTTCCATGTCCATCGTCTCGTCCCCGAGCCAGCTTCTGTCTTCTCCTGGGCCTTGTTCTGCTCAAAGTACGAGGCGTTCAGTTCCCCAGGGAGGCCTGACCTGGGGACGTGGGGAAACCATGTGGCTAAGGCCGCGGCAGGGTGCCAAGCTCATTGCTTGGGCCTCGGGCCAGCCTGCTGCCGCCAGGAGCTCCGGCCTGTGGAGGAAGGTCCCGCTGCTGGCCAGGCTGGGAGTGCACGCCATGCGCGAGCAGATGCAGCCAGACAGGGAAGCAGGCCATCAGGGGCCCTAGGGCGAGTGTCAGAAATGGGCCGTCACTCAGTGGTGGAGGGATGAGGCAAGTCAGTGGGACGCTGGGGCCTCAGGCATGTGCTGGCCTCAGTCTTCCCGTTGAGGCAACGAAATGCTGAATGTCAGGAATCAGGGTCGTTTTGTCTTGGGCCATCCGTGATTGGTTCCCGCACTTTTTGTTGTTGTTGTTAATCCTCACCCGGGGATATTTTTTCCTGTTTTGACTTTTTTTAGAGAATGGGAGGGAGGAGAGGAGGGAAAGAGAGAGAGAGAGAAACATTGATGTGAGACAGACACATTAACTGGTTGCCTCCTGCAAGCGCCCCAACCTCGGCCGGGGATCGAACCTGCAACTCAAGTATGTGCCCTTGACTGGGAATCGAACCCATGACTCTTCGGTGCGAGGGTGGATGCTCTAATGTCCAGGGATGTTCCAGCGCTTTTAAAGCTCCAATCTTTCCCCCCCAACCACTGTGCTCTTAATTACAAATCCTAAATTCCTAAAGGTCGTGTGCTGGAGTCCTCCGAAGGGAGGCAGACTGAAGAGGGAGACAGGGCTGGGTATTGCAGCCACCAAGCATGTACAAGCAGAACCAGTCCGCAGCATCACTCCTGCCACTCCCGCTTGTGCATCAGCCAGGGTTCTCCTGAGCCCATGGAGAGACCCAGGCTTGTAGTCCTGTCTCTGTGTTCAGTGTCCAGTCATAGCCAAGAGAACGGGCCCTGGAGTCAGACTGCCCGGATTCAGATGCCAGCCCTGCTATCCCATAGCTGTGTCACTTTGAACAAGGGATCTCGCCTCTCTGGACCTCAGTTTCCTCGTCTCTAAAATGGGCCGGTAATAGGACCTCTCTCCTTGGGCTGTTGGAGTTTGCTATTCCTGTCATTGTTGTCCTCTCACTGTCACCTCCCACTGGCTTGCTCCGGCTGCATTTCGTCTGCCTCCCTTTGGGATGTGACCATTCGGATGGTCTCTGCCTGGCTCGTGCCTCAGAGACGTGCCCTCACATTGCCACTGCCTCCGTGTGGCAGCCAGGGCCAGCCCTCGGTGCGACATCTCAGCTCATCCCCTCGGGACTCCTCCCTGCACAGCAGAGAGTGCCGAGGCTCAGGAGGCCCGTGGGCAGTGGAGCCAGGACTGGCATCAGGTTGCTCTGGCTACAAAGCCTCACCTGTCAGCCGGCCTGGCAGATGGGGCTGAGAGGAGTCCTTGAGCCAGCCTGGAGTGGCTTCTGAGAGAGACCCAGCGGTTTGAGACCTTCCTGGGGCCTGCTGGGTGCAAATGTACTGGACATGGCCGCCAGGATCAGTGCCTGGGAATGCTGTCAGGCTCTTCATCCTGCTCCAGGCTCCTTCCTCGAGGCTTCGTCTATGGGTTGGGAAGGGCTCTTAGTGATCACGCACTCCAGCCTGAGCATGGTCAGAAAAGCATGAGATTTCCCTGAAAAAACTATGACTTGAATTCAAGGAGAGGGGAGAACAGGTTTCTCTAAGCTCCAAGCTTGAGGGCTTTCTTTTCCTTTTGAAGTAGAATGGAGTTATCCCCTGCCACGCCAGGAACATCCCCACAGCTGATGTTTGTCCAGCTGCCCATCTGCCCAAAGAGCATGGAGTAGGGTCAGGGAGGGGGCGAGAGGCCAGACCTGCCTGGGCGGGGCAAAATGACCTCTCTCTCAGCTGCCGAAACTCACCTGCCGAAACTCACCTGTGACAATGGTGCTGCTGTTCACTGCAGTATAACCTTGACACTTGCCCTTTCAGAGTCTCTCTCTCTGTAAAATAGGGATGATGATTCCACAGGGTGGCTTTTGAAGAGCATGTCCCCGTCATACCAGGTGTGAGCTGGAAAATGCCGCACAGGCCTCCCCTTTGAACAGTGGGGAAACTGAGGCCTACAGGGGAAAGGGAGGCTTTTATAACTCAGCAAGTCAGCAGCCGCTCTCCAGGCCTAGACCCAGATTCCTGACCCCCCACTGCATCGGGACCACACTGGGGAGCCAGGCACCAGTTTCTTTTCAGAGACTCTGGGGACAGAAGAAGAGGCTCCATGTCCCTGGGCCCCACCTGAGAAATTCTCTAGGTGGAGTGTTTGTTGAGGACTTGGGGTGATCCGGGACCTCACTGGTTGCCCAGATCTCAGAACCAAGGAGTGAAACTGCATGGACATGTCCTGTTCCCCCCCCCCCCCCACCCCGCGCCACCGCCTGGGGGTCTGGATCACAGCCACTCAGAAGTATAAACACTAATTCATAGATGTTTGTTCTCTCTTGTGCCCTCAGGGGTTTCCTGGAGACTTTGGGGAAAGAGGCCCACCCGGACTGGATGGAAACCCCGTAAGTATCTCAAGTCTTTGGAACCAGGAGAGAGATTCGGAGGGAACTCGCACAGGTTTTAGGAATCCAACTTTGGGGTTGAATGACTGTCAAACCCCAGCCCTGCTACCTACTAGCTGGTGCTCCTGGACAAATGGCCTGCCTCTTCTGAACCCCAGGCTCCTGTCTACTGTGGATGCCCTGTGACCCCACCCAGTCCTGACCATCTGGTCCCAAAGCCCCAGGCTGTGCTCCATCCTCAAGGACTTAGGAGGGCTCTCGGGTCACTCCGCACGGGGGAAGCCAGGGCTACTGCCACCTTACAAAGCACCGGAAATGTTTATGAGATGGCAGCAGCCCCAGGAGCAGATAGTTTGCAGGCCCCATGTGAGAGGAGAGCGAGTTCAAAGGAAATCGCCAGCACAGACCTGTTTATAGGGTTTGTAAATAATCAGAGAAGCCAGGTCAGCTTGCCCTGCGGAGCTGAGCCCTGCCTTCCCCATCCTGTCCCAGCCTCAGGCTTGGCGGCAGAGCAGGCCTGGCGGGGGGAAGGGGGGGGGCAGGCCATGTTCAGAGCTCCTTGGAGCACCTGCCCTGCCCCCCCCCCCCCCACCTCTCCATGGGGCTTCCCTCGGGAGCAGCTGTGCCAGCTGTGCTTTCTGCAGAGGTGGCTGCTGGATCCGTCCTCAGCACCTGACTCTGTTCTCATTTCAGTTCCACACATGCTCCCTGGGGCCGACCCTTGGGTTCCCTTGGGAGCTGACGCCCTGGCCTCGGAGCCAGGTGGACCTGGGTTTGAATCCTGCCACACCACTTGCCAGCGTGGCACGTGGACAAACCACTTCCCCTCTCTGGCTCTCAGTTTCCTTGTCTGTAAAACAGAGGGCTCAGAATGCCAGCCTCAGAGGGCTGCTGTGAGAATGAAATGAGAGGGAAGGGGTTTGGCCCCTGACCAGTGTTCACCGGTGTTCCTAGTCGAGGGTGTGCACAGTTCCTGCCCTCCAGGAGCTCATGGCTGTCTCCCCGTTATCGCACAAGGCACAGAGTGGGAGTGGTAGGATCAAGGAGGTCCCAGGTGCTGTGGAGGAAGGAGAGGAGGAGGGAAGACTCTTGGGAAAGGGGACATTAGAACTGGGTTGAAGAAAGAGGTGAGGAGACATTCCAGCTGGAGGAAGGAGTACCAGCCAAGGCACAGAGGGGAGGAGCCAGAGCCTTTCCTTCAGTGGATCTGTCCTTGGACCAACGGTTGTAATGTGTGGCGTCATACCAGGCCCCCTGGGGAGGGGCGGGCTGTCCTTATACTCGTGGCCCCAGGAGCAGGAAGAGGACCGGAAGTGCGGTCCCAGTTCTGCCCCACAGTTGTTGCGTGGCCTTGGACAAGTCACGTCCCTTCCCTGAGCCTCGGTTCTCTCATTTGAAAGCCAAGGCTGTTTCTCACCTCCTCCTCTTCTCGGTGGTGGCTGGAGTCATGACCTCCGTCTGAGCAGCCCTGGGTTGCACAGATGATGGATGGCAGGCAAACCCCCGGAGGGTGTGGGCAGTTCTCATGGATAATCACCATTTCTAAAGCCCCCTATTTTTATTCGCAACTTTGCATTTTGAACTTGATCCAAATCCCTCTACCGCCTTCTCTGGGGCAAGCAATTGAAGGTCCATTTATAGAGAAGAGGAAGGAGAAACTTGCCCACAGCCACACCCAGACACATCTCACTCCTGGGCAAGAGCTCCCCCAGCGTCTTGGAGGCTTAGGAGGCAGAAACCTGTGAGCCTGTGGGGGTCCAAGGCCCTGGGCGCCTCTTGGCTGAGAGAGCGGGGAGCTAGCCTGGTGGCTCTCTGCTTGTAGCCCTTGCCGCTGTTATTTCCTTGCACTTGACCTTGAGTAAATTACTTAACTCTTGAGCCTCAGTTTTGCCATCCCTGGAGTGAGGGTGAAATGAGACCTGGCTCGAGCACCCTGCACATCCTTATCACCATGATCAGGATTCGGCGCAGTCCTTCATACTTAACAATCTGAAGCTGCCAGACTTGGAAATCCAACCTCCCCATTTTACAGATGCGGAAAGCTGATGCCAGAGGGGGCAAGGGTCTTGTTCAAACCTTAGACCAGGCTCTGGAGAATCACCAGTCAGGGATGAGGAATGGTCAGCTCAGAGGACTCCACTAGGCATCACTGCAGAATGGTGAGGAGGGCGTGGCCCAGGAGGGAGAAGGGCAACTAACCACCTTTGTCTCTCTCCATTTGCAGGGAGAACTGGGCCTGCCAGGGCCCCCAGGAGTCCCCGGCCTCATTGTAAGTACACAGATGCCTGGGAAGGGGAGAGGCAGGAAGCAGGGTGTGGGGAGCAAGCGACAAGACCCTCTCTCAAACCCAGGAGGAGCTGGTGTAGCAGGGCAGATCAGTCTGGGCGGGGGCCTGAGGAAGGACAGCCCTACTGTGTGGCCTCAGGTGCATTACCTACCTTCTCGGAGCCCCTTACTTGCTGCCTGCCCATTGCTCTGGAAGGTGGTGTAGACAGATGGTAGCATGGCCATTTGACAGACAAGGAGCTTCAGGCCCAGAGAAGGAAGTGACTGGCAGAGGAGCTGAGACTCTGGGCCACACGGGCAGTTGTCTTCATTCTTTTCTTCAGAACACTGACTTTGGAGCCAGACCACCCGAGTTCAAGTCACAGCTCTGCCACATCCTGGCTGTGTGCCCTGGGCCAAGTTACTGACCCTCTCTGAGCCTTAGTTCCTCGTCTTTAAAATAGGGATGGTGGTAGAATCTTCTTGGGGTAGTTGTGAGGATTAAATGAGGCATTGCATGTACAGTCCTTGGCACGGGGTCTACCACTCGGTTAATGTGCAATTAGTGGGAAATATTGTATTAATTACCGTTATTACCTCCTGATGTGCCTGGGACTGAGAGAGGCCTATACACAGGGAGGTGGGAGGCAGTCTGACCTCTTTCTCCATCTAGATTGAGGTAGGCCTTCTGGAGTGAGTGGTTCTGTTAGCCAAAACCAGGGCCACCTCTTCAAGGGTGAGCTTTGGCCTTGGGCCTGGCCCCAAGGGCCAATGAGAGACCTGAGTCTGGGAAAAGACTGTAGGAACTTCCCCAGGGTTTGATGCCCCCTCTGTTCTATCCTCAGAGTCATTTTTTGTGGGGTTTGAGTCTGGGGGCCCTTGGGGGTCACCGTAGACTGTTCCTTAGTGCTTCGGCCACTCCAGCAATTTTGCTGAGAAATTCTGTTCCGAGGGAGGCAAGCGCCCTAGCCAGTTTTTCTCAGTGATTAGAGCGACAGCCTGCAGACTGAAGGGTTTGATTTTGATCAAGGGCATGTACCTCGGTTGCAGGTTTGGTCCCTGCCCCTGTTCAGGGAGCATGCAGGAGGCAACCAGTAGATGTGCTTCTATTGATGTTTCTCTCTCTGTCTCTCCTCCTTCCTTCCGTTCTCTCTAAATAACAATGGGAAAAATGTTTTCTGGTGAGGATTAGCAGAGGGAAGCTGGAGGAGGCCCTGGGTAGGGGAGGGGTCTGTGGAGCCTTATTGTTCTGGGGAGGCCAGTCCTGTGAAGAGGGCCCAGTCCCGTGCGCCTGCTCAGATGGGTGGGGTGGGGTGGGGTGGAGGCTCAGATCAACCTGGGTCCAGATCCTGGCCTCCCCTCCCCTGGCTCTGTGGTCTTCCATTATGGTCTTGCTTCCTTAAACCCCAGAAACCCCGTCTGTAAGGTAGGATCGCTATGCCCACTCTTGTGAGCACCACAGATACACACATCCAGTCTAGTCCCATGGCTGAGAAGGAACCAGATTGCTTAGGTTGAAATCCTAGCTCTACCTTTCATTTCATTGCAATTCTGAGTATATTTTTTCACCTCCTTGAGTCTTAATGTCTTCCTCTGTAAAATAGGGATAATATTTGTACCTCACTTGGAGGATTACTTAAAGAAACCAGTACATATAAAATGCCTAGTATATAGTAAGCACTCAAGAAGCACTAGTTATAATAATAGTGGGTGAGGATGATGATGATTGTACACCCATACACAAGGCATTTTGTCCCCGGTAGCAGCTGTCTAGACGGCTGCGCTGAACAAGATTTCAAAGTCACGTTGGAACTTAGTGAGAGAGGATGCTGAGATTGACTGGTGATGCCTGCCTGGCCTGGGATGGGGACGTGGCAACCCTTGAGTCATACATTTGTCACCCGCGCTGTCCTTTGCCGGGCACCTTGTTTGGCACAGGGCACTGACCCAGATGCTTTGGAAAAATAAATCCGTGCACCGGGCGTTCGAGAACCTGATTCATGGGGACTTTCCAAGGGTCCGAGTCCAGCCTCTCTGCTAGGCAGAGGTCTCTGGAGCATCTTGGTCATACGGTCATTAAAGTCCAAGGTGAACACCCTGGTGTTAGACGCGCCCTCCTGTGGGCGCCCCACCTTTTCCACAGAGCTCTCATTGTACAGATGTCCTGTGCCCTGAGCCAAGGCCTGGTCCTGCCCCGGGAGAGGCTGCTGGGGATGTAAAGGCGGTCATTGTCTGTTCTCCCCCGGGCTCCTTCCTCAGGCTATATGATCCAGGCCCCTAAAGCTTTCCTGAGGGGATGTTTATGTATCCTGGCTGTCATCCTTGGCACGGGTTCCTGTTTGTCCTTGTCCTGGCGTCCACTAGATTGACTCCTCAGAGGGGCAAGAATAGTGCTTGGCCGAATACCCACCGGTTCGGGAGGTGGAGACTCTGCCATCGCAGCCCTGGGCCCTCCTGACTCTTTACGGAGCTCGTGCCCACCTGTGCTCCCTTTCTCTCCACAGTTCGTGTTGCCAGATTAAATACAAGACGCCCAGTGAAATCTGAATGTCAGCTGCAGCATTTAGAACACATTTATGCTAAAATAGCACTCCCTGTTTACCTGACATTCCAATTTAACTGGGCAGTCTATGTTTTTATTTGTTCCGTCTGGCAACTCTATTCGCATGGGTTTCTTAGGTGAATCCCATTTGACAGATGGGAAAACTGAGGTCCTTGGTCAAGGTCACATAAAAGGCAGGAGAGGATGGAGGCATAATTGGAGGCCATGTCTCCCAACTCCTAATTCAGGGCACTCCTCTCCCTGCTCCCTTCTGAGGGGTCTTAGTTGGGGGGTGAGCCCTGGGCATCCCAGCATTTCTCAGATGATGCACCCCGTCATGATAACCCTTTCCAAAGAGCTGATGAGTTTTTCCTTGTGCCTCTGCTGTTTTTAAATTCCCTTTCTGCCAAGGTGACGGTCCCTTGCTCCTTGTGGTTCTAAGACCACTAAGTCACTGCTGCCCGCCTCCCACCCTCAACCCCCAACACCCCCCCAGGGCAGAGCCCCCTGCACCCCAAGGTTTTCCAAAGAGTGGGAAACAAAGGAATTTTCTAACCAGGGTTAGAAGGGGAGATGAACTGTGAGTCACCTTCAGTTTCCTAGAGGATGTGGGTTTTTAGCTGAGCACATGGGAATTCCACGTACTGGTATCATTTCAGTGGAGATTCAGATTTATTCAAGGCCTTCTGTCTGGTCAGCTGAAGCCATTTGCATGCAGACTGAAGCCCAAGCTTGCCCTGTCCCCCGGGTCTTTGCAGCCGGGAGGAAGGAGAGGAGAGAACAGACAAACATTCACGCAACGCCTGTCAGCTGTGTGTGCTGGACATACCTTAGGCTGCGGGAGCCTTGAGCTACTTGAGGTGCCGCACAGCCTGGTCACCCGGATGGGGAGGCTGGGGCCTGGGGTCACCACTAGGAACTTGCAGCCCAGGCCCGTGTGGCCCCCTGCGGCCTCTGAAGTGAGACTGCCTCAAAACAGCTGCCTTTGAGTAACTGAAACCCTTTGGCTGGGCCTCAAGAAAAGTGTGCCTGGCTCCAGAATCTGCCCAGCAAAGAAGATTCCTGTCTTTTGCATTCTGAGTGACACAGAAGGGATTTGGCTCCTCCGTTTAATGAGACCCAAAGAATATGTGATCTGGCCAAAACCCAGAATGTGGGGCATAGTAGACAAGTCCACCATCTTCTGTCACTAACCCATCATTGGGGTTTGTTTTCTTGTCTATAAAGTGAGGCCGGGAACCCCAATAACTGATATTTGCCAAACCCTGCGCCAAGTACTTAATTATCACAGCAAGTTTCTGAGGGTAGGGAGTGGGGTTACCATTGTACAGGTAAGGGAGCTGAGGCTCAGAGAGGCTGGAGCCCCTGCCCAAGGTCACACAGCTGCCAGGTGGGACCTGGGCCTGTGTGCATAGCTCATGCTCTTCACATTACACCCCACAGCCAGCTCCGCACGACTTCTGTGCTGAATGGGGACGCGGAGGTGTCAGAGCATGCACTGGGAGTGCCCGGGGCTGTTTTGGGTGAGAGATGGTGCTTATGAAGGTCACCCAGGAGCCAGGACTGGCCACAGCCTCAGGTTCCTGTCCCCAAGCTGGGGGCCCTCAACCAGTGTTTCTGGAAAAGAGGCCTTGTCGCCTTTAAGGCAGTTCCAGGGAATGCTACTGCAAGGTTTTTTCCCTAGGGGTTTTGTAAATAAGAGTTTGAAAGGTTTTTTTGTTTGTTTGTTTTGTCATCCATTCACTAGGCTGCTTTTAGTGGCTCCTTTGGGGCGGGTGGGGTGGGGGAGGGCGGGGCGCGGGCATCGGAAGCACCCTGGGTTGTGTCTTCCGGGGTCCCTGGCAACCCCCATGGCGTACTTCGGGGGGAGCGGAACTCATGCCTGTTTCCCATCTGAAGCCTGTCCCCAGGCCCTGTCACTTAAAGGTGATGGTGGTGAGAAAGGCATCCTTGGACCTGCATGGAGTGGACAGTCAATCGAGGGCTAGTGAGCATGGCCCGTGGGGCAGACAGACAGACCTGGGCTCCGGTTCTGCCTCTGCCCCCTACTCCTGGTTTAGTCCTTGTGCAAATTGCTTCACCTCCCTCGTAGCCTCGGTTTTCTCCTCTGTAAAGTGGAATGGAACTGAGAGGGGTGCTGACCTCCTGGGGTTACTGTGAGCTGCTCTCACCGGGGTTCCTGGCACAGCGTAAGCGCTCGCTAACGAGGATCTGATGAGACTGGAAGTGTCGAGCGTGGAGTCTGGCACACAGTAGGAGCTCTGTAAGTGGTTGCAGATGTGGTTGGCTGTGCTCTTGGTGGGAGCCAGCGAGATGAGGGCAAAGTGTGTAAAGCCATGTCTGGGAGCTTAGGCAAAGTGGAAACAGGATCCAAATTAAGGGCATTACTCATTGTTCTTTCCTGTGGGGACACGACATTGTGTGTTGCTCAGCCAGGCTGCCCGTGAGGGTGTCTAGCGCACAGCAGACGGGTGTTCTTCAGGCTGTACTGGAGAGGAAGTGGCCTTCTCTGTTCCTCCCCCACATGCGCTGATATCCCAGCATGGGGGTCCCATCGACACGAGGAAGACCTGCCCTAAGCGAGCGCCACCTCCTCCCCACATCCCCTGCAGCCAGCGTCGAGTTTCCATGACTCCTTGCCCCTGGGGGTGGATGCCCGCGCTGGGCTCCGCCCCACCACACACAGACCCCTTTGGGGAGGCCTGCAGGGCGGTGAGTGCGGCGCTGCGGTGGCTCCCGTGGGCCCACACGGGCGTCACTCAGGCCTGTGTTGAACCCGGTCCCCTCACAACAGGCCACTTTCAGCCTGGAGCGGGGAAGAAGGAGCCTGTGTTCCTGGAGCTGCCGCTGGTCCGGTGCCCGCCCGGGGCCGCGTCGGAGCCAGCGTGCCAGCAGAGCCCGCTGTTTGTTTGTGCAGCATGGGGAACGTGGGGCGGGCCACCCCTCTCTTCCTTCATCCAGGAGAAGAGAGCGAGAGAAGCCAGAGTGGGCTGCCGAAGGGCCTTTGGCCGGGGATCCGGGCTTCACGCCCCCTTCCCCAAAGGGTCCTTCAGAATTGCCTGACGGCCCTGGACACAGACTGCCTGGCATAGATCCCCGCTCTGATTTGCTCAAGCCCTAACCGCTCAGGGCCTCAGTTTCCTCCTCAGTGTAGTGGGGACTGTAGCAGGAGGCTCTTGAAGGGCTGGAGTGAGGAATGATTGGATTGAGACAGTAAGGTGTTGAGCACAGGCCCTAGCCACCAGTGCCGCTTGTGTCACTATCACACGCTTGTGTGACACGGACACCCGCACCCTCAACAACAAGAGTTCTAGATGGGAACGGAAAGCAGGTTTTCTTCGCAAAGGCTCCACTAGAAGGCCTGCTTTGACCCAATCAGGTGAGGATCTTGAGATCCAGAGAGGGAAGGTGTTTTGCCCAAGATCACACAGCAGGACCACAGCCAGACTCCAGCATCTGCCTCAGCTGATCTAAGTCATTCGGGGGAGGGGTCTGCCGTGGTGACTGAGAATCAGCCAGGCCGTGCCCAGGCTGTGGCTCTGCCCCGCCCCTCCCTCCCTCTCCCCTCGGGTGCTCCACTGCACGCCCCTGGGCCCTGCTGCAGGAGCCAGGCAGGAATGTGATTTTTCATTCTCTGCCTGGCCTCCCTCCGAGACGTCTCCAGGCAGCTCTGGCAGGAACCGCGTGGCAGCCTGGCTACCTGGGCAGCCTTTGTTCCGCCAATGTTTCCAGGGGCCTCCATGGAGCCTGACCCAGGGATGTGGGACACGGAGGCCCAGAGAGGTCAGACACAGTGATTGGCTCACGCAGCAGCCAGACATTTAGATCTGTCACCGACGATAGAAAAGGGGGCTCCCTTTCTCTGGCGTGGGCTTATTATTATGCCTACGGTTGGTTGACAGCAGTGACAAGGGTGGATGGGAAGTGAGGAGATTTGAGAGAAAGATGGGCCTGTTTAGAGAAAATACAGTCACTCCATGAACCATGGTTTCTCACCAGACAATTCTTGTTGTGGGGCTGGCCTGTACAGTGTCGAATATTTAGCACACGCGCGTGCACACACACACACACACACACACACACACACACCGCCTCTACCCACTGGAGGCCAGTAGCCCTCCTTTGTTTGTGACAACCAAAAATGCCACCAGACGTGTAAGTCCATAACTCTTCGAAACAACGCCTGGAGGTACATAACCCCATTTGTTGCAGGAAGAAACGGAGGCGCAGAATGGTTAGCGCCCTCCCCCCAATCCCCCAAATCAATGTGTGGACAGCAGAGGAGGGATGAAACCAGGTGGTCTCCAGCTTATACGGAGGCACTGCCTCCCAGCTCTCCAGGGTCTAGGGACTTGGCTGTTCCCACTGGGGACAGTCTCATCTGATCTGCAGCGGGGTCTCCAGCCTGGGGCCCAGGATCTTAGGGTTCTCCTGGGTCTTGTCTTCAACTCTGGGGTGTCTGAGATCGACAGCCCCACACCTTCCTGACTGCCCTCCCAAGGAGATGGGCCGGTGAGATTCTGGGAAGCAGGATGCACCTCCCCCTCACTACATTAGAGGAATTGAAGCCCCTGTTGGCAGACTTGACCCTTCTGGCAGCTGGCTCAAGGAGAAGGATCCCGGTCCCTATTTCACAACTATTTATGTAGATGGAGGTCCAAAGAAATCAGATGAAATGCTCCGAGTCCCTGAGCTAGTAAGGGATGCAAAGAATCTAATACAGGAGAGAAAGGTCTGACATCTAGAGCGAAATGGAAGGAAGTGGTGGGGGGAGGGGCAGCAATCAAGAAACGCGTTGGGAATGGGCCTGTGTAAGATGTATTCCAGCAATGACTCCAGCGATGCAAACAGACTGAGAGTGTCCTGCACTCTGAGAGCAGCCCAGCGGGGCCGCATCCGTGGAAACCGAGCTCTGGGGACCTGGGGAACCCAGGCCAGCCTCCTGGGGGGCACCTCTCACAGCGTCCTCTTCTCTTTCTCTTCCCAGGGTGACATGGGAACATTGGGTCCGATTGGCTACCCAGGACCTAAAGGCATGAAGGTAAACAGGGCCATTCCCTATCCCAGGCCTCGTCCCATCCAGGCACCCCCTGACCCATTTCAGCCTGAAAGGGAGGGTGCCCTGACATGAAGCTGGGGGAGGAGGAGGCCATGGGTGCTGTGGGGGGCGGGGGGGAAGAAGTGGAGCAGAGAGCCGGTTATCTGTAGGTCCCTCATGCCAGACGTCTTTCTTGGACAGCAGTCCTGGAGCTGAGCATGAGTCTGATCTGCTTCCAGACCTCAGGACACTGAACGTCCAGTGGGGACATCCCTGGGGACATAGGAGCTATAATGGCAAACCACAGAGCTTCATGCATCCTGAGGGGGCGAGCGCGCAGGAGAGAGCTGGGCCAACACTGGTGGAAGGTGTTAGGGGCGACCCTGTTGCCAGTGTGTGTGACACGGCCCCTGGAGCCATCCCTCCCCGTCAGCACCCCTTCCCCCTGGACCTCTCCAGTGCGGTGGTCCCTGAGTCCTCCGCCCCTTCGCATGCTCCCTCAGTCCACACCATTGCTCTCGGAGCTGGGGCCATCGCCCCTTTTACAGATGAGAACACTGAGCAAGCGGGCTACAGCAGGTCCCTGGTATAAGCCAGGGCTCCTGACGCCAGCGGCTTTGAGCCGCCCTCAAGCCCGACCGCCTTTGTCTTGCAGGGGCTGATGGGAAACATGGGGGAGCCCGGACTGAAAGGTGATAAGGTGATCTGAATACTCCCTTATTGCACTGTGTTTTATCTGCATGCGACCCCCCTCTGCCTCGGCTGCTGCTGACCTCACCAGGTCCACTCCCCTGCACTCCTCCTGCCTCCCTTCTGCGCCCCCCCCTGCCCCTAATTCTGTGCTCCCCAGCTTCTCCCTTGTAACTCTGGGTGGGGCTCAGACAGGTGCTTCTGGGGGCATGCCGGCCTTGGCGGATAGAGCATGGAGAACTGTTGAGGCACGGGCTGGGAGTAAAGCAAGGCAGGTGTCTGAATTCAGAGTGCAAAGCTGAGGCCAGGGTCCGGCTCTGAGGCCAAAGCCATGGAACGAAGAGGGTGGGGGTGAGGGATAGGGAGGGGGAGTGCTGCTGCGATGATGGGTCCCAGCGCAGGTGTGACGTGGGGTCCAGACCTCTCCAGGCGCAGGAAGAAACAAATTTACGTAAACTGTCCGATCGGAACTGGGAACCCATCCCAGAGCCCACGTGGTCCGAACACACAACAGAAAAGCCGGGATGGGCCCCTGAGCCCCTGCCCCGCTTTTCCCCAGTTGCCACGGGGGCGCCACCATTGCCACTTGTCCTTTGCACAGCCCTGCCGCCGAGCTCTCATCGTCTCCCCTGTGTCCGAACAGAGCTGGGAGTGGGTAGCTGGGTCCCCAGGGCCCAGGTGGACAGTACCTGGCCTGGGTCATGCAGGACCTGATTGACGAGGACATGGGGGGTGTTCTGCTCTGCCCTGTGGCCATCTGCCTCCCTCCTCCCCCTACCAGTCCCTGGGCCAACCAGGCACTCCAAAGGGAGTGTGGGAGGGCTTTCGGCAGCATACGTGGTCCTAGGAGCCTGAGTGGAGGAGAGAGGCCAGGCTCCTTCTGTACCTGTCTGCAGATGGCTGCTCCTCCTACCCCTGGGAAACAGGAACAGGGACCAGTGCGGGGCACCATCTGGGTGCTCTGTGGGCATTAACCCATCCATCCTCCAAACCGCCCCCCAAGCCCCCACCCCGTGAGATAGGAACCTTGCCTGAGGCCACGCAGCTGGTAAGTAGTGTCAGGATTCAAACCCAGGCACCTGCCCCCAGACACCTGAACCAGGAGCACGACTGAGGTCAGAAGGGCACAGTGGACGCGGTCCTCAGAGGCCACCTCCTCCAGCGCTTGCATTTCACAGCAGGGAGAGCAGATCCAAAGGGAAGAGATTTGTCAAAGGGCACTCGATGGTCTAGTGGGCCCCTGGACTCCTAGGAAATCGAAACTGCCGAGCTGTAATAGGCATACCCAGATTGTCTTACCAGCGTCCCTCCCAGCCCCCACTTATAGGTCACCAGGCGTGTGATGCTAACCCCAGTCCTTTCTCCATCTGTTTCCTCCTCCTCTGTCCCCCGCTGCCATACCCAAGCCTCCAGCTGCACCCCCAGCTCCACCCTCTGACACTGCCCTGCTGCTTGCTGACCCTCCCTCCCCCACGGCCCTCCCCCTCGAGATGGGGGAGCTTTCTGTTGGAGACGGGGCCTCCCACAGCTACCTGTTTACCCTGAGGTTGGAGACATGAGCAGCCTGGGGGAAATGGGAATGTGGGCAGTAAGCTTTTTATAGGCAGAGCTGGCCTCCAGCTCACTGTTTCTTCAGGAACATGGAAATAAATGTGTTACATACAACTCGGCTGGCCTTCTGAGTGCTGGTGCCCGAGATGTTTGGAGATGTGAAAGCTCTGGGGGGAAGAAGAGGAGGAAGAAATTATTTTTCTGCCTATCATGTTCAGGACAAATAAATCTTTAGGGTTAAAGAAAGACGGAGAAGAAGAAAAGACAAAGAAGTCTCTTTTCTGCCCCCTTGGCTGGGGAGGGACTTTAATGTTGGGAGAAGCGGGTTATGATCAGCCCCTCTCCCCCCCGCACCCGCCACCCTGGCCCTTCCTGGGGATGGTGGAGCCATCGCCTCATGTTCCGTGGTCGTCCTGCCTGGAATATTAGATTTTCCATGATCCAGCCTGGCCCCCGTCCCATTTACAACCACTTGGCTCCATCCGCCTGCATGGAGGCACTTTCTGGATCCAAGACTCCCGCTCCAGGTCCAGCGTTCTCCAAATCCGTTGTCCTGATTTCTTAGGGGCCTTTGAAAATACGCTGTGACCCCCTCCCGCCTCCTTTGGATATTAAAGAAAAAAATGGTCCTTGGTTCCTACGGCTCTGGGATGCTACACAGGGTTTTCCAAGTTGTAAAAACTAAAGCTAAGTTTAAAAAAAAAAAAAAAAATTTTTTTTTTTTTTAAATTCTGGCTTTTGTTCTACCGAGGAAGTTCTGCTGGAGGTCACAGCCCTAGCTGCATGGCATGGGTTCTGGGAGACGCTCCATTCTTCCACCTGCTCCCAGGCTGGGCATGTTTTCTGAGCCTGGGGCCAGCGCGCCGTTGGGAATGCCCATCACCACGGAGAGCTGGAAGGGGTGAGGGCCGTGCGAGGTGGTTCCGGCTCTAAGGAGACATCTCCTGATTGGGCTCCTGGATAGCTCGTTTCCCAGGACGTGGCTGAACACAGGGAGCGAGCGGAAGAGACGCCCACAGCCAGGATCAGTGTCACCTCGCCCATGCAGCATACTGTCTTAGGAAAGAAACACACAGACCTAACTGGAGACCACTTGACTCCCTACAAATGGTCTTAACCAGCCAGGCGCGCTGGTTTCTCAGCCTGGTAGGCTGGTTTAAAGCAGCTAATTAGAAGTAGACGGAAGCTGATTCCTGGCATAGAAACTTCCACAGAAGGAAGAAGTGACAGCTCCCAGCCTGGCGGCGAGGAATCTGGAGCAACAGATGCCAGCACTCGGAAACCACGAAGTGGGCGCCATTGTACAGGCTGCGCTCGCCGCTGTGCGACGTCAGTTGATGAAAAGGCTCAAGGGTCAAGAAACGGTTCGTTGCACCTGCAGGTGTCGGTTCTGCGGGGAAGGCCAGGTGGCATTGGGCAGTTTAGCTCCCGTTGATAGAGTTTTCGGCCCTCCGAGCAACCCCAGGCAGGTCTGCAACTAGGCCGGCTGGGTCCCCCCAGGGCCTGCCTTCCCCACCCGGGGCCTGCCTTTTCCTCTAACAAGGCTGCTGCTGGTCACGGACTTCGGGAACAGTCTCGGCAAAGCTGTACCTTGCCAGGGGGCTGCAGGTGGGGGAGGCTTCCAGAACCCACTGTGGTCTCCATCGTAACCTTCTTTGCTGGTGTGTATTTAGGGCGAACAAGGGGTTCCAGGTGTGTCAGGAGATGCCGGATTCCAAGGAGACAAGGTAATTGCAGCAGATTCTCGCCCCCCCCCCCCGCACCCCCACCCCGCAATCCTGCTCCTCCTGCTTCCTCCCCCAAGGCCCATCACAGCCCAGGACCTACCTCGAGATCATTTCCTTCCAAACAGCCCTGTATTCCCTGCCCTCACCCACCCTCAGCATCTCTTCCCTGGACTTTACAGGCCTCCTGAATTATCCCTGCCCCCTGCCTCTCCCCTCCCTGTCTGCCTCACTGTGCTCACAAACTCTCCATGGCTCCCTATTGCTCCCAGAGTGAAGGCCTGGCTCCCCACCCTGGCACCCAGGACCCCAGTGAGTGGGCCCCCCCTGACACTTTCATATCCCTCATCCTATAGCCCTGTGCTCAGCCCCCACTGAACTTCCCACTGCCTCTCTAGGCTTTGCACACACTGCTGCCTCGCCTGGCATACCCTCTGCCCGGCCTCTGCTCGCCCAACCCTGCCCCCTCCCTCAGGACCTGCTCTGATGCCATCGCTCCATCTGCTGGGGGTGTGGCCACTTCATTTTCTCAGTGGCCTGAGCAGCCTGTCTGCCCCTAGCGCGGCAGCGCCTTTCTCCCCTGGTTGATGGGACGTGTGCTCGGCCCCCTGGTAGCCAGTATGTCTCCGGCCTGCCCCGGCACAGCTGGGCCCAGGCTCCTGCCCAGAAGAGTGGACACTGAGGGCATGTTTGAGTGAGTGAGTGAGTGAGTAGCTAACTAGCCTTCTAACTGATGAACTGAGGCGGCCTGCCCAGGCCAGCTCCTCTTTGCCTATGTCCCGTACCATATGGCCGCATCTGGACCTCACCCTGTCACTCAATGAGGCCCAGATGTTGGCCAGCTCTCCCTCTTCCCTTTCCCTCTCTCCTGGCTGGCCTATCCTGACCCAGCCTGCATGTCTCTGGGTTGCCAGACACGCAGGCCTGGCTGCTTCTCCTGCTGGGCTCCAGTCCTCAAACTTCCCTGCTGGAGCCCCAGGGTCCCAAGGTCCAAGAAGCCTGGTGAGGACGGGCTGCTGTCCCACCTTTGCATGCCTGGGGCCCCACCCTCAGGGGTGCAGAGCTAGTACATTTCTCTGCCTGGCCAGGAGGACCCAGCAGCTGTTCATCTGGCTCTTTCTGGTCCTCACTAACCCCAGCCTGCTTTGGGTCTTTTCCAGGGGAGCCAGGGATTGCCAGGGTTCCCAGGTGCACGGGGGAAGCCAGGGCCTCTGGTAAGTACCTTCTATTCTGAAACCCCCAAACCTCACACCCTCCAAAAGGTCATCCAGGACCTCACTTCCTCCTGCAGCAGCCCTGGGTGATGAGCAGGGCAAAGCAGGAACAGACATTCTTCCACGTCACAGATGAGGACACTGAGGCCCAGAGGGTAGGAACTTACCCAACGTCATAGATAGCCTCAGTCACGGGCAAGCATCTTGGGCTTCAGATATCTCGTAAATAATAGTAACATAATTAATAATAGCAGTAGGTGTCATTTATTTATTGAATATCACTGAGTGTCAGATACTTCTAATAACCCCAGGGGTTATAGACTTATTCTTGCTCCCATTTTACAGATGGGTAAACTGAGGTGAAATGACTTGCCCAGGATCCCATGGCTAGCAAGTGTAGGAGGTGGGGTTTGTAATAGCTCCTTGTGGTTATCTAGGCAGATTTTATTTGCATACTCCTGAGCTTTCCAACCGACCGGCGGCAGCCAGGGGGATAACACAAGGGGTCAGGAAAAGGTGAGCCCTCACTTACCCCTGCCTGCCCACCCCCTTTCCCATAATCACTTCTCTTCCACAGGGCAAAGTTGGAGATAAAGGATCCCTTGGGTTTCCTGGGCCCCCTGGGCCTGAGGTATGTGATGCCCTATTTCTCTATACTGACTGCAAGTGGGACTGGATATTGTCCTTGGTAAACCGGAACCCAGAGGCAGGGAGATACTTGTCTGAGGTCACACAGCAAACGAGAGATGGGGCTGAGAATAGACATCCTTAGATCGCCTTAGAGGCGAACCTTTCCGCCTCTGCTCTCGGTCAGTGGCAAGGGGGACAGAAGCTGGCCTCAGGGACCCTCCCTAGCTCTGTGGCCACCTTTACAGTTTTCGGGAAAAATACCAGGTGTGTCCTCTGAGCTCTGCTGCCTATACTCTTAATAGGAGCTCCGCACATTCTCTCCCGTCCGCGCCCTGGGACCTTTCCAGCCACTCGCAGCCGCCCTGCACAAGTTCAGGGCTCAGAGCTCCCGGGTCCGAGGAGTGAGAAGCCACTGTAAAATTCTGGCATTTGAGTGGAGAATGAGAAACAATGCAGGATGGTTTAGCTATTAACATAATAATTCCACACCTGGAAGCAGAACCCCCGCGAGTGTCCCTCGGATCCCTGTGAGAATTAGCATAGGTATGCTAGACATTCCTCATGAGATGGAGTGAGGCGGCTGGGTGAGCTCTGCTTGCCCCCCTCTCTCTACTTTGGGGACTCGCTCTGGAGAGCAGGGTGAGCAATGCCAGAGCCGTTGTCTGTTCAGGATCAACAGCACCCAAGTCCTCTGCTGGTCTCCACCAACCCCGGCCGGAGTCCCTCGACTCCCCGGCCCTGGGCTTGCTCCTCGGCCAGGTGTGAGACAAAAGTCTGGCTCTGCCGGGTTCCCCAGACCCTTCCAAAGATCACTCCCAGGAACGCCGGATGGATGAGGGAGCGTTTCCTGAAAGCTACAAGTTCTGACTTTCCACTGTTTTGACTTTGGCCGTGACACCGTCCTATCTTTAGACAAAGGGAGTTGGCCTCCCTTCGTGGCCCTGATTCCTTCCCCTGGTCACAGTGGAAAAAGACTCTTCCGCGAGCCCTGGTTTTCCCAGCAGCCCGGCCAGTGCGGTGGAAAGCGGGCTCCCTCACAGTTACTAGGCTCCACCTCATGCCAGGAGGCTGTGTAGCATCTCTGGGGTGAGAACTTGTTGATGCGCCACTATGACGTGCGTGCGGGAGGCATTCCTGCCACCCGGCTCCCCAGGAGGACAGGGAGTCCCAGAGCAGGGAGGGGACTCCCTCAGTGTCCCTGCTTCTGCAGCAAGGAAGGTCTACCTTGGCTCCCTCGCAGGGCCCTGGAAGCCGGCGGGGCCTACCTCTCCGGCGTGGGGTTCTGTTTGGATTGGCTGACCCAGAAGGTGGCTCTGCTCCTGCGAAGACAGAGGCTGATGAGCCTGTCGGCACCTCCCTGGGCCTTTCCTCCTTTCCCAGGGACCATGGTGGGAGCTGCAGCTCCCCAGCCCCCATCAGTGACCTCTTTCAGTCATTAGAGGGCCCGATCCACGTGGGTACCGGAACTTACTCTGTGTCCCCATGGCCAAGTTCTCCCTGGAGACGGCCCACCTCAGGCAGACTTGTTTTCCTAGGAATGGGGACCCCACATCCTTTTGGATGCAGATTTGTATTGAGTGCTTACCAGGCAGCAGGCGCTGAGCGGAGCCTTGCTTACATAACTCCCTAACAGCCCTATAGCGCGGGTGTTAGTGGTCACCATTTTGCAGATTAGGAAGCTGAGGCCCAGAGAGGCTCAGGAACTGGCCTGGTCACACAGGGCATGGAGTTGGTGGCAAAGGAGGATTTTGAGCCCCTCGTTTTGAAGGGGAAAAAAATGTGGGGCTTTGGCTACCTATGTTAGCTCCAAATTCAAGACCATTCTTGCCTTGGCCGGCAACAAGGGTGATAGGATGTTTGAGCTGCAATTTAATAGGAATTGCCAAAACATCAAAGGAAGGAGGAAAAGAAAAGCCACCTTATGAAGGCAAGATGGGAGCAGGCATTTTGGCTGCAGGGATTCATATGAAAAAGGCTTTCTTTGGTTTCTAGCTGGCAGGAAAGTGAGAGAGGAGTGAGGCTGCCCCGGAAGTGAATGGGGTCGTAGGCTGAATTAACAGAGGTATTACACCTAAAACAAAGGAGGAGGAAAGGAGGGGATCCTGCTCCGTGTCAGAGAGAAACTTCCACTGCCCAGGCCTCCATCTGGAAGGACTGGTCTGGGGGCAGTGAGCCCCCATTGAGGGTGTGGGCGTCTGACACCCCTGGCCAGATTGTAGTGGGAGGAGCCAAGAGCAATTAGATCAGTGCCTTTCAAGCTGTTCAAAGTCACAGCAACCCCAGAACATACACCTGCAGGATCCCTGCAATCAGAGATGACACTTCTCAGAGCAGGAGGGGGCTGGCTCTAGGCCCCGGCTCATTCAGGCTCAGGACTTGAGAAATTCTGGGGTAGACACCCTGTGTGTGCTTGTTCCTGTGCTGCGTACATTCCTGCATTGTCTCATTTCCTTTTCTCAGCAACCCACTGAGGCGTGGGGCTGGTACCGCCATCCCTGTTTTAGAATCAAAATCAGGGCAGTGAACTGCGCTGCCCTGGGTCACGCCCGCACAGGGGGGGATGGAAACCCAGGTCGGCACCCCCAGGACATATGCTCTTAGCACGTCTCTTCACAGTCCCTATGGGTGACCCCTGCTCTCTGCCTCCCCCCAGGGATTCCCCGGAGACATCGGCCCCCCTGGGGACAACGGCCCAGAAGGTGTGAAGGTGAGTCCCTGCCACACAGGCAGCTCCACTGAGAAAGCTGACAGTTCTGTGGAAACCACAGGCCTCCTGGGCTGGCCGCCTACTGGGGAGTCTTGCCAGCCTGTGATGGGGATGGAGGGGCCACCTCAGTGACCTCTTTTTGTTCTCTTCTCCCAGGGGAAGCCTGGAGCTCGAGGCCTGCCGGGACCCCCTGGGCAGCTGGGGCCCGAGGTAAGACCATCTGGCCCTGCCCCTGCCCATCCTCCCCCAACCCCCAGCCCACTCTGTCCTGTGTCCTGTAGGCCTTGGGCGCACCCTTCAGCTGATTCCTGACAGCCCTGCTCTGCGGCCTGTCCAGGTGCCTTCTCTGCCCAGTGGGCCACTCCCTCACTCCGCCACACCCCCCTGTACCCGCCTGCCCTAGGGTTTCTTCCTCGGAGCCACTGCCACAGAGCCTGCTCAAGGTGGCACCATTTCTTGGGCATTGATATGGGAGGGTAGGAATTGTTGGCTCCATCTGACACGTGAGGCCTTGTGACTCACAGGAGTGAAGAGACTGTCTGGTCCTGTGGTTAGTGGCAGGCAGGGCTGGGATTCAAAGCCAGGTCTGCGGGCGCCCAGAGCCCATGGGTACCGTGACATAGCCCCTATGCTGCTAACTTCCTGCTCCTGGGAGCCGCCTGGGGCGTCCTCGGAGAAGCACGTGACTAGAATAGCTAGTAAGTGGCAGAGATCTGGTATTTACTCACACGTGATGAAGGGGGTTGACAAAGTCACTGTCAGTCCATTGGAGCACCAGCTGGACCCGGTGCACACTCAGGCAGGCCCCACATTTTGCCTGAGGACCCCGGGACACAGCCCTGGTAGGGGTGCAGGAGGCCAGACTCAGCACGCCCACAGGCAGGCATCCAGCGGGCCCTGGGTCTGGCGGGTCCCAGCGCTGGCTTTGGGAGCTGCCACATGAGGCTGCTTTCCTGGAAGTTGGGACGGGGCGGGGCGGGGGGGGGGGAGTTGGGGTGGAGCTCTAAAGAGGGGCCCTTGGTCAGGCCTGGCAGGCCAGAGGGATGGGTTTGGAGGCTGCCTGTGCCTGCGGGAAGGCCTGGAGAGTCTCCACGGGCCACAAGTGGGAAGCAGGGGTGGGTAGAGAAGAGAAAAATGGCCCCCACCATGTGCTTCCATCTACACTCACGTTACCGCTCAAGAAAACCCTGGATATGCCTGCCACTTGCTCACTCTTCATCGATTCATTCATCCACTCATACAGTTCCTCTCGTGGCCTCTTCCTCCTTCCGTTCACATCCATGAGACACTGTGCACCCCCATCCAGAGCGATATTGGGGGTGGTTTCACTGAAGCATAAAAGTTTATTGCTGTCCTCCAGGAACATAACTTAAGGCAGTCATTATACTTTGGGATGATGCACCATTTTACAGATGGGGAAACTGAGGCACCGTGAGGCTAAGGTCTGCCAGCAAGTAAATGGCAGAGCTCAGAATAGAACCCACAGCTCTGAGCTGCAGTCGGAGCTCTGCTCCCACAGCACAGGATGGGGTTTCACTTTCCTACCCCACATGGCCCTGAGTCCAGGCGATCACATCAGAGGACACCGAGGGCCCCATCCACGGGGAAGGCCCTGTTGACCCAGCCTCTAGGCCGTGACCAGTGGTGCCCCTACCCGGGGTAGGCCAGGCAGGGCGCCCGGGTGGGCCATTTCTCTTGGTCCAGAAGGACTCTCTCCTGTCCACCCCTTTCCCTTCTTATAGAACAGGTTTTCCAAGAGCCCTCCTGGATTAATTTTCTCCTTTTCCCTCTCTCTTGCCTCCCGACCCCAGGGAGATGAGGGACCCATGGGACCATCTGGCGCCCCCGGCTTGGAGGTGAGTGTTGCTGGTGGGGGTTTTGTTGGCGTTGAGCCTGCTATGCACAGTTGGACAACATTTGGGTAGCGGTCCGAGAGAAGTCCTGGGTGGGGGCCGGGGCCAGCCAGAGGGGGGACGAGGACAGACCTTAAAGGAGAGAGACGAGAGGCGGGACACTGACCTCCGTCCTCACCCACCTGCTGGGTGCTGGTGCTTTTTGCCCATTTTCTCATTCGAGTCTCCCATGAGAGAGGCACCAACCACTTTTCTTAGTTTCACTGGAGGCCGGTGAGGCTCAGAGACTGAGGGGTTTAGCGTCTCACAGCCAGGAAGCAGGTGCCCTGCCTGGAACCTAACCCTGCATCCCCTGTCCGCGCCACTGCTCACAGCGGCCTTCTGGAAGGTGCTTGTGTCCGTCCCCCTTCCTCCCCCCCCCACCCCCCGTCCCTGCAACTGATCAATCAGCAGTTCACAAATGCTTTGGTCTAGGACCTCTTGACACTCTTAAACTCTGTGGAGGACCCAAAATGCTTTTCTTTCTGTGGGCTACATCTGGCAATATTAGCCATCAAAACAGAGACATTGGAAATGTGTTACCCCATTTAAAATTAATAATGAACCCACTTCATATTCACAGAAATACTAATTTAACGAAAAATAGCTATATGTTTCCAAATCAAAATAATCTCATGGAAAGAGTGTCATGGCTTTAGTATCTTAGCATTCAATCTGCTGACCATCCCACATCTCACGTAGCCTCTGGAAACCTCCGCTGACACTCGTGAGAGTGCGAGTGACACAGGCAGATGACATCTTAGTCCTGTTATGAAAACGGTTTAACCACACGGATCACTGAGAGGGTCTCAGGGACCCGCAGGCACCTCCAGACCACACTGGCAGGACCCATCCCCCTGGGCCCTATATCTCCCGTTCAGTCCCCTCCCTTTCCTCACTCCTTGAAGCAGGTGTCATCTCATTTATAAACTAGGTCAGCCAGGGAAGGGGGACTTTTCCAAGGTCACACAGCTGCAGACCTTCCCTGCATCCCCCGAACAGCCCGCTGGCATGGGGCTCTGCATCCCTGCCCCCACCCCGGGCACCGTGGCCCTCCCCTGTGCCAGGTCCTGGGACCAGCAGTGCTGCCCCACCAGCTTCTGTCATTCATCTCTTTCTGTTGCAGGGTCAACCTGGCAGGAAAGGGTTTCCTGGGAGGCCCGGCCCTGATGGCTTGAAGGTGAGGGGACTTGGAAGTGACTAGGCTGAGGAACGGGACGGGGAAATGCCTGGGGAGGAGAGGAGAGAGGGGAAGTCAACATACGAAGATCCAGGGCGAACCCTGGACTCCATGGCCAGTTGTGACGTGGGGATGGGGGTGGGCAACAGTCCTCATTTATCACCAAGTGTTGGTAATCCAAGGAAAAGGGACATAATCTGAATGTCCTGCAGTGGGATCCTAGAGTAATGGGACACAGTGCAGCCACCACAGATGGCGTGGTGCGATTTCACATGCAGGAAGTGCCGGTGGGTGTGGTGGTGGGAGGCAGGTATGCATCGGCGCCTTACGGTCTGAGCCTGTGGCAGGGGCCGGGCGCACCGTGCTCCTGGGTACTGAGAGCAGAGGCTGACATGTGGGCAGGTTATCTCCGGGTGCTGGGATTCTAGATTTCCTCCTCCTCCTCTGGGTCCCTGTATGTCCCCATATGTGCAATGAATATGTGATACATTTGTTTATGGTTTTCTTTTAAGTTATGAAGAAAGATCTAGCCTGGGCAGGACAGTGATGACCCTCACTCAGCAGAGGGGCAGCCTTACTCCACGGCTTTCCAGGAACTCCCCTGGGGGCTGGGTTGTCCTAGCATCAGGAACAGGGGTTGTGGGGCCAAGTTTACAGCTGGGCACATTTACAGAGGATTAGCGCAGAGCGGGGGCCGGGGTGGGGGACAGGCAGGTTGTCCACATTCTCTCCCCTTGTCCTCTCCTGGCAGCGGGAAAATGGCCCACATGTCCGCCTGGCCCTTCTGGTGTCATGAGCTGAGGTCTGAGGGAGGAGCTGGGGGAGGATGAGGCTGGGCCCGGGATTGCAATGAGCCACATCCATCTGTGAGCCAAAGTCCTGCCCTCTGAGGTCTCGCCCTGGCTCCCACTGATACCAATTGGGTTTCTGTGGTGGGAGCGATGACATAGGCCGGGTGGCTTTATCCTATGAGTCTGCTCGCCTCTGTCCATCCAGCTCACACTGTGGGAGGCCAGGGTGGCTGTCGCTGCCTAAGGAGTAGGAGCCACCTGGCATGGGATCAAGCTGACAGATGGGGCTGTGAGAGACCACCAAGCTGGAGAGCTAGCAACAGCCTTGGAGATAAATGAGTCTGATCGCCTTCATTTTTAGCTGAGGAGGCTGAGCCCAAGCAGAGATGAGACTCACCAAGGTCACCCAGGAGCTGGAGGCAGAGCTCCAGTGGGGTCAGCATCTAGGACCCAGGGCCTTGGCTCCCTAGACCCTTCTCATCCTGCCGTGAGGTGGCCTGGTGCCAGAGGAATGGGGGTTTCAATCCGTCAGACTTTCCTTCCAGCTCTAGCCCTACCTCCTGCTGGCTCTACGACCTCCAGCAGCTCACTTCCCCAAGCTTCAGTTTCCACCCCCACAAAATGCAGTGGGCTGATGAAGGGCCCACATGCGATGTAGACATCAGCGTGCCCAGTAAGCCGCCAAGGGCCACTCAGAGGACATGGGTGACTCGGGTCATCTCCAGGGCCACAGGGTCTGTCCCAGTGTCCCTTTGTCCCTGCCATTTGTTTGGAGTCTCCAAGGCCAGGCTCTGGTAATGAGGCTGCCCGTCCATCCCCACCAGCAGGGACTAAGGCGGGTTGGGGGGGGGGGGTGCTCTCAGGAGGCCTGGACTCCTGCCGCTCGTCCCAAGTGATCCTCCTCTGTTTCTTCACAGGGGGAGCCGGGCAACCCTGGACGGCCGGGGCCCGTGGGTGAGCAGGTAAGTCCGCCCCAGTCTCTGAGCAGAACGGCTCTGTATTGAGCACTTACGCTGTGCCGAGCCCTTTGGGAAGCACCCCACGTGCACCCCACATTCAGTCCCTTCCCAGCGGCAGAGGTGGGTTCACTCGTCTCCCTCTCTCATTGATGTGGACGCTGATTCTCAGGGAGGGGGAGTGTGACGGAGAGAGCCGTGAATCACAGTCACAATGGCCATTCCTCACGGCCTGCCTCTGCGGATGTCTCTGGGGCATTTGCCCAGAGGGGTGACGTGACATGGCTCCCAGAACATTAAACCTGGAAGAGGCCTTCAATAGTTCCTGCCTGCACTCGACTTACAGATGACCAGAGAAGCGTAGCCACTTGCCAGGGGCTCTTGGTCAGGCAGGCACCCCCAAATCCTAGAGCAAGTGAAATTCCAACCAGGGGCTCTGGCTAGTTGGGAAGCCAGGCCAAGCAAGGTCTGAAGAAGGAGGTTCGAGGACCACGACCTTCACTCACTATCAAGGTCTTGGGCCTTGGCACTGGAGAGGCGCAGCTCTGAGTGCTGGGTGAGCAGACAGGGGGGAAGGTCGCAGTCCCCTCCAATCCTTTAAGGAAGAACCCGTCCCGCACACCCTGTAAGGAGGAATGATGTGGGAACCCAGAAGAATCTGTCTCCACCGAGCACCATCGATGTATGGCGTGAGAGTCGGGCACCATGGGCTCCCTCATGCAACATCTGTGGAGGGGACGGGGGGAGAGGAATTGGAGCAGGGGGAGGTCTGGGTTTTTGAAACGCTTCCAGTGTCATTTGAGCGCATTCTGCGGGAAGCCCGGTAGTTTGGAAGGGCTGCTGCGGCCTGGACGTAGTTCCTGATTGGAAAAAAAAGAAAAAAGGCAATCCGATCAGCAAATTTAATTTCATCGTTATGCTGATGGTAGGGCCCTCGGGAAAGAGATACTCAGAACCCTAGAATGTCCGTGTTCTTTGTGCCTCGGACCCGTTTAGCAGGCTGGTGACGCTCATAGGCCTCTTCTCAGAGTAGAATGTTTAAATGCAGAAAATACAAGGCAAAGGATTACAAGGAAAATCGATTTTATCCAACGACAGTTATGAAAATATGTCCAAATGTGATCTACTCATAGATATGCTTCTTTATTAATAATGAGATCTAGCATCAGGTCTAATAATGACCTCAATTTCGAAGGGGTGACAAGACTTAAAGATACATATTGAAGCTTCTGCAGTAAGATGACATGTCAATGTCTGTGACAGTTTCAGCCTCGTAGAGTCACAGTGTGGGCTACACTTATTGGGCACCTGTTCGGTACAAGGCTCTAAGCCAAACACTTTCTACACCACCGCCTGCAGTTCCGCCAGCAGCCCTATGGCGGGAGGTGTTACTGCCCCATTTTGTGCATGAGGCTCTGAGGAGTAACTTGCCCAAGATCTCCCAGGCAGTAACATTACTGTCCGAGCCAGGGCCCACACTCAGGCCTGCAGATTCCCGAGACCTGCGTGCGAGAGAGACTGGAGAACCCTTGGACCTCTGGCCTTCTAACAGCTACTTAGAGGGCAGCTGGCTTGCCAGGCCCTGTCCTAGGTACTGGGGACACCCAGATGATTCCAAGGCATGGGCCTTGCCTTAGAGAAGCTCTGGGGCCGGGGCGGGGGTTCGGGGGGCGGGGGGGGGGCACTTGCAGGGGCGGGGAGCCAGGCATGGAAACACCTAACTCTGTGATGCCTGGTCCAGCAGAGGACCCACAGCTGTCTCTCCTAGTTGCCTCCCCGGCATGTAGCGGAAGGTCACGTGAGAGGAGGGAGGGAAGCAGAAAAACTCCCATAGCAGACAGTGGCCCTTCATCTGTAGACACTGAGGACCAGGCCAGCTCCTCCCCCAAATCAAGGACTCAGATCCTGCCTGTGCAGTGCCCACTGTAGGTGACAAGACTGCCTCCTCCCCGGTGCCCTCCGCCAGCCGAGAGGAGCCAGCGTGCCTGTGCTGTCAGAGCCGCTTCTCCACACGGCCTGGACGTATTTCCTGATTGGAAAAAAAAAAAAAGGGTGGAAGCCCTGGGTCTCTGGCACTGCCCCCCCACCTCCAACCCCCTAGCCTCAGCCCCAGCCACAGGACGGGCCTGCCAGCTGTTCTGGATGGTGCCCCAGCAAGGTCGCAGAGGTGGGGCAGGGGAATGGGGCGCTTGCTGTATGGCCCTTATTCATTAGGATCCTGTTTGGCTTCTTGTTTGAGGTTTATGACCTGCCTGCCTTCCAGGGCCCAACAACCCATAAATTTAAAGTAGCTATGAAATTTCTCTTTTTCTGGCCCAGTCGGGCACAGTCCTCCAAACAAAGCCGCTTTTCTTCCCTGTGCTCCGCATCCTCTAAATGTCTGACTGCTCCCTTGTGGGGAGCTCAGGCCTCTGTCTTAACCCCGTGCCCTTTTAAAACAAGTTAGAATGGGATGGGAGGGAACGCACATGTATTGAGTGCCAATGTGCACCAGGCAGTATCTCCAGGACTCAGAACAACCCCGGGGAAGTGGGAGGGACCTTTATTTAAAGTCCTCCATTCTGTAGATGAGACTCAGAGAGGCTCTGTGGTTCACCTGGGGCCCACAAACCTGAAGATTCAATGACAATGACATTGATAGTGCTCGGTGTCAGCCATTGTTATTAATATTGCTATCACCTGAAAATGCTCTGATGTATTATTTTTTAAGTACATTGTTGCAAAAGTCAAATACTCAGTTCTTTTCTACTACGGCTTATTAGCTATGACCTCATACCTTGTACCTCACTCTCTCCCCTCCTACTTCAACCCCGAAGGGTGTCTGAGCCCAGGGAACCAGGGCCCTCCATGAGTAGTGACGGTGTCTGTGTGTGTGTGGCGGGGGGCAGGAGGGGAGATCCATGCCCTGCTCACATCCACGTGCTTTGGAGGCCCCGATGGAGGGACAGGTGCTGGGCTTTGGAACCACTCGGCCCCAGGCTGGCCCGAGGTGCCGCTTTGAAACTGGCTCTGAGACCCACAGAGCTAACCCTTTGGAACCGGGTGTCATTCTATCACTTTACTGGCTGAGGGCATAACTTCTGACCTACTTCTGATCAGGTTCAAGGTCTCCTCTCTGCATATGTTTTGGGGACAGGGAGCAGACATTATGGGACAAACCCACTCACCCCTCAGTCTTCCCCCATGCTCCCAGAAACGCAACTCTTGGCTGCAAACCTGGTTCTTCCCAGGGCATTTTGACACCCCCAACCGCACAGTTTGAATTTTGAATCCTCGATTTGAATTTTCCTTAACAGAGAAGAGTGCAGGGTCTGGATAAGGGCGTGTCCCCCTTCCTGGGTGACCCCTCTAGGCGGTTCCCCCTGCTGGGTGCCTGCTCAGGGCAGCAGCACAGCACGGGCTGGCAGCCTCCATGAGGAGCCACTGGAACTCAGAGGCGAGTTATCACCCAGCGGAGTTAAAAGGGCAGCGGGAACCAGTGTGTGTGTGTGTGTGTGTGTGTGTGTGTGTGTGTGTGCCCTTTCAGAGTGCAGAGGAAGCCTTTCACAAGACAGTGAAAAGGCCTCGGCTTCCCAGATTTCAATCGGGTCTCTTGGCAGAGGCTGCTGTGGTATTTCTATCCTGGCCAGCGAGTTCGTTTCTCTCTTTGAAACAGCCCCGGAGCCCCGAAAGATGGGGGCAGATTCCTCACAGACAGGCCTCTTCCCAGCACCGCTTCAAGGCCTCCCCACCATCACCACACTCTCCGCCTGATTCTGGCGCGGGGAAGAATGTGCGGCGCTCCCTGGGATGCTGGCAGCGGCCCCACCGCTTGGCTCCCAAATGAGAACCATCTGGCGGGGCGAGGGAAGTCAGGACAGAGCCGGGAGAGGTGGCTCGCTCCACTCAGTGGCAGCCCCAGGCTGGCAGGGTTACCAGGCACAGGGCAGGGGACTCGGGAGGGAGACATCCCCGGAGGAGGGTCGCCGCAGGAGGTTGCCTTTGAACTCACGTTGCTCCCTCCTGTCTTTTGCTTTTGTAAATGTTTCTTACAGGGGCTCCTGGGCTTCGTTGGTCTGGTCGGGGAGCCAGGAATCGTGGGAGAAAAGGTAAGTTGGGTTGAAGGGAACATCTAAACAAACAGAGCTTGTGTTGTGCAATTTTGAAAAGATGAAGGGGTTGGTTGACTGGGGGGTGGGGGGGAGGGTGTTCTCTGGCATTCGGGCCTTCAAAGAACCTTTGTCCCTTTTGTGACAGAGGCTCAAATTGGGGAGGTGACTTTGCTCAAGGTCACCCAGAGAGGAAGTGGCAGAGCTGGCATTTGAACCAGGTTCAATATCCAAGGCCACACTTGCCCACTAAGTCACTCTGCCTCGGACTGGCCCAGGTGGCCCACAGCCTGTGGCTTCCCATTCACCCCGCCCCCTGCCCCCTGGACCCTGGAGGGCACCCACTTTCCTTCCTGGAGCTTACCTCATCCTCAGGCAGGTCCTCGGAGGAGCTGATGTTACTCCAATTGGGCAGATGGAGAAACTGAGGTCCAGAGAGGGGAAGCATCTACCTTCATCTGACCCCACCGGACCCCAGGCTTATCCTGAGCTGCCCTCCTCAGCACTCCCTGTGTCCAAGACCCTCTGGCCCCCACGTTTTCCTCCTCCTCCCCTTCCCCCTCTTCCTCCTCTCCCTCTTTTTATTTTAACTTTTGATTTTGAAATAATTATAGATTCACAAGAAGTTGCAAAAAAAGAGTACAGAAAGGTCCAGGGCGCCCTTTTCCCTGTTGCCCTCAGCGGTAACATCTTGCATCACTGTAGTGCAATGTCAAGGCCAGCTCTGCCCTCCCTTATTGCTCAAATGTCCCACACCCCTCCTCGCCCACAGACCCATTGCCCATGCTGTTCCCATGCCAGGTACCCTCTTCCCACTCTCATCCCTCCACCCTTTGTCTAAACGACTCAATTACCCTTTAGCTCTCAGGTCAAGCTGTACTTCCTCAGGGATGTTTTCCCCACCACACCCCTGCACCCAGTGGGTCAAACCCCCTGTCGAAAGGCCTTGGCACCGAGACCCTCTCCGTCACTGTTCGGCCCCACTTCACATCTGTTTTGGCGATGCGTGTCCATCTCCTCACCACACTGGGTCTCACTCCATGTGAGCAGGATCTGCCTACGTCTACTCACCACTTAGTCTTCTGGGTCTAGCATATCGTGCTGGTCACATAGTAGATGCTCAATAAATGTTTGATGGCTGGGAGGGTGGACACAAGAAACAGGGCCTCACAAAAACAGCCAGGATTCGAACCCAGAACCCCCGCCTTCTGGCCATAGCTCTGTCTGCTGCACTCACCCTCTCTGCCAGTCTGTCAGGATGGGTCAAGAGGAAAGAGTTCCCAGCATCTCATCTAGGTTTGGGCAGGGGGTGGGGAGAATGAAAGAAATGCCTTCCATTGCCATCTCCGCCTCAGCTAAGGGATGCCAGGCCTAAGGAGGATCACATGGCATGGGCCCAGACCAAAGGGGACGTGCAATTAGCATATCCTTGATCAGGACGATCCTTGCCTGAGGGAAGCCACCGTGTAGCATGCTGCAGTGGAGCTGAGGCCTCCCTGGACTTGCCAAGGGTCTTCACTTCTGCTGGGTGAAATCCCAGACCCCCACCCCTCCCCTGTCAGCACCCTCTGCGTGATGTGGCCATGAGCTGGACAAGGACTCTGTATAGACCTTGGGCAAGTCCCTGCCCCTGTTTGGCCTCTGGAAGGCCCTTTGCACCTGTACCCTCCAGAGCCACCCACAGCTGTGACCTCCCTGAATTGTTGTCTCCATCACAGGGTGACCGGGGCATGATGGGACCCCCAGGAGCGCCTGGACCCAAGGGGTCAATGGTAAGGAGCAAGTCCATCCCTCTGCCCTCTCCGGTCACAGTCATGGTGGCAGCTCTGCTCTCTGCCGCCTCTGCCTCCTCCAGACATTCAGGATGGTTTGCTCCTTCTCCCTCCGGGAGGCCTGGCTGCTACTCTGTGTCCCTGGGCCAGGGCCGAGCCGGCCGAGGTGGGAGGGACTGAAGGAGGAAGAGACACCTTCCACCACCTAGTCCTTCGTTTTCTTCTCTCTGCGTAGGGTCATCCTGGAACGCCCGGTGGTGTTGGGAACCCTGGAGAGCCTGGACCCCCGGTAAGCAGAGCCTTCGTGTTCCTGAGCTCAAACCCACTGTCAGGTGAGGGTGAGGTGTCCAGGCCTCAGAGCCAGACAGACATGGGTTCACATCCCAGCTCCCCTGCTCCCTCGCTATCTTGCCAGGGCAGATCACTGAACTCTGAGCCTAAATTGTGCTCGGCTGCAAAAATAGAGAAAATAGCTGTGGTCACGGTAGTGTGATGGCACAGTTAAAAGAAACCACGCGGCCAATGTTCACTCATGCCACAGCGGTGTTCATTCCACAGTGATGTTTGTTACGTGGGGGCATCTTGATCATTAGCACCGTTATGGCTCTGTTCAGGTACTCGGGAAATACTGAGATTTGTGCCTGGGGCCTGGCCAGGAGCTGGGATACAGCCATTAACAAGGCAGAAAGCAGTCCCTGTCTGTCCTGGAGGAGCTTCTATTCTGGCGTGAGGGAGAGAGAGAGAACCCAGTAAATAAGAAACTATGGGGAAAGGAGGGAAGAAATGGGAAACGCTGGGGACAAATGGGCTGGGGATCAGAGCCGAGGAGGCAGGGGTCCTGGGCTTCTTGTGATGACTGGGGAAGCCGGAATATTCCTGAGGATCCCAAGGCAGGGAGGGATGGGAGAGGCAGGAGGGCTGGGGGAGGGGGGTGGTAGGAGCACCCAAATCCAGAGGCCCCTTCTACTCCCCCTGGGGTGATGTGGGGGGTAGGGAGGGCTGGCTTTCACCTAGAACACGGACCTTCTGGTCCCTCTGCCTCTGCTGATGGATGATGTGGAGACTGGCAAGGGTACCCACTTCAAGGCCAGGGCTCAGGGGTCCACTCTGGGAGATGGAGGGATGGGCTTCAGACCGGTGGAAAGGGTGTGGGAGGAAGTGTCCAGCCCAGTCAGGACCCCCAGGCAGGGCAGGGGGATAACTTCAGGCTGCCCAGGTCCTTCCAAAGGCCAGATTGAGGGGCTCCCTAGGGTCTTGATGAAGGAGGCCACAGGAGCTTTTGGAGATCTGAACCCAAGGAAAGTGGGCACACACCAGATCTCTGCGCCAATTAGGGAAGCAAGGCCAGCTCAGTTCTCAAACATTTGCGTGCACCTACTGTGTGCGGAGCCTGTGCCCCAACTCTAGGGGTGCAAAATGGTAAGAAACAGCTCTGCTCTTAAGATTCTTGCTGTCTAGTGGGGGTGCCGAGTATAATCGTTCTCTCACCAGATCTTTACTGAGCACCTACTATGTGGCAGGCAGTGCTAGGTGTGAGAAACCTGGCCACAAATGACCATCATCCAAACATGATGACAGACAACTGCGATTTCTGCCTGCCCCCACAGTCCTTTCGATGAGGTAGAAAGCTCTCAGAGTGCAGAGCTGAGGTCAGAAGCCAGCACTCTGGGCCCCCCATGGCATGTTTTCCCCCAGATCATGAGGAGGAGGAAAAGCCCCATTTGGAGGGGCTGCTTGCAGGCTAAGGCACCCAGCTTGGAATCCAGGGCCCAGTCGCCCAACCAAAGGCTACGTCCCACCTCCCTCCCCAGTGTTCACAGGACCTGAGCACCAGGGCCCAGGAAAAACTCCTGGAAACAGAGTGATTCGAACCCCTCAGCGTGGGAGGTGCCCAGGGTCAGAGACGAAGTACAAGGATACAGGGACCATGATCAAATCCTCACTCTGGCACCCCTGGACTTCGGCCTCCCTGGGCCTTCGTCTCCCCATCTGTCCAGTGGGAAGAAGAAAGCCTGGAAAGTAGTTGCTGGGACAAAATGGGAGGCCAGGGGGAGGTGGGCACACAGTGGGGACATCAGGGCAGCACATAGAAGGAAGGTGCTGGCCTCCTCGGAATTCCCTACCTCCGTAGCTCAACTGACCTCCTCCCGCCCCATTTCCTCAGTGCTTCCATCGGTTCAGTGGGTTGGCCCAGACTGAGTGAAATCAGACAGATCCCAAGGTTGCCAGTGACCCTTCACTGCTGCAGTCTGGGGCTATCCCTTGGATCTCGCGGGGCCCCTCCACCAGCCGGCTACCCCTAGTGCCACGGGGGAAGCCGGAGAGCACGGAGGTCAGAAAACCGACTGTAGAATCAGACACATGTGAGTGAAATCCTGGGGCTCCACCTACTAGCGGTGTGCTTGTTGGCAACACCCACGGCTTCCCTGAGCCTCAGTTTCCCCATCTGTAAGCCAGCACAATACGACCTTCATTACGAGATTGTTGTCAGACAAATGATTTAGTTCATGACATAATTGCTCCGCAAACTACCTGCATATACTAAGTGCTTATGAATGGTCTTAGTAGTAATAATTACTACTTATTAGCTACACTAATTACCACGATTATTAATAAGACGATTACTAGTAAAGGGATATTTCTGGCAATATTGTTCCCGTCCAATTGGCATTTTCTCACTTTTCCGGACACTTTAGCACCCATGTTTTTCTGTAGTCCCTGAGATCAGTCAAGATTATACTCCCCGTGGCTGGGGGAGGGGACACAGTCAGGGCCTGAGAGCTCCAGTTTCTGGCCTTCTCCTTTAAGAGAGCTGGTAGCTACTCTTTCCTGGGGACGAGCCAGGTCACTGCGTCTTCTCAGCAGCTCTAGAAGCAGAGGCTCTTCTTATCTAAATTTTTAGTTGGCGAAACTGAGGCCAAAGAGTTTATTTAAGTCAGTTGCCAAACAGACAGAATGAGTAAGTGGCAGAGCCAGGATTTGAACCTCTGTTCCTGGTGGAGCAGTTGGCTGGTGTAAGCACTTGGCTCTACTGCCAAGTCAGAGACTTGGCTCCTGCGATTTCCCAGTGACGCATCGCGTGCCTTCTGCTGTCTGAGCTCCCTTCTCACCCAGTCCTCATGGTCTCCCCCGTCTGGGAGTCGGACCTGCCTCTCTATTGGGCCAAGCTGGTTTCACACCCTGCTTGCTCTGCCGGCCAGGGGCCAGGTTGGGACCCAGCCCCTCACATTAGTTCTTCAGCAGCAGCCGCCGGAGGGTCCGCACCCTTCGAGGCCATAGGGAGAGAGAGATGGGAGCTGGAGGAGTTTTTGCTGAGGCCACAGACGGAGCTGGGGCTCTCTGGTATTTGGAGGGGCCTGAGGCCACCCCCTCTTCCTTGTAAAAGGAGCACGCCAGTCTGAGACTGGCCGCTGAACTGCTCTATCCTTTTATCCCCATTTTTCAGTTTATGAAACTGAGGCCAAAGAGTTTAAGTCACTTGTCAAAGCGACAGAATAAGTAAGTGGCAGAGCTGGGATTTGCACGTAGCTGTGGAGGGGTCCTGGCTGGCCATAGGGTGCAGTTGCTTCCTGATGGGTATAGCTGGGGCTGGACCCTGGGAAGAGAAATTGGGCAGTGAGACTGCCTGCTCCCTCTCTTTGCCTCCTTTCTCTCCCTCCCGACCTTCTTCTGTTCTCTTCTGTTGTTTGTGTATTCATCATTCCTTCAACAGATTGCTAACTCCATGCCATAGGCCTGTGCAGGGCCAGGTGCTAGGAACAAAGCCAGCCCTGTTGTCTGTCCCTCCTCCCTGTCTCTGTCTCCCGTGCGCCTCTTCTTGTCATTCCAACGTCGAACCAAGATAACTGGCATCCTCCTCAGGACAGTGCCCTTCTCTTTGCACCCCTTCACTACCTCCTTCTCTACCCAGCCTCCCCCACCCTTCCCCACCCTTGACCTGCCTCCCCCCCCCGCCCCCCCCCTCGTGCAACCCTCCATTCCCCCTCCCTCACCTCGGGGCTGTGGTCTGGTTCTTCCTCCTTTCCCCCCAGGGCTCTCTCTAGGCTTTCAGGGAGCTCTCAGGTGATAGTTGGGGTCAGGTTGGGGACAGAACTTGGGTTGCCACATTCTCCTTGCCGATAAGGGGAGAAAGAGGAAATGGGCCCTGACTGGTAGCTCAATGGTTAGAGCATCAGCCCATGGATCAGGGGTTTGATTCCTGGTCAAGGGCTCATACCTCGGCTGCAGGTTTGCTCCCTGCCCCCTATCGGGCATGTGGGGGGAGGCAACCCATCCATGTTTCTCTCTCTCTCCCTCCTTTCCACACTCTCTCCGAAAAGCAATGGAAAAAATACCCTTGGGTGAGGATTAACAACAACAAAAAAGAGGAAATGGGAATTTAAGCAGAGCCTTTTTCCAGAAATGTCATGTAGCTTCTGCTTGTTGATTTTGAGATAAGGAAGGAAATGCTCGTGCAGGGAGGCCTCTCGGAGGAGAGGAAGGGTCGAGGCCCAGGAACCAGGCGGCGTCCTGCTCAGGGTTGCAGCTTCTCCTCTGCTTCTCCTAGCGGGACAGATTCTCCCACGGGACCACAGCCTTTAACCTGAAGGCTGCGGAGCCTGGGCAGGGGCTGCTCCCGAGGCCAGGCTTTGCCCCTTGCTGCTCACCCGCAGTGCCAGACTCACTCCCTGACAAAGGGCTTCTCCAAACTCTTCTCCCCACAGGGTCCTCCAGGATCTCAAGGCCCGCTGGGCATGAGGGGAGCCAAGGGACGCCGGGTAAGTGAGGTCCCGGGAGCTGGCACTGGTCCCCTGCTGGGGAGACCACCTCCTGTACCTTGCCCCCCGCCCTGTGCTGAGGTCTTTGACTTTCCCAGCACCAGGCAGGGTTCCAGGCTCACTGTGGGACCCCACCCATTGTCCAACCCATTTCTGAGCACCAGGCCTTGCCATCCAGTGGGCACAGATGGGCTCTGTGGTAGCAATGCTTTGTGCGTTCATTTGTTCGTTCAACCACCTTTTATGTACACCTGCCCTGTGCCGGCCCCTGAGACTAGGTCAGGCATGACACCTGCTTGCCTTTTGATTCAGTCACGTTGGTCAAACAGCCAGTTTAGGGTCATTAGCGTGTAGTTGGCGGAAGCATGGGGCAGCTTGGGAGCCTGGAGGAGGCACCTCACCTGGACAGGGTACCAGGGAAGCTTCAGGGAGAGGGCAGTGCTTGAGCTGGTGCCAGATTCCAGGCTGAGGGAAAGCCCACAGGCAAGAGAATGGTGGCATGTTTAGGGATCCCCAACAGAGGGACAGGGGAAAAGGATGGGACCAAGAATTAGCAGATGCCAGGCCAAGTAGGGCCTCAAACACCAGAGCTAGGCTTATGGGCTATGCTCCAAGGATAGTGGGGAGCCATAGGGAGTTTTAAGCAAGGGCCAGTCTGATTACGGTAGCCAGAGATAATCACTAGTACTTCCTATGTGCCAGACATACATTAAATCATTTAATCTTCAGTGCTACCCGATCAAGTAGGTGTTATTCTTAATTCCATTTTACAGACAAGGAAACTAAAGCGCAGAGAGGTTAAGTTCACTTGCCTCAGGGTGCAGAGCTAGAAAGTGGCAGAGCTGGGATTTGAACCCAGTGGCTATGGCTCTTTTGCACACTGAATGCAGCCTGACTTTCAGTCACGCAGGGAGGGCTGATGGAGTGCTTTCCCATACCCACTGGTGTCCAGGTGCCAGGCCATGCAGCCTGTCAAAAGGAAACGAGATGGCGCAGGTAGTGCAGGCAGCCCGGGCCTGCTATCCACGCGCCATACCGGGGACCGGTGATGATTATGCTTCCCTTGGCTGAATTTCAAGTGGTTTTAAATTTTCCCCTGAACCAGATGGCCTGAGCAGTCAGTCTAGGAAAGGGGAGATTAAGAGGCATTCCTCGGGCCGGCAGGGCCCCTCCCAGCAGCATGTCCTGGGTCTCTGCACGTGGACCGAGGCCCATTGACAGCCACCTGACCTGTGTACCTTGCCTCCTGGAGGCCACCTCCTGGAGGCCACCATAGCTGAAGGCTGAGCTACACTGGCCCAGGCCCTGCCCCCTCCCTCCGGATGAAGACTCAGGCCCCCTCAGCTCACTGCGCTCCCCCAGCCCTCTGCAGCACCCCTCCCCAGCAGTGGCTGGAAGAATGCATCTCCTGCTTGAGGAAGCCCAGGCTCCCAGCCACATCAAAGTCTCTGCCTGGGAGGGGAACTTCAGGAACTCCAGTCCCTTCCCCCGCTGGGTTTGGCAGGAATGCGAAACCTGGGGGATCTGACAAGATTCAAAGTCAAACCATTTAAATGTACATCGAAAGGTTTATATAATTCTAACGTGGGTAAAACAGCCTCTGTCTTATGTGTGACATAGAAGAATGACTCATTTATTCTAAAAACACCTAAGAGCAAAGAGAAGGCACTTTTTAACAGTGAATCAGCAAATCCTGGCCTATTATCTATTTCTAATCTAAAGTCTCATCTTTTCATAGGTGCCTCAAGCCTCTCTTCTGAGGAGCATTTTTGTAAAAAATAGTTTATAAAAAAAACCCTGTGGGATCTGCCCCCTGTGTCCCCTGCCTAACAGGCCACTGTTGCCCACTTCACAGATGGGATAGTTGAGGAGGTGGGGGACCTAGAGAGGCACCCACTGTGCTGCTAAAAAGCTCAGTTCTGAGCAGCTCCCATCCCCGGCCCCTACCTATGGCTCCAGGTTGGCTCTGGGACCTTGGCAAGGCCTTGCTGCTCTCGGGGCCTCAGTTTCCCCATATGTGCCATGGAGAATGGACTTGGAGGTTTGCAAGGCCCTGCTGCTTCCCTGCCCATGTGCAGATGGGCCCTGCTGCCCACCCCAGTCCTCCACCCTCCTGCCCTGGGAAACATGACCGCTAAGGGGTTGAGGCCAGAGGCAGGATGAGGCCCCAGACACTCTGTTCTTGGTGGAATTGCTGACGGAGTTTGGGTCCACGGGGCCCCAGTTGAAAGAGCAGAGGCTCTGGGGTCAGACAGGGAGGTATAGGGGCAAGTCTCAGTCTTCCCAGTTATCAGCTCTGGGACCTCAGTCCCGTGTCTTAACCTCTCTAAGGTGTGGTGGGTGATGTTAGGAGCAAGTTGTAAGGAGCCAGAATTGGAACTCAAGTCAGCTGGATGCCCACTTTTACTCTCCACTACCAGTCACTGTTGATCAGTGTGGGAGTGAGCGCCCCATCACAGGAGTGTGCAGGTCTGGCCTCCAGGAGCCTGCCAGGAAGCTGCCTGCGGGGGCAGAGTGCTAGGAGAAGACAATGGCAGACTCCACTCTCCCTCCACACATCCACTTTGAGGGAGTTGGGAGGCGCCTGAGATTCAGGAGCTCTGCTCCGGTGAGTGGGGCTTAGAGGCCAGCAGACCTGAATCCTGACTTCCCCTCTGTGGGCCTCCGCTTTTCCCTCTGTAAAATGGGTAGCAGCAGAACCGACCGTGGGGATTCATCAGCGCCTCACACAGGTCAGCTCCTGGCAGGCAGCAGTGTGTAGAATGTGCCTGGCACTTATTCATTCCCTCTCTATCATCCATCCCTTTCACACAAGAGCTGCGATTGGCCAGCTTTTCTGTCCCAGGCAGGGGCTCCTCCCCACCAAGCCCCAGCTGTGACTTCAAACATCTTCCTGGGAAGTGACTCCCAGAGAACAGACATGTGGCTTCGATAGAATCCCGGGCCTGCCTCCAGTGGGGGGGAGGTGGGGGTCAGTCATGCTCATTTGGGGAGGGAGGGTCAGGACTGGGGACCTGTAGGACACAGGACAAACTGCAGAGTGGCCAGAGCAAGGGTGCGGGTGTGAGCTGCACAGTGAAGCTGGGGGCGGGGAGGGCGGCAGGGGCCCATTGCCTCCTTCTCCCTCCAGACAGGAAGCTTGGTCCTCTTTCTCCCGAGCCAGCCCCAGCTCTGGAGCTCTCTGGTGCTCTCAGGGGATAGCAGAGTCCCCTGGGGAACAGGGGTTTTAGACGGTGTCTTCTCTAACACCCTGCCCCAGTGCAGAGCCTTCCTGGGAGGCTCTTCGAGGCCCTGACTTGCACACCTGCAGTGATGGGGAGCTCACTCTCACACTGATACACAGTGACAGATGGTGGTGGGCAAAATGGGCAACTGGCTGACTTGGGTTCAAAGTCTAGCTCTTCTACTTCCCAGCTGTGTGACCAAGGCTGTTTCCTTACTAGTGAAATGAAGACAGCAGCTCTCACTACCATGGCTGCAACTGCTATTGTTGTTACTATTATTACAGATCACACAACCTGTCTCCCAGAAAGGCTTCGCTTCCTAGGATAAGCAGGGTGCTGTGTGGTTCAGGCCCAGCCCTCAGCACTTCTGAGCCTCTGCTCCACTCCCAGAGCTCTCCCTTTCCAGGGGGGTTTATGCCTCAACGAGAGACAGGCCAACAGCCGGAAGATATCTCTCAGAAAGGTCCAGATGCCCACCCTTCTGTCCAGCCTCTGTCCGGGCTTCCATGACCCAGGATGCCCCACCCCAATCTGGCTTCATCTCCACTGAAGCCTTCTCCACGAGTCAGGTTAACACATGGTCTGGCAGTGTCCACCTGACGCTGAGGCCCAGAGAGGGAAAAGGGCTTTCCTGGGGTTGCACAGCAAGCTGGTAGCAAAACCAGAACTTGCACCACACACCCCGTAATCAAACGTTGTCTTGCACCTGTGAAAACTCCCAGCCAGCTCTCCACAGCAGTATATAAGCTGTCTGTTCTGAGGAAGGGACTGTATGCAGATTCACTGAGCCATCCCTCTGTGCCCTGACCCTTGGGAGCCTGCCGCTTCCTCTGGCAGAACCAGGTTTTATTGAGCACTTACTATATAGACCGCCTGCTGAGCTGCCTGTGGGCATTACTCCTGCCTTGCAGCACAGGTTTCTCATCCCCATTTCTGAGATGAGAAAACTGAGGCTGAGCGAGGAGCAGCCCTTTGTCTCTAAGACACAACATTTCCTGAGCAACACTGTGTGGAGCACTGGACCCCACTGGGCTCTAAGCCTGGAGACGCGGGGAACAACGGCTCCCAGCCAAACCACCCAGCTGCACTCCCCCCCCCCCCACCACCACCACCCCGTGACCTCCCACTCCAGTTCATTTGGCCCGTGAGACACTATCTCAGGCTGTGGCGTGGAGCCGAAGCATCCGGAACGCCGGGCAGCTGATAAGAGGAATCGTCACTTTTTCCAGCTCAGTTAGTAATTGAAAATTTCCTTGTTCCGTTTTTAAGTAATTTCTTCTTGTTCGGTTTTCTCATCTCTCACCCTCCCTCCACCCAGACACTTCCCCAGCCTTGTTTTGTGGCCAGTCCCCAAGCTCCCAGGCTGGTGGGCCAGCCTCCTTCATAGGGTCCTCTGTGTGTCCCCTACACAGCCTCTCTGACCCCTGCAGAACAGATACCACATGGGGACCTTTTCCAGGGGACCCCCTCCCATCTGTGTCCCAACCCATGGAGGGGGGACACGGGCAGTGGGTGGCATCCTGGAAGGGATACCAGTTGCTAATGTGCTAAGGGACCTTAGACAAGTCACTTTCCCTTGGCCTCAGTGTTCCCATCTGTGCAGTAGGTGCAAGGGGGAATTCCGCCTGCTCTCAAAAGACCAAGAATTTTGTCTCGAGGCTCAGCCCTGAACCCAGAACTCCAGGGAACAACCGCCTGCCCCCTGTCCTATTCATGCCCTTCCGCATGCGAGCTAGGCCACATTAGCTTGTGCTTCTGGCTGGGGAGGGAGCTGCCAGGTCCTTCTCTGTCAGTTTCCTCAAGGACTGGTTCATTTGTTTATGCCCAAGTGCACTCTGGGAAAAGCATGAGACAGCAGTCTGAAGACCTGGCTGTGGAGACGTGGCCATGTGTTTCTCGGCTCTGGCCCTCAGCCTCCACGTCTGTGAAATGGGTTGGCTGGCTGACCACCCAAGGTCTCCTTAAAGGGTTTAAATGTACCACCAAGCCCATTCTGGAATGGCAAGGCCTCTAGCTGAGTCCACCCAGGCGAGCCCTCCGCAGAGCCCTCTCTGCAGGCACACGGCACAGGGGTCGCCCACCTCAGGGTGGGAGTGAACGGGAAATGGGAGGAGGAGGGCACCTCAGGTTCCAGCAGTGAAAAGCCCAAGGCTCTAGGCAGCCCCACCCTCCTGGTTCCCAGCCCGAGGGAGACCCCTGCTGTCCACTGCTAGCCCCTTTTCCCTATTGCAGGGCCCCCGAGGACCAGATGGACCAGCTGGGGAGCAGGGGTCCCGGGGTCTGAAGGTACGAACCCCCATGGCCTTCCCTTCCTCTCACCTCCAGGAACCTGAGTTCACACCCTCCTCAGCACCAGAACCCTTGGGGACAGCCGGGGGCCCCTGAGAGGCTGTGGGTCGTTCCCGAGAGCTATCCGGCCACTCCTCCAGCCCCCTCTCCCCAGCGCTGGCACGGGTCAGGGGAATGGAGAAGGAGCTTTGAGGCTGAGAGTGAGAGTGAGAAAGCATGTGAATGAGAGAGAGTGCAGAAGCATGTGAGTGACGAGTCACATGTGGCCTCTGGCCACTTCCCTTAGGACCCCAAACCTGAGAGCCCAGGATGCTTCTGTTCCCTTCAGGAGCACCTGGTCCTTAGTTCTGGACCCAGGCACCTACAGCAAGCCAATCCCCTTAGTGTCCCCACCTGCACCCTGGGAGTGGGGTGGATCCCTGGGAGGGAATGCGGGTCCCTCCTCTGGGAAGGGCCTCCCAGTGCCCTCTCCACCTCCGAGTGCTTTGCTTCCCGCAGGGCCCCCCAGGACCGCAGGGCAGACTGGGCCAGCCTGGGCAGCAGGTACGTCAGGCCGCGGCAGCCAGCCCCCTCCCCGCTCCCTGCTTTGTGACACGTGCCTTTAATGAAACCAAATATGCTTCCAGGGTGCAGCTGGTGAGCGAGGGCACTTGGGCGCACGAGGCTTTCCTGTAAGTATCACCAGTTCTGGAAACTTCACAGGCTGTGCGGGAGGAGAGTAGCCCCTTTAGCCAAGTTCCCATCCTGCTGCGGAAGCTCCCAAGGTTCTAGGTGCCCCCTCCCTGCCCTGCAGACCCTCCAGCCTGCCTTCCCCTGGGGCTCGGTGTCCCCATCCGTCACCCAGCAGAGAGTGGGGGTAGGACCCTCATAAGCTGTGATGGCTTGACTGAGGCAAGGGGACAGGCAGGGAAGAGAAGGCCACCGAGAGACTGAAGTCACCTTTGCTTGTCTCTGCAGGGCATCCCCGGCCCCTCGGGCCCGCCAGGCACCAAGGGCCTCCCAGGAGAACCAGTAAGTGCCCTTCCCTCCCCGATCCGCATCCCTGCTCAGGCAGGTGGCATGGGCCAGGGGTCACACTGGAGAGAAGTCGGAGAGGGACAGTGCTGGGCTGACGGGGCAGCCTCGGTTGGTGGAGAGAGCACTGGCTGGGGACCTCGGGGGGCTCTGGGTGGGGTCTAAGCCTCCAGTCTCTGTTTTCTTGCTAGCAACATGGGAATAATGGCTCCTCATGCCTTTGCCATCCTGTCGTAAAGATGACAGGAGAAAATGTGTGCAGAGTGCTCAGCACAGTGAAAAGCCAAAGGAGGCCGGGAGGGCGGGGTTAAACTAACAAGCTGCCTGGGAACTGCAGAGCCCAGTGCGGCTGGAGGAGGAGAGCCAGACAGGGGGTGAGGGGGAAGGGGAGGAGGAGGGACAGCCAGAGTGTCTGGGACTCATGAGGAGGCTGTGCAGGGGTGCTGCTGGGATGGAGGGGAGAGGACAGAGCCTCCAGGGGCTCAGGAGGAAGAGTCCCCACTGGGGCAGGGGGAGCACAGGTGTCTCCTGTCCCCCAGGCCACACTGCAACCCCACATCTTGAGGGCCAAACAGATGCCCTTTTGAACGGTGAGTGAGTTGGCCAGGGCCTGGGTGGGGGTTTCCAGAAGTGGATCTGAGGTGGAAGGGCATCCAGACAGAGGGAACAGAGTGCGCAAGGCCCCAGAGCTGGAAGGTTTCTGAGCAGGGAGGGCACCCTGGGCTTCAGACAGGTGAACAGGAGTGTGCAGATGGATGGGAGGGGGTGCACTGGAGACATCTGGACCCTCAGTGTTGGTCCATGGTGGGGCGTGGGCTGCAAAGTTGCAAGTTTTGTGGGTGCTCACCCTCACCCACTCCTCCAGACTGCGTTATCAAGCCTCCGATCCCAAAGGGCCCAGGCTGGCTTCTCCCAACTCTCTGTGTGTCTGTCTATCTGTCTTCTAGGGCCCTCAGGGACCCCAAGGACCAATTGGCCCTCCAGGAGAGATGGGACCCAAGGTGAGTGCTGAGGGACCCTTTTTGTCCCATGATGCTGCTAAGGAGGTGTCAGCCCCTCCAAGCCTACCTCCTTAGGGGTCGCTGCAGAGACTGAAGGGTAGGACCCTGGCAGAGGGCAGGTGCCCTCTAATGGCATCCATCGGGTGCGGAGCTGGACTCCCGGGGACAGTGGGTGGGATGCAGGGTGCCAAGACACTTGTGGTGTGGGGGTTGGCAATGCCTCTTTTTGGCACCAGGGAAAGCTGCGGTGCCCCACCCCCACCCTGCTTAGGTTTGACTGCAGAGCCAGCCTTATTAAGGTCATGCAGCAGGAGCTCAGAAGGAGCCTTAGACACCCCTGCCTTATCCAGAGGAGAAGACTGAGTCCCAGGGTTTATGCGAGGGCTGCAGCCATGCCAATGGCGATAACTTAGGGCCACTTCCCGCCCCTGTCCTCCTGGCCGGCTGCAGCGAGTAGGGCTGGAATCACTCAGCACTGAGCACAGCAGTTGCTGGCTTCCTCCCCTGGCCTTATGTGAATCATGAAATTTTCCTCCTCGTGCTTGCCAAGGGGCTCCTAATGTGGTAAACCACACTCTTGGAGAGGGAGAGGCCTCAGCATCCTCTGGGTAGCCCCAGCTCAGCGGCCTGAGCCCAATCACCTCCATTCCCCCAGTCCCTGCTCCAAGCTCCCAGACCCCTCTGCCTCTCACGCTGTGTGACATTCGGTGCGTCCCTTGCCCTCTCTGAGCCTCCTTCGGTATCGCCTCCCTTACAGCCAGAGGGAGGTGTGGCCCTTTCCTCTAGAAGGGACCAATAGCATTTTCTTGCAGGGGCCGCCGGGGCCAGTGGGAGAACCGGGCCTTCCCGGGGAAGCTGGGATGAAGGTGAGGAGGAATGAAAGAGCAAAATGACTCGTGGAAACCAGCTTCCAATCGGTAGCCACGTCCTTCCCACCGAAGAGAAATGGACCTTTCTTGTGCTCAGGATAATGGGTTCTCCATGCACCTGGCGGGGCATTGGGCCTGGCCATGACCACGGCAGAGGGCCCAGTCGGCCCAGAGCCCCCGCCCTGCAGAGTTTTCTCTGGTACCTGCCCCTACGCCCTCGGTGGGGCGGCCCTGCCTCCTGGCCCCTGATACCTTCTGCATTTCAGCACTGATGCTCCTCATCACCTGCTGGGAAATAAGCGCCCATGGATACCTAGGCTCCGGGGAGAGCTGCCTCCCCGCTCCATTGTTGGAAGAGGACGCTGCCCCTCAGCGGGGCCCCCAGCTGAGGAGCCATGCGATGCTGGTGGCCTGAGGGCATTGTGGAGGCAGGGCCTGGGGGAGTCCTCCAGCGACTGTGGGACCCCCATCTGTGCTTGCATCTCCCAGCCATTCAGAGGGAGTCGGACCAGGCCTGGGACTGTCCGTCTTAGCTCGAAAAATGCAGAAAACCACCCCGTCAATCAAACGGATAGGTGTGGGACCGTTCGGGTAGGGCTGAGGGCTCAGAGTTGGCTTCCTCCTTGTACCCCAGACACCAGCAGGGAGAGAGTTATAGGCAGGGAGCTTGGAAATCACCGCAGGAGACAGACCCTTTTGGGGTCCCTTGGAGGAGGTGACACTGACTCTGGCTTATTTAGAGCCTCTTCCTTGTTGGGGTACTTTTCAAGGCTCTGCGGGAGAGTATACGTGGTGGCCAGCCAGAGTTGCCACCTCCGAGCTGTTACTCCCTGGAGCCAGACTACCTGAACTGTTCCTTCTTAGCCATGAATGCGGGCTGGTTACTTCCCCCCGGGGCCCCTCAGTGTCTTCACTTACAAAAAGGAGATACCGTTCCTGGTAGCTGTCCTGCGAATTCAATGAGTGAAATAAAAATGTACCGCTGACCTTGAACAACGCAGGTTGGAACTGCACATGTTCATTCACAGGAGGACTTTCTCAATGGACCGGTGCAGGTGAAACCTGTGTTGTCCAAGGGTCAAATCCGAGGGTGGGGATCCCAAGCGACTCTAGTTACATGCAGATCTTCCACTGTGCCCCTAACCCGAGCCTTGTTAAAGGGCCCATTGCACTTAGAACAGCGCCGTAGAAGTGTGAGCTGTGGTGATGAGGGGGATGGGGGGTGGCCAGGGCTTGCTGCCACAAGGGCTCTGGTTGGTGTGATTCAGTTTCTTGTTAGTTCTTGGGAATAAGGAGCCCCACTCCCAATCCGAGCTAGTGAGGGCTGGGGCTGGCCCTACCCAACCACATGGAGTTGTGTCTGGTTTCTCCCTAGGGTGACCTTGGGCCTCTGGGCACCCCTGGGGAGCAAGGCCTCATTGGGCAGCGGGTAAGTTGAAGCAAATTGGGGTGAGGGAGGGCTTTGCTCAGCCTCCCTGAGCCTGTTTCCTCACTTGCAGAAATAGATCATGAATCTCTACAGCCTCCGTCAGTCTCTCTTGGTGGGTCAGTGTTTCCACGGTGTAGAGGTGGGCTTCCAAGAAAAGCATTCTGTGGTCAACATGTCTGGGACTCACTGCAGGCTCAGTGTTCCCTCGTACATATTAGCAGTAACATTTTCAAGGCTCTGAGAAGGCCTGCAACCAAGAAATTGGTTTCTTTCTTATTAATCCGGGTCTGGGTATCATGCCCAAACTTGCTGGCAAGAAAGCCTGAGGGCTGGCCTCACTTTCCTCATCTGAGAAATGGGATTCCACCAAGGGTTCCGTGAGGACTCACTCCAATTCCAGGAATAGTATTTCCACCAATTACCATCTGTGGGTGCTCATCATTTTCACATGAGAAAACAGACTCCTAAGAGGGCTGAGTAGTTCGCTTGTGGTCCAACCGTCAATGATTGGGAAGTCCAGTGGGACCACTGAGGTCTGCCTGACGTCAAAGCCTTTCTCAACCACTAGGCCGCATTGCCTCCCGGTCTAGCCAGCCAACCAGGATGGCTCTGTGACCAGCAATTTCTAACTTGAGACCTCATGCAGCCTCCACCCCAGCCCACTCTGCAGATAGCAGGCTGTGCTTGGGGTCTGCCTCTCCTTTCTTGGAACTGAGTGGGTGCCTCAGCCCCCACTGTGTGTGTGCCAGGCCTCACTGCCCGGAGATCAGGGGTTGAGGGTCCTGCTCCAAGGAGGGGGAGAAAGGAAAAGCACATGGGGCCCCTCCCCGGTAATGTCGCCTCGTCTTTTCCCACCACGCTTCCCAGGGAGAGCCGGGCCTCGAAGGTGACAGTGGTCCTGCAGGGCCCGACGGGCTGAAGGTAAGTGTCCTTTGGTGCAGGGGGGTGTCTCGGGGGGGGGGTGTCTCTCTTGGAACTGCCCCGCCCTCTCCTCCCACTACCCTCCCATCTAGTCCCTAAGTTTTCTCCCAGAAACACCATGTTCTCCTAAAGCCCTGAGAGCAGACCTCAGGCTGTTCCCATTGAGAGTGGGTGAGGGTGAGCCCTGTCCAGAGCCCAACCCCCACCCTGCTCAGGTGGGTTTGAGGACCACCCCCACCCTCTACTCCTCCCCACTTCCCTTCTCCTCAAAAGTGCAGCTTCTCTTGGCTAAGGGTGGTACCTGAACACCAGCAGCTTTGGCATCAATTATCTTCCAAACATCCTAAAAGATCAGGAAAATCATCATCACCCCCCATGATCTGTAAGCCACTACCTGTGGAGGACTAGTCACGCATGTACCAGGTACTCTGCTAAGTCCTCTACATGGACCACCTTGATCAACACTATGGGCTAAGTTCTGTATTTAGATAAACAGAGAGATGAAGAGAGATTAGCCAGCTTACCCAAGCACACACAGCTGATAATTAGCACAGCCAAGACCCAAGCCTTGGCTTGCTCTCTGCACCGTGTACCCTCCCTAAAGGGGAAGAGACTGAGGCTCAGAGGGTGGTAGAGGTGCATTCGTCCAGTGTCTATTGCTGCGAGAGAAGGATCCAAAATTCAAACCCGGGGCTCATAGGCATCAAAGCCTGTGGGCCTACCTCAGACCTGCCATGCCATCTGTCAGCCGCCGCAGGGGCTAGAACCTTAAGGAGGTGCTGGTGCTGCTCTCTGGTACCAGCCCTACCTCCCACTCAGGCCTGTCTCTGGCCTCCATCCTTGACCCAAGAGTGAGCTTTCCCCAGTGCTGACCTGTAACACTGTGAGTCTCCCCGACCCCCACAGCCCCGGCTCCCACATGCCATGTCCCGGGGTTCCCTCTGTCATCCATTCTACATGTGAGCTCAGATGAGCACCCCTCTTCTCTGGGCCTCAATTCCCCCATCCCTACACCTCCACCCCCATTCCCTGTCCCCACAGTAGCTCTGGTCCAGAGCTTCCCCCTCTCCCAGGATGCCTCAGGGACAGGCCCCTACTGGTTCCATCTACCTGCCCTATATTCATCTTGCAAGGGCAAGAGCGCCCCCTGTCTGCCTCCCTTGCACCTCGGGTGTAAACCAGAGCATCCCACAGCCCCTCCACACCTGGGGCCAAGTGCCTGTTCCCTGTTTGGTAATGTTGAAGAACATTCTGGCTAAAATGCGTTGTGTACCCACCCACCGTGTGCTTGTACCACCTGCCTTCAGAGCTTTATGTGAATGAACACATGTAATCCTCCCAGCGGCCCTGGGAGCCAGACCTCTTAGCATCCCCAGGGCACCGGTGAGAAAACAGGCAGGACACCGAGGCTTCCAGTTCTGGGCAGCCACCTTCTGCTCCTTGGAATCGTGGCTGAGGTGGGTTGGGAGGGGGTCCCAGGTCTGGTGCCTCACAGTCTTTCCAGCACCTGCCGTGGCTCCTCAGCCCGGGCTGCTTCCTCTGTCACCCCCTCACAGCCCGTCCACCTCAGTCCCTGGGCCAGAGGAGCCACACCCACGTGCAGTGTCCTCCCGGGTCCTCGCTTGAATCCCAGGAGAGAACCCGTTTTCTCTGTGGCGCTGGTTGACAATCACCGTTTTCCCTTTGGTGTTGGTTGACAATCACCGTCACGGTGCAAACAACCCGTGGGAGGTGCACGGCACTTCACGGTGAATAGCGAGCTGACAGCCAGCCCGTCGATGGTGCTGAGGACGGCAGCGGTGACTCTTAGTCACAGCAAGCCTTTATCCGGCTCATGCGTCATTTACAAACCAGGGGGCTTGCCCAGGGTCACACAGCTGCTGAGAAGTGGCCGCAAGGTTGGACTGCAGGCAGCGTAACCCCAGAGGTGAGGGAGGTCTTGTCCCCCGGGCACTGAGCCTTGGCATCAGAAGGAACCAGTACCCTGGTGCTCGCCAGTGCCCTGCCACTGACTGGCATGTGGTTTTGGGAAGTCTGCCTCCCTCTGGGCCTCAGTTTCCTCATCTGTAAGTGGAGCAAGTTGACTGGGCAACTTGTAAGGCTCTTCGGCGCATTGGCAGATGTCCTAGAACTGTGGGATTCTCCAGCACCCCAGAGCCCATTCTGCGTGGGATCCACAAGGACTTCCCCCCACCCCCGCTCCGCCCGCCCAGCTGTGTGAGAGCCCAGATGTGGTGGGGTGGGAGCTCTCTGGAGCCAGAGCCCTTGCAGGGCCTGGGCCAAGGCCCTAGGCTGAAAACCAGCTCAGCCACCGGAGCAGGCTATCTGCCTCTCAGAGCCCAGAGAGCGGGTGGCCAAGGACCACAGGCCAGAAGGGGAATCCTGGAGCCAGGGGGGTCTGCAGGAGAGTCATCAGGCCAGCCCCTGTCTCCACGCCAGGCCCTGCTTGGGATCTGGGAATCTCAGTGGGAAGGAACCTCAGACAGCAATCTGCCTCTCTCTTTCCTGGCGCCCAGGTCTGCTCCGTGCTGGCCCACACAATAGCTTGGAGTCTCCCTCCCTCATCTGTGTCATCTCTGGACCCCTCTCCACTGGGAAGTCCTGACCCTGCTGAGCTAGAGACTGCCCCAGCAACCCCCCACACCAGCCTCCTGCACCCAGAGGGGCCTGCAGTGTGTGCTCTCCGCGGCCCCGTTTCCAGGCTCCGGCTTCATGCCCTCTGCACCCGCTCTTTCTCCAGGATGCACACCAGTTTATCTGAGTCCCTCGTAAAGTGTGGCGTCAGGAAGCAAAACTGGCAAAGACACTGCTTCTCTCAGCCCGCTCCCCACCCACCCTTCCTCGCACCTGTGACGTCATACCCTCTCCCTGTGGTCTCTCGATAGTCACAGATGAGCCACCTTCAGACCGGCCACAGGTCCCAGCGGGCCTGCCAGCCCCCATGGAGGCAGCGTTCTGCGGCCACTGCTTAGGCTGCACCCCTGGCACCTACTCTGCCCATGGGGCCAAGGGCAACAGCCCATGCCCCCTTCTGGCACAGACACAGCAGGACATGGGCGGTGCGATTCTGTATAAGTGCTAGCTGCCATCCACTCGCCAGAGGGAGTGTTCTGGGCCAGGGAGAATGAGAGCCACACAGAGCAGACAGCAATGGGAAAACATACTCCCAGTAGAGGAAGATATTAACAAAAGAACTGTGGAACCGTGCAGTCTCATTGGACTGTGCCTTTAAAGCTTAGCTCATTGCTACCTGCTGTGTAATCTTGGAACCACTGTTTCGCTGCTCTGAGATGGGCTCATAGCCATCACAACCATCACCTCTTCTTACGCATGTTGTAAACTGTTTGCACGTGAACAAAGGTCGAAAATGCAACTCAGAGAAATGGGGAAGTTCTGAGAATCAGAATCGGGTGAATTTTTTTTCCTTTTGTAAACATTTATTTCAGCTTTTTGTGATTCTCATCTCCCTCCACCACCCCCACCCCACCCCGTGTGCCTACGTTGGAGAGAGAGCCCTAGTCTCCCAAGCCTGGCCCCTTCCTGTGAACTTCATGGGGACGGGGGCCGGGGCAGGGGGGGGGCATGGTCAGGATCTTCTCTTTCCCGAGCCACCCCCTCCCGGGCCCAGGTACGGACACTAGCAATCGCCATGTCAGGAATGTTCCCTGTGCCACGGGGCTGTGCCAGCACAACCCTTTGACAGCTCAGGGAACGACAGAGAATGCAGAAGCTAGTCAGCTGTGGACGTCTGAGTGAGCCCTGAGGTTTGGGCCCCCTGTTGGGCTTGATGACTAATTTATTCTTTCTCTCTCTCTTCTCCTCATACCCTTCCCACCCAGGGGGACAGGGGTGACCCAGGGCCTGACGGTGAGCGTGGTGAGAAGGGCCAGGAGGGACTGATGGGCGAAGATGGCCCCCCTGGCCCGCCTGGCATCACTGGCGTCCGGGTGAGTGTACATGGCTGTGTGCCACACGGAGGGCTCCTGGGGGCAAATGACATTCGTGCCTATTTCAGGCAGTTAAGCGGGGGAGGCCTTTTGGCAGCCGCCACCTCAGGGTCTTCTGCTGTGGTCCTCCCTCTCCTGCCTAAACCTCCCATGGCTCCCCAGTACCGTCAGAGTAATATCACTCCCCTTAGCATGAACCCTACACAAACCTGCCCCCTTCCACCCTCCTGACCACATCCTGCCCAACTCCCCCTCCCCCCACCAGCCACACTGAATTTAATCAGGAGGGCGCTGGCCCGGTTCTCCATCAGGAACTTGCTGTGTGACCTCCCACACACCCTTGCCCTCCTTGGGTCCTACCCTGGAATGATGAGGGATTTGGAAGGAATGTGTGCTGAGATCACTTTGAGTCCCTACATTCCAGGGGCCCTTTTTTAGGGAGCTTTTGGGTATCCCAACTGTGGAAAGGGCAAAAGTGTGCGGCAGAAATAGCCCCGGACCCAAAGTCCAAAGGTTAAGATCTGGCTCATGACCTTGATCTCACTCTCTGCATGACCTTGAACAGTTCACGGCCTCTCTTGGAGCCTTGGTTTTCTCACTGATGAAGAGAAAACTTAGGATAGGAAAGCGCTTTCTAAAATTCAGCAGGAATATAAAAGATTGCCTTTATGAATTTGGGAAAGGAAATGACTAGAACCTGGTGGTGGTGGTGATGGTGATGGTGGTGGTGAGGTTATAGTGGTGATGATGATGATGATAGTGGTGATAATGGTGGTGGTGGTGGTGGTGGTGGTGGTAGTGGTGGTGGTGGTGGTGGTGATGGGTGGTGATGAGATTATAGTGGTGGTGATAATGATGATGATAGTGGTAGTGATAGTGTGATGATGGTGGTAGTGATGATGGTGGTGGTGGTGGTGGTGGTGGTGAGGTTATAGTGGTGATGATGATGATGATAGTGGTAGTGATAGTGGTGATGATGGTGGTGGTGGTGGTGGTAGTGGTGGTGGTGGTGGTGGTGATGGGTGGTGATGAGATTATAGTGGTGGTGATAATGATGATGATAGTGGTAGTGATAGTGTGATGATGGTGGTAGTGGATGATGGTGGTGGTGGTGGTGGTGGTGGTGAGGTTATAGTGGTGATGATGATGATAGTGGTAGTGATGATGGTGGTGATGGTGGTGGTGGTGGTGGTGGTGGTGGTGGTAGTGGCGGTGGTGGTGGTGATGGGTGGTGATGAGATTATAGTGGTGGTGATGATGATGATGATAGTGGTAGTGATAGTGTGATGATGGTGGTAGTGATGATGGTGGTGGTGGTGATGGGTGGTGATGAGATTATAGTGGTGGTGATGACGATGATGATAGTGGTAGTGATAGTGTGATGATGGTGGTAGTGATGATGGTGGTGGTGGTGGTGGTGGTGGTGGTGATGGGTGGTGAGGTTATAGTGGTGGTGATGATGATGATGATGATAGTGGTAGTGATAGTGTGATCATGGTGGTAGTGGTTGTAGTGGTGATGATGCGGTGATGGTGGTAGTAGTGGTGGTGATGATGGATGGTGGTCGGGATTTGGGTGATGATGATGGTGGTGGTGGTGGTTATAGTGGTGATGATGGCAGTGATGGTGGTAGTAGTGGTTGATGATGGATGGTGGTGGGGATTTGGGTGGTGATGATGGTGGTGGTGGTGGTTACAGTTCAGGTAGTCTGGTGGTGGGGATTTGGGTGGTGATGATGATGATGGCAGTGGTGATAGTAATAGTGATAGTGTTGGTGATGGTGGTGGTGGTTATAGTGGTGATGATGGTGGTGATGGTGGTTGTAGTGGTGGTGATGATGGATGGTGGTGGAGTTTTGGTGGTGATGATGATGATGGCAGTGGCGATAGTAATAGTGATAGTGTTGGTGATGGTGATTGCAGTGGCAGTAGTGGTGACCGTGGACATGGAGATGCTGGTGGTGTTGGTGGTGGTGATGGTGGTGATGGGTGGTGATGAGATTATAGTGGTGGTGATGATGATGATAGTGGTAGTGATAGTGTGATCATGGTGGTAGTGGTTGTAGTGGTGATGATGCGGTGATGGTGGTAGTAGTAGTTGATGATGGATGGTGGTGGGGATTTGGGTGGTGATGATGATGATGATGGCAGTGGTGATAGTAATAGTGATAGTGGTGGTTATAGTGGTGATGATGGTGGTGATGGTGGTTGTAGTGGTGGTGATGATGGATGGTGGTGGGGTTTTGGTGGTGATGATGATGATGGCAGTGGCGATAGTAATAGTGATAGTGTTGGTGATGGTGATTGCAGTGGCAGTAGTGGTGACCGTGGACATGGAGATGCTGGTGGTGTTGGTGGTGGTGATGGTGGTGGTGGTGGCAGTGTTATGTCCATATTTTGTTGTCACTGGAGCTGGAAAGAGGATCACTGGGGCCAGACTGAGTGTGTGTCGGGTGACGGCGGTGGTGAGAACCCTGTATTTGAGTCTCTTTGGCATCAGGACTGCAGGACAAGTATCTCCCACTCTGTGACTGGAAACAGTTGAGTGTTTAAAAATAGAATTTTATGAGCCACCAGGGCCTTTCCAGAAATACATCTATATGGATGGGGGCCCAGCGAAAGTCTTCCTTCTGGCCCTGTGGCCTCACCCCACTGGATGCGCCAGCGCTTACTCAGGGATTCCCACACCATGGGGATGCTCCCAGCTGCAGAGGGCTGTCGGAACAAGTGGCCAGCTGCCCACCTGCCGGGGTGGGGGGGGGGGTGACTCCGTCTCCCTGGCTCTGTACTGGACGCTTTGGCACTGACTCATTCTCCTTCAGACAAGGAGTAAGCCATTGCAATCACCTCTGTCCACCAGCAAAGCCCACCAGCCCCTGTATCCTGATTTCACAGTTCCCCAACCAGCACCAGCCTGGGCCCAGGGAGACCCAGAAACGGAGGGCTCACGTCTCATTTCTGACCTAGCTGGGTGACCTGCAGACCAAGGCCCTCGTCCCACTGAGCCTCAGTGTCTTTAGCTCTAAAATGGGATGTGTGATCCCTTCCTCTGGCTCTGTGTTGAGAATTGCATGAGACAAAAGGTAGAGTGTGGACACATTGCCTGGCCATGGTTGAGGCCATGGCCATTGTTAGGATTTTATTACTAGAGGAGCAAGAGACCTGGGTGTTGTCAAGTCCATGGCTGTCCGACAGAAACAGAATACAAGCTACGTGTGTGGCTTAAAATGGTCTAATAGTCACATTTTTTAAAAGGTAAAGAGAAACAGGCGAAATTGATGGTAGGAACCTTTTATTTAGCCCAAAATATCCCAAATACAAACATTTCAACATGTAATCGATATAAAAATTATGAATAAGGTATTTTGCATGTTTGGTACTGTGTCTTTGAAACTCAGTGTATAGTTTATACATATAGCACCTCTCAGTTCAGATGTTAAATTATCATTGGGAAAAAAAAACTGGGTCTGTATATAGGTTTCATAAAATACACAGTTGAAAATGTAGATTCATATCCCAAGTTGTTCCTAACATACTTGAAAGTTTTCCAATAATTTAATTGTCCGTTTTTTAATTTTAAGGTCATTAAAACTTAATCAGATTCCAGATTCAGTTCTTCAGTCACAGTAGCCACATTTCAAGTTCTCAGTAGCTGTGCATGGACAGGACAAGGCTAGTTCAAGACCTTGGTGGGGAAACCGAGGCACAGAGAAGGGCAGGGGCTTGTCCAGGGTCACATGAAGACTCAAGCACTAGAATGCAGGGCCACTTCTCCTTACGGCTTGAGGGCCCCAGGATGTGTGGCTGGCACTTCCCTTTGGCACAAAGTTGTCTTCTTCAACACCCTTTGGCCACGCTGTGTCTTTGAAGCCGACATTTGTCCCTTATACTAAATCAAAGCCGGCCTGCCTGTGAGATTCATCCACGGGCCATCCCCAGGGCAGCTGCCGGAATCTGCACCGGAATTCAAGTCCCTCTGGTTTAGCCTAGGTGTTCCCTTGTTCTTCTAGGATCCCCTCTTCCTACCCCTTCTCCATCGCAATTAGTCCGTGCCTCCTCTGAGAAGGCACCTCCTATTCTGAGAGGGGGCCATCACCTCCCTCATCCTACCACATGTGCCTCTGCTAATGCAGCCAAAGGGATCGAATCAAACCAGCTCTTCAGTGCCTGCCAAGAACATAGATGTTCTTCGCAGCTCCCTTGGAGGTGTGGGACTTTCCTCTGGGGGCAGTTGGGATGTCCTTTCCAAGCCAGAAGTGCTGTCTGCCTTACCTGCTATGTCCCAACCCAGTGTGGTCCAGGGTTGGGACTCTCTTCTCCTCTCTTGCTTTCTCATCTCTCTCTCATACTCACTCACCTCCCCCACCCCTGCCTCGAACTGAGTTTCCTGATAATTATGGGGACAAAGCCAGATTGCCCCCCACCCCCCACACACACACTTGAGGCAGCACAGGAGAGAGTAGCATTTGGGGGTGCCTTGGGGGGAAGAGGCAGCATGGCCTATTAAAGGGAGTATCCTGGGTGCCCCAGTGGAAGCGTGAGGAAGAGCAGCTGACCTTCCTGGGACAGTGCTCTCCTGTGAGGAGCCCTTTAAGCCCTAGCTCCTGAGAGGGGGGGCCCTGTCAGTGGGATGTGACCTCAGGGCTCAGCAGAAGTGACGCTCAGTATCTCAGAGAGCAGGGAGGGTCTAGAACATGTCTCCTGCCTGCCTAGTGTCACCAGCAGATACCCTGAGCCCTGGACAGGAATCAAGGCCCTGCGTGGGTCAGCAGGGGCCCTGGGCAGGTGGCTTTACCTTTGGGCACTTCGGCTGCCACCATCTATGAGAGGGAGTCTGAATCGGGCCTCAGGCTCAGGGTCGCTAGGCAGATGGAACAATTCATGGCACATGGAGAGAGCTCAGTGCAGAGAGCAGTTTGCATTGGGACAGCCTGGGCACCTAACAGAAGCCATGACAACAGCCATTTATCTATCACTGACTGTGGACCAGGCGCCTTATAAGCACGACACTGTATCACCAGGTTGAATCCTCAGCTCTGTCCCCACGTTGCAGACAAATACGCCATCACAGGAAGTTGGGTCATGCTCAAGGTCACGTGGACGTGGAGCGCAGAATCAGCTGGGAACCCAGGCAGTCGGCCTCCGGAGCGAGTGCTGTGATGCTGCGTGGACCCACCTAGTGGTCCCTCATTTCTCATCTTTTCCTCCCTTTCCCTCCTTCTCCCTCAGGGTCCTGAAGGAAAACCAGGGAAGCAAGGCGAGAAGGGCCGGACCGGGGCCAAGGTAAGATCCCCCCATCTCCTCCTGCCATGATCCACCTGTGGCCCCCACCCTCTCCCCCTCCTCCCACCAGAGGCCTGGTGACGGCCTGTCTTTCCTCCCGCTGCAGGGTGCCAAGGGCTACCAAGGACAGCTGGGTGAGATGGGAGCCCCTGGAGACCCCGGACCCCCTGGCACCCCAGGCCCTAAAGGGTCCCGGGGCAGCCTGGGACCAACGGTGAGAACTCTCTGGGTGGGGTGGGGTGGGCGGTGTCAGTCACGGAACAGAGGGGCCAAGGGCAGAAAGGGAGGTCTCCCCACTCCAGCTGTCGGCTGAACCCCTGTTGTCTCAGCCACTCCCTTTGCATCACGGGTCCCTTTGGGGACCTGCGGAAGCTGGATGAGTGCACACAACACAGTCTGACGGGTCCTGGCCCCCTGAAAACCCAGACGAATGAGCCCTGCTTAGTCTTAATCTTAATCAAACCAGACTCTGGGGTGTGCTTTTCCTGAACAAGGAGATTTCCCCTGGAGACAGGTTCACGGGGATCAGGCGAAGCTGCTGCGCTCCCTGGGCGGCTCTGACGCTGTCCCGGGCCATCACAGGCCAGGGGTGCCCGCTGCAGCGGGAAGGAGACCCTAAGAGGAGCAGGGGGGTGGGGGGCAGACGAGGGTGACCCGCCTCTCTGAGCTGCCAGTGTGGTCAGCAGCCATGTTGGCCGGGGCACTTGCCCATGTCCTGGTGGAAATGCTGCCACCAGGGCTGAGTTCAAGCCGCCAGCGTGACGTCATGGAATGCGTGGTCGGGGCAGGCGCGCGGGGTGCGCTGTTAGCTAGTGTTCCCACCACACAGATGCTAACCTCCGAGCAGAGGTAATAAACTGTCAGCTAATTAGCAAGGGGCATTTTGAATACTTGTTGCCTTTGTTTTACATATCACTGAGCTGTACATTCACATGGTTTAATTTTTCATAACCATTCTGCTCACAGAATTGGGGGAAATGGAGCCATCGGCTCTCAGGAACCACTGGAGTTGGGAGAAGGAAGGTTCTGGGGGGAGGGGAGCCTCAGGACAGAGGGGACAATGCCACTTGTTCTTCACCTTGACCTCCAGCCTGGGTTCTGGGTGAAATATACGTGCCAGGCTGCTGGGTTAAGCTGGCTGGAGCCTGGGGGACAGAGTGAGCCCGAGTCCCTGCTGTGAGAGCCACACTCGTACCAACACGGTCTCCTCCTCTCATAGGGCGCTCCGGGACGGATGGGGGCCCACGGAGAACCGGGACTGGCTGGTTACGATGTAAGGAAATCTTACCTCCCCCCTCTGCAACTCCACCTCTACCACCTCCCACCTGGGGGCCATCCCTGCGGCCCTTGGAGAGTCCTAGTCTCACCTGCCCCTGGGAGCACCTGGGCCCACACACCAGGGGGGGCCCAGCGGTGGCCAGGCGGGGTGGGGTGGACAAAGAGATCTTCCCTCTGCATCCTCTCTGAGTCCTTCCTCTGATGGTGGGTGCCCCACGTACCTCGTCTCTGCACTCTGTGGGAGGAAAGAGCCTTGGCCCGGTTTTGCATCCAAGTTGGCATCCCTAGAGGTGGTTGAGCCAAACCCACATTACACATCTGGGACACCAGGCCTTGGCGCGGCATGGGGCTTGCTCAGAAAGGGAATCGGAGGCTCAGGGAGGTTAAGGTGTGTGCAAGGCCTGGCAGCTTGTTCAGTTAGCGGTGGATCCTGTGTGTGTAAGAGGTCCAGCAAGGGGGGGGGGGGGGGGGGGGGAGGAGAGCAGGCGAGAGAGGCAAAGGAGATGGAAACTGGAAGAGAGGGTGCTGGGTACCCACGGGGGAACCCATATGTGCCGGTCTGACCATGGACTGGGCAAGTCCTCGAGGCAAGCATTCTGCCCCTGCCCCAGAGGACACACCAGCTCTCCCACGATCTTGTCCCAGGCCTGCTCCAGGGCACGGAGGTCAGAGTCCTCAACCACCCAGGCGGACCCACCCTTAGAGGTGTATCTGGGACCCACAAGGCCAGTGTAGGAGGCCAGGGCCCAGAGAGGCCCGGGGCTTGCTCGGCCGTCACACAGCAAGTTGGGGCAGAGCCAGGGCCCAGCTGCACAGCCCCGTGTCTCCACCTCCAAGTCCCTGTCCTTCATCAAGTCCCTCCCGAGTCCTCCCACCCCCATGCTCTCACCTCATGCCTCGCCTTCTTGTTTCCTGCAGGGACACAAAGGCATCGTGGGACCCCTCGGGCCTCCTGGACCAAAGGGCGAAAAGGTGGGTGTTGGGTTGTGGGAAGCAGCTGCTCCCTGTTACCCAGGCCGGCAGGAGCAAGCCCCTGGGCACTGTGGCTGGGACAGCACGGGATGTTCACAGCAGGCTCACCCCTGCTCGCATCACGGCGGCCAGGAGGCAGGAGCCGTCAGACCTATGCCCCACACATGTACGGGGTATGATCTCTGTGCCCGGCACCAGAACAAAACAGACCCATTCCCTGTCCTCCTGGGCTTTCGGTCCAGCAAGGGAAGTAGACAGCAGTCACGCAATGACTAAAACCACCGATTCCCTCATCCCCCTGCACAGGGGAGCTGGAGCCTTGCTGGGGAATGAGGTCACCCAGTGAGAGCCAGGAAGGGGCTGGGGAAGGACGCAGGAACACCAGATTTACTGACCACAGAGGAGCACACGAGGCGGAGGGGAGGCACCTCCATCCCCCCTCCCTTGGCTCCAGATGCCATAAGGGAAAGGCGTTGTGCCCTAGCCGGTTTGGCTCAGTGGACAGAGTGTCAGCCCATGGACTGAAGGGTCATGAGTTCGATTCCCGTCAAGTACACATACCTCAGTTGCAGGCTCCATTCCCGGCCCTGGTCGGGCACATGCAGGAGGCAACCAGTCGATGTGTTTCTCTCACATGGATGTTTCTCTCTCTGTGTGTCTCTCCCCCTCCCTTCCATTCTCTCTAAAAAAAAAAAATCAATGGGAAAAAATATCCTCAGATGAGGATTAGAAAAAAAAAAAGGAGAGGAGTTGCTAGAAGGAGCCTTGCTGATGGTTGTGCCCTGCCCCACTGTGCAGGTGGGACGGCCAGAGGTCCGGGGCACCAGGCCTGTGTCAGAACCCACGGCAGCGCCACGCTGGCCCTGAGACCACCTTTGAATCCTACATTGGTGGCTCTAGGTTCCTTCTTCCTTTCCTCCCTCCTCTCCCGATGGCTCAGCTGGAAGGTTCGCTAGCAGGCGGCCGCGCTGCCTCCTTGCCCCGCTGCCTCCTCGGCCCTCCTTCACTTTGTCGAGTCAGCTCCCCACTAACTACATCCCGCTGTCAGTGAATCACCCTGGCCCGGCTTGCTGGCCAGCTGGCCCATCCTCTTGCTTGGAGAAGAACAGATCTGCCACCAGAGTGAGCCACAGGCTCTGACATCACTCGGGAAACCGCAGAAAGTGCCTCTCGGTTCCCAGAGTCCCTCCTGGGCCCTCGCAGTCTGGTGCAGGAGGAGTTAACACAGACCCTAAAAAAAGGGGGGTGCCTCTCTGCTCTGGGCCATCTACAGCCCCAGAAGTAGTCCCTAAGGCTGCTGAGAGTGGAACCCAATTCCCAAATCTGCTATAAATCTGCTGGGGCCTTGGGTGGGGCCCCTGGATTCCCTGAGCCTTGATTGCCTCATCTGTTAAGTGGGCGGGTACCTTGGGAAGGCTAAGCCAGACATCACCTATATGTCAGCCAGACGCATTTTCTGACTCGCATGGTGTGATCCGTTTGGTCATGCATTGGCAGGCAATGCAACAGGCATGTATGGGTTTATAGTGATTTATCTAGTGTGGGAGCCGCGGAATGATGCCCTAACGAGCTCAAAAATAAAAATAGTAACATCGATGAATAGTCAACCACAGGCTGGGATGGAAGAGAGAGCAGGGTTCTGGGGAGACCTGCCCTCCAAAGCATAAGAGCCAAGTACAAGCTCTTTCCACAAGATTCTCCCTAATCCTTGTTCTGATCTCGGCACGGAGGCATCAGAGTCCCACATGGCAGGTGAAGAAACCCAGTCTCCGTGAGCTCAGGGACCAGCTCCGGGTCAGTGGGAGGGTGGCGAGACCAGGATTCAGACTCTGTCTCAGGCCAGACCCAGCTTCTCTAGCCAGAGGCAGATGCTTCGGTGAGTCAATATGCTGTTCACTGGAAAATTCCCTGTGGGATATGTATGTACGAGGTGGCTGAGGGGTTGGGGTGATGGGATGAGACCCTAGGAAGAGAGAGAAGGGTGTCAGGGGCTCCCCCAGCTCTCTGCTGCTAAAAATGCATCCCCAGACCACAGCCTCAATGGGGGGTAAAGGGAGAGATCGCTATAGCTGGCTTTTGGCCCAGACTGCCCCTTGATTTCTGTGTGGCTTTGGCTAAGACCCTTCCTTCCCTGGGCCTCAGTTTCACCATCTGTAAAGTGGGGTAACAGTGGCAGCAGCATAGGGGTGGGTTCTATGAAACATTGTATGGGGCATACCTCGTAAAATGCCTAGCACACACCACTCCCTAGGTGAACACGGCCCCTTCCCCAAGTCCCCCGTCCAGCAGCCTCCCCCGACAGCGGGACGAGCCCTAGGACAGAGCCATAGACAGTGGACAGGGCAGAGAGGGAATCCACACTCCCTGGGCCACCCTCCTGGGTACAGCTGGTTCTAGGCCTGGGGCCAAATCCCTCCTGCCTTCCATCTCTGCCCGCAGGAGCCACAGAGGCCCCGGGCCAAGGTCCTGCCGCCGCCAGCCTTGGGGACTGATTGGTGCCTGGGATGGGCTCCAGCCCCAGGCACCGCTCCCCTCTCTCCTGCCTCTCAGGCCTCCCCTTCAAATCCCTGCTGACAGTGAGGGGGCTCAGAGGTGCCCTGACTGGAGTCCCCTGCCCAGAATGTGCCCCATGGGAGGTGACCCCAGTGATGTCTGAGGCTGGAACATTCTGAGGCCTGAGGTTCTGCCACTTGCTGTTCTGTGTACACCTTCCATGTAGCTGGCATGTGGTGTCCCGCCACCTGTCCGACAGGTGGACCAGGGCCCCGTGTGGTCTGCCATGGCCCAAGCTCCTCCGCTCTCAACTCCGCTTACGTCTGTGCCGCTCATCATCCTGCTCTTACTATTATCAGCAACAGCAATCTTACAGCCATGGGCTGAGCCCTACTACGTACGGTAGCAGTGCTGACAGCTACATGAGCCTTTCCTCCCTGGGCCCTCAGAGCAACACTGCTAGGCGTTCCAGTCCCACCTTGCAGACAGGAGACTGTCTTACGGACAAAATCCCCTAAGTTGGTCCCCTGCTGAGTGCAACCTGGGGCAGCCCAGGGCCTTCTCTGGGGCTCCCATCAAGGGTGGGAGGTTCACCCTAAAGCTGGTTATTGGCCCACTTGGTTACAGAAAGGGGAGCTTCTATTGAGTGCTGAGGAGCTCTGAGCAGCTCACATCACCTCTCTGTGCCTTCATGTCCTCATCTGCAGAATGGGATAATAACAGTGCCTGCTTCATAGGGTTGCTGGGAGGACTCAGTGAGAGCCCGTGTCCGGCCTGTGGCAGTGCCCACGCACACCAGCTGTTGGAATTACTCTCACTTCCTACTGAGCATCATGCAAGGATTTCTACATTATCTCATGAAATGCCACCCCCTCCATGGGTATTTCTAATATCCCCTTCATCCCACACCCATTTCTCAGCTGGGAAGAGGAGCTTCAAGGTCCTGTTCAAAGCAGGGTGTGACCACTAGCTCAGAGCTACCTGACCACAAGGGACCTCACAGCCAGAGGCGTTGGTTTGGGGGTGCTCAGGGGGGATGCTAACAAGCACTCTTGTGTGTGCCACAATCTTGGTTCCACGCTCAGGGCTGGCTTTGACCCCACGCCGGCCCCTTCCCTCTCTGGCCTGTCTCCCCCCTGGAACCCTAATAGGCTGGTCTCCATCTCTGAGGAAGACCCTTTCGGCCGCAGTGTGGGTGGAGTGTCTGGAGTCGCCCAAATTCACCAAGAGCAGGTGGTTTGTCCTAAAGCTGCTTCTGTGTCCACAGGGGGAGCAGGGCGAGGATGGCAAGGCCGAGGGGCCCCCTGGGCCACCTGGAGATCCGGTAAGCACCGCCTCCAACTTTCATCCCCTAGACCAAGGCTAAGGTGGACCCCGGCCTCCTGCTGTGTAGGGAAGTGGGGCTGAGCAGGGGTGAGGCTGCTTGGAGCTCCGTAGAGGGCGTGGCCAATGAGGCCCAGGTCAGGCATCCCCTGCACCTGGAGGCCCATTTTTGCTGCTGTCCTTGTCATTCAGGGCCCTGTGGGTGATCGAGGAGACCGCGGGGAGCCAGGGGACCCTGGATACCCTGTAAGTACCGGCGCTCCCCGCTGCTGGCTGCGGTGGGAGTGTTACAGGGGGCGTTCCTCAGCCCCAGGCCCCTCCCCTGGCACGTGCTACCTGGGATCAGAACAGCCTTCACCTGGACACAAGCCCTTCCTCCCACCAGGAGTGCCCAGGCTTGAAGCACAGGCCCCTGAAAGAGGCCTCGGGGTGTAATTCATACTGAAAGGGGCAGGGCCTGGCCTGAGACCTTTCTGAGGGAGAGAGAGGGGACTGTGGGGGAGAAAGACCCCTCCCTGTGAGGGCCTCCGTCTCCCCACCTGTGCCGGACGGTCCTCCCAGCAGAAGCAGGGAGCAAAGCAGGAGCCCAGCCACGGAATGCATACGTGAGCACCGGGCCCTTAGCAGGCTCTTTACCTCCCCTCCATCCTGCACGTGGGGAAGCTGAGGCTCAGAGGGACCATGACACAGGCTAGGAAGAGCAAGGGCTCCCCGGGGCTCCTCCAGGTTGAAAGTCACCCCCTCCAGAATGGGCCCCTCACCTGTCTCTCCTTGACTTCCAGGGACAGGAGGGTGTACCCGGCCTCTGTGGAAATGCGGGCCAGCAGGGCCTTCCCGTGAGTGGTGCTTCCTGCCCTGTCCCCCCTCCTGCCCTGAGGGGGGTGGAGCCGCTATGGGGGAAATTAAAGAATGGGCCCTTTAAAGCTTAAAGGGACCCTCCCTGCAGGAGGGCTTGGGGCAGCCCATTCTGGTTTCTCCTGCCCTGATCCTGGGGGCACCCCCAGAACCTGCACCCCCAAACCCCTCCCCAACCCTCCCCCTCCAGGCGGAGACTGGCCACCCTCCCCGGGAGAGAATCCTGGGGCTGCCTTGCGTCATCTCACCTTGGTTTGCAGGGGCATCCGGGACCCCGGGGGCGACCGGGACCCAAAGGATCGAAAGGGGAAGAGGTAAGAGGGCTGGGTGCCCATGGGGGAGACTGGAGCCCTGGGAAGGGGAGAGTCTGGCCCAAGCACACAGCAAGGAGGCAGAGCTGGAAGCGCCATAACAAAGGGAGGGAACTGGCCAGTTGGTGGGGGGGGGGGGGGGGGGCGGGTGGTGGGAGGAGGCGGGCTCAGGCTCCCACCAGGAAGCTGCCAATGCCCAGAGAGAGCCCCTGCAGCGGGACCAGTGAGAGACAGGCCCAGAGCGGGGTCAGGGACAACCGGCAGGTTCCAAGGCCAGCTCTGCCCCTGGGCCTCCAGGCCAGGCACTCTGGCCCATTTGCAGATTCAGATGCTGAGGTCCGAGAGGTGGAGGGGCTGGGCCCATGATCCTCTCAGTGCCCTGCTTCTAGAGCTCCTGGGGTTCTGCACCTCCAGGCAGCCTCCATCAGGTGACCCTTGGTTTTTCAGGGACCAAAGGGAAAGCAAGGCAAGGCCGGGGCTCCGGGACGGAGGGGGATCCAGGTGAGTGACCCACAGCCTCTCCTTTTCCACCCACCGCCCTTCCCTCCCCAGAAACCCTCAAAAGCTTCTTGTGTACCCCCAGGGCATGCAGGGGCTGCCGGGGCCCCGGGGCGTGGTGGGGAGACAGGGCCCTGAAGGTGTCGCTGGACCAGATGGGCTTCCTGGCAGGGATGGTCGACCGGGACAGCAGGTGAGCAGGACTTGGGCACCTCCATTTGAGATGAGGTGTGTGTAGCGGGGTAGGGGGGAGGGGATGCTGCCATGGGCCATGGGCCATGGGGCAGGAGGAGCAGGGCAGAACCCACATACCCAGAAGTTCCCCAAGTGAGCAATGGCCTCCTCCCTTGAGACCTGGGAGTGTGGCCCTCCTGACTATCTCTCCTCCATGCCAGCACCCAGAAGGCATCACCTGCCCAGTGGATGAGCTTCTGGCTTCTAAGACCCCTCCCCTTCCCTGCACTAAAGTCCTCAGTTCCTCCATCCCTCTGGTCCAGCCATCTTCACACAGCGGGGTGTGACCTCCATGCTGGAGTTTGACCTCCCTGCCTCCAGCTCCGCCTAGAGCCACCCCGCCTCCTTGGCTGCCTCTCCTGAAACATGAGAGATCTTCCTTGCCCTCTTTCTTTCCAGGGGGAGCAAGGAGCTGATGGGACTCCTGGCCCCATGGGTCCTGCTGGGAAGAGAGGAAATCCAGGTGTGGCCGGCTTGCCTGGAGCACAGGGACCCCCAGGATTCAAGGTCAGACACTTACTAATACACTTGTCCCCCCTTCACCCTTTCTGCCGTGGTTCTAACTAGAATGATTTTGACTATAATGCTGACATGGGCACCCATGTCCCAGGGCCTGTGTGAAAATGGAGTCCACATTGCGCACCTTTCCCAAGGGCTCCTGTCCAAGCTTCCACCTAACTTAAAGGGTAGTTTGTTCAGGTAGCTATAAACACGGCCCTCTCCCTGGCCCTGGCCCTTGAACTGGTTGTTGAGTTGTCCATGGGCGCCCTCTTGTGGGCCTTTGTAGAACAATAGATGTTGTTTGCCACTAGGACCCTCCTCTAAGGCATCTTTTTAAAAAGCTTCCTTGAGGGATGAGGGGGGCGGCGGGGAGCCATGAGTCAGTATGAGCCCAGGGCTAGATATGAAGGAAGAAGATTGAGATGAGTGAGTTAGGCATGGCTCTCGCCCTTCCTGAGCTCAAGGTTTAGTTGGGGAGAGAGGACAGCAGGCAGGGGGAGAGGTGGCCTTGGCCCAGGGCGGTTTAAAGGAGAAGGGGGAGGTGGTTTTCAGGCAGGAGGAGTGGTGTGAGTGCAGGTGGGTAACTGCATGGTCTGTTGGGAAGAAACAATAAAGAGGAGAGGCCGTGTGGGGAGTGGAGGGGACGCCAGAGTAAAGAGACTTACTTTCCTCTTAAGGAGGCTGGAGTTCTGAGGCCCCACCGCAGGCAGACCCCACCATTCTGAGGTCTCAACGTACCCTGTGGAGTCTCTGTGCTGTCTCCTAGGTTCCCCCTTCCCCTCCCCTGGAACCACCTGGAACCATTTCCCCCTTTGACTGCTCATTTTGGTCTGCTTCCTAAAGGGTGAAAGTGGATTACCCGGGCAGCTGGGTCCCCCCGGTAAGCGGGGGACAGAGGGCGGAACAGGTCTTCCTGGGAACCAGGGGGAGCCTGGATCCAAAGGGCAGCCGGTGAGTGAACCCCGGGAAATACACATGTTCACTCGCTCACATGCACACACAAATACGCTCACACATGCGCACACACGGACCCAGCAGCCACCTGCCTGCTCTGTGACGGGGCAGAGCAGCAGGCTCCCTGGGTCCCAGCTGCCACTCTGCCTCCCCTGAGCCGAGTGGGTGGGAGGAGGCTGAGAGGTGAGATCTGAGTGGTCCCTTCAGAATGAGGAGAGGCGGATCACAGCCAGATCAATGGCCTAACACCCATGGAAGAAACTGAATCTGTAATTTAAAAGCTTCCCTCAAAGAAAACCCTGGGCTCAGATGATTTCACTGGTGAATTCTAGTAAACATTTATGGGAGAGATGATACCAAGTCTGCATAAACTCTTCCCAAAAGGGGAATGCTTCCCAGCGCTTTCTGGGAGGCTAACATTACCCTGATGTCAGACAAGAAATGACAAAGAAAAAAACTGCAGACCAATATACCTCATAAATAGATACAAAAATTCTCCATACAGTTTAAAGACTTGTATTAATTATTTTGAGAGAGAGAGTGAGAGAGACATTGATTTATTGTTCCCCTTATTTATGCATTCACTGGTTGATGCTTATATGTGGCCTGACCAGTGATCAAACCTGCAGCCTAGGCCACCTAGCCCAGGCATCTCAATACAATTGTAGGGCACTGAATCTAAGAATATATTTCGCTACACACACCTTATCTCAATATATTGATAAGTCAATATTATCAATGTGACTTCATTAAAACTTTTGCCCCTCAATGGGCACTGTTTAGAGAACAAACAGACAGGCCACATACTAGGAGGAGCACAAATCGTATGTCTGATAAAGGACTTATATCTAGAATATAGAAAGAACTCTCAAAACTCAATAAAACGGAAAGAAGCAGCTCAATTAAAAAGCTGGGCAAAATATTTGACTACACATATCAAGATATACATATGGCCAAAAAAAGGACATGTGGGAAAAAAGATCAATATTATTAATCACGCAAATGCTTGTTAAAACCGCAATGAGATGCTACTACACACCTGTTAGAATGGTGAACATTTTATTTATGTTTTATTGATTTTTTACAGAGAGGAAGGGAGAGAGAGAGCTAGAAACATCGATGAGAGAGAAACATCCATCAGCTGCCTCCTGCACACCCACTACTGGGGATGTGCCCGCAACCCAGGTACATGCCCTTGACCAGAATCGAACCTGGGACCCTTCAGTCCGCAGGCTGACGCTCTATCCACTGAGCCAAACCGTTTTCGGCAGAATGGTGAACATTTTAAAAGACTCACCATGCCAAGTGGTGGCAAGGGTGTGGAGCAACTGGAACTCTCATAGGAAGGTATATTGGTACAACCGCTTTAGAAAACAGTTGGGCAGTCTCTTTCAAAGCTAATGTACACCTACCATCTACCCCAGGCCTCTGGAATTGTTCCCACCTGACCTGGAGTTGGTACATTCCCCAACATAATGGCTGTGTGACTTTGAACCAAGTTCTTGCCCTCTCTGAGCCAGGCTGGTGTGGGACATGCATGTATGACGGTGCATGCACAGTGCCTGGCACATAGCAGGCCCCCAGCTACTGGGGTCCTTTTAGGGGATCATTCCTTGTATGGGTCAGGAACGGTTTGTGGGTCCTTTCATTCTCTTCCTTGAAGGCCTGGGACAGGCGATCCTGAGTGTTCTGGAGTGTTCCTCGTGGAATCCCTGAGCTGGCCTCTGCTTTTTCATCTGACAGAGGGCACAGGCTCATTCCCCCCGGGAACCCAGATTGCCCTGGTTTCTCGTTTGTGAACTAGACCATCTGATCATCTCATGATAGAGTGCCTGATGTCCCTGGGAAAAGGCAGGCCCAGGGGTCCCAGGTGACTGCGAGGCACCCTTGTCCTGGCCCCACTCACACCATCTCATCCTGTTCTCCCCACAGGGTGACTCTGGCGAGATGGGCTTCCCAGGGATAGCTGGCCTCTTCGGACCCAAGGTACAGAATTCCACTCCACTGTTTCTGTTGGGGACCCGTCCCTCTACCTACTCGTTCATTTATTCTGTCAACAAACTTTTCTCAAGCACTGACACGACCAGAACCAAACATGAGCATCTTGTCCCAGGGACTCACATTCCAGCCAACCTGGGTTCTCAGCCCAGTTCCACCATTTACCAGCTGTGTGCCTCAGGCCAGTCACTTGGTCTCTCCAAGCCTCAGTGTCCTCATCTGAAAAATGGGCATAAGAACAGTAGAGGGTTGTTGTAATAATTAAGACCAGAGACATACACCACACATCCCTGAGCCTGCACACTGGTTCCTGCTTCATAATTGTGAACTTTGTTACTTTGACAGAGAGACCAAAGGTTAGCCAGGGGTTGGGGAAGCTGCTGGGGCCCCCGAGTGGCCACTAGACACAGATTTCTTCTTTCTCCCGCAGGGCCCCCCTGGAGACATCGGCTTCAAAGGCATCCAGGGGCCTCGGGGGCCTCCTGGCTTGATGGTGAGTCCCCTTCCTCTCTGTCCCCGCAGGAATAGTGGCCGCAAGTCTAAGGCTGGCCAGCCATCAGCTGGGCTCCTTCAGTCTTAAGCCCCTCTGCCCACAGGCTTCCTTTCCACTCCCACACCTTTACCGAGGCCGTTCCTGCCAGCTGGGTTGCCACCCTCCCCCCTTTCACCTGCTCCCCTCACCCCACTCTTGTAGCCCACCCTCAGGAACATGGCCTTTGTCCAAGGAAGTCTCCATTCTGTTCCCTTGGGACATGCACAGTGCCCTTTACCCTCCTGTCTGTGTGACTATTCCCCAGTCCCTGGGACAAGGACACACAAGCCTTTCTCTCTCCTTTAGGGAAAAGAAGGCATCATCGGGCCCCTTGGGATCTTGGGACCTTCAGGACGCCCGGTATGTGCAGGAGGTTGGCCAAAGACCGCTGGTTCCCCTTGCCTTCCTGGTTCCAGATTATCTCTGTTACCCGGGGCTAGCTTGGGCCTCAGTTTCCCCATCTGGGAAATGGGGCTTCCCTCTGAGCCCTCTCTCACGGGGCCATCGTTTATTGCAGGGTCCGAAGGGCGACAAAGGCAGCCAAGGGAACATGGTGAGTGGATGGGCTGGGGCCCGGGCTACAGGGATGGGGGAGGGGGAATTTCCAGGGGCTACAGGGATGGGGGAGGGGGAATTTCCAGGGATGTGAGCACGGCTCAGCGAGGTCTCCTAACTCTTCTCCCGCTTCTGTCTCCATCCAGGGATTGCAAGGTCCGAGGGTGAGTGGGCTGGGGTGTGAGGGCCGGTGGGTGGGGGAGTGGGACTGGGCAGGCACTCTGGGCCCCAGTCATCCCATCTGCACCCATCTGTGCCAGGGTCATCATTGTCCCTGGGTCTTAGGTCGGCTCCAGGAGTCCTGGGTGGGGGAAGATGGAAGGGTTTGACCAGGGCCTCACTGTTCTCCTCTTCCTCCAGGGTCCTCCCGGCCCCAGAGGGCGACCTGGCCCACCGGTAGGTAACTGCGTGCTCGGTGCCCATGGGACTCTGGGGCAGGGGGTGGGGTTCCTTTGAAGGAAACCCAAGGATTTGGTGGCAGGCGCTTGTCTTGGCTCCGACTTCGTAGGACTCACGAACTTCTTATACTGCACAGACTTCTAGGAGAGTAGGCCATCCCGGTGGATCCTCTCATGCCCTGACAGCCCCTGTAAGCTCCTGACAGTCCCCAGGATCTAGCCCCGAGTCCCCATCAAATACTGACCCGGCCTCTTCTTTTGCAGGGTCCTCCAGGGAGACCTATCCACTTTGTAAGTCCAAGAGCGTTCTCTTTTGTCTACTTGGGTAAGGCCTGGGGAAGGGGAGGTTGGCAGCTGACCCCGGTACTGGCCACAGTGGCTAACACCCTAAGCTGGTCCTGGGGATGCCTGTGTCCTTTTGTCACTCCATGTTGGGCCCTGGGCCCTGAAGCCACAGAGGCAGGAAACCCAGACTTTAGCTGGGATGTGGCCCGGTGACCCCAGGAAGGCGCTCCAGCCACCGGCTCCTGGTCCTGGTGGTACACTTGGTGCAGATCGGCTGATAGCTGGGGATTCTCCTGTATCAGATTCTGAGTCCCAGGAGAGAGCAGGTTGGGGGCCCTGTGTGCCTCTCTGGTGAGGTCTCGGCCTGTCTGGAAGCTTGAGCCCCTCCCAAGCCCCCTCATGAGTCCTTCTTCTTTTACCGCTGCGTTGAGTGACTGTTAGAGATTCAGGCCCTGACGGGGCCAGGAAGTGGCCCAGGGGAAAGACTGAATGGAGCAGAACCCCGGGGCCACAAGCCACTAGGAATCTCTGATCTTTGTCACCTCAGCTTCTCCCTGGCCTCCCCGCCTCCCCCTAATCCGTCTCATCAATAGGAAGCCAGAGATCCAGGGAAACCATTTCCCTCGAAAAAATGAGAGGATTTTGAATTTTTTAACCCTTTCAATCAATCGAGTGCTTGTTATATGCCAGGCACCATTAGAAGTGCTTTTCATGTATTAACTCATTTATTCCTCTCAACACGTCATTATTAGTGTTATTATCATGCCCATTTCCAGGATAACTGAGGCAGAGAGGTTAAGCAGTTTGCTCTAGATTACACAGTTGATAAGCAGCAAGGCTGGGGATTTGAACTTGAGAAGTACTAGCTCCAGAGTCGCAGCTCCGGACCCCAATCCTAGGCTTCAGATTCTGCCCCTCGCCGTTTTCACGGCAAGATGGCAGCTGTGCTTCTGGCAAGCCCTGGGCGAGCGTTGGAGGTCCAAGTGTATGTTAGACAATTACAGTGTGAGCCAGAGGAGAAGCCGGGGACTGTGGGGATATAGAGAAAGGGGCAGAAGCATTAGGAAAGCATTCCCACTGCAGCTGACATCTGTAGGGTGAGTGTAGGGCAGGACCGCTGACATTGGGGACTAGATGACTCTTTGCTGGAGTGGCTGTCCTGTGCATTGTATGCTGTTTCGCAGCATCCCTGGCTTCTACTCACTAGATGCCAGTAGCGCCCTCCACCCTCGAGTTGTGGCAGCCAAAACTGTCTCCAGGTATTGTCAAATGTCCACTAGGGGGCATCATCGCCCCTGGCTGAGAACCACTGGAATAGGAGGGAGCCTGATGGAGCACTGGAGGGAGGAAGAGTATTCCAGGGATGGGAGCAGCATGTGCAAAGGTCCTGTGGCTATATAAAGCATGGCATTTTGGACTTGGAAGTATGGTAGTGTTTTGTGCACAGAATATATGTGGGAGAGAAGAGAGAGGAGGGCCAGAGGCCACAGCACGCAGGCCGCGTCTTGCAATCATGCTGAGGAGTTTGGACTTAATCCTGAGGGCAATGAGCTACAAAGTGCCTCAAGGAAGGGCATGGAAGGAAGGAACCAGACTCTGTTTGCATGGGGAGGAAGGACAGAGTTCCACAGAGGGCCTGTGCCTTAGCCAGGACCTTGCTGGGAGGATGGGGTGGAGAGCAGGCGCTCAGACCCTGGGGCTCCTGCTCGGTGGGCCTGGGGGTCCAGGATGCACACCCTGTCTTCTCCCTGTACAGCAACAAGATGACCTTGGGGCAGCTTTCCAGACGTGGATGGACACTAATGGAGCACTGAGAGCAGAGGTACCGCCAGGAGCCCTGCCACGTGGGATCCTTTCCCGGGGGAAGCAGAAATAACGTGTGGTCCTTGCCCCACCCACGTGGCCTGCACCGAGCCCTTCATAGCCCTGGCCCCCAACCCCTTCTGGAAGGATTTGGGGCCACTCCCCAGTGTTGTGCACACCTGGCTGCCTTGCTCATGGACACCTGCCCACCCTGCACTGGAGACCAGGCTGCCCTCCGCTCCTCTAAGCCCCCATGGCAGCACCCCCCCCCAGTCCATCCCTGGACCCCAATTTCTTTGAGTAGACCCAACGCCTGCTCCAACCATGCCCCTGGGGCTGTGAAGGCTCAGACCTCGGGCTGAGCCAGGACCTCAAGGGGCTGATGGCTCTCTCTTCACGACAGGTTTCCAGCCATCCGGACCGGCTGGTGCTGGACCAGGGAGGGGAGATCTTTAAAACCTTACACTACCTCAGCCACCTCATCCAGAGCATTAAGACGCCCCTGGGCACCAAAGAGAACCCCGCCCGGGTCTGCCGGGACCTCATGGACTGCGAGCAGAAGGTGGCAGATGGTACGGGGCCTGTGGTCTGAGATCGTGGGACGGAGCACAGGGGACCCAGGGGGAAGCAGGGCCGAGTTTCAGTCCTCAAGAGATGGCACATGGCCAGTCACTTACTCAACCAGCAGTTGCTGAGCCCCTTGAGCTTCAGAAGGGGGGTGTAGTAGGTACCCCGAGGAGGGTCCCATCTTTCGGAGCCTACAGATGTCAAGCAGGGACAGTCATGTCAGTGCAGGAGGCCAGAGCTTTGGTAGGAAAAGCCCCCGAGGGCCAGGAGAGGCCGGTAAGGGAGGGGGCTCCACACCTCATCCGATTCCCTTCTGTCCGGGAGGGGGCTCCCGCACCTCATCAGATTCCCTTCTGTCCATGTCAGCTAATGTGGTCCCTGGAAGGACCATGGCTTTGGAGGCAGACAGACCTGATTCGAACGTAGGCCCTGCGAGCTGGGCAGCCAATGCACCGCCCTGAGCACCCTTCCATGCTGCCCAAGAAGGCGGCCAGTGGCTGGGTGTTTCACTCTTTCAGCTTCGACACCTGTGGCTCCCTCAGAAGCTCAGTGGGGAGACCAGGTGCCAGCAGAGGGGGTGGAGGAAGTGTAAAGGGGGTGGGGGAAGTGCAGAGGGGGTGCGGGCTGGTGCAGAGCGGGTAGGGATAGTGCAGAGGGGGTGCGGGCTGGTGCAGAGCGGGTAGGGGAAGTGCAGAGGGGGTGCGGGCTGGTGCAGAGCGGGTAGGGGAAGTGCAGAGGGGGTGCAGGCTGATGCAGAGCGGTTAGGGGAAGTGCAGAGGGGGTGCAGGCTGGTGTAGAGGGGGTGCGGGCTGGTATAGAGGGGGTGGGGGCAGGTGCAGAGGGGGTGGAGGAAGTGCAGAGTGCGTGGGGGCAGGTGCAGAGGAGGTGGGGGCAGGTGCAAAGCGGGTGGAGAGCCATCAGCCCCTTGAGGTCCTGGCTCAGCCCGAGGTCTGAGCCTCCCCAGCTACGGGTCCCCCAGCCAGCCTAGGAGGATCACTCGCCTCCGTGAAGAAACCATTCCATTACATCAACCCTAAATCTCTTGGGCAAGCTCAGCCTCTGCCTCAGTGTCCCGATGGAAAGTGGATCTTTCTCAATAGCCACAGGTCTTGTGCTCAGCTCTGCACCCCTCCAGGGGCTCTGCTCAGAGATCTGTGGCTCACGAATCCCTTTTCTGCTCCCCTGTCCCTGACTTCATATCCAACGGGAGCTCAGGAGTCACAAGGTGGGGGGCCCACCTCAGAACCAAGCCCTGGGCTCCTTCCCACACACATACACCAGCACCCCATTGCTTCCTGCAGGCACCTACTGGGTGGATCCGAACCTTGGCTGCTCGTCCGACACCATCGAAGTCTCCTGCAACTTCACGCATGGTGGGCAGACGTGTCTCAAGCCCATCACGGCCTCCAAGGTACCTGTCTGCTCCCGGCCCCCCCCCACTGGCTGGCCCTCTCTGCCCCCACCCTGCCCGGGCCACAGCCCAGCCAGGTTTTGGTCATCTCCCATTTCTGAACCTGTTTCTTCATCTATAAGTTGAGGACGAATTGTTTTAAATCCAAACCCCTTTGACTCGTCTGATGCCAATGGTTCTCTCTTCAAGTAGGACTTTTTACCTAATACCTAAACTAGCACCGTTGGCCAAGCTGGCCTGGCTTGGAGAACCATGAGCCGTCAGCACAAAACAAGTTAGGGTGCCGCTCCCCAGGGACAGCCACCAGAATTGGGTGTGCAACTATTAAATGAATGTTCACTGCCCGCGTACCAGGTGCCCATGTGTGGGCTGAGAATTTTAGGTGGCTCAGGGTAACTCAACAATAAGCCAAGGCAGGCGGTGGCTGTGTGACCACTCCCCCACCCAGAGTTGAGAGTCTTCAGGAGCCAGCTGGTCAACTAGTTGAGTCCCTGCCAGGTGCCAGGTGCCGGGATTCAACACGAAACACAGCAGCCTCGCCACTATCCCCACAGCCGGAGCTCACGGTCCAGCAGGCCCTTTCCCCTCTGACTCTGACGTGGCAGAGGGGTGAGGCCGGAGTTGACCCCTGGGTTGGCAGCGTGACTGCCCCTCTGAGTCTCCACCCCACGGGGAACAATGAACCACTGTGGGGTGCCGGTCTCAACCTGTCAATATCCGACGTTGGACCAGCCCTCCCGGTTCTTATTATGATGCGAGATGCCCTTTATTACTCACAAGACGAAACCACGTAGCTCACCTGGGGTTCTGTGGGCTCGTGCTATTGGTGAATTTAAAACGCAACAGTAGGAATTCAAAGCACAGGAAGAGAAAGGACAGGTGGCCCCAACGGTCAGTTATTGAAAGCAACCAAGAGCCTCCGTGAGGGAGGTGGTCTGGCTCTCACCTGGCTGTGACTGGCCACGTGCTGATCAGAGACGGCGCCTTTGAAGTGGGTGGGATCAAAACTTACGGCAGGTGCTCGAATTACAGACACACAGACCCAGCTGTCAGTGCTCACTCACACTAGAACCACTGAGGTCGTAAATCCTGTCCTCTTGTCTGTGGTCAGGTCTGGCGTTTCTACCCCATCTCACCCCTCAGGGATATGGAGACGTAGAAAGGGTAGGAAGGGCCCTGCTCATTTCCTCTTTACTCTGAGAGCCTCTCAATCTTGGGCAAGAGCCTCTTCCTCTCTGGGCCTCTGGGTCCCAGCTCCAAAGACCCCCGTCCCCTACAATGGAGAGGGGAGTGGGTAAGATTGCATCAGGCCCTTCCCAGCTCCGACTCTGGCTTTGGTTCTTTCTTCCCCTTCCTTGCTGCTCCCTGGCTCTGGACCAGCTCACACAGACCGCAATTTCCCTATCTCTTTAGTGAGCACACGTCTGGGAATGTGGTTGGGCTTATCCCCGAGAGCTTACCTTCTGAGAGCTGTGGGCACTCCAGCCAGACTCGCCCCGCCCCACGGCTGTGTCTCCTCCGCAGGTCGAGTTTGCCGTCAGCCGAGTCCAGATGAATTTTCTGCACCTGCTAAGCTCTGAGGTGACACAGCATATCACCATCCACTGCCTGAACATGACCGTGTGGCAGGAGGGCCCCGGGCAGGCCCCGGCCAAGAGGGCAGTTCGCTTCCGGGCCTGGAACGGGCAGATTTTCGAAGCTGGGGGTCAGTTCAGGCCCGAAGTGTCCATGGATGGCTGCAAGGTAACTCAGAGCCCCCACAGGCCCTGCACGCACAGACCAGTGGGAAACTGTATTTTTATTATAAAATTGTATATAACAATCTTATACTGTACTATATTAGTATGCTACATATAATTTTTACATTTGCAGTTTTATTGTGATAGCTTTATAAAATTGCTGTTATTCACCTTCCTCTCTGGGAACCTTCTGAGGGAAGATCTGGGCTGGTACAATTTTTACAGGCTGGTAGATATGGTACTTATTTGCAAGGCTGCTTATAGGAGGATGTACTTCTACTCTCTGCCCCCACCCTGACCAGGCTAATTTTTTCTCTTACCATTTTTGGTTATTTTCAAATGCCTAAAACAGTAGGTTATTAGGGAAGAGAGAGATATAAAGTTGTCAAATCAGTATCACAAGATTAAACAAAACTGGTAATGAACATGTTGGTTTTCCCACATCCTAATATCTATAATAATAAAAGTGTAATATGCAAATTGACCAAACGGCTGAACAGCGGAACAACCCATCCAGACGACCACGCTATAACACCCACTGGTGCCAGGCCAGCCAAGGTGGGTACGATGCAATTGGTCTGGGGCCCGGCCATCGCCCCATGATGGCCTCACAGAGGGAGGCCCAGGCCACAGACCAGCAGGTGGGTGGGGCCTAGCTCTTTGGGACGATGGATCACAGGGCTCCCAGGCTGTGAGAGAGCGCAGGCCAGGAGCCCTCGGGCATGTCCGACTGACAGCTTAGGCCTGCTGCACTCACCAGCCGTGAGTTCGGTTCAGGGAGCGCACTGGCCACCAGGGAGCAGCTCCTGTGTTGAGCATCTGCCCCCTGGTGGTCAGTGTGCATCATAGCAACTGGTTGTTCTGCCTTTTGGTCAATTTGCATATTAGCCTCTTATTAGATAGGCGGATATATAAATCCAAAGCCTTAGAAACGTACCTATCTTTTGATCCAGCAAATCTGCTTCTAGAATTTGTTCTGTGGAAATAATTACAAATGTGCACAAAAGTTTAGTACAGTGATAGTCATTACAGCATTGCTCACAAGAATAAAAGTAGCAGAAGCAATCTAAATGGACCAGTCCAGGTAGGTGCTCTGAGGATGTACCGTGTGGCCATCAGGAACCGCAAGGAGAGATGCCAGGGACTCACGTGAGATAGACAAAGAGGCCCATGATGGATATGTGTGTCCCCTTTTCCTTCTGCCCTCAGGTCCAGGATGGCCGCTGGCAGCAGACGCTCTTCACCTTCCGGACCCAGGACCCCCAGCAGCTGCCCATTGTCAGTGTGGACAACCTCCCTCCTGCCTCATCAGGGAAGCAGTACCGCCTGGAAGTTGGACCTGCGTGCTTCCTCTGACCTCCTGGCTCCTCTAGGCCTGGAGTGGAGGGAAGAGGAGGAGGAGGAGGCAAAGGGAGGGTACTTAGGGGCAGGTGGGCCCAGGAGAGGCAGCTCCCCTGCCCGAGGATCCTAGGGCGGGCCCCAGATGTCGTCTGCCCAGTAGAAGTGGCTGGGGCAGGGTAGCGGGAAGTGGGGTGACCCCAACACAGCTCCAAAGACCAACCAAAGAGCCAGCCTGAGCCAACTGGGCCTGCAACCCGCCTGAGGCCTGTGGCCTGTCCCCCAGCTCTGCGGCCACACCTTCCTCCCCAGTTTCCTGCCCAAGCAAGAGCCCCACGTTCCAGCCAGCTTGAGGGAAGGGGGCAGCTGGTCCCCGCCAGGGAGCTTTGATGTGCAATATTAGAGAGGAGACATGAAAAAAGGAGAAAAGGAAAGAAAGAACTATATATATTTTATTTAAACAAACACAAAGAAGGTGCGTTACTATTCTTTTCACCTGGGAAAGAGGTGAGAGGGTGAGAGAGAGCAGCCGGGGGTGGGAAGCAAAGGAAGCCGAGGGAGAGCAGACCCTCGGGGCTGGGAGCGCCCACGTTTGCTACCTCCCACTGTGGAATCGCTGGTGCTCACAATCGTCTCTTAGTGTATGTGATTTTTTTTTTTTTAAGGAAAAACAACAACCCTATTTAAGATTCTGAAGGTGCTACCATTTTTGCCACAGACTTTGAAGAAACGTTTTGATGTGGGCTCTCCTCCACATTTTTCCCTCTCCTCCAAAGGACAAAGTTTGGGGAAGTTTTAAATTTTCCTAGTATCACCCTGGTGCTCATCTGGTAATCTGCTAAGGAGGGGGGAAGAAAAAAGGGAAAGAAAACAAAAAAGCAAAAAAAAAAAAAATAAATACACACAAAACACAACCCTGCCAGAAACAGAAGTAGTGAGATTTGCCTTTTAACTTACAGACTTCGAAACGTTTGTCCTCTTAAGCAGGGGAGGCCTGAGCATGAAGGATTCTGACCTAACCCTTCACGGTCCTGGAGGGGAGTTGGGCCAAGAATGCACTCGGAGGATGTGATCTAGACGGGAGGGTCCTGGGAGAAGCCTTGACCTTGAAGAAACCGTTACAGGAGCAATGGTGGGTCAGGGCTGGCCTTGGAGGTGGAAGATAAACATGGAACCACCTCCTGAAGCCACATGCCACCCACAAAGGTCCTCCCTCCCAGGAGCATGTCCTTTCAAGACACAGCCATCACTCTTGCTTTTTTTTTAGTCCTTAAATCCCATAGAAACACAGTGTCAATCGCTCCCTGTGTGCATGTGGGCCGAGGAGAAGGAATTCCTACGGGAACCTCGAAGTGCGGCGTGATAGGGATATTCAGTGCCACCTGAATCGCCCTACATCAGCAAACCAGCCAGCAACCGGGGCGGATTCTGAGGTTATTTTAATTGAGGAATAATTGTGATAGAAGGGGAAATTTTATGTGAAAGTCTATTTGTCTTTCTCGCTCAAGTTGTGTCTCTTGGGGAATTGGATTTGATTTGCATTATTTAATACCTCACTCTGGCCCACCCTCCCCACTGGTCCTGTCCCTTCCTGCATCCCTGGCCCCCAGAGGCCTTCGTGGAAGGGTATTCCGCAGCCACCCGGGCCTCACTCAGCTCGGTTCCCCACGCTGCCAGTCTCGACCTGGCCTCCGTCTCGTCTTTGGGTTTTTCTGCTGTCCCCGTTTATGTCTCTGTCCACATGTCAGTGTTAAAACCCCAGTGGGTTCCGTCTCTCCTTTTCCCTTCTGGATTTTAAATAAATATTTAAAACTGAGGCAATGGAATGATGGATCCGTGGCCGTGTAGTTCTTTCAAAAGCCCGGGGAAGGTGTGTGGCAGGGCTGGAGGGTGTGGGGAAGGTCCTCAGGGGGCACCCTGCTTCTGCTGCTTCCCCCATTGGAGGGGGGACAGGGCGAGAGCTATGGCACCTTAGCGAGAGGGCTGGCGCTGACAGTTGAGAGAGCTCGGTTTCTTAGGGCGAGTGTAGCTACCTGGTAGCTTCAAACAGCAGGAATGTATTCTCCCAGGGCTGGAGGCTGGAAGTTTGAAATGCAAGGACTGGCAGGGCCACCACCCTTCTGCCGCCTCTCGGAGACGTTCCCTACCTGGTCCAGCTTCTGGTGGCCCCAGACATGTCAGCGCCTCAATCCCCATCCTCACAGCCACAAGACAGCCTCTCTCTAGTCACATCTTTGTAGAAGGACAGCAGTCCTTTGGGATAAGGGTCCACCTGGTCCTACCTGGATTCCTTCTGCAAAGACCAGGTTTCCCAGGGAGGCCACATTCACGGGGAACGTGGTTAGGATTCCGACATATCTTTTTGGGAGACACAATTCACCCTGCAACATACAGGGAGGAGGTGTGTTGAGTTTAACATGAGCAATTCCTTGTTTTATTTTTAATCTAGTACCATCACGCATAACATAAAACTCACCATGAATGATACTCCGTACATTCACAATGCTATACAGTTACAACACTGGGACACACCTGTTGGACCCCATGTGTCCTGACCCTCAGTTCAGAGTTTTCTTCCTTCGCTTGTTTCTCCTTCTCAGGGACCTTGGACCGAACAGAACTTTTCTGTACTTATTTAGGAGAAAGAACAAATCACAAGCAGTTGCGTTCATAGCTGGGATTTTATGTTTTAAAAACTAGCTATTGCCCTCAGTGGTCGGCAAACTCATTAGTCAACAGAGCCAAATATCAACAGTACAACGATTGAAATTTCTTTTGAGAGCCAAATTTTTTTAACTTAAACTTCTTCTAACGCCACTTCTTCAAAATACAGGCTGTGGTATTTTGTGGAAGAGCCACACTCAAGGGGCCAAAGAGCCGCACGTGAATCGCGAGCCGCAGTTTGCCGACCACGGCCCTCGCTGGTTTGGCTCAGTGGATAGAGCATCGGCCTGAGGACTGAAAGGTCCTGGGTTCAATTCCAGTCAAGGGCACATGCCAGGGTTGCAGGCTCGATCCCCAATAGGGGGCATGCAGGAGGCAGCCAATCAATGAATCTCTCACCATTGATGTTTCCATCTCTCTCTCCCTCTCCCTTCCTCTCTGAAATCAATAAAAATATATTAAAAAAATAAAAAAACCTAGCTGTAAGTTTCCAGGTCATCCATTTACTTGCAGGAGGGCCTTCTTACCCTTCCCTCCCAGGCTCCTCCCCCAGGCAGTGAGCACCGGGAGATGCTCCGTGGCTCCGAGAGTCCCATCCCCGAAGCCCAGGATTCCTGGTCCGGAAGAGCTTGGAGACTCCCACATCTCAGGTGCACCCTCCCATTGTACAGAGAGGGCAACAGCCCCCAGGGTAGTGCCTGGAGTCACCTGGTGAAGTCACGGCAAAGCTGCAATTCGAGCCCACGAGGGTTGATGGCGCTGTTGAGTGCCTTAGACCAGTGGTTCTTGGATTGGCAGCACCTGGGTGCTGGTTGCCTCTTTTCAGCCGCTTCCCAACCCTCCTGAATCACAAACCCTGAGGGTAGGGTCAGCAATCTGAAAGCTTCCCTGGAGTCCCAAACATCACAGCCCTGCCCTATTTCCTAAGTCTGGAAAATGCTTTTCCAACATTGGGGGGGAAAATACTTGAGAATGAGATAACAATATTTTCATTTCTTTGACAATATCACAAATGAAGTAGAAACAGAATGGCTCTTTTCCTGAGATCTGTCAACCCTCACGGAGTTTGCTTGGCTGTCTGGTCACACTTCCGGTTCTGCAGAGGGAACTTCAGTCACCTTACTGCCTGTTTTTCCCACCGCAAGCTCTGCGCGGGCAGGCATGCACCTGGCGCTCTGCTGTAGCCGCAGGTGACGGCACTCAAACTTGCTCAGTGATCCCTCTGCATTTCCTCACACCCATTCCTCAGCAGCACCATCCCCTGTTGAGCTGCATGTGGGCACGAGAGTAACGAGGTGGGTCTGGCCATATGTCTGGGGGGGCTCCGAGTCTGGTGGAGGCAGAGGGAGGGGTTGGAACTTGTGTGGAGCAGGGGACGCAAAAAGGGGGCACAGCTGATGCATTCTCAGCAGGGGGAGGTAGTGAGGAGGTGACACTGTGAATCAGGATCATCAGAGAAACAGAACCAATAGGATGTATGTGCTTAACGGGATGTATTAGGAGTTGGCTCCCATGATTATGATGGTTGGCAAGTCCCAAGATCTGCTCGGGGAGTTGGAAGCTGGGGACCCAGGAGAGCCGATGGGATAGTTCTAGCCTGAAGGCGGGCAGGCTGGAGACACAGCAAAAACTGATGTTTCCATTCATGTCCAAAGGCTGATGACCATCTCAAGCAGTTGAATTAAATATCTGGGTACTCCATGGCTCAACTAAGTTGACCCATAAAGTTATCACTCAAGTTGAGTTGAGAGAAAATGAACAGAGGTTAGCCTGATGGGGAAGGGCATTGCGGGGAGAGGGAACAGCACCTGATAGTAACGGTGTCGTGCCTATGTGGGGAATAGTAAGCAGTCCAAATGGTGCCAAGGGTGTAGGAAGGCCTGGGGTGCTGGCTGGGTATAGGACAAGCCACAGGCTTGCCCAGGGGAGTAGGATTTGGGTTGGCCAAGTTGGATTTGGGCTGCAATGGGCGCTGGAGCGGGGCTGTCCAGGAGGCAGCTGGCTGAGCTGGGAGGACAGGGAAGAGGTCTGAGCCCCTGCCTGTCCATCAGAGCTCCAGAACCATCGGATCAGCAGCAGCTGTGTGGCTCTGAAGACATGAGAGGGGAATAGAGTCAGGAAGAAGGGCCAGAGGGAAACAGGGGGGTCCAAACTCCAGGAGGGCCTCTGTGACCTGGCCAGGGAATGCCAGCCCATTCCCAGCAGGGACAGGTACACCTGGACATGGTTGGGGAAAGCAGGCAGATCTCCCGGGTAGGCAGCACCTATTGTTTCCAATCTCTAAGTGCACAACCGGGTGTCAGGAAACAGCCAGAGTGGATTTCCCAGGCCCGGTCAACTCCAAGGGGAAGCCCAGGCCAATTCGTGTTTGCTCTGTCCACACGAGCCCTAGCCATGGACAGTCACACCCCAGTGACCAGCAGCCTGGTGCTGGGAGAGTCAGGGAGGGGCAGCCACCAGGGGAGAGGCTGGCAGGTAATTCCAGTCCCAGCTTCCTGATCACTCCCACTATCTCGGCCTCAGTTTCTCCCTCTGCAAAATGGGGATGATATGCCCTTCCCTGCTTGCCAATCAGACAGGGCTATTGCTTCATAATAGTAGGGTGAACCATATGAAATGGAATGATATTGAACAGCTTTTTGACCTAAAAATTCCTCAGCGTCACATGGGGCAACCCAATGACAGCACCGTTCAAAATAACAGCAGCTACACTGCTCGCCCACTGTGAACCAGGAGCTGTGCGGATGGGATGTTTGCAGCCCATGCGTGACCCTCTGAGACACACGTTATTATTACCTTGGCTCTTCGGATGAGGGAGCTGAAGTCCAAAGAGGTTACGTAAGGTGCCCCACACCACAAAACAGGTCTTGAACTTCAGCAGATCTTCTTTGTGGCTATTTCCTCCACCGAACACGAAGTTCCCACTTAGAACAGCTTGCTCTGCCAATGTGTTCTTCCCGGCTGTTCGGGCAGAAGACCACAAATTAACCATCGGACTGGAGCTCAGCCAGAGCCTGATGAAAAAGTCTGGATGAACTGGCTTTCTTTCAAATGGGTACATTTCCCTGGTTATCTAAACCTCACCGCTTCACCCGACCTCACTGTTTCCTTATCTACCTGATGGGGGAAAGACCCTCTTTTCTTACTCCTACGACAGACATATTTTTGCATTTTGATGTCCTTAGAAGTGGGATGTAACCTGCAATCCCTGAAGTAATTATGAAATGCAAGAATCTTTCTTTCCTCCCCACCCCAGCCTGTCATTAAACTGATGGTGACTGGTGTTAGAAACAGGCGGCCCCTTAGGAGCACATTTGTTTCACTTAATAAGCATTTTACAAATGTGGACTGATTTAATCCTAACAATCCAGGAAAGTGGGTACGTATGTCATTATCCCCATTTCACAGGTAGGAAAACTGAGGCACAGAGGAGTAACTTGCCCAAGGTCACACCTCTAGCAAATGATATAGCCGAAAACACTTCATCCCCATCCTACACTGCCCTGATGGCTTTTCTGTCTCTTTCTTCCCTGTCAAACTTCGCTTCAGATTGTGGCAGGGCCAGATGAAGGGGCAGGCTAAGGAGGGCCGCCCAGAACCTCTGTCCATAGAAGTACGAAAGCATCCTTGAAATTTAAGAAGATGGAGAAAATGGCACTGTGTTGGGGTGAGTGCTGGGTGCCCTTGAAGGAACTATTGGGAGAGCCTCTTGGGAGGAGAGCGAGGCCTCTAGGGGGCAGCCTGACAACAGTGAGGAGGGTGAGGGGCACGCATCCTTCGGAGGAGAAGCCCTCGGTTATAAGGGGAAATTGGTTTCTCTCTACTCACAATACTGTGGCCGCCAAATGTGCAGATTCTCTCCCACACCAAGCGATCCAACTCTCCAGATGCTAGCTAGGTGCCCTACAATTCAATTCACCGGAATCAGCATCAGATCCCACAGGGGACTAGGGCTCAGTCCCGCGAGACGCTTCACTCAGAGGCCAATCACCCATGCTGGTTGTCACCTGTGCTTCCCATCAAACCTGCCTTCGAGTTTGGCAATTTAGACCCATGAAATCCACAGCTCACAGAACTGGGGATGAGTAGCTTACTGCCTACATCATCGGTGTATTAAAAAAGATATAACTCAGGAACAGTCAGAGGAGATGCAGAGAGCGCCGTCTGTGGAATGAACAGAGGTTAGCCTGATGGGGAAGGGCATTGCGGGGAGAGGAGCACAGAGCTTCCAGGCCCTCTCTGCACAGGCACCTCCCCAGCACCTCCACGGTTCCCCACCGGAAGCTCTCCAATCCCGGTCATGTAGGATGAAAGCTTTCTTAAGGCGGCAGGATTGACTCAATTGTTGCGCATTCAGTAGTGATCAAGTCAATCACCAGCCCCAGATCCCTCTCCAGAGGTCAGGCGTGGGGCTAAAAGTTCAACCCTCCGATCACTTGGTTGGTTCCCCTGGTAACCAGCTCCCACCCTGAGTCTATCCAGGAGGCAGCAGACACTGGGCCCTCTCATTAGCATACAAAAAGGTATTCAGTGGTTTTAGATTCAGAGGGTTTTAGAAGACATGTACCAGGAAACAGAGGTAGAGACCAAATCCATACAAAACCACACAGGGACCCTGCCTGTGGTTTTGCTTCAAGAGGCATGCAGGTTACAAGAAAGACCAAACCCTGCTCTTTGCCTGGGTCTCCAGTTCACCCCAGATAATTCTAGTTCTCCAGGATGATATAGTTCCCTTCCTGGGGCAGGTCCTCTATCCTCAATTCTTTTTTTTTTTTTTTAATATATTTTTACTGATTTCAGAGAGGAAGGGAGACAGAGAGAAACATCAATCACGAGAGAGAATCACTGATTGGCTGCCTCGAGCCTGCAAACTGGGGTATGTGCCCTTGACTTGAATCGAACCCAAGACCCTGGAGTCCACAGGCCGACACTGTCCACTGAGCCAAATCGGCTAGGGCTGTCCTCAATTCTTTTAGGCGGTTAGGGGGAAGGCTCAAGGTTCTTCCTGAGCCTCCTGGGCCCGGATGGTGTTCAGGTCAAAATGAGCTGCCGAATGGCACATCTTGGGGTGCTTGTTCTGAACCCCTACAGAACAGACAGCACAGGCTCCACCAAGGCTGGCTTCTCTTGCTCAGCATTATCTTTCTGAGAGTCATTCATATTGTTCCAGGTGTCCGAAGTTCATTGCTAAGTAATGTTTCATTGCACAAAATCGCTACCATTTCTTTTTCCATTTTCCTGCTGATTGAGCCTTTGAATTGCTTTCTAGTTTGGGGCTATTTTAAATAACACTAAAGCCTTACACATGACATAGGCTTTTCTTGTCTGGAGAGGAGTAGTAATTTTAGAAAGCGATTTGGTCACTCTCTGACACCTGTCATCAGAGGGGAAAAATCACAGTGTAAAACGCTATAGACAATTAAGCCTCAATAAGGCTGGAAACATAAAATGCTACAGAAAGATGTAACGAGAGGGCCTGATCAAGTAAATTATAAACTAGGAAGTGAATGAAAGGTGATGTGAACTTTAAAATCACAACCACTCAATACAGTGAAACAAGAAAAACTATTCAAAATGTATAAAATGGCCCTAGCTGGTTTTGCTCAGTGGATGGAGCATCAGCCTGCGGACTAAAGGGTCCCAGGTTCAGTTCTGGTCAAGGGCACAAGCCCGGGTTGCAGGCTCCATCCCCAGTAGAGGCCGAGCAGGAGGCAGCCAATCAAGGATTCTCCTCATTGATGTTTCTCTCTCTCCCTCTCTCCCTTCCTCTTTGAAATCAATAAAAATATCATTTAAAAAAATAAAATGGATGAGCATCCAAAGTTGTAAGCATACCATGATAATACTTTGTGAAAATACTATTTGTATGGATAAAAATTTGGCCCCGTCATGTAGAAATGCAGAAGGGGGGTAGAGTGGGTAATTCCACAGGATTTCCTGAGCACCCACTGTGTGCTGGGCACTGCTCCAGGACTGGGGGCTGCTGGTGAAAGAGAGCAAGCTTTCCTCTTGAATAGCAGAGGATCAAGACAACACAAAAGTGATTTCCTGTTTCAGATGTTGGACATGGTTCACATAATACATTTACTGAAAACAGACATTCAAATTAATGCCCCGTGTTGTTGTTTTTGTGTGTGTTTTTCTTGGAAACTGTCCCTGCCTCCAGGCCTGGGTTGGGGCCTCTCTGGACTTTTGGTCTTTCACAGTTGTTACCACACTCCATTGGAACTGAATCCATGTTTGCCTTCCCCCACAGGCTGCACCCCTCCCCCGCCCATCGCCTCTATACCCCAGGCTAGCCTGGGCACTCTGCAAGTTGCCTTCAGCATCTGATTGATGACTGGGTGCCTCTCAAGTCCTGGCACTCAGCGGAGAGGAGTTGATGGAACCGTGAGCACCTGTCCCTCCATTATCACTAATATCACTCCAGCCATTTCCCCCTTGGCTTTGAACAGCCTGACCTTTAGACCCTGGTCTCAAGGTCAGTGACCCAAATTAGACCCAAGCTTGGAGGCTTTACCTGGGCTGGTTTTTGGGAAAGGAGGGAAGGTTCTGTGCATGGCATTTCCCAAATGCTCACTGGATTGTGTCACAGCGGGTCCCCAGGGCCCTGCCCACCGCTCATTATTATAAAGGTCACCGCACCCCTCAGCCACCAGTACCTTCCACACTAGAGGCATCCTCCTCTTGCCATGGCGCTGCCCTGGGCCCTTGCAGTCTTGAGCCTTCTTCCTCTGCTGGACGCCCAGAGCCCGGCGTGTCCCAATTTCTCAGTGCCCATCACCAATGCCTCCCTGGACCAGGTGGGTGTCTGGGCCCTGAGCACCATGGGAGCTGGCTCCCTCTCTGGACTTCCCTTCCCCTGCTGGCTTGCGGTCAGCCTCTCCTGGGTGCTGGGTGAGAACCAGTCCAGCCTCCAGCAGCCTTCCCCTGCTTCCAAGCTCAGAGCCTCCTGGAAAAGTCCCTCAGCAGGGCAAGCTGCACTGGGGGAGGGGCCTCTGGGAGCAAGAAGGAGGGGCAGGGACAGGGGGAGTGATGGCTGATTCCTAGAGTGAGCTCCTGCAGGCCCCACCCCTCCCCCGGGCCTCTGTCTCCTGATTTGCAAAGTGGAAAAATCTGCTGGAGTCTCCTCCCAGCTGACTATCAAGGACTAAGTTCTCAGTCTCCATCACCTGCTCCTGCTTCTCCCCAGATCTCTGGCAAGTGGTTTTATATCGCCTCGGCTTACCGCTTACCCGAGTACAAGAAGGAAGCTAGTGAAATCCATGCAGCCTTCTTTTACTTCACCCCCAACCACACGGAGGACACGATACTGAGCAGAGAGTACACAACCATGTAAGCCCTGCACAAGGCCCTGGCTTGCCAGCTCAGCCCCAGCCTCAGCCCTGCTTCTGGTCCCTCCTCCCAGCTGCCCAAATACCTGGAGCAAGCCCCTACCCCCTCTTGGCCTCAGCCTTCTCATCCAGGGAATGGGGCAGAGCTGACTCTAATTGCCACCTGACTCTCCCCCTCCAAGATTGTGACAGTCCACTTCTCCTTGGCTATCTGACTGTTTTTCTCTCCTCTTCCCTCTGGCTTTAGGCAGGGCCAGTGCATCTATAACTCCTCCAACCTGAGGGTCCACCGGGAGAATGGGACCCTGATCAAATATGGTGAGCCCTCAGGGGAAGGGTTGCTGTGTGGGATGGGGAGATGGTGAGTGGGCTACCCCAAAGGAGGGGACCTGGGGGCTTTGGATACAGAGAGCCTGGGCGATGCCCACTTCTTACATCTCCATGGGCCCGCTGCCTGCACACTGAAGCAGTCCGTCACAGCTGCCAACATCTCTGTGCTCTTACTGTGTGCCAGGTGCTGTTTGAAGTGCTTTGTATGAATTAGCCCACTTTAATACTCATAAGCCACCCAAGGAGGACATTACAGTGACCAGCTCAGGATATGGAGAGACAGGTGCCCACTTGTCTCTCTCACTCATCTTGCAATTAGACCTACACTCAACCTTATGTTGGTTCCAGTCCTGCCTCTCAATCACTCTTTTTGTTTGTTTTTGTGTTTTGTTAATCCTCACCTGAGGATGTTTTCCCATCGCTTTTTAGAGAGAGTGAAAGGGAGGGGGAGACACAGAAAGGAAACATCAATGTGAGAGACACACTGATTGGTTGCCCCCCACACCAGGGCTGGGGAGCTAGCCTGCAACTGAGACACAGGCTCCTGCCCAGAATAGAACCCTGGACCCTTCAGTCCCTGGGCCGATGCTCTATCCATTTAGCCAAACCGGCTAGGGCTCAACCACTCTTTGTCCTCTGGGACCTAAGGGTGGCAGCCCACCCATGTCCCCACCATCACTGCAGAGAAGGCACATAGCAGGAGCACACAAACGCCCAGGGAATTGAACCAGCACCTGACGCTCCTCTCTGAACCTCACTTTCCTCATCTGTAAAATGGGGAGAAAGGCCCTGACAGCCACAGTTCACAGGAGGCTCCTCTGATGCCACATCCACTGGGCACAGGGCCTGGTGTCCAGTAGGAGTGAGGGACACATGGCCAAGGTGAACCCCTGGCCCTTACTGATTGGCTGTGTGGGCCTGGGCACACCCAGGTTGCCTCACCTGTGAGGAGGCACCCACTGTGCCATCTCCATGGTCTCACAAAGAGGCTTTCTCTTCCAGAGAATGACAGGGAACATTATGGCCAACTGCTGCTCCCCAAGGACCCCAAGACCTTCATGCTCGCTTTTTTCCCAGAAGACAAGCAGAACATGGGGCTGTCCTTCTTTGGTAAGCACCCCAAACTCCCACCAGGCTTCCCCAGGGGCACCGGCTCCTAGGGGTGGGCCCCTAGACCTTCAGTCCTCCCTGGCCTCTACCCAGCCTCCTCCCATCTTCACCTCCCACAGACACACCCTGACATTCTCCCCTGTCCCCTTGCTCCCTCTGCAGCAGACAAGCCAGAGGTGACCCCGGAACAAATGCAAGAGTTCTATGACTACCTCATGTGCATGGGCATGGACAAGTCAGAAGTCCTGTACAGCGATGAGAAAAAGGTGAGGGCCAGGACTAGGCAGTGCCCACCTGAGGGTGCTCCTGCTTTGGGCAACCCAGAGGCCCAGAGAGAGCCATCTCCCAGCCAGGGCTGCAAAATGAGGCAGGAGAGCCTGCTTTTCCGTGTCCATCTCTCTGCGGGGACCACTGAGCTTCCCAGAGGTCCATGGGGACTGGTGCCCCAGTCCAGAGTGCACTCCACCTTCCCCCCGCCAGGAGCCCCTGGCCTCCCCTGTCACTTGCTTTCTCCTCCCGCTGTCCTGTAGAATCTGTGCCTGCTGCTGGAGAAGCAGCATGACGAGGAAAGGAAGAAGGAAGAGGAGAGGTCCGAGACAGGCACAGCGTTGGATTAGGACCTTGGGGACTTTGGGGGCCCATCCTGTGACACCCCCACCTACCCTTTGTGCCTCAGTTCTTTCCCTCAGTTGCACCAATAAAGTTACTGAATTTGGAATAGGCAGGTTGCCATGTGCTCACTCATGCATTCATGTTGAAGCCGGCGTCCCTGGTTGCAGAAGCCCCTGCTGTAACCCCAGCACACATGCCAGGATGGATGATGGCATGTGGTGTGGGAGCCCAGCACGAGGAGGTTCCTTCTGCAGCAGGGGGAGTCTGGGAAGGCTTCCTGGAAGGGGCATCTGAACCAGCCTAGAAAGATTAGGAGCTTGGTAACACCTGCTGTTCCTGCTGCAAGCCAAGGGTCTGAGAGGACACGTTTGAGGAACATAAGGCAGAGGACCCAAAGCGGGAGTTCAGGTGGTTAAGGGGTGGAGAGGACTTAGGCACACAGCACGGTGCCAGGCTTGAAGGACCATAGGGCAAACATCACCCTGGCCATCTGGGAGGTGAGCTGGGCGGGGCCTGATGAGGTGAGCACCCGGGCCAGGGCCAGGGCAGAGACGGGGAAAGTTGGAGACTCAGAAGCCACAGAGGCAGGCAGGAAGAGTGGGAATGTGCACCCAACAGGTCCACGGGTGGGGAAGGGGCGATGGCTGCATCAACCTTCCATCCCCCCTGACTTTAGAAACCACAAGTCAATTGACATACACCACTAACACCAGAAACTTTGGGAATGTTTTGGGGGTGTTTTGGCTTTTCTTTTTTTATGGTCAATATTCATTCTTCTTCATTTGCCTCATAACGAAAATAGAATTTTCCAATGCCCCAAATATACAAATATCACTGAAGCACACACATTCCAGAAAAGCTGAGGTACGCGCTGCTACGGGGTGGGGGGATAGGACACGGCCCCTGGTGCAGGGCCATAGACCACGGCCTAGCAGGTAGCTGGCCACTGGCCCAATTTCCACAGGGATCTCCAGGACAGAGCAGGGGTCCCGAGATGAGGTACAGAGGGTGGCCAGGGAGGATGGCTTCCTGGAGTGTCTCCATCCCAGCAGGCCCATGGGAAAGGCTGCTCCAATCACAGAGGAGCTGGGCGCAGGTCATCCTGGGGGCCGGCACCCCAAGATATTCCAATGGTCCCAGAGTGTCCCACCACCAGCCACGTCTTTCCAGAGATGCCTACTGCCAAGCGGCAGGTCAAGGGCAGGTGGCCAGGTTTGTGCCAGAGCCCCTGGCCACACCCCTTCTTATCTAGCTTCCTGAGGAGGATGCAAGCCCAGGAACACTCCTCCACTTAAGAACTGTCCACCCGTATATAAAATACATATTATTAGCTGGAGGTGGACACGTGCAGGAGACGCCCAGACACTGCATGTGGCAGAAGGTCCCGGCCTTGGTCCCGGCACCTCCTCCATGGGCTGGTGACCTGAGAGGTGACTTCCCTTGATGAGCAGAGCTCTCCCGTGTTGCAAACACTGAGACTGAGCAGCAGGGCTTGTGCTGGAGGGAGAGCTCCTCATGAGGGGTCCGCAGGGCCTTCAGGGTAGACGGCAGCAGGCTGCACGCCCACCTGTCCACCATCTGTCTCTGAACCCCCAGAGCCATCAGAAGAGGCAGGAGCCCCGCAGGCTGTGGGCCTGGCGCAGGTCGGCTGACAGGGAGCGGCTCATGTGCTTGGTGGTGGAGCGGACGCTCTCGGCCGCCTGGACGGCTGGCTCAGGGCTTTGTTGAGCTCCTCCAGGTCCTCCAGGTCCAGCTGAATGGAGCATCGGTGTCCTCCAGCTGCCCGGGAGGAGGCTGCGGGGGACCACTCGGCAGCTGGTCGGGCTGAGGGGGTGGCGGGGGCTGAGGTAGGTCCTCCTCGAGGCCCGCAGAACCTGAGGAGAGGGAAGTGGGCCGTTAACCACACAGAAGGCTGGGTGCAGCCAAAGAGCACCGGGTTGTAACCAACCCCATTCTGAGCCCCAGCTAGGCCGCTGGCCCCTATGCTCTAGGTCTCAGTCTCTTCACCTCTAACATGGGAACAGAGGCAGGCCCAGTGTTCTGGAGTAAAGTGTGTGAGAGAGAGGGGGCTAAAGGAGCATTTCACTTAAATGAAACAGGAATAAGTTCGCTGGCTCCCTGTGAACTCTGGTCTTATTCCCGATCCTCCCCTTTCTAACTTGCGTTGTTGTGCAGTGTACAAAGGGCTTTGCAGGCATCTGAATGGACCTCTCTCCAAAGAAGATATGCAAAGGGCCATCAAGCACTTAAAAAGATGCCCGCATCATTAGCCATCAGGGAGATGCCAATCAAAACCACGTGAATTGCCACTTCGTCCAGTTCATACCCATGTGGACGGCTATCGTCAAAAAGACAGGATAAGTGCTGGCAAGGGTGTGGGGACACTGGCACCCTCATACTCCGCTGTAAAGTGGTGCCAGCACTTTGGCAACAGTCTGACAGTTGCCCAAATGGTTAAACAGTGCCCTGCCCGGACCGGATCCTCATCCTCGGGACCCAGGTGCCAGGCTCGGAACAGGTGCATTATCAGCACTAGCTCATTCACTCTCCCAGTCCTATGATGCTTATTTCACAGACTAGAGGCCCAGTTCATGGAATTCGTGCACTTGACGGGGCATGTCCCTCAGCCCATCCTACACCCTCTCCAATCTGGGACCCCCTCGGAGGATGTCCAACTACCAGCAGTCCGACATCCTTCTCACAATCCGGAACTGCTGGCTCCCAACCACTTGCTTGCCTGCCTGCCTGCCTGATTGCCCCTAACCGCTTCTGCCTGCCGGCCCCATCACTCCCAAATGCCCTCCTCTGCTACCCGATTGCCCCCAACTGCCCTCACCTGCAGGCCTGGTTGCCCCTAACTGCCCTCCCCTGCTGGACTGATCGCCCACAACTGCCCTCCCCTGCAGACCATCTTGTGGCTGTGGGTGCTGCCATCTTTGAGGGCGTGGCAGTCAATCAGCATATCCTCGCCTTATTGGCTGTGGGCGCCACCGTCTGTGCGATGGTGTGAGGGTCAATTGGCATATTCCCTCTTTATTAGATAGGATAAACGAAGGTCAAAGAAGCTATGTGATGCCGGGGGCTGCCCCAAATCTCAATCTGCTTGTGCAGCCACAGAACACTGGCCAGGCCACTTTACCTTTTCAGAACTCCATTTCCTCACCTAAACCGCCTCCCAGGGCAGGTCCAATAGGACAATTCCCGTAAAAAGCCCTGTGAGCTGCCTGGCCAAGGCGAGTGCTCTGTAAATATCGGCTCCTGAGGCCCAGGGTCCCAGAGCTGAGGGGCCAGTCCTGGATTCACATCCAGGGCTAATCAGCACCCACTAGATGCTGATACATGTCACCTGAACCCAGTGATCAATAAACATGCTTCTTCAATCCACTTTTCCCCCTTCAGGGATCATCTGGGTTCATTACTCAGTGCCCACACACCCCTACTTTCTGAGAATTTGGGACCAGCTTGGCCTGAGAGTTACCCAAAAGTTCCCCCAGGCCAGAAGCCACAAACACAAAACCCAACCAACCCTCCTGGCTTCAAGCAGGGGCTATAAGGCAGCGGACCACGAGGGGGCAGCAGAGGCACATGCAGCTCTCTGAAGGGCACACAGGCCTCAGCCTCTGAGCATGCTCAGTCTTGCAGCTGGAGAACAGTTGGGGCCCCATCAGCCCAAGTTGCAGCAGCGTTAGAAGCACCATGGTTCCTGGGCACCCTCTATGCAGTACGGGCTGTCCATACATTTATTAGTTCATTTAATCCTCACCACAGCCCATGTCACATGGGAACGGTGACCTGCCCAACACCATGACATGGCTATGCTGGCCAGGACTGTCGGGCCCTGAGCCCCGGGCCTTTCTCCTCCCCCCTGGCCCATCCACGCCTGGGGACAGCACACTGGTTAGTTCTGTCCACAGGTGTGAGTCTGGAAGGACAGAGAACGGCCGCAGATGTAGAGATCCCAAGTTTACAGCGGGCACTCTGAGTTTCTGCAGGGCCACCCAAGTCCAGGTGAAACCATTTCTGCCCAGTGATTGGGAACGCAGGCAGGGTCTCCACCTGAGCCCGAGGCCTGAGCACGCAGCACGGCCTCTCATAGTTGCTGGAGCAGAAGGTTCCTGAACCACTTGCCCAGACTCAGCTGAGAGTGACACTGTAGCCAGAGCCTCATGGGGGCTGGGGCTCGATGGTGCCCTGCGCCTCTGCTCCCGCCAGCTGGGCACATCGTCCACGCGGGAGAAGGAAAAGGGGTACACACACCCAGGTGCTCAGCTACCTCACACGGGCCCCAGGCTAGTTAGTAAGCAATTCAGACCAAGAGGCCGGGAGGGTGGGAAGGGGCTTCTTACACAGTGGCTGACGGGTAAGGCATCACAGGAACCGAGGAGACATAGGCAAACGCGGGAGGGGCTGGTCCCGAAGGTGCAGCAGCCAGATACCACAGTCTCAGGGGCGGCGGGGACGGGGACCCCACCCGCTTGCTCCTCTGCTTGGGGCTGCAAGCGGAAGGGGCGTTTCTCCTTGTGGACTTTCCTGCCCCTGCCAGGTAAGGACACCGGAGAGACAGTATGACCACCTGGAAGATCTAGGAAAGAACAGAGGATCCGCCCAGGCCCTGCCCTGTGAGAGCTGGACACGGGGCTAGCTGTGCTGGGAGTGCCCGGATTTGGGGGCCAACCCTGTGCCCAGAGTGCTCCAGAACAAGGGTGGGGGGGAGAGAAGTGGGGAGCAGCTGCTCTGCGCACCGCCCACGGGCCCCAAGCCCCCACTGGCAGAGCTGAGGGAGGTGCCTCAACATCTGTCCCTACCAGAGGTGGCTGGGTCTGGGCCGTCCCCCTCTGCGGGGGATCCTGGGGACCCAGCTCGACCACACAGGGGACATCGTGGGGCATCAGTGGGAGATGGTCCCAGTGGGTTCCTGGCAACAGCACCACCTGGTAGACCAGAAAGACATGTGGGGTTGGGAGATTGTCTGAGCCCTCAGGCCTGGAGACTCCTCAGCAGACCCCCCAAAGCTTTGAGCTTCCCTCAGGAACCGTGCAAAGGAGACAATACTGATGGCAACCATGACAGTGAGAGGCCACACTGAGTGAGCTGGGCCATGGCTGTCCGCTCAGGGCCTTCATGCATTATTTTATCAAGTCCAACAAGCCCCTGGGCTAGCTGCTGCCGTCATTCCCACCTTTCAGATGGGAACGCTGAGGCTCTGAGAGGTTGAAGAATTCGCCGAGGTCTCAAAGCAGCGGTCCTCTGTCTGACCGCAAGCCCAGCTCTCCTGACTGCAGCCAGTGCCTGTGGTCCTTCCTCCACAGTGAGACAGGCCCCTCCTCCATGTGGGAGCGGCCCAACATGGTCCCGGGCACCAGAAGTTCAGCGGATGCCTAAACTTGCCCAGTTAGCAGGAGAGTGGGCTGCCTTGTTCTCTCCCAGGCAAATCCTCTATGCTTCCTCTCGGTCAGTTCCAGGGCCAGTCCACTTGTTCTTCAGGCCTCAGCTCTGCCATCGCTCCCTCTGGGAAACCCTCCCACACACCTGGCTGAGTTACCTGCTCCTCAGGCACCCTGTGTTGCCCCACCCCACTCTGACCACACTACTGTGTCACTGTCTAGAGTTGCTTGGGGACAGGGCTCAGGGCCCAGTACTGGAAGTTGGTTCGTGAATGAATTGATGAATGAATGAATAAACAAGTGAATGGAGAGGACTATTGGAACTCCAACAAAGGGAGAGGGACATAGGAGAGTGTTAGGGTTCTGGAGTCACAAAGACCTGGGTTCAAATTCCGGCTCTACCACTTGTAAGCTATATGCCCCTGGGCAACTTCCTTGACCTCTCTGAGCTTCTCTACTCATTAAATGGCCATAATAACAAAGTGGGCAAAACCTTCTTCATGGAATTGTGAGGATTAATGTTTGTAAAACCCTTAGCTTGATGGCCTGTATACGGAAGGGGATTAATAAATGTCAGCTCCTTCATTATCATTATCATTATCATCATCATGATCATTGCTTGAAAGGTCCCAGAGCCCATCTCCAACCCTTTCATCATGGATGTGGAACCTGAAGCCCAGAGAAGTTAAGGAACTTGCCTAACGTCACACAGCAAGTCAGTGGGGAGAGCTGGGACTAGAACCCAAGGTCCATATTCTCAGGCCACTGCTCTCTCCATGACTCTTCCCTGTTGGGTTTGAGGGAAAGAACGGGAGTGGAGGGAGCGGGGTGGGGAGATAAGATGGAATCGCTGCTCTCAGTCCCCCTGCTGGCCGCACCCTCCTAGGAGGACTCTTCAGGAATTGCTTCAATCATGTCCATGGTTTCTCCATGTCAAGTCGAGGAGGGTGGCTTTAGGCCGCAGCACCTGGAGCTACAGGTGTGAGGGCAAGACACCCTGGGAGGCCTGAGAATCCCAGGAAAATCCGATTCCCTGGTCTGTACCTTTGACCTGCCTCTGAGCTCAGGGCAGGCCCACATGTGGATGGACATTACCCTCCCCTCTGTGCCCTGGCCGCTTTCATCCCTTGCCTGTGTCCTGGGTCCTCAGAGGCTGGCAGTGGGGAGACTGTGCTATTGCCTCTTGGGACAATCTTGGGGGCAGAACATGGTACTCCTGGCCTGGGGGCAAACACAGAACAGTGGGTGTCTGCTCTCTACATGGATGCAGGATTGAGGGGGTTAGTATAATGATCTCTTTCTATTGTGTGCACGCACACGGTGTATGTACATAAATATGTGTATATATCTATACTAATAAAAGAGTAATATGCTAATTAGACTGAACATTTTCCGGATGTCCTTCCAGAGAAAGCCACGGTGGTGGGGGCTGAGACAGAGGAGGTTAGGGGCGATCAGGCTGGCAGGGAAGAGCAGTTAGGGGCGATCAGGCAGGCAGGCATAGTGGTTAGGTGTGATCAGGCAGGCAGGCTGCTGAGTGGTTAGGAGTCAGCAGTCCCAGATTATGAGAGGGATGCAGTCCCTGTGGGATGGACCTGAACCGACAGTCAGACATTCCCTGAGGGGTCCTGGATTGGAGAGGGTGCAGGCCAGGCTGAGGGACCACTCCCCCCCAACTCAAGAATTTTGTGCACCGGGTCTCTAGTACCTCAATAAAGTTTGAAATAATAACAAAATGCTACAGAAAGAGGTAAAGAGAGGTCATGAGTAAGTAAATTATAATCTAGCAAGTGAAAGAAAGGTGATGTGAGCTTTAAAATCACGACCACTCACTACAGTGAAACACGAAAAACTATTCAAAATGTATAAAATGGCCCTAGCTGGTTTTGCTCAGTGGATGGAGCATCAGCCTGCAGACAAAGGGTCCCAGGTTCAATTCTGGTCAAGGGCACAAGCCCCGGATGCAGGCTCGATCCCCAGTAGGGGGCATGCAGGAGACAGCCTATCAATGATTCTCATCATTGATGTTTCTCTCTCTCTCTCTCCCTCTCCCTTCCTCTCTGAAATCAATAAAAATATCATTAAAAAGTAATAATAAAATAAAATGGATGAGCATCCAAAGTTGTAAGCATACCATGCTAATACTTTGTGAAAATACTATTTGTATGGATAAAAATTTGGCCCCGTCATGTAGAAATGCAGAAGGGAGGTAGAGTGGGTAATTCCACAGGATTTCCTGAGTACCCACTGTGTGCTGGGCACTGCTCCAGGACTGGGGGCTGCTGGTGAAAGAGAGCAAGCTTTCCTCTTGAATAGCAGAGGATCAAGACAACACAAGTGATTTCCTGTTTCAGATGTTGGAGATGGTTCACATAATACATTTACTGAAAACAGACATTCAAATTAATGCCCCGTGTTGTTTTTTTGTGTGTGTTTTTCTTGGAAACTGTCCCTGCCTCCAGGCCTGGGTTGGGGCCTCTCTGGACTTTTGGTCTTTCACAGTTGTTACCACACTCCATTGGAACTGAATCCATGTTTGCCTTCCCCCACAGGCTGCACCCCTCCCCCGCCCATCGCCCCTGCACCCCAGGCTAGCCTGGGCACTCTGCAAGTTGCCTTCAGCATCTGATTGATGACTGGGTACCTCTCTAGTCCTGGCACTCAGTGGGACAGGAGTTGATGGAACCGTGAGCACCAGTCCCTCCATTATCACTAATATCACTCCAGCCGTTTCCCCCTTGGCTTTGAACAGCCTGACCTTTAGGCCCTGGTCTCAAGGACAGTGACCCTAATTAGACCCAAGCTTGGAGGCTTTACCTGGGCTGACTTTTGGGAAAGGAGGGAAGTTTCTGCGCATGGCATTTCCCCAATGCTCACTGGATTGTGTCACAGCGGGTCCCCAGGGCCCTGCCCACCGCTCATTATTATAAAGGTCACCGCACCCCTCAGCCACCAGTACCTTCCACACTAGCCGCATCCTCCTCTTGCCATGGCGCTGCTCTGGGCCCTTGCAGTCTTGAGCCTTCTTCCTCTGCTGGACGCCCAGAGCCTGGCGTGTCCCAATTTCTCGGTGCCCATCACCAATGCCTCCCTGGACCAGGTGGGTGTCTGGGCCCTGAGCACCATGGGAGCTGGCTCCCTCTCTGGACTTCCCTTCCCCTGCTGGCTTGCAGTCAGCCTCTCCTGGGCGCTGGGTGAGAACCAGGCCAGCCTCCAGCAGCCTTCCTCTGCCTTCCTCAGAGCCTCCTGGAAAAGTCCCTCAGCAGGGCAAGCTGCACTAGGGGAGGGGCCACTGGTAGCGAGGAGGGGGTTGCAGGGGGCGGGGGGGGGGGAGGGGTGGGGGAGAGTGGAGAGTGATGGCTGATTCCTAGAGTGAGCTCCTGCAGGCCCCACCCCTCCCCCAGGCCTCTGTCTCCTGATTTGCAAAGTGGAAAGATCTGCTGGAGTCTCCTCCCAGCTGACTATCAAGGACTAAGTTCTCAGTCTCCATCACCTGCTCCTGCTTCTCCCCAGATCTCTGGCAAGTGGTTTTATATCGCCTCGGCTTACCGCTTTCCCGAGTACAAGAAGGAAGCTAGCAAAATCCATGCATCCTTCTTTTACTTCACCCCCAACCACACGGAGGACACGATACTGCTCAGAGAGTACATGACCATGTAAGCCCCGCACAAGGCCCTGGCTTGCCAGCTCAGCCCCAGCCTCAGCCCAGCTTCTGGTCCCTCCTCCCAGCTGCCCAAATACTTGGAGCAAGCCCCTGCCCATTCCTGGCCTCAGCCTTCTCATCCAGGGAATGGGGCGGAGCTGACTCTAATTGCCACCTGACTCTCCCCCTCCAAGATTGTGACAGTCCACTTCTCCTTGGCTATCTGACTGTTTTTCTCCTTTTCTGTCTGGCTTGAGAGAGGGACAGTGCATCTATAACTCCTCCAACCTGAGGGTCCAACGGGAAAATGCGACCCTGAGCAAATGTGGTAAGACCTCAGGGAACGGGTTGCTGTGTGGGATGGGGAGATGGTGAGTGGGCCACCCCAAAGGAGGGGACCTGGGGGCTTTGGATACAGAGAGCCTGGGAGATGCCCACTTCTTACATCTCCATGGGTCCGCTGCCTGCACACCAAAGCAGTCCGTCACAACTGCCAACATCTCTGTGCTCTTACTGTGTGCCAGGTGCTGTTTGAAGTGCTTTGTATGAATTAACCCACTTTAATACTCATAAGCCACCCAAGGAGGACATTACAGTGACCAGCTCAGGATATGGAGAGACTGGTGCCCACTTGTCTCTCTCACTCATCTTGCAATTAGACCTACACTCAACCCTATGTTGGTTCCAGTCCTGCCTCTCAGTCACTCTTCTTGTTTGTTTTTGTGTTTTGTTAATCCTCACCTGAGGATATTTTCCCATCACATCGCTTTTTAGAGAGAGTGAAAGGGAGGGGGAGACACAGAAAGGAAACATCAATGTGAGAGACACACTGATTGGTTGCCCCCCACACCAGGGCTGGGGAGCTAGCCTGCAACTGAGACACAGGCTCCTGCCCAGAATAGAACCCTGGACCCTTCGTCCCTGGGCCGATGCTCTATCCATTTAGCCAAACCGGCTAGGAATCAACCACTCTTTGTCCTCTGGGACCTAAGGGTGGCAGCCCACCCATGTCCCCACCATCACTGCAGAGAAGGCACATAGCAGGAGCACACAAACGCCCATGGAATTGAACCAGCACCTGACGCTCCTCTCTGAACCTCACTTTCCTCATCTGTAAAATGGGGAGAAAGGCCCTGACAGCCACAGTTCACAGGAGGCTCCTCTGATGCCACATCCACTGGGCACAGGGCCTGGTGTCCAGTAGGAGTGAGGGACACATGGCCAAGGTGAACCCCTGGCCCTCACTGATTGGCTGCGTGGGCCTGGGCACACCCAGGTTGCTTCAACTGTGAGGAGGCACCCACTGTGCCATCTCCATGGTCTCACCCAGAGGCTTTCTCTTCCAGAGAATAACAGGGAACATTATGGCCAACTGCTGCTCCCCAAGGACCCCAAGACCTTCATGCTCGCTTCTTTCCCAGAAGACAAGCAGAACATGGGGCTGTCCTTTTTTGGTAAGCACCCCAAACTACCAAAAGGCTTCCACAGGGCCACTGGCTCCTAGGGCTGGGCCCCTACACCTGCAGTCCTCCCTGGCCTCTACCCAGCCCCTACTCCATCCCCACCCCCCACAGACACACACTGACATTCTCACCTGTCCCCTTGCTCCCTCTGCAGCAGACAAGCCAGAGGTGACCCCGGAACAAATGCAAGAGTTCTATGACTACCTCACGTGCATGGGCATGGACAAGTCAGAAGTCATGTACAGCGATGAGAAAAAGGTGAGGGCCAGGAGGACTAGGCAGTGCCCACCTGAGGGTGCTCCTGCTTTGGGCAGCCCAGAGGCCCAGAGAGGGCCATCTCCCAGCCAGGGCTGCACAATGAGGCAGGAGAGCCTGCTTTTCCGTGCCCATCTCTCTGCGGGGACCACTGCACTTCCCAGAGGTCCATGGGGACTGGTGCCCCAGTCCAGAGCCCACTCCACCTTCCCCCCCTCTGGAGCTCCAGGCCTCCCCGGTCACTTGCTTTCTCCTCCCGCTGTCCTGTAGAATCTGTGCCTGCTGCTGGAGAAGCAGCATGATGAGGAAAGGAAGAAGGAAGAGGAGAGGTCCGAGACAGGCACAGCATTGGATTAGGACCTTGGGGACTTTGGGGGCCCATCCTGAGACCCCCAACACCCACCCTTTGTGCCTCAGTTCTTTCCCTCAGTTGCACCAATAAAGTTTCTCAATTTGGAATAGGCAGGTTGCCATGTGCTCACTCATTCATTCATGTTGAAGCTGGCACCCCTGGCTACAGAAGCCCCTGCTGTAACCCCAGCACACATGCCAGGATGGATGATGGCATGTGGTGTGGGAGCCCAGCACGAGGAGGTTCCTTCTGCAGCAGGGGGAGTCTGGGAAGGCTTCCTGGAAGGGGCATCTGAACCAGCCTAGAAAGATTAGGAGCTTGGTAACACCTGCTGTTCCTGCTGCAAGCCAAGGGTCTGAGAGGACACGTTTGAGGAACATAAGGCAGAGGACCCACAGCGGGAGTTCAGGTGGTTAAGGGGTGGAGCGGACTTAGGCACACAGCACGGTGCCAGGCTTGAAGGACCTCAGGGCAAACATCACCCTGACCATCTGGGAGGTGAGCTGGGCGGGGCCTGATGAGGTGAGCGCCAGGGCCAGGGCCAGGGCCAGGGCAGAGACGGGGAAAGTTGGAGACCCAGAAGCCACAGAGGGAGGCAGGAAGAGTGGGAATGTGCACCCAACAGGTCCACTGGTGGGGAAGTGGCGATGGCTGCATCAACCTTCCATCCCCCCTGACTTTGGAAACCACAAGTCAATTGACATACACCACTAACACCAGAAACTTTGGGAATGTTTTGGGTGTGTTTTGGCTTTTCTTTCTTTTTTATGATCAATATTCATTCTTCTTCATTTGCTTCATAACGAAAATAGAATTTTCCAATGCCCCAAATATACAAATATCACTGATGCACACACATTCCAGAAAAGCTGAGGTACGTGCTACTACGGGGTGGGGGGATAGGACACGGCCCCTGGTGCAGGGCCATAGACCACGGCCTAGCAGGTAGCTGGCCACTGGCCCAAATTCCACAGGGATCTCCAGGACAGAGCAGGGGTCTCGAGATGAGGTACAGAGGGTGGCCAGGGAGGATGGCTTCCTGGGGTGTCTCCATCCCAGCAGGCCCATGGGAAAGGCTGCTCCAATCACAGAGGAGCTGGGTGCAGGTCATCCTGGGGGCCGGCATCCCAAGATATTCCAATGGTCCCAGAGTGTCCCACCACCACCAGCCACGTCTTTCCAGAGATGCCTACTGCCAAGCGGCAGGTCACGGGCATGTGGCCAGGTTTGTGCCAGAGCCCCTGGCCACACCCCTTCTTATCTGGCTTCCTGAGGAGATGCAAGCCCAGGAACACTCCTCCACTTAAGAACTGTCCACCCGTATATAAAATACATATTATTAGCTGGAGGTGGACACGTGCAGGAGACGCCCAGTCACTGCATGTGGCAGAAGGTCCCGGCCTTGGTCCTGACACCTCCTTCTGGGGCTGGTGCCCTCAGAGGTGACTTCCCTTGATGAGCAGAGCTCTCCCGTGTTGCAAACACCGAGACTGAGCAGCAGGGCTTGTGCTGGAGGGAGAGCTCCTCGTGAGGGGTCCGCAGGGCCTTCAGGGGAGATGGCAGCAGGCTACACGCCCACCTGTCCGCCATCTGTCTCTGAACCCCCAGAGCCATCAGAAGAGGCAGGAGCCCCGCAGGCTGTGGGCCTGGCGCAGGTCGGCTGACAGGGAGCGGCTCATGTGCTTGGTGGTGGAGCGGATGCTCCCAGCCGCCTGGACGGCTCGGCTCAGGGCCTTGTTGAGCTCCTCCAGGTCCTCCAGGTCCAGCTGGATGGAGCGTCGGTGTCCTCCAGCTGCCTGGGAGGAGGCTGCGGGGGACCACTCGGCAGCTGGTCAGGCTGAGGGGGTGGCGGGGGCTGAGGTAGGTCCTCCTCGAGGCGCGCAGAACCTGAGGAGAGGGAAGTGGGCCGTTAACCACACAGAAGGCTGGGTGCAGCCAAAGAGCACCGGGTTGTAACCAACCCCATTCTGAGCCCCAGCTAGGCCACTGGCCCCTACGCTCTAGGTCTCAGTCTCTTCACCTCTAACATGGGAACAGAGGCAGGCCCAGTGTTCTGGAGTAAAGCATGTGGGAGAGAGGGGGCTAAAGGAGCATTTCACTGAAATGAAACAGGAATGAGTTCGCTGGCTCCCTGTGAAGTCTGGTCTTATTCCCGATCCTCCCCTTTCTAACTTGCGTTGTTGTGCAGTGTACAAAGGGCTTTGCAGGCATCTGAATGGACCTCTCTCCAAAGAAGATATGCAAAGGGCCATCAAGCACTTAAAAAGATGCCCGCATCATTAGCCATCAGGGAGATGCCAATCAAAACCACGTGAATTGCCACTTCGTCCAGTTCATACCCATGTGGACGGCTATCGTCAAAAAGACAGGATAAGTGCTGGCAAGGGTGTGGGGACACTGGCACCCGCATACTTCACTGTAAAGTGGTGCCAGCACTTTGGCAACAGTCTGACAGTTGCCCAAATGGTTAAACAGTGCCCTGCCTGGATCCTCATCCTCCGGACCCAGGTGCCAGGCTCGGAACAGGTGCATTATCAGCACTAGCTCATTCACTCTCCCAGTCCTATGATGCTTATTTCACAGACTAGAGGCCCAGTTCATGGAATTCGTGCACTTGTGGGGGGGGGAGGGTGTCCCTCAGCCCAGCCTACACCCTCTCCAATCTGGGACCCCCTCAGAGGATGTCCAACTACCAGCAGTCCGACATCCTTCTGACAATCCGGAACTGCTGGCTCCCAACCGCTTGCTTGCCTGCCTGCCTGCCTGATTGCCCCTAACCGCTTCTGCCTGCCAGCCCCATCACTCCCAAATGCCCTCCTCTGCTACCTGATTGCCCCCAACTGCCCACCTCTGCAGGCCTGGTTGTCCCTAACTACCCTCCACTGCTGGGCCAGTTGCCCCCAACTGCCCTTCCCTGCAGGCCTGGTTGCCCCTAACTGCCCTCCCCTGCTGGACTGATCGCCCACAACTGCCCTCCCCTGCAGACCATCTTGTGGCTGTGGGTGCTGCCATCTTTGAGGGTGTGGCAGTCAATCAGCATATCCTCGCCTTATTGGCTGTGGGGGCCACCATCTGTGGGACGGTGTGAGGGTCAATTGGCATATTCCCCCTTTATTAGATAGGATAAACGAAGGTCAAAGAAGCTATGTGATGCCGGGGGCTGCCCCAAATCTCAATCTGCTTGTGCAGCCACAGAACACTGGCCAGGCCACTTTACCTTTTCAGAACTCCATTTCCTCACCTAAACCGCCTCCCAGGGCAGGTCCAATAGGACAATTCCCGTAAAAAGCCCTGTGAGCTGCCTGGCCAAGGCGAGTGCTCTGTAAATGTCGGCTCCCGAGGCCCAGGGTCCCAGAGCTGAGGGGCCAGTCCTGGATTCACATCCAGGGCTAATCAGCACCCACTAGATGCTGATACATGTCACCTGAACCCAGTGACCAATAAACATGCTTCTTCAATCCACTTTTCCCCCTTCAGGGATCATCTGGGTTCATTACTCAGTGCCCACACACCCCTACTTTCTGAGAATTTGGGACCAGCTTGGCCTGAGAGTTACCCAAAACTTCCCCCAGGCCAGAAGCCACAAACACAAAACCCAACCAACCCTCCTGGCTTCAAGCAGGGGCTATAAGGCAGCGGACCACGAGGGGGCAGCAGAGGCACATGCAGCTTTCTGAAGGGCACACAGGCCTCAGCCTCTGAGCATGCTCAGTCTTGCAAGTGGAGAACAGTTGGGGCCCCATAAGCCCAAGTTGCAGCAGCGTTAGAAGCACCATGGTTCCTGGGCACCCTCTGTGCAGTACGGGCTGTCCATACATTTATTAGTTCATTTAATCCTCACCACAGCCCATGTCACATGGGAACGGTGACCTGCCCAACACCATGACATGGCTATGCTGGCCAGGGCTGTCAGGCCCTGAGCCCCGGGCCTTTCTCCTCCCCCCTGGCCCTTCCACGCCTGGGGACAACACACTGGTTAGTTCTGTCCACAGGGGTGAGTCTGGAAGGACAGAGAACGGCCGCAGATGTAGAGACCCCAAGGTTACAGCGGGCACTCTGAGTTTCTGCAGGGCCACCCAAGTCCAGGTGAAACTGTTCCTGCCGAGTGATTGGGAACCCAGGCAGGGTCTCCACCTGAGCCCGAGGCCCGAGTACGCAGCACGGCCTCTCATAGTTGCTGGAGCGGAAGGCTCCTGAACCACTTGCCCAGACTCAGCTGAGAGTGACACTGTAGCCAGAGCCTCATGGGGGCTGGTGCTCGATGGTGCCCTGCGCCTCTGCTCCCGCCAGCGGGGCACATCGTCCACAGGGGAGAAGGAAAAGGGGTACACACGCCCAGGTGCTCAGCTGCCTCACACGGGCCCCAGGCTAGTTAGTAAGCAATTCAGACCGAGAGGCCGGGAGGGTGGGAAGGGGCTTCTTACACAGTGGCTGATGGGTAAGGCATCACGGGAACCGAGGAGACGTAGGCAAACGCGGGAGGGGCTGGTCCCGAAGGTGCAGCAGCCAGATACCACAGTCCCTGGGGCGGCGGGGGCGGGGACCCCACCCGCTTGCTCCTCTGCTTGGGGCTGCAAGCGGAAGGGGCGTTTCTCCTTGTGGACTTTCCTGCCCCTGCCAGGTAAGGACACCAGAGAGACAGTATGACCACCTGGAAGATCTAGGAAAGAACAGAGGATCCGCCCAGGCCCTGCCCTGTGAGAGCTGGACACGGGGCTGGTTGTGCTGGAACTGCCCGGATTTGGGAGGCGAACCCTGTGCCCAGTGTGCTCCAGAACAAGGGTGGCGGGGAGAGAAGTGGGGAGCAGCTGCTGTGCGCACGACACACGGGCCCCACCCCACTGGCAGAGCTGAGGGAGGAGCCTCAACATCTGTCCCTACCAGAGGTGGCTGGGTCTGGGCCGTCCCCCTCTGCGGGGGATCCTGGGGACCCAGCTCGACCACACAGGGGACATCGTGGGGCATCAGTGGGAGATGGTCCCAGTGGGTTCCTGGCAACAGCACCACCTGGTAGACCAGAAAGACATGTGGGGTTGGGGGATTGTCTGAGCCCTCAGGCCTGGAGACTCCTCAGCAGACCCCCCAAAGCTTTGAGCTTCCCTCAGGAACCGTGCAAAGGAGACAATACTGATGGCATCCATGCCAGTGAGAGGCCACATTGAGTGAGCTGGGTCATGGCTGTCCGCTCAGGGCCTTCATGCATTATTTTATCAAGTCCAACAAGCCCCTGGGCTAGCTTCTGCTGTCACTCCCACTTTACAGATGGGAACGCTGAGGCTCTGAGAGGTTGAAGAATTCGCCGAGGTCTCAAAGCAGCGGTCCTCTGTCTGACCGCAAGCCCAGCCTCTCCTGACTGCAGCCAGTGCCTGTGGTCCTTCCTCCACAGTGAGACAGGCCCCTCCTCCATGTGGGAGCGGCCGAACATGGTCCTGGGCATCAGAAGGTCAGCGGAGGCCTAAACTTGCCCAGTTAGCAGGAGAGTGGGCGCCTTGTTCTCTCCCAGGAAAATCCTCGATGCCTCCCTCTGGGTCAGTTCCAGGGCCAGTCCACTTGTTCTTCAGGCCTCAGCTCTGCCATCGCTCCCTCTGGGAAACCCTCCCACACACCTGGCTGAGTTACCTGCTCCTCAGGCACCCTGTGCTGCCCCACCCCACTCTGACCACACCACTGTGTCATTGTCTAGAGTTCCTTGGGGACAGGGCTCAGGACCCAGTACTGGAAGTTGGTTCGTGAATGAATTGATGAATGAATGAATAAACGAATTAATGGAGAGGACTATTGGAACTCCAACAAAGGAAGAGGGACATAGGAGAGTGTTAGGGTTCTGGAGTCACAAAGACCTGGGTTCAAATTCCGGCTCTACCACTTGTAAGCTATATGCCCCTGGGCAAGTTCCTTGACCTCTCTGAGCTTCTCTACTCATAAAATGGCCATAATAACAAAGTTTGCAAAACCTTCTTCATGGAATTGTGAGGATTAATGTTTGTAAAACCCTTAGCTTGATGGCCTGTATACAGAAGGGGATTAATAAATGTCAGCTCCTTCATTATCATTATCATTATCATCATCATGATCATTGCTTGAAAGGTCCCAGAGCCCATCTCCAACCCTTTCATCATGGATGTGGAACCTGAAGCCCAGAGAAGTTAAGGAACTTGCCTAACGTCACACAGCAAGTCAGTGGGGAGAGCTGGGACTAGAACCCAAGGTCCATATTCTCAGGCCACTGCTCTCCCCATGACTCTTCCCTGTTGGGTTTGAGGGAAAGAACGGGAGTGGAGGGAGCGGGGTGGGGAGATAAGATGGAATCGCTGCTCTCAGTCCCCCTGCTGGCCGCACCCTCCTAGGAGGACTCTTCAGGAATTGCTTCAATCATGTCCATGGTTTCTCCATGTCAAGTCGAGGAGGGTGGCTTTAGGCCGCAGCACCTGGAGCTACAGGTGTGAGGGCAAGACACCCTGGGAGGCCTGAGAATCCCAGGAAAATCCGATTCCCTGGTCTGTACCTTTGACCTGCCTCCAAGCTCAGGGCAGGCCCACATGTGGATGGACATTACCCTCCCCTCTGTGCCCTGGCCGCTTTCATCCCTTGCCTGTGTCCTGGGTCCTCAGAGGCTGGCAGTGGAGAGACTGTGCTACTGCCTCTTGGGACAATCTTGGGGGCAGAACATGGTACTCCTGGCCTGGGGGCAAACACAGAACAGTGGGTGTCTGCTCTCTACATGGATGCAGGATTGAGGGGGTTAGTATAATGATCTGTCTCTTTCTATTGTGTGCGCACACACGGTGTATGTACATAAATATGTGTATATATCTATACTAATAAAAGAGTAATATGCTAATTAGACTGAACATTTTCCGGATGTCCTTCCGGAGAAAGCCACGGTGGTGGGGGCTGAGACAGAGGAGGTTAGGGGCGATCAGGCTGGCAGGGAAGAGCAGTTAGGGGTGATCAGGCAGGCAGGCATAGTGGTTAGGTGTGATCAGGCAGGCAGGCTGCTGAGTGGTTAGGAGCCAGCAGTCCCAGATTATGAGAGGGATGCAGTCCCTGTGGGATGGACCTGAACCGACAGTCAGACATTCCCTGAGGGGTCCTGGATTGGAGAGCGTGCCGGCCAGGCTGAGGGACCACTCCCCCCCCAATTCAAGAATTTTGTGCACCGGGTCTCTAGTACCTCAATAAAGTTTGAAATAATAACAAAATGCTACAGAAAGAGGTAAAGAGAGGTCATGAGTAAGTAAATTATAATCTAGCAAGTGAAAGAAAGGTGATGTGAGCTTTAAAAATCACAACCACTCACTCACAGTGAAACACGAAAAACTATTCAAAATGTATAAAATGGCCCTAGCTGGTTTTGCTCAGTGGATGGAGCATCAGCCTGCAGACTAAAGGGTCCCAGGTTCAATTCTGGTCAAGAGCACAAGCCCCGGATGCAGGCTCGATCCCCAGTAGGGTGCATGCAGGACACAGCCAATCAATGATTCTCATCATTGATGTTTCTCTCTCTCTCTCCCTCTCCCTTCCTCTCTGAAATCAATAAAAATATCATTAAAAAAAATAATAAAATAAAATGGATGAGCATCCAAAGTTGTAAGCATACCATGATAATACTTTGTGAAAATACTATTTGTATGGATAAAAATTTGGCCCCGTCATGTAGAAATGCAGAAGGGGGGTAGAGTGGGTAATTCCACAGGATTTCCTGAGCACCCACTGTGTGCTGGGCACTGCTCCAGGACTGGGGGCTGCTGGTGAAAGAGAGCAAGCTTTCCTCTTGAATAGCAGAGGATCAAGACAACACAAAAGTGATTTCCTGTTTCAGATGTTGGAGATGGTTCACATAATACATTTACTGAAAACAGACATTCAAATTACTGCCCCGTGTTGTTTTTTTGTGTGTGTTTTTCTTGGAAAATGTCCCTGCCTCCAGGCCTGGGTTGGGGCCTCTCTGGACTTTGGTCTTTCACAGTTGTTACCACACTCCATTGGAACTGAATCCATGTTTGCCTTCCCCCACAGGCTGCACCCCTCCCCCGCCCATCACCCCTACACCCCAGGCTAGCCTGGGCACTCTGCAAGTTGCCTTCAGCATCTGATTGATGACTGGGTGCCTCTCCAGTCCTGGCACTCAGTGGGACAGGAGTTGATGGAACCGTGAGCACCAGTCCCTCCATTATCACTAATATCACTCCAGCCGTTTCCCCCTTGGCTTTGAACAGCCTGACCTTTAGGCCCTGGTCTCAAGGACAGTGACCCTAATTAGACCCGAGCTTGGAGGCTTTACCTGGGCTGACTTTTGGGAAAGGAGGGAAGTTTCTGCGCATGGCATTTCCCCAATGCTCACTGGATTGTGTCACAGCGGGTACCCAGGGCCCTGCCCACCGCTCATTATTATAAAGGTCACCGCACCCCTCAGCCACCAGTACCTTCCACACTAGAGGCATCCTCCTCTTGCCATGGCGCTGCCCTGGGCCCTTGCAGTCTTGAGCCTTCTTCCTCTGCTGGACGCCCAGAGCCTGGCGTGTCCCAATTTCTCGGTGCCCATCACCAATGCCACCCTGGACCAGGTGGGTGTCTGGGCCCTGAGCACCATGGGAGCTGGCTCCCTCTCTGGACTTCCCTTCCCCTGCTGGCTTGCAGTCAGCCTCTCCTGGGCGCTGGGTGAGAACCAGGCCAGCCTCCAGCAGCATTCCTCTGCCTCCAAGCTCAGAGCCTCCTGGAAAAGTCCCTCAGCAGGGCAAGCTGCACTGGGGGAGGGGCCACCGGGAGCGAGGAGGGGGTTGCAGGGGATGAGCGGGTGCGGGGGGGGGGGGGGGGGGGTGGGGGGTGGGTGGAGAGTGATGGCTGATTCCTAGAGTGAGCTCCTGCAGGCCCCACCCCTCCCCCAGGCTTCTGTCTCCTGATTTGCAAATTGGAAAGATCTGCTGGAGTCTCCTCCCAGCTGACTATCAAGGACTAAGTTCTCAGTCTCCATCACCTGCTCCTGCTTCTCCCCAGATCTCTGGCAAGTGGTTTTATATCGCCTCGGCTTACCGCTTCCCCGAGCACAAGAAGGAAGCTAGCAAAATCCATGCATCCTTCTTTTACTTCACCCCCAACCACACGGAGGACACGATACTGCTCAGAGAGTACATGACCATGTAAGCCCTGCACAAGGCCCTGGCTTGCCAGCTCAGCCCCAGCCTCAGCCCAGCTTCTGGTCCCTCCTCCCAGCTGCCCAAATACTTGGAGCAAGCCCCTGCCCCTTCCTGGCCTCAGCCTTCTCATCCAGGGAATGGGGCGGAGCTGACTCTAATTGCCACCTGACTTTCCCCCTCCAAGATTGTGACAGTCCACTTCTCCTTGGCTATCTGACTGTTTTTCTCCTTTTCTGTCTGGCTTGAGAGAGGGACAGTGCATCTATAACTCCTCCAACCTGAGGGTCCAACGGGAAAATGCGACCCTGAGGAAATGTGGTAAGACCTCAGGGAACGGGTTGCTGTGTGGGATGGGGAGATGGTGAGTGGGCCACCCCAAAGGAGGGGACCTGGGGGCTTTGGATACAGAGAGCCTGGGAGGTGCCCACTTCTTACATCTCCATGGGCCCGCTGCCTGCACACTGAAGCAGTCCGTCACAACTGCCAACATCTCTGTGCTCTTACTGTGTGCCAGGTGCTGTTTGAAGTGCTTTGTATGAATTAACCCACTTTAATACTCATAAGCCACCCAAGGAGGACATTACAGTGACCAGCTCAGGATATGGAGAGACTGGTGCCCACTTGTCTCTCTCACTCATCTTGCAATTAGACCTACACTCAACCCTATGTTGGTTCCAGTCCTGCCTCTCAGTCACTCTTTTTGTTTTTGTGTTTTGTTAATCCTCACCTGAGGATATTTTCCCATTGCTTTTTAGAGAGAGTGAAAGGGAGGGGGAGACACAGAAAGGAAACATCAATGTGAGAGACACACTGATTGGTTGCCCCCCACACCAGGGCTGGGGAGCTAGCCTGCAACTGAGATACAGGCTCTTGGCCAGAATAGAACCCTGGACCCTTCGTCCCTGGGCCGATGCTCTATCCATTTAGCCAAACCGGCTACGGCTCAACCACTCTTTGTCCTCTGGGACCTAAGGGTGGCAGCCCACCCATGTCCCCACCATCACTGGAGAGAAGGCACATAGCAGGAGCACACAAACGCCCAGGGAATTGAACCAGCACCTGATGCTCCTCTCTGAACCTCACTTTCCTCATCTGTAAAATTGGGAGAAAGGCCCTGACAGCCACAGTTCACAGGAGGCTCCTCTGATGCCACATCCACTGGGCACAGGGCCTGGTGTCCAGTAAGAGGGACACATGGCCAAGGTGAACCCCTGGCCCTCATTGATTGGCTGCGTGGGCCTGGGCACACCCAGGTTGCCTCACCTGTGAGGAGGCACCCACTGTGCCATCTCCATGGTCTCACCCAGAGGCTTTCTCTTCCAGAGAATGACGGGAAACATTATGGCCAACTGCTGCTCCCCAAGGACCCCAAGACCTTCATGCTCGCTTCTTTCCCAGAAGACAAGCAGAACATGGGGCTGTCCTTCTTTGGTAAGCTCCCCAAACTCCCACCAGGCTTCCACAGGGCCACTGGCTCCTAGGGCTGGGCCCCTACACCTCCAGTCCTCCCTGGCCTCTACCCAGCCCCTACTCCATCCCCACCCCCCACAGACACACACTGACATTCTCACCTGTCCTCTTGCTCCCTCTGCAGCAGACAAGCCAGAGGTGACCCCGGAGCAAATGCAAGAGTTCTATGACTACCTCACGTGCATGGGCATGGACAAGTCAGAAGTCATGTACAGCGATGAAAAAAAGGTGAGGGCCAGGAGGACTAGGCAGTGCCCACCTGAGGGTGCTCCTGCTTTGGGCAGCCCAGAGGCCCAGAGAGGGCCATCTCCCAGCCAGGGCTGCACAATGAGGCAGGAAAGCCTGCTTTTCCGTGCCCATCTCTCTGCGGGGACCACTGCGCTTCCCAGAGGCCCATGGGGTCTGGTGCCCCAGTCCAGAGCCCACTCCACCTTCCCCCCCCCCAGGAGCTCCAGGCCTCCCCGGTCACTTGCTTTCTCCTCCCGCTGTCCTGTAGAATCTGTGCCTGCTGCTGGAGAAGCAGCATGACGAGGAAAGGAAGAAGGAAGAGGAGAGGTCCGAGACAGGCACAGCGTTGGATTAGGACCTCAAGGACTTTGGGGGCCCATCCTGAGACCCCCAACACCCACCGTTTGTGCCTCAGTTCTTTCCCTCAGTTGCACCAATAAAGTTACTGAATTTGGAATAGGCAGGTTGCCATGTGCTCACTCATGCATTCATGTTGAAGCCGGCGTCCCTGGTTGCCGAAGCCCCTGCTGTAACCCCAGCACACATGCCAGGATGGATGATGGCATGTGGTGTGGGAGCCCAGCATGAGGAGGTTCCTCTGCAGCAGGGGGAGTCTGGGAAGGCTTCCTGGAAGGGGCATCTGAACCAGCCTAGAAAGATTAGGAGCTTGGTAACACCTGCTGTTCCTGCTGCAAGCCAAGGGTCTGAGAGGACACGTTTGAGGAACATAAGGCAGAGGACCCACAGCGGGAGTTCAGGTGGTTAAGGGGTGGAGCGGACTTAGGCACACAGCACGGTGCCAGGCTTGAAGGACCTCAGGGCAAACATCACCCTGGCCATCTGGGAGGTGAGCTGGGCGAGGCCTGATGAGGTGAGCACCCGGGCCAGGGCCAGGGCCAGGGCCGAGACGGGGAAAGTTGGAGACTCAGAAGCCACAGAGGGAGGCAGGAAGAGTGGGAATGTGCACCCAACAGGTCCACGGGTGGGGAAGGGGCGATGGCTGCATCAACCTTCCATCCCCCCTGACTTTGGAAACCACAAGTCAATTGACATACACCACTAACACCAGAAACTTTGGGAATGTTTTGGGTGTGTTTTGGCTTTTCTTTCTTTTTTATGATCAATATTCATTCTTCTTCATTTGCTTCATAACGAAAATAGAATTTTCCAATGCCCCAAATATACAAATATCACTGATGCACACACATTCCAGAAAAGCTGAGGTACGTGCTGCTACGGGGTGGGGGGATAGACCACGGCCTAGCAGGTAGCTGGCCACTGGACAATTTCCACAGGGATCTCCAGGACAGAGCAGGGGTCCCGAGATGAGGTACAGAGGGTGGCCAGGGGGGATGGCTTCCTGGAGTGTCTCCATCCCAGCAGGCCCATGGGAAAGGCTGCTCCAATCACAGAGGAGCTGGGCGCAGGTCATCCTGGGGGCCGGAACCCCAAGATATTCCAATGGTCCCAGAGTGTCCCACCACCACCAGCCACGTCTTTCCAGAGATGCCTACTGCCAAGCGGCAGGTCACGGGCAGGTGGCCAGGTTTGTGCCAGAGCCCCTGGCCATACCCCTTCTTATCTGGCTTCCTGAGGAGGATGCAAGCCCAGAAACACTCCTGCACTTAAGAACTGTCCACCCGTATATAAAATACATATTATTAGCTGGAGGTGGACACGTGCAGGAGACGCCCAGACACTGCATGTGGCAGAAGGTCCCGGCCTTGGTCCTGACACCTCCTTCTGGGGCTGGTGCCCTCAGAGGTGACTTCCCTTGATGAGCAGAGCTCTCCCGTGTTGCAAACACCGAGACTGAGCAGCAGGGCTTGTGCTGGAGGGAGAGCTCCTCGTGAGGGGTCCGCAGGGCCTTCAGGGGAGACGGCAGCAGGCTGCACGCCCACCTGTCCGCCATCTGTCTTTGAATCCCCAGAGCCATCAGAAGAGGCAGGAGCCCCGCAGGCTGTGGGCCTGGCGCAGGTCGGCTGACAGGGAGCGGCTCATGTGCTTGGTGGTGGAGCGGACGCTCTCGGCCGCCTGGACGGCTCGGCTCAGGGCCTTGTTGAGCTCCTCCAGGTCCTCCAGGTCCAGCTGGATGGAGCATCGGTGTCCTCCAGCTGCCTGGGAGGAGGCTGCGGGGGGCCACTCGGCAGCTGGTCGGGCTGAGGGGGTGGCGGGGGCTGAGGTAGGTCCTCCTCGAGGTGCGCAGAACCTGAGGAGAGGGAAGTGGGCCGTTAACCAACAGAAGGCTGGGTGCAGCCAAAGAGCACCGGGTTGTAACCAACCCCGTTCTGAGCCCCAGCTAGGCCGCTGGCCCCTACGCTCTAGGTCTCAGTCTCTTCACCTCTAAAATGGGAACAGAGGCAGGCCCAGTGTTCTGGAGTAAAGCATGTGGGAGAGAGGGGGCTAAAGGAGCATTTCACTTAAATGAAACAGGAATGAGTTCGCTGGCTCCCTGTGAACTCTGGTCTTATTCCCGATCCTCCCCTTTCTAACTTGCATTGTTGTGCAGTGTACAAAGGGCTTTGCAGGCATCTGAATGGACCTCTCTCCAAAGAAGATACGCAAAGGGCCATCAAGCACCTAAAAAGATGCCCGTATCATTAGCCATCAGGGAGATGCCAATCAAAACCACGTGAATTGCCACTTCGTCCAGTTCACACCCATGTGGACGGCTATCGTAAAAAAGACAGGATAAGTGCTGGCAAGGGTGTGGGGACACTGGCACCCGCATACTCCGCTGTAAAGTGGTGCCAGCACTTTGGCAACAGTCTGACAGTTGCCCAAATGGTTAAACAGTGCCCTGCCCGGACCAGATCCTCATCCTCCTGGACCCAGGTGCCAGGCTCGGAACAGGTGCATTATCAGCACTAGCTCATTCACTCTCCCAGTCCTATGATGCTTATTTCACAGACTAGAGGCCCAGTGCATGGAATTCGTGCACTTGATGGGGCGTGTCCCTCAGTCCAGCCTACACCCTCTCCAATCTGGGACCCCCTCGGAGGATGTCCGACTACCAGCAGTCCGACATCCTTCTCACAATCCGGAACTGCTGGCTCCGAACCGTTTGCTTGCCTGCCTGATTGCCCCTAAGTGCTTCTGCCTGTTGGCCCCATCACTTCCAACTGCCCTCCTCTGCCTACCTGATTGCCCCCAACTACCCTTACCTGCCGGCCCAGTTGCCTCCAACTCCCCTCCTCTGCAGGCCTGGTTGCCCCTAACTGCCCTCCCCTGCAGACCATCTTGTGGCTGTGGGTGTTGCTATCTTTGAGGGCGTGGCAGTCAATTAGCATATCCTCGCCTTATTGGCTGTGGATGCCACCATCTGTGCAATGGTGTGAGGGTCAATTGGCATATACCCCCTTTATTAGATAGGATAAACGAAGGTCAAAGAAACTATGTGATGCCAGGGGCTGCCCCAAATCTCAATCTGCTTGTCCAGCAATATACCGCTGTCCAGGCCACTTCAACTTTTCAGAACTCCATTTCCTCACCTAAACCACCTCCCAGGGCAGGTCCAATAGGACAATTCCCATAAAAAGCCCTGTGAGCTGCCTGGCCAAGGCGAGTGCTCTGTAAATGTCGGCTCCTGAGGCCCAGGGTCCCAGAGCTGAGGGGCCAGTCCTGGATTCACATCCAGGGCTAATCAGCACCCACTAGATGCTGATACATATCACCTGAACCCAGTGACCAATAAACAAGCTTCTTCAATCCAATTTCCCCCTTCAGGGATCATCTGGGTTCATTACTCGTTGCCCATACACCCCTACTTTCTGAGAATTTGGGACCAGCTTGGCCTGAGAGTTACCCAAAACTTCCCCAGGCCAGAAGCCACAAACACAAAACCCAACCAACCCTGCTGGCTTCAAGCAGGTGCTATAAGGCAGCGGACCACGAGGGGGCAGCAGAGGCACATGCAGCTTTCTGAAGGGCACACAGGCCTCAGCCTCTGAGCATGCTCAGTCTTGCAGGTGGAGAACAGTTGGGGCCCATAAGCCCAAGTTGCAGCAGCGTTAGAAGCACCATGGTTCCCGGGCACCCTCTGTGCAGTACAGGCTGCCATACATTTATTAGTTCATTTAATCCTCACCACAGCCCATGTCACATGGGAACGGTGACCTGCCCAACACCATGACATGGCTACGCTGGCCAGGGCTGTCGGGCCCTGAGCCCCGGGCCTTTCTCCTCCCCCCTGGCCCTTCCACGCTTGGGGACAGCACACTGGTTAGTTCTGTCCACAGGTGTGAGCCTGGAAGGACAGAGAACAGCCACAGATGTAGAGACCCCAAGGTTACAGCGGGCACTCTGAGTTTCTGCGAGGCCACCCAAGTCCAGGTGAAACCATTTCTGCCCAGTGATTGGGAACCCAGGCAGGGTCTCCACCTGAGCCCGAGGTCCGAGCACGCAGCACGGCCTCTCATAGTTGCTGGAGCGGAAGGCTCCTGAACCACTTGCCCAGACTCAGCTGAGAGTGACACTGTAGCCTGATCCTCATGGTGGCTGGGGCTCGATGGTGCCCTGCGCCTCTGCTCCCGCCAGCTGGGCACATTGTCCACGCGGGAGAAGGCAAAGGGGTACACACTCCCAGGTGCTCAGCTGCCTCACACGGGTCCCAGGCTAGTTAGTAAACAATTCAGACCGAGAGGCCGGGAGGGTGGGAAGGGGCTTCTTACACAGTGGCTGACGGGTAAGGCATCACGGGAACCGAGGAGACGTAGGCAAACGCGGGAGGGGCTGGTCCCGAAGGTGCAGCAGCCAGATACCACAGTCCCAGGGGCGGCGGGGGCGGGGACCCCACCCGCTTGCTCCTCTGCTTGGGGCTGCAAGCGGAAGGGGCGTTTCTCCTTGTGGACTTTCCTGCCCCTGCCAGGTAAGGACACCAGAGAGACAGTATGACCACCTGGAAGATCTAGGAAAGAACAGAGGATCCGCCCAGGCCCTGCCCTGTGAGAGCTGGACACGGGGCTGGTTGTGCTGGGAGTGCCCGGATTTGGGAGGCGAACCCTGTGCCCAGTGTGCTCCAGAACAAGGGGGGAGGGATAGAGAAGTGGGGAGCAACCACCCTGCACACCCTACTCGGGCCCCAAGCCCCCACTGGCAGAGCTGAGGGAGGAGCCTCAACATCTGTCCCTACCAGAGGTGGCTGGGTCTGGGCCGTCCCCCTCTGCGGGGGATCCTGGGGACCCAGCTCGACCACACAGGGGACATCGCGGGGCATCAGTGGGTGATGGGCCCAGTGGGTCCCTGGCGACAGCACCACCTGGAAGACCAGAAAGACATGTGGGGTTGGGGGATTGTCTGAGCCCTCAGGCCTGGAGCCTCCTAAGCAGACCCTCCAACGCTTTGAGCTTCCCTCAGGAACCGTGCAAAGGAGACAATACTGATGGCATCCATGCCAGTGAGAGGCCACATTGAGTGAGCTGGGTCATGGCTGTCCGCTCAGGGCCTTCATGCATTATTTTATCAAGTCCAACAAGCCCCTGGGCTAGCTGCTGCCGTCACTCCCACTTTACAGATGGGAACGCTGAGGCTCTGAGAGGTTGAAGAATTCGCCGAGGTCTCAAAGCAGCGGTCCTCTGTCCGACCCCAAGCCCAGCTCTCCTGACTGCAGCCAGTGCCTGTGGTCCTTCCTCCACAGTGAGACAGGCCCCTCCTCCATGTGGGAGCGGCCGAACATGGTCCTGGGCATCAGAAGGTCAGCGGAGGCCTAAACTTGCCCAGTTAGCAGGAGAGTGGGCGCCTTGTTCTCTCCCAGGAAAATCCTCGATGCCTCCCTCTGGGTCAGTTCCAGGGCCAGTCCACTTGTTCTTCAGGCCTCAGCTCTGCCATCGCTCCCTCTGGGAAACCCTCCCACACACCTCGCTGAGTTACGTGCTCCTCAGCCATCCTGTGCTGCCCCACCCCACTCTGACCACACTACTGTGTCACTGTCTAGAGTTCCTTGGGTACAGGGCTCAGGGCCCAGCATTGGAAGGTGGTTTGTGAATAAATGAATGAATGAATGAGTGAGTGAATGGAGAGGACTATTGGAACTCCAACAAAGGAAGAGGGACATAGGAGAGTGCTAGGGCTCTGGAGTCACAAGGACCTGGGTTCAAATTCCGGCTCTACCACTTGTAAGCTATATGCCCCTGGGCAACTTCCTTGACCTCTCTGAGCTTCCCTACTCATAAAATGGCCATAATAACAAAGTGGGCAAAACCTTCTTCATGGAATTGTGAGGATTAATGTTTGTAAAACCCTTAGCTTGATGGCCTGTATACAGAAGGGGATTAATAAATGTCAGCTCCATCATTATCATTATCATCATCATGATCATTGCTTGAAAGGCCCCAGAGCCCATCTCCAACCCTTTCATCATGGATGTGGAACCTGAAGCCCAGCGAAGTTAAGGAAGTTGCCTAAGGTCACACAGCAAGTCAGTGTGGAGAGCTGGGACTAGAGCCCAAGGTCCATATTCTCAGGCCACTGTTCTCTCCAGGACTCTTCCCTGTTGGGTTTGGGGGAAAAAATGGGAGTGGAGGGAGCGGGGCGGGGAGATAAGATGGAATTGCAGGTCTTATCCCCCTGCTGGCCGCACCCTCCTAGGAGGACTCTTGAGGAACTGCTTCAATCATGTCTATGGTTTCTCCATGTCAAGGTCGAGGAGGGTGGCTTTAGGCAGCAGCACCTGGCGCAACAGGTGTGAAGGCAGGACGCCCTGGGAGGCCTGAGAATCCCAGGAAAATCCGGTTCCCTGGTCTACCTTTGACCTGCCTCCAAGCTCAGGGCAGGCCCACAATCAGCCAGACATTACCCTCCCCTCCGTGCCCTTGCCGCTGCCATCCCTTACCTGTGTCCTGTGTCCTCACAGGCTGGCAGTGGGGACAGGAGACTGTGCTATTGCCTCTTGGGACAATCTTGGGGGGCAGAACATGGTACTCCTGGCCTGGGGGCGAACATAGAACAGTGGGTGTCTGCTCTCTACATGGCTGCAGGTTTGCGGGGGTTAGTATAATGACCTCTCTGTCTCTCTATTGTGTGGGCACACATGATATATGTGCATAAATACGTATCCTATATAATAAAACCTAATATGCTAAGTGTCCAGTCATCCATTCAACCAATCAAAGCATAATATGCTAAGGCTGCTCAAATGCTTGCTATGACATGCACTGACCACCAGGGGACAGACACTCAATGCAGGAGCTGCTGGCTGATGGTCAGTGTGCTCCCACAGGGGGAGCACTGCTCGGTCAGAAGCCAGGCTTACAGCTGGCAAGTGCAGCAACTGTGGCAGGAGCCTCTCCCGCCTCTGTGGCAGTGCTAAGGACGTCTGACTGACACCTTAGGCCCAGAAAACCGGGCCTAAGCCGTCAGTCAGACACCCCCTGAGGTTCTTCCAGACTGCGAATGGGTGCAGGCTGGACTGAGGGACTTCCCACCCCCCCCAGTGCATGAATTTTGTGCACCAGGCCTCTAGTATTTATATATATAAATATAAATATAAATATAAATATAAATATAAATATACACACTGAGTGGCCAGATTATTATGATCTCTGAATGCATAATAATCTGGCCACTCAATGTAAACTGACCACAGAGTTGGGATTTTAAAATAAGGTTTTTCCATGTATAAGAACGGCATTGTGGGTAGTTAGAGAGAAGCAGAGAGCTTACTAGTCAGAGGCTGGGGACCACTATCTCCTGGTCCCTTGACATATCAAGATTTGCAAACTTTTCCTTATATGTAAGTACACTGAGTGGCCAGATTATTATGCATTCAGAGATCATAATAATCTGGCCACTCAATGTATATATACTAGAGGCCTGGTGTACGAAATTCATGCACTGGCGGGGGGGGGGGGGGGTGGGGGAGGATGTCCCTCAGTCCAGCCTGTACCCTCTCCAATCTTGCAACACTTGGGGGATGTGAGACATTGCTCTCACAATCCAGGACTGCTGGCTCCCAACCGCTCACCTGCCTGCCTGCCTGATTGCCCCTAACCGCTTCTGCCTGCCAGCCTGATCACCCCCTAACCACTCTCCTGCCAGCCTGATTGACACCTAACTACTGCCTGCTGGCCCGATTACCCCCAACAGCCCTCCCCTGCTGGCCCGGTCACCCCCAATTGCCCTCCCCTGCAAGCCCAGTCGTCCCTAATTATCCTCCCCTGCCAGCCTGGTCGCTCACAACTGCCCTCCCTGCCAGCCATCTTGTGGCTGTGGGTGCCGCCATCTTTGAGGGCGGGGCAGTCAATTAGCATATCCCCTCCCTTTTGGCTGTGGGTGTCGCCATCTTTGCAATGGCATGAGGGTCAATTAGCATATCCCCTCTTTACTAGTTAGGATATGTGTATGTATATATACACATGTACATAAAGACACATTGGTCTTTCTGATTACAGTGAGCTCTCAGATTCGTTTCATCTCAGATCCTTCTAGGCGCCACCTGCCTAGTTCTCAATATACAGAAGCAATCAAGTAACCCAGGCTCAGTTAGGATCCCAGAGCAAGCCAGGCAGACGTGACAAGCAGTGACAAAGAGCGTTATCACTCTCCCCAGACCAGAGTGGCTGGATGGGATGCGAATGGCTTATGCATGGGGGTCATGCAGCTCGGGGAGCAGGTGTAGCTAATCCCAGACCCACCCTAGAGTACTAACAGCTTGTGAAAGGCTTGTTGGGAGGACTGAATGGGGCCCTATCCAGGAGGCAGGCTGCCCAGCGCCTGGCAGATACAAAGGACTCGCTATTATTGGAACGTTGGTCAGACTCTCAGATCCTGACCCATCCCCAGCCCTGTCCATCTCAGAGTCTCAAATAAGATCTTCTGACTGTTGCCTGATTACTCCTCCTCCTTCTCTCCTCTGCTGTATGGGGTGTCACACTGGGGTCCCCTGGACTCACTGTTGCTCTCACTTCTACCTCCTTGGCTTCTGTCCACTCCACTGGGACAGGGCACATGTCCCTTGTTTCCTGCCTTGTCCTCAGTGCCCAGCATATGGGTTCACCCCTCTCCCTCCCAGGGAGGTGAGGGTGAGAGCCATGCCTATCACTCACTCACTCACCATCACCATCAACACACTTGCTGTAAATGCTTGTTTGTCCGTTGTCTTCTCCACGGGCAGTCAGATTCATGAAGGCCGATGCCCTACCCATATTTGTTCTCTTGTTAAGCACTTTGAACTCCTACCATGTGTCACCTCAAGCTTTACTAGGTGCCGGGTGCCTAGCTTGTAAGAGGAGAGTGAGACCTGGGGAGTGAGACCTGAAGGTCTGCCTGGAGCAAACGGTTCAGGTCCTGCAAACAGCAGGCGCCTCATAAACCTCTTTACCATGGACCGGCTGAAAGGGCTTCCCCAGAACCAAGCATGAGCCCAGGCAAAGGGGAGGCAACAGAAACTATTTGCTGAATGAACGGGCGGACAAATGCACTGAGATTCAGAGGCGATGCTCCCTGAAGTTTTCTGTATCACAGGACTCATAGACAGGTAATATTTGAACGGCTAAGTGGCAGAGGAGACCATCCTGGGGGCCATACCCCCTGCACCCTCCCTTCTGCTCACCTGTATATTGACCCCGGAAGGTGACCCTGTCTGGCCGCCCGGTGCCGCGCATTCCTCTCGTTTTGTCCCCAGCTGCCCGGGTGCTGTCCTTGGTGGTCCTGCCCTTCTGAGAGGACAGCCGGGGGGAGGTTGGCTCAGATTCGGAACCTCGGGTGGAAAGAGGGGCATCAGAGGGGGCAGGCCAGGGGGCTCATGCAGCTCATCCAGGTCCACCCTTAGTAATGACAGCTGACACATTCGGACGCCTGCCTTGGTGCTCAGCAGTGGTCTAGACACTGCCCATATAGTGTCCTGCACCCCCACAGCAACCCCAGGAGGCAGATGCTATCATTCCTGCACCATTAGCTGTCCCTTTAATTGCACGGAACAGGTAAACAACCCGGTCAAGGTCACACGGCCAGGAAGGAGTGACCTGGGGCTGACCCCGGCCACTGATTCCAGAGCTGTGTGACTTTAGGCAGGTCCCCTGCACTTCTGGGCATGGTGTCCTTATCTGCAGGCCGTGGGTAAGAAGACCTATCTTGCAGGGAAGGTGAAGTGAGATTGTCTAAAACAGATACACAAAAGCCTTCTCCAAGTTTTGTCTAAGCCTGTTGCTACAGTCCCTGACCACTGAACAACAGGCCCAGACTGGCCTCCAGAAATCAGCCCTGGCAGGCGGTCACTTACTCAAGGACAGTCGGGGCACCGAGGAGGATCTGGCTCGCCGCCTTCCTGCAGGGACAGGTGTCTCTGAACCTCCAGGCTCACTGGACAATCTCTCTGTGGATTTACTAGCAAAAGAGAGAGAGAGAAAGAGCTGATGTCACCGGATGAGGTTTTATGCAGTGAGAAGGCCCACACAGAGAAATATTTGTAATGGGAGGAGAAGAGCACGGGCCAAACTAAAGACCCTGCAGTTAGAATCACGGAAAGTGGCTCGACCCTCAGTTTCCTCATCTGTCAAATGGGAATAATCAGAGCAATTACTTCAGAGGGTTGTTAGAAGGATTAGTGAGACACGGTCCATAAAATCCTTAGCCTAGAGCCTCCCAGAGAAGCATTCAAAGTTAGCTGGTTTCATGTTATTATCATGAATGTCTGCTGAGGCAGTGGGTGAGAGTCCTGAAAATATTCACTAGTTAGGTGGTGAATTCAGGGATATTCATTGTATCACTTTATTATTAACACATATATTTACTATATTTTTATGCATCAAATGTTACATAGTAAAAAGAGTAAGAGTGAATGAATGATTGAGTGAATGAATGAGTAGATGAGTGAGAGAGGGGTACGGCTGTGGCCGTGTCCACATCTCTGGGGAGAGCCAGAGGTCAGCCATGTCTACTTTCTGCAGCTGCCGCTGAGGCACCGGGTTAGGAGTTTGGGGGTCACCCACCTGCCATAGTGGATGCTCCAGTCGGCTGGCCGGTCCCGAGCCCGGACAGGGTGGTTGAAGGCGGACTCTGGCTGTGTGGGGCTGCCCTGGGGCAGCTGGTGCAGGCTGTCCTCCAGCCGGAGCCGGAGCCGGGACACCTCCTCTTGCAGCTCGCGGATGGCCTGGCTGGGGTGGGGTGGAGACAGCAACAAAGGACAGATGCAGATGAGGGGAGCTCAGCCACCCCGAGTGCTGCCCGATGGAGCAGCCTTGTCTTTCCTAGGAGACACAGGGTCCAACTCCGCTACCATTTGGGTCTAGAACTTCCCTGTGTGTTCACTTCCTGCCACCATCTTTTTTTTTTTTTTAAAGAGAGAAACAGAGAGAGAGAGGCAGAGAGGAGGACAGGCAGAGGCAGGGACAGAGAAACACTGATGTGTTGCTCCACTGATTTAAGCATTCATTGGCTATTCCTGGTACATGCCCTGACCAGGGATTGAACCCGCAACCTTGGTTTATGGGGACGATGCTCCAACCAATGCATCTACCTGCTCAGGGCCTTGCTGCACGTCTCGAACCTCTCTGAGATCACGTCCCGCACATTCGGTGAGCAGAGCAGAAATGTCTCTGAGGTTCACCGGTCCTAACATGCAGGACCTCTGAGGGGCAGTTCTGACCAGTGACCAGTTCTCAATAGAGACAAGGGTGCAGAATACAGAGGGCATGGGCTGAAGTCTCCCTCTAACAGCTGAATTCTGACCGACCTCAGGCGTGGCTGCCCTCCCTCTTTCCACCTCTGTCTGTAGAAATCCTCACTACCCGTTCAGGCCTGGCCCCTCCCTGCCCTGACCCGGCCCCTCCCTCCTGGCTTCCCCCAGATGCTTCCTACATGGTCCAAGCCCATCTCTCTGCTCCTGGCAGACGATGCTTGTCTACCTGCCTCCCCGGCCAGATAGTGGGCCATGGGCAGGCAAGGAGCAGGCCTCCTGTCTCACAGCCCAACACCCTTACGACGCACAGGAGCTCTGGGAACGTTACTGACCGGGACTCGGGGCTCCAAGAGGGAGCAGAGCAAAGGGGCTGCTGGAATCCCTGCGAAGCCCAAAAACAGCGCACCTCTTATCAAAAGGCGTCTCAACGAGCCCCCAACATCTAGGGAGTAAGTTTGCATTTCTCTCCAACCAGTCCCCGAATCTCCAGTCTCGCTCTCAGGGTGTCACTGGCACCCTGGCAGACAATCCCACCCAATACTCCCACTCCCTCCCACACACAACCCCCCTCCCCACTCCAACCCCAACGGAGGGTCAGAGTCTGGTTCGGTATGACCATCCTCCGGGCTGATGCAGGCTCCCCTCAGGGTTAGCACTTGCCTGGTGGCCCCTGGACCCATGGGTGTCTCCTGGTGCCACCGCCAGCAAACATCAACTCTCAGGTGGGTGAGCAGAGGGAGTGGGAGGCTTCTCTCCAGCTCCTGCTGTGACCCCGCGGTGCGACCAAAGGCAGCTGGTCTCCCTGGCAATCCCCAGGGAGACGCTTGTTGGGATTTCCAAGGCCAACTGTGAGAGTGGTGGCTGCAGGAGAGCCAGACTCTGTCACCAGTTAACCCCTGGGAGGCAGGACCGGGGCAGCTCCGGCGCCCTGCCCCTGCTCCAGGCCGCTGAACCAGGGCCTGGGGGTTGGAACACCCACCGGGGTGTTGCTCTCTCTGGCTTCTTTCTATCAGGATCTCAATTTTCCTGACAATTCTTTAGTGACTCAGCTGACCCTTAAATTCATCTTTCCCTGCCAACTTACTCCCCCTCATGGGGTCCCCATCTCCATATTAGCATCCAACTGTACGGCCAGCCAAAAACCGGGAGTCATTCTACACCCTACGCCTTCCCCGAACTCCCCCGAAAGTTACCCAGCTACCAAGGCCTGTGGGTCCAACGCCTAAAGATCTTTTCTCAGATGCATCTCCCACGCCTCCCGTCCCCCTTCATCACCCCTCTTCTGGGTGAGGTGGCCTCTCAGTCTCCGGGCCTCCATTCTCACGCATGTAGTGGCCAGAGAACTCTAAGACGTCCACCTGACCACACAACTCCCCTGCTTAAGACCCCTTCACTGTGCTCAGGTGAGTCTGAATGCGTTCATGAATATTCAGTGAACACCTCTGAGCTGAGCCACCATCCAGACCTCTAACCCTGGCATCTGAGGCCCTCCAAGATCCCCCACCCGGGCCTCCCCATCAACCTCTCTGTCTTTAATGCTCAACACCCATCACCTCTCACTCACGGATCTGGCTAAAATGAACATTTGACTCCTCAAAGATGATGGTGCCCTCTCACCTCAAGTCCTTTGCACATGCTGTTCCCTTTGCTGGGATACTCTTTCATGACTCTTCCTCTGGTCTCAGCTGAAATACCACTTCTTCCAGGAAGCCCTCCCTGAAGCCTCTGACTGAGCTAAATGCCCCTTTCTCTGTGCTTCAACAGCCCTTTGAGCCTCTGCCATCGCTGTACTTAACACGCTTAGGGGGGTAACCACCTGTTTCTTTGTCCATCTTACAAGATGGGGAGCCTCATGAGGTCAAGTACAGTGTTTCGTCCACTATTCTATTCCTACGCCTCTAATTCCCATGCTAGTGTCAGGGAGACCGCAGGGGTACACTTACGAAACTCAGGCCTGGAAGCCAAATGCCAGCAGCTGGACCTGACTTTACAAAGACAACAGGACACACGGCCCCATGATTGCACACACCAGGGAGGTTTCGGGTGGTTACTGCAAAGCTGTCTCCCCGGTGCATCCCAGATTCTGGGGCAGACGCCCCGTCCTAGCACAGGCATGAGGTGGATCACTGGGCCAAAACCAACTCAGAGGAGAGCTAAGAAGGCTGACCAACCTATTTTCCCGTTTCTGCTCCAAGCAAGGAACAACTTTCTTAGTAGAAAAATTGTGCTCGGATTAAAAAGAAGAGAAGTGAAAAACAGCCTCGCCCGGCCAGCGTGTCTCAGTGGTAGAGCATTAACCCACGCACCAGGAGGTCACCAGTTGACTCCTGGTCAGGGCACATGCCAAGGTTGTGGGCTCGAGCCCCAGCAGGGGTCGTGTAGAAGGCAGCCTGTTGATGTTGATGCATCCATGTTTCTCTCTCTCCCTCTCCCTTCCTCTCTCTCTAAAAAAATCAATAGGAACATATTTTAAAAAAAGAAAGAAAAAGTCTCTTCTCAGTTCATACAATGAATGCATAAACTGCAGAAAACATATCCCTGGCTAGTGCAGACATATCTTGGGAGGGAAGTGTTGGGGGGCAGGAAGAGAGGTTTCAGCACCAGAAAGGTGACCCTCCACGTCATTTCCCACTGGTGGGGACGTGTCTTCAAGGTCTGCGTCAATGAGGTCCCACAGCAATAGCCTGGGAGGCGGGAGCCACCGCTGGATGTGAGGGCTGAGCAAGCCCCTGCCTCCCTTGGCATCACTCTCTGGTCTCTATGACAACCTTGAATCTGCAGGGCCCAAGCGCCTGACTTACTCTCGCCCTGTCCTGGTGAGGAGGGTTGAGGTGGTGTCTGCGGGTCCGTGGGGCAGAGCCACCGCTGCAGGGCCCTGGGTGGAGGCAGGGCTGCTTCCCGTGCTGGGGCGGAGCTGCTCCGAAATCCGCTTTCGCCCCTCCAGCTGCGAGCCAGGGACCGCTGGGGAGGCAGGAGACCAAAGTGAGTTATGTGGAGAAGACCCTCCCTGTGCAAACTTGTATGGATGGAAGAATGGGGGGGGGGGGGGGATGAAGAGAGAGTGCCTGGCTGAGGTCACAAATGAAGTTCCTGGTGAGGTCAGTGACCTACTAGCCTTAAAACCAGAAGACGCGGTCTCTGCTGGGAGTTTGGAGCGCTAGGCTCGGCCTGCTGAGCTACTTGTAATTAGAATGCCCCTCACAGCCCACTATTTTGGCATCAGATCCAAGCCTCCAGGACCCCCCCCCCTCCCCTACAAAGAGCTCATTGTTCCTCACATGGGTCCCCCAGACTCTGCAGTGCATCTCAATGTCGCTCTGGAATTGGCTTCGGAGCCTCCACCTCTCTCTGAAATGAGTCACACCTTTGCCCACGAGTTTGTTTTGGGCGAGGACGTTCACCACTTTAGCCTCCCAAAGGGATGGGCGACCAGGGGTTAAGCGCTAATCTGGCCCACACAGTTAACAGCAGTGAGCCCTGGGAATAGGTAAAGGAGCAAACCACAAAGGACAGTCTAGATAAAGCCTTCAGAGTCATGCAGAGTGAAGAGGCCAATCCCAAAGGATATATATTATACGACTCCATTTACATAACATTCTGGAAATGACAAAATTACAGACAGGGAGAACAGATTAGTGGTTACCAGGAGCTGTGGGGAGTGGGAGGTGGGAGGGAAGTGGGCGTGTCTATCAAGGGGCGTGTCTATCAAGGGGCGTGTCTATCAAGGGGCGTGTCTATCAAGGGGGCCTGTGTGTGGAAAGATCGGACTTGTCAGGATCTGGCTATGACAAGGGGGAACCCGGGCGAAGGGCACGTGGAATCTCAATGTATGACTTCTATAATTAATTAATAAAACTTAAAGTTTCATTTAAAAAATTGTAAATGATGAACCTTAAAATGAGGCAAAGCTAATCTGAGGTTTTAGACGTCAGAGCAGTGGCTCCCCTTGGGAGGGTAGGAGCGATGGAAGGGCTGGGGGGCGTGCTGAGGCTCTGGTCATGCTTCGTTTCCTGGTCTGTGTTCACTTTGGGAAAACACATCCATTTGTGTTCTTTCCTGTATATTTTATTTCAGTAAAAAGCCCACATGCATTTTTAAATGTAAAAAAACAATTAGAGATAGATTTGATAGACATGGGAAGTGTTCATGATACAGTGATTAATGGGGGGAAAAGGTTATCAAACATACATGTATAATATGATCCTATTTCCATCTTAAGTGTATGTAAATCAGCACACACCCATGCGTGCATACACACACACACACACACACACACACACATACACACACACATGCACGCACACACACACACTGGCATAGAAAGCAGCCCACAGGGTCTACACAAAAATGTCAGCACGGACAGTTTTCAGCATATATTTTTCTTTTGTCCCCTTGTGTCCTTCCTGCCTGTAATTTCAAATTTTCCTACAATGAACCTGTATGATATTTTGTATCCTAAAGGGTAATGCAAGTTTTTTGTTGGTTTGATTTCTTTAATCCAGGCAATCCGGCCACCGCCAGGGCCTGGCCAACCCAGGTACAGTACATCCACTCACCCATCTCGGCTGCCACCACCGGCTCCAGGAGGAAGCTGGGTGCCCTCTGGCGGAGAGGACTGTCCCGAGTGGAGGGGTGCCTCTGGGCTCGACTCCTGGGCATTCTCGGCTCAGTGGCTCTTCTGGGGACGGGAAGACCCCTGGTGTGGGGGTGGGAGGCTGCATCCCGGGGCACAGAAGTAGTGAAGGGCTGGGCTAATGTCCCTGGGGTACTAGGGGATCACGGAGGGAGAGACACGTTGAGGTCACGTAGAGAGGCCACAGCCTCCAAGCCCCTCCACACCCTAAACCAAGGGCTCCGGACTTTAGGACTGTGCACCCCGGAGGGATGTTTCTAAGGACGTACCCCATTATACATGCCTTTATCACCTGCCAGCTGCCCACCTGCCCACCCATCTATGCCAAATTAAAAAGCTCAATTTTGTTTTTGGAGATATACAGAGAAGCAGAATTTCTAATCCTTTCTTCCCCTGCAGCCCTGGTTGCCATGTGGGTCCCCGTGGGGCCAGCACCTGGCTCTGAGGCTCCGTTACTCACCTTTCACCTGGGTCCCTCCACCCTCTCTCTTCCCTTTGGGCTCCAGGGGTCTCTTCCCCAGGTAGCCATCCCAACTGCCCTTTGTCCTCATCTTTTGCTCACCTCACGCCACCCTCCCAGGTTTTATTATTCATTCACATTCGCTCAGTTATTTGCTCCACACATCCTTATCTCCCGCTCTTTCACTAACCGGCTGAGTGACTCCAAGTCCCTTTCCCTCTCTGAGCCTCAGTTCCCCCCATCAATAAGATGGGGGCAAGGAAGCATTGTTGGGGGGATGAGTGAAGGCTCCAAGAAGGCCCAGACCATCAGCCCTTGTTCTGGGCTCACAGGTCCCTCGATTCCCAGGCTATCCCAGGTGTGTGGCACTGATGGGACAAGGGTGGGGTCCCCGGGGTACCTGATGTGGGAGAGCCGATGCTCTGGGGTCTGGGTTAGGGGCGACACTCTGCTGGTTTCTGAGCCCACAAAGCCACTGTCTGTCTCGGGGGATGCCATCCAGGACTCCTGAAAGAGGCAGTGTCCCTTTAAGTCCCAGGAATGTGCCCGAGGCAGACTGGGAAGACTTCCGAGCCCTGGCCAGGGGCCGCACATTCCGGAGGCTGACAGATTGGACTGGGGAGACTGGCCCAGTTCCCAACAGCCAGGCCCAGGGGTGAGGGTCCCCAGGTGTGGAGTCCCATGAGCACCAGTCCAAGAGCAGGGATGCCACACCCTGAGAGGACCGTGAGGGAGTCCCCCTTTCCTGAGGAATGGGAGCCATGGCCCTGGGGAGGGACACTGCAGACTTCCCGAGCTGAGGAATAGAAAGAGGAGAAAGCAGTCCCATATGGGAAAGGGATGCTCATTTTCGTGTCGCCTGGCCTGGGCCTGGACACCATGGTCCTCTCTGACTGCAGAAATGCCCAGTGTGTCGGAAAAGGAAATCCATCTAACTCCCTGCACACCTGGGCTCACATGCAAGGCACAGAGCACACACCGAGTGAGCCAGGTGCCGGCCCTCACGCTCTAGTGCAGATTCCTTACCATGGCGATAGGACGACGTGTGTGTGTGTGTGTGTGTGTGTGTGTGTGTGTGTGTGTGTGTGTGTGTGAGATTCTCTGGGAATAAGTCACATTTCCATAATGATCTGTGACCCCTGTTACAGTTTAAAATCCCTGCTCCAATGACACACACAGGGCATGGAATCCAGGACAGTCTCCCAGCTGTGCTAAGGGGGCTGAAGCTCAGAGGAGAAACAGGAGATGCTGGCAGAGGGACAGGGCTGGGGGAGGACAAGGCAAAGAGGTGGCATGGCCTAAACCCTGTCTGTTGGGCAGGATTGTGACTGGCAGCGACAGAAGCAGACATTCCCAGAAGGAACGGTGTGAGCAAAGGCCTGGGGGCAGAGAGCTCCCTGAGCCTGAGCCCGTGCCCCCTGGACACCTACCTCCAGGTGACCACCAGCCTGGCATAGAGACTTCGGTGCAAGGCGCTCAGAGATGCCGCTTCCCTCCAGGCTGGTCAGACTGCTCTGGTGGGACGCCGCCGGCTTGGTGTCCCGAGAGTGGGGTGGCCTACCAGGGCCCGGGGGAGCTGCCTCGGCCTTGCCCAGGCCCAGCTGGTGCCCATCCCCGGCCATGGATGCATGGAAGCCTGCTGGTTTCATGGACACCGACTGCTCCACAGCCTCCCTGGCAGAGAAGGAGAGGATGTCAGGCCCTGGCGTGAGCCGGGCAGCCCTGCCCTGGGAGTCAGCAGTCCGGGGCACAAGCTCTGGTCAGACACCGCTGGATGCCCACTCTGGCTCTGTCACCTAGCTGTGTGACCTTGGGCAAGACACTTCCCCTCTCTGAACCTCACTTTTCTCGACTGTTAAATGTGATGCCAAAAAAATGCACCCAACACACCGCAGGGGAAATAGTGTGGAAACAGATGAGTGAAAAGCACCCCATCTTCCCTCTGTCAGCCATGTCCACAAACGTCAGTCTGCTCAGACAGACTTTGTCCCCATTATAAACGGAAGACCAATATTTTGTGTTGCAAATAGAAACAAACTTTAAAATAAACAGGAAGACAACATTGTTGTATTCTACCTAAATAGATCCTGTAGTCTGCTGAAGGCTCAGGCCTGAGACCTGCATGCGCTCTCTCTCTCAAGGAAGCCCAAGAAAGACATGCCAGCACTCACTGAGACTCTCCTGGATGCACTTCGATGGTCAGACCGACAAGGAGAAGACTGCTGTTTAATGCTGCATCTCACCTCCTAAAACTCACATCCCACAACCCAAAGCCACGTCAAGCGCTGTCCATGGGCACGTTCCACATTCCGGAGAGACGCTGAGCTACAGGCCAGGAAAGCCATGTCTACACCGTGAAGAGCAGTCTAACTCACTAATACAGCACCCTTGTCGTTTCAGAGTGGGTCTGGGACAAGTGGGGGGGGAGGGGCGGGCTCACACACATACTCGAGGGGGGTCCTGTGACTCCTCTCTGGCCGCATCGGGAGCTGCCGTGAGGGAAGCCTGGTGGTCTGTGCCTTCCCCGGAGCTGAAGCTGACCCATCCACTTCTAGGGTTCTGCCCTGCTCCTCCTCCTCCTCCACCTCCTCCTCCGCCCTCATGGCTTCTGGGAAGGACTTCACACTGAGGTACCTGCAGAAGGACACACGGGGGGCATGACCTTTTGCCCAGCAGGGACAGCCAAGATCCAGCCATGGGGCCCGATACCCGGCTCCCTCCTAGTGGGCACTCACCGCTCCAGGAGCCCATGGAAGTCTTGCTCCACCTGCAGCTGCTTGTGCCTGAGAGAGGCCGGGAGGCCCAGCTGCCTGTCCTCCACCTCACTGCCTGCAGGGCTCACCTCCATGTTCACGTGCAATGCGCAGGGGTCAGTGCTGGGAATGTCAGGCTGGGGGCCAGAAAGGAGGAGGGGCAGAGATTCAGCAGATACCGAAACATTACTTTTTAAAATATATGTTTTTATTGATTTCAGAAAGGAAGGAAGAGGGAGAGAGAGAGAGAGAAACGTCAATGAGAATCATTGATCAGTTGCCTCCTGCATGCCCCACACTGGGGGTCAAGTGTGCAACCCACGCATGTGCCCTGATGGGGAATCGAACCGTGACCTCCTGGTTCGTAGGTCGATGCTCAACCACTGAGCAACGCTGGCCGGGCTAAACTTTACTTTTTTTAAAGGACCTTCCTCATGCTGGTGTGGAAGAGTAAAAAACAGGTCAGACTCACCACCACCCTTTTTATGTGTGTGCAAAATGTAGGGACTGGATCATATGATTCTCAGCAATAACTAGCATTAATTGAGCACCTGCCATGTGCCAGACACTGTACAGGTCTCACCTCACAACAATCCCACCAGTACGTACGATTATTATGACCCATGTTACAGACATGTAACTAAGGCGCAAATGATTTGCCCCAAGTCACATAGAAGCAAGGGGCAGAGCTGAGATTTCAACCCAGAGTTCCTGCCAGAAGCACCTCTCCTGACCCCCCTCCATTCCAGGAGGGACATGCAAACCCCACAACACCTCCGCTGCGCGAGCATGGAAGTTCCTCGCGCACTAGGGCTTTTACCAGCAAGTACAAGAGAGAGCGCCTGGTATCGTTTCCTACCAACTGGGCCAGAGCACAATGTGAGAGAACTTCCCTTAAAGCAGTGCCCGCCCTCCACCAGCCCCCGCCCCACCCAGCAGGCAGCATTCTCCTGCTCCAGTCCCCAGCAGAGATGTTCTTGCAGCACCCTGGCCAGGAGCACAGATGGCGAGGCAGAGACTCCACCTTGTCACCTGTGCTACCACTGCAAAACACAGATCGTCATCGCCTCTCGGGGGCTGTGACGTGGACGAGAGAAAGGTCTACAAAGCCCCTTCCATGGACAGCCCTTGTCCAAGGACGCCTGTCTCAGTGAACATGCCCAAATCCACCCAGTGCCCAAAGCTGGAAGCCTGGAGGTCATCCTTGGCTCCCTCCCCTCTCAGTACCAATCCAAGTCCAGTCAAATGCGCCTTCTAAACCTCTCAAGTTCACGTGCATCTTTCCATCTGCGCTGCCACCTCCCCGTCTCTGACTGGCCTACCTGCAAATCTTCTTAGGTCATGTCCTGTTGAAAAGCCTAGCAGGTTAGCCGTGGCCGGGTGGCGCAGTTGGTTAGAGTGTCGTCCAGCTACATCAAGGTTGTGGGTTTGATCCCCGATCAGGGCACATACAAGGAGCAACCAATGAATGCATAAATAAGTGGAGTAACAAATTGATGTTTCTCTCTCTCTCTTTCTCTCCCTCCTTCTCTTTCTCTCTCTCTCAAGTCAATAAATAAATTTTTTTAAAAAAAATTAAAAACCTGGCAGTTTAGGACCAAATGCTTGATGTGAGCCACCAGCCCCTACATGATGGAGCCCCTGCCTGCCTCTGCAGCCACCTCTCGCAGAGGCCCCTTCACTTCCCATACGCTAGCCACAGGCCCTTTGCACAGGCTGCATTCCCTGCTGGACAGCTTTTCTTCTTCTGCTCCTGGTAATTCCTCCTCACTCTCAGATCTCACTTACACATTACTTCCTCAAGGAAAGTTTCTCTGACTCCCTCAAACTCTTTTATGTTACCCTGATATCTACTCTCATAGAACTCCATAATTCTCCTTTAGAACACTGATCAAAATTACAATTAAATGACTATGTAATTGGTTAAATTAGACAGAAAACTCCATGAAGGTAGAAGCCACCTATTTTTGTGCTTCCCACCATGTGTCATGGGTCCTGGCATAGGGGTGCACACTCCATAAATATGTAGGAAAGAAGTCAGTTAATGAAGAAATGAATGAAGGATGGAACGGACCAACACGATGGGCAAAGAGATACCTCAAGGCAGAGGGTCTGGATGGCCGGCGTGTGGGCTTGTCCTGAGGGAGAAGGCAAGCACGTTGGCCGGTGGCGGGAGGGCGTGGCCAGGGGGCTGTCCAGAGGTGAGTCTGCTCTGGCTCGCTCAGGCTTTTGCTGGTTCTGTTCCACGTGGTCCTTCAGTTCTTCCAGGCGAATGCCCAGCTGGAATATCTCTGCCTCCAGCTCCCTGGAAGGGGAAACACCTCTCTGGGCACTGGGGACGGCAGCTGCATCAGGCATGTCTGGGAATCAAGAGGCCTCAGCCGGAGTCCTCCTCTGCCACCAACAGGCTATGGGACCTGGAGTGAATCCCTCCCCCCCTCTGGCCTCAGTTTCCCCATTCTCCAACGAGGGGTTACAGTTCCTCTCTCTAAGGTCACTCGCCACTGTAGGGAGACCAGAAGACACAAATCTCAGCCTTGACTAGTCACCCGTTGGAAGATGTGCCCAGTGACGACAGGACTTTGCTGTTCCCCTAGGGCAGTGGTCGGCAAACTCATTAGTCAGCAGAGCCAAATAGCCACAGCACAACGATTGACATTTCTCTGGAGAGCCAAAGTTTTTAAACTTAAACTTCTTCTAACGCCACTTCTTCAAAATAGACTCGCCCAGGCCGTGTTTTTTTGTGGAAGAGCCACACTCAAGAGGCCAAAGAGCCGCATGTGGCTCGCGAGCCGCAGTTTGCCGACCACGGCCCTAGTGTATACACTATGAGAATGAAATGTGCCCCTCCTGGTGACCGAGAGAAGGGGGCCTGCCCCCTCTGCCCTCCTTGGCCTCCCTCTCCGCCCTCTGGGGCCTCCCTCTCCAGCGGTACCTGCCAGGATCAAACTTCCCAGACGGCCCCTTGGAGCCGGCAAGCCGCTGCACCGGGTGCTGCTCCCTGCAGGCCTTCAGGTATTCCTCCTCCAGGGCTGAGTGGGCAGCCTTCAGCTGCTGGAAGACCTGAAACCACACCAGGTGAGGAAGACCGGCGTGCCCAGCCCCTGTGAACTCCCTCCCTGCAGACACAGAGGGCAAGACTGCCCAGGGAAGGGCCATGGGACTCAGCCTGGGCCTGCGGAGGCCTCTGGGCCCGAGTCCCTGGGAGGTGGTGGTGGGGACCCTCTGGAGCCTGCCCGCCCTGGTTGAGGCTGGCACCCTGTTCTGTGCCATCAGGCTGGCACCGCAGAGGCATGGCGCAGAGCCTCGGCACCAGCTCCAGAGGCACCAGCCCCTCCAGGGTAGAACTCTAAGAACCCCAATGTTCCATGACAGTTGTAGTGTCAAATATGCTATCACAGTGTCCCCCTAAGGACCTAGTACTTGAGAGATGACAGTCTTCATTCTTGATTTGCCACCCTGTGGGTTTTGGAACTTTAGTTCCTCTTTCCTGGATCCTACAGATTACCATGATGGATGATGTTATCATCATCACGCCTCTAATAACGATAAGTAGCATCACCGAGCATTGAGGCCCCGTACTAAAGCACTTCCCATTATCCATTTCACCTTAAACAACCCCTAGGCAGAGGGCTATGTTACCCTCTTCATTTGAAGAGGAAACAGGCCCAGAGAGGTTATTGGTGATGGTCACACAGTGAGCAAGTTAGCCATCAAGATTTGAACCCAGGCACTCCGGCTCCAGAGCTCATGGGCCTAACACTTATGCTCGGCCTGCACAGTACATGTGATACTAGCAAACACATGGCTACACCTACGGGAGGTGGGCTCCATATCCCTGACTTAGTGTCATCCCCTTCCACTCACTCTATGCTGACAACAGACTGAGGCCAAGGACATCCTAGTCCCCATAGTCCCCAGTCAAGCTTGATCTTCCGACAGCTCCCAACCTCCCTGTATCTGGAGGAATTAGGGTAGAGGTAAAGAAGGTGGATGGTTTTCACGTTCAAGGTCCTTCATCATCCACTCAATGAGATAACGTAATACACAGCCTAAGTTCGTAATTGGTAAATGCATATGACGTCTCTACAACAACAGAGGGGAATACCCGCACATTATGTTTTCTACAAACCAGGTGTGTTGCATCCATCCCTTCTGGCCCTCTCCCTCCCCACCCTGTTCTGTGCCTTGAGCTCCCTACACGCTGGCTTCCTGTGGGGTCTGTCCAGCGGGAGGCACACATGAGAGGTCACAGGGCGAGAGGAGAGACACCCAGGAGGGAATGGCTCCGTGCAGGTGCTGGTCGCTGGGCTGCCCTGTTCCTGGTCAGGCCCCTGACACTGCCACACCCTGCTAACTGCCCCTTCATTGACACCCCCTCACCCCCCCCCCACCCCAATCCCAGCTCTGAGAGCTCTGCCTGCTCCTTTGGGACGCTGGCGGATGCAGCAAAAACCCAAGTTTTACATATGACAGTTACCTAGAAATACCAAAGTCCATAATGGTTAGATCAGGGGTCTTCCTTCATCCCCCTGCTCCCCAGCTAGTTTTCAGTGTGGGGTAATGACTACTATAATAAAGAAAAGAAAAGGCCTCTTTCTGGTGGCCGAGAGCGAGATAATTGGTGGGAAGCCATGCAGGGCAGTGATGATGACCCTGGATGTGGGAATCAGACAAACCAGGCTCTGCCGTCTATCAGCTGTGTGACCTCCAAGTCACCTCTCTGGGATTCGGTTGCATCCCAGTTACATGTTGGTGAGGACTGTAACTGCCCTGCTGGGTTTTTATGATGATAAAATGAAATCATGTACTTGACCAGCTTGCCATGGTGCCTGGCACACCACCACCGTTGCTTAATAAGTGGTAGCTATTGCGAGATAATGATCATTATCATGGGAAGCTAAGCAGGGGCTGTTTCTTCTGAAAGGAGACGCTGTGTCTGGATTCTCTGGCTCGTCTTGCGGCAGATGAGGCTTCCGAGGCTCGGAGATGGGGGACAGAGCAGTTATCTGGCAGCTCTAAGGGTATCTCCCCAAGTGGGCGGTACCTTGAGCTGATCCTGGGGCGTCAGCCGTCCTGCCTGCATCAGGCCAACGAAGGACTCCACCTGCACATGGGGAGGAAGCACGCTCTGTGAACCCGGGCCCTGGAAGAGGAGCCCTGCGGACCCCCACACGCAGCCACATTCGCGCTTTGGCACGAGGAGCTGGGTCCCGCTGGGGGATGTGGGTTTTCTGCCAAGCCCGGGGAGGCATGAGCCAGAAATTGACTTCATCCCCGACCTCGGCCATGGCACCTTGGGAAAATTAAAGGAACCTCCAGGAATTTACGGACAGCACAGCACACTCATGTGCACGAAGACCTACGAGGCAGGATAGTTGCTGCAGCGTGGTCTGGGTGGGGAGGGGTGGGGTGGGTGGGAGTGGGACAGCTTAAATGCCTATCTGTGGAATAGTGTGTAGACAAGAAGAGGAAGGCACATGTGTATGTTCTGATGTATGAATGCCTCCAAGACCAGGGCAGTGTTTCTCATGTGCTACCATCTGTATAAAATATGTGGCAAATAAAAAAGGAAAACTATAAATACAATTGCTTGTATATAAGCTCTCTCGAGAAGGATGCAAGACATGGAAACATTAATTACTTCTGGGGAAAACTGGGTGATGGAAGGGCAGGGATGGGAGGGAGGTTTTCTACTCTCTGCCTCCTTCGAACTTGGAACAGAGTGACTTTATTGCCAATGTGGGACATTAAAAATGTCAAGACACCCTCTACTTGTGTGACCATTTCTATAAATGCCTGTGAGCATGTTGAACATTTTTGCCCGGAACGAAGGGCAAGGGTGAGAAAGACTTTTCACTGACTATACCTGCGTACTGTGTGCATCTATTACCGTTATAATAAAGGCTTTCATCAGAACATACACACGTGCCTTCCTCTTCTTGTCTGCACACTATTCCACAGATAGGTATTTAAACTGTCCCCCTCACCCCCACCCAACCCCTCCCAAACCCACCCACCCGGACCACCCCACCCGGACCACACTGCAGCATACGATGATTCGGGGATCATTTCTGGGAAACCTCTATCTAGATCAGAGTTGAAAAGTAACATAGAAATTTATATAATATGATTATATCATCAAATCTACATAACAAAATGAAAGTGTAGTGAGAACTACATATCTAATTTTAAATTTTCTAGTAGCCATATTAAAAATGTAGAAGCGGGTGAATTAACTTGAAGAATATATTTTGTAAGCCTCAAATATTACTTTGACATGTAATCAATATACAAAATTATCAGTGAGATATTTTGTGTTCTTTTTGTCACACCGAGTCTTTGAAATCCAGTGTGCCTTCCACTTAGAGAACCCCTCAGTGTGGACTGGCCACAGGTCAAGGATTCAATGGCCATGTGATCAGTGGCTCCTGGACCAGACAGCACAGCTCTGGATCATCAGGGCTCAGCCGGCACCCCAGCTTCGGATCAGTGTGATGACCTTGGCTTTGCTTCACCTTACAGCACACGGGACAAGGAGCAATGTCTCCCGTTACAGGACCCAGGCAGTGACATTCATGCTGACAACAGGGATGGGCCTGAAAACACCACGCTAAGTGAAAGAGCCAGACTCAAAAGGACTAGTATATGAAATGTCCAGGATAGGCAAACCCGCAGAGACAGAATGTAGATGAGCAACCACCAGGGGCTGGGGCAGGGGGCCTGGGGAGTGACTGCTTCATGGATGTGGAGTTTTCATACGTCTGATGAAAATGTTCTGAAGTTGATTGTGGTGGTGGTACATGACTGTGAATATAGTAAAAATCACTGAAGCATTCCTTTTAAATGAGTCAATTATATCTCAATAAAGCTTTTACCAAAAGAAGAAAAGAATGCTGGTGTGTCTCTGAAGAAATTAGTTTTCTGAACGTGGTCATGTATGTAACCACTCCATTGCCCTTTTGGCACTGACAACCAGGAAGCTCAAAGCCAAACATGAATCCGATAGTGTTCAGGGTCCAACAGAATACTTTGTTTACTCATTTCGCCCTAAGTTCATTTTCATTTTTTTCTACCCTTTCTTCCCCCTTTGCCCCAGTTTCTCACTTCCGTTTGTATAATGTGGTTATAATGCACGCATTTTCTAACTGTTTCTGGAAGAAGGCCATGGGTGTTCTTATAAACAGACCTGCAAACAATTCGCTGTTATTTGGACTGCTTGATGAAAATACGAAGGCCCTCTGAGGGGTGCCTGAGAATTGATTTCTGTAATGAAACGAACTAACAAGCTGGGGGATGTGGGAGTGAACCCTAGCTCAGGGTGACAAGGAGGAGGCTGGAGGAGGAGGAGGCCTCTAAAGCCAGGGGAGGCACAGGGAGCCTCTCAGAGCCTCTCCACTAAGCAGGCAGAGGCCCCTCTCTCTCCAGGTGACTTACGTCCCACATGGCAAAGCTGGGCTTCCACTCACCTTGGCCAGGAACCATCTGGCTTGAGAAGCCAGCGCCTGGGTCCGCTCTGCCGAGGCCTGGTCCGGGGCGATGCCTGGGTTCTCCGGAAGACACCCTGGGGTGGGCGCACTGGAGGACGAGGAGGGGCTTGGGTCTCCTTGAGCTGACGACCCCCCTGGAAGACACAACCACGGGACACTGGAGCCAAGGATGGTCCTTCCTGGGGCTGAGACCCTGATGCTGCACCTCCAAACCACTGCCTCCATCATCACTCATCTCCTGGTCAGGCCCTCTTCACCCAGGCCCACAGGAGTGGGCTGGGCAGTGCTGCTCCCACCGACCGGAGAGAACAAGGTCTGGTTCGGCCTCACACAGCTGGAGCCCAGCCAGGCTCGGGGCTCCAGGAACCGCGTGGGCTCTCACTCAGGAGGGTGCGGGTTCTAATCCCACCCTCCCCTGTGTAGCCGTGTGACCTTCAGCACGGGCCCGCCTCTCCTGAGCCTTGGTCTTCTTAACCGTCAATGGGTAACACCAGCAGGCACCCAGCCATGGAGATGAACGGGAGATTAAGTGGGATCATGCACGGCAAGGCTGAGCACAGGGCCTGGTCCCCATATGGGCTCCACGGTGACAATACTCTTTATGGTCATGCAACTCGCCCAAGATCACCCAGCTGCCAAGTGGCAGAGTGAGGGCATCCCCGCCGCACCGGCCTAAAGCGAAACACTTTCCACATCTCCATTTGACCTCTTCACATCCAAGGGCCCAGGGAGGGGCCGCACATTCCTCTCTCCCTAGGCCTGAAGCCAGTGCCACCTGAGGGCGAGCCAAGTGCCCCCTGAGCAGAATCACAGGCAGAGGGAGCCCTCTGGCCATGACTCCTCTCCCGGACTCACCTGAGGCCTGGGAGGTCTGTGGAGCCTCAGTAGGCCCAGGCCACCGCTCCACAGAATGGGGGTGTGGGATGGTGAAGGTCAGGACCTTGGTCCCCTGGGACACCATCCCTGTGTGGATGCTGTGGCTGGGCTTGGGTGGGTCCGAGTACAGGTTTACCTGTTAGGGAGAGAGGCACAGGCAGGGCCAAGTCAGGATTGGGGCAAACCCACGCAAAAGGTCTCACCCTCATTCACACCGTCACGCAGACACTCAACAAACATGCATTTGTTATTCCCTGTTAGTGGAGCCCGAGGGTAGGGAAGCCAAACACGGGGCGAAGGGCTTACATTTCATTCTCTCTTGATGGTAGTCCCCAAAGGGAAGCAGGGCAGGGATCATCATCCCAGTTTTTCAGAAGAGGAAACTGGGACTCGGAGAGGTTAAGTCATGACTCAAAATCCCCAGCGCCTAAATCCTTGGGCTGGGATGAGAAACTGGCTTGGACCCCAAAGTCCATGTTTTTTTTATACTGATAATTTTAAAATAGTATTTGTTATAATAATGTATGCTATAACCATAATAACATATTAAGATAATATTTAACATAAAGTATAATTATATTATAATGATAGACTATTTATGAATAAAAACTTTCTAATAATAATTATCAGCAATTAATGGCTGCTTTGAGTAAATGAGTAAACCAACAACTAAATGAACTGTTTTCCCCGCTGCAGCAGATGGCCCTCACTGAGGATAAATTCGACGTGGTAAGTAGCCCAGTGTGCGAGAGAGAAGTCTGGAGCCAGGCGGCCAGCCAAGGAAGACTTTTGAAGCTCAGAATTAAAGGAGACCCACGCACCGTTCAGTGTTTATAGCAAGGTTAGCAAACTGGTGTGTTGTGCACACAGTTTTAGTGAGCACAGACATGCTGATTTGTTTAGGTGGTGTGTCTGGTTGCTTTCATGCTACAACGGCAGAGTTGAGTCGCTGCCATGGAGACTGTGTGGTCCACAAAGCTGAAGATATGCACTGTCTGGCCCTCAGCAGAGAAAGTTCGCTGATCCTGGGCTTTGCGTGGGAGCTCTGCAGAGCCTGGGTTCACGTCCACCTTTGAGTCAGAGCAGCTGACTTAACTGACCTCTCTGTGCACAGTGAGTGTTCAGTGAACTGCAGCCACCACCTTCACATTCATCATCACCTTCATCACCACTGTTACCACTGTCACCACCCTGGTCACCATCACCACTGCCATCATCATCATTAGCACCATCATCATTCATCACCATTATCACCATCACCACCACCATCATCACATTCATCCCCATCCGTCACCATTATCCCCATCATCATTATCCCTGTTATCACCTTTATCATCACCATTATCCCCCTCATCTTATTCATCACCATCAGCACCATTATCACCATCACATCATCATCATCACCTTCATCATCACCATCATTATCGTCACCATCACCACCATTATCACCATCATCACCATAGATCATCCCCACACACACACAAGGCAGGTCCCTGGAAAAGCTATGCCCCTGTGTTGCCTCAGTGCCCCCTGCTCCTCAAGACCTCAGGCAGCTTATCTTACTTCCCTGTGCTTCCCCAAGGTCAATAGAGGGCAGTTCAGGGTGGGCCCGGTGGAAGGAGCTCCCTAGCCCCAGGCAGCCTCTCCCTGCTTAAGCTGCTCTTCACGTCCTGGCTGTGGCAGAAAAATCTGCTCCAAAGTGAGGGACAATGGTCCTGCATCATCACTTGGGCATACTCCCCCCATCCCACACCCCACACCCCATACCCCACACTCCGCCTCCAGCTGCCTTCTCCTTTTTCAGGCCCAGCCTCCAAGAGAACAAAGCTGGATTTTAATAATCCCCTCAGCCATCTGCTCAGACCCAACTGTGAGGCCTTGCCCACCAGAACTCTTCTCCTCCCAGGGTGACCCAAATCTGGGGGAAGCCCAGCCCTCTGTGCCCCCCCCCGCCCCCCGCCCCCCGCCCCATCTCACCTGTCCCTCCCCAACCTCAGACCTGGCCCACCAAGGCCCAACCTGAGGAGCAACAGGAACTGAGCAGCTTCCAGCTTGAGGGCCCATTGTTTTGGGGATCAGAGGAGCTTGAAACAGAGGGGACAAAGGCTTGTGCAGATGCCCTGGGGCGGGGTGGGGTGGGGTGGGGAGGGAGTGGGGAGCTGAGGGTGGTGTGGACAGCTACTGAGCTGTCTGCAGAGCACAGCAGGAACCACCCCTGGGCTCCAAGGTGCCCCTTGAGGCCTCGGTGTCCCATGGTGCTCCCTCCCGGGGGAGGGGGGGGGGCAGTTAGTCAGTGAACGGGGAATCAGTGAGTGTGGGAAACATTGGGTTAAATAACTGACTACACTCTGCACAGATGGGTTCCTCCCAGCCTTTAAAATGCTAATGGGCTTTATGAATGGGGCGAAGAAGGGGAGAGAGTGGAGAGAATAGGACATGTTTTCTCAATTCCTCTGAACATGGAAACCTCTCTTGCTCCAACCCCCACCGCATCCCACCTCCACCAGGGGCTTTTGGACCAACTAGTGGCCCTCAAGCCACACACTTTAGAGAAGGCAGTTTTCCGCCATCCCTCCATTCTTTTGGGGGTTATTTCTGGTCTCCTCAGCCTTCCAGATCCCCCGGCAGCTGAGAGGCACTGAGACGGGGGACAGAGGCTACAGGGAGGTGGCCATTGGACATCGAATATGTGACGTCACCATAAACTCTGGCTCTCCGCTGGTGTAGAGAACAGAGCCAGGCAGCGACTCCTGACCACCCAGGCTCCCTGCCTGCCCCCACCCAGTCCCGACCCAGGGATGGTCCCAGGCCTGGCCATGGACTTCCCGGTCAGCTCCCCAGCTGTAGAAGCCAGAGCCTGGTTCTGCTAGACAGTGTGGTGGTAGACGTGGGCTTTGGAACAGAACTGCTGGATCAAACCCCAGCTATGGCACCTATTTATTGAGTGATTTTAGGCACATCATGTAACCTCTCTGTGCCTCAGTTTCCCCCATGGTAAATTCCCTAGGACGGTGGCCATTAATTTCACTTATTATTATTGCTATTATCACTCCATCATCATCATTCTGTCTGGCCCCACATGTCTGCCATGTTGCTGGGTTGTTGCTGGGCTCCCCCCGCATGGGAAGAAGCACCTACTTTGGAACAGGCAGGCTTAGGGTTAATCCCCAGCTTTTAATCCCTTGGGATGTTGATCAAACCCTCTGCCTGGCTGAGCCTTGGTTTCCTCTTGGCACCTTTCACTGCTCAGCAAAGGCAGTCTCCTCCCCCTGGGTCCCCACTGGTGCTGGCTACCCACTGCCAGGCCTGGCCTCCATGCCCCGGGCAACATCCCCAGCCTGGCTCCTCCCTCCCCCCACATAGGTCCAGCCCTCCCCAGTAAGACTTGGAGCAGAGGGAGGGGCTCAGCAGGCCCAGGGGAGGTCACTGGGGCTGAGGGGCCCCGAAGGAGCAGGAACACCTCCACCTCCCTGCCCAGGGTGGAATCTACGGAGCCCTGGGTAGAGCAAGAAGCCTGGCTAGAAGCTCTAGGCCCCATGGTGGGACCTGGCGAGTCCCCTCCCCCCCTGAGCTCTGTGTCCTCAGCACACTGGGATGGAGAGCCCTGCCTTCCTGCTGCCCAGGGCAGCTGTGAGACTGGGTGTCCAGCTTCTAGAAGGCTCCAGCGGACAATGCCCACCCTTCTCTTGAGGAGAACCCACAGGCCAAGGAGGCCTTTTCCCAGAAGGTGGAGCGGGTGAGCTGGCACCGAACCACTCCCAGCCTCACCCAGCTTCCCTCCCGATGAGTTTCAGGCACCAGAGGTGACCGCATACAGGGAGACCCAGTCCCCACTGGGTTGGGGATGAGAGGAGGCACCATGCTGTGCTTCCCCTGTGTCCACCCTGCCCATGTCTGCGCTGCGCCTGGCACCTGGGCACCCAGTACACACCTCCCTAGTGACACTATTCATAACAATAATATTCCCTATCTCTATGGAAGAATTGGCAAGTGCCAGGTCCCTATACCGACTCCTCCCTTTCATCAGTAAAGGACAGAGGAAAGGTGGGAGGGAGGAGATGCCTCGGGCCTCTGTCCCTGACAGTGACCTCTGGCAGCCTCTGCCTCTCCTGGGGCCCCAGTTCCCCAATCTGTAAGACAGGGCGCTGCGGGTTTGCAGGGGATCACAGTTCCTTTCCGCAGGACCTTCTGGGGTCTGCAGTCATGAGAATGTGGCCCCACCCAGCCCCTCTACTGTCCTCCCAGCACCCCTCCCTCCCACCCCTGAGTCCGCTCAGAAGCTCAGAGCTGTGAGGAGGCTTAAGATACCGGGTAGAGCCCATTGCCTGCCCAGAGACAGGCCTGATGAACCCCCTGTACAGACGTGTCCGAGGAGGCTGGGATGGGAAGGGCCTGCCTGTGTGTGAGGCTGGTGTGGGGACAGAGAACTGTTCCAGGACAGGCCCCTTCCGCTGTCTCATCTGGCTGCTTCCGCTCATACTCAGAACCTTCTAGAAGGCTGAGTGCAGCCCTGTGGCAGGGGGAAGGCCCAGAGCACTTGGGGGTCCGGAGAGGGGAGGCCAGGGAGGGGAGGGTCTGCACCTCTGCCCCTCAGCTCCGCCCCCTGCTCCTTGGCTACCTGATGGGGCAAGAGGTGGGAGGGGGAGACAGGAAACCACAGGGCTGCCGCAGGTCTCACTTCCTGCCTCACCCCGGAAAAGGGGAAGGTCCCACAGCCTCCTCCCAAGTTGGGGTGCGGGCTGGGCGGGCTGGCAGCCAGCTCTCTTTGGGTGGGTGGGTTTCTCCCTCCATGCTCCCCTGCCACACACATGGCACTCATTCAGCATTCAGAGGGCGGCTGAGGGGGGAGGCTGTGGTCAATGGTGGGGAAGAAGGAAGGCGGAGTGGGGACCCAGGGAGGATCAGGCCCAGGAAACAAGCACCAGGGGCTGAGAAGAAATTCTGAGCTACTTCCTTGAGGCTCAGAGAGCTCAAGGGTCTTCCTTAAGGTCACATAGCTGAGCAATAATGGGTTCAGGAATTGAGCCCAGGCGATCTTAACCCAGAGCTCATCTAGAAGGAGAGAGCTTCTGGTGCAGTCCCTGGGGACCCTGGAATCTAGGATTCAAGAACGTCAACTAATAAAGGAGCCTGGGCCTGGAGACCTCTGGTCAAGGTCACAGACCAAGTGACCTTGCGGTAGGACACGAAAGGGCTGGGCTCCAGTATGGCCAGGAGGCAGGTCTCGGGAGGCAGGAGGCAAACTGTGGGAAAGGGTCATCCGCCAGCCGACAGGGCCCACGCCCCCCCCACCCAGCCGTACCTTGGCCCCCAGGCGCAGCTGGTCGATGGTGTTTTCCGCCTCCGCATACTTGGTGAGGAGCTTGTGGTAGTCCTCCTGCAGGGCAGGGACAGCGAAGTGGTCACGGCTCAGGCTCCTCGTGGCCAGACCCCCACAGGGAACCCACCCCCAAAGGGGCTTCTGGGAGACTCTTTCAGGCTCACATGTAACGCAGACCCCCGTGGCCAAATTCTGAGGTGTGAGAGGCAGCAGGACAACTCAGCCAGCAGCCCTCCCACCGTCCGGACAAGGAGTCAGGGAGGAGGGCCCCTGGGCTGTGGTACCAAGCAGGACATACCCCCGTCACGGAGGACCGTAACACTCGCATCCAGATCCCCCCTGCCCGTCTGTGGGCTCTGTGGGTAAGGCCCACATCTGTCCTCCCCACCGCCCACTCGCAGCTTATGTAGCACGTGCTTAGTAAGGACGTTTTAATGGCTGAACGAATGAACGACCAAGGGTTCCCTTGGTAGAAAAATAGAGAAGACTTGAAAATGACGGTTGCATCTGCTCAGAGTCACTATTTCCCTTAAACAAAACAGAAGAGCGTCATGAAAACAAGTCACACTAGAGGGGAAAGCAAAGGCAGCCGTCACCGCTCACCTTTGCAGGACGCTAGGGAAGTGACGCATTGTTCTGAAAACTGGTAATGAGGGCAGAACCAGGCATCTCTCCTGTCTTCCCCATGGGCACAAGCCCTTGGTAACCAAGTAATGGATGAGGGAAAGTTTTACTTGACAGAAAATTGCCATCACATAAACACAGAAGGAACGAGAGCCTGAGGCTGCCACCGTTTGTCACCCCAAGTGAAGGACGTGATCAAGGCAATGGCATCGGTGGCCACTCACACCACAGCCCGGAGGCCAGCAGGCACCCCCTGCCTCCTGAGGGGACCACCCATGGTGTGTTCTTGCCCCAAACTCCCTACCTGTGGGGTGCTCATGGTCTGGAGGGGAAATAAACAGGTGATTACAACCCGAAAGACTCACTGGCCAAAGGCCATAGATGAGCTGTGTTTGAATCCTAATTTGAACCCACTGATGCAAACAAGCCATTTATGAGACACATGGAGAGAGCTGAACATTGACTGGGTGTCGATAATATTAAGGAACTGGGTGTTAACTTTTAGCTCTGATAAGGGTATTGTGGCTATGTTTAAGGGAGAAGCCTTATCTTTCAATGTAGGTACTAAAATATTTTTGAATAAAATGATCTGATGCCTGAAATTTGCTCCAAAATACTCCAGTAGAGTGAGGGGGGGGGGAGGGGAGCCACAGATGAAAAAGGTTGCCAGGGGCTGGGTGATAGGTAAATGGATGGAAACTGGGTGATAGAGATGGGGGCTCATTTTACTATTTTTCACTCTTACATGTTTCAAAGTTTTTCACAGCAGAAGTTAAAAACAAACAAACACAGACCATCCCTGCAGCATGAGTGTGATCACTGCTCTTTTTTGAGCAAAGGGCTTGGAGTGATCTTCATGGATCAGGGTACAACCCTCTCCCCAGCAGCAGGGCCCCCCCCCGCCCCCCCCCCCTGCCCCACAACCCTCCCAGGCCAGCAGCAGGTGCCTTGGCGACACGCCTGCACACATGCATCCAGCTTACCTGGAGCTGATGGACCAGCTTGGTGGCTTGCTCAGGCGTCTGAAATTCTTGGGGTACCCTGGTGATGGGGTGGGCAGGAGGTGGGTCCTTTCCCAAGCAGGCTTCCTCACTGCTCAACAGCACCTCCCGCACAATCTCGGCAGGTGACTTGAAAATCAGGGGTCTGATGGGGTCCTGAGGCTGCTTGCTATGCCTCCTGGCTTTGGGGGGGTGGTAACTCTCCTCTTTGGGGAACCTCACCCGGGGTCCCACCTTGGAGAAATCAGGGAGTGGATAGTTCAGCCGCCCCTGGCCGTACTTGGGGGCATCAGAAGATGAGTGGCCAGCCACAGTGGCTCCCTGCCTGGGCGGCCTGTCCTGCCGGGCTGGCCTGGGTGGAGGACTCAGGTGGCTGATGGAGCCAGTGAATCGTGAAGGGAGCGCCTTAGGTGATATCCGTGCACGCTTCCAGGTGTGGTCCCCCGGCTGAGGGCAGGAGAGACTGGCCGATCCTCTCCTCCATCTATCTGCAGGACACTGGAGGCTCTGGGCTGGGGATACTGAAGAGTCCTGGAATTCCATGGGCGTTGCCAGAGCAACGCTTCCTCCAGTTCTGTCATCTGGATTTAGGAGGTGGTGGCTGGGGCTCTGTGGTAACGTTTCCTCTAGGGCAGTGGGCTGGGGGACATCCGTCTCTCCTTCCCAGGTGGAATCAAGGCTGTCACTAGGGTGGTCGAGGCTCATGGTCCCACTGCTCCAGGACTTAGCAGAGTTGAGGTCAACAGTTGGGTTGACCTCAGAATGTTCTGGAAGTCTGTCTCCACTGGCTTGTTTGCCCAAGGCCATCCAGCTTGTGGCCTGACCCCAACCCAGAGCCACAGGGCTGGTGGTTCCATTGTCCCTGGAGCAGAGATTAGCTTCATACTCCGACCTCGGGGGGCTCTGTCTGACTTCATCATCTCCTCTGGCCTCCTCTGGCTCCTCCTCAGTCATGCCCAGCGGAGGGTCCTGCTGGGGGAGCCAGTCGAGAGGCGAGTTGGAACTTTCTGGGCTGTCTACATCCTCTGCTTCAAACTCTGGAAAGACAGGTCCTCTCTGAGCACTTTCGGGTCTGGACTCACCGTGGAATGTTGCCTAAGTCATTTCACCCCTCGGGCATTCGTTTCCTCATCAGTGGGGATGGCAAGACTCCCAGAAAGCCCCCACCCACCTATGACCGAGTACTTACCTCACCTCCTCCCGTGTCTCAAAGGTCCTCCAAACTCAAACCTCAAACCTGTCTCGGCAAATGGCAACACCATCCCATCCAGTTGCACAAGCCAGAAACCTGGGAGGCATCTTGTCATCGGGGGCCCCCCCTCCACCCCCTGCCCCCATAATCCAATCTGTCTCCATCACCTCCTATAGAGCTGTCAACTCACCCACTGCTCTGAAGTCCGGCACCACCACCTTTGCCCAAGACAACATCCTCTCACCTGAAGCACTGCAGGAGCCATCTAATCGTCTCCTCAGTCCTCACCCTCAACACCCCCCCCCCCCCAGCACCGCCCCGTCGGAAAATGCATCAACACCTTCCTGTTGTTCCCAGGGTAGAGCTGAACCTTTATAAGGTCCTCAGGTCCCTGCCTCCAGCCCCATTAGCTCTCCTGACCCATCTCTCTCCAGGATCCCCCTGTCGTAGTCCTGCCACATCCTCTCCCACCACAGGGCCTCTGCACATGCTGGTCCTCCCATCCTTTCCCTCCCTAGGCCTAGTTAACTCCTATTTGCCCTTCAGGTATTATATTAGCTCAACCTTGACCTCATCAAGGAAGTCTTATCACATCTCCCTAACTAGGTCAAATTCTCCCTCCATACGTGTTCACAAGACTGAACACCTTTACTTTGAATACTTATCACAGCTGCAGCTTTGCACTTACTTATGTGGTTGTAGCATTAACACCCCCCACACACTATACTGTAAGCTCCATAAGCGTAAGAACACCCTGTTTTTATTTACTATTGCATTTGCAGAGTAGGTGCTCCATACTTGTTGACTTAATGGAAAGAAGGAAAGGAGGGGAGGGAGGGAGGACAATAAAGTATGCAAAGCTCCAGAAAATGGACAATTGTTGTCATTGTTACATAGTAGGTGCTCAAGAAATATTCACTCATCCATCCACCCATCCATCACCCATTTGTCTATACATCTACCTATCGGCCACTCACCCATCCATTACCTTCACACCCATTCGTCTATACATCATCCATGTAGTCAGTGTTTATTGAGCACCGTCTCTGTCCTCGATACGAAGAAAGCCTTTGAGATAGAGCCAAAGCTCCCTGAGACACAGTCTGTCTTCTGCCAGGCACAGACTCTCTGCTCTGGTTAAGCACCTTTGTCATAACCCTTGTACCACTCTCTGCTCCCCTACGCTCTTTCCCCTACCCACATCCTTCAACTCCTTAAATCTCCTTCAGCAAGTCCTCTTGTTTACAGCAAGACATGCAAAGTCCAGAGAGGTTAAGCATCTTGCCAAAGATCACACAGCAGTTCACAGCAGGCCTGGACCTAAAACCCAGGTCCCAGCCATGCAGGCAAGCTAGCTTCTGCCACTGGGGGCCATGCAGTGAGAGAAGGGAGTGGGCTTTGGAGCCAGGGAGCCCTGAGTTCGGTCCTAGTCCCTCAGATGCCTTCCAGGGGGCCATGGGCAAATAGCTGACTCTCTGGCAGTCCTTACTCAGACTGGAGGCTGTCCCTCCTACCTGGAGGGAATGAGACAAGTCCTGGGCTGTGCCTAGCCCAGCACCGGGCACACAGTAGGGGAAAAGGACATGGCAGCTGCTGTTATATCATAGCAGGGGGTTACCATGTGACCTCAGGAAGAGATGCCTCTGCCCTTTCCTCCCAGTGCATCCCAGTCACCGTCCCGAGGGAGAGCTCAGAAACAGATCCTGTGTGGGTAGCTCTGGGCAGATCTGGCATGAGGAACTTTGGGTCATGGCACAAAAAAATCCACTACCAGCCTAATGGTTCCTCTACCACGCCCGGGGGGCGGGGGGCTGCCTGCTTCGCAGAATCCTAAGACAGGGGTGTTTCTTTCATACTTAAAGTCTAATAGATCCCATGCATCAAGCTCTTGCTATTCCCAAGGGCATTATTACCCCCATTTCACAGATGGGGAAACCAAGACTCAGAGAGGAGAAGGGCCTTGCCAAGCCCTTCTGGGCAAGTTGGTCCCAATGCAAAGGGAAGACTTACTTTCGGAAACAAGGAATGCCAACATTCCCACTGCTAAATGGGATTTTTACAAAATCTTCAAAATGGGCATAACCCCTGGACCAGGCCATGTCAATGACCAGGGTTATTAGCAAAGCGAGTGTGCAGAGATGTGCTGATGATACCCATCTCTGCATGGTTTATCATGGCAAAAACTAGCAGCGACCTAAGTGCCCAGCAGCAAGAGACTGGGCCAGCATATTTCAGAATATCCACATCACGGAATTCCTAGTCAGCCACTAGGAATGACTTGCGGAAGACTATTTGATGAGCTGGAAAAATGTTCATGTCTATTAACTTACAAAAAAGCTGGTTACAATATAGTCATATTACATTTGCATATATAGACACATAAGGAAAAATTTATGTGGATATGTCATTTTTAGTTTTTCCTTTTTCTATTTTCTGCAATAAACAGTATCACTTACGCAATTTAAATCTTTAAAATTTTTAAATTATAGACTTCATAGATTTCAATTAAAATAGTTTCTAAAACTCCCTCCCACTCCCCGCCTCCCGCCAGAAGGTAGGGCGTTTGGGGGACACCGGTGTGAAGCTGGGGGAGTCAGTCTCACCTTCCTCTGCAGACTCTCCTGATTCGGATTCGGATCCTTGGTGCCCATCAGGTTGCGGCTCTGAGTCCCACGGCCGAGGCTGCAGGTGCTGCTGGGCCAGGCAGAAGTCCTCCAGGAGTTCGGGGCTGGTGGCGCTGGGAAAGGGCTCCTCTGCTCCCCAGCTGTGTGGGCCGCCCCCACAAGCATCCTTTTCCTCCTTGGCCCAGGTCCAGCGCCGCCGCTGGGGCCCCTTCCCCAGGCCTGGCTCGGACCAGTGGACCTCCGTCCCCGAGCTGGCCATTGGGCCCGACCTGTGCTTCACCTGGACCGCTTCACCTGGGCCACTTCATCTTCAAGACATGGAGCTGCCACTGAGGGCATCAGAGTCGCCGGCTCCTCTCAGCACCAGCCATCCTGCCTGCAGCCTGTTGGGGACACAATCGAGGGACAGCATTAACCCTCAAGTCCCCTTCTTTCTACAGAACAAGGAGTTACCAGCAGGAACTCTGGAATCAAAAGCCCTGGTTCAGCTCCTGGCTGCATCCCCATGAAGCTGTGTGACCCTGGGCAAGTCACCTGTTTTCATGTTCTTCATCAGTAAAATTGGGATAGTAATTCCATCTCGCTCAAGAGTTGGGGGAAATGACCTGAGATACATGATAAGGGCCCCAGCGGCCAGCACTGGCAGGTGTGAGATGTGTGCTAGGATTGTTATCAGGTGCCAGGCTCCGTGCATGGGCGCTGGGCACAGGCCAGAGCCTGGGGGGCAGGGGCCCAGCCCATTTAGAAGCCACTTCCTCTCGGAACCTTCCCTGACACCCCCTCTGGTAAGAATTCAAATCGCGAGTAGGGGGATGGAGAAAAGAGCATTCCAGGACCCCAAAAGATAGAAAACAGATAAACAAATATACATGCACACGCACGCTCACGGCAGCACTACTCACAAGAGCCCGACGGTGGAAACAACCCAAACATCCATCAACGGTGATAAACAACCATGGTCTAAACATACAATGTCCTATTAACCAGCCATAAAAGAATGAGGTGCTGATCCATGCTACAGCATGGATGGACCTGAAATATTTTGCTGAGTGAAAGAGGATAGACACAAAGGCCACACATAGTGTGGCCACATTGACATGAAATATCCAGACCAGGTAAATGCAAGAAGGCAGGCTGGTGGTTATCAGGGCCTGGGACAGCGGGGGAATGAGGGGGGTGGGGAAGGGGTTGGGGAGTGAGTGCTTAATGGCCACAGGTTTCTTTTTGGGGTGATGAAAATGTTTTGGACTAGATAGAGGTGGCGATTGCTCAACATTGTGACTATACCACAAGCCACTGAATTGTTCACTTTAAAATAGTTAATTTTATGTTATGTGAGTATCACCTCAATTTTTAAATAAAGCATTCCAGGCAGGGGGACCAGCGCGTACAAAGGCCGAGAGGCAGAAGGGGTGACTGGTACAAACCACTACCAATTGGATGGCAGAGAGTATGGGCAGAGGAGTGGTGGCCAGACTCAGGAGGGCCTCGGAGGTCCTGCTCAGGCCCTTGAAGGGCATCCCAGATCCGGGAGAGCACACCAAGGTGTGGTTCAGAAGTTCCTCCCTGGCTGCTCAGGGGGGGATGAAGCAGAAGTGGGGAGCCTGGCTGCAGGGGGACCTGTGGCAGCAGAAAGAGGACTCCTCCCCACCTGCCTTCTATCCTCTTCTTTCCCTCTCTCTCACCTCCTCTTGCCTCCTCTTTCCCTGCCCTCCTGCTATGGCCAACACTCCCCAGGCGCCCTCTCTGGGAACAGAGTCCTGGGAACAGAGCTGATAGCGGCAGGCAAGGAGCTCGGCGGGGCCTCCAGGCCTGGCTCTACAGGTGGGCAAACTGAGGCCCAGGGAGCAGAGGGGCCTTGCCGGAAGCCACACATCAGCCAGGACCAGACTGGGGTGAAAGGTCACCTTGGAGCCCAGGTCAGGCTCCTCCTTCCGTGAGTGGAGACGACTGAGTATAAAAACCTCTGGGCCTCCGAGGACAAACAGGTCTGTGTTTGTCTCCGCAGCCTCGCGAGCGCTTGGGTCTTGGTCAGTCTGATCTGCACGGCTGAGAAAAGTCAGCAGGCAACTATTTCTGGAGAGAAAGCTCCCCTGGGAACATGCCGCCCGAGAAAGGCTGCAGCCTTCAGCCTTCTCAAGGCCTCGGGTAGGGACAGGGAGCAACATTCTCCCCTCTGGCTGCAACCCTGCTCCTTGGACAGGGGCTCAGGGGCCTCCTCCCCTCCCTGCCTCTCTCTTCCTTCCTCTCCAGATCACCCTGTGAGTGACCCCGGGATCCTACTCCCCAGGCTTCTCTTCTCTTGCCAGCCTGAGCTCGAAGCTTTACCTGTAGGCTGTCAGGTGAGTGGGTCCCAGGAAAACTACTTTTCAGGTGAGAAAACGGAAGCTCAGCATGGAAGGGACTTGGCCAAGATCACCCAGCTGATCACCTAGTGATGGGACAAGGTTTGAAAGTGTCCCCTTTGAAAAGCCCAGTAGTCTCCAAAAATTTTTTGTAATCACACAGCTCATCAGGAAAACTATAAATTTGCTTGTATACCCTATATATAGGGTGGGGCAAAAGCAGGGTTACAGTTGTGAGTATGGGAAACAGAGTTTATTCTTGTATTACTATTTGTTAATTATTGTATTACTTTCTATATGGACAACTGTAAACCTACTATTGCCTAACCCTGTATATTTCTTATAACTTTATAGACATGTAGTCTCATGCTAATATAGTACATGTATTAGAAAAAAATATATCAAAGATGCGATAGAAAATAAATATTTTAAAGGGACATTCTAATCCTTTCCCCATACCCTCTGGGGTGTCTATATCCCTCTTGGAAATCCCTGTTAGTGGGCCTTAAACTTGAGTGCTCTTAAGAATCCTCTAAGAATGTAGAGTCCTAGGCCGACCCAAAGAGCCGAACTTGGTGGCCCTGGGGATAGGGCCCAGGAGTCTGCGTTTTGAACCAGCTTCCCCGCAAGGCCAGCCCTTCAGGTTGACTAGACCTCCCACCGCCGCTACTATGGCAGGTGTGACAGGTGCTAAGAGCTGTTGCTTTTCTATTTCTGAAACATCCGCCTGAGGAAGGGGCTGGGGAGGCGTGTGGTTTTTTGACTTTTTCAAGGGTTTTTTGCTAGCCGTGCCACAGAGCAGCCTGCCCAATCACAGAGGCCTCTGGGGCACAAAGAGGAACATCCTGTCTCCCGGGATGACTCAGTCAACTCAGAAATCTCACTGTGACCAGGGGAGGCTGCACGCCGGAGGCAGCTGCGGTCACTGGCTGGGCGTTTGCACAGGCACCCCAGGCCCTGAAAGCTGTGAGCCTCTCTGAGCGGGGACTCTGTCTTCCATGCAAGTCCCAGCCCTCGGTGCCACGGAGCTCAGGACCGGCCAGCCAGCTGGTCAGTGAACAACACACATGAGCGCCAACCACATGCCAGCCTCAGGCTGCACAAGGACACGGGCTCCCTGGGCTGCTGTGAGAGAGAAGCCAGCTGGGCACCGGAGACCAGGTTCAGTGGTGAAACGTTGGCGGGTTTTCCTCACTCTAAAATGAAGAAACACCACCTGCTCTTGTCACCACCAGGCCGTATGGCCCAGGGAGGTGGCTAAATGAACTTCGGGGTTCCTGCTTGTCTCGCTGGCTTCTGAAGGCAACAGCCTCAGAACTGCTACCCGCCCCCCCATTTCTGGGGTCCCATTTCACTGTCACAAAGATATATATTGAGCAAATTAACTTAAAAAAAAAAAACCCTACAACCTCCTACTATGTGCCAAGTATGACACAAGACATGGGAATACAGAAATGAGCAGAAGCATTCCAAAATTTCAAATGAAGGCAGGGTGGGGGAAGACAATACAGAGAGTTATTGAAGAAGCATCAAGCTGACAAAGAGGATTTGGGCGAAGAACAAGAGGGAAGGGCATTTCAGGCAGGAGGAACAGCACAGGCAAAGGCACTGAGGGGTGGGGTGAAGGCTCTAGCATGTGAGCTGGGGCCTGAATCCAGAAAAGCCCTTGGTAGCATTAAGTCCCCCCAAAAATCCCTGCCAGCCCCACAAGGAAGCACCAATCACTACCCGCTCCTTTTGTACATCTCCCCCGCCCCCACCACCACAGCACCGCCCCTACCCCTAGCTCTCTCAAGCGTCTATGAGACGCTGTGGCCTCTCTCCAGTTCCCGAGTGGGTCAACCATCCCCCCTCAGCCGCTCCTCTGCCTCCTCAGCTGCTCTGAAACTCAGGATCCTTCCCTTTAGGTCCCCTTCTCCTCAATCCTTTCTCTTCTGCCCGTTGCAGCCACACAGCCCACCTCCACCTCCCCATGCCTTCTCCAACTAGGGCTGTCAGCGGAGGGGGAGGAGGGGGCGGGGGGGGGGAAGCGGGGCACCCCCACCCTGACCCTGACATCTCCCAGATGTGAAACAGAGCAAAAGAGAGGCTCTCACCAGACCCCGCAGCTGGAAGTGCAGCCTGGGATTCAAACCCAGGGCATGAGACTCTGAAACCAAGTCCATCACACTGTGGGGTAGGGGACAGGAGGAAGAGGAAAGAAACCCCCGATATCAAGTGGCTGGGCTCCGCCAAAAAGGCTGGGCTGTTGGGGTCAGAGCCCCAATCTTGGCCTCCCTCTCTGACCAGCGGGCAGGGCACCAGCCACTCCCCACTCCGATGTCCCCCCTCCAGCCCTCAGCTCTCTGGAGAAAGAAGAAAGCGTGCTGGCTGCTACAGACTCTCATCCCGCCAGCCCGGAGCGCTGCGCTGGGTTTGCTGGACCATTCCCGGCTCCTCTCCCTGCCCTAGGGCAGCAGAAGGGGCCCCTCTCTCTGGGGACCCTCTGTTGCCTCCTGGCCTGCTCCTCATCCGTGCATCATGCCTGAGGCCCTTAGCAGCCGTGGGACTAACTCTCCATGCGCACATGAGGAACCTCCAGCACAGAGAGGAACCAGCCCTTGTCCAAGTTCACAGAGACCAGAAGCAGAGCTCTGACTGGAATCTAGCATCCGAGGCTTGAGGAAATCCCCCTAAAATCCACCCTTGCTGGGGGGCCGGGCTCCCCTCAGCCGGGAGAGAAGTCATGCAGCTGTCGCAGCAGCTGCAACTTCCTGGCTAGGCTGGTCCAGCCTCCCGGACTGTCCCGAGTCTGTGACTGGCCTGTCCGGAGGGAAGGCGGCCTCCCCGGCCCTCCTCCGCTCCCTTACCTCTCCCGGGTTTCACCATCCTGCTGGCCCAGGCTCAGAGGACCCGCGTGGGAGGTCTTTGTTCCAAACCTGGGGAGCCCCCTGCCTCCATGGCGCCCTGGCCCGCCTCCAGGCCGCTCTGCCAGCCCAAGCTGCTGCTGCTCACAGACAAGCATCGCTCCCCACCTCTCCCCGCCCCGCTGTGGCTGAGGCCGCCTCGCTGAGGCAGGAAGCGCCCAGCCTGATTTCCTACAAGTGTTTGTCAGAAGGAGGGGGTTTGTCTGCCTGCAGAGTGAGACAGAGCAGGAGGAGCTTAACCCCTTGTGGGCCCTCTGTGGGTCTCTACTGCCCAGGAAAGGACAGACTGAGGAGACTAAAGCCCTGAGAAGGTCAGGGGATTGGCCAAGGTCACTCAGCAGCAGGGACTGGAAGGAGCTTTGTCCACTGCACCTACCTCTAGGGCACCGCCTTGGCCAAGGCCCCCTCTCTCACTGGGCCTCAGTGCCCACCTATATATACAATGAAGGTCAGACTGGATGCTTGCTGGCATCCTTTCAGCTCTGGCTCTCCATCCTGTCTGCCTACATGCAACCCCACATCTCAGCGAGGCTGCAGTGATTCCTGCCATCCCACCCACTGTCCTTGCCCAAGCAGGGCCTATGGCTACATAGGATTTTCCAGGCAGCATGCAGGTAGGGAACTGGCTGATCAGGTGAATTTTCCCTGTTGTTCCCAGGGCTCATGTGCCCTTCCCTAAGCCCCCCTCATTCCATTCATTCGACAGGTACTTACTGAGCGTATCTTGTGTGCTGGATGCTTTTCAAGGTGCTGGGGATATGGCAGGGCACAAGACAGGCCAAGCTCTGGCTCCACTCTAGTATAGGGACAGACAACGGGGGGGGGGGGGGGGGGGGGGAGGGGGGCGGGCGGGGAGAGAGGTGTGAACAATACAGAGAGGATAGGATGGAGCAGTGATTCACATCCCAGGCTCAACAGAATCCGTCTCTGGGCATCAGAGGTTTTACAGGGTCTCAGGTGACTGTGATGTGTGCCCTGGTAGAGAACCCATGGGTCAGAGTAACAGGTTGGGGAGAAGGGTATGGGGCTGGCCAGAAAGGTCTCCGTGATAATATGACATTTGATCAAGGCATTGGAAGGAAGAATGGGGCAGGAGCAAACCACGAGGAGGGCTAACAGCAGAGGGTTCTGGAAGGGCAAGTGCAATGGGTAAGGTGAGAACCAGCTGGGCTTTCCCTGAGAACAGCAGGCTGTGTACCCAGAACAGAGAGAACCAAGGGGAGGGGCGGGGGGAGAAGCAGGACCAGGGTGGAGGGGCAGGCTCAGCATCCGGTCTGGCCCTGCTTAGGATCCAGAGATTCTGACTAAGGAAACATAGAGAAAGGGGGCGGGGGGGGGAGGGGGGAGGAGGGAGGGGGAATGGTCTCTGTATTGTTCAAAAACCCTCCCAGGTAAATCTGATGAGCAGCCAGGTTCGGGAACAACCAGTGTGGAGAGAAACACGAATCTTACAGTCAGTGCAGACCTGGGTTCACATCTTTTGCTGGCTCTGGGATCTCTGAACCTTCATCTCTCCAAGCCTTGGCTTCCTCATCTTAAAGCATCCACGAGGAGGAGCCTCCCCACCGGGTTGCTGCCAAGATCCAATGAGGTAATGTCTGCAGAGTGCAGAACCAGGAGCCTGGAACAGGAATGAATGAATGAGTGAATGAATGAATGAAGGAACTTTCTCAAGATCAGCCTTGAGTATATGGCAAAGCCAGGCTAGAAACAGGTGCCCTCATTCCAGTTATCACCCCCCACCCCATTCCTTCCCTGCCTTTTACCCACATCTGGGTGATGGGGCACCCAGCCTATGGAGCACAGCCAAACCCTCACGAGGCCCCCTCCCTGCCAGCTCTGGTGGCCATGTGGCCCATTGTGCGAGGGGCGGGCTCCCCTGACACCCTGTCACTCATTCACCCTCCCTCCCCGGTCATTAACCCAGCAGCACCGCTATCAACGCCAGGTGGCTGCCACTGCCAGGCACACCCCGTTGCTCCTGGATAACCCTAAGCCCATGTTAGGGGCATCTGCCTAACACCGAGGAAAACACCCTCTCATGTACTCTGGTCCATCTCCTTGCCACCTCCAAGCCTTACCAGACCTCCCCGCTGCCTCTGCACACGCAGTGCCCCCTCCTCTCACAAGCCAAATTAACCAATGCAACTGAGCTCATTCTGTCCCACCCTCCAAACCGAAGCCTCCCTAGTTTGGTCCACCTTTCACCCAGGTGCACATCTTGGACAGTTCCCTCTCCCTCACACCTATAACCAATCTCTCAGCAACTCCTGTTGATTTTATTTCCTTGCTCTCACCAGAATCTGTCCCCTCTGTATCCCCACGTGGCCTCCTGAAAGAGCTCTTGGTCCCTGCAGTCCATACCCGACCCTGTACCAGAGGATCTTGCCAAAACAGAAGCGTCCACACCTGGCCCCTCTGTGCTTAAAACACTCTGAGAAAGAAACTGAAACACCACAGCCTGGCCTGCTTCTCCTCCCTCTGTCCACTACCCCCCCTCCCCCTCCCTCCCCCCGGCTCCCTCGGAAGCTCCTGCCACACAGGGCTCCTTGCTGTTCCTGGGACAAATGCTCTGTGCTCCGGGACCTCACCCAACCCCATTCCTTCTCCCTGCCAACTTCCAGGCACCCTGTAGGTCTCAGTCCCATGTGTCCTCCTTGGGGACTCCCCATAGGGAATCAGAAGTGAAGTCTATCTCTGACAGTGGAGTGGGGTGCTCAGCAGTAGAAGCACAGTGATATACGATGGATGAGCCACCAAGTCTAGCCAGTGGCCCAGGCCTGGCTTGTAACCCTCACAACAACCCACTGAGGCAGGGGTGACAGCCTCATTTTACAGGTGGGTAAACAGAGGCCCGGGGAATCAAGCCACTTGCCCATGGTCACAGAGCAGGTGAGTGCCGGTAGAGATTCAAACACACGAAGACCCACCTCTCAGTGGCTGTACTCGGTGCTCTCACCACGGCAGCCTCTGGAGATAATGAATGCCCTCGGCACCGTAGAATCAGGAGGGCAGCTAATTACCAACTAACTGCAGTTCACCAAGTCCATGTTCTGACTTTGGAATGAGGATCTAGTTCTGCACAGAGCCTGTTTTCTTTTTTTTTTTTTTTTTTAATATATTTTTTATTGATTTTAGCGAGGAAGGGAGAAGGAGAGATAGAAACATCAATGATGAGAGAGATTCATTGATCGGCACACCCCCTACTGGGGATCGAACCCACAACCCAGAGTGAACCAAAAAGAATGGATGGAAGCCTGGCTTGGGAAGTAGAGACTCAAGTTCCAGGCTGAGTGACATTGGACCAAGGGGCTTCCCCTCTCTTAGCTTTGAACCTTGGGCTTAATGAGATCATCCCTGAGGTTATCGGAAATGACCTTCTAGCACTAAATCTCCTGGGTTCTTTGATTGCACTTGCCCACACAGGCAGACACGCCATGTGTGTGGGAGCCTGCAGAGCACAGGGGTTTGGGAACATAGACTTTTTGAGTAGTCAGACCTCCAGGTTCTCTCTTGAAAGCTGTGTGCCATTGGGCAAATTGCTTAACCTCTCTGAACCCCAGATTCCTTATCGGTAAAGTGGGGATAATACTGACTTTACAGCATCCTTGGGATGATAAATGAGACCGTGTGCCTAAAGTTCTGGCCCAGGGCCCAGCTGGCACGGAGCTCACCCATAAATGACTCTGGCCATATCCATGAAACGCCCAGATGGCCTGCTCCCTGCAGGGCTGAGTTTAATTTTCCTGGCTCTGGAGCTTCCCCAGCTCTAGTTTTGGGTCCTGTACACAAAAAAGCGAAGCCATACCTCCCAAGTGGAGAGAAATGCTGCCATCCCCCCATGACCCCTCTCCCTGTGACACCCAAACCAGTTCTGGGGTCACTGACACAGCTAGAAACTGTGTCCCCACCCGGAATACTTAAGAAGAGGAGGAAACAGGCCAACTGAAACATGGGTTCTGAGGAGGGTGTGGCCACATTGAGGAAAAGACACACACACACACACACACACACACACACACACACTCCCCAATTCATGCCGCGTGAAGAGTCAAACAAACAAAAGTGTGCATGCGCCCGGAATGCACTTCATTGAACACCTGTTATGTAAAGGCCTTTCTATAGGGTCGGGCCTCATTGTTTAATCCTCATACCAATCCAAGGAGCAGGAATTACTGTCCACTTCACAGGAGAAGAAGCTGGGTTTGAGCCAAGCTCTCTGGACCCAGAGAGTAAATGATGACCACGTTGCAATGAACCCCAAAGGAGGTGGAAACAACCGCTGTGTCCAATAATGAGAGACCATTAAGTTAAACTAGGGTATTTCCACTCAGTGAAATGTTATGCAGCTATTGACCGTCACATTGCAGAAGAATATGAAGTGATATAGAAATGTGATATGTTAAGTCAACACGCCAGTTATCGGAGAATATATATCTAGTTTGAGTCCCTTCAGGACAAAACACAGTAAAGTATGGAGGAAGGGAAGGGGAAAGGAAGGGAGGAGAAAGGGGGAAAAGAAGGAGAGAGGTGCTCCAAATGGTTTCAATAATGATTACTAGGTAGTAGAACTAAGGCCAGTTTACTCTTTTTACTTATTGTACTTTCTTAAATAACAGTTGAGTTAAAAATAAGAGTAAAAGGAGCATTTACTATTCTTTTTTTAAAAAAATATATTTGTATTGATTTCAGAGAGGAGAGGGAGAGATAGAAATATCAATGATGAGAATCAATGATCGGCTGCCTCTTGCACACACCCCCACTGGGGATTGTGCCCACAACCCCAACATGTGCCCCTTGACTGGAATTGAACCCGGGACCCTTCAGTCCACAGGCTGACGCTCTATCCACTGAGCCAAACCAGCTAGGGGAAAAAAAAACAAAAGCCACCACCACACGTCTGTAGTGCCTTATTCTGATGAGACCTTGGGCCTGCCCTCCTCATGCCCCCCTGCCCCACCCTCTGCCCCGCCCATGCAAGCTGGGCAGAGTGGGTGGGCTCTCTGAGGTCCTTTGCAGCTCTGACATTTTGTAACTCCCATCCCACACCTTCTCTCTTCCTCTTTTTAAACTCATACTATGTGTTCTTTCCTGCACATATAGCCATTACACAACATGTAGGAATGTGTGAAAATCACAAAAAGGAAAGGAAGCAACCCCAGCCTTAACCACTCAACATTGTGGGGCATGGCATGTGTTGTCCGACTGGATCCTCATAACCAGGCATTTAATAGATGAGGAAAGGCACAGAGAGGTTACACAACTTGTCCCAAATCACACAGCACTTTAGAGGCAGAGTCGGATCTGCACCCATAAGTAAAGCATTACCCTCCAAATGAATCCCTGACGGGGAACGGCTGAGTACAGTCTCCTGGACACTGATGCCCTTCCTGATCCATGGTCCTTGGCTGTGTGGTCCCAAGATTCCAAAAGACTGACAGGTAGGCATCCCACTCTGTTCTTGATCACGGCCCCTTCCCCAGAATAGGCTCAGCCTCAGGGGAGGGTCGGGGGCGGGAGAATGATGGCTAGGATCTAGAGGCCAGTGCTGGACCGCCCCTGGGAGCAGGGGGTCTCTCTCCACAACCAAGGTGGAGTTGGGCTGGCACCTGGAAAGGAAGATCAGAGCCAAGATGGGACTGTAGGTTAAAAGGGAGGAGGGACCGAGAAATTAAAAATGCCAAGGTCTGCTCAACCGCGTGGCTCAGTGGTTGAGTGTCGACCTATGAACCAGAACCAGGAGGTCACCGTTGGATTTCCAGTCAGGGCACATGCCCAGGTTGTGGGCTCGATCCCCAGTGGGGGGCGTGCAGGAGGCAGCCAATCAATGATTCTCTCTCATCTCTGATGTTTCTATCACTCTCCCTCTTCCTTCCTCTCTGAAACCAATAAAAATCTATTTTTGTTAAAATGCTGAGGTCTGGGGGCAGGAAGGCCTGGCTCCAGATCTGGTAGCTCTGACCTTTACATATATTTCTGAACCTCTCTGATATCTTCATCTACAGACCGGGGTAGCACTTTCTTCAGAGGTGTGAGTGTAGAGTAACAGCACAATGTGCTTGCTCAGCTTAGCACATGGGGGTGCTCAGAAAACACAGGAGGGGATGCCGTTAGCATCCTCCTGGCTGCCCTGTCACTCGGAGCCTATTCCCATTCACCCTGCCCCTCCAATCCCTGGGGCACAGGCTGCCGGATAATCTTCTTAGAGCATCATTCTGGTCAAGCCTTTCCCTGCTTGAAGACCATGATTGGTGCTATCACTTTAAGGTTAAAGGTCAGATATGTTGGCCTGGAATTCAGGCTTACACAGACCTGTTCCCAAGTCAGACGGTTGTTATCCTGCACAACTCACAGAATAGACTAGGACAGTGGTCGGCAAACTCATTAGTCAACAGAGCCAAATATCAACAGTACAACGATTGAAATTTCTTTTGAGAGCCACATTTTTAAAACTTAAACTTCTTCTAACGCCACTTCTTCAAAATAGACTCGCCCAGGCTGTGGTATTTTGTGGAAGAGCCACACTCAAGGGGCCAAAGAGCCGCATGTGGCTCGCGAGCCGCAGTTTGCCGACCACTGGACTAGGAGCCTCGTCCAGAAAAGTTTCCTTTCCAAATCCACCCTTCAGGGGATCTGCAGTGGAGTGCAGGCATTTTGACCTGGCTCCCCGCCTGGCCAGGAATCAACAATGTACTAAACACTATGTGTAGGGTTCTGTCCTGGGCACCAGGAAGGTGACTAGTGACAAGATAGACAAGGGCTCCCAGCTTTCTGGACCCCAGTCATTGCAGTAAAACCCTTGGCACAATGGCTAGAATACAGCACTCAATAACCATCAGCTATTATTACCAATAATATTAATGCTGCTATTCCTTCCTTTCTCTGGGCTTCCGTTTCCTCATCTCCAGACTCAGGATGTAGGCTGCACAAAATTCTCTAGGATGCCACCTCACTTGAGCCTTAAAGTGGCGCTGAAGTGGGCATTACTATTCCCATTTTACAGATGGGAAAACTGAGATGCTCAGAATTGAAGCCAGGCTGAGGATTTGAACCAAGTTCTTTCAGCTCCCAGTCTCCAGATCTGTCCCACATCCCAGGACTGAGGAAGCATAAAAAGGATGTGGAATTCAGCTGGTGATTCAGCTGGATGCCCTAAAACATTTTTTCTTCACCCCCTCCCTCTTGGAAATGTCCTTGGTATGTACCAGTTTTCAAAAAACACTCTCAGCTCTCAGCATGACAGCTTCAGTGCCTGGACCATTCCCAGGCTCTCTGGAAACCCCAACCCTGGCGCCCCTGGTGGACTGTGCAGGCTGGTGGGAGCTGATGAAATTTCCTTGCAAGAAAGAGCCCAAATCACATGTTTCAAATGCAAACCATCGGACTTTGGGAGGCAGAAGCCACATGAGTACCTTCTCCCTCCTGCAGAAGAACTGAGACGGTTCTTGGGAATAAACCCAAAATGGTTCCAAAACACCCTCAGGCCCATCCCCTACTGGTAAGGAAGCCAAACTTAGACTCCCTCAAACGGACGGGCAGAAATTGTTTTCTTGACAAAACAGGATCAAGGGCCAAAAAGTAAAACCCCTCAACTCTAGAGGAGGCGCCTGGAAAGTTTTCTTGGGAAGTCCCTGTAAATATCTAACCTCAGTCCTTCATGCTTCAGTTTCAGCCATTTCTTTTCCTTCTGTTCTAGAGGACAGGAACAATGTCTCTTTTCACTGCAGCCTATCTCAGCTTCTCTTCTCAGCTCCAAAATAGCCCCAGTTTGTTATCAGCAACTTTCCTTTCCAACTTTCTCACTCAGAAGCAGAAGCTTTTTAAACGTAGGTAATGATCCGCTCCACTCTGTCATTTCTCTCAACAAAAGCCGGGCAAAGGAGTCTTATCCAGGTCGCACCAAAAAACTGGCTCTGGCTCTGCCCCCGCCGGCCCCATCCCACTGGGGAGTTGTCAGCTCTGCACCTGCCCTGCTGAGCTATGCCCCATTTCTGAGTCTCAGTCTCCCCATCTGTGTACCAAGAGGGGCTGGTCTTACATTTCCGCAGTCCATTCCATTTCCTACCACTGTCAGAGCTGCCCACCCCCATCCTGGCCCTCGCTCTACCTCTCTCCCCGCCAAAAAGAGGAAAAGAAACTTGCGTTAGGCGTCTGGGGAGGGCGCGAGGCTCCGGGTTGTCAGGGTGCGCGGTTGTTGCCCGGTGAGCGAACCTCACACAAATCCCAGGGCAGAAAAGTCCCACCTCCCCGTAACCACAGCTACCCGGCCACACCTCTAACCCAAACACAGCCCTCGGCCGGGCCAAGGACCACCTCCAGATTCCCTCGGGACCCCTCCCCTCCCTTTGACCCGCGCCAACCGCAGGCAGTGAGAAAAAGCCAACGCCCCCATTGTGCGGAGGTGGAGACTGAGGCCGGAAGGTGGAGACTGCCGGGTTTGGACTCGGAATGGATAGCCTCTCCAGGACTCCCTCCCACTCCCAGAGCGGCAATGGTTTCCACGTGGGAGAGACCGAGATCAGCACCGTCCCTGTGGACCCAGGCCCATCGGCGCTGCCCACCCTTCCTTCCCATTCCCCCGACAGAGAAACTGAGACCCAGCGAGGGGCCAGAACCCGCCCCGGACCCACCGCGAGCCCCTCCCCGCTTCTCACCTGCTGGCCGCCGCAGCGCGGGGTGGTTTCCTGGAGTTGAGCGGCAAACAAAGGCCTCCAATCCGGGCGCGGGGCGGGGCGGAGTATTTTGCATAATCCCCGAGGCCGGCCTCTGACGGGCGGGGTGCGGCCCCAGGAGGCGGGGTCTTGAAGTTGCACCAATCATAGAGAGGCGGTAGCCTGCGGCCCGCCCTCAGGGAGTCAGACTCGACTCCACTGGGGAAAAATCTCAAATCTGGGAGGTTGCGTGTACTAGTACCTCCAGTAACCCGTTCGGCTGCAGTCGCGAGATTGAAGCCTGGAGTTAAGACATTTGTGCAAGGTTGCAATGAGGAAGAAGTAACACTTTCATAGTGGGAACGAACTGCTTCATAACAGTAGCAATAATACTGGAATAAACTTTTCTTGAGCACTTATGTGTCAGGCACTCTTATAAGCTCTTACTATGGACCCATCCTCTCCTATGAGGTACGTTGGTATTATTATGAGTATATTCTAGTCCAGAGCAAGTGGGAAAACCCAATCCAGGAGAGAAACGAGAATTTGCCCAAGGTCCTGCAGTGAATATGAAATGCACCTTGAAGAATGGCTGTGTACAGTGTCAAACTGGCCTAGGCACTTGCCCCAGTTCTGCCACTGGCTGCCACTGAGCTTCAAACAATGGGATTTGTAGCTCTTGCCTCACAGCGTAGCTGACGAAAATAAATAAACATGGCATTAGAACTATCTATGATAATAAAAGCATAATATGCTAATTAGACCGAACGGACAAAGCCTGGGTCCCGGATGCCAGAGGGAAGCTGGGGGAAGGAAGGCCTACTCTTGCACGAATTTTGTACATCGGGCCTCTAATAAGAAATAAAACAATGGACCTAATTTAAAGAGTTCCTAGAAGAATAGTACTTCACAGGGAAGATTAACAGGCCTAGAGACAGGAAGTGACTTTCCCAAGGACTTGCATCCAGGTATGTTGCAGCCCAGTTATCAGTCCCCCCAGGTTGCCAGTGACTCCCTGTACACATCTCTAATGGGAATTACAGTAGCAGCTTCTATTCACTAAAGGCCTCCTCTGTCCCAGGGAAAACTTTTAGCAAACCCTCACAATAATTCACAAGTTAGGTTAGTATTATGCTTCCCATTTAAAGATGAGAAAACTGAAGCTCAGTTTAAGTGACTTGCCCACTGACACAGGCAGAAAGTGGTGGAGGTGGGATATGATGCCAGGTTTTAGACACTACGGTGTGCACCCTGAGCTGGACCTTATTTGTCCCGTCCTCCCCATACTGGGCTACTCCACCCTCCCCACTCCCCACCCTGCTATCTCTCAAGCAGAGAGGGCTCCAGGGGATTTAAAGGCCAACTTGGCACTTGCTTGAGCCGACCCCAGCTCAAGCCAAAAACTCACCTTCTGTCTTCTTCTAGCAACACACTCTGAGATTCTCTAGCCACACCTCCCCCTCCAGCCCTGGTGTCATGAGTAAAGATCTTAGGGCCACAGGAACATGTGTCCCAGGTGGACTTCTGGCCCCTCCCTCTTACAATATTCAAAGCTGCCTTCGCCCATGATACTGGATCTTTTCAAAAGACAACATGACATGTGCTTGTTCTGGGGCTTCATGTTGTTGAAGCCAGGCTAAATTTGTCTTCTACCACTCAATAGTGATGCAACTTTGGGCAAGCAATTTGACCTTTCTAAATCCACTTGCAAATGAATTTTTTTAAAAATATATATTTTATTGATTTTTATTTTTTATATTTTACAGAGAGGAAGGGAGAGCGATAGAGAGTTAGAAACATCGATGAGGAGAAATATCGATCAGCTGCCTCCTGCACACTCCCTACTGGGGATGTGCCCTCAACCAAGGTATATGCCTTTGACCGGAATCGAACCTGGGACCCTTGAGTCCGCAGGCTGACATTCCATCCATTGAGCCAAACCGGTTAGGGCGCAAATGAATTTTTTAGGTTTAAAATTCCACGGCTCCAGAGTCAGTCCTAGCAATTTCAGAAGCAATGGTTCTAGAAATTCATTCTCAACTTATTTTTTTCAGATTACAAACTTGGGACCATGGGCTGCAGCTGCTGGGGCTCTCTGTCCCCTGGGCCTGGGAAAGGAGTGACATTTGTAAGATCAGAGGGCCCCTTTCTTCATTCACCATCACCCTGACTGCAATCATCTCCCTGGGGCTGACTCTGAGTCTGGTCCACACACAGCATCCCAACCTCCATGGGAGGCAAGTAGCAGCATCCCCATGCAAGGGCTTCCTGTGTCTGCTATAACAATCACCACCAGTTCCTGGCTTAAAATAACACTAATTTGTTCTCTTCCAAAGAGAGGTCAGAAGTCCAAAACCAGTCTCACTGGTTCAAGTCAAGGTGTCAGCCAGGCAGGTTCCTTCTGCAGCCTGAAGGAGAACCCATTTCCTTATCTTTTTCAGCTTCCTGTGGCAATCTGCACTCCTGGGCTCGTGGCCCCTTCCTCCATCTTCCAAACACATCTCTCCAATCTCCATTTCCATCATCACACCTTTTCCTGTTCTGTGTCCAGCCTCCCCCCCCGCCCCCCCCACCCCACCCCCGCCTCCTTTTTTCCTAAGACCCAAGTGATCATGTTGGGCCCGCCCAAATAGTCCAGGATAACCTCCCCAGCTAAATGCCTGAATCACATCTGCAAAGTCCCTTTGCCATATAAGGTAACATTCACAAGTTCCAGGAATCGGAATACCTTTAGGGGCCATTCTTCAGCCTACCACACCCATTTTCCAGATGGGGAACTTGGGCTCAGAAAGATGAAATCACTTGCCCTTGATCACACAGGCTTTAGAGTCTGATGCCAGGAGATCTGGGGCCTGACAGGGCTCTCCGGCTGCCACCTGCCACGTCAGGGTTCTTCCCTGCGGGGGTGTTAGGACGGGGGCTGTTTCAGAGGTCTAGCGGAATCCAGGGCTCTGGTCTCCAGGTGATCTCCTTGGACTGGGGAGGGGACAGGGGCAGCCAAGAGCAGAATCTGCTGCAGGTCTGTGGAATCAACTGCCCCGGACCCATTCTGGCAGGCGTTGGACACTGGGCCGGACAAAGCAGACCTTCTCAAACTCTTCTTGCCCCAGAGGAGCCCCGGGGATGAAGGAAATGGGCCTACGGGCTGGGGACCATCTCTTGCTGCCCTCTTCTTCCCCTCCATGTATTGTTACTTGTGACAGCCACTGCCCTGGGCTCCTAGAACAGCATGTGAGATGTGATTGGGAATTTACTGTCTGTCTCTCCCCTCTCCCCCAGGCCTTGATCAAAGACTGAGAGCAGGAAAGCCCTGTCCCCCGGCCCTGAGCAGGGAACAACTCTAGGTATAACTTACAGTCTGGTGTCCCCTCCCAGGCTTGGCTGCTCCCCTTTCCCTCCTGAACCCCCACTCCTTCACTGCCCCTCCCTGCCTTAATGAATCACTTGCATACAAATCCTCACCTCAGAGCCACTTTCTGGGACCTGCCATAAGGTGGGCCACCTCTCTGTCATTTAAAACATCCACGCAGTGTGTATTCTGCCCCATGACATACCCGTGCCTTTTAATCTGAAAGTATGATCTGTAAGTAACCTTCAGGTAGGGTGTTCCAAGACGCAGGTGTGGTTTCAAGTGCCCCTGTACTTCCGATGGGGGCGGTGGGCAAAGGGGGTGATGTCTGGTGCTCTGATGCCTCCAACTGCCCTACCCCCACATCCACGTTGAGCAACCAAGACCCCAGTCACACAGGCAGGCCACACAGCACACTGGACCCTAACCTTGTTCAGATCTCTTTATTGAAAAATTAAAGTCATAAGCTCTGTATATAAATACACTGACGTCGCTGGTCACCTGCAAGGCCTCTGGGATAGGCAGGGGGGTGTGGTGGGAAGCTGGGGTCTTGGGTCCCCAGGGTGTGGAGAGGGAAATAAATAATAAATACCATGGGGGGACAGGAGCTAGGACGAATGGGGGCGTAAATGGGAAGGGGGTGCTTGATGCTTATTTGTGGCACTAAAGGTCCTGCAAGATGCCCCTGGGCTGGGGGCCGTGTCCATGAATTCTCATGTGACCTCCCTCTAGACAAAGCCAAGGCATCTGGGGATGGCCAGGTCTAGGTGGCCAGGGGCACAGTGCCCCCCAGTCAACCCAGAGGAGCAGGCCCTGGCAGACCTCAGGTGGACGTGCCAAGACACTGTGTCCTTCCCTTTCCTTTCTCCCCTTCCTGAAAGCCACACTTGTAGTGAGTGCCTACTTGTGTCCCGTGCACGGCACCAGATCCTGACCTGACCTGACCTTCTGTTTGCTTCGCCTGGCCCTCCTCTCCTGGTTCTGGTCCAGCGGGCCTGGAAGGAGTGGGGGCGTCTTCCTGCTAGCCTGGCCATGCAGCCCTGCCCCCTCAGGGAGCGTACAGTGCCAGGAGGGAAGAGGGACCGGGCCAGGGGCTGGGCAGCGGTGGGAGGCCCTCAGGCCTCAGCCCCTAGAGCATCACGTTGAATTCGGTGACCAGAAAGTCGATGTAGTCACACTCCTTGGTCTTGAAGGCCTCCGCGATGATGCGCGCGGCTTCCCGGTGCTCCTTGCCCCGCAGCGTCAGCCCATTCACCTCCAGGATCACGTGCCCCACCTTCAGCTGCCCACAGTTGTGGGCCGAGCCACCTCGCTGTGGGGTGAGACACAGGACGGAGGCACGTAGGGCACCTGAGGACTAGGCTGGCCTGGCTCTGGCTACCCACAGGGTCAGACCTGACATTGCCAACCTGGCAGCTACCATCTGGGTGTCCAATGCACTGATTAGGAAACTGAGGCTCAGGGAGAGCAAAGGTTGTATGAGCCTGGGTCTGCCCTTCAGTGTTGGGTCACCTGTAGGGGTGGCACAACCCTGGGATGCCGAGAAAAAAACTCCCAGGGGTAGGGGGAGATAGTCAGTGGGGCCCCTGGGGAAGTACCTGAATGGTGACGATCCTGGGCAGGGGCTGGCGGGTGTTGGCGCCACCCTCGATGGCGATGCCCAGGGTGGCCGCACTTTTCTTCACTCGGACCAGGGTGGATGTGGGCTCCAAGAGTCCAGGCTGAGGGTATGAAGGAGACCAGTGACAAAAGCCTTCTCAGTGTCTAGGCCTGGGCATGACAGCTTTAGGTCAGCCGGGCTCAGACGCCAGCCTGTGTTGGGAGCCTCCAATACGCCAGGCAGCAAGCTAAGCACTTGGTGTTCTCAGCTCCTAATTGCTACAAAAATCCCCGAGGCTCGGGAAGTTAAGGGGCAGCCAAGGCTGCCTGGTGGCGGCACCAGGACTCAATCCAGGTCTGCGCTCTCTCCCCCCTCCCCCAACAGCCCCTTCCCCCTGAGCCACCTCACCATGTCAGGACCAAGCTTTAAGATTCTCAAGACCAGCCTCATGGCTCAGTTGGTCAGTATCACAGCAAAGGTAGGACTTGAACTAGGCCTCCAGTTACCCTTTCCAGTGCCCACACCCTTCCAGTGAGGGGCTTGCTCCATTCCCTGTGGTCACTTGACAAGCTGAACCCTGGTCAGGGACTTCCTGTTCTTCCCCTCACCCTCTGTGACCCCCTCCTCCTCACTCACCGGTTTGGTTGCCCCCTCTGTGCTCCTCTCGTTCCGAGGTGGCTCCTTGCTACTCCTGCTTTTGGTAGACGCCATCTGTCTGCCTCGACCAGGGGCGCTGGCCTCCACCTCGCCAGCGTCCACACCACTGTCCTCACTCAGAGTCTGCCCACTGTCTGAGAGCTGAGAGAGTGTGGAGGCTGCTGGGAGGGGGGGAACAGGAGGACAGTGTGATTTATACAATTGGGATCAGGGAAGGCTTCCTGGAGGAGGTGATGAAGCTGCAGACTGGAAGGCTTGGGGGGATTCTCTGGGCAAAGACTGGGTGGTTGGGGATAGCTGGAGGGCACCACCCTTTTACCCACTGAGACCTGCCCTTCCAACTGGGCCTGGCCCCAAGACTGCCACTTCCAGGATGTCTGCCCCTGGTATAATGATTAGAACAGAGATAAGGAAGCAAACCCAGCCCACAGATATGGGGTTGTTGTTTTTTAAACACATACAATGCTGTCAATTTTTAATGGTGGATCAACACATTGAAATTAGGAGATCTCACACAAAATTTAAATTTCTAGCTTCTTAAGAAAAAAAAAAAAAAAAGGAAGTTCTTCTATGCCTGGTCTATACCCTAGCACAACCCCAACTGGCCGGAGCTGAGTGTGGACACATGCCCCTCTGGTTCACCGGTCAGCTCCAGCTGCTTCTCCATGTGTGTGATGGCCTACTCCCTGAGTCTGAGACCCTGCATTAAGAACACACACTCTTAAGTCTGGCACGTTGGACAGGATTCCCTCTGACCAGCTGTGCAATGCTGGGCAAGTTACATAGCCTCTCTGAGCCTCCATGTCCTTGTTCTAATCAGAAGCAATGACGCCTCTCCAGTGGGGTTACCATAAAGACCAGTAGATAAGACGTACAGAGTGAAGCAGTCAAGAGAGCAGACTTGTGCTAGACCGCCTGACTCCACAATGGCTTTCTGTGCCTCTTCATCTATAAAACAGGGATAATAACAGTGCCAGCCTCACAGGACTGTTGGGGTGATTAGATGAGTTGCTAATATAGGCAAAAGTCCCTAGAACAGTGTCCAGCGCACAGACAGTACTGTATAATGGTTAGCCCTTATTATCATGCGTGTCCAGCTCAGTGCCAGGTCTCGCAGCAGTGATCCAAGTATGACAGCTCAGGTTTCTCACCACGTCCCGCCTGCTCTCCCTCAGTGGCCCCCCCTCACCAAGCCACTGCACAACAGGGACCCTGCACTCTGCATCCTAGTCTGCCCACTGCATGGCATACAGTAGACACTCAGTAAGGGTCTCCCTGACAGGTCCACCACCTTCCAGGCCACAGGGCCCCGCCCCCCAAATCACTTTAACCACAAGATGGCAGCAGAATTCAACAAAATGTGCCCAACTCTGCAGGAGGAGGGGAGCCTGCCCGGGGCTCAGGCTCCCTCCCCACCCTTCCACCTCCTTGGCTGGCTGACACCCTCTGGAAACTCCCGGGCTGCAGCCTGGGGCTGGCTTCCTGGGTTCCTGGTAGGTCCATCCTGCACTCCGACCCTGTAGCCCCAAGTCAGGAGACCTCCAGGGGCCCACCTTCCCCCAGTACCTTCTCCGTGCCAAGTCCTGGGGGACAAAGATCCCAGGGGCCACCCCTGCCCTCAACAAGCTCAGTCTCTGGAGAGGCTGGTAGGTGAACGCAAGGTGATGAGGTTGGAGGCTCAGGAGGGGGAGCCCAACCTTCACAGCAGCCTGGCAGGGCTGTCACTGTCACCTCCATTCGAGGATGGGGGAGCGGCTCAGAGAGGCACAGTAGCAGGCCCACAGTCACACAGCCCGTACACGGCAGAGCCAGGACTCACACTCGTGTGTCTGACTCCAAAGCCCCCCAGTGTGGGCACAGGACCCTGTTCCCCAGCCACCCTCACCCTGGGGGGAACACCTGGGCTAGGAGACCCCTCGGTGGGTGAGCACCTGTTTACCTTCTCTGTGCTGGTGGGCAGATCAACCCAGAGAGGATGAACCCCCAAGATCACACAAGGGCCCCGAGCCCAGCCCCCAGAGTCTGCTGGTACTCACTGCGAGCCTGGGGCAGCGCCCTCACTTCGTTCACGTCAGGCTCGCTGTCCGGGCGGTGTACCTCCACCATGACATAGTGCTGGTTTGTGCCTGTCTGGTCTGGGCGCCCCGAGGGGGAGGGTGGTGGGAGGCAGCCCCCAGCCAGCATGGTCTCTGCGGGGGGACTTCTCAGGTGCGGGGGGGACTGGACCCGTGGGAAGGGGCCAATGGGGTGCTGGTTGACCAGGGCCAGATGGGCATCCAGCGGCCGCTTGGTGCCAGGGTTGGCAGGGGAGATGGAGGCGTAGATGGGGGAGGAGGGCGAGTCCTGCGCTGAGGGGGCCTCCGGGGTGGAGGCGGTGCCAGCCGGCAGGCTGCGGTTCTGCGGAGCGGAGAAGACTATGCCCGAGTGGGAAGAGGCGGAGGAAGGTGGCTTTTGGTCCTGACTTCCGAGCTTCTTCGGCTGGGCGAGAGGTGGTGGGGGAGGAGGCAGCTTGTAGCCAGGCAGCCCCTCGGCCATGGACTTGACTTCATCCTGCCAAAAGACCCAGCAGGAGTAGAAGGAGTCAGAGCCCATTGCGGCTGGAAGAGGGGAGATCGGACAGCCGAGTGGGCCGGGCCCGGCCCGGCTGGAATTCCGTCCCAGCTCTATCAGCTCTTGGCCACACCGCGCTGAATAATGCAACACCGAGTGGAAAACTTCTCCCAGCATCTCGGCAGCTGATAAGCATGGGGATCCTGGCTGCGTCTCTGGGGACGGCACCGTTACCTTTGGGAATTGAAGTCCTTGGCATCAGCCAGGGCTTGTCACAGGGAACGAGACATAATTAAAGCCGGGATGCGGAGGGTAGAAAAACTATAAAGGCACTTCTCCGGCTTTCCTTTTAAGGAGATTGTTTTAGCAACTAGAGATGGGAGGGGAGGCGCGACAGGACTGGAGGCAGAGAGTGTGGACAGGAGGCAGACAGACAGGGGCTGGGTGCTGTGTGGTCCTGGGCAGGGCACCGCGCCTGCCTCTCGGAGCGCACCCTGGGCAGTGGGGGAACCACGTACCGGCAGAGCTGTGGGATGTGAGGGGAAGGCGTAGAATGGGTTAGCCAGGTGCCTGCCGCGCAGCAGGTGCTGGGTGAGTGGCAGCGATGGATACTGTCATTACTCTTCCCCCTCCGCCTGTGCCAATATCCGACACTACAGCTCTACGGCGGCACGGGCCCTGTTCCAAAGCTTTCCCTACAGTAACGGGTTTACCCGTCGCCGCAGACTTACGGGTTAGGGACACCTTCTTACCCCATTTTACAGGTGGGAAAAGCGAGGCACAGAGCAGCCGAGAAACTTGCCTGGAGTCACTCAGTCAGTGGCAGAGGTGGTATCTGAACCCAGGCAGTCTGGCTCCAGAGCCCAAGCCATTCAAGAGTTATTTGGGTCAGAATCACAGGGTGATCTAGACTGCTGCTGCGTGCCCCTGGGCAAAAGGTCATGTTTAACTTCCATTTCCATCCCAGTCACATGACCTCTTCAGGGCGTTCTCGCCCCGCGCTCCATGTTTCAGTGTTTGCTATGAGAACGGTCAGACAACGCAGCCAAAGGGACACCAACCGGGCAAGCAAACAGCCCCACCGCCCACCTAAAACACCCGGAGGGAGCCGTCCCGGTGGCGCCGGAGGGAGCGGCGGGACACTGTGCACAGGCCTGGGACTGCGTCTCAACAGGCCAGGCCTCTGTCCTCCCCGCTGGCTTTTACCAAGAAGCCAGCCCCCAGGGCCCACACAGACGATGGAGGGCAACACAAGGAAAGGGCCAGGGAGCCTCTTACCAGGGAAACATCCGGGAGGGCGTTCATATTGCCCTGGACGGCCTGGCCAGTTTCCTCCAGGTCCAGAGTGTTCTGGAAATGGAGAAGGAACCCATGTGAGCAAACACAGACCGAGGGGGGAAACAGTTTGCTCTCTAGGCTCCAGGTCTATGGCCCCTGCGCCACCTCCACGTGGTTTATGTGGCTCCTGACGGGGCCCCCTCCACTGGGACTTATCTTATGCATTAAAGTTCATGTCAATTTCCTTGCTAGTCATTTTAAAATCAATCTTCCTTTGAGACTCGCTGTTTCCAGGCCTCCCCGGAACAACCTGGAGATGCTGTGGGGTGGCTCTGACCTTTACTGGGAATTCCTGAAGTTCAGCACCTCCAAACCAAGGCTTCTCTCTACTGCTCCCTCACAATCCCAGGCAGGTATGCAAGTGGCAAGATGCAAAAGAGAGGTGGATGGGGAAAGTCTCCCCTCACCCCCCCCGCCACGCCCACCTACTCATCCCTTCCTCCCTCTTCTAATTTTAATGGTTCCAACAGCGGGGGGGGGGGGGGGGGGGGGAGAAGGTTTCAATGCATGTTACTTTGCAAAAATGCCCGTTTCCTCCTTCCTTCCCTAACTCACCAGAAGAAGCCTCATGCTCTCCCCAGCGACACTGAGCTGCTGAAAGGCCCTCTCTAGGCCTTTCCTGGAGGCCGAGCAGTGCTCCTCTCTAAACTGGGCTCTCCTGAGGGCTCTAGGAGCCATTTCTCCACCTCATAGAACCCAGGGTGGCAAAGCCTCCATGACCAACTCCTAGCTCAAGTCTCAAGTGCAGAGATCAATACTGACCCGGCCATCTCCATGCTCCATACAGACACGGCCTGGGACACAGAGGAGGTTAGACATGACCCCTGCCTTCAGCTGCTTAAAGACAGTGGGGCTGACACAAGCAAGCACAGAGGACACTGTGCACAGAGTGAGGAAGCACAGGCATATAATGCAGCGGGGGAGGGGTTATCAGGGAAGGCTTCCTGGAGGAGTGAGCACGGATGAAAGCTGAGTCTTGTGGGTAAGCTGGGCAAAGGAGGGAAAGATGGGTGTTCCAGAGGGTAGGTCATACATAAAGCAGAAAGGATAGAGGATGTTTGAGAATCTCCCAGCGGTTCCACAGGAGTCAAGCACGGAGCTCCTTGGACCTGAGGACAGTGGGTTGCCAGGGAGACACAGGTCAAGTTTGCCTTCTATGAAGTTTCCCTTTGCACGATTTCTCTCAAGCCACACTAGGACAATGCAGGCATGTCGGGCCTCCATACAGCTGCTCCTTCTGCTTGGAACGTTCTTCTATTCACAAAGCACGTTCAACCCGCTCACCTCCTTTAAGACCTTACTGAAATACCACCTCCCACTGAAAATCGCAAGCCCCACCCCCACCCTGCTTAATTTTTCTCCTTTGCACTGACCACTATTCTTCACCCAGCGGCCAAGATGTAATCTTTGAAACACAAGTCAGATAATGTCCCTCCCAGCTCATAACCCTTCAGGCCTTTCCTTCCTGCTGGGAGGAAATTCCAAACTCTGCACTCATCCTGCTCCTCCTCCTCCTCCCAACAGGATGCAACGGTCCTGCCTCAGGGCCTTTGCACTCACTGCTCCCTCTGCCCACAGGGCTCCTGGCTCCTTCCCTCACTTCATTTAGTTCTGACTCAGCGAGGCCTTCCTGGACCAGCCTGTCTAAACAGCACCCTGACCGCCCGCCCGCCCCCCACCCTCACACACACGCACGTGCCCCCCTCTAACCCCTGGCCCTGTTTTTCTATGTAAGACTGATCACCACCTGATGTTATACTATTAATGTGCTTATTGTTTGTCAGTAGGATAAAAACTCCTAAGAGGCAGGATTTGTAACTACCTGGTCCCTCCTCTGTCCTCAGTGTTCAGGACAGTGGCTGCTTGATAAATATTTATTAAGCAAATAAACGCATCCACAAGCGGACTGCGGAGTAAATGAATCAGCAATCGCTCTGGCTGTCACGGGCAGGAGGCCTAAGCAGGCAGAGAATGGAGTGAGGTGGCTACCGCTGTCACCATGGGGAGCATGCAGTGGCTTGGATGAGGGTGAGGGCAGTGGAGGGGAGGGAAGGCGCCCGACTCCACACCTCCTGGGTCATCCTCACCGACCCCCATCTTCAGGGACTCTCCTGAAGCTTTGAGCATTCTGGGTGGGCCAAGGGCACCCGATCACGGAGGGGACCCACCAACGAACAAGATGCTCGGCCCTCCAGGCTCTAAGCTTCTCACTCCCAGGGCTCCTCATCTGGTCCCATGATGCCTCTCGTGCGAAATCGGGCTGGAACAACTGCCCCATTTCCCAGGAAAGCTGAGGCTCCCAACGGCGCCTGCGCTCTCCAGCCCCTGCCCCTGCGCACCGCCTCCCAGGAAGATGCTGCTGACAGCCTCAGTGATGCCAGGACCGTTGGGGGTTCCCCGGGGACGTGGAGTGATGAGGTGGCTCTCTCACCCACTGACTAGTGACGCCGGCTCTGGCTTCTTCGAGATCACACCCAGCTCTGCCGCTTCAGCTGACTGGTGGCGGGCAAATCACTGAACTGCCCTGTGCCTCAGTTTCCACATCTGTACAACTGGGTCACAACAGTCCCTCCCTCACGGGGTAGATATATTCACACCTAAAAAACGCGCAGAACAGAGCCTGGCACAATATGCAAGGGGAGACGGCTGTTACACCAGAAGTCTGAGATCTTGCAAATGTGGCTCAGAAACGGAATGGCTGCAGAACGTGCCCTGGCCCCATAGGAACACCTCGGCGGGAAGGGACCCGCAGCCTCCCACACAACCCGCGCCACACGCCGGAATTAACACGTCCAGCGCTCCCTGGAAACAGTCCAGCGGGCACCACAGCCCCAGTTAAGGTGAATGGCGAGGTGGGGCGGGGTACGTGCAATGACTTCCCGAGGGTTGGCAGTCACAATCCTGACGTCAGCAGGAGACGCGAAGCATGTCAGAAGCCTGGGACATGCCTACCACCAAGACAAGCCTCCAATGTAGCACTGTCACCTCCAACGTAGCACAGTCACCTCCAATGTAGCACTGTCACCTCCAATGTAGCACAGTCACCTCCAATGTAGCACTGTCACCTCCAATGTAGCACTGTCACCCGCCCCCGGATTCAACCTGCAGCCACCCTGGAGACTCAGGTGACAGTCCTGGTGGGACCAAGACTCAGGATTCTCTCCTGTTCTGATACATTCGGAACTTGCAGCCGTTACTTAGTCACTCAGCAAGTATTTACCAGGCAGCCTTGACTTATGCAGAAGGCCGAGGAGATAAAAGATGAGTGGGTCACTGCGACCCCAACACCAAGCAGAGGGCCACACACACACAAAATTCTTGTTCAGGATCCATGGTGGGGCTGGCAGTTGGAAAAGGGCCCATTGAGAGGGGGAAGGATCCAGAGCCTGAGAACAAGCATGTGTGCTGAGCATATAGGGAAGGCGTGACTTCCTCTGAGAAGGAGATCAGAGAACTACAAGCTGGAGGACCTACTGTGTGCCAGGCACTTCAGTTACTGGGCGCTTCACTTACATGATCTCCGTAGATTCTCAGTGTGAGACAGGCACTAAGATTTCCCCAGTTCACACCTTCTAGACATAAGTCCAGAGAGGGCAGTGGCTTGTCCAAGGTCACTCAGCCGTTTTACAGAAGATCAGGTTTCTAACCCAGGTCAGGGGTACCCCAAAGCCCATGCAGCTGTCACCTGACCCAGAATTGGACACTGTAGGAACTAGAGGGCCCCAGGAGTGGCTCTCTCTGGACCGAGAGAGAGCACAGCCATTGTTGGCCCTGGTCTCAGCCCTTCTCTGCTATTAATGGGATCCTGGTGCAAGACTGAAGGCAGGGATGGAAGGCGGAAGGGGAGGGAGGAGCAGGACAAATGGCCAGCCCTGGGAGGGAGGCCTGAGTGGAGCAAATGGCAGACGGGTCGGCGCCCTGCCCTGCCAGACTCCATCTGCCGAATCCAGACGCTCAGGAGCCCCAAGTCCCCGGGCCATGTTCCTTGTGCATCTGAAATAGCTGCAGACAGCAGGCTAAGAGCCCGGGGGTGCATCAGCAGAAACGCTTGGGGAAGAGGCTTCGAGAGGAGAATCAAGGTCGGAGCTCACAGGGAGTCGGCATGAGCATCTTGGCCAACGCGCCTGCTCCCCCCCAACCCCCCCCAGCTTCTTGGGGCCCCTTTTCTCCTGCACCCACTGAGGCCAGTGCCCAGCTGAAGGATTAGACCCAGGAGGATCTTTCACCCATTCCAATCGGAGGTGCCTGAGGCTCAGAGAGGGAAGGCCACCTGCCCAAGGTCACACAGCCAGGATGGGGCAGGAAGCTGAATCTTATTTCAGGTCTGTTATCCAGACTGCTTCCCACAAGGGCCAGAATGCCCTCAGCACCTGCTGCCCCATCTCCTTCGGCCTCCAATCTGTGGTGGTTCCAAAAATTCCCTTCCTTTCAGAGAAAAAACCCCAAACACCATTGTGTCTGAGTCAGCCCCAATAGGGCCTGAATACCCCAGGAGTCTGGTTTGAAGGAACTGTGGGGACAAAATGAAATGAAGTGATACGGGCACTCGCCTGTGCCAGCCTCTGCCCGGTGGACTCCTGATCCTGGAAATGGAGGTGCCACCTCAGCAAAATGAGGCCCCTCCCTCGCCTCCCTTCCCTCCAGCCCAGTTCCCTGGTTTCTAGGCCTCCTTCCCCTCCTTACAATGGGGGGGCTCTTATATAAAGGTGCTATTTTCAGCCCTTTGTTCTTCGTGCTGCTTTACTCTGATGTCAGGACCACAGGCTCCCCCACGTCTGCCCCAAAATGCACAGGGAGAGGCCTGAGGCGGGTGGAAAAGCTGAGCACTGTCACAAAGGCTTCTCAAGGTCACAGGGGAACTAGAGAGGGAGGAGTGGGAATAAGAGGAAAAAAGAGCCTGGCAGGTGGGGCTCAGTGGTCGACCCATGATGGCCCAGGGTGGTCAGGGCCCCCATCTCGGGCTCTCACACCACCTTCCACCACTTATCGGAGTGTGAATTCTGTAGATGGTTTGAGGCTGCCTCCCCTGTGGACTTACTAAGCTTCAGGAGGGCAGGCGCGGTGTCTTGCTCACGGCTACAGTGCCCGGCTCAGAGTCTGGCATGCAGGAAGCGCTCACAGAAGCCTGCTGAGTGCGTGAGTGAATAGATGGGTTTCTTCTGCTCTCCCCGGGGTCTGAGACAGGCCTGAGCTTCTCCACCCTCCTTTAGCCTGGATGAGGAGGGGCATGGAGGCCATGAGCAAGGAGGCTGATGCAGCAAAAGGCTGAGAGCCACCCCTGCACCCCCTTCTCACCTTCCTGCAGGGGGAGAAGGGCAGTAGTAATAGGGGCTCACCCGCGCATCCTTAGGCAGGCCCAGGGAGCCCCTTCCAGGCAGAGGCTGGGCGTGCAAAACCTCTCAAATCCAGGGGAAAAGGGGCTCTGGTTAAGGCTGGTGCAAGTCCCAGCTGCGCCCCACACTCCCAACGGCATCTGCTCCACGTGTGCCAGGCTGGCCGTGACCTCAATAACCCTTTTCCTCTGCAGTGCCCTTTGCCGGCCTTTAGAGTATCAATAAAATCAACTTCCATGAACTCCACGCCTGCAAGTCCATTCCTGAGCTCGCTGAATCCTCAGGACAACGCACAGAGATCTGGGCTTTCAGCCGAGTGTACACATGTGGAAACTGAGGCTCCCAAAGCTGACGCCACCTGCCCCAGGTGAGGCTGCTGGTCAGGAGAGTCACGCGTGGGATTGCAGATCCCATGCACTGAAGGCCTCTGCCCGGCCAGCCTGCACGAGATGAAGAACTTGGAACTGCTGGGCAGGCCGCCATTCTTGCCTCGGCTCTGCAGGCCGACTTCTTGGTGGGAGAAGAATGATACTGTGCGGAGGCAGCGGAAATCCCCAGGGCTGCGTCTCTATTAGGCGCATGGGAAATAAACACAGTCTGTCGATGGGGGAGGGCTGCATCTGGTTTCCACTGATCGACTGCTTGTGGTTGAGGGAAAAGGCTGCAGAGGGAGCCACGTCTGACCTGGGATTGATCAGCGGGCAGCATGAGCCAGGGGATCCGGGCAGAATGGAAACTGGCTCCATTTGGGGCCACCGTCTGGGGCATCTGGGTCACCGAGAGCCAGTCGCCTGCCACCCTGCCCGTCCGAGTGCCAGGCGAAGGACATTTTCCTATGAGGAGGGAGGAATGTTTAGGAGGCCAGAATGTTAGAAGAGAATCCTGAGTGGCCGGGAGTGCGGTTTCATTTCAGTGTCTGCTCCACATTTCCTGGGCTCCTACTGTGTGCCAGGCCCTGGGCTGGCACTGGGGACACAGACAGGAGAAAGATGTGGTCCCTGCCTGAACCCCACCACCTCTCCCTGTTTACCTGGGGAGACAAACTCCGGAAGAGGCTGAAGCACCTGACAGGCATATAAACGGAGGTATTAATGTGAGCTCCATGAGGTCAGGGACTTGGGCCGTAAGAAGGAAATGTTTTAGGCAGTTGTTCATCCAGATTGGAGGGTCGTTTGTTACTCAGCATCGCTTCAGCCAAAGCTCACTAATACATGGCATTGTTGCAGACCAGGGACTGGCACTTACTCAGTGGTGAGCACACATTATTTTTCAGGCTCAGTCTCTGGAGTAATACTGCAGCCCTCGTCCGAATGCACAGAAACGTGGTGGGAATACAGAGTTGCCATTCCTTTCTGTGCCTCCCCTCGAGTGTTTCCCAGCATCTCCCAACAGAGAGAGGAATCTGAGATAGAGGAGCCTTGGGGTGGGAGTGTCTGTGTTGGCCAAACAGATGGGGAGACTGAGGCCGACAGTGGATAAAGGGCACACTGCACGGTAGGGACAGAGCAGAGGGACTGTGGGGCTCCTGACACCCAGGATGGGGCTGGTGTTCTGTTCTCCTGCAGGAGGACTTCCAGGAGGAGGCGTTTCTGTCCTGTGGCTCCACACACAGGCGGCAGGAGGTGCCCAGTCCGGACCCTGCCGTGTGTGGAAGGAGGGGGTTCCCAGGACACCAAGGCCAGGACTAGCCAGGCAGCAGAGAGAGCTGGTGCCTGCAGAGCTCGGTATCACACCCCTTAGCAGCTCAGGCTGCACAACCTCCCAGGCCCTTCCCGGGACTGAACCTGCTCTTGGTACAAAGCCACCCTCGCCTATTCTCAGCAATCAGAGGCATCTTGTTCAAGCTAAGCCAGACCACATCAGCCTCCACGTGTCTGCCAGTGGCTCCCATCTCAGAGTCAAAGTCAACGTCCAGTCCTCAGCACCGATTTGCCACGGCCCTTCCCTGCACGCACCCTGCTCCAGCCTCGTGGCCCCTGGACTTTGCTCGGACACTCCAGGCCCACTCCTGCCTCAGGGAGCACCGCTGTTCCCTCTGTTTGAGGTGCTCTTCCCAGCAGGGGGCGATGGGCATGGATATCTCCCCCACCCCTTCCCCGAAGGTACTCAGGTGTCCCTTTCTGATCACCCAACCCCGTCCCAAATCCCCTTCCTGCCTATTTCTCCCCTTAGCACATTTACCATGTCTACTGCGTGTTTCAGTTGTTATCTTGCTTACGCCCCAGCATGACCCCAAATTCCACTGTGGAAAGGATTTCTTTGTTGTTTGTACTGTATCCCAGCACCTAGAACTATGTAGAGCACATAGTGAGCACCCAGTTATCACTGTTAACAGAACAGAGGAAGAGGAGGAGGGATAGAGAAGAGACAGACAGACAGACTGACAGACAGACAGACAGATGGATAACGTTAACAAGCAGCTGGTTGGCTCCTCCAGGGAGGCATCGCAGCCAGGCCACAGGGGTTAACAGCAGCAGCTCAGAGGCCAGCAGGCCCGGAGGGAATCCTGACTCTACCACTCACTGGCTGAGCAACACTGAGCAGCATGGAGCAAGTCGCTCCTCCTCTTGGAGCGTCTCTGTAAAATGGAGATCGTCGCAGTGTCTACTAGTTACTGGGAGGGCCAAAGAAGATATGACTGGAAAGCATGATGCCAGTGGAGAACTCTTGACAAATGCCAGCTACTATTATTAAGAAAGGCCCCAAGTATGGGCCAGGCTCTATGCTAAGCACCAGGGATACAGTCGCCACCTTCAAGCAGCCCAAGGTCAAGGTGGGTAACAGGCCAGGCGGGTACAGATTATCCATATGTATAAAAGCCTAAGTGACCACCAACCCGCCGACCAACAACCACTGACTGTTAGGTAGCCATGATGTGCAATGACCACCAGGGGGCAGATGCTTAACGTAGGAGCTGCTGTGCGACAGCAACTTTGCAGAGTGCCCTCTTGCACTCCGGGACCCCGGGGTGATGTTGGACTGTCGGTTTTGGATCCTTGCAGGCCAGGCCAAGAGACCTCACCTGCCGGAGGGACCCCACTCACTCTGCAGACGCCCTTTAAGCCCTGGCACTGCCCCAGGTGCAGCTGGGCCAGGAGGGACCATGGAAGGTTGGCTTCAGGGCATGTTTGGCCCATCTTGCCCAGTCCTGCCCCGCCGGCCACCTTCTAATTAATTTACTTTCAATGTGCACGAATCCGTGCACTGGGCCTCTAGTTAGAATATAATGAGATAAGAGCCATGACAAAGGGAAGTCCAGGGTGCTGGAGGAACCAGAGGCTAACAGTCTGGAGAGAATCATGGAAGTCTACTCAGAAGTGGAAGGTGAACTAAGGGCCAAAGAACACACAGGAGGCAGCCAGGCCATGTAAAGTGGGAAGGAGAACATCCAGGCCGACAGAGTCTCTGACATATGAAAGGCCAAGAGGCCTCTCCACAGCACAGAAATTACCACCTCATTTCACATATCCTAAAGCTGAGCTCAGAGAGGTGACACAGCAAGGAATGGCAGAGCCTGAGAAAACCTGGGGAGAGAGAGTGAGCACCCAGAAGAACCCCAGAGCCCTCCAGGGCTGAGTGCAGACATAAGGGGGTGGCAGGTGGGAAAGGGCCACAGCCCCTCTACCTCTGCCCCAACTAAGGGACTCCCAAAGCGCCACCCAGCCGAATGGACGGTACCTCCATCAGGTCTATAAGCCACAGCAGCCGCTCCTGGGGAGAAAGGGTGGGCAAAAGGCAAAAAGAAAAATATATCAAATAAATATTAGGGGTGGGGTGGGCACAGAAAAACCCCCAAACCCGTGCAGGCATGCACACACACACACACACACACAGGCAAAATAAACACGATTCTCCTTTTTTACTTTGAAGGCTCTGGACAGAGATAACGGAAGGATGGGGAAGAAAAGGCCCTGTTGCTACATTCATTCTAACTGCCTGCTTGAAGGAAACCTCACTGCTCCACAGAAATGACACTTGTCCTCGAGAAGGACCTTCAGGAGATGGTCATTCACCTTGGGGCAATCCTGGGACTTTCCAGCAGGTGGCGCTGCGGTCATTATTCCCATTTGGCAGATGGAAAAAAACGGAGGCTGGAGAAGGGAAGTGACTTGTTCAAGGTCACACCTGCTAATGAGAGGGAGTGCCCGAAGGAGGGCCCTGTTCAGAAGACTTGATCAGAGGAAAGCTGGATTTCCAGGAGGCCGAAGCCTGTGCAGCAGGAAAGCTCACAGTCTGAGAAAAGGAGCCCTGGCTGTGCATGTGGAGGGCCCCTGGAGGGGATGCAGATTAGAGAGGGTGTGGCAGATCCCCAGCCCAGCGCTTTCCAGAAGCCTCCATGTGTCTGCAAGGCTCCGGGTGCAAATCCTCAGGGGATCTTCCCAGCCAGGTTGGGAAAGGGTGGAAAGAACCGAGGCTTCACCTGCCCTCGGGCTGTGGGCAGCATCTCTGGGATGCTGGCTCTAGCAGGGAGGTGCTCATCATTGCATCCTCCAACAGCTGGGGAAAGCAGCTCCAATGCAAGGAGAGAAACGGAGGCACTGAGGGGTGAAGTGACCTTTCCACGCTGCCTCTCCTGCCTGGGCAATCTTCCTTTAGAATCCATCTCTGAACCTGGCGGTGCGGCTCAGTGGTTCAGCATTGACCCATGAACCAAGAGGTCCCCAGCTCCATTCTGGTCAGGGCAGATGCCCAGGTTGCAGGCTTGATCCCCAGTAGGGGGCGTGCAGGAGGCAGCCAATCAATGTTTCTTTCATCTATATTCTATCTCTCCATCCCTCTCCCTTCCTCTCTAAGCTCAATTAAAAAATAAAAATAAAAAATAAAGAAGAATCCATCTCTGAGAGCTCACTCTGGCCTTGGTTAGTCCTAATCTGACATGCATGTGCTACCTGGTGGGTCACAGACTTCCATAGCTACTCACATCTCAGAAGCTTGGGGACCCCTTCCAGCCGTTCCCCCAAAGCTTCCCGCTCAAAGTCATCCCATGGCCTTTCTGAAGTCTGCCTTCACCAGGATGCCCCAATCTGCAGGGTCTCTCTGGCAGGGCAGGGTGAACTGCCACACCTGTGGCTTAGACTGGCCAAGGGCAGCACTTTTCTGGGCTGGGACAAGGTCAGTGCCAGCCAATGCTGAGCTGGGGCTGGGACCCTAGCCCAAAGCCCTTCCCATGCAAAATAGTCACCCTGGCTCCTCCGAGGCCCGAAGCCTAATCTGCCCTCAGGGCCTCGGGCTACTGTGGCCAGCGCCAGCAATGACGTCAGACCATTTACACATGGGAAACTGAGGCCCAGAGAAACCAGGGCTAAACCTAAATCTTCTGCCTCCCAGGCTAGAACACACCCAATCCCAGCACCCCAGAATTGGAGCCTGCAATCCCCCCGACCTCGGGTTTTAGAGCAGTGACTCCGTACCCTGAAGCCTCATGTGGACATCATCAGGGCACTCAGAGAGTGTACACAGGTGGGGACAGCTCCCCTCTGCCCGAGTAACCTGCTCATCCCAAAGCGTGATATCACCTCCCCAGAAGCCACATCCACAGCCTACAGGAATGCACAGCAGCTTCTGGGGTCACCCCAGGAAGGGATAAGGACCCCTGGGGATAAAGGTGACTCAGTGGTAGGGGTAGGAGGCAGAGGAGTAGAAGTTCACCCAGAGCTTAAAAAAAAAAAAAAAAAAAAAAAAGCCAGGCTGAGCTGGGAGCTGGGAGCTGGGATCTGCAAGGAGAAGGAATGCCCACTGCAGGCCCCTCTGTGCCCACTAACCCCCTGTGTCCGCAGCCCTGCACATCACTGCGCCCTCAGAGCTCCAGCTCCTGCAGCAGGACAATGTCCCAAGTCTAATTGAGACTCACCCTGCAAGAGTTGCCATTTCGCCATCTGGGAACAATATGCTTAGGCAACTCAAGCATCCCCTCCGTTTCCACGGAGAGTGGTGAGGAATGATCCAGACAGGAAAGGAGAGTATGGAGCCCAGTCAGATCTCCCAACCTCCCTCCTGGCTCTCCCGCTCACCCCGACAGGGACAGCAATAGCTGGATTTTCCCCGCAATGGACAGCAATCCATTGCCTCTGCCCCTTCCTTGCTAGGCCTCCTGGGATGAATTTGCCTCCGAGCATCTTGGGGGCAGAACCGCGCCCTGAGATGGACCACATGCTCTTGGGGGGAGAGGGGGGACTGGAGAGTGTAGGAGAAAGTCAGGCTGGGTGTGGGGCTTCATGACAACAGTGTGTGTCTTGGGGAAAAGCCAAATCACCACACCTCTGCTGTGAGTGCCCCCCTCAGTTTCTCATGGAGCCTCCCTCGGATTATCATTATTTTTCCTACCTGTCTCATTACCTTTGACCTTTTCTTTCTCCTCCAGCCCAACCCCCCTCCCCCCTCCCCAGACTGTGAGCCTCATGAGCCAGGGCCATCTCTCTTCTCTCCTAGAGCCCGTGCTTGGCACACAGCAGGCCCTTGACTATGATGAGGTTTTTACAGGTGAAGAAACTGAGGCTCAGAAAGGCAGGCAGAGAGCTGGTAAGTGGTGGTGCTAGGATTTGAACCTGATGGGTCTCACTCCAAAGCCAGTACAGTTGCCCCTCAGTATCCGTGGGGGGACTGATTGCAGGATCCCACATGGGTACCAAATCCTTGGATGCTCAAGTCCCTTATATGAGAGGGTATAGTATCGCATATAGGCTTACGACAGAGTGAGCCTAGGCATCCCCTCATTCACACAAACCCAGCCTCGTGCTTGATGCACGGCAGAGTCAAGTTTTGCATTTGGCGGCTTTTTAGGATTTCTTTTTCCAAATTATTTTCCATCCATGGCCGGATGAATCCACAGATGGGAAACCCATGGATACGGAGGGCTGACTGTATCTTTACTTTCCCTCTGGCCACTATGCCAGGGACGGGGCAGGGACACTCACCCTGGCGGAGCTGACGGTGGTGGAGGTGCCATGGCTGCCTGTGGATGAGCCTGTGTCACTGTAGGAGACCATGGAGTAGGTGTCGCCGGGCCCAGGGCCGGGGGGCTGCCGCGCCTTCATCGACTCGATCTCCCTCCTCAGCACCAGGTGATCAAAGCGGTCCAGGTCTTGGGGGGAAATGGTGCCTCTCACCTCGGAGAGGAGTGAGAACTGGAGGCAGGGACAAGTGGGGCACTCAGCAGGGAGCCCCACCAGCAGGTGGGATGGCTCCTGCTACCCCAAATGACCTGCATGCAACCTTGACTACTGGCCTCCCCTCCTCAACCCTCAGTGGCTCCCCACTGCCCTCAGGAGAAAGTCCAAACATCTTGGCCTGGTGCTGGGCCAGCATCCTCTAGCTCCTCCTCCCTGGCACCTTAGCATGCATGACTGCAACCTGAACACACCGGAAGCCCCTCCCCCACTTCTCTCCGAACTGCACTGCCTCTGTGAGGTCTCCCAGCCGGTTCCTCACTTCCTCCTTCGTGCAGCCAGTGGCCCACGCCCACCCACAGATGTGCATGCAGAGTGAGCCAGGCCAGGGTGGGGCCCAAGCGTTGCTTTTTTCTTAAATCCTCACCCATGGATATTTTTCCCATTGCTTTTTCAGAGACAGTAGAAGAAGGGGGAGAGAGAGAGAGAGAGACATCGAAGCGAGAGAGATAACACATTGATTGGTTGCCTCCGGCATGTGCCCAGAACAGGGGGAGGGGGGCAAACAGGGTGGGAATCCCCAACCCAGGTACGTGCCCTTGACTGGGAATTAAACCTGCGACCCTTCGGTGTGCTGGCCAACGCTCCGACCACTTAGGACACGGGCCAGGGCCCAGCATTGCTTTTTAAAAGCAATCCAGATGACTCCAAATGTGCGCTAAAAGCCACTGCGTTAGTTAGGGCCCCGATCACAGGAGACTTTAGTTGACCGTCTCCCCAGGAGTCTGGGCTTCCCGGGCAGGGGACCATCTTGGTCACCAGTCTCTGCCCAGGGTTCAGTTAGGCCCAACTCCTTGTGGGAGGGAGGACCCTGGGAGGCAGGGAAGGGTGCAGAGCCCTTGGGAGCCACAGCCAGGCCCCAGCAGTCCCCGCCAACCTCTCCCTTGCCCAAGGAGCGGTGCAGGCCACCTTGGCGTGGGTGTTGAGCAGCTCAAACAGGGCCATGACGAGGGCCTCCACGGAGACGCTGCCGCTGCGGTACTCCTCCAGGTAGTAGGCCATGGTGGCGCGCTCCTGCTCATTCAGCAGGTGCCGCGCCTGTTCCTCCAGCAGCACGCGCGTCTGGTTGCCCAGGCTGCTCAGGGTCACCTGGGAGCCGGCCGGCCCCTTGTAAAATCCCAGCTGAAAGACAGGAAGATGGCACTGCCCTGGAGCCAGTGGCCAGGCCAAGCCAGCGACCATACTGCCAGGGGATGAGGTCGGTCCCTCCCTGGTCTTGTCCCCTGTGTCCCCCCTCCATCTCCTTTCCCCCCACCCCAACTAACCTGCAGGACACGTTAACAATACATGCTGAGTGCACGCGGCCTCCTGCAGTTGCAGTTTTATGTCTTACATGGCACTTTTACATGTATGATCAGATCCTCGTGACCATTCAGAGGGAAGCATTATTATTAGGGTTCCCACTTATTCCTCTAGGTCTCAGTCTCTTCCTTATTAAATTGGGGATAATAGTAACTTCATTTCCAAACTACACTTAGATGGCACACACACACACTCCAGCCCCTCCCACACTGTCTCTACCATCATCAGCATCTAGGATGCCACCCTCTGCCTCTCTCTGTCACCACACACAGCAGCTGAAATGACCTTGTAAAAACACGGATCTCCTCATTTTGCTCCCACCTTAAGCCCTTCAACGGCATCCCATCATTTTAGGTGAGAAGCCAAAGCCTGTGTGACCTGCCCACCCCACCTGCAGTCATCCTGTCCCCACTCCCCTTTGCTCACTGCACTCCCAGGCTCTCCCTTCTTCCAACGAGCCACGCCCTCTGCCTGCCTGGGGCTCTGGCAGGAGCTGTGGCCTCTGACTAGGTCAGCTCCCCACCCCCCAGCCCCGTCCCCCGCCTCCTGCACCAGATTTGGCTTTCACTCACTTCTATCTGACATTCCGTTCACAGCCTAAATATCGCCTGTCCCTACTTCAGACAGCCTTTCCCCGTCTAAATTATGTGTCCCATCTGACATTCTCTCATAACACCCAGCACCTTGTCATGATGGCAGTGAGCATCTTCTGTGATTGGATATGGGCGTAGTTTGTTTTGGTCTTTACGTGTGTCTCCTTTACTGGGGGTGACCTCCTTGAGGGCAGGGACCTGATCTGTTCTGTTCATGGCTGTTAACCCCCGTGTCCGGGATGGTGTCTGGGGTTGCCCAGATCCTAAAGGCACTCACAGGCATGTGTGGGATGGAAGATGGACAGACAGACTGCCCAAATCAATGAGCTCATGTGTGTGAGTTGCTGGCACACATGCCAGGTCCAGAGCTAAGAAGAAGCCAAGGACGCCTGGGGACAGAGAGCACCCTACCTTGTCTGCTCCTTCTGTGGTGGGATCCCCGGGAAACCTATGGAGAAAGACAAGCACGGTCAGCCGCACGTCTGAGCAGTTCAGACGGGCACAGGCAGGGAAAGGGTTGGTCTGCAGCGGGGGTGAGCACAGCTTTGAGAGAACTGCGGCCTTCACTCGCTGGGGCTACTCAATGGAACATGAACCCCTGGGCAGATGGGCGGTTCCCAGCCTCCCAGTCAAGCCACGTGGACAGCAATTCTAAAACCAGGCAAGGTGGATTTCTGGCACCTACAGTCCAGGCAGGAGAGGAGAGAGTAAGGGGCAACTGACCCGTGGCCTCGGGATCAGGCCAGTCCTGGGAAGGCGGGTGGGGGCGAACCAGAGCACTGGAGATGCAACTCAGCTGCAACTCAGTTCCCACACATTTTCGTGAAAAAAAAAACAAAAAAAAAAAAACACACACACACAAAAACAAGGGACCAAGTGGCCAGAATTCTGGATTTTTAAGAAGCAGCCAGAAATATATATATATATATTTAAAAAGGGAAACCTAGGACCTTTTTAAATGTTTGTAACTAATTTAAAAAATTATAATACTGTGTAGATGAAAAGGGAGAGAGAGGGAGGGAGGGGGGAGAGAGAGAAAGAGAGAGAGGAGAGAGGGAGAGAGAGGGAGGGAGAGGGAGGGAGGGAGGGGGAGAGAGAGAGAGGGAGAGAGGGAGAGAGAGAGAAGGGAGAGAGAGATGCTTTGGGTGTGCTTGGCCTGGGAGGGGCACCACCCAGCCTGAGACTTCGGATGGAAATCCAAAGGTGACACATTCCGATAGGTAACTGCTCAGCCATCCAGCAACGACATCTCCTTTGAGACCCTTTCACCCAGGTAACTCCTGAGATTCTCACAGCCCTGGGAGAGGGGCAGGGTTTAAGACTCACTTTTCAGACAACTAAGAGCCCCCAAATAAGGTAAGTGAGTCGCCAGAGGATAACGAAGAACAAGAGAGCTGCATGGTGCAGTTCAGCTTTCCCTGGGAAGCGGGCCAGGAGAGGAGAAGGGACGCGCCCAAGGTCATGCACGGAAACGGAAGGGGCCCCAGGCTGGGAACTGGTGCAGTCTTCACAGACTAGGACGTGGTGCAGGGGTGGGAGGAGGACACAACTGGCTCTCAGAACAGCCTGGGGTCCTGAGGCTCAGCGTACGCAGTGGGACCTGACCCTGCTGAGTTCGTGGCGGGGTCCCCAATCCGGGAACTGGCGATCCACTTGGTCTCGTCCACGGTGGTGCGGGCGTGGGGCAGCCTCCCGACGTCCTTCACCGTCAGGATGAGGTGCTGGGATGACTTGAGCAGCCTGACCGCCTCGTCATGCAGGATGTTGAGAAAGCTCCGCCCATTCACCTCCAGAATCTGGTCCCCGACCTGCCAAGACCACAGCACAGCACAACAGTCACCTGGGCTGTTTGCAGGACACGGACTCGTGCCGGGGGCGTCAGAGCCCTGATGCCAGTTCTCCTGCCGGCCAGCCGGCCGAGGAGGAGGTCACCGAGGCTCAGAGAGGTTGTGCGGATGCTCACTGAGGGACACTCAGCAAGTCAATGGCAGACAACCTTCCAATCCCGATCCTGAGCCCATGCTCCTGTCACTAGAAAGGGCCACCTCCTCTTGACCTAGCAAGGGTTTGAGGGCTGAGTCTACAACCAGCTTCCCAAGGGTCCCCTCATCCAGAAAACAGCAGTCCCCTCAGGGGCCGGGGTGGGGTGGGACTGGGGTAGGATGACGCGAGAGGCATGAAGGCACACTTCCATCGCTGCCCCGCTGCCGACAGCTTTACCTCCAGCACGCGTTCTTACGTCACCTCCAGATGTACACCACACTCTCATTTACTCTAGAAAACAGGCAGTAAATGAGGAAGCCTGCCTCCCGTTAAAGCAATAACATACTGCTGGGATTCCTACAACACGCAGGAAGTTTATTCTGCAACGCAAAAACACATGTTTTTAATGAAAGGATTAAAAAAAAAATAACCACAACGCCTAACCTTCCAATAAAAAGAAATATGTGACAAAAAATAGCAGAGGTTGGTGGGCAGGTGCTGTGGTGTGAGATGGGCACATGAGAAGACTTGTGTCTTGTTTGAATTCGGGGGGGGGAGGGGCGGTCTGGTGCTCCCCTTCCTGTGATGCTGGGGGGTCTGCGACCCATGGCCGGGAAGGAGCTGTGCAGCGTCACTCCCACCGAGGCCTTCAAGGGCAGCCTCGGAAGCCAGTCAATCCAGTTATTCGCGGCTGCTCCGTCTTCTCCCCAGTTCCCCTGCCTGCTGATGGCCCAGGTGCATTTCCCAGCATTTTTCAAAGCAGGATTTAGCGAAGGCGAGCCAAATGGGAATTTGGAAGAAGAAAAGGAGGAAAACAGATGTGATGTCAAGGCTGAGAAGCGACACCCTGGCGCCCAGTTTTCTGTCCTTTAACATCCCTAGCTCAGATGGGGAGTTTCCAATACAGAGGTTACAAAGGCAGACTTTCTGCGTCCCCTCGGTGCCAGCATTGATGTGTGCCCCTGCCTCCGTGGCCCATCCTGCAACGCTCACTACTGCACACCTAGTCAGTGCAACGCTTGCTGGGATGCCGTGTGAGCCAGACCGGTGTGAGCCAGACCGACCCGCTCCTGCTGCCTGGTCAAGCATGGGCTCAGTCTTGTGCTATCAGTGGGTTTTCCCGTCAGCTTCTCCACACTGTATCCCCAGAGCCCAGAACACAGTGGGAAGGAAAATTCATCGAATGAATGAAAAGCCAGACACCCATCCCCCTCCATGCCTAGCTCTGGGACCATTTCTGCTGCAGCCCAGGGGGGACCAGCACTTCACACCAGCCTGGAGTCCCAAATTTCAAACCACGAGTGCCCAGATGCTGACTGTGTCCCAGGCACCTTCTCTGTCCCTTTACATATTCTTTTTCTTATTTAATACTAGAGGCCCGGTGCACGAAATTCATGCACTCGGGGGAGGGGGTGTTCCTCAGCCCAGCCTGCACCCTCTCACAATCTGGGACTGCTGGCTCCCAACTGTTTTCCTGCCTGCCAGCCTGATCATCCCCTAACCACTCCCCTGCCAGCCTGATCGACGCCTAACTGCTCCCCTGCCTGCCCGATCACCCCCAACTGTCCTCCCCTGCCAGCCCGATCACCCCCAACTGCCCTCTCCTGCAGGCCTGGTCACCCCCAACTGCCCTGCCCTGCTGGCTTGGTCGCCCTAACTACCCTCCCCTGCCGGCCTGGTTGCCCTAAATGCCCTCCCCTACCAGCCTGGTCACCCCCAAGTGCCCTCCCCTGCAGGCCTGGTCGCCCCCAACTACCCTCCCCTGCCAACCATCTTGTGGTGGCCATCTTTGACCACATGGGGGCGGCCATCTTTTGTGAGGGTGTGAGGGTCAATTTACATATTACCTCTTTATTATGTAGGATCTTCAGCATCCTGAAGAGCAGGTATCATTGCTCTCCATCTCACCAGAGAGAACAAGGAGGCTCAGAGAGGTTAAGTACACAGGGTGTGGTCACAGAACTAGTGGCGAGGACAGCGAGGGTGCAGACCCCGCAGGCTGGCCCCAGGGCCCTAATGCTGTCAGGAGCTCTGCCTGGGGACACGCGGCATCTCTTCAAATCCAGCATGTCCAAAGCCACCGACCTGCCAGCAGCCCTGGCCTTGCCCTCAGCACCCAGCTCTGACAACCCACCCTTCATTCCCCTGAGCAGATCCTTCAGGAAGTCGCACCAACCTTCACCTTCCTCCACCCCTGCAGCCCCCTAACCTGGGTCCCTTTCTCCTCGCCCCTGGGCTCCTGAGCCAGCACCCCACCTCCGGGTAAAATTACACCCAAACTGGCCTCAGACCTCGCACCAAGTTAATCATTTTTCCTCCTACTTCTGACTTTCATGACATCTTTCCTTTCTTAAAAACATCCAATGATCCCCCCCCTCCCCGCCCCCAAATCCAGGAGGCAGCAAAGCATCATGGTTAAAGGGTTTCAAAGACCGTCAGAACGGGGCTCAAACGCTGACTCTGCTCCCTCCATGCCGCGTGAGCTCAAGCAAATCCTCCAATAGTTTTTGTGCCTCCATTTCCTTGGGTGCCAAAAGGGGTGCTGGCCCAGGACTGTCCTCCAATTTCCTAGTCATCAGCACCTGTTTCCCCTGCCACCAGCAACATCACAGTTCTCTCTCTTTCTGCCTCCCTGAGCTCCCTCGTTGAGAACCCTGGGCCCCTGAGAATCTGGGCAGCCCCAGGTGGACTCCTTGGAAAGGGCTTGGCACACGGCAAGTGCTCAGTAAGTGCTTCTGCAGGAGGGAATGGGTTTTGCCACTTCCCACCTTGCCCAGGCAGCCCCTCCCAGCCTCTCGCCAGTGGCTTTCTCAATGCCAAGCAGCAGTGCTGAGGTGAAAGTGACTGAGAGTGAAGGGGAAGAGCGCCCTGCTGGGCCCACTTGCACTCAGGGCACGGCAGTGGGTCCTCGCCTTCCCTCCTTTCCTCCTTCCCTCCTTCCCTCCTGAGTAGCAGAGGCCCCACCGCTCCCCTCTGTCCAGCTGCTCCCCCAGCCGAAGCTCAGGCCACGCTTTTCATCAGCTGAAGTGCTGTTTTCCCAGGGGTTCCTCTCAACAGCTTTGGCTTCTGCTAAGCGAAGGGAATCCATTTTAACTTCCCTACACACGTGACTTCATGCCCGTTTAATTTAAAAAGTAGCCTCCGAGAGGGGATTTAGTATATGCAAGCCTCTCCCTGCAGGGCTGGGCCGGGAGGGGGCTCGGAGCAAAGGAAAGAGCAGCTCCATCCCATGAGCATGCACCTGGCCCCGCACGGCGAGGCTGGTGGGCGCAGGGGAAGTGTCCCAATACTGCATGGCACACACGTCTGCTACAAAAATGTACTCGTTGTTTGTCTGGAATCAGATGTAAACGGGCGTCCTGTATTTTTATTAGCTAAACCTGGCGAGTCGCGTCAGTCAGCACGGGGCCAATGGTTTCTGGGGTGGGGGCTGTGTCTGCGCTACGGTTACCAAACCTCACTTCTTGTCCCTGAGCCGGCACCTGTCCTGTATGCGGTCCCTGAAGGCCCAGCACACCACTTACTCCTGCCTCATCCTGAGCGTTAGTATCTGAGAAGTCACAGGTTTTGGTGTGCTAGTCACATTTCCCCCTCAGGCCTGTTTAAGAAACACAGATTTGAGGTCCCCAACAGCCGAGCCCATTCCAGAAGGACAGAGCCTAGCCCCAAAGATGCAGCCTAGCCCAAGAGCCTAGCCTCGTCCAAAATAGCCCTGCCTAGCCCTGGGAGCCGACCCTGGTCCGAACACCTGAGCCCATCTCACCCTCCCCCAAACAAACAAACAATAAACAAATACATATTTGTGACAGGCAGCTCACATGTGACCCACCTGGAGAACAGGTGTGAAATAGGAATCATATTCGGGAAACCCCAACTGAATAGGGGTACGTGAGCCCGCCTTCCTCATCTCTCTCCAATCCTCTCTTGTCTTTCTTCTTCCTTCAGGGCCTGTTTCAAACCTGAAGTTCTGGATGGGGCTGGCCTTGGGGTCCCCACACAGCCCTCAACAGCATCTGGGTTGGTCTGAGACTTCCATTTCTCCGTGTCCACTTCTCTCTCAAATTCTCTACTTGTTGGGGAGCTTCCCGAGGTCCGGGGACCTTGTCAGCACAGCTGTCTGCCTGCTTGCTCCCTGTCATTTGGAGTCCACAGACCAGTTTCAAATAAACCTGGTGTCTCCTGCTGCTCACAGCAGCCCCGAGGGGCCAGCGGGCTATGAAGCCCCATCCCTAGGGTGCAATGGAGACATGCCCCTAGGTCTGACACCAGGCCACCAAACATAAGAGCCATGTGGCCCTGCACAGCTCTCAAGTACAGTCCGAGACTCAGTGTTCCTATCTGTAAAGTGGGCACGGCGCCACCCATACTTTTTGTGAGAATCAAAGGGGACCACTCGGTACAGAGCCTGACACCACAAGAGAGGCTTTCAATAGCTTGTCCTTCGCTTCCCTTCCCAATGGAGGCGACAGGTTGGGATGTCAACTGATTTGCTCAAGGTCACTGGTCACGCAGGAAGTGAATAAGGAGCCAGCATCTAAGCCCAGCTTTCTACATTCTTCCTTCCACCCCGCGCCACCCTCATCCCAGCATGTGCCCGGCACTCAGGAGGCATTTAGTAACTGGTGAAGGGACAGGAGAGATCGCCCTTCCTCCTCTCCACTCATTTCCCCTTTTCCTTTGGTTTGTGAACTTGGATTTGGCATGTTTAATGGTCTTGATCTGACTTCCCTAACCCCTACCCTCCCCCACCTAAAAAAAAAACCTAAGAGGTCTATGCGTTGATTCATTGAAATGTTACTTTTTCTTACCGATCGAAGCATTTGAGTTAGATGACGTGGGTCAATAAGGCAAAGAGTAAAGAGGCAAAGAGGCTGCGACCACCAGCCCCGCAGATGGGGAGACCGAGGCCCAGAAAACACAGGGACGGGTCTGGGGCCAAAGCCCAGACCCTCGGGATAATTAGCCAAGAAAAACTCACGCCGCCTTGAACTCATCAAGACACGACCCTCCGGAGGAAGGAGAGACAGGTGCAAGAGTGATGGAGTGTCCAATATTGCTCAGCCTGCCATCGGGCGCCGATGGGGAGGACATGGAAGGATAAACGAATAAAGGTGGCTTGATTTTATTTGTCACCACTGCCTCCTATTTATCACCAGCGATGGAGGAACGGAGGGCGGACCATGGGAATGCCCTTCATTTCAAGGCAGAGGAAAGACTCCTCCATCATCCACAGCCCATCGAGTGACAGGCTCCGATCTGGAATGCTCTGAGGGGAGCATGTGGGGACAGCAGCAAGGACAGGACACTGGTCTCCCCTGAAGCGGGCCAACCACCAGCTGCAGGCACTCACTTCCTCTGGGACCGAGGTGCGTGGGGAAAGTGCTCGCAGGCTTGGGAGTGACCCCACTCAGCGAAGGGTCCCCTCTTTCTCCCTGAGACCCAGGGAGAATAATTTTACCACGCTAAGCCTTCTTTCCCTCAAAACTCAGGAACGAGACCACCAACTGTTACACTGTTATGCAGGCGAAGTGAGAGGCCATCTGGTGTGTGGTTGTGAGCACAGACCTAGGAGTCTAAACCCAGACTCTGCCACTTGCTCTCTGTGTGACGTTGGGTAAGTTCCTTAACCCCTCTGTGCCTCAGTCACATTCTCTTCCATGTCAGGTATGAAACCTGTCAAGTACCGAAAACAACCTAAATGCCCACAGAGGAGAATGGCTGAATCAAGGCAAGCAGAGCCACACAGTGCAGCACCAAGCAGCCGCCAAGAAGAATAAAGACTTCTGTGCACTGACATGAAGTGATTTCCAGGATATTCCATTTTAAAAATTAAGGTGCAAAAGAATACCTATAGCATACTGCCTTGTGTAAGCGAAAGGAGAAAGAATACATGTATCTAACTGCTTTTGCAAAAAAGAAACGGGAATAAACCAAAACCTAGTTTATTCAGTTACCTGCAAGGAGCGGGAGGAGTGAATGGAAGGGGTGGGGGAGAAGGGATACTGTGAGTATACCTTTTTTTGCCCAATTTTGATGTTTTAGTTGCTCAAAGTGAGAATAAATCAATAGGGGGGAGCCCTATTGAACGCCAGCGGAAACGAAGGGACCTATTGCAAATCAGTAACAGAACCAAGCTGAAGAGGAAAAGAAACAACTAACCCAACATAATACTTTGACTCTAAACCCTCAGTTTAAAGACAAAACCAACTGCTAACAAATCAGAACCTCAACCAAGCAGGTTCCTTTTCCACAGGAGAAAGCACGAGGCAATTCTGAAACGACTTTTTTTTGTCCCTAAGATTGGGCAAATGAGTAAATATGTTGGACCTTCTAGATGAGAACCAAGTACCCCCTGAGGGCCAGCACCTGGTGGTGGGACGACAGTAGGTACCGTATCAGTTTCCTATAGCTGCTGTGACAAAGTACCACAAACTTAATGGCTTCAAAGAACGCAGACTTATTACCCTACGGCTCTGCAGGTCAGAAGTCCGATGTGGGTCTCTCTTGAGCAGGAGCCTAACTGGGAGTAGTTATGACCAGGGAGCGGGGGAGCTCTAAAAGCCAGGCAGTAGGACTAAGCAGACTGAAGATTTACAATTTATTCAGCTCCTATTCAGAGGCCAGTTCACAAATCCAGCCAAGACAGCAACCGAGGAAGGATGGAGAAGGTGGCTCAGCCAGGGGAGAGAACCTAACACCGTCACCCAGCATGTGCGGGTTTCTCGGGGGAGAAGTCAGCTCCCAGCTCCTTGGGAAAGCTGCTCGCCCTCTGTGTGGACTCATCAGCTACCTGAGACTTTCAGAGGCCTTTACCCACCAGTCTTACCCACCAGCACCCACACTCACACAATCAGGGCTGCCATTTTGGGGTGCTTTATCATATGCCAGGCACTGGATTTTACATACATAGCCCATTGTGTCCTGACATCGTCATTATTATTATTACTAGAGGCCCGGTGTACGAATTCATGCATGGGTGGGGTCCCTCGGCCTGGCTGGTGATCAGGGCTGATCAGGGCGTCTCACCCAGTCCCTATCGGGGCTGATCGGGAGGCTGATGGGGGCCGACCGGCCTGGGGGAGGCACTGCGGGAGGTTTTGGCAGGCCACAGGGGTTGGCCGTGGGAGCACATTGACCACCAGGGGGCAGCTCCTGCGTTGAGCGTCTGCCCCCTGGTGGTTAATGCACATCATAGCTGCATCCGGTCGTAATGGTAGCTTAGGCTTTTATATATATAGATTATTATCCTATATAATAAATAAAACCCTAATATGCAAATCAATCAAACAGCAGAACAACTGGTCGCTATGACATGCACTGACCACCAGGGGGCAGATGCAGGAGCTGCCCTCTGGTGGTCAGTGTGCTCCCACAGGGAGGCACCACTCAGCCAGAAGCCAGGCTCACAGCTGGCCAGTGCAGCTGTAGTGGCGGGAGCCTCTCCCGTCTCCGAGGCAGCGCTAAGGACCCCCTGGGGGATGGCCAACTGCAGCCGACAGGTGGACATCCCCCAAGGGGTCCTGGACTGTGAGAAGGCACAGGCTGGGCTGAGGGACTCCCCCTGCCCCCCGCCCCCAGTGCACGAATGTCATGCACCAGGCCTCTAGTTATTATTATAAACATTAGTAGTCGAGAGCCTGGACTCTACCTGCAGCACAGCCCTCGCTCCACAGTCCCTGGGAAGGGAAGCAAGATGCTGTCTCTGAGGTTCAGGGCTCGTGGGCCCTGCCCAGGAGCGCAAGGTGGCCCCTGCACCTCCAGGGGAGACAGCCCCGTCCTCTAAGCTGGAGCTCAATAACATGAAAGTTATTACCCACCTCTTGCTTAAAGAGCCAGGGGATTTTCAAGTCCCCAAAGCAATCAGGGGCTGCTGTGCCACGCTTCCTCCCGAGCCGGCTCTGTGGGGCTGGGGCTGGCGTGCCAGCGAGGAACCGAAAGGAACAGCCTTGGGTTGCTTCCCTCCCAGAGGAACTATATGTATATGTAGTAGCTCATGGGTACACACATCTCTATTTATGTATCTGCCTGTGTATGTATCCACATACCTATTTTTTCTTGTATGTAAAGGAGTCCACACTGATACCAGCAGAAACCAAATGTACCTCCCACCCTGGGATGGCCTCACGGGTGCAGGTCGTGGGGCCAGGCAGGATCTGGGAGGGCCCCACTGGGCTTCCGAAGCTTGCTTGCTGATTTTTAGGACTAAATCTCCTTTATTTCCTCTCTTTGCAGTATCTTGATATTTGGTCAAATTAGGGTACTAAGGAGGTGACAGAAGAAAGCAAGTGGCCTTTAAAGGGCCTGAAGGGCCAGGCCCTCGATCCTGAGCAAGTTACTGCCCCTCTCTGAGCCTCACCTGCTCATCTATTAAACGGTGCTATTAATGCCCGCCATAGGGCTATTGGGAGGAATAAATAAGAGTGTATCTAAAGTGTTTGGCACAGCACTTGGTTCATAATAGCTGGTTAATAAAGAGCAACTGCTCTCATCGTTATTCTTTTTAAATGCTAGTCGATCTTGGCTGTCCTTAAAGGAACAAACAAGGTTTTATGGCCCATTCTTTGGTGGGATTTGAAGCTGTAGGGGAAGGTGCACAGGAACAAGAAAGGCTGAAGGAATAAGTGCTGGAGGGGAGCCAGCCCCTACCAGGAGGGAGAGTGGGAGAGCTCCAAGTTACAGGGCTGCACACAGGGCACACGCTGGGAGGTGCCTGCCCCGCTCCGAGGAGCTTTCCTTCCCAGCAGGGGACCTGCCCTTTCCCTGGACCCACGCAGCCCTGAGGAGCTAAGTGAGTGCTGGGAGCCAGGCAGAAGGCAGAAGGCAGCACTTGCTCCCCGGGAAAGCTCTGCACGGCAGCAAGGAGCCTTGTTTACAAATAAAGCCTGTTCTTGGCTCCACCACCCACACAGCCAAGCCCCTTTCTTCCACTTCAATGTGCCTAATTCTACTGAAAACGCACTGGCAATAAATGGAACTAATCAGTCCTGGGTGCCGAGTGGGTGTAGGCAGGCACTTGCTATCCCAGGGGCCATGGAGGGCAAAGGAAAATGCCGGCAGGGAACACAGAGTGCTTTCCTGTGGTGGACACTGAAGATGGAAACCCTCTACTGAAGACGGGCGTTTTAGGACCAAATAAATAAAGCCTTCAATAGCCTGCAACTGAGGAGCAACTGACGTGGCCAGAAAACTTGTACGGAATACTTCTCCTCTGCCTTGTTTCAAAACAGAAATCGCCTACTGAAGCTGTTCGCATGATTATAAAAGTAATACTCCGTTCAGACACTGCACGAGGACATAAAGAAGAGGGAGAATCAGCCATAATCTCTTCACGGCAAGATCGCCGCTGCTGACATGGTGGAAGAGGTCTGCGCATTTTTACGTCCGTATTTCATACGCGTGAGGTCCTGTTGGGGGTGTGATCCTGCAGCCTGCGCTTCCCAGTTAGCAACAGGCCATGGGCGTCCTTGAGCTAGCACGGTCCCCTGAGGCCAGAGCCAGCACGTCCTCTCTGCACACTCCCTCCCCCTTTCTTAACAAAGGTTCCGTCAGAACGCATCCGTCACCAACACAGTATGGGCCCATCCGTGTGTCTCCTGTCACTGAGGACACTGCTCGTGTCATCACACAACATCCCCTCTCGGAGGAGCCCGGGGGAAACCGCTCTCCGGCCTCAGGAGGAGGAATAACCGGACTTCTCAGCACAGCTGGTTTGTTCTCATCTTACAAATGTGTCTCCCCTGCTGCCCTCTTTGCGGTGGCTGCCAGGAAGCTCAGAGCCAACTGTGTCCTGCCTGTGGTTGGGTGTGCAATCCGCGTCGCAAGTGTTCTGGAAAGATTCTCACTCCGGCTTTCTCGCTTCCTTCTGCCCCCATTGTTCTTCCTCCCAATTTTTTCACTCATTTAAAAAAAAAAAAAAAGCATCTTTACTCTGTGTTTTGAAACTACCTTCAAACTCTTTTTTTTGTGTGTGTAATTTGGGGGGGGGGAGAATAAATGGAATTAAAACGGCATATAGGTTAAATGCAAAGTGGTGTGCTGGATTAGACTGTATTCTAGAACAAAAGTGGGAAAATTGTGAACTCTGAATATGAAGTCTAGAGTCGGTTTAGCAGTATAGCTACCAACAATGTCAACTTCTCAGTCTTGGCAAATGTACCCTGCGTATACAAGATGTTAATATCAGGGGAAGCTAGATGAAGGAAAAGGGGAACTGTCTTTGCATCTTTTCAGTGAAAATTATTTCAAAATAACACATTTATTGAATGCAATCTGCATACAGACTACCAGGAGACTGTTTCCTCTCAGAGACCCAACAAGGTACCATGGTAACTGGCCAAGAGCACAGCAAGCGCCCAGACCCGGGGCATTTCAGAACCACCTACAACCAGCCAGCCTCTGTGGAGCACATACTACCCACCCGCTGGCCTGGTTCCGAACACAGTTCAGAAGCAGGACCCCGATTCCCAAAGCAAATCCTGGCTTTCCTTCTCACTAGCTGTGCAAACTCTGTCTCAGAGGCTGTGCCCATGAAATGGGCCAGCAAAAGAAAGTGTTTAACAGCGGTGCTGGGTGGCTTAAAGCACTTGGGAAAGAACAGTTTGTCTCAGTCAGTCCCAGCTGTGTAACAAAGCAACTGGGTGGCTCAGAAGCAACAGACATTTATTCCCTCTCTCCTCCCCGTCTGGAGGCTGCAAGTCCGAGAACAGGTGCCACCTGGTCGGGTTCTGGTGAGAACTCTCTCCCAGATTGCAGACCACCAACTTCACCTGATGTCCTCATAGTGGAGAGAGGGCTAGAGCACTCTCGGGGTCCCCCTTTTAAGGGCACTAATCCCATTCATGAGGCTCCACCCTCAGGACCTAAGCACCTCCCAGAGGCCCCACCTCCTCATACTACCAAACTGGGGGTTAGCATTGATGCACATGAATTTGGGGGGGGGACACAAACATTCAGCCCATAACTTAGACATTCAATATTTAACCTCTGTTATTAACGTTATTGTGAGTTCAGTAATGCTGAGAAAGACATGTCATTTTTTATGATTCCCTGGGAAAAGGACGGGAATCCCAGAGAGGTGAAGGAGTTCTCCACGGTCACACAGCTATTAAAGCAAAAGCGCAATCTGGGATTTGAATCTGGTCTTCCTGGCTCCAAACACAGAGCTCTGCCCGCTACACTGTATTTCCTAAGAGAAGCTGACACGACCGAGGCCTGTCTGTCCACCACTCCAGCCGTACCCCACAGCATGGCTCCAGAGGATCCCCTGAACACCGCTCTGACCCGCCATGACCTTTCCTCTCCTCTGCGTAGAGGATCAGGTTTCCCCCCCATTATGGGGCATGCAGGCCCTTTGTTATGGAGACACAGTCTCATCTCAGGCTGCGCTCTACGGCCTCACATGGAATCAAGGCTCCCTGGGCCCCATTGGCTGTGTGACCTTGGGTAAGCCTGCTTAACCTCTCCATGCCTCAGTTTACCCAGCTGGAAAACGGGTAAGAAGGACCTACCCCACAGGATAGCATGAAGGTTCCAGGAGATGACACCTGTGAAGTCAATTACAAATGCTGGGCACACAGTTGAGCCCTCTTTAAGCGTGAATTAATAATATTATTTCAATAACTGCGGGTTGCCCTGGATCAAACGCCAGCCCCGAAGCTGCCCCAGTACAATCCCAGCCCAGCCCGTGGCTTTCTCTCCTCTTCCCTCTCCAAGCACCTAATAAACTCTGAAGTCAGGGCCACGGCAGTCCATCAGCAGTGTTTGCAAAACAGCAGCCACGAAGAGCCGGCTGGCCCGGTGCCCAGCGCCACGTGGGAGGCACCCTGCGCCGAGCACAGCGGGGAACTCGGGGCGTGGGAGATGGGACAGAGCTCCTGCCGCTCGCTCTGCGCTGTGAACGAGAAGCATGCAGCCGGGGAAGGGCTCTGGCTGGGGCCAGTCCCTAAGGTGGATGCTGATTGCGCTGCTGGAAGTCTGACTGCAATCGGCCTCCGAGAGCTCCCCGCATGGCTCAGGTGGTCCCTCCCTCCTCCATGCCTGCAGCCCAGCACCCCATCCCCTCCCATGGGAGTCAGGGACCCCTCACCTTGAGCCCGCTGCTTTCTGCTTCAGAGCCCGGGTCCACGCCGGTGACATAGATGCCGAGGCCGTACTCGGCTCCCCCGCGGATGGTGAGGCCTAGGGACCGGCCGTCCCCCAGCACCAGGTTCACCTGCAGGAGGGATAGGACACAGCATTGAGGGCCATGAACTTTGGGGGGGCAGCAGGCTGCAGTCACTCCCAGTCCCTGAGGGGCACATGGATTCAGGTCTGCAAGATCCCCGGGGACACGGCAGTTTCTGCCCCAGCTCTGCCTCCGACTTGCTGAGGGACCTGGGGCAGCCCCTCTCCCCTGGGCTGCAGTTACACGCGCAGGCAAAGGGAGGCGCTGAGGGAGATGACCGCTAGGGATGCCCTGATGCTCATCCTAGAGTTCCTCAGCACTCCAGCTGTCACTCCTTCACACCGCTGGCCATGGGCTCTCTCTGCCTCCACTGGCTGCCCTTAACCACATCCTTCCATCAGGGAGGGCCTGCCCAGGGGTTGGGTCTCCCTCCTCTCCCAGATCCCCCCTCAGGATCAAGGTTGAGTCCAGGCTTGGGGTGCCACAACCCGCCACCCCAGGGTCTCCTGCCTCCCCAGGTCCTTCCGCCTCTGCCATCCATCCTGACATTGCACAGGGATGCTGCTTCAGTAGCCCTTCATTCTACAAACACAGGGGGCGCCCGGACCCACACATGCCCTAGACAGTCCTGCTCGCAAGGGTCTCAATCTAGAGGGGCAGTGGGACCAGTACACAGTGTGACCAGAGCGTGGTGGGTGGCTCGGGGACCGTGTGGGTGCAGAGAAGGGACAGTGGTCCTGACTGGGGAGTGAGGTGGTCAGGGAGGTTTCCTGGAGAAAGGGACGTCTCTGATGAGATGGGAGGGGGAGCCTCCTGGAAATAGGGCCTTGGGATCCGGAAGGCTGAGGGGGCCGGGGCAAGGGGAGGGCAGAAGCTCTGAATCTGGAATCTGGATAGCGCACAGCCCCTGGGGTCACGGCAGGATTCTGTTTGTATGGAGTGCGGCAGGGAGGGAGAGGGAGAAACAAGACTGGCCTGTGTGCGGGGCTGTGAGCGAGACCACGCCTGGGCCTTACACGGGGGAGAGAGGCTCAGCCTGGGATTTCAGAAAGACTACTGGGGAGGAAAGAAGAGAGAGGGCCCCTTTCTGGGGACCCTACAGGAGAGGGTGCGCACTTAAAACAGGCGAGAGGGCAGAGGCAGGACGCGGGCCGAGGATGAGTGGGCAGTCCCCACCTGGAACCCCCACTTTGCCAGGTAGAACAAACCCCGTCTCCCATAGTGTGCCTTTAGGCCTGCAACCAGCCGAACTCAGCCCTGCTCACTGGGTGACCTGGGGTCTGTTCTCTTGCCCCCCAACACCCCCAGCCCCAACCCCCGACCTGGTCCCTCCAGCTCCAGGACACAAAGATTCTGGGGAGAGAGCCCAGAGGAGCACAGGAACACACAGATGGCAGAAGTCGTCTGCGGTGGCCCTCTGAATACTAAGGATGAAAACAACCCTCCCGCCTTGCCGCCACCTCCCCATCAATCCTTCACAGGGAATGAAACCGAGTCTTTATTACAGAACTGTAATAATAGTCCCATCAACCACACAGTAATCGGCCTCAATCACTTGCAGGAAATTCAGCTGGCGTTTGGTAGGAAACAAAATTCACCGATGGGAAAGGACAGTCAGGGGAGGCAGCCTGGCTCCCCGAAAAGACCACCACGCCCACCAACAATAGCACCGTGGTAATAATAACTTACTAGATTAGCTGGTATTTCCTAAACCCCAGGCGCTTCGCAAGCATTAATTACTTCATGTCATCCCCTCTCCTCCTCTACCGCTTTATTCTTATCATCCCCATTTTCCAGATGAGAAAACTGAGGCCGGAGGATGAAAGGATGTGGCCCCGGTCACAGCCAACAGCTAGCAGAGGCCAGGCATTTATGCAGAGCACCACACTGCCTCCTGAAGGCCCGAGTTCAAATCCTGCTTCTGCCCTTTACTCCTGGGCAACCGTGGGGCAAGGCCCATCACTTCTCTGACCTTCAGTTTCCCCGTCGGTGAAATCCTCGCCACACAACCTACAAGGAGCAGGCACCGCCATCCCCCTTCCTGCCTTTCCTAGAACCCCGACCCTGCCCAGGAAGCAATATGAGCAACCCCAGGAGATGATGTCAATAAGCATTTGGGGGCAAAAATGTAAGAAAGGTACCTAGCGCCGAGTTGGCATTCGATAAGTGATGGTTGTCACTGGAATTAATGACCATATCCCAGACACTGTACTCTGTGCTTACACCCATGACCAATGATCCTTGAGACGGTCCCACATGGCTGCCGTGATCAGCCCCAAACCCAGGAGTGGGAAACCTAAGTGGCTCACCCAAGGTTAAGTGACTCTCTCAAGGCCACACGATCGGCAAGTTCTAAAGCCAGGTGTGCTACTGTGATTTATAACAAGAAGTATATATAGTTGGTCTTCAACCCCATTCCTGGCACTGAGCTCCTGAAACCCGTGCGAATTCCTAAGTGGTGAGAGCAGGAGGAGCACCTTTTGTTCTAAGGAAGTGACTCTGGGTGGGTCCCTGGATGGCTCCTGCCTGGGGCCTGGTCACCAGAAAGATCAAACCGTGAGGAGGAGTTTGGAATTTTCACCTCCCACCCCCATTCTCCAGAGAGGGAGAGGGGCTGGAAGGGGAGTTAACGGATCATGCCCATGTGAGGAACCTCCAGAAAGTCCCAATGGTAAGGGTGCAGGGAACTTCGGGTTGGTGAACATGTGAAGGTAAAGGGAGATGTGTGGGGCTGGCACATCTGGAGAGAGAGGGGGCACATCTGGAGAGAGAGGGGGCACATCTGGAGAGAGCACAGGAGCTCTGCGTCCCTCCCCACACATCGCTTCCATCTGGCTGTTCATCTGTATCCTTTATCCAATCCTCTTAAACAAACTGGCAAGCAGTAAGCAAACTGTTTTCCTGAGTTCTAGCAAATTACCGGAACCCAAGGAGGGGGTCATGAGAACCACCAAGTTATAGCCTCGGTAAACCATTTGTACGCCATAAGCGTCTATAGACGCAAGCGGCGGACCTTTTTAAATTCAGTTCAAAATATCGTGGCCGGTAACTGGTTAACTCTGCACAGAGCGGTGTGCACATGGGTTTAATCAAACAGGACTTACGTTCAAACCCAGCAAATGTTTACTGAGCTTCTAGCATGTCCTGGCCAGTTGCCAAGGTGTTTTCGTCTTCATTCATTCATTCATTCATTCACTCACTCACTCGATACTTCCTGAGAGCCTGTGACATGCGAGGCACCACCAGGGCACAGGACCAAGATCCTTGCCGCCACAGAACTGACACAGCAGTGGGGAGAGCAGGCCCTATTACTGTCTCCATTTTACAGAGGAGAGATTGAAGCCCAGAGAGGTTGTGTAACTTGTACAAGGTCACCCAGCTGGTAAGTGGTGCAGGCAGGATTTGCACCCAGGCAGCCTGGCTCCAGAGTCTTATCCTTCCTGCCACGAGGACGCTAGCCTGTTTAAGCCCCAGCAGCAATTCTGTCCTTGTTCGTTGCAGCTGCAGAGGATGAGAGTTAGCCCAGAACGGGACCCGGGAACAAGGAGCCCCTCTTCTCCTCTGAGGGCGTGGCAGTGTCCTGAGAGCAGAGGTCTGATGTGCGGAGAGCTACCTAAGTTCTTCCTCCCTCCTGTGCCTCCCTGCCGCCTCACCACGGTGCTCACACTCCAGTGTGGAAGGAGCATCACTGGAAGGGCCGAATAACAGACCCAACTTCAGAGGGAGCTGGGAGAGTTTTCAAAGGCGATTTTATTCCACGTGTGATTTTTATGTCACGATTGCCCGGAGAACTCATTTCCCTAGACCAGTGGTCGGCAAACTCATTAGTCAACAGAGCCAAATATCAACAGTACCACGATTGACATTTCTTTGGAGAGACAAATTTTTTAAACTTCTACTTCTTCTAACGCCACTTCTTCAAAATAGACTCGCCCAGGCCGTGGTATTTTGTGGAAGAGCCACACTCAAGGGGCCATAGAGCCGCATGTGGCTCGCGAGCCGCAGTTTGCTGACCACGGTCCTAGACGGTGCGTCCTCACTGGGGCCGTGTTAGGATTTCTGAAGTTTGAGTGGGAAGTCCACCTGGGAGTCTGGTCACGGCTATTCAGAATATTAGATGCGACCAGGCCACTGGACAGAAGGGTCAGGCCCAGGGAGCCAGAGTGAGTGCTCCAGAGACACTTCCCCAGGGCCCTTCTCAACAAGGATGTGGGGATTTCCATGTTGTATCAGCGAGAGGAGACACGAGGACAGGGCAGAAGCTGCCGTCGGGAGCTCTGAGGTCCTTGGGGTGGCCTAGGGCCTTTGCTGCCTTCTGAAGCAGGGGGCCTCCGGGGAGCACCATTCTCTCAGCCTCTGTCTTCTGCATTCCTACGTAGTCACCCCTAGACTCCCAGAGGTCACCTTCTCTCATCCCCACCCTCCCATCCACTCAATTCCGGGGACAGGGTCCTCCTCGCTCAGCCCCGAGATGCCACGCTTGTTCCCACCTCAGGGCCTTTGCACGCGCTGTCCTTGCTGCCTGGGGTTTTCAGCCCCCAGACGGCGCACGGTGGCTTTCTCTTCCCCTCTCGGTTTCACTCAGGAACCGTCTCCTGGGAGAGGCCCTACCTGACCACCCCATCCCAAGCAGTGCCTCCCTTGCCGTCGCTCTCTATCCCCTCTCCTGATTTCACTCCTTCCACCTGTCTTTACCACTTTAATACTCCTGCTAACTTATGTTCATGTCTGGATTACTGTCTCACTCCTCCCAGGACCTCCTGTTCCCACTTCCCACAACAGTCTCGGGCACACTAGGACCTCACGAAGTACAGGGGGCCTCGCTGCATGGGTCCTAGTCGCCGAGTGCTGAATCTCCCATCCCTCGCCTGTAAAATGTGGATAAGGACCCCTGCCCTGCAGGGCAGTCTGCGGATTCAATAAGGTGCTGCAAGTACAGAGCCCAGCACCCCCAGCCAGCTCTCCACCAGCGAGAATTCCTACTCTAAGATTATATCCTACCCCGAGCGATGGGGCTGGAGAAAAGGATAAAGCAAGTTCTCTGCCTCACCCTGGAAGGCCAGACTTGGAAATGAGTCAAGGCCACAGGGACCGCTGCTTTCTCAAGGCGGCCAGAGAGCAAGGTTGCCTGGGGGACGAGGGGGCTGACCCCCACCCAGCCCTGCCTCCCTGGAAGAAGCCCAGGCGGATCCAGTGGTGCCTACCAGCTGGCTACCAACTGCCTGTCGCCTGGCACAGAGGCGGCTGCCATTTCTGTCTCGCCTGCAGATCGATGTTTGAGCACAAAGAACACAAAACATTAAATAAATGTTACGGTCCTCTCGACAGGAAAGGAAAGCTGAGAAAGTCTCCAGAGGGAAGGCGCTCTGTGGCCTCCAGGCTGCCAATGTCAAGGTTCTGAAGGACCAGAGAGCTGCTTGCAGGAGTGACATTCCTAGTCCCAGGATTGGGGGGTGGGGGGTGGAGACAGCCCCCAGAGGGAAGTTTAAAACATCAGGGGGACCATCTCCCAGTCCTTTCCACAGTATTTTAAGAACCAGCCGTGCCCGGGGAGGGGCAGGCTCTGTAGAGGGCGTCTGTTGATGCCCCTGTCCTTCTTCTTCAGGTTACCACATCCGGTGGGGGCTTTGGACAACAACCCCTCACTCAGCAGCGACAGTCTTGGTGGTTCTGTCAATCAAACTGCCCAGCCCTCCCCACCAGCCAATCCGGTGCACCGCCCTGGAATATGAATGTTGAGGGGAAGGATGCAAAGAACTGAAAGGGAGGAGATCCCTTTCTTCTGGAGGCTGTACCCCCAGTTCCTCGGCTTCAATTCTGGGACTGCCACACCCTGCCAGCAAATTCTTACTCTGTGGAGGTGACCAGGACCGGTTTCTGTTCCTTACAACCCAGACCAGCCATGCAACCGGTTCCCTCTAGGGCAGCGGTTCTCAACCTTTCTAATGCCGCACCCCTTTAATACAGTTCCTCATGTGGTGGTGACCCCCAACCATAAAATTATTTTCGTTGCTACTTCATAACTGTAATTTTGCTACTGTTAATGAATCGTAATGTAAATATCTGTGTTTTCCGATGGTCTAAGGCTCTACAGTCATGACCCACAGGTTGAGAACCGCTAGCAGGGTCGCCTAAGACCATCGGAAAACACGTATTTACATTACGATTCATTACAGTAGCAAAATGACAGTTATGGAGTAGCAACAAAAATAATTTTATGGTTGGGGGTCACCACAACATGAGGAACTGTAGAAAGGTTGAGAACCACTGCCCTAGGGCATGAAGTCCTGGCAGCGAGCATGGCTAAGCGCCTGGGTCAGAACTGCTGAGAAGCTGTCATTTCTAGTTTAAAGGGAAGCTCTGAGCTTTGTCCTGGAGGACAGTAGTGGAGCGAATCGGGCCCCAGAATAAGATGTGGAACAGCGCTGCCCTCCAGCCTGCACTGTCCCCTCCGCTTCGCTGTGACAGGAGAGATACCCGATCTTATTTAAGTCACAGGCTCTTTGCTGCAGCACCTTGGTCTGCACTGTAACACAGCCTGCACAGGTCAAAAAGAACGGACAGAACCCCGACAGGACCAACCCCTCCTTCCAGCCTCTAACAGGCTTCCCCGTGCTGGGCTTAGCAAGAAGACCGGTCTCAGGGGCCAGCCTCCCTCACCGCCCCCACCTCAGGTCGGCCTGCCGGGGCCGAGGCGGGGCAGCTCACCTTTTTCTCATCCCCGCCTTGCAGCAGGTGCAGGGTGCTCCTCCGGTCACCCTCGTGCTGCCTCAGGGCCCCGCTGTGGGGCCGGGGCAGGCTGGAGGGCGGGGAGATGCTGCGGCCCTGCGGGTCCACCCAGGTGTAGATGTGGTTGGTGACGTAGCCCCCGGGGATGCGTCCCGCCGAGTACACCGACATCACCAGCTTCTTGGAGCCCTTGAGCGCCTAGAGAGAGAGGGGAGAGAGGGATGCAGCGTTAGCAGGGAGGGGCAGTGAGGGACACCCTCCCATTACCCCCCACTTGCTTCCTCTCGGGACCCATTCACGGAGGAGAAGGCCAGTCCCTAAATGCCTTTCCTTTTCTAGCTAGCCCTCACTTCTGTCCTATGGAAACCAGGACATCTGTCCCACCCTTATCTTGAAGGGGTCCAAACACAAGAGAGATGGTCTCAGCATCACAGAGCAGGCCTGAGCCTGCACCTGGGGAGGCCTCTTGGCAGGCGCCTGGGAACTTGCATTCTGAGTGTTCCCACCGTTCCCTGCCTGACAAGGGCTCGCTGTGCCCGGCCTACCTGCGCAAACCACGCGGCTCATGCCGACCACTCGCTTTCCTTCCGCAGATCTGGAATGTGGGTACAGGCAGAGGGCCCCCAATAAAAACCCGTGGCACTGCCCCAGCCAGTTTGGCTCCGTGGATAGAGTGTCGGCCCTTGGACCGAGGATCCTGGGTCCAGTACTTCAGTTGCAGGCTTGGTCCTCGGCCCAGGTCAGGGTGTGTGTGGAGGCAACCAATCAATGTGTCTCTCTCTCACCAGTGTTTCTCTCTCCGTGCCTCTCCCCCTCCCTCCCACTTTCTCTAAAAATCAATGGAAAAAATACCCTGGAGTGAGGATTAACAAAAAAACAAACAAAAAACCCCAAACCCTTGGCGCTGAGTCTCCCTGGCAGACAGCGTTTCATCCCTGTGGCACAGTTCAGTGCTGGGGGCAGGAAGCTCGCTCCGTGGGAAGGCGCAGGGGGAGGGCGCCCAAGCTCGTGCCGGTCTCCTGCAGCCTCTGCCGCGCCCCTGCTCCCTGCCCTCATTTCGCTGTGCGTCCTCGCCGGGGACAAATCTTCGCCCCGAGGACAACGTATGTTGAACCTGCGAGCCCTTCTAGTGTCACAGAACTCGGGGTGGTCTCAGCGACCCCGATAAAATACCAGACAAGACAGGAAAGCGATACACCTACTGATAATAACGATAGCGGAACGTTTACAAAGGGCCTGGGCGTGTCAGGCGGTCTGCCCCTGGCATGCCTCGTCTCCTGAACTCCTCATGGAATCCAGTCTTGTGGGGGAGGGGGGGGTCCCATTATTCTGGTGAGTGAAGAGAGGGACATCGTCTGTCCACACAGCTAATAAGGAGTTCCTACCCACAGCAACTAATTGTGAGTGTAGATAGCACCTTCATTCTGTATGTTCCAGTCTGGAGACGGACCAACCACAAGGAGAGGGAAGCCAGACCCTGCGCCCTGGGTGGAAGCTGGGCTCGGCCATGCTGCTTCCTCGTAATGCACCTGTAGCTGAAACGAAGCGTGTTTCCCCCCGGAAAAGGGCATTCGGCAGCGGGATCAACAGCAGACACCCCCCGGCACTGGGGACCATTTGAGTCAATGATGGTCCCTGCACACGTGACAGCTCACGCTGCCGCTAAAGTCACATTTTAAAATCATCACAAGGACATGGGACCCAGTTCAACGTTAAGTGGGGTCAGAAGGACGTAAGGCATGCCTCACAGAACGATCTCAGTTCTGGTAAAGGAAAAATACCACGGGGGGAAAAACAAAACCAAACTGAGGAGCGACGTGCCAGATGCCCGCATGCGGCTCTCCGGAGCCTGGTTATGGGTGACTGTTATTCTGTGCTTCCTGTCTCTCAGTATTTTCCAACTGTTCCGGAATGCGGGTATATTGCTTCCAGAAAGCAACACTATGTCTCAAAGGGGGAGGGCGGTACTTTGCTGTCTGTTCCTCCCCGCTTGCCCGAATCCAGAGCACACATTCATTATTCTACTGACTCCCCAATACTCTTGGCGGCCAAATGCAGCCAAGGGCAGAGCTTTCAAGGGCAGTGAGGAGCCCTGGCTGCCCAGGACCTGCCCAAGGACACTCTGACGTCTTGGAGTGAGCAGGGAGGCGCCGGGTCCCTCACTCCCACAGCTAAATGCTAGTCCCCGGGAGAGGGCTAAGGAGAGGGACAATTCTGCTTTTACCCAAGGATTTCTGAGGAGATGAGCAGGGGAAGATTTTAGCATTCCCCGGACTCCTGGACAGAACGGCTGGGAAAATGAATACCCGTTAAAGTTGGAGATGCAGGATGGAGGAAGCGCGAGACCAGGTGGGCTTCCGCTGGAGAAAAGGGGTGGTGGGTCTCAGGGCACATGGAGCCTCAGCAGAAACCTCCGAGGCCACCGCGCCCTCCACACAGTCTTCCTGCCCCTCTTCCCTGCCCACCGCTCCCTCCTCCGTGAGGGCACTGCTGGCTGCTCAGTGCGGTTCCCACTGGCCTGCCTCTTCTCTGCTTCTTACCTGGGCAGAGTCTGAGCCCCATCATTCATTCAGTGAGGGCTGACAGAGGGCCTACTGAGTGCCAGGCCAGGAGAGAACAAAGTGGGCCTATGCTCATGGCACTTAACGCCTGGTGAGAGACAAGGCTTCCCCAGGCACACAGTAGGTGCTCATAAAAGCCTGCTTGACCTGAGGGGGTGAGAAAGTACCTATATGATCCCGAAAGTAACCCCAAGATCCACAGGCATCACCCCCCGCAGCCCCCTTATGCGTCTGACCTGGAAGGCTGCGCCAGAATTGGAGGCGTGCGGGTGGAGAGAACACAGATGCCGGCGGAACTGGGTGTCATGGCTCCTGTCACCTGTTGGCATAGAGTCCCAGTGCCCGTCGCTCCCTCTCTCAAAGCCGCACGTGTGAAAGGAGGACAACACCCGCTTCGCAGGGTTGTGTGGGTTGAACAAGACCACGTGGGAGAGGTCCAGAGGCTGTGCATACAGTAGGAGCTCAGCAAGAGGCACAGCCCGCTCCCCTCTCTTCCCTGGCATGTCTGCATTGGAAGAGAAACTGGGTGTAGAAAAGCTTTGTCCAGGGAGTTAAAAGAAAGAAGGTGGGTGAGAGAATGAAGCCAACGCGTAGAGCATGATTTGTATTCTGTATTGCTGGCATTCGTGGAATTCTCTTGGTCAGTTTTATAAATAGGCAGGCAATGACCTTGAGAACGAGAGGAGTATAACGCCTCGGATGAGAATGCCACAGGCGGCTAGCGCCGGAGAGGGCCTGGGAGGTCACCGAGGCTCCCACCGGCTGCCCACCCCTGGTAGTTTACGGAAGGGGACCCTGGAAACCCGAAATGGGAAGGACAGAGAGGGTACAGCGAAGAGAGGCACAGCCAAGGACACAGGAGCCCAGCCCTGGGCCGGTCCGTTCCCCTCTGCACCTCAAGCCTCTGGGACCCAAGAATCTGACGGTCACTCAAACTTCGACCGTTCCGGAACCTCTGCTCTTGGCTGTTGAAGGGTAAGTGTGGGCTTCCAGGGGATCTTGAAGTGCAAAAATATCAACATCCATCGCCACCTTCTTTATTTTTCTGGTGAAACTGAAGAAAATGAGGCTCCTGGGACAGGCCCTGAGAACCCTGCGGAAGGGCTCCATTCCTTCTAAAACGTGGGTGTCATGCGAGGAGGTGGGGATGGTCTAAGAAGTGGGTTTATACCTCCTATTCCCCTCTTGTCTCCATGTGTACAAACAGCCGCTTGCTTATTTTAAAGAGTGGCACTAAATGAAGGAGCTAATTCCCAAAGAGAGCTGGCCGATGCATTCTCCCCAGACCCTCCCCCCCGCCCCCTCCCCTCCGGCTTTCCACACCCATCATGGCCCCTGCGTCCCCGTCCCCGAGGCTCAGGCTATCTGGGGTTCGCGCAGTCCTCACTCACCACCAGGGGCACCACGCTATTCGTGTCTCAGGAGGACCAGCGGCTTCTCTCGCCGGGGCGAGCCTGGGCAGCCAGCAGCCTTAGGCAGCAGGGCCACCAGCAAGAACGCTGGCTGAGACACAGCGACGACGCAGGCATGCCCCCGTGGTGCCACTGGCTCGCAGGGTGACCTACGGCCACGGCCCCCTCTCGCTGGGACTCGGTTTTGTCAACCGGCTGTGAGCAGGCTGGACTCACCGAATGCTGAGATGCTGCCCCAAGTTCAACGCCACTATCTTCCGGTCCGTGGCTGCACTTAGAAGAAAAGGCAGCACAGACGCGCCTAGTGGTCACGGGTCATGGTAGCAAAGAGATGAGGGGCACGTGCAGGGACAGACTCCAGGCCTGAGGGCTGCACCTGGGGGACATCCGGGTTCCCCGTTTAGGGAGTGAGCCCTCAGGCTGTGGCACCTGGGTGGCTACACGGTCTTTCAACCAGATCTTGAATCTGGGGGCTCTGAGGCTCCATTATCAGTTGGGAGGGGCCAAGAGGGTTGAAGAACACACCAGAAGGGCAGATGGAGCACGTCAGATGCGGCAGGATGCACACCTCAACACAGCACCACATCAGTAGTGGCGGTCCCTTTGGGACCTGAAGGCTGGGGAGACACCCCTGCAATGAGACTATGCTGAGGGCCCTGCCTTTGGAAGCAGCTGCCTACGGCTGGTAAACCACCCACCTTACAGCTCCGCCTGTGCAGGCTGGTGACGCTCGGTCACCCATGCCCTCTCGCGCTGCGGCAACCTGCAGAACCAGCCAGGCCCCTGCACCTACTGCCCGTTAGCAGTGCCCCTCACGCAAGCTGCCACACCTTTCAGCTTCTCTTCTGTAAGATGAAGGCCATAATCCCACTCTCTCTCTTTATATTAGAGGCGCCCTCTAAGCACAGGCCTCTCACTTGAGAATTCAATGAGCTAATGGCTAAAGAGAGAAAACATAAGCTTTGGAGAATCCATGACAGGCAGAGGGTCATCAGAGTGTGGTGCTCTCGTGCCTTTTATCATGTGGTGACCCTCGATCTAGGGACTTGCGGGCATCCCCCTAAGTCCGAGCAAAGACATCTCCGTCTGACCCGGCAGATGGCACGGCTAAGACACTCCCGGTCACCAGATGACTATTCAGGCAGCGTGTTATGATTGCGAAATGTAAATGAATATGCGTATGGCTTCAAACTTAACAACTTGCTACTTGGATTAATGCTCTCAGGAGGCAAATTTGTCTCCCTCGGCTCTTCAGAGCTAACTCTGAAACCCCAAAATCACAGACCAGGCTGACATGACCTCTGCTTAGCAGAGGCCTGAGAAATAGGCTGGAGAGAGAGCCAAAGTGTAAGGGGACTAGAGGATGTGTGTTCACACACGGGTGTGCATCTGTCCAAAAAGCATGCACCCGGTGCAAGCACACAGAGGGGCACAAGGTGGTGAGATTACCAGACTATTATCCTGAGGCACGTGTGCAAAGAAAGTGTCCTGGAAAAGCCCTGAGGGAGGACACTCATGGTGAGTCATCCGGCTTCTTTCAGGGCGCAGACCTTGCTCGAGGAGCAAGCTCTTCTCTTCTTGGAAACAGAGAGGCTCCCCCTCAGGATGGGGAGCGGGTCTAAAACCCAGGTTAGTGATCGGGAAGAGAGGCAGGAATGGCACCCGCCCCCTCTTGCTGATCCCACCTGGCCTCGCTGGGGCTTGGGGTCCAGACACCCGGGGCCTCAGTCCTGGCTCTGCTGTTTGCTGGCAGTGTGACGCAGAACAAATTGCCCAACCTCTCTATGCCTGTCTCTGCGATTAAAATGCAAAAGCCAAGATGACGATGGCAATCTAGGTGTCACACCATCAATAGGTGAATCACCTTTTCTTTTCCCCCCCGCTAAAAAAAAAAAGCATTTTGAGGCTCTTTCCTCACCAGTTCCATGACGTTAAGCGCATTTCTTTCTGTATCACAATCCCTGGCAGACACGAAGCACCACTGAGGTCTCACTCCCCGATTGCTGGACACCATTTAGGTGGTTTCTCGTTGTTGTTTGCCGGCACAAACAATGCTGTGATAACATACTATTACCTGCCTCTTGGATCATATGTGCATCTAATTCTCTGTATCAGCAACTTTCAACCTTTATCATCTCATGGCACACATAAACCAATTACTAAAATTGTGCGGCACACCAAAAATATATATACTTTTGCCGATCTGACCAAAAAAAAAAAAAAATAGGTCTGATTTTGATTCAAGCTGCACAGCTATTGTGTTGGCTACCGTCATTTTTTTAATCGACTATCTAGGGAAAAAGAGGTCAGTGCTCCTGACTAAACAGTCAGGTATTGCATGTTTTAAAAATTCTTGCGGCACACAGGTTAAAAATCGCTACTCTAGAGAAAGGTGGACTTCCTGAGGCAGTGAGCAGTGCGTGCTTTTTCATATGCAACCAAGTCTCTCCCTGTTGTGGTTCCTACAACCACCTGCAAGGGGCAGCACTGTGCCACCTGGGACTATAGAAGGTCGTAATTCCCCTATCTATAGAGGCTGTGGATAGGACTGATTGGGGGCTTTCCAATAATCCTTTCGCAAAGCAGAGTCACTCTGGTGCAGGTACCCACCCTCCCTCGTGTCTCCTTCCACAAGCTCCAGAAATACCCCAGTTTAGGCAAATCTTGGCTCTATCTTCTGACTTTATCTGGGGACTAAAGTACTGCAAAGCAGCAAAATATAAAGGCATCTTAGGGTGAGGACCTCCTGAGAGCTTTTCAGTGGGAGATATACTCACTAGAAAGCCATTCAAATGAAGTTCCATCTCTTCGCAGCTATGATTCTTTAGAGAAGGTACTTACTGAGTTGCCTGTGCCTCAGCGTCCTCACCTGTTAAATGGTGCTACTAATGCCCATCCTTATGGAGTTGCATGTGGACAAAATAAGGAGGCCTCATTCAATAATGTACACAAAGCATCTTACACTGGGCTTGGCACAAAGTAACTGCCCGGTCAGCGATGGTTAATGTTACTGGTGATAGCAACGTAGCAGTGACGAGCACATGGTTTATTCTTCCCATTGCAGAGGGAAGGACAGAGATTGCAGGTCACAGAGAGGATGATCAGAAGCAGGGCTTGGATTTGAATCTTGGACTCTCCAAATTTGTGCCTTTCTCACCACACTACTGTCCATATCTATGGGATATTTTCTATAATAATAAAAGCGTAATATGCTAATTAGCCAGGGCTGCAAGGGAAGCCTGGGTCCCAGGTGCCTGCTGGCGGCCAAAGGGAAGCCCAGGTCCCGGGTGTTTGAGGGAAGACCCCGGTGCTGGCAGCCGGGGGAAAGAAGGCCTACTCTTACACGAATTTCGTGCATCGGGCCTCTAGTGCATGTATGTTCTTTAGCTAATCAACTTCATCACCTTGAGGGAAGACAGAAATTGGTGATGTGGACTCTGCCTCAGCAGCAGCACATTTTAATGTCGTGAGAAAGTAAAGCCCTAATTAGCCCTCTGTCTTCAGAGCTCCTTCCCTCTGCACAGATAACACATTTTTATCTGTGTTAATAACCTTTTAGAGGGACCACAAACTGCAACAGCTTCCCAGCCTCCAAAATCAGCCTCTTCAGGGCAGCCAGAGTCCTTCTAAAATGCAAGTGTCCCTTCCCTGCCCCCAAAGTTTCCCACCGCTTCTGATGCAAAATGCAAACTCCTTCCAGTGCATCGCAAGCCCACACAGCTCATCCTGCTGCCCGGCCAGCCTCATCTCCTACCCCTGTCCCTGGCTTTCGTACAGTATCAAGTGCTCTAAGCTGTTTGCACGTGCTGCTCCCTGACCCTGAAAGAACACATCTCAACATACTTATACAAGTGATTATTTTTATTTACTTCTTTCCCAATAGACAGAGAAGGCAGGGCATTTTTCTGATTTGGTTACAGGGGTATCAATAAATAGGAAAGATAGGAGGTCATGGATGATTCCACATATAATGAGAGACAATGAAGAAATGCAATTGAAATAAGACTTCCTCCTGAAATTCACTGCCTTCCACTGAATGCCAATGGGGAATTTTACCTCTCCTGAAGCGCCAATGGGTTCTCTAGTAGAATCTAATAATGTACTGATTTCCCTTTTTGCCTTGGTTGCTAGGACGCTCACAGTTCCATTCAAATATAAATTAGTTGTACACATATTAACCATAGGTAAATAGACTCTGTAGAGTTGAAAGTGGATGTTAAATCACACCAATCACAGGGGAGATGCTCAATAAAACAATTACCAAGTGGATGAATGAGTGCTAACGTGCATCTCATGGATGAGACACCTTGCACAAGGAGCTGGAGGCAGAGATACTTTTCACAGACGCGTGGGCAACAACTCTGCGTTCTCATTCTACCTCTCACCCGCCACTCCCCAGAAACCCTCTGCTGCTGCTGACTTTGGCCTAAGAACACAGGTCATTTATAAACATTCCCTTAAACTAAAGTCCACAACTTGTTCGTCTCTTTTCTTCTGGAATGCTGACCCAAGCAGAGAGTGGTGTGGTAAGAACGCGATGTATACCAAAGCACGGCTCTCCGTGGCCACCTCGCCTCTGTGAGCTGCCACCCCCACCCCCCCCAGGGAATAGCAACTAGGCTGCAGAGCAGCCGTGTGAGCCCATCCAAGACCCCAGGCAGTTCCACAGAGGATCATGAGCCAACACAACAACCTATGTACGAAGCAAAGACGAACGGAAGCAGGCGATGAAACCACGGAGGAAATGTGAATGCACAGGGATGAGGCCAGAGGAGATGGCAGAAAAATGACAACCTGTTAGGAAGGCGGGAATAGCGGTATCTTCTTTCCCCCTTTTCAGTTTTCGTTAATGCCGTTTAAATGTGCCTTTAATTTGGGCCTCACAAAGTAGATTAAAAAAAAAATCAACTCTTCATTCCCTCCACTCTCTTTCCTCTATGAGTTTGACCTTCTCCAGAGGCTCAGCGTGAAGATGCAGGAGGAAACGTTTGCTCACGCTGGCGACGCCAGGATCCCAGAGGCAGGAACAGGCACCTGACATTTCAAGCCCCTGCTCTCCAGCATCTTTGCTCCTAAATGTCTTCGTGAGTCAAGGCTGTGCTGAAAGGAAAAACACGAAGGATCGAAGAGAGGAAAATTGTTGTCCTTGGGGATAATGCCAAGAGAAATTTGCAAGATCGTGACAGAGCGACCATCCTTTGGCACAGCTACTCACAAAATGAGGACAAAGCAAATTCCAGAAAGATATTGATTCCTTTTTAATGCAATTCTTCAATTACCCACTAAGCTTGGCTTTCAGTCTCTTATAATTGAAGTAAGTTCTTTTACAGATGTTCTTCTAAATTTCGTCTCTTTATCCTTTTCTTTCTTTCTTTGGGGAAAAACTAACACAATCCTAGGAGTCATAAATATAATGGTTCAAGGTGAGCCTCGGTGGGTTTGCGATGGAGTGTTTTGTTGCTAGAATCAATGTCTACAGTGCAACCATCCATCAGGAAAATCCGTTCATATCAATATCACTTTCTCAGCCCATGAGTGGATACACGGATGGAGTGTTTCTCCTCACTGACTCTGCATTCCTGTCCCTCATCAATTCCTGTACATTCTCAGTTAACAAGAGGATAGGCTTCCAATTTAACGCACCCTCAGTCTGAAGAATCCAAATTCAAGGTAGATGAATCAACCATCTTTTTTTTTTTTAATCTTCAACCGAGGATATTTTTCCCACTGATTTTTAGAGATAGTAGGAAGGAGGGAGGAGAGAGAGTGAGAGGGAAACATTGCCGTGAGAGAAAGACACATCCACGTGAGAGAGACACATTGATTGGTTGCCTCCCGCATTTGCCCAACCAGGACTGGGGAACCTGCAACCACGGTATGTGCCCTTGACTGGGAATAGAATCTGTGACCCTTTGGTCCCTGAGCCGATGCTCTAACCACTTAGCCAACTGGCCAGGGCAAATCAACCATCTCTTCAAAGACTGAGAGACTTGATGACATGGAAATGAAAAACTCTTATGATTAAATGGGTGTAGGACATCAATCACTTATATACCTGCCCAGCCAGCATGGCTCAGTGGGTTGAGCATTATCCCATGTACCAAGGGGTTGCTGGTTCTCTTCCCAGTCAGGGCATATGCCTGGGTTGCAGGATTGACCCCCGACGTTTCTATCTTCTCTCCCTCTCCTTTCCTCACTCTCTAAAAAAATCCATAAAGAGATATTTTTTAAAAGTTACATACCAAAAATAAATGAGTATGTTATAGATAGTATGTACATTATTGTACATGTTATAATGGCGTATACAATATATAATATTATATATGCTATAGATTTTCTACATTACATGCACGTATATACAGCTATACAAACAAACATGCTCAGGAGTCCTACTTTCCTATTTAAATTATGCAAATTAAAATAGGATACTTTTTTGTCTATCAGATTGGCAAAAATGGAAAAGAAATATAATATCCAGTGTTGCCAAGGCTGGGAAAAATGAGGCATCTCATCCACTGCTGACGCTGGTAGGAGGGACTGTAAAAACAACAAACTCTTCCCTAAGAGCAATTTGGCACAGTTACCAAAGGCGTAAAAACCCGTCTATCCCCTGAGCCAGCGCCACTGGAGAAAGACAGCCCCAGGAATGATTAGAGATGGGCTTAAAGATTTATGTGTAAGGATGTTTAAAGCAGCAATATGGATAATGCCAAAAACAACAAACAGCTCAGGAGGACGAAATTAGTTAAAGAAACAGTGTACCTCTTTGCAATGACACACTATGTAATCGCTGAAAGTCATGGTCTAGAAATATTTATTAAGGTGGGAAAATAGCCATGATGTGCTGTTTGGTGAGAGAAGCAGGCTCCGTATCTATGTTCAGAATGGCCGAGAAAATTCCCAATGCAAATTTACACGCATAGGGATACAGGGGCCTTACAAGTAAAAGGCAGGAGTCAAATTGTCCAACTGTGATTATTTCTGGGTGGAGATTATCGGTGATTTTGGTTTTTCTTCCTTTGTGTTTTTCTGGGGTTTCTAAGTTTTCTAAATTGAACTCATATATCTTAGTCATTACACACACACACACACACACACACACACACACACACACACACACACACTGTATCTTAAAAGTCCAGGCTGACTCCTCTACTCCTCACGGTTCCTATGAACCAGAAAAAAGTGGCCCTTTCTCTGTCCGGTCTGTGATGGGTTGACAACCACCAGCCTTTTACACGAGGCCCAGGAGACCCTGTTCTCATCCTGTCGCCTCGGCAGACAGTGTGGACAGATTTAGAGACTCCACCAGTCAACGGCACGACTGCGTAAGTGCGGGTCTACCCTAATGGGGGTGGAGTTGAGGTTACAGTTCTCCATTTAGCGAATTTCCACAGACAACATACAAAATAAACTCCTGACAAAGGTCAGGGCGTGATGAGAGAGATAAGAGAGGACAAAGGAAAAAAGGCAAAGCGTGCCCAGTGCCACCCCTGCACCCAAAGTCTAGTCAATAAAATGCATGGGGGAGGGGAGGCCGTGGCCCAGGCTGACTGAGTTCCTAGTGGCTCTTCTCATCAAAAGGCTGCAAAACCATTTCCATAAGGAAAAAAAAAAATCAAGGAAGACACGTGCGTCTCCTGAACCCTGGCTCTGGCCAGCACCATGCAGGCTGCACACCCAGTTCCTCAGTGAGAAGCAGCTGAGAGCCGGGGCCAGGAGTGCACGCTCCGGAGGTAGGAAGGCCTGGGTTCCAATCTGATCCTGCCACCTCCCACCTGTGTGCTAGTGGCTGTCACTGCCCCTTCCCCATGCCCGGTTTCCTCTTCCTCTCCCGCGGCTGTGGTGAAGACTTGGTGGGCAGAGCTCCTGGTGGCCCACGATGACCCTCCCTGGTGGCACTAGATTTCTTAGCGTGCTCAGCACCATAGTTAGGAAGCTTGTTCAAGGAGCCACAGGGGCAAAGTGGCAGAGCAAAGCTTTGAACCCAGAGTGTGTGGCTCCAGGGCCCAGGCTCTAGCATCATGGGGTGCCACCTCTCTTGGTGTTGGGGTGATGGGCACATTCCTTCAAATCAACAAAAACCTCCACCACTTTCCCTTTTTGTGACAACAGGCAAGTGACAAACTCTTTGCAATTTTGCAAACTGAAGTGGTAAAAGTGGTGCCTACCTCAAACCGGGTAGGGCTGTGGTGAAGTTTAAATGAGCTTATACACAGAGAGTACTGAAAACGGTGTCTGCCTCGTTGTAAGCCAATAGCAAGGTTATCATCATCCAAGAAGCAACCCAAGAAAATACAAAGACATATATTTTCTGTGCCATGACAGGGGTGAGGCCGGCTGAGGGGGAGCAGAGAAGGCTCCCAGCTGCCCCCATCTTTGGGCTCGAGGGAAGGTCTGCTGGGAGGATGCACTGGGGCCGTAGGCATCCACAGGTGGAGAGAAAAAAAGCCTTGTCTCAGAGGAGGGTGTGCTGCTTGCCTGACCAAGGGGGGTTAAGGGGCTCAGCCTCTGCCCCGCAGGCCCCCAGCTCCAGTGCAAGGCCCTGGGTAGGCCGGGGCTTGATTGGACACAAATTTAGGACGTTAGCCCTGCCTCCAAGATGTTGAATGCACTGGTGGGCAGATGAGCGAGATGGGAGACAGACAGACAGTGAGGAGGGCGCTGTAGTTCGCAGTGGCGATGGTGGAGGACGGGGAAGTGTGGTCTGAGATGTGCTGGGGAGGTCAAGCCTGGAGAGTCTAATCTGGCCACATCCCCAGCAGGGGACTGTGGAGAAGAGTAGGTCAAGGTCACTAACTTGGGAAATGTCACGGTTGGAGGTCGAGAGGAGAGGTGCCACCAGGGGGTCAGCCATGTGCCAGGACTTCCAGGGCAAATAAAGGTTCCTAATACTGGACGGAGTTGAAAATAGGAATGGGAAAAAAAATAATAAAGATACCAAACGGAGGCCCAGATCCTGTTCAGAGACAATACGGCTAGGACAGTGGTCGGCAAACTCATTAGTCAACAGAGCGGCAAACCGCGGCTCGCGAGCCGCAGTTTGCCGACCACTGGGCTAGGAAATGAGTGAAGATACAGACACTTGGTGTGAGAAGGAACTTGAGGGTCGTCTGAGCATCCTGACCTTCCCAGCAGAGGACTGGAGGGACCCTTGGAAGTGGGAGAGGATTAGGGAGAGTTGGGAGAAATCTGGGAAAGGTCTGGGGACCCCTGAGAAGAAAGAGGAGGGAGGCAAAAGGAGGGAGATGGAGAAAAGGGTAAAAGTCACGTTGGGTCCAGACACAACAAAGGACACCACCCTCTCCCTCGGGGCCAGGAGGATAGAAATGCAGAAGACAACCCTCCTGCCCAGGGACTTAGGAGAGAAGCTTCCCTCCCTACACAGGAGAGTAATTTCTGAAAGCGGGACCACTTTTCTTCTCTTTACCAGAAACCTCTTAATGAGTCCTCGCCTACCATTTCAGAGGTGGTCCAAATAAATTACCGGGCTTTTTAAAGCGCCGACGTCCATGTTGTCAAATCACCACTTGCACCTGCATTGATTGCTTTGATGGGTTCTCGAAACAGCCTCCTCCTGGCCCTCCTCGGCAGGGCCCCTGGGAAGCCCATCAGGGAAGAACGCTGGAAACAAGGCTGGGAATGCAGCGGATCCAGGGCAGCGCTGTCACGCACTGACCTCTGGGCCATGCGTCCGTCTTGCCTCCCACATTTTTAAGTCGGGACACACAATTCCATCCCGCCACTGGGCTTGATTACTGCTGTGAAATGAAAATGCAGACACTAAAATCCAGATAGGAGACATTTTTAAAGAAACTCTGTCTACATGGGAATATTAACTACATTTAGTAAATGACTCTGCAATTCAAACCGCTCTCAGTCCCAGGATTTTTTTCCCCCAACAGCACTATTTCTTTTTCCAACTAAGCAGACACAACAGAAGAGTTTCAAAGCCGAGCGAACGCAGTCGATAACATTTTTCATTACAATGCCTGCAGCGGGACCTCCGTGGCCATAGTTTTTCAGCGTTGGATGTGCAACGGCGACAAGGACCGTGTGTGAGGCCCACAAGGCAGGCTCAAGGATGGAGAGTCTGAGTCACAGAGAGGCAAAGGGAGCTGCCCAAGGTCACAGCCAAGCACACTTTCAGATGAACCCAGGTCCATCTCCAAACGCCATCTCTAACCTCTTGGGTGCAGACCTCCCTTCCCTTGATTTTCCAATATATCAGCTGACCGTGCACCTCTGGATGCATGCTCCAGAAACAGCTAAGGGTGTGGGCAGGGTGGGTCTGCGTCTCTGGTCAAGGCTAAGTGGATGCATGGGGAAGGGGGAGCGAGCTACGCTAAGGGAAGGCAGTGCCTCCCAAGACCTCAGTGTGGTTAAGACTTGCCTGGGGTCTTGTTACCGTTCAGTTAAGCTGCCCTGGTGAATCACTACTTCTAAGGCCCCAAGACCCAGGCCTTTGATGTCACTTCACTGTGTTCCTCCCCTTTAACCCTCAGCTTCACATCTAGAGGCTTGTCTATGGACGCCGAAACATTTGCTTTGCATTTAAAGTGGGGAGGATGCTGACATTAGGAAAACTCAGGTGGGGAAGCAACATAGCTACAAAACTGGCTGCCAGCCGAAGCAAAGCCATAGCCAATTCAGCAGATGGAACACACATTCTCAAAGGGGGAAGGTGGCAAGGGGGCTGGGGCTGGAAAAGAAGCGGGGGGGAGGGGAGGAGCCCACTTATGCATTCTCGGTAGAGAATAAAGCAGCTTTTAAACACACGAGTGCTTAGCAGGGCCTTGGCCTTCACCTGAAATGCTGCCGTTTCTTGAAACCTGAACAGTGTCGTTGCTGTTGCATTTAAAAACAAAAAGCCAGAAGATATACCTCACCCAGAATTGGCTCATTGGTGGCTTCAGAACGCATAAATGATTCTATTTCGGAATCACAGGCACAGTCAGGCTCGTAAACAACCCACTTCTGGAAATGTGGTTTTGATATTAAGAGCAAAGTGACACATGAACTGCAGAGGGTGCAAAAAGCTGTTGCCCACCAGGACACAGACCGCATTTTTTTGAGAGGCCTTTCTCTAAAACACAGCTGATCCCTGAACAACGCGGGGGTTGGGGACAGGGATGCCCGTGCAGTAACGCAGGTTGGCCCTCTGCATACTTGGATTCCCAGCCACCGGTTGATCCCAGAACAATGTGAGTTTGAACTGTGTGGGTCAATTGGAAGAAAAATAAAATAAAAAAATCCATGTATAAGTGCACCTGCTCCGTTCAAACCAAGCTGTCCAGGGGTCAACTGTAGTAGCAGAGGGCTTCCTATTTACCAAAGTTTTTACACCTATTATGTCATTTGATCACAGCCATCCCGGGAAGGAAGCAGCTGGGAGGCGAATATGCCCATTTCATAGCTCCAGAGACTGAGTTCAGAGATTTGTGTGATGTGCCCACAGCCATACAGCCAGCTTCAGGGTAAAGCACAGACTAGATCCGATGTCTTCCTCGATTTTCCTACCCAGCACCTGCTATGCTGCAACACATGGACTTTCTTCAGATGGCACACTCAAGAAACCACGGCACCCTCAACTCACCAGCCCTGCACAGGGAGCAAGGTCATGTCATTCATTCGGCCAATATTTATCTCGTTATTAGAGCACCGACTGTGTGCCAGGCGCTGCGAAGGTACTGGGTATGTCATGGAGCAATGCAGACCAGATTCTGTTCTTGGAGCTTACTTGTAGCGGGGAAGGCAGATGATAAACATAGCGAACCGAAGCGTCCTAGGCAAGGGCACTGAAGGAAACTGAAGCAGGTTAGGGGGTGGGGGGATGGAGGGGTGGGGTGGTAGTGAGGGGTGCTGCTTTGAAGAGGGAGGCAGGGCTGTGGAGGTATGCAGATATCATAACACTTAAACCACTAGATGACACCCCCCCCACCTCACCTCACTCCCCCCATCCCCCCACATGGTTCCCTGAGGACAGGGGCCTATACCGTCCATCTCTGACTTCCAGCCTCAGGCCTGGCTGTGCTAAGTGCTACCCAGAGCTGAATGGACAAAGGGTTCTGCATGCCGATGAGCTGGGCTAACACATGCCGCGTTCCCTTGATGTGGGGGCATCAGACTCCCCACTTAGTAAAATGAAGCCTTTGGGTGGTTCTTAAAAGGCCCTGATATGCCAGGCACTAGCAGTGATGCCAGTCTGCTTCCTGCAGGGGGTGTCATTGAGGTGAGGCAGAAGGTGGTGAGGCAGAAGGGCCACCTACTTCCTAACCCCAACGGGGAACCTGGGCTAGTCCATTTTTCCTCCTTGAGCACGACCTCCTCGCCTCCCTGCCTCTTCCGGGAGGGAGAAAGCAGCTGGCACATGGTAGACACGCACTAACGTCAGCCTCCCCCCTTCCCAGTAGAGTTGCAGTAAAGCAAAGTTTGAAAACCGAGTGCACTGGCCTCAAGGTGCCACGTCCCGCAGCTGGCACCAGGGGTGCACGGGAAACAAATGGAGAGTCTGACTCCTGCTCCTTGCACCCTTTCCACCTGCTGTGCTATAAACGTAAAACGGGGCCGTCAGCAGCACAGGAATCTAAAATGCAGCCCCAACCCTGCAGGGCACTTAGAAGTCTGTGAGGGCTCCGGGTTAATATCAGCTTCTTGCTTGGGGAGTTCAAAAAAGGATCAGTTTGAGATATTTGCCTTTCGGTCTCCAGCTACCTCCAGCCATTAAATGCTATTGCTTCTCATCAGAGCATTTGGTCCTTGCCGGGCACCAGTCTGGGAGTCCCTGAGCAGTGGACTCCCAGGTCATCAAAGAGCCTTGTAGGAAAGCCAGCTGGAGTATCAACCCCTGTGGACGCCTGCTTCAGTGCAAAGCCCTCTGCGTGTCGGAGGGGGGACTGTGACGCGGAGGAGATGCGCATGTGCTGTGAGCATGAACAAACAGGCGTATGAAGGGATGCATGCACTTGACAGGTGCATACAGGCTGCGTGCTGTGTGGCTGAAGGCAGGCAGAGGTGGGAAGCAACGATACACAAAATCCAATTGGTCGGGGGTTAAAGGATCACACTTATCTTTGCAGCTCCATCCACATGAGGACTCCACGGCAGGTAATAAACAACGCCGGGTTTGTTGGAAGAAGGGGTGGGGGTGGCGCCGGAGTGATTATCTCTTTCATGACCATCTTAAAGTCAGCAGGCAGGGATCTTCTACTACAAAAATATCAATCCTTAATAAATAAAGGCATTCTCTTGCACCCTGCAAAAAGCTTCTTTGACTCGAACGGAAAATAAGCAATTAAAAGGATTTTTGTACAACACAGGCAGCAGCATTTTCTAAGACCTTAAGGATCAGAGCTTGAGCCAAACAGACAAGACTAAATTAATGGACCCTCTCCATGTACTGTGTCACCCTCTGGACCCAGCACCCAGCATCTATTCAAGAAAGGGTTTATTAATAGTGAGCTTTCAACCTGCCACTGCTGGCAGGACCCACAGGACCCAAGACAGAGAGCGGTGCCGGAGGAAAGTCCTCGCATACCCATGAGCCTATTAGCCTGGCTTCCAAATCGGGATACAGGAATGACACCGGGGAGAAGCGCGTTTCAGACACAAAGTTGGAAGTGGCTAATAATGTCTAATAGCTGTAGCTAACCCGGTGCAATGGGAAAATGACAACTGTGTCATTTAGAACACACCATGACATATTAATACAGACAGATTCTTCCCGGGTTACTATGCAAAAGAAGCGAGGGTGTGATGATAACTCTAATTAAGCGAAAGGGCTGGCCACTGGTTTGAACTTCTGGAACATTTCAAATTCTAATATGCTCCCTTGGATGCTCCCAGGGGGACGCAGAGACTGTAATGAAGCCATTTAATTTTTATCCAGATGAAACACACACAGATGTACACCCATCCCTCCCCGCTTTCTGCTCCCTGCTACCTGCAGAATCAAGGACTCAGAAAGCAAGTGGGTAAGTGAATCTGATTTTGAGTGCTTCCAGGGCAGAGCACTAATCCTACTGCATACATAATCCTATTATCATTTCCCCCTTTAATCTGGAATGGCATCAGGGTCGGTGTTCTTGGGTCGAGGGACCGCAGTCAAGTTCTCCTCAGTACAGCGTGCAACCCATCAATTTCCTGGTATAGTAGGAGGCTACACAGTGCCAAGATTCTCATCTTCCAGTCCTTCGCCAACTCTCTTTACTCTGCCTTAAATGAAAGCAGTTCCAAAAGAACAAGAAAACATCGCCACAGACGTTCTAAATGCCTTGTGTGCAGCACTTACAGAGCAAATCACCGACCGTCTGAGCTGGAAGAGACCTTGGACGGCCCCTGGCCCACCCACCCTAGGGCACAGAGAGGGTCGGGGACTGGCCCAAGGTCACGCAGCAAGTGTGCCGCAGAGTCCAATGCATCATCCCTGGTCCATGGACTCCTTGGCCAATTTGTCAAGCGCTTTTGGCTGAAGACCTTTGAAAGGTCTCCTTTTTTATTGTTATTAGCTTGGCTCCTGTTCATTCGAGATAGATTTTTCAAAATCCAAACGTTTCAACATAATTGCAAATAGTAACTGGCTTGCCTTATCTACACCTGTCACTGCTGATGTAGCAAACAGGCTTCAAGAGCCGGATGGGAGCCCCGCGGGACACAGACACGGGATGACAATGGAGGCTTGACGTGCAGAGAAGTGGAAAACACTGCGAACACTCAGTCTCCTCTGCTCCCTGGGAGGAGGTGAGCCTCTCTGACTCATAAACTCTTAAGCAACTTGATTCCTAAAATTCAATTTCCTTTTTATTACACATACACGATTCATCTCTGCTTTGGGAAGCTCAGAGGATCTTTCCCCCCATCTTTCTACCAGCAGAAGAAAAACAAAGATTTTAAGATGGAAAACACATCTCCTTAATAGCTAAAACATGGAAACAACCTAAGTGTCTGTGGACAGATGAATGGAGAAAGTGACTGTGGCGTGTACACACACACACACACACACACACACACACACACACATATATATGTGGAATATTATTCAGCCATAAAAAGGAAGGTCATTCTGTCATTGGTGACAACATGGATGAACCTGGAGGACATTAGGCTAAATTAAAAAAGCCAGAGAGAGAAAGACAAATACTGTGTGACCTCACATATATGTGGAATCTAAAAAAGTCAAACTCATGGAAGTAGAGATGGGGGCCAGAGGGTGGGGGGAATGGGGAGATGCTGGACAAAGGTACAAACTTTCAGTTATAAGATGAGTAAGTTCTAAGGCACAGTTAACTAATGCCAATAGTTAACAATTCTATTATTGTATACTTGGGCATTTGCGGAGAGAGTACATCCTAAGTGTTCTTAGCACAAAAATAAAGTAACTATGTAAGGTGATGGATATGTAAATTAGCTTGATTATGATAATCACTTCACAATGTATGGGTATATCAAATCATCACATTGTCCACCTTAAATATGTGAGGTTTTTATTTTTCTGTTATACCCAATAAAGCTGAAGGAAAAGCAAAATAAACCAACAAGCAGTCAGCCCTCCGTGTCCTCAGATACGAAACTAAAAAAAAAACACTCATAGAAAGGTTCCCAGAAGGGAAGGGGTGGAGCGTGGATGAAAAAAGTGAGAGGGAATATAGTCAATAATACCGTAATACACTAGCATTGGTGGGCTGACCACATCGTAAGGCATAAAGATGTTGAATCACTGTATTGTGCACCTGAAACTAAGCTGATATAACATTGTATACCAGCTATACTTAAATAAAAAATTTTTTTGAAAGATCGACTAAGGGACTTGATGTAGCATTCATACACACACACACACACACACACACACACACACACACACACGGACACACCTTTGTGTGCAAGAAGTGAAGAGTTTTGGGGAAAAGCAACAGTGACACTCTCTGCTTTTGCCAGAAGCAGCAAATACGTTTCCAGATCCTGGGATTTTGGTATCTGTGGGAGGTCCTAGAACCAATCCCCCATGGACACAGAAGGACGACTATACGTAAATAAAATAAAATAAAATAAAATAAAACACATCTTATACTAAGTGTGATGTGGTGTCTTGGAGCATAAAAAAGATATAAGCGGAAAACCCAGTGACATTTGAGGGAAGCCTGAAGTCTGGTGAATAGGAATGTGCCTTCGCCGTGAACTCTGACCTGGTGCCCTCCTGCGCAGCAGCTGACACAGGGGCTGGGCGTGGAAGTCCTGGTTCAGGGCAGTCTGTACCTCGTAGGGAAGCCAGGCCTCTTTGGGCTCCCTGTTAGGGGGCTCAATACCCTTAATCATCAGGAGGTGACAGACTTTGGGAAATGTATCAACAGCTCCAGGTGTTCTTCTGAACTGGTCCCTGCAACTGTCTGCCCATCCTGCAACCTCAGGCGGAGGCGCTCCAGGAGGCCCCGAGACAGGTTCCGCCTCCTCCGGTTTAAATTCCACCCACGGAAAGTCTGTCCCCCTCTCTCCCTGGAGTTAAGGTGACACAAAGCAGCACCCGTTTTGCCTGTTGCTTCTAGAGGGCCCCAAATGGGTACATTCCAGGCAGGTTATGAGTCTGCACTGGCAGGAAGGGGGGCATCCCGGAGACAGGAGCTCCTTCTGCCTTAGCAGGCACCTCCCAGGAAAAGTGACAGGGTCGGAGCTCCCACAGGCCCCCACCCAAGGGCAGTTCTGCTCCGACCAACCTCTCCCTCTGGCAAGAATTAGTTCTGGGGCTTCAGAAACTGTGGCGTGGAGAGCTTAGGTTTTGCTCTGGAAGCAAGAAGAGTAAATACGCGAGCTAAGGCCTGCTGCTGTTAGGAACAAGCACACGTTGGTGTGCAGAGTGTAACTGGTGAAATGCAGGAGGGCGGGGCTGAAACTCTCAGCCAAGCAGCTCAGCCTTACAGGCATGGCCAAGCCTGAGGAAGAATTAAAGGGAGAGTCTGTGTTTTTAATGTCCCGGTTACCTGAGGCCTTCCCAATGTCTATCACCTCCTGATGATTAAGTTACTCGGGTCTTTCTTTAATTGCCACTAAAACTGAATCCACGTTTATAAATGCCTATCTGGGCCAAGTATCTTTCAAGTATCAATTTATCATCTGGGACTCCAGATCATTTAGGGCCAAAGGCTAATGGGTTATTTCTTTATAAATATATGAAATGTCAGCTAAAGGGAAAAGATTAATGTGGGAGAGGCGACCAAGAGGAGGATAGGTGCATGGAAATCCACAAGGAGCTTTGTCTACTGCACCCATACACCCCAAAATACAAACTGATCAGCCTTTTGCCGGAAGCAGCAAATAAGTTTCCAAATCCTCACCGGCCTCCCTGAGGGGGCAGATGGATTTGGAAGCAAATAAGGGAAGGTCAAGGTCAGCGATGAGATGGTCATGTCCCAGGTGAACAGTCAGTCACTGAACAGCACACAAGCAGCAGCCCTGTACCTCTGCTGCCTATGAATTTCCCAGCAGCCAGCAGGCCCTCAGCTGGAGTTCAAAACACCTGCACTGAGGAGGACCCGAGGCAGGGGCGAGCGGCAGGGTGGTGAGAAGCTGGGTCACAGGCCCGCCCTCACCCCTGAGAAGCATTGTCCTTGCAGAAGCAGAGAGTGTCACTGTTGCTTTTCCCCAAAACTCTTCACTTCTTGCTCACAAAGGTGTGTCCGTGTGTGTGTGTGTGTGTGTGTGTGTGTATGAATGCAAGGCATCCTTGAATTCACACAAGACCTATACTATCCATCTCATACTCCAACTGGTTTTCAATAGCCCTGGGAATGAGGTTAGCGTGCGCGCGCGCGCGCGCGCGCACACACACACACACACACACACACACACACATACACACACTCCTTTAAACAGCATGGTTATAAATCCCTAGGCGCGTGTGGTCCTAAGGTCATATTTCTCAATTAACAAAAAGTACAATTACTCTCAAGAGAGTGGGGGCTATGTCTTTGACATTCAGGCAGGGGCCTCATTTCCAACAAGCTTTAGGGACACTTATCTGGTCCTGATGCCCCATTTCCCAAGTGGAGAACTAGAGGCTCTGAGAGGACAAATGACATGGCCCGGGAGACACACCCTGGTCCACAAAGGGCAGGGTGAGGCCAGAGTTCTTCGGATCACCAGAACAGCCTTCGGGGGCCACTTGGAGCTAACAAAACTTTCTTTTAGGGGCAAAAGTCTACAGAATAATGAGAATAACAGCAGAAGCAGAAGATACCCACTGATTACTAACGGTGCCAGTGGAGACCATACCTTTCAATGCTCATAAGAATCCACAACTCTTTCCACTTTGTGATCATACATTTACCCAAATATTTGATAAGCTCTGTCTCCCACTCATAAGCCTTTATGCCCAAGGGAAGGCAGGGTCCAGATCTGCTTTGCCCATTACTATATCCCAGTGCCTGGGCATGTATTTGCTCAATAAACTAGATGTTCCTGTTTTAAAGAATTATTTTTAAGAAAAATGAAGCCCAGGAAGGTCGAGTGAGTTGCCTAAGGACACACAGCATGGAGCTACTGCCACTAGGAGTAGCTGCCCCTGAACTCTTCCCCCAAACCAGAACCCTACCTTGACGGCCTCAGTGTGAGTCACCCGGGACAGGGATTTGTCGTTGACACGCAGAATCTGGTCCCCGACTTTCAGTCCTTCCTTCTCAGCCAGAGAGCCTGGCTCCACCAGCGACACATAGATGCCCACGCCATGCTCGGAACCCCCGCGGATGCTGAAGCCCAAGCCTTCATGGGCCTTGGCACGCCTCAGGCTCACCAGGCGCACCTCCCCTGGCCCGGCGCCGTCGGGGCCGCCCCACGCGGGTTGCCTGTAGGGGGCGGTGGCGGGCAGGTAGAGGCCCTCGGCGGTGTACTGGTCAAAGAGCAGCTGGTCGGAGCGCGGGATGACCAGCCGCAGCATGGGTAGCAGGCGCCGCTTGACCGGGCTGTCCAGCAGCACGCGCAGGGTGCTCACCAGGTCGAAGACGTTGCGGCGCGCGTGGTAGGCGTTCAGGCAGTGCGTGAACTGCTCCCGCTCTGCCTCGCTCAGCAGTGCGGTCAGCGCCTGGTGCAGCTGGCGCACGTTCCCGGACAGCAGTCGTAGCCCCGCGTGCCCTCCGCCGCCCGCCCGGGCCGCCGAGCCCAGAGAGCCGGTGGAGGACGAGCTCACCGACAGGCCGTCCAGCTGCGCGTTCATCTCCCCGCCGAGGGCCGGGCGGACTCGGGGCGCGTGGTGGGGCAGCGGCTGCACTCGCCGGCGCCGGTGCAACAGCGGGATCCCGGGAGCACGGAGGTCGCGGCTGGCGTCTGGGTTTGGGGGCGGCGTGGGGGGCACGAGTACGACGACTGGAGTCCGGGCTTGGGGGTGCGGAAGCAGGGTCTGAATCCTGGGGGGGATCGAGAAGATCTCTGCTTAGAGTCCCAGGCGCGCGAAGACGGAGGGGGTTGCGAAACTGGAGTCCGCGGGCGCAGAGACGGCGGCGGGTGTCCGGGCAAGGCAAGCACGGCGACGGGATCCCGGGTGACACGGGTTGGCGGCTGGAGCGGGAGGTCGCGGAGACTGCGGCTGGAGTCCGGGGGGACGCAGAGAGAGCAGTTACATTCTGCAGGGCACAGAGATGGCTGGAGTGGGGGGCGCGGCAAAGCTGACCGCCCCGTCACACCAGGCCCGGGGCTCCCCCAGCCAGGCCGCCCGTTCCTCTCGGGCTGGGGGACCCCAAAATCATAAGTTGGGACGGAGGTGCTCTAGTCCCAGAGCCCCCCGAATCGCAGCCGGTGGAGCCGCGCGGGCGTCCGGCAGGGGAAGCGGGGCATGTCCGGGGCAGCCCCGGGAAGCAGCAGCCCGGGGACCCCCGCGCCCCTGCACCGCCCGGGCACAGACGGAGCCGCGCGGCCGCGAGCCCGGACTTTGGGAACTGTTGAGCCGCCGGGGCCGATCTTCCAGCGAGTTCCGACGCCGTCGCCGTCGCCTGCACAGCCTCGGCCCCGCCCCCTGGCCCCTCCTCTCCCCCCAGCCCTCTCCCCGCGGGCTTTTCAGGAAATGACGTCCCACCTCGCGCCTGGCGGTTGCCTGGAAACGGGGTGAAACAGTCCGGCCCCAGGGAAGAAAGGGGTGAAAGTGGGGGTGGGGGTGGGGGTGGGGGTGGGCGGAGCTCCCGGGGCACTATGAGCCCCTTCCAATTTTCCAGGAGTGAATAGTGAACCTCCAAACCGCTCTTCCGCGATGGAAGCATGTGCATTAGGGTCGCTTTGGAGCAATTAGCCAACCAGCTAATTCACAATTGTGGCGGAGAATAGCCAACTTTTTGCCTCTCAAATACCAAATGCTTCAGGCTCAGTTTTCTACCTTAAAACGTTGCGCTCCCCTCTTGCACACACTGACATACAAGACCAAGTGTTTATGTGGACGGTAGTTGGAATCTACTACGTTCCAAAGCTATACACAAGCACATACCGTGGGAGCCAACTCCTCTGCAGCGATGGATCAGACTGGACCCCTGCCCAGTCTCCAGCAGGCAAGAAAGCCGTTTCGGAAAGACAAGGTGTGCACAGCACACGCGCGCACCCGCATACACAAATGCATGGGTATAAAACTGATGAAATCTGAGTAAGGTGGGCGGATCGTATCAATGTCAATGTTCAGGCTGTGATCTTTTTTTAAAATATATTTTATTGATTTTTTACAGAGAGGAAGAGAGAGATAGAGAGTCAGAAACATCGATCAGCTGTCTCCTGCACGCCCCCCACTGGGGATGTGCCCGCAACCCAGGCACATGCCCTTGACGGGAATCGAACCTGGGACCCTTCAGTCCGCAGGCCGACGCTCTATCCACTGAGCCAAACCGGTTTTGGCCAGGCTATGATCTTGTCAGCATTGGGGAAAACTGGGTGAAGGGTAATGGAATGTCTATGTATTATTTCTTACAACTGCATGTAAATCTGCAATCATCTCAAAAAATTTAAATATATATGAAATGGATTGCAGAAAAGCATTCTGTGCTTTCCCATCCCAAGACAAAATACGTGGCGTATCGCTTCTCACCTCCCACCCCACTCCCCTAAGTACAATCCAAGTGAAAGTCTGTGCTTTTACTCAAAGGAGCCAGTAACCACCCCCCCCCCCAAAACACACACACACACACACACACATACCTCTCACACATCTCCTCCAAATTGCCTCTCCTAAGCTATTTTCCTATGGAAAGCTATATTTTCCCTAGAAATGTTCTGGAATTCCCATTGCAGAAGCATCTGACTTCTATGTGGGGAAGGGAAAGATGGGGTGTCACTGGAAAAAGTGGGTTTGAGTTGAACCCAGAAAGATGAAAACATTCATTCTTTCACTCATTCATTTACTCTTCAACATTTTCCAAGCATCAAGATTCTGTGCTGGATCATGTGCTGGGTGCTGGAGACCCCAATTAAAAAAGATGTCATCTCTGACCTCAAGGAGGTCACCGTCTAGCAGAGGAGAGAGGCCATATATGATAAGTACTATAACACCCGAGAGATCCCAGGTTTAGGGGAGGAGAAAGTGGTAAGGACTTTATCAATCAAAGAGACGGCATCACTTAGTTTTACTTTATTTTTTTAATATGTGGGGTTTTTAGTTTTTTTAAATTGATTTCAGGGAGAGGGAGGGAGAGAGAGAGAGAAACATCAATGATGAGAGAGAATCATTGATTGGCTGCCTCCTGCATGACCCCACTGGGGATCAAGTCCACAACTTGGGCATGTGCCCTGACTGGGAATCGAACTGTAACCTCCTGGTTCTTGGGTCGATGCTTAACCACTAGACCACACCAGCTGGCCTGGAACTTTCTATTTTATACAATGGGAAACCGTGGAAGAATTTTCAACACTGTTAGCTTAGTGCTTTCCCAAAAACTGAGGCTAGGAATTGAAGGTATACTGTTCCCCCCAAATCCTCAATTCTCTTCTTCCCTGCCCTAAAACAGACCCAGATTAAATGAATGCCCAGTGAACATATTTGACAAGTTGTCTTAAATAGCCAATTAAGCTACCTTTGGACATCTGTCTTATACAGCTCTACGTTTAGCAGTTAATAATGTGCATCCTTCTTCCTCCTTCTAACCTGTTGTTGAAGCCTTTGATGCAACCAGCAAAAGATATTTAAGAAAAAAATCAAGCTCTCCACCCCCAAAATATATTAATGGCATGCCTCAAAATGCCACTCAGCAGGGCTTAATTGTATGCTGTTCAGGTTTACTGCAAGTGTATTTCAGGCTTAGCGTTCACTTCGTTTGTGTTCTAATTATAATTACTGTGATTGGCTTGATAAATGCATCCCAGGAAGCTAAGATCCCCATTCCCAACATTTTATCTCTGTGCCAAAGATGTTTGCAAGAAGGTATTTTGCTTTAGGCAGCAGGAACTACCTTGCACACAGGTCTTAGCCAAAAAAAGAAAGGCTTTCCTCTGCACACATCAGAGACCATCTGGGGTGCCGAGGCCAATTTGGGAGGGTAGACGAGCGCAGGCGCATGGAAACAGAACTAGGGGTTTCTTCCATCTATCTTGTATCACCACCTTCGGATCAGTTTGATGCGAGGCTGCGTGTCCCCGCCACGCGAGGCAGCGTGAAACTGTGCTCAGACCTCAGGAATCCTATTTCGTGTCTGAAGACATGCTTGTGGTTCAGAAATAAGCTCCTGGAAATCCACGAGGCCTGGGCTTCTGAGCGCTGCACTGCCTCCATCTGGCTCTGAGAACAAGGGCAGGCCTGGCCTTGGATGCATACCGCCCTCTTCAGAAGGAAAACGTTATTCTCCCGTGTACGCTGCAGGCTTCCTTCCCTTTGCCACTTTTAATAGCTCAGTATTGCCCCCCGACTCTGGCCAGCCAATGCCCTCCTCCCGTGAACCGTTCCTGGATAAACCTGAATGCCCTGGAACCGTTGAAAAGACAGAGGGAAGAAGAGTGAATCAGACTCAGCTCAGAAGTGTTCTGTGTTGAGCTGGATGTCCAGTTACCGTTGGTTTGTTATGTGTTTGTTTGAATGAAGAAACAGCAGGTGGAGTTGCACTCTGGAGAGCAGGCAGAAAACTACGATTCCGCTTTCAGGACGTCCCTTATCTAGTTGCATGACCCTCGGCAAAGGGCTTCCCTTCTCATCTGTAAAATGGACTTTCTAAGCCTCCCATCTCCCCGGTGCAGCTGCAAATGCCGCGTCCTGTGCAGTAAATGAGAGTGCGCTGTGACTACCCCCCCCCCCCCACCCCGCCTCCACACACACACACACACACTCATTGCAGGGTGCTGTAAAGTTGTTCATTCGTTTCTTCTTTATGGCAATCTTAAAAAAGCTTTTTCTATTCCATAGTCATTTGGAGCTTCTCCCCCTCCCTCTGATCTACTGGAACATATCCGTGGAAGGCAATAGAGGTTAATTTAATTTGAGATGTATTTCCTACGGGACATATAAAAAAGTATCGGTAATGTTTATTGAGTGCCAGACGCTGTTTTAAACACTTGTATTTTAACTCACTCCACCCTCCCAACTAGTCTATAAAGAGAGATACCACCAACACCACCACCACCACCACCACCATCATCATCATCATCCATCATCCTGGAAAGAGCCAGGAACTGAGACGTGGGGGCATAACTACCGCCAAGGTTACAGGAATAGTTCGTCAAAGAGTTGGGACTTGAACCCTGGCAGTCTGGCTCCAGAGTTCTTTCTCAGCCACTACGCTGTGCAGCCTCCCAAACGTTCGGTTCAGTGATGCTACAAAGGCCCAGAGGGAATGGTATAAAACCCACATTTTCTTGAAAGTTGGGCTGGGAATGTCTGAGGTTAAAAAATAGCTACCCACTAATGATTCCTGATTGGTAAGTGGGCATTTTGTGGCGGGGAGAAATGAGCCAGAGATATTTCTCCAATGACTTTTAGGCAGAGTGGAAGAGAGAGGGAAAGACAGAGAGAAACATCGATGTGAGAGAAACCCGTCAGCTGGTTGCCTCCTGTACAAGCCCCACCAGGGCCTGAGCTGGGGAGGAGCCTGCAACCAAGGTACATGACCTTGACCGGAATAGAACCCGGGACCCTTTGGTCCCCAGGCCAACCCTCTATCCACTGAGCCAAGCCTGACAGGGCAATCAAGGGCCAGAGCAGGGAGGAGGAGGCTCTGAGCTATCTGATGGAGCGTGTCATGGGGAACGTTTCCAGCTCTGATCCCTAGAGAAAGGAGGTTAGCAACTGGAGTTATCACTTCTGCTCTGGACCCCAGCCTGTCTCTTCCCTGCAGTGTCAGTGGGGATGGTATCAGCAGAGAAAATGGAAATGTTCGCCTCTGTGACTGGTAGATAATGCAGTCAATATTGATGAACATACAGGGAGATAACAAGAGGCAAGAAAAAGAGAAATCACAAAAGCATAAGGAGAAGAGGGGAGATACAGGTATTTACCTTGGCCTCGGTGTAATCCCGCATCTGTTTCTGGTCACGGAGAATCATGTCAGGTTCGTGCCAGAAGGGCATTAGAGCACAGAGTTGATCTCCAGGTTCAAATTCCATCTCTGATATTCACTGCCTGGGTGACCTTGAGCAAGTCATGGGGTGCTGTTGCACCTGAGTGCCCTCACCTATAAAATGGGGACAGTGGCATTGTCCTCAGCATGATTACAAATATTGATTAAGTCATGTACGCAATGTGTGTATCATGCAGCCTGGCCTGGACCAGGCACTCCCGCAGTGCTTAGAATCGATGCTGGTCACGGTTCCTCCCACACGGGAGGCCCTCCAGAACAGGCCAGCGCTCCTTTAAGTCTGTGTCTGGTGCTCTGCCCTAGGACAACCACATAGTGTGTGCTCAGTGACTATTTGTTGAACAAATCCTAGTTCCCTCCTCTCCCCACTGTGTTCCAGATAGGGCAACCAAGGGCCAGAGGAGGTCACTGTCTGGCCCCCCAGTCCCACCGGGAGCTAGTGGTGCCTGTCCCAGGCTCTCTCATTAGTAGCGTAAAGGAAAACTTCCAGAGAGCTAAGCACTTCATAGGCATCGATTCTTATAATCCTCACAACCATCCCGTGAAACGGATATTATTATTACCCCCACTTTACACATGAGGAAACAGTGTCTGGGCTGTGAGGTGGTTCCCCCAAAGTCTGTACTGTTAACCACCCACATTACTAACCCACCACACACTCGCTTTGCATCTCGTATGAAGACGGGTGGGATTGAAGCCGACTTCTCTCACACAGCTTTGGGGAAATAGCAAACTATACCAATTGCAATAATAAATATCAGGGAGCCAATTTGTAGGCTGGAAAAAGAGCAGTGGAAGTGACCTTATCAGGCTGTGCTGTAATCCGATTGAGAGGAAGTCTGGAAGAGCTTCGCTAATCAGGGGATTATTTATTGGATACACTGGGACACTCACTACACACACACACCAGATTAGAGGAGCCTCCAGCGAAAATATCCTTGCTGTGCACACATCAGCACGGTTAGCTGGGCCATCCATTCAGGCATCCACTCCCTTTGATCATTCATCATTCGCACTTAGCTCCTCCTTTGTTCTGCCAGGCGATGCTCTGGGGATTCACCACAGTCCCTGCCCTCCTGGAGCTGACAGTCAGGAGCTGTTGTGTTGTGTGCGTCAAATGTGGCCGGATGGGAGCATCCTGAGTTCTGACGTGAGGGTCCCAGCCAAGGCCCCCCGGCTGGCCTCCCCTTCTCTGAGCCTCACTCCCCACTCCTTTGGGCATCACGGCAGAGTGACCACAGATGGACTTGGTTAAATAATTCCTGGTTATGTAACCCTGGAAGAATTGTGTCACCTCTGTGCGCCTCAGTTTCTTCATTCATTAAAAAAAAAGGCACTGTAAAAAGGGCTATAAAAACGGAATGGTTGGAAGGCTAATGAAGATAAAGGTAATGCATATAAGGCACGGAGCGCAGTGCCTGGGACCAGGGCCGCTCTGGGCCGCTGTAAGAATTGCTTTGTGAAAGTGACTCCTTAGCTTTGCTTATCTGTCTAGACCCTGTAAAACTTTTGGTTTTAATAGCGAGGTGCCTGGATTTCTGGTTAATTGCCTCATTTGCTCACTGGTCCTCAAAGAAGCTTTTTGCTTTGTTTCATTTTTATTTTTAACTTTAGTCTTTGGGGGATTCTGAAAAAGAATGCTGTTCTCTGGACCGTCTGGATCTGCTGGCCAAGTTCTATCTCTGAGCCTTGGTCTTCCCACCTGGATGGCAAGGGCCTTGGAGGCAGGGATCTGCAGGCCTTTCTGGCTCTAAGAATCGTGTATTTGTTTCTATGGCAGAGGAGGAGGGAGGGGAAGGGAGGAGAGGGGAGGACAAAGGTGAGGGGAGGCACGAAGCCTTTGCTGGGGGTTGTGGGAAAATTGCGATTTCGAATTCTGTCCCTGGCTCCACGGTTGACTGATGACTCTTCCTCTAACTGGTTTGAGGCTCATAATGTCTCTTTGCCTCTGGGTTTCAAATAGCAGCTAATGGTCCTCGCTGCCTTTCAGCAGATTTTGGGATTTTGCCCTTGACTTTGACCATTTTCAAAGACATTCAGCAGACATCGTTATTACATTTACAGGGCCCAGTGTGCCCAACTGCTTGGCAAATTGTGTCAAAGAATCTATAACTGTTACAGAAGAATGCTTGCTCTCTGCATTCTTCTTTATTCCTAGGAAATCTGATATTTTCATTGACCTTTCATGAAGGTAACAGTAAATGAAATTTCAACATCCTAGAATTAGAGAGTGTGTGTGTGTTTTTTAAAGTCAGGTGGAACCTTAAAGATCACATTCATTTAGTCATTCAAAAAAAACATGTATCAAGCGCCTACTATGTGCCAGGCATTGCATGGGGGCTGAAAGAGTGGAAGCTAGTCCTTGTTTTCATGGCTCCCCACGAGTTGGGAATATCACATGAAAAATAATACTGGCTATCTGTTTTAACAGAGAGATTAGCGATCGCTGTGTAACAAATTACTACAAACTGGATGGCTTAAACAACACACATTTATCATTTCACAGTTTCCACGGGTCAAGAGTCCCGGCCTGGTTTAGCTGGGACCTCTGCTCAATATCTCACAAGACTACAATCAAGGTGTTGGCAGGGTGGTGTCTTCATCTGAAGGCTTGACTAGGGAAGGATCCACTTCTAAGCTCATTCAGTGGGCGGCAGAGTTCATCTGCTGAGACACAGTGACTGAAGGCCTCGCCTTTTTGCTGGCTGTTGGCTGGGGGCCTCTCTCTAATCCTAGAAGCTGCTCGCGGTTATGCCATGTAGCCCACACATGACAACTGGCTTCTTCAAAGCCAGCGAGGGAGCCTCACTCTGCAGTCTGCTGGAATGGAGTCTTTTATAACACAATGCAGTCTTAGGAGGGCCATTCCATCGTCTTACCCATATAAGGGATCCTAATCGAGGGGGTGTCAGTCTGTCACTTTTGCCATGCACTGTTGGTTAGAAGCCAGTCAGTGGTTCTGCCCAAACTGAAGGGGAGGGGATTGTACAAGGATGTGACTCCTTGCAGGGGTCACTGCAGGGTGTCTGTCACGTAGAAGATAAAGTATAATAAGTGCCCACAAGAGGAAGCCCCTGATTCTTTCAAGGAGGTCATAAAAGCTTCCTGAAAGAGGGGACCTTTGAAGGGTGACACTTGAAGGATGAGTAGGAGTTCACCAGGTGGGGAAGGACAGTCTAGACAAAGGGAACAGCGTAGACCAAGACATGGAGGCAGGAAAGAGTACGGATCGTTCAGGGAACAGCAAGGAAAGTCTGCCTTGTTGGATTCAGCAGGTATGTGGCCAGAGACAGCTGGAGAGGAGGTGGGCAGGGGCAAAGCATGACAGACATAGAGTGCTAGGCTAAGTCATTGTGACAGTAGTCTCAAAGCAACAGAGCCATTCATTTGCAGGTGCAGGTTCTGATTCTTCCTGGAGGAACATCAGGCATCTTCTCTAACAGCTCTCAAAGATTTATAGAAGCACTTGTACTCCATAAAGAATCCTCAGTGAGGGTGGCACTCTTTCAAGAGTATAATAGATGACAGAACTTGCTAAAAATATGTCTGAGCCTCCACCGTGTACCAAACCCCAGGTTGTTTACCAAACCCTAGGAAGGGATTTTCAAAATTCGCGCAGGTCCAGGGCTGCCTTTTCTCCTCATCTCCATGTGATACAGCTTGGCAATGCGTGGCAGGCATCGGAGTCAGAGGGACCAGGGTTCAAATCCTGTATCTGCCACTTGCTAGCTGGTAAGACCTTGAGCAAGTGACTACAGTGAGGATCAAATGCAATGATATATGCCGAGTAGTCATCTGGCATACAGGATGTGTATTAGTTTGCTCAGGCTGCCATAACGGGACCACAGACCAGGTGGCTTAAAGAACTGAAATTTCTTTTCTCACAGTTCTGAAGGCTGGGAGGTTTCAGCAGGGTTGATTTCTTCAGAGGCCTCTCCGCTTGGCTTATAGGCAGCTATCTTCTCCCCGTGTCTTCACATGGTTTTTCTTCCATCTCTGTATGCTTGTCTCTGTATGCAAACTTTCTCTTCTTACGAGGACAAAAATCATATTGGATTAGGGCTCACTCTAAAGATCTTATTTTAAGTTACTTAACGCTTTAAAGACCTTCTCTCCAAATATTGGTTACATTCTGAGGTTACCAGCGTTAAGAATGTAATCTATGGACCTGGGGGGATGTTAGATACTTCTTCCTCCACCTCTGATTGGTAGTTTGTCCCATCAATATCCTTCCAGAAGGATGTGCGTCCCCTCCTTGCTCTGCAAATAACACTAACAGTGATGATGGTCATGATGCCATCCAACCCCACTGAAATATGCCTAACGAATCAGTTGAATGGCCCTTCTTTCATTTAACCAGATGGCAGCAATTTTTGGAACACAACCTTACAAGGGAGCACTATGACCTCCAGGGCTTTTTTATGACTAATTAAAAGCCACTGTAGCCAAAAGGGTATTGCAGTTACAGCTCAGGATCACATCGTTCTGACATTGGAGCTGGAGGAAATGAGTTCTTACTGAACTGTGAGGAGGTTGGGCAGAGCGGCCTGGGAAGACTGTGGGGGCCTCTGCTGGTCACGTGGAGGCTATGCATACACTGTTCTTGCTTGTGGGAAAAAGCCAAGGTCATTCCTCTTTTCTTACAGGTGATGGGCCAGAAAGGCCTGACCGTGGGTAAGGGTGATCAGATAGAGGAAGCAGGCAGAGGGGGCACCTAGTCCAAGGTGGGGGGGTTGGAAATTAGGAAAGGCTGGCTGAAGGAGTTAGTGCCTGGGCTGCTTCTTAAAGGAGTAGGCAGGTGACAAGAGCTGGAGAGGGCACTCTGGGATTAAAGCCTAACTTCTTCTTTTTTATTTTTTTAAACAGTGACCACTTTTTAAAATATATATATATATTTCTTTTATTGATTTTAGAGAGGAAGGAAGAGGAAGAGAGAGATAGAAACATCAATGATGAGAGAGAATCATTGATTGGCTGCCTCCTGCATGCCCTCTACTGGGGATCAAGCCAACAACCCAGGCATGTGCCCTTGGCTAGAATCGAACCTGGGGCCCTTCAGTCCACAGGCCGACACTCTCTCCATTGGGCCAAACCAGCTAGGGCAAAGCCTAACTTCTTCCTGCATCTTAAAGAATGAGTGGGAGTTGGTCACACAAAGAAGGTGGAGAAATGGAAAGCTTGCTCAAGGTCATTGTTTCTCTGCAGAAACTCCATTCAACCAGAAACTTCAGAAAAGGTAAGCTGCCTGGCTTGTGCTCAGGGGATTACAGATTAAACCAAGATACCATTTTGCACCTATCAGATAGGCAAACATGAAAATATCTGACATTACCAAGTATTGGCAAGACGGTGGTGCAAGAGGAACTTGCCCACAGGGCTAGTGGGAGTGTAAATTGGCAGAACCACTGTGGGGAACTACTTGGCGAAATTTAGCAGACTTAAAGACATGCCAAATGTATGACCCAGCATTTCTATAGCTTAAAATATTCCCTGGAGGAGCTATGACACATTTATACCCAAAGTGTGCCAGTTAGTTTCTGCTGTGTAACAAACCACCCCAAAACTCAGTGCCTTCAACAACAGTCAATCAATTACTTAGCTCACACTTCTATGAGTCAGCTGGGCAGATCTTCTGGTCTGGCCCAGCCTGACTGGCCTCTGCTGGGCTCTTTTATATAGGAACTAGAGGCCTGGTGCATGAATTCATGCACTGGTGGGGCCAGCCAGGGTGAGGAGCCTTGGGCAGTTTGCCAGTTGGCCCCACCCCTGATCGGGTTGGGGGGACCCGCTGGGGCATGGGGCCACAGCAGGCATTCTTGTCATTCTGCCATTTGGTCTATTTGCATATTACCCTTTTATTTTTTAAATATTTTATTGATTTTTTTACAGAGAGGAAGGGAGAGGGTTAGAGATTTAGAAACATCAATGAGAGAGAAACATCAGTCAGCTGCCTCTTGCACGCCTCCTACTGGGGATGTGCCCGCAACCAAGGTACATGCCCTTAACGGGAATTGAACCTGGGACCTTTCAGTCCGCAGGCCAATGCTCTATCCACTGAGCCAAACCAGTTAGGGCCATATTACTCTTTTATTATATAGGATGGTCAGGTGGAGGGTCTGCGGGCAGCTGGATCATCTACGATGGCTTCACTCACATGTCTGCTCATTCGCTGGCTATTGGCTGGGGTGAAAGGAGTGACTAGACCACGTGTCTCTGGTCCTCCAGCTCCATGCCATGGTAAACGCCATTGCTTGGTATAGTGGATGTCCCTCATAAATGGTTGCTATCTTCACACTTGCCTGCAGGATGAACTGAAAACATGGGTTAGGGAAAGCCTGCCTTAGAGGCTTTATTCTTTTTCTTTTCTAGAACAGCTTTACTGAAGTATTATCCACCTACCAGACAATCCACTGAAAGTTAACCATTCAGTGGTTTTCCATGTATTCCCAGAACTGTGAAATCATTACCATGACCAATTTTAGGACATATTCAATCACCCCCAAAAGGAAGTCCATACCCTTCAACCATCCACCCTCGGGTCCACTATCCCCTGGAGTCCCAGGCAACCACCAGTCTACTTTCTGTCTCTAGAGAGTTGCTTATTTTGGACATTTCACTTAAATGGAAGCATACAATATTTGGCCTTCTGTGGCTGGCTTCCTTCCCTTAGCATGATATTTTCAAGTTTCCTCCATGTTATAGCATGTGTTAGTAGTCTGTTCCTTTTTATGGCTGGATTATATTCCATTGTATGGATGTACTACCACGTGTGTATCCATGTACCTGTTGGCGTGCATTTGAGATGTTTCCAGCTTTTGACTATTGTGAATAATGCTGCTTTGAACACTCATGTGCAGGTTTTTGTGTGGACACATGTTTTGTTTCTCTTAGGAGCAGAACTTCTGGGTGGTGGGGTAACTCCACGTTTAACCTTTCGAAGAGCTGCTAGACTGCTTTGCAGAGTGGCTGTACTAGTTTTACAGCCCTCACGAGTCAGCCTTGTGGGGCTTTCTAAGCTAACATCTGTTCTTGTAACGTCTCGTTCTTTGTTTGCTATTGTTGTTTGCTTTATTTCTTGGCCGGCTTTCTACAAACCAGGACCCAGATATGATGCGGCTCAGGCCCAGTTAAGCTAACAGTGTTTGGGCAGCTCTGACTGTACCTCCTGCTGGTCTCTGAGCCTCAGCAGGATTTATAGCCAGTGGCTCCCTCACCTACAATCTCTCATTGGGCTCCTGGGGAGTCTTTCTGTTGCCGGGTCCATTTCATGGCGGTTGCCTCTGCTCTAGAGCCTTCCATACTCCCACCTGCCACCAGGCCGCAGGGTAAGGTCCTGGAGGTCGCCTAACCAAACCCCGACTCCTTGCTGTGGAGGTGGGAGTTGGGGAGTCCCACATCAGAAAATAAGTTGATGGCAGAATTAAAACAAAAACACAAGTTTTTTGTTGTGGTTAATCCTCACCGGAGGATATTTTTCCATTGACTTTTAGAGAGAGTAGAAAGGAGGGGGAGAGATAGAGAGAGAGAAACATTGATGTGAGAGAGACACATAGATTGGTTGTCTCCCGCAAGCACCCGGACCAGGGCCAGGGATGGAGTCTGCAACTGAGGTACATGCCCTTGACCAGAATTAAACCTGGGACCTTCAGTGCACAGGCTGACACTCTATCCACTGAGCCAAACTGTCTAGGGCAAAAAACACAAGTATTTTTTTCCTTTCTTTTTTCTTATTATAGATATAACAAGTGGTTATTGTATACAAATTAGAAAATAGATATAATTCCAAAACAATTGAAACACATGTTTCAAAAAGCTCACCCAGAATTTTACCACCTACTGGAAACTAATGTTAACACTTTGGTTTATAACAGTTATTAATTTAATTATTCATTAATTTATTTGGTAAATGTTTTATTGGGTATCTACCAATTTCCAAGTACTTTATCAAACGCTGGAGACATTTTTCTTTGCATATGTATGGGTGTAAATATCTGTAGCTTTCCCTACAACATACAGGGTTATCCTATATATGTACTTTATCACTTAAATTTCTCTATCGTTCTATAGCAATACATATAAATCTACATTATCACTCTTTTTAAACTGTTTTTATTGATTTTTAGAGAGAGAAGGGAGAGGGATATAAAGAGAGAAACATCATCAACTGGCTGCCTCCTTCATGCCCCCTACTGGGAATTGAGCCCACAACCTGGGCATGTGCCTTGACCGGGAATCAAACCATGACCTCCTGGTTCAGAGGTCAGTGCTCAGTCACATAGCCACACCAGCCAGGCTACATTATCACTCTTTTTTTATATATATATTTTATTGATTTTTTACAGAGAGGAAGAGAGAGAGAGAGAGAGTCAGAAACATTGATGAGAGAGAAACATCTATCAGCTGCCTCCTGCACACCTCCTACTGGGGATGTGCCCGCAACCAAGGTACATGCCCTTGACCAGAATCGAACCTGGGACTTTTCAATTCACAGGCCGAAGCTCTATCTACTGAGCCCAACCGATTAGGGCTACATTATCACTCTTAATGACTGCATATAATATGTCATAATTTATGTAAGCAACCCTTTATTATTGTACACAGATTATTTTTAACTTTCCCTATTATCAGAAAAAAACAAAACCCTATGGGAATACAACTGCTGGAACAAAAGGTATATTCTTTTCCTTGGTCTTAAAAATATAAGAAATGTATTTTTTAAAGTACAAAGCATTAACATTGTCTAATACAAATCCATAACAAATATACTTAAGACACTGTGTCTAATGTTAGTTGCTCTGTGTCAAAGAAACAGAAATAGAAATATCCAGAAAAAGTTACAGAGAAAATGAAATAAAATAATCTAAGGAATATATATTTCCATAAAAAAATCTTTCCATGGTAGAAAAATACTAAGTGAGTGAAAATCAGACAAATATTTATTACATTCTCTGAGTTTGTGATTTAGGCGCACATGTTCTATTAGAACTGGGAACTTGAAAGGTATAGTTTTAGTGCTCCTTTTTACCAGAGATTTCACATATTTTTGTTGCTGTTGTTGTTGTTTTTTCCTTTTTTTGTTGAATTTATTGGGGTGACACTGGTTAACAAAATTATACAGGTTTCAGGTGCACAATTCCACAACACATCTCTGTACACTGTGTTGTGTGTTCACCACCCGAAGTCAAGGCGCCTCCCATCACAAAAGTTATATTACTTTTTTAAGACTGTCATCGATATTTTTTGCCAATTCACCCAACAAAAAACTGTATAAGTATAGCCTTCCATCAGCAGTGTATAAGAGTGCCTATGACCCACCCCTCATGAACATGCTACTAAACCCTGGGTAATTTATTCTCTTTATTCTTTTCCAATGTGAAAAGTAAAAAATGGCTTATTAGTTTCCTAGGGCTGTTCTTACAAACAAAACAACAAAACATCCACAAACTGTGACTGGAAATAATGGAAATGTATTGTCTCACAGTTCTGGAGGCTAATGGCCAAAATCAGGGTGTCAGCGGGACCACACTTCCTCTGATATCTGTAGGGAAACCCTCTCTGCCCTGTCTAGCTCCTGGTGATTTGCTGGCAATCTTTGGTGTTCCTGGTCTTGCACTGCATAACTCCAACCTCTACCCTCATCATCACAGGCTTTTTCCCTATGTTTCTGTCTTTACATGGACATCTTATCATAAGGGTAACAGCCATATTAGATTAGAGACCCATCCTACTCCAGAATGACCTCGTCTTAACTAACTACACCTGTAGTGACCCTTTCCTATATAATAAAAGCCTAACATGCAAATTGTCCCCTCCCCTAGGGCGGTCATTTGACTGGGAATTCAACCGCTTGCTATGACGTGTGCTGACCACCGGGGGGCAGCGTGGAACATGGTGGGCATCAGCAATGCAGCACTGGCAGAGGGCAGCGATGGGCCCCAACTAGAGCGGGACTGTGGCAGGATGGTGGAGCAGGTGAGTGTGGAGGCGTAAGACTCAGAGTCTTCCCTCCCTGGGTGCAAGCGGGGCTGTGGGGCTGTGAGGCTAGGGGAGGGAGCTGGAGCCCGATCTCCACAGGCCACCCTGAGGGACACCCCCCCCCCCCCCCGTGCACAAATTCATGCACCGGGCCTCTAGTTTCCAAATAAGATCACGTTGGGAAATACTGGGGACTAGGACTTCAACATACCCCCTTTTGTTAAGAGTAGTAGGGGACACCATGCAACTCTTCACGATGGAATTATGTTATTTAATGTTTGTTTTTTGATTAGTGGGAAAATTGAGCATTTTCCTGTATGTACCTTAGGCCATTTTTCTACAGGAGTGTTTGTCTTTTCCTTGTTGATTTATAAACTTCACATAATAAAAATAAAACCCCAGGCTTTTCTCTTTTACCCAATTTCAGACCAGCATTATCTGCCCATACTTTGGGGTGTTTATCAAATTGCCAGCATGTGTAGCCTGCTCTGGGTGCAGCTCTCTGCCCATGGCACAGTGAGAGAATCCTCTCCTCATGGCTCAGCTGGAGGTCAATGTATTAATCAAGACAGGCTAAACTGTGCCACATCAAAGAGTGACAGCACAAAGGTTTGTTTCTTGCTCAGACTGTGTGTCCACTGCAGGGTCACCAAGACTCTGCCCACATCATTGGTGCATGATCCAGGCTAACAGGGGAGCTCCCATCTGGGACACCAGGGTCAGGGAGCCGTTCTGTTGTGTTTTAACAGAGAAAATTTAATACAGGGAAGTGTTTTAATGAATGCTTAGACAGGGCCAAGGGAACAGTGAGGTAATGCAGAGAGAGCCCTGTGGAAGCAAAGACCACCCTCAGTCTGGGGGAGCAAAGGGAAGGGATTGGGGGTGCCAGAGCCTAGCTGCTTGGAGGCGGGGCCACACAGGCCTGGGGAGCAGGTGCTGCTGCTGGCACCTCACAGGAGGTGCAATGAGCCTGCTCTGGAAATGTCTTCCTCACTCCTGTTGCCACAGTAACAGCCCTAGGTCCTGCACTAACTGCCAGTTCAGTTTCCATGGCCCTAACTCGCCCGGTCCTTGGTTTGTGACTTCATTTGAAGCCCTCCGCTAAGAGGCTTTGGGCTCTGTTGGTTTCCTAGAGCTGCTGTCACAAATTATCACCAACGTGGGAAGTTGACAAAGCAGATATGTGTTCTTTCACCATTCCGGAGGCTGGAAGTCCAAAATCACGGTGCCAGTAGGAGAATGCTCTCCCTGAAGGTTCCAGGGAAGAACCCTTCCTGCCTCTTCCAGCCTCTGGTGTCTGCAGTAGTCCCTGGGGTTCCTTGACTTCTAACTGCCACACTCCAATCTCTCCCCCAGTCTTCACATGGCTCCTTCCCTGAGTCCCTGAGGGTGTCCCTTCCTCTTCTTCCAGGGCCCACCCTAAACCCAGGATGATTCATCTCTAGATCTTTAACGAATTACAACTGCAAAGACTATTCCAAAGAAGTTTAGCTTTTAAAGTTCCAGGGAAACATGGATTTGGGGAGACACTATTCAACCCACTACAGGTGAATGTGCAGGGGGTGGGGGGGGTGGGGGGAGGGAGGGAATCCCTGGGACTTACTCCAAGACTGAAATCCTGCTGTTGGCTTCGTGGTTCCTCTGCCTGGCTGCTTCAGGGCACCCTGGCCTCATGCCCTGCTCTATGCAGAGGCACTGTGCTGACAAGAGCTGAGCCCCCTGCAACTGGGCTTGCGTTACACCTCAAATCCAAACACTGTAAGAGAGCCCAGCCGGTTGTGGCTCAGTGGTTGAGCATCAACAGGAACCAAGAGGTCACGGTTCCATTTCTGGTCAGGGTGGTCAGGGCACATGCCCGGTTGCAGGCTCAATCCCCAGTAGGAGGTGTGTAAGAGGCATTCGACTATGTTCCTCTTCATTGATGTTTCTATCTCACTAACCCCTTCCTCTCTCTCTAAAAAAAAATCAACAAAAACATTAAAAAAACATATGACAAGGTAAGTTAATTAAGAACAAGTCTCTTACTTTACAGTATGCAATCCATGGCTGTCTGCAGCAATTCACTATACGCAGCCAATTATTTTGAAACATGCTTTTAATTTCCCATATGCTGTGACTCTCCTCAAAGCAGCAGCCTCGGGCAGCTTTGAGTAACAAGGCAGTTGAAGCCAATCATTGGAGCGCTCGGGTAAGCTCCTCCCTGCCTCAGGGCTCCACCCAGAGGACCCAGAACCAAGTGGGTCTCACCGACTGAGCTCTTGGAGACCAGAGACCATGTCTTATTCCTTGTTGTGCACACAGACCAGGTTCCAGGGCACAGCACTCACTCAGCTGACCTGGGTCAAGTTTCCCCAGGGAAGAGGAGGAGGGCCAGCCAGCGGCAGCAAGTGTAATGGTGGGGGATCTTCTAGCGAAGTCCATCTCTCCCTTGCAGAGAATTTCCCATCACTGGTGGATACACAGAATGCCTGCTGCCACAATCCAAACACTGATGGACAGAGCAGCCAAGAAGAGAGCTGGGCAGAATGTCCTTCCCTCCCTCGGAGCATCCCCTGAGAGAGAGAAAGGGAATGAGGAACAAGGGACAGAGCTCCTGGCTTATTAGTGCCCTGGCTGGTGGGCTTTTGCGTTCCTACCCTCTCCATCCTGCTCGTTAACCAGGGCTCCCAAAAGCAGCCCGCCATATTGTATCACTGTTGAAATCCCATCACATCTCCCTGCTGACTCTCATTCCAAAGTATCCATTGGATGGCTCAGCACAATTGCCTCAGTCCCCAGACTCCTAGCCTAGCAGTACCTGGCTCTCCTGCTGCCAGGGGAGAGGTGGTGTACCATTTACTCTTGGGGGGGTGGGGGGCATGAGACACTCAAGCTTTCAGCCCAGCACAACCCATTTACCCAGAACCACCTTTCCTGTTCACACACTCGTCTTCCATCAAGGTCATCATCATTGTCCTAGTGACCCAGGTGTAAGACTCAGAGTCTTCTATTGATTCATTCAAATACTTACCCAGCACCTACTTTAGGCCAAGCTTTGTGCTAAGACGTGATCCTGCCCTTTAGCTCCGTGGTAAGTGCCTGTAGAGTACCAAGCATCAAAAAGGTTCTTTAAAAAATGTTTGTTAGATGGACAAATGAACGGATAGAAGAATGGATAGATGGATGGATGGATGGATGGATGGATGGATAAATAAGTGGATGGGTGGAGGGTGGGAGGGAAGGAGGGATGAGTGAGATGATGAAATCTGTCAGTTATGTCTCTTCAGTATCCTGCACAGTGTACACATTCCCTGTGATTAGGTGGGCTGAACTTGACCCCTCACATTCTCCACCCTTGCCACGTGTCCCCCACCTAGCTAATCAGACTATTCCAAACTTCTGGCCTCAGAAACTGGTTTCAGGGGTGGACATGTAACAAAGCCAGATCAGAGTTCCCCGCAGGGGCTTTTTGGGTTCCTGCCAGTGGTAAACAATCTCTCTTCCCTGGGTTGCTAAGTTGCTAAGATGTTTATTTAAGGCTGCTGGAGGCTCTTCACTTGCCACAAGGAGAGAGCCTGACTGAAGGATGGGAAGATGAGAGGTGGGAGAAGAGAAAAATAGGAGGAAAGAAGAAGGAAAGGAGAAGGAAGACAGAGGCTTGGGGACACAATGTAAGCCCCCAGTGTGGGAAGGCAGTAGGACTCGGACTTTTCCAGGTATGTGAGCCAATGAATTTTGTTTCTCTGACTTAAGACAGCTTGAGTTGTGTTTCTTTTACTTGTAACCAAGAGAATCTTGTCAGTGCAGAGGGAGGGAGTGAATAAATGAGTGAATTCATGGTTGAATGAAAGAATGAGCTCCATAAATATCAAACTCATCAGTGTTTTTTCCTCCCTTGAGAGCTACACTTGCAAATATAAGGATTTAATTACATGTTCCTGGTTTCTACCGGGGCCTATCTAATTGCTTCTATTTTGCCCTGTGTTGATTTTAACTCCTGAAGTGTAACTGAAAAGTGGAAAATAGCCCACTAAAATGGATGTATTTCTCAGGCAGGCATTTAACTCTGACTGCAGATTTTAGTCTTTAGGAGTTATTATAAAGGGAGGACCGAAACGAAAATTAATAACATTTAAAATTCCCCCAAAGTCTTCTTCCCTCCCCTCCCAGCTCCATTCAAGCCAAAATAGTGAGAGCAAGTGGGCATGCAAATCTGACCACATATACATATTCTCCCACTTCCCCTCGCCCCACCTTCCAGAACTTTCTCTGCATCCAGAACTTTTTCAGAGCTCCTCAATGATTGACAACAACCACAGCCTGAGGGTTCATAGAAGGCTTCCCAGGTGAGGTGATGCCTACCTGCTTCAGTCATCAAAAGTAGAGTCTGGCCCTAGCTGATTTGGCTCAGTGGATAGAGCATCAGTCCATGGACTGAAGGGTCCCAGGCTCGATTCCTGGTCAAGGGCTCTATCCACTGAGCCAAATCAGCTAGGGTCAAACTCTACTTCTGATGACTGAAGCAGGTAGGAAGGGATGGGTCTTAGAAGAACACTGAAATGTGGACTTTGTCTAAGGCTGCCATGGAGCACATCCTACATGTTCAGGTGACACGTTGTGACCTGCCTCAAACAGCTGCTTTCCCCAGGCCTCCAGGAGGACCCCATCCGATGTCTGGTCCTGGAGGAGTGATGATCATCGCATCTGATGCCAACCACATCAACACTGAGGGAAGATGTCTGAAGGCCAGGAGTGGAGGATAAAGGAGCTTGGGCCACTGTTTCTTTCTTTTCAAGTGCATATCCCAACTATATTTCTTTCCTTTTTCAAAGAGCTGAGTTCTCTATCCCATCTGCCCATAGTGTTAGACTAGGAGGGATTGGAATAAGCTCTTTCTTTCCTGCCTTGAATTCCTCTAGCTAACTCTGAGACTGACCTCCAGACTCATCTGAATTAAACTCTGGTTTGCTTCTCAGAATATCCTTGTTACATTAATTTAGGGAGCATAATACATCTAGATTGGAATATGTTTGCTGCAAATGCTAATTTGCTCGATGAGAATATCAATTAGATCTCTGAGGCATAAAAATTATGGCTGTCAACGCTCTCAAAGGTCATTGTTAGCTTGTACCGAAGGAAGAGGATGAGGGTGATCTGCTGGAAGGGTCTGGGGGGGGGGGAGTAGTAAAGGTCCAGATATTAAATACCAACAAAGTGTCAGGCACTGTGCTCAGGACAGAGAATTCAGGAGTTTCACAGATCTCAGAAACCCAACCACAGACCTGGATGATGATGATAATAATGATGATAACAACAACGATGGCAGTAACTTCTGCGCATGGAACAATTACTGTGTATTAGATACAATTATTAATGCATTTAATCCTTGCAACAGCTCTCTGAGTACTATTATTGTTCTCATTTTATAGGTGAGGAAATTGAGTTGTAAAGAATTTAAATAACTTCCTTACTTCTCCTTCTGGCCAAACTGGAGATCAGATGTACTCTCCTTGCTGAAACAAATGAAAAAACCAAACAGCTCTCTAGATATTGGATAGCAGTCAACAAAGGACAGTGATCCCTGAGAGTTGGGAAACCAGTGAGGTGAGTCTCGGCCTTGCTCCAGCTTACTGCCCGGAGAATGTTTTCCATCCATAGGGCAGATGGGGGAGCCCAGACAGAACCCAGCACACTCCTTGAGCTGAGGAGGCAGAACTGGGAGTCCAAGGAAGCCAGGTGGGTAGGGTTTTGTAGGGCAGAGGACCAGGGAGAGAACTCCAGAGCGCCACTGAGGGTCACTCACCAGAATTCAGCTTCCTGAGCAGTGCACGTGTGTGAGGAAACTGCCAAGAGCAGGGGGAACCACCCGAGAGAATCAGAAGGAACACGGCTGAGTGTCCACGCAAGACTGGGAAGGAATGGTGCCTGCTCTCAACAACCGGAGTGGAAAACTCTCATAATTTGTGGCGCATCATTTAAAGGCCCAAGAAGGCATTGCCTCATTAGTGGAGAAAATTAACTCGACTAAATGCTGCTCTGGTTGTGCTTAACAGCACTTAAAGGAAAGCCTTGGGAGGCTCGAACTGCTTCCAAGTAACTGAACCATGTGCCAGAAAAACAGCTCAAAACTGTATTTAAAAAAGATTTAACTAGGACCTGGCCAGAAGAAATGTTTAAATGGATGAGCTAAATGCGTACAAAGTTAAAGTGATGTGCAATTTCTTATTTCTGGTCATAAGTGTACTAAATTACAATGGTCCCTATTCAAATTTACTTATTTGTTTGTTTGTTGAATACAACTGTGTCCAGCACACAACATGGTAAAATTGACAATGTCTGGCATCTAAGAAAAAATGACTGACAAAATAAAGCTGAAAAAAATAAAGAGGAAAATGAATCAAACCTGATCCAGAAGTGACCTAGATGACAGAACTGGACATTAAGACAGTCTTTATAACTTTATTCCTCGTGTTTTAGAAAGTAGAGGACAAACAAACATACTAAATAGATACTAGGAAGGTATTTTAAAAAACAAAACACCCAAATTGAAGTTGTGGGGATGAAAACTACAATGTCAGACACACACAAAACACATCAGCTGAGATTCATGGCATGTTAGACATCAGCGAAGATTAGTGAGCTTGCTGGCACCGTGATAGAAACAATCCAAAACCAAACCAAGAAAACACAGCTAATCTGGCCTGACATGAAGCAGGTCAGGGGATTCCTGGGGATGAGGGTAACTGGGAGGGCTGGGAGGGGCAGGAGGAAACTTTTAGAAGTGATGGATGTGTTCATTACCTTGCTTGTGGTGATGGTTTCACACATGTTTACATACAAAATTGTACACTTTAGACACGTGCAGTTTACATTATGTCCATCATACCTCCATAAATCTGTTCCAAACAAGTGTCCGAAGGTCGTACCGCTAATAAATCCCAGTCTGGCTCCAGATGCTACACACTTTCTACTGCAAAGTAGGTATTATGATTCCCGTTTTATAGATGAAGGAGAGTCAAAGAGATGAGCGTGACTTCTCCGAGATCACACAGCTGGTAAGTGGGGAGAATTGGAATTCACACCAATGCCTGTTTTACTGCAAGCCGGGTGCTCCCTCTGCCCCACTCGCTAAGAGTTTGCGGTTTATTTGAAGCCTGTGGACACCATGCACACAGCCTCTGCTCTCCCGCGATTCTGAGTCACCGCCTCGTGCCACAGCTCTTGCTCCAGATGCAAAGCCCAGCCTGGACTCCCAGTCCTCGCCCGTGGATGGATCGTTACTCAGCGGCTTATCTTCCGTACCTAGGAATGTGGGAACAAATCGATTTGTAAATGCCTAGCACGGCTCAGGGCTCAGTAATTGCCAATGCATTTTGTGAAGTGAGAGCTTGCTGGGCACGTGGAAGGCAGCCCCTGCCCATCTTAAAGAAATAGGCGCTCTCAAACAGACTGTCAAACCTCAGAGGGAAGGCGGGGTGGGTGTGTGTGTGGGGGGGAGGGGCAGGTAACGGATCAACCAAACGACTTGTATACATGCATATGAGCATAATGGACACAGACACTAGGCGGGGTGAGGGCATGTGCTGGGGGGTGGGAGGGGCCGGGGAGAGGGCAATGGGAGAAAAAGGAGATGTATGTAATACTTTCAACAATAAAGAGCTAAAGAACGAAAGAAATCGGCGCTCAGAATCAGACCAACGGACCAGCATGCATACACGCAGCCCTTACCATCTGGAGAGCCCTTTCTCCTCTCTTGTGTCTTCGTAGCGATCTTCTCGCTCCAGTTTTTAGATGAGGCAACTGATGCCGAAACTGGTTATGAGGCATTACCAAAAACATAATATCTGAGCCTGCATTCAGACTCATCCTCGTGGGCGGAGGGACGTCTCTGTGAATTCCAGATCTCATTTAGGTTACCTCAGAGTGACACGTCACCACCTTTTTTTTCAAAATAGGCATGAACTTTATACGGTCAGAGTTATTAAAACAAAACAAGCCCAGCCATCAGGGTTCTGGGAGTGGGAGGGGGCTTCCTATTACAAAGGGGGAGGGGTCAGCAGAGGCCAGATGGCTGCTATGAAGAATTGTGCAAAGGAGACCCTTGCATGGGGTGGGGGCCAGCCGGAACAGCTTCTGAGGCCCCTTCCTGGCCTGGTGGTCGCTGAACAAAAGGGTGCTAAGCTCACTGCTTAGAACCCTGGTGCTGTAACATGGGAGGATTGGGGTGGTGGTGGGGGGGGGAATCTCTGGGCTTTGCCTGTCCCGATGAAGTCAGCATGTCTCAGCCACTGGACTGTCTCTACACGCAGAGCAAAGCCTCAGTCACTAAGTAAAAGATGGTGTTAGGACTGAGAAAAGCTGCTGCAGACTGTCTGCTGGATAGAGTGTGGAGTGGTTAGGAGACGCGGGGCAGAGCAGGCCACGCCTCTCCCTGCACGCCCTTTGTGGAAATCTGAATGTTGTGGCATAAAACATACTGATTAAGCTTTCATGCTGTGGGGAGAATCGGAAACAATACAGATTCTTCTAAACTGGAAAAAAAAGCATCATGAAAAAACAGAGAGGGGCTGGAATGAGCTGTATCTGGGTTTACACGATTGATTCGTGGCTATGCCTCGTAGGCAGTGTACTAAGGTACCCTTTTTCCTTGGTCAGGATCTGCCTTGAATCAAGCAAGATCTTCAGGACCCACGTCTCTTGTGTTTCCCTGTTAGGAGGTGAGAAGCAAAGGGCACCATCAAGCCAGCTCCAAGGCGGTGCTGAGAATTTTCTGGAACATGGGAGAAGTTGGTCTCCAGAGCAGCTTGGTCCAGTAGAAATATAATGTGAACTACATATGTAATTTTCTGTGTTCTAGCCATATTCAAATATGTAGAAAGAAACAAGTGAAATGAATTTTAATAATATATTTTATTTAACCCAATATGGCCATGTTATTTCAACATGTAATCAATAGAAAAAAAAAAACTAATTTTTGAGCTATTTTACATTCTTTCTTTCAGATTAAATTTTGAAAATCCTGTGTGTAATGTACAGTGCCAGCACATCTCGATTCAGAATGGCCACATATCAAATGCTCGGCAGCCACATGTAGCCAGCAGCTGCTGTATTGGACAGCCCAGGAATGGAACATCTAAGGGGCATGGCCAGAGCACTGAAGCTTGCTTGGTAGGGGCATGGTTGTAAGGTGGTTCATTCGGGAAACAGTGTGATAACTGCCTCCTTTACTGATGCTCTAAGACCATCTCCCACCCTGGCAGCCATCTGCCATAATTACTTTATCTGATCATTTTAAGTATTTTAATCCTTTCAAGTGGCCTGTCCCCAAACTCCAGTATTCAAAGGCATCTTCTCACACAAGACTGAGAACCACTGAATAAATATTGAGCCAACCACAGTCGGTTAACCTTTTTTTTTTTTAATCCTCACCCTAGGATATATTTTTTCCATTGGTATTTAGAGAGAAAGTGGAAGGGGGAGGAGGGAAGGAGAGAGGGAGAGGGAGAGGGAAGGAGAGAGGGAGAGGGAGAGGGAGAAGGAGAGGGAGAGAGAGAGGGAGAGAGAGAGAGAAACATTGATGTGAGAGAGACACATTGACTGGTTGCCTCCCGCATGTGCCCCGACCAGGGCTAGGGATCGAGCCTGCAACCAAGGTATGTGCCCTTGATCAGGAAATGAACCCGAGACCCTTTGTTCCGAGGGCCGGTGCTCTAACCACTGAACCACAGGCCAAGGCTCATCTTTGCTGCTTGACCCCAGTCCCAGATCCAAGTCCAGGTTCTCTACACACGTCACAGGGCTCCTCTAAGGCATGAACATCCAGTGCATGTGGCTCTGGGGGAGGCATGGAGGCATCAGCTAAGCAATCATTATTTTCTTCTGCCATGAATGCAAATGCAATGGAACTTGTGTTTATTTTACAGAATGTGCAAAAAGGAATCATTTCAGAGGAACTTCCAAGCTGCCAGAACAAGGCAGTCTGTCCCCAATCAATTATCACAAGGTGTGCAGGTACCCTGATTGAGAACTTGCCTAGAGGAAATTGCACTGAGGGAGAATCCATTCTGTAGCCTGTTTCACGCTGTCCTGCTCAGAATCAGATTCTTTTCCTCCCATTTGAGTGATAGGTTATTATTATGTACCTGGGGAAAGATGTGAGGCTACTGAACGTGGGCGTTGTATAATTACTTCATTCAATGCAATTTAATGAAGAGCCACCAGAATAGCTATGCTCAATCTCCTTTCCTTAAACAACCAACGGCGTGTCCAAGAGCCGAGTTCTCAAAGCATAGTCTGCTGTGCTTCAGTGACAATTTTCTTGGGCTTTGGAGTTTTCCTGGTTACGCTCTATCTTTTTCCATCATTTATAATTGTGGCTGCCCAACAAGAGATGACGTGAGGTCATATCAGTAACTTTTAAAAATAAATATATTTTTATTGATTTCAGAGAGGGAGGAAGGGGGAGAGAGAAATAGAAACATCAATGATGAGAGAGCTACCTCCCACTGGCGGCATATGTCCTTGACCGGAATCAAACCCAGAACCCTTCAGTCTGCAGGTGGACGCTCTATCCACTGAGCCAAACCAGCTAGGGCCACAGCAGTAACTTCTTGGCACATAGAAGGTGTTCAGTAAATACATCCCCTTTCCAGCTGCCAAGCCAGAATTCCCTTCCCAAACTGATCTTTCTAGTAACTGCTGAGCATTTTCCAACTGGCCTAGCAGAAGATAAACTTGAGGACCCTATATGAATCATGGCCAATGTTATCACAGCAATCCCAGAAGGCTAGCCAACCATCAAACTACCACCAAACTAGAGGCTTTTCTGCTCTTGTCCCTAAATTAGTGGTAAGATACTATCGGCTTCCGTGACTTTAATGTCAGTCTTTTTCCTCGAGGCAGGGCGGTCAATCAGAAAACAATGAGGAGTTAATGGGAGCTGCATGTGAAGACGTGTATTGCCCATTAAGGCCCTGGAATAAGAGTTGCAAAAGCGGAATAGTTGGTTAGCAGAGCCTGCACTTTAAAAGACTTTTAGAACACATTGTAACAATGAGCTCAGGAATATTCCACCAGCGGTGGTTGCAAGTGCCCCTTGCCTCACAACCTCATTGAAACCAAGTGTTGCCATTTTTTATGTTTACTGATATGAAACATAAAATGGCATAATGTTTAATTTGTAAGGCTTTGTTGGACAACTTGTATATTTATTGGCCATTTGTGCGCATTCTTTTTCATTCATGTTTTTAGCCTTATATATATATTTTGGAACTTGGAGCAAATGCTCCTTTTGTTATAACTGTTAAATGTTTTTATTGATTTCAGAGAAGGGAAGGGAGAGAGGGAGATAGAAACATCAATGAGAGAGAAACATCAATCAGCTGCCTCCTGCACCCCAGGCATATGCCCCAACCAGGAATCGAATCGGCGACCTCCTGGTGCATATGGCGACGCTCAACCAGCTCAACCACGGAGCTACCCCGGCTGGGCCAAAATTCCTTTTAATATCTGGGCAGAGCCAGTGGCCAGGCCCGGCAGCACCATGTGGCTTTTCGAAAGTGAAGCCTAGAACACAGCAGTGGAGGGGCCCAGCCCCAGGAAGATCCCAGCCCCCTCAAGCCACAAATGGTCCCAACGGTGGTGTCCCCGGGGACCAGCTACAAAGTGGAATGCTTCTCGAAGGGCACAATCAGGAGTCGGGCTGCTGCCTCATCCAGGAACCAGCAGAGTTTCCCAGTGTGGGGCTGCACAAGGGCGGCAGGGAGTGGGCGGTCCTCCTTGTCCTCCAAAATGCGCTTCAGAACAGCTGCCTTGCCCTCTCCAGTCGCCACAAAGATGACAGTTCAGGCCGCATTCAAGACAGGAAGTGTGAGGGTTACACGCTGTGGAGGTGGCTTTGGGGAGTCACTAATGGGAGCCACAATCTTCTCCCGTTCCTGCAGGAGGGGATGGTCTGGGAAGAGTGAGCAGGTATGGCCATCGGGGCCCACCCCCAAGATCAGCAGGTCAAAAACTGGGATGGAGTCCCCCTGAAAGGCCTGTCTCAGCTTCTTGGCGTAGTCCTCTGCTGCCTCCTCCACAGGAAGCTGGGGGTTAATGGTGATCACCTGGCTATCAGGAATGGGCAGCTTGGAGAGCAGGTGGGTCCGGTAGAGGCTGTCTGTGCTCTCAGCGTGCTCGAAGGGTACCAGGCGCTCGTCGCAGAAGCCCAGCGTCCAGTGCGCGAGGCCAGCTGGCCCAGCGGGGTCAGTAGCGGTGGGCAGCTTGCGGGCCAGCATCGAAACAAGGCTGCCGCCAGACGGGCCGAGCGCAAAGCGGGCCGGCCGCCCACTATGCAGCACGCGGCCCGCTGTGCCACCAATTGCGACAGTGACGCGCTGAGCTCCTGTGGGCTTGAAAGGATGGAGATGAAGCCAGGGGCTGGCGCGGCCATCACGACGGAGGGAGCTAGCCTAATGTTTTGAGGTGTTTAAGATTTTCCTTATTGGCTTATAAAAGATGTTTGTAATATAGATATATTAACTCTTAATCATCTATATATATAAATGCCTAAGAGACCGGTCAACTGGTAGCTATGAGGCTCACTGACCACCAGGGGGCAGATGCTCAATGCAGGAGCTGCCCCCTGGTGGTCATTGCGTTCTCACAGCGGGAACTCCGCTCTGCTGACCAACAGGTGCCAGATGCTGAGCTCATGGCTGGCAAGTGCAGCCTCACGTGCAGACACTCTCCCTGCATGCCCTTCCCCGATCTGAACCAGGACTGGGATTGGGACCAGCTTCGGGACTGACTGGGTGCAAGCCTACGGCTGCTTCTCAGTCATGGGCACAACAGTATGGCCCTAGGAGGGGCACGCAGAGACCTCAGTGGAGAGGCAGCGAGCCTACCGAGCAGTGGCGGGATGAGTGGGAGCAGCGCAGTGCCTGGCCCGGGCTCGGGCTCGGGCTCAGGCTCCTCCGGCCGACTACCGCTTCAGCACTACTAGATCCCTTGGGGGTATCGGAGAGCTGGTTTTGGCTGATCCCCACAGGCCAAGCCAAGAGACCCCACCAGTGCACGAATCTGTGCACCAGGCATCTAGTCCTATCTAATAAAAGAGCAATATGCAAATTGACCATACCTCCGCTACGCCCACAAGCCACGTCCACCAGCCAATCACGAGCAAGTATGCAAATTAACCCAACCAAGATGGCTGTGGCCACGGAGTGAACAGGAGGCTTGGGTTTCCTCAGCAATGGAGGAAGCCAGGCTTCCTGCACACCCTGGCCAGCCCAGGCCTCCGCTCAAGGCTACAAAGTTTCAATTATAAAAGATAAATAAATCCAAGATACCATGGCCTCCGCTTGGGTCCCTAGGGGCATGCTCAGCCTGCAAACCACCACAGGCTCCTCGCCCAGGCCGCCCCATGCCCCAAGGGAACCCCCACCCTGATCCAGGACACCCTTCAGGGCAAACCAGCCGGTCCCCACCCGTGCACCAGGCCTCTATCGTATCTAATAAAAGAGTAATATGCAGATTGACCGTCACTCCAACACACAAGTTGGCTGCCCCCATATGGTCAAAGATGGCTGCCCCCATGTGGACACAGATAGCTGCCACAAGATGGCCTGCAGGGGAGGGCAGTTAGAGGCAATCAGGCTGGCAGGGGAGCAGTTAGGCATCAATTAGGCTGGCAGGGGAGTGGTTAGGGGGTGATCAGGCTGGCAGGCAGGCGAGCAGTTGGGAGCCAGCAGTCCTGGATTGTGAGAGGGATGTCCCAGATTGGAGAGGGTGCAGGCTGGGCTGAGGGACACACCCCCTCATGAATGAATTTCGTGCACCGGGCCTCTAGTATATATATAACCCTGTAGTACAACTCTTGGGTTTATTCCTCCAGTATGTTATTTGATTTTTAAGGTTTATTGTTCTGCTTTCCAAAACTGTCCAAAAAGTAATGAACAACCATTTATCCATCTAATAAACACATATTGTATGCCAATTGCTTGTCAGGCTCTGTGCCAAGCACAGGCATTAGAAGAGGGGAAAAAGCCCAAATCTCTGCCCTCTAAGAGATCACATAGTTTAATGGAGAACAGACATTTTTTTAAAAAAGCGCCTTCAACATAGTGCAACAGTTGTTATAGTCAAAGGAAGTACCGAGAGCCTTGAGAACAGAGTGAGGGCATCCTAATACAGTTGGGAAAGAAGTTGGGAGATGAAGGAAGGCTTCATGGAGGTGGTGACATTAAAGTCTCCTCTCAAACAAGAGCAAGGAGGACATTCTAGGAAGAGGCAAGAGTATAGGCCAGTGGTCCCCAAACTCATTAGTCAACAGAGCCAAATATCAACAGTACAACGACTGAAATTTCTTTTGAGAGCCGAAAACCGACTTCTGCGCATGGGCCACGAAGTTTCAATTGCACTGTACGTGTGCGCCCACACGTGGTATTTTGTGGAAGAGCCACACTCAAGGGGCCAAAGAGCTGGATGTGGCTCGCAAGCCACAGTTTGCCGACCACTGGTATAGGCAAAGATCCCAAAGCATCAAAGAGGCTCAATCTTTTCAGAGATTCCAAATAATTCAAAGTGAATAAAGTTTATAATATAATGCCTGAGGAGGAGGCTCATTCAAGGAGGGAGATTCGACAGCAGCAAAGCTGGACAAGCAGGCAAGGGCCAAATGATAAAGGTCCCTGGATTTCAGGATAAGGAGCTGAAATGTCATCCTGGGGACTATGGATGGGTTTTGGTCTGGGAAGGGGCTGGATTAGAGTTACGTATCAATGTTAAGGCACAGACCAGAAGCAAGAGGCCAGTTAGCTGGGAAAATTCACTAAACCAAAAAGGAAACTTTGTTTGTAAGAGGGCAGACAACCCTTTAATCTTCTCTGGGAGGTTCTGGGACAAACTGGCATAACTCCTCTTTGCATGCATAATCCTTCCCTGGAAAGATTAGCTGCTTTTGCTGATAACCTGGAATCAGGTTCAAGATTCTGTTTCCCAATTCAGCTTTGGCCAGCCAGCGAAGTTGCAGCCCTGGTTCCTGGGATTGCGCATACGGGGTGAGCCTGGCCAAGACGGGAGCCACCATAGAGGAAAGCAGAACCAGAGACCTGAGAAAGGATCCTTATGACACTGAATCAGATATAACTCTCAGCTCTTCCATCACACGAGTAAATTTTCTTCTTTATTTAACCACTGAAGATTGCCATTGTAACTAAACATTTCTAGCCAACCTTTTTTTTTTTCTAGGCAATCACTGCCCAGCTGCTTCTGAACCTTCCCTCCCTTTCCCGACCCGATCTCAGCTGCCTGCTATCTGCACACATGTCCTCCATCAAAGAATGCAAATGTCAGAAACCAATAGTGCCAAAGGCAAGTCTGAGAGGAGCGAGCCAAGTTTGATAATGAATTCCTGCTCACTGTGTGAGCCATTCTGTGGTTATTCAAAACCCCATTCAGTGTTTTCCCCCAGTAATAGTAAGTGCACTGTTCTCAGTATTGTGTCTGTCACCAGCCAAATGATAGTGGTGTTTCCGCTCAGGATCTTGTTAGACTTGTGGCTCTGAAAATGATGCCGGGAAGCGCAGGGCAACAGATGTGTGTGCACTGACCGTGCTGAAGGCCAGACCCGCTGCCCTTGAGGACCTGCTGAGGTCTGGCCCCATTGCTTTCAGGGATCCTGGCTTCAGAAGGCTTCTCTCTCCCTTTGAAGCAGAGACCGCCTCCTGGAATTAACATGTGCAATGAGGGCAGTGGAGCTGCCGGAAAGGAAGTGGTGAGCAGCACACTGGGTTGGCTCAGATTTTGGTTGGATCTCCAGCATCTGCTGCTTCAGAATTTCCGGGAGAAATTTCTGAAACTCCAGGTTCCTGTCCCCATGCCCTGCAAGATTTCGAGTCAGTAGGTCCTGATCTTTACAAAGCTCTCCGATTCTAAAGGGCAACTGTGTTGGAAAATCGTAGGTATGAGATATCCAGAGGCCAGGGTCCTTGTCCTTCCTCTCACTGGGGGCTCCCCGTTAGTCCCCCAAGGCCCCTCACTGGAACCCTCTGCCTCCGTGGACTGCCCAGAGTTACCTTTGTGTGATCAGAGGCTGTTGGAAGCAACAGTAAAAAAACACAATAATGTTGTGCAACCCTATACCTTTCCATTTAAGGAAACCAGCTAAGAATCAGAGAGGCCAAATAGATTTCCCAGGATCACACAGCAAGTCCAGGGCTTAACCAGGCTACAAACCAGGGAGACTGGCCTGTGAAAACTCCCCTGGTCCTGGTCTTGCACCCTCTGAATTATGGGAGTGGGGTCCTATCCTTCATCTAGCCCATTCAGCCTCCCAAACCAGACTCTCCCTCCTGGTAAGAGGGAATGGCTGCCCGCTGAGGGAGGGCAGGGGCTTCTCTCAGTTCCCCTATATACAAGCTTTCAGCTATGCGGAGGCTGCTTGGAATGCAACGGGTAGCTCACCGGGCTCCACCATCTAAAAGTAACCTTCCTTTCCCTCTCCCAGCATGGGATGACCCTGGATGGTTGGGTACCCACTCTACCTCTGCCCAGCTCCTTCTTCTGCCCCATGCCCCCAGCATTCCATATACCACGCCACCAGTCACACAGGCTAGCGTGTCGGTAACAGTGAGTGATGGGGCCCACAGACCATTGTTCAGGGGAGGATGGTGCTGAGTCACTATGACAGACTCTTTCCAGGCTGTGCTGGGAGACAGAATAATAACACCCTTTGGACTGGCCTCTTAAAAATAGAACTCATGATGTCTACCCCCATGGGAGGAGAAGTCCTGGGAATCGGGTGCCCTGGGTGCTTCACCCAGTTAGGTTACAATTCACTGTAGGGTGCTGGCTCCTGGTTTGCCCAGGGGTAGTTGGAGAGTGTTGTGCCAGGCTTTTTTTTCCCCCCCAGTGTAAGCAAATGAACACTTATTGAGCACCTGCTATGTACCAAGCCCAGCTAAGGGCTTTACATATTTAATCTCTTAAACAAAGGAGTTTACTCTCTTGGCTCCTGGCTCTCTTCGTTCAAGCTCCCATGCTCCCGCATTGGCCCACATGGCCCACAGCCATCTGGACCCCACATAGAATGGACTAATGGACTGCAACTAGCCCGATGCTGTCCTGGACTCAATTCCAACATGGAACGGATACTCTGGACACTGGCTTTGCCTCCAGCTCTGCTGAAGCTCAGTTGTACTGGATTAAGGAAAATGGGACTTTGGAAACGCAGGGATGTAATTCCATGCAAATAAAAATCACCGATCCTCCCATGCAAGTCTCAGAAAATTCTTTTTCTTGAGATATCATAAGGCCCTGACCCCCAGCACTCAGTGAAGAAAGGGATACCCCACTTCCACTGATACCCCACTTCCACTATCACCAATAAATTTTATGTAACCCCCTTATGTCTTCCATTTTGATTCTGCTGTATAAAATACCAGTAAGTGGTAACACAGATATTTTTCTGGAGCATATTGTCCATCTGTTGAGATTTTGTTTCCTGGCAGTGGTCATCAGTGTGGCTCAAATAAACTCACAAAAATTCTTACAGGTTTGGATGTTTCGTACAACGACATACTGTATCGTCCACCCTTTAAAGCACCCAATTTGGTATTTTAAGTATATTTATAAGGTTGTATAGCCATCACCACTATCTAATTCCAGAACATTTCCCTGGTCCCCAAAAGGAACCCCATTATCAGTTAGCAGTCACTCCTCATTTCCTCTCTCTGCAGCCCCGGTTAGTCAATAACATACTTGGCATCTCTTGCTTATTCTAGACATTTCATATAAATGGAACTGTTCAATATGTGGTCTTTTGTGTCTGGCTTTCTTCCCTTAGCATGTTGCTACTGAGGTCCCTCCATATTGCAGTGTGGGTCCGTACCTTATTCCGTTTTACAATCAAAAAAGTATTTCATTGTATGGATAGGTCACATTTTATTTATCCACTTAATGGGCATTTGGGGTGTTTCCACTTCTTGGCGCTCTCTCGCGCGCTCTCTCTCTCTCACTACAGTACTAGTGACATTTCTTTTGTGCATGTGTTTTAGTTTTATTTTTCAATTCAGTTTACTTTCAATATTATTTTGTATTGGTTCCAGGTATACAGCACTGACAATCATACACTTTACAAAGCGTTTCCCCCTGATATTTCCAGTGCCCCCCTGACACCATACTAACTTACCACGATATTGTTGACTGTGTTCCCTATGCTGTACTCTACATCCCATGACTATTTTGTAACCGCCAATGTGGACTTCTTAAATCCTTTCACTTCTTTCACCTAGTCCCTCAACCCCCTCCCCGCTGACAACCATCAATCTGCTCTCTGTGTCTCTGAGTCTGTTTCAATTTTATTCGTTAATTTTGTTCTTTAGATTCCACATAGAAGTGAAATCATGTACCATTATCCATTTTAATCTTCATCCCACGCTTAGGGGTGTATATTACTCTCCATTGATGGATTTAGTAAATTAGGTTTTCTTAGAACACCAAAAATGACAAGTCATCCCAAGAAACCATTGATTAGACATAAAAATCCCAGAGACCAGTCAAGTGCTGGATACTGTCAGAAACTTCGTTTCTTTAAATGACTTATTTTCCTTTCGATTCAAACTGGCCTCATCCGGCATCCTGATTCACCTGCAGCCCTGGCAATTAATAGGAGTGTGACTTTGGGAAGTTACTTAACCTCTCTGAGCTTCAGTTCCGTCACTATCGATTTAAGATTGACGACACTACTTCACAGTTGCTGTCAGGAGTTAACTTGTGTGTAAAACAGTGCCTGTCATATTGTAAAGCAACCATTGGCTTCCAGCGTCTCTATTCCTGGTAGGGATGGCTCTGTACCAAGTTGCCCCCTCCCCCAATCCATGCATGCTGGTCCCTATCCTCCTGATTACTCTAGGTCGTCCCCCCCCGCCCCCCCGCACCCCCCCCACACCCCAATCCATGCATGCTGGTCCCTATCCTCCTGATTACTCTAGGTCGTCCCCCCCCCGCCCCCCCCGCCCCCCCCACCTCTATCCCCCACTCTTCTTTTCTGGCCAACTTCTCATTCTTCTGATTTCACTTTAAATGCCACTTCCTTGGGGGGCCTTCACAGATAGGGCCACCCCTCCCCCCACCTCCTTATTCCTTCTTAAAGCAACGTACGTTTTTCCTTGTATTTATCAGCTTGTAATTTTAGTTAACCGTTTTTTTTTGTCCTTAAACTGTGTGCCCCATCTTGTCTGTCTTGCTGTCGCTGTATCCTCCGCACCTCTCACCAGTGCCCTAGGATCACAGCAGGCATTCATGAAATAATGACGGAAACAGTTGAATCCTTTCCTGAACTCGGGTTTAGAAAAGGAAAATGTCCTCCCCAAATCACAGAGCAGATGAGTGGCAGACTTGAGGCCAAGTCTCCCTTCCTTTTCCCAATCCAGGCTCCTTCCAGAGCCTGGCAAGAATTTCCCTAATCTCCCCCATAATATAGTTGTCCCAAGGAAAGTTCCAGAAAGGGGGGGAATAGAGCAGTGTGCAGAGTAAAATCACTTGGCTTGGCCCCTCCTCGCTGGACCTTAACGTGGACACTCTGTCAAACAGTGTAAAGAGAGGGGTCATGGCGATAACGACGTGGCATGGCGGCGACAACGATCCTACCAGCTAAGGGAGAGACACAATTGAAAGAGGACCGGACTGTGGGACCGGAAGAAAAGAAGACAAAGCCTGCGGGCGGAGTCGAGATGCTCCCCTCCCCACCCCGCCGCCCTGCCCTAGTCACCGGACACCACAGACAATCAGCTGACCCGGCGATGCGGGGATCACGTGACGGAGGACCGGGCTCCAGGCGCAGGCGCAGATCTCGGGCGGCTGGGTCAGCTGACCTGTGGGACGACGGAGCGGGTTTAGGCCGCTCTCCTCTTGGGAGTCGCCGCCGCCATGGCCAGTCAGTCGCAGGGCATCCAGCAGCTGCTGCAGGCCGAGAAGCGGGCTGCCGAGAAGGTGTCCGAGGCCCGCAAGCGTGAGTTTCTGGGTGGGGCGGCCGGGCGGGGCGCGAGGCCCAGGAGTGCGGCCCGGCCGCTGGAGGTGGCAGGTGGTGAGGCCCGAAACACTGCGGGGCCGAGGGGTGGTTCCAATCGCGGAAGCTGTGCGACTCGAAGCCCTGGATCTGAGGCTCTGGAAGGCTTGGGGGGCGACTGGAAGTTGCCTTGTGGGATGATCGATCGGGCGTGGAGACATAACAATGGGTGGGCGTCCTTCTTGGTGTTTGGAGGCGTGTGAAATGGGTTATTCAGACGGAATTCATTGTCTTTCCCCCTCCCACTTGCTCCTCTGGGGTGCCCCATCTCAGTGAAGGGAGCCACCATTTGCAGTTGCTCCGTCTAGCAAGAGTCCCCTTTGCCACATCTTCGTTCGCCACCTTCATACCAGATGCATACCGCCACCATCTTAGTCCAGGTCCTCAGGTTCTCCGAGGCTCCCATAGCAGGCTAAATCATTGAGTCCTTAACTGTTTTTAAAAAGTGGCTGATAGGTGCCAAGCCCGGTGCCCCATGTATCCATGGCTTCCATCATCATGGTATTTAGAGTCCCAGTGAAGGAAGCCGATGTCGGGTAGGTCAGTTGCAGGCGAGGTGAGAGGACTAGAGTTGAGAAATGAGAGATTGCTAAACAATTGAACAGGTAGACCTAGTCTATATTCTGGACGGGTGAGTGGAAGAAGTTTCCTCTCCTGCAGTCCATTCTCACTGCGGTTCGTCATCCCCCTGACTTTTCCACCGCCATTACAGGCAACAGACGCTTAGTGCCTGCAGAATAAAGCCCAAATTCCTTATTTAGGGTGTTGGAGGCACTTTGGGATCAGTCTCTTGCTTTCTCCCCTAATATCACTGGTACTCTCCAGACGATTAAGCCACTGTGATTTCTCAAAGGCCTCTTCTTTGATGCCCCTGCGGCCTTTGCATAGCTGTCTGCTCTCGTTGCAAGAGGTTTCCCCGGTTTGTTCTCTAACCCTAAATCGTCCTTCAGATCTCAAAATGGAGGCAGCAGTTCTTCTAAGAAGCCTTCCCTGGCTTGACCTTCTCCCTTCAGACAAGGTGGGCTAAGAGTCCTTCCCAGGTGCTTATATCTGGCATCGCAGTGCAGTAACCTGTGTCTTCAGTCACTCAATAAAAAAACTGGAGATCAGGGACTGTGTCTAGTTTATTAAGTTTCCCATCTGGTGAGAGAGATATTTCTATCCCAAGTTTACAAATGGGAAAAATGAGGCCCAGAGAGAAATAACTTGGCCATATCCTGGGAAGCAGCATAGCTGAGGTGTAGAGGTCTCCATTCTTGTGCAAGGATAAAATACCAAGAAATACTTATTTTAGTAATTCTTTGGTATTTCTCTTAGTATAAGACTTACACTCTTAAATCCAAGTACATGGCTCTTGTCCTTAAAATTAGGGTTATGTGATACTCCATATTTTATAGGGAAAGTTTTCTTCGAGGGAACGGGATGGGAGCAAGTCTTTCAATCTTGCTCTGGTGACTGGAAAATTCTGTTCTTCACAGAATATTTCTGACTATGTCCTTGATACAGTATTTCCAGAATGACATTCCACAGTTAGTCATGTGATGGCTCCTCAGTAACAAGTTGTATCTGTTGGGAAGCATATAAGAATACTAGAGGCCCTTGGCCCTCACAGCCCCGGTTTAGTCCAGAAGGTCGTCCGGAAGGACATCCAGTCCAATTAGCGTATTATGCTTTTATTATTATAGATTTTGGGCAAGTGCAGGAACAAGTATTTGGAATATGGTAAGAATAATTCTGAGTGCCTTGGAGAAATGGGTCATGTTTTACACCTTATTTTATTTTTTAAAATGTTTTCTTTTTTTATTATTTCAGAGAGGAAGGGAGAGGGAGAGATAGAAACATCAATGATGAAAGAATTACTGATAGCTGCCTCCTGCACACCCCCTACAGGGACTCGATCACAAAACCTGGGCATGTGCCCTGGCCTGGAATCTTTTTTTGTATTTTTATTCTTAATATATTTTTATTGATTTCAGAGAGGAATGGGGCAGGAGGGAGAGATAGAAACATCAATGATGATAGAGAATCATTGATCAACTGCCTCCTGCACACCCCTCCTCCCCCACTGGGCATTGAGCCTGCAACCCAGGCATGCACCCCTGAATGTAATTGAACCCGGGACCCTTCAGTCCACAGGCCGATGCTCCATCCATTGAGCCAAACCAGCTAGGGCTGGCCTGGAATCTTAACTGTGACCTCCTGGTTCACAGGTTGATGCTCAATCACTGAGCAACACTGGCTGGGCAATCTCAGATTTTTTTTTTTTTTTAGTTTTATTTTATTTTTATTGTTTTAAGTATTACAAATAGTAGTACATAATGTCTCCTTTTTTTTTCCCCCTTTGATCTCCCCCCGACCTCCCCTACCCCCCAGGACATGCCTTCACCTGCCCACCCTCCCCCCCCACCCCAGTGTCTTATATCCATTGGTTGTGCTTATATGCATGCGTACAAGTCCTTCGGTTGGTCTCTTACAGCCCTCCTTGCCCAACCACCCCTGTCTTTCCAATGTAGTTTGACAGTCTGTTCAATGCTTCTTTGCCTCTGTATCTTTTTCCCACCATTTCTTTCCTTTAAAAAGTTTTGCCTTTGCAGACTGGAAATAAACATATAATAACAAAACAAGACAAAACAAAAAAATGTTTGAGTCCCAATTTCAATGTCCAACAGTTCCTTATGTGTACATGTCAGCAGTGATATCTGGATGGTGGGCAGGCAATCTCAGATTTTGTGATTATTAGGGACAGAAGTATTGAGAAGAACTAAAATTTGAAAATTATTGCCTGCCTTGATCTGTAATTATAATTGACTCACCTAGTTAGGAATGGGAAGAGGCAATACATGATGTGGTAAAATGGTCCAACCCAAATTTTCATGAAATTGTTGCTTTGAACCATCCTATATAATAAAGGGCTAATATGCAAATGATCGTCACACTCTCATGCCATGACCAGGAAACCTGAGGCCATGGCCCCCGCCCTGTGGGGCTTGACGGGTAGGGCCAGCCAGGTCTGGGTCTCAAGCAATTTCAAGGTGCACGTGGGTGGGTGGGGACTTGACTCTGGGTCCCGCAGTGCGCCCCAGACTCTGACAGGAGGGAGATTTTCATATACATTTTACTAATTTTCTTTTATCTCTGACACTTCTATTATAGGGAAAGGGCAAATAGCAATATTAAAACATTTCCTCTATTAATTCCCTTTTAATGTGCACGGATTTCGTGCACCGGGCCACTAGTAATGTATATGTATTTTAAAAATGTGTTACGGTTTATTCCATTGGAATGAAATACAACGCTGGCTTTCATATATAAGAGTCACTAAAAGCAAGATTGAAAATAAATATAATTTCCACTTCAAATATTTTTAGTTTTCAGAGAAGCTTATCAAAATTGAACATTGAAGATGTTTGCTGATAAGCAGAGAATATATTAAGTGATTAATTCAGGGAGCCGTGGGAGTTGGGAGTGATCAGGAGAGTGGTATTGTGAAATTATGTAGAGCTACTGCATAATGTTTGGTGCATAAATGTTATTGTAGATAGTTGGGTTTGGAGAAGATCTTTGGCTTTGAAATAAGGCTTTGAATGCACCTGATGAGGAGGATAGCATGTAGAGCACTGGGGTACAGGTTGGTTTGAGCAGAGGACAGCAGTAGGCCCTGAGCTGTACTGAAGTAAACATACATGCAGAAATAGTCTTGGGGTGCTCAGAGAGAGATTTGTTGGTTGTTTTGGACTGCCCCATCATGGGCTCATTAGGTCCAAGTAATTTCTTAATTAGGAGGTAGAAGGTTAAATGTCATTTCATTCTTCACATGAGTTGAGTAAGATTTGGGCAATTGATATGCAATGATGTATAATAAAGCTTAGTTTTAGATGCAGGATGTTTTTTTTCTCTTAAATAAATGTTCAAATTGTTTGCTTAGGACCTTTTTTTTTCCTGTTTGGTATCTAAAAAGTTAGTGAACAGAGGATTACAGTAACTGTTGGTTGGTCTTGGGGTCTATTTTTATACAGGCTTGGTTAGAACTTAGAAAATTTCCCCATCTGTGTATTAAACTAGTCTCTTTTAGAAACCAGACTGAAAGGGTTAAAGAGAATAAAACGGGGCAGAGAAAAACTTATTGTGCTTAGCAGATATCTTGCAGAAAGCTTGCAGCCTTGAACACCGCATAGCTCAGATAACCAGAAGACACCTGGCGGTGGGAGGAACGAAGGACCAGACCCTTACACCAGCCAGCCGAGCTGCTTGCAGCCAGCAATAGCTGATAAAAGTCTTCCCCTTTCTACCCTCTCCACTGACTCCCCGTGGTCGAGTCAGCCCTTCTGCACCCAGAGGACTGCAATAAGAGCTTTTTGATATATTATAGCCTCGTGTCATAGGTGCGCGACCCCGGCCCACTCCGAACCTTTCACAGACCACCTGTGTCTCCCCGCCTCTCCGATGTCGTGCAGTCTTACTGTCCAGTGCTCTCGTGGAGAATGCCTTCCCGATACCACTTTCGTTACTTAGGTCCTATGCACGGGCATGGTTTTTCGTTTCCAATGTGACATCATCGGTTTCATTTAGTTCGGTTTTGAGAGCCTGGAGGGCAGGGGAGGAGAGTTGCTGTCTCTTGGGAGCATATTAGCCTCTTGCTAAGCTTCTAAAGCAGAGCTCCGATCGTAATCAACAGGATAATTAGGTGTTTACATCTTGGGAAGAGGAAGAGTTCCTTAGATGGCTAATGTCACCTATTTGATGTTGGTTCTTAGTAGTTGAGATTGGGAGAATATTCTTACACGTTCCAAAAATGTTTTCCATCATTTTTACTGTCTGTAGTTATGGAAGGCAGTTCTTTTTCTAGTTAAATAAAGCCTGTAGGAGGCAGGAACCTATACTATTAGTTAGCTCTGAGTTCCCCCTCTCCTTTGCATGTCTCTTGAGACTGTATCTTAAAACTTTTTTTGTTTACCATCTCAGTCTCTGCTTCCTTCTCTTGTCTTTTAACCACTTCCTGATATAGCTCTTTCTTTCGAAAACAGGAAAGAACCGGAGGCTGAAGCAGGCCAAAGAAGAGGCTCAGGCTGAAATTGAACAGTACCGCTTGCAGAGGGAGAAGGAGTTCAAGGCCAAGGAAGCTGCGGTGGGCCCCATTTATTTTCATTACTGCTTTGGTTTCTTGAGATTTCCCTCTTCTTCCCTTCCCTCCAGGCTCTCAAAGTACCCAGCATAGCTTGGTAATTCTCATTCTGATTGGATTATAAAATTTTGGTTGTTGTATGTTTTATTGGATGTTTAGGCTGACTCTCTTAGAGTGATCAATTTTCAACTAATAGTGACTCCTAGTATTCACTTATTCATTCATTTAATAAGTATGTTGAGCAGTTAACATGTGACAGGTCCCGAGCAAATGCCAAGGGCCGACCTGTGAACAGAAATAGACATGGTCCTTGCCTTCATGGAGCCTAGCTACGGGCTGGTGGTCAAGGAGACTCAATGAAATGCCAGTCATGGGAACCGCAGCTTGAACCGTGTGGTGGCAGAGACACACATATCTCCCAGAGCCTCACATTAGTGTAGAGGCACATACCAGCTAGAGGCTGGATGACCATGCATACATAAGATGTATACAGTCATAGTACAAAAACACATCACAGAGAGTACAAGGGAAGCAAGGAAAATTCTGGAAAGGGGAAAGGAGGGCTTCACAGAGAAAAGAAATTCTATTAGGACTCTTGGATGTAGGTAACAAAACAGTTCAAACAAGTTTAAACAAAATGGAATTAATTAAAAATGCCAGGCATACCCGTAGACCTTGCCTGACTGTGCTCATGGCCAGGCAGGGGGGACAGTGTATGCAAGAGTAATTTGGAGTTTGTGCCAGTTCTAGCCAGCCTACTCAGTGGCTGGATAAGTTGCATTACTTCAACATTTTAAAAAAACCCACACAAAACAAAACAGAAACACAGATAAAAGACTAACTTGATTTTGATCTGGAAATTTAAATAATGATTTGAGGATTCTTAATGTCATCACTCAACTGTGCGCACACTTTGGCTTTGTGAGCTTAATTCTCAAGTTCCACATGGTGGCCTCTGCTAGTTCCAGGTGCACATAGCAGTAAGTAGCAAAAGTTTCATTCATCTTTGCATTGGGTAATGATAGTGTTATTAAAACTTAAAATATTTCTCTGACTCTTAAACTGGGGCAGATTGTAAATTGTCAGACTGCCCACGGAAGAGTGTAGAAATACTCTTGTTAGGACAGCCATCTCATTTTTACATCACTGTTCTAATTGTTTCTAGAAGCAGTATCAGTTTTGTACACAGCGTTCCAGTGTAACTTCAGTTTTGAGTACTGGGGCTTGGCATATAGTTTATATTCACAGAATAGAGCTGCTGGCCCCCCTACTCCCCCAGTAGGGGTTATGGACTTTTAAAAAATATGATGTAGCAACTGAGCTAACCATTATGAAATGCTTCAAGGTATCCCTATACTATGAACAGTTGTAGTATAGGGTAAAAAGCCCTAGGGTTGAATCTTCATACGTTCACCCTGACCTCTTTGACCCTTGGTTTCCTCATCTGCAGAAGGGGAGTGGTAGCCTCCTCATAGGTTATGGAGGAATAGATAACATCTGAGAGAATGCTTTGTAAACTCCTTTGTGTTACACAGATAGAAAGGGATATAGCTGTTAATATATATAGTGAGGTGAGAATAGGAGATACAAAGGGCCAGACACAAAAAACTTACGTCTTCAAGAACCTGATAGGTCACTCTCTGATAACATAGGCACAGCAGATAACAAAAAGCCAGCCATACTGTGAAGGCAGTAGAAGATAAAAGAAACGTTAGCAATCAGTGTTTGTTAAATTGTGAATGGAGACGGAAGGGGTAAGATAGCCATACAGTAAAATATTTTAGCAATTAAACGGGGCAACAATGAGAAGTTAGTTTCTCTCCAACCCAGACCTGTAGTCCTCAGAGAGAGTCACTGTTAAAAGTATCTTATGTATTCTAGAATATTTATATTCAAAAGAACAGATGTTATGTATTCATAATAGTGGTGAATCTACTGGTAAACTTAAGAGCTAAAACATTAGCCCTATAGGTTTGGCTCAGTGGTTAAGCGTCGGCCTGTGATCTGAAGTGTTGCGGGTTCGATTCCTAGTCAAGGGCACATGCCTTGGTTGCAGGCTTGATCCCCAACCCTGGTCAGGGCTCATGTGGGAGGCAGCCAGTCGATGTGTCTCTCTCACATTGGTGTTTCTTTCTCCCCCTTCTTCATCCCTTCTATTCTCTCTAAAAGTCAGTGGGAAAATATCCTCAAGTGAGGATTAAAAACAACAAGAAAATGAACATTAACCAGTAATAGTGAAACGCTGTATATTCTTCCTAAATTGTGTCCCCCCTGTGTCTTTGTGTTTATTATTTTTTTAGAGTTTTTTTTTAATATATTGATTTTAGAGGAAGGGAGAGAAGAAACATTGATTTGTTGTTCCACTTATGCATTTGGTTGATTCGTGTATATGCCCTGATCAGGGATCAAACCCTCAACCTTGGAGTATTGGGATGGAGATGCTCTAATCAACTGAGCTACCTGGCTCAGGGCCAAGAGCTTTTTAAAAAAACACCTATGTCCCCCATTTAAAATCACAGAAGGAAACTTCTATACCAACTACACGGATACCACTCTGTATCTTGCCTTTTTCCCCTTAAACTGCATGTTTTACAGGTCATTTCTTCTTGCTGTGCATATTTACCTTATCTCTTAAGTGGCTGAAGAGTATGCGCTGGTGTAGATGCACCATCATTTGTTCAGCTAGGCTTCAGTCCTTGGGCCTTTAGTTCGTTCCAGTCTTAGGCTACACATTAGACTCTAGAGAGATGGGAATATATCATCCTCTGGGATCATTTCCCAGCAGCGGAGATGCTGTGCAGTTTACTTGCTTATAGATGTTGTAAGGTTGGCCACCAAGTGATTGCATCAGGTTTTGCTCCCATTAACTCTGGGAACGACAACTTCCTGCATGCTCTTCAACCAGGAGGCTCCATTGCCTAATGCTGATTGTTTACATTCACTAATGAGACTGGCTTACCAGCTGTGGTTCCTGACATTCTCTGTGTGTCATTACTCCTCGACTCAGGCTCTGGGATCCCACGGCAGTTGCAGCACTGAAATGGAGAAGGAAACCCAGGAGAAGATGCTCATCCTCCAGACCTACTTCCGGCAGAACAGGGATGAAGTCCTGGACAACCTCTTAGCCTTTGTCTGTGACATCCGGCCAGAAATCCATGAAAACTACCGCATAAATGGATAGGGAAGAAGAAAGAAGCACCTGTTCTATGGGTTGGCATTTTATATGCCTCCATGGAATATGAAGCTTTTGCAAAGCTTGAGTTATAATCTTGTGAAAAGGCATTAAATTATTTCTGTATACTGTATAGTAGGTCCTTTTGCTTTTGGGAGAACAGCAAATCTAGTTTCTTTCTACAAACTTAGAGTTTATCCAAAGGTTTCATCTTTTTACCTCATATTTCTTAGAAAGTTAATGAGTATACTTTGTCTTTTTCTATGCCTTCTAATTCAAGTAACATATAAATATATGTAATAATACTGCTTCTTTCTTAGACATGGTAAGAAACACTTTTTTTTTTTTTTTTTTTTTTAAGAAAGAAAGGGATTAAATTAATTTTTTCCCTTAAGCTTTCTTGAAGGTCAGGGGCTTTATCTATGAAAAAGTAGTAAATAGTTGTTTGTAACCTGTGTAAAGCAGCAGCCAGCCTTAAAATACTAGTAGTCCTTTCTGGCGGAGGGTTAGAACAATGAATGGTGGTATAATTGTTTGGGCTGCTTTTAGTATTAATCCAAATTACTAGATGATAGAATTTAAGAACTTGTTACACGTTGTTACTTGGTGTACTGATAATCACTTAAAAGTAAAGACTTCGTCGTGCATTTTCCTTCTCTGGTTCATCCTTTTTGATAATGCAATGTGTACTTGGACCCAGACGGTTTGCAGAATTTCCCTGAGGAAATTAAATCAGCATGTGTGTCACATACATTCCCGCACATACTTAGAAAATATTCTTGGTCTGCATCTTGGCAAGAAGGAAAGAATCACTTTTGCACTTACATTTCCTAATCCTTGTAACAACTTTATGTTATGAGATACGAGGCAGAGAGGTTAAAGAACTAGCTCACTGATGTGTTAAGCCAAGATTCGGATTGGCAGCAGATTTAGTATCTGCTTAACCATGCATATGCTCAGAAGTGAGGGTATCATACACCTTTTATGTACCACACCCACAGATTGCCTTCATCTCCCAAACCCTAGATTGATTGCTCCTCTGGCAACTTTATGTCCTGTCTAGAGAGAAAAATACCCCAATATTGTCCATTACAAGTACAGAAACTGACCATTCCACTTGGTGCCTCTGCTCAGACCTATTCGAGTTCTTGAAAGAGGGCATAAAACACTGTGGCATCTGCAAGTTCCCTGAAGATTTACCACTTCCACTTTCTGGGTGGAAAAAACCCCTTGAGGTTCTGAAAGGTGAAGCAACTTGTCAGGCTGTGCAGTGAATCTCTGCATGCTTCTTGTGAGGAAGCCCTATTCTGTGTTGGGCACTTTGTGTAAACCTACAGCCCCAGGGTGATCCCACTTCCACGGGTGGGAAAGCTGAGGCCCAGAGGGACTTGGGGAATGTTCAAGGTCTCAGAGCAAAGGAGTGACAGCTGGAACGGAGTCCATCAGACCCGCCGGAAGGCTGCGAGAGTAAACGGACCATGTTTTTTCCTTGGGATGTGGTGAGCGGGCACTCTGTAGCTAACATGCATTTCTTGGCACATTTGTGGGAACTGTGATGGAGTGATGGTTCCGGAAGTCAAGGAAAGTTGTTTGGTGGGAAGGACCTGTTGGATGAGTCTCGCGTGCCCGAGGTTTTTCACCTTTTCAATTTTCTCTCCTTCAAGCACCATCTGGCAGATCTCAAGAGTGTTATTCTCCTGTCAACTGATCTCACATCATTTCAGTGGCTCTGAAATGACGGAAAAAGCTTCTGCACAGGCAGGCACTTCCAAGTCTTGCTCCCCCATTCCCACCCTGTCCCCTATGAGTAAGCAGGACTTAGGAGGCAGGAGAGGCGCATTCACTATCGCAAGATTAGGCCAGTGGTTGGGGAGAGGAAGCTGCCAGATCATGTCAACATCTATCTTCCATGGCTTTTAAAAAACCTGAAATGACACTAGCTCCTGGGTCAAGTGTGAATTCAAGGCCACAGCTAAGTATTTTGGTGGATGAATGATGGGGATCGGTAGACTTGGAGGGAACAGACAATATTTCCCTTTCCTCTCTTCTATTAGAAAAGAACTTACAAAGGGAAGAGTGGCAGGGATTCTAGAACAGATGGCAACAGCTGAAGATAGGATTAGGAGAGAAGCTAGGCTGGTTGGTCTGAAAGCATGAAGGGGTTGTCTACTATTGTCTTACGGAGTTTTTAAAGATGAAAAGACCCGAGAGTCTAGCTTTAGTTAAAAGCCTGATTACCTTTTTTTAAAGATATATTTTTATTCATTTCAGAGAGGAAGGGAGAGGGACAGAGAGAAACATAAATGCTGAGAATCATTGACGGACTGTCTCCTGCGCGCCCCATACGGGATCGAGCCTGTAACCCGGATATGTGCCCTGATTAGGAATCAACCATGACCTCCTTGTTCATAGGTCGATGTTCAACCACTGAGCCATCCGGCTGGCCAGGCCAATTACCTTTTCATTGACCTTCCCTTCTCTCCCAACCAGATGTGAGTGCTCCCTCTTCAGATCCTGCCCCATCTTATTCCCTTTGTGCCTGCCAGCGGCACATAGTGTGCAAATAGATTTTTGACTTTTCAGGGGGGTTGCTGGCCTCACTGACAGGAATTGAGAGTTTCTTCTGGTTTTGACCCAGTTTCCTGACAAACAGCACGTGACCTGTCTTACTCCCTGCACATTCGTGACAAGGACAGCTGTGTGTTCAGTCCCAAGTTCTTGCATGTGTATCTCGTCATGGGGCACTCGGCATAATGTGACTTCCAGGATTCAGAAATCAATTTAGTGCGGCCATTAGCAATGGAACATTCTTTTGGAAATGGATGTGCTTTTGGAAAAAAAGTTTTAAAATAGCTCTAATTAGTGGTAAAGGCCAGATCTGAACCCAGGTCTATCTGACTTCCCAGCCTGAATCGCTATACTGGTGGTCGGCAAACTCATTAGTCAACAGAGCCAAATATCAATAGGACAACGATTGAAATTTCTGTTGAGAGCCAAATTTTTTAAACTTAAACTTCTTCTAACACTACTTCAAAATAGACTCGCCCAGGCTGTGATATTTTGTGGAAGAGCCACGCTGCAGAGTCCAAAGAGCCGCATGTGGCTCGCGAGCCGCAGTTTGCCGACCACGGCGCTAAACGATTCAGTTCAGTTTGTTCAGGCCATGGTAACATTTTAAGCAACATGTTTCTAAAGGAGCTAGGAAGTCAGCGAATCTGTAACTGGCAGAACCATTATGTAAAACAAGATCTCATTTTTGATCTTCGCTTTTCATTTACTCACCCAGAGGTTCTGAGGCTCTCCCTCGCCCCATCGGCTGCCACGCTTGAAGTTTCTGCCAGCCTGGGAAGAATTTCATTCCTTCTTACTTCATCCAGGTTGCCAGATAGTTGGCAGATGGCCCCCAAACATTGGCCTCTAACCCTTATAAATACAACAGGACAGATGGTGCAACTGCTAAGGGTGGCTTTGGCTGGGGTTTGTGGTTACAGTCACATGTTGCCTAACAATAGGAATACAGCCTGAGAAATTTGTCCTTAGGTGATTTCATTGTGCAAACATCATAGTGTGTACTTACACAAACCTAGATGGAATAGCCTACTACACACCTACGCTCCATTATAGACTTTTGGGACCATCCTCGTATATGCAGTTATTATGGGGTACATGACTATTTGAATTTAGCTGTAGTTGAGACCCTGATGATTTCATTCGTAGCTATTTATTCAATAATTCAAGTGCATGAGGGAAGGGTGCTGGGGGACAGATACGAGCATGGGCAGAAACAGTTCTGTGCCCCATAGGTTTATTCTCTTTTTGGGAAATGGGACATTGAACAATGAGCATGCCATGTGCTAGGTGTGGCTGGCTGTTAGGCAAGGGTCTAGGAGAGTAGGGGACTGCCTGGGCCCAGGACAGGAAAGGGCTCCCAGAAGAAGGGTCCTTTTAGCTAAGACCTAAGAATGTGTCCTCAGGTGATGAGGTGGGGATGAAGTTTGGGGTTACCTTCCAGATGGTGAGGAATGGCAACCACTGAGAACTCTAAGTGCAAAAAAGCGTGGGGTGGGGCCTGAGGAACTGAGAGATATTCTGCAGTCTTGGAGTTTAGGGTTTTCAGTGGTTAAAGATCAGTACAGGGCAGACCGGGGGTGGGGAGCGGCTTGGGCCCACAGAGAGCCTTGTGAATCCGTAGAGATAGCTTTACTGGAGTCTGCTTTCCAGCGGACTAGGTATTTCTCACCTTTTACTGGGTTTTATTCACCTTCCTCCATTCTGCATGGAGCCCCCACTCCCTCGTGCTATAGTGCCAGGCCTTGCAAGAGGCATGATGCCTTGCTGCCCAAGACTAGCGACTCCTTTACTGAGCACTTTCTAAGCACATCATCATCATCTCATTTAATTCTTAAGGTTTTGCTGATATTCTTTTTTTTTTTTTTCCATTTCAATCACTTTATTGAAATGTATATCCCTTAGTACTAAAACATAATGGTAGATGGTTAGGTTACCTCTGCAAACTCAGAATTAACATGGATCTAATTAAAATATTGAAATGTATCAGCCTTTTGGGAAAACTGAAAAGTTACCTACAAAAAATAATGTTTACAAAAGTATGAGATATACTGTGGTTCTTTGGCTTATTTTCCAGTGCATATTCATCCATAACATGATGTCAACATTGGGCACTATCACCTTGGGCGGACTCAGGCTACACATTGCACCGAGTGGTTTATAACACTTTCAACACTGCAGATCTCCTTATATTCACTGACTCACTAGCAAGTCCTGAACACTACCTCAGCGACCTCATGATTATAAAGATGGGTATTTACTCAAGACCTTCTGTTGGCACAGTAGGGAAAATTACTGAAAATACATTCCCTTCATTTTAAACAGAACTGTAAATTAGAAGCAATGGCAGTTTTATAAAAACAGTCCTTAGTAAAAACTTCTGGGGTGTTAAATCAGCAAGTTTTCAGAGTGATGTTCCTTTGAGTCACTAGTACAATAAAACGAATTTTCTCGATGTGACGATATTGAAGCAGATTTTGTGTAAAAACTTTTTTCCCTGGACACAAACATCACCTGTCTTATAGAAAACATGTTAAAGAAGAAAGATTTAAAAAAAAAACATATTAAAGATAATACTCCAAGATTAACAGGTATGTAGTTTTGCTTTATATAAAATGTGAATGTAATTCCCATGTAGCAATTAAGTCCACATCTCTGGATAATCTATTACTTGCATTATGGGTGCTAAGAAACCATATTCACTGCCTAAACTAGTGACCCTTATAATGTCTTAAAAGTGCATTTCTGAAATATTGGTTTTGATGTAAACCTCATAATTTAAAAATTAAATTAAGTAGGTTACCATTTTTAATACCTCCTAAATATACTGACCCAATATAGAAAGTTGGATCAATGTTAGAAATAAAGATTCACAGTTTACCTTCCCAGACTTTTCATTAACATTTCACAGTATGGACTTGGCTTTGTTTGTATGCCTCAGCTGAATTCAATTTTTAAAAAAATATATATTTTATTGATTTTTTACAGAGAGGAAGGGAGAGGGACAGAGAGTTAGAAACATCGATGAGAGAGAAACATCGATCAGCCGCCTCCTGCACACCCCCTACTGGGGATGTGCCCTCAACCGAGGTACATTCCCGTGACCGGAATCAAACCTGGGACCTTTCAGTCCGTAGGCCAACGCTCTATCCACTGAGCTAAACCAGCTAGGGCATGAATTCAAATTTAAGCATAATTCCACTATAGGATAATGTTAATTAGGCAGTTTTCCCAAATCTGAGAACATCAGTGCTAATCCAGTTACGATGTTTTGAGGCTTCACAGCTTAAATCCACGATAACATTATGGAATCCATCCTTCAGGATTGTGGCGAAAGGCTTCAGAGAAGTTTTTGTTGCTGTAATAATCCAATTAAGGAACCGTTTCAGGAATTGTTGGAAGGTGCGTTATTCTGTAGTAACTATGCTTCAATTGCCATGCAGTTCGCCCAGAAACAATCCATTTCAGCTTCTGAATATTTGATTTGGAGCACTTGTTTGATGAATATTCAGTTAAACACTTGGATATGAGCTCTTGCCAGAAGGTCAAATCTCTGCCATTTATCTTGGAATGTTTCTGAAGACATTCCACGACTTCTGTTAACTCTACACACTTCTGTGCTTAGATCTCCAATGCAATGATAGACAATGCCAACACAGACGGCCTTGCTTTAGAAAATAGGATCCTGCAGTTGGCTGATATTCTTTCCATTCTCTTACAAATGAAGAAACTGAAGCTCAGAGAGGTGAACCGACCTGGACAAGTTCACATGCCAGTAAGTGGCGGAGCCTGCTCCAGCCGGTTCTAAAGGCCCACGTCTTCTGTGCATTCCCAGCTGAGGAGACTGATATGTATACACGGAAGTCCATGCTGGCATGGGACGAGCAGTGAGAAAGCCCAGAGGCAGCCTGGCAGAAAGAACAGGGTGATATCAGGCTTCATGGGGGAGGCAGGCCTTGCTGGAGAGGCAGGATTTGGATGGATGGTGACCAGGCCCCACGTGTCAAAGGATCCCTCCCCCTCCTCAAAATTTTTATTGATTTTTAGAGAGGGAGAGAGGGAGGAAGGGAGAGGGAGAGAGAAAGAGAAACATCAATGGAGAGCAGAATATCAATTGATTGATGGCTGCCTCCGGCACGTCCCGTACTGGGGATTGCGCCCACAACCTGGGCATATACCCTGACTGGGAATCGAACCAGCAACCTTTTGGTGCATGAGAGGATACTCAATCAACTGAGCCACTAATCCTCCAACTGATCCTCCTCAGGGCCAGAGGATCCCTCCCAATATCCGCTCAGCAGTTATAAAGCTCCAACATCCCATGGGCTCTTGCTTCCATCCCCCTGGAATTGTATTTTGGCAAACTAAATAGGGATCTGCAATGTCTCGCTCAGTGATGCCCAGTACAACGCCTGGCACTTAGCAGGCACCCAATATCAGGTTTCACTTGCCTGGGGAATGAGGACCCCTGGGCAGTACCTGCTGCTTAGTTCCTCAGTCACTCCTCACTGCCCCAGAGCACTCTGCCTGTGCCTCTGGCGGGGCATGCAGTCAACTAAGTCCCGTGGTCTGAGAGGCCCCCAGCAACTTGGCAGTATCTGTTGCATTAAAAATACACCCCCATTCTGACTCAGCTGTAGAATGCAGGCTGTGGCATGTAGCAGCACTGTGACTGTGACCATCCCAGCACAGCCTGTGAGCAAGAGTGGGAACCACCTGCCTGTCCACTGGGGGGAGGGGCCTTCTCACAATATATGGAGGTCTATGCACCTCTTAAAAAAAGAGGGGCAGAGTGGGGTGTTCTGGCATGAGGTGAATGCCAAAGAACTTATGTTGAATTAAAAAGTAGCGTGCCCAGGAGAATAGAATAGGCTCCCTTTTGTATGAACTCACACGTGTGTGCGCATCTGGCCATCTGTGCTCCGTGCGAAAATACACAAGATTCCTGCTTTCCTGGGGGAGGGGGCCCTTTTCACAGAAATCCCCAGTGATGGTGCTGGGGGTGGCGGCCAAAGCCTAGTGAGCTGCTAGACGTTTCTGGCAGTTGCCAACACAGAGATTATCTCATTAAAGCATGAAATAGTATAGTGTTTTTTACAGAAAACTAAGGCACAGAGACGTTAAATAGTTTACCGAAGATGATCTCAAAAGCTGAGACCTGGTGGCTTAGAGCTCAGGTAACCTGCTCCCCACACCGATGATCTTAATAATACAGTACACGTATAATTTTCCTATAAAACACAAGTCCCTGAGAAGGTTCTGATCCCCGAGATTGCCTCATCCACCGGGTCCCGTGACTGTTCGGCGGGGGCTGGACCTCGGAGGTAAGTTGCTGCTCAGACAAGGGACAGACCACACCGAGCCTCCCAGAGGGGCCGGAACTTGTCTCGGAGGGCCACCCCCACCCCCACCCCCACCCCCCGCCCCTCACCCCCTGCGCCCCAGAATCGCTGCACGTGTTCGGCGAGCGTGGAGGCGCTTCCTGGCGTCCCGGGAGAGCCCGGGCTGACGAAAGGCCGCTCCCAGGTCGGCTCTGCCGGCCGCGCGGGGCGAAGGCTTCCCTCCTGACCTCGAGGCGAGCCCCACGGGCGGCTCCTACCGGTGGGGTGAGTGCGCGGGGCGGCCCGGGGGCGGGACCGGGGAGGGCTGCGCGCCGCGCGTGCGGCGGGCCGCAGGCGGAGGCGCGGAGGGGCGGTGGCGGCCCCGACCTTCCGTGTCCCCGGGCGCGGCGGCGGCGGCGGCGGCGGCGGCGGCGCGGGGGGTGAGTGTGCGCGCGCCCGTGGGGCCGCGAGCCCAGATTGGAGCCGCAGGCCGGGGCTGCGCGACCGCCCGGTGCCCCTTCCTGGCTGCGGTCAACGCGGCGGGCGCGTCCAGCTCCTTCCGGACGCACTTGGGCCCCTTCCTCAGCGTCTTGGGCGTGGGAGCTGCTCTCGGGCGGATCCCAGGAACCGGTGGCCCGTGGGGGTGATTTCTGGGGTGAGGAAGACCCCGAGACAGCAGACCCAGAGCAGGACTTGAGGGCAGTGACTGGGGCCAGACATAGCTGCCCAAGGCCAAGGCCAGGCTAGGGGGTTATCCCCAGCATTCGCTGAATGAGCCCGGTTCCGTGTTGGCCTCCACCCCGATTGGCTCCCTGACCTTGGATAGTTCACTTTCATTTTTGGGTCTTAATTTTCTCATCTGTAAAATGGAGAACTTGGGCTCATTGTTTCTCGAGGTTTTTTCATCCCAAAACGTCTGTGACAGGTCCTCTTAGGGTTTCTTGGGACTTGGCAGTTTAACAAAAACAAAACCTGACTAGTAAAAACTGGGATCTTTCTCTCCGAACCCCCTTACTTCTCCCGCTCCCCAAGCCCCCTTTCTCAAATCTCAGTGAGGCATCTGGTTCCTGGGGAGAATGGGCACTCAGTGTTTGCAGAAATGGAGACCTTTGTTTAGCAGGACTTAAGGACATCTGTCTTTGCAGGGACTTGCCACCTCGCTGAAAAAGAGGGATTACTGGAAAGTCTGGTTAAATGCAGAATCATCACAGGCAACTTAGAAAACTTGGAGAAGCTGGGTGGGGGATGGATGGCCAGTTATTTGCAGGAGCCTCAGAGCTACGCTCATTCCCCAGCTCCCCCTCCACCCCATGCTTGTCTCTTCCTCCCATGTTCCCCATGGGACTGGATCAGCCCTGGGCAGGATCCTGAGCTCAGCACACGCTGGTAGGTAAAGGGTCAATGTCTGCCCGTGGCCAGTCTTGCTAGCACCCCTCCTGTCCTTTGCACCTGATCTGTACCTCTCCCCTTCTTGGCTGTACCTCCCTCACCTCCACCTCTGCTCAGCCTTCCCACTGCCCCAAGGTGCTGCTGCCCACTCCCTCTGACTGCTTTGTTTGGTCATGGACTCTTTCTTCTTTCTCAGAGTTTGTCTTTTCCATCAGATGGTGGCCCCCCGTTGGGAGGGCTGAAGAGGGACTTACAATTTTATTTCTGGTTTTATAGTGGAGAAAGCACGGTGCCTGGCACTGTTTCTTAGGGAATGTCTCTGGAGTAAAAATAACAGCTATATTCCTTCAGTGATCCCTCTTTGCCTAGCGCTGCTTGGAGTGGTTTACTTGGAGGGACTCTTTAAGCCCTCGCAACAACTGAGTTACTATTATTACCTCCATTTGCATGCAAAGAGGGGGCAGAGAGAAGTTAAAGTAACTTGCTCAAGGGCACACAGGTGGGAAGTGGCGGCACTGCAGGTTACTTTTAGCCTTTGCTTTAAATAACCTTCAGTGGAAAATTGATCTAAGGACTATGTTTTCCTGGTGGGCTTAGGAGGTGAGCAGGTGAGGCAGGGAAGGGCTTCAGTGATTGCCAAGTGCAACCCAACCTTGGGTTGCTGTTGCTTTCATGTCTCTTGGGGGTACAAGGTAAGAGGAAGGAAGTAAGGGGTGATAGGACTGACTGGTAAATGCTCGACAATGTTTGGGAGTGCCTGCTGTGGGCCAGGTGAGGGGCGATGGTCCCTGCCCTCCCAGAGTGCCGCATCTCAGGTGCAGGGTGGGATTTGTTGCTAGATCACACCTTGCAGTCCCCCTCAACCCCCTTCTTCCCTTCCTCCCTCCCTTCTTCTCTTTCTCTTATTTTTTTTTAAAGGTGGTGTAAGGGACAGGCTCAGAGATACCCGGACCTGGGTCCTGAGGCTCAGGGGCACGGGAGTTATGGGATTGAACTCTGGAGCCAGATGGCCTGGGCTCACCTGCTGGCTCCACAGCTTCTAGCGTGGGCAGGTCTCTTCAAATCTCTGACCCTCAATTTTCTCTCCTGTTGAAATGAGAAAAACCTATGAGGAAAGGGGCCTGATTGGTGCAGGGTATTGGATGTTATGCTTGTATTTCTTTCTGTAACTCCACAGCAGTTATGCCAGGTAGGCCTCCATGGACCCATTTTACAGATGAGGATGGCTCAGGGAGTTAAGTACCTTGACAGTGAACATCACAGAGCATGCGAGTGGCTGAGTGGGGATTCTCGTCCATGCTCTTTGGCACTGAAGTCCTCGCTCTTTCCCCAATAGTTTATTGCCTTCTTGCCTCAGAGCCCGATACAGGGCAGTAAAGGCTCATTTTTGCATATTCTTGGTCCGTGGAAGAGGCTCCCATGTGGTCTTTCGAAGCTTAAAGTCAGGGCTGGCTCAAGTGCATGCGGTCTGCTCAGTCACACACGACCCCCATTTAGTAAGGCCCACTTGGCTTAAGGCTCTGCCGTCACTGTCTTGAAATTCTTCATCATTTTTTAACAGGGGGCCCCACATTTTTATTTTGCACTGGGCTCCACAAAGTATGCATCTGGTCCTTTTTAAAGACCAAGAGGAATGGAAGGTGGTGAGGGAGCGGGAGTCAGGTTCTCATTTTTAGGGGAACTGAGCAGTGGCAGGCACCTTGGGCCAGCTTGGAATCAAGCAGATGTGTGCTGACCGGACACTTCCTGGCTTCACCATTGTCGAGAACCATGGCAGCAAAAGACAATTTTAGTGTTTTTTTTTTTTTTTTTAAATAGGCAGGGCTGGTGTGTCATCCCAGGAACTTAGGCATGATTTTCCTTGGTGAGGGGTGAGTCTTAGGCCCCAGGTGGACACATCACAGATAAGGTGCAGGTTCCACCCAGAGTGTATGGCATTATAGAGACTGCACGTTGGCATCAAGGAAATACCCATTTCTGCTTTTGTTGATGAAGTGGCTAAGGGCCATGCCCGATGCACGTGCCAAGGTCTTTCAGTGCTAAGGGCCAAGAGGATGCATTGCTCCCCTCATTCTTTCCCCCCATCCCCCTATATATAGACAGCAGGAATCATTTAACTGACAGCATTTCCATTTCCTCTTTGGCCTCCTGGAAGCTCAAAACCAAATTCTTAGATCAGGCATGGCAACTGTGTCAAACCTCTCAACAGCAACAACCAGAGATGGTATTTATGGCATGTCCTTTGTTCCATGCTGTTAAACATCCTTCATTTCTAGCATCCTATCAGTTCCTTGCAGCAACCCTGTGGGGAAGGTACCACTATTTAGAGGGAAGCTGAAGCTCTTTGCGGTTAAACCACTTACCCAAGTTTACCTAACCTGTACGTTGTAGAACTGACCTTTAAACTGGTTAGTCTGACCTTGGGGTTCATGTTCTTGTACCCAAACCTCTGCTGGGGCCCTGATTGCCAGAGTATCTGGGTATTTTTATTCTTCATGGTCATAACTTTAAAAAATTTTTTTTTCCCACCATCCTGATTTTCTTTATCATTTGTATTTTGCCAGTGGTTGGCAAACTGCAGCTCGCGAGCCACACGCGGCTCTTTGGCCCATTGAGTGTGGCTCTTCCACAAAATACCATGGCCCGGGCAAGTCTATTTTGAAGAAGTGGTGTTAGAAGTTTAAGTTTAAAAAATTTGGCTCTCAAAAGAAATTTCAATCATTGTCCTGTTGATATTTGGCTCTGTTGACTAATGCGTATGCCGACCACTGTATTTTGCAATGTCTCTGGGGAACTCTTTGAGATTCTTCATATGAACAAGTCTCCCCATGATGCTGCCCATAGTAAGGGAATGGAAATCTCACAGGCCTGGGAGTGGGGCCCCAGCAACCCCTGAGTTTCCTGACTCCCCGATGCGATGCGTCTGAGCCGGAGAAGACCTGCGGCCAGAGGGGAAGTTCTCAGTCGAGGTCTGGAAGGGTTTTAGTTTTCCTCACTCACCCTGAGAATGTTCCTCAGCATGAGCAGAGAGACCAGCGTCAAGGGGAAGACTCCAGTTGCCTCTCCCTGGCCTGGTGATGACTTTTGGCTGGGGAGCCCAGCCTGCTCAGGTCCTGGCCTGAAGTTCTTTCTTTGCTGTTTTCTGAAGGCGCGTGAAGCTGAGCTGACTGTTCCAGAATGAACCAGAGCGCTGAGAAGGGGAAGTAGACACCCCGCTGGTTCTCTGCTATGGCCTGTGAGCCGCAGATGGGCCCTGGCGGGGCGGCCGGCCCCTTGCCCACCTCCTCTCCTGGCTGCAGTGCCCTGCCGGTAGGGAGCCCTCCTGGCTGGGGGCAAGGTAAGGCCATGACCTCAATTCCTTTCCCCGTGATACTCTACCCAGGATCCTGAGTATGGAGGGAGGGCAGTAGAGGGACATAGAAATGCTTTTAGATGAGGGTGGGCATTTGGGGATTTGTTTCCAGGCCAGTGTCTGTCATCTCTACCCATTCTCTCTGTCACTACCTCCTTAGGTCAGGCCACCATTACCCTCTGTTTGGATTTTTGCTGTAGCTTCCTAGCTGATCTCATCCCCATCTTGCCTCTTTTATTCATTCTTTATTTTTATTTATTTAAAAAATATATATTGATTGATTTCAGAGAGGGAGGGAGAGCGATAGAAACATCAGTGATGAGAGAGGATCATTGATCAGCTGCCTCCTGCACGCCTCCCACTGGGGATCAAGTCCGCAACCCTGGCATGTGCCCTGACCGGGAATTGAATTATGTTCTGGTTCATAGGTTGATGCTCAACCGGCCGGGTTGCTATATGACATCCAAAGAGATCTTTATTTATCTTCAAAGATTTTTCTTTTAATATTCCATGAGAGATCTTTTTTTAAAAAAAAATCTTTATTGTTGAGAGTATTAAGATGTCCCAGTTCCCGTTCCTCCACCTGGATCCCTACTCGCCCCTGGCCTTCATCACCCTGTTGTCTGTGTCCATGGGTAATGCATATATGCATATAAGTTCTTTGGTTAATGCCATGGGATATCTTGATTGTATATTTCCCAAAGTACTTTTCCTGCCACATCTTCCAAAAGATTCCATTAGTCTTCCCAGTGCAATAAAAGATGCTGGATTCTAGTCTGTCCTCGCTTCTTTTTTTGAGAGCGCTATATTCCTAATGACTTTAATACACACATTACCTAATAAGGAGAAACATTTACAACTATCAGGAACACTTGCATTAATTTTGAACGGAATCGGCATTTTGTGGGTTTCCAAAAGAGCAGCAGTTTGAACTCACGACTTGGGGACAAGCACGTGTCTGCTGAGGGAAGGGACGAGAGGGCACAAGGGTTCCTTTTTTTACTGCTGTTATTAGGAAAACAATTGACACGTACGCAACAGTGGATTGAAGTAATTTTCCTTCAGAACTTTGAAGACATTACTCCACTGTTTTTTTGGCAAGCCAGTTCTTACTACTTTGTAGGACATTGCCCTCCCACCCCCCACACACTCACACACTCTCACACACACTCACACCAGCACACACTCACACACTTCTTTGGTAGCTTTTCAGATCTTTCCCCCTAATCTAGGTGTGAAAACAAGTCTAAGCGGAGGAATTGCTATTTTCACTTTAAGGAACAGATGAAAGAGATGATTGCCAAGAATCCAGGAACTCCTGGTTCGGAAGGCAGACAGAAACCGTGGAGAGTGTTTGCATTGCTCAGGCAAACATTTGTTCAGTGGCAAAGCGCCTGCTGGGGGAGCGGTTCCCCATTCTCCGTGTGTGGAGTCCAAGCCTCCGCGGGCTCCCCATTCCATGCTGTGTGATGGACCGGGGAGCTGGTCTGGGCCCCATCCAGCATGCGTGCCTGCATTTTGTGTATTACCTTTTCTCCTCCTCCCCTTTCTTACTTTCATTTCCTCTGGTAACATTGGTCAAGTTCCTTTGTTCATCTTTCAGACTCCTTTTCTTTTCCATGATAATGGTGTCCACCTCTTAGGGCCCTTGGAGGAGTAAATGAAATCATGACTTGAATCCTGGTACATAGTAAAAGCTCAAATCCCAGAAGCTATTCTTATTTTGTTCTATTTTATCCTTATTTTACTTTATTGTTCTATCTGTCCTTATTTTCTTTTTGCCTAGTTTTTCTCATTTCCTTATTATTATTATTTTTAATCTTCATCCCCAAGGATATTTTTTCCATTGACTTTATTTAAAAAATATATATATTTTATTGATTTTTTTACAGATAGGAAGGAAAAGGGACAGAGAGTTAGAAACATCGATGAGAGAGAGACATCGATCAGCTGCCTCCTGCATGCTCCCCACTGGGGATGTGCCCGTAACCCAGGTACATGCCCTTGACCGGAATCGAACCCGGGACCCTTCATTCCGCAGGCCGACACTCTATCCACTGAGCCAAACCGGTTAGGGCTCCATTGACTTTTAGAGAGAGTAGGAGAGTGGGAAGAGGATGGGAGGGATGGAAGGAGGGAGAGAGAGAGAGAAACATTGATGTGAGGGAAACGTATCAATTGATTGCCTCCTGCATGCACCCCAACCAGGGCAGGATGAACCTGCAACCGAGGTACGTGCCCTTGACCAGGAATCGAACCCGGGACCCTTTGGTTCTTGGGCTGACTCTAACCACTGAACCAAACCAAACCAACCATGGCATTATTATTATTATTTTTTAATCCTCACCCTAGGATATGTTTTTATTGATTTTTAGAGAGAGAGGAAGGGAGAGAGAGAGAGAGAGAATTGATCAGTTGCCTCCTACATGTGCCCCGACCAGAGATCGAACCCGGGACCCAGGCATGTGCTCTGACTGAGAACTGAACCTGCAACTTTTTTGGTGCATGGGGATGATGGTCCAACCAATTGAACCATCCGCCCAGGGCTTGCTCATTTGCTTATTTATTTTTTAAAAAATATATTTTATTGATTTTTTTACAGAGGAAGGGAGAGTGATATAGAGCTAGAAACATCGATGAAAGAGGAACATCGATCAGCTGCCTCCTGCACGCCCCCCACTGGGGATGTGCCCACAACCCAGGTACATGCCCTTGACCGGAATCGAACCTGGGACCCTTCAGTCTGCAGGCTGAAGCTCTATCCACTGAGCCAAACCGGTTTTGGTATCATTTGCTTATTTTTAAATCTAATTTTATCATTTTATCTTCTTAAAATTTATTTTTTATGAAGCCACCTTAAATCCTTTCTGGTGTGGGAATAAAAACAAATACAGTTGAGCCTTGGACACACGGCTTTGAACTGTGTGGACCCACTGACATGCTGATTTTTCTCAATAAATACCTGTACTGTTTTCAGCCCGTGGTTGGGAGTTTGTGGATGTGGAAGGCCAACTGTACACCATTTCATGTAAGGGACTTGAACATCTGTGGGTTTTGGTAACGTGAGGGATCCTGGAACCAATCCCCGTGGATACTGAGGGGCAACTTAAGTTACACTTGGAGCCAGAAGTTGCCCTCGGATTTTCACACTGGGAGGGGTGTGCAGTAAGCCAGTGTGCGTTTTGTATAGCTGCCATAACACATTACCACTGGCATAGTGGCTTGCAGAACACAGGCTTACCTCTCAGGGTTCTGTGGGTTAGATGTTTGACTGTGGCCTCACTCAGTGGAAGTCCTCACCGCATCAGCAGAGCTGCATTCCTTCAGGAGGCTCAGGGGAGATGCTGGTTCCTTGGCTTTAAAGGCCGCCCACATTCCTTGGCTCATGACCCCTTCCCCCATCTTCAAAGCCAGCAGTGCTCTGTCTCTCTGGGCCTTTCTTCCAGTCACGTCCCTCCTGACTCTTTTGTCTCCATCTTCCACTTTTAAGGATCCTTGTAGCTATATTGGGTCCACCCAGATAACCCAGGGCAGTCACCCAATTTACAGACAGCTGATTAGCAACGTTAAGTCCATCTGCAGCCTTAATTCTCTGCCGTGTACATAACACATGCACAGGTTCTGGGGAGTGGGGTGGGGTCCATTGTTCTGCCTACCACAGTTGGTTATCTTACACTCTGTACCCACCGGGAATGTAAGAGTTGAGCAGTGCTTGAAGGAACGTCTGCTACATCACCTCCTCAATGTAGTTTATTGTCGTCTCGGTTGAAATATCCCTTGTGATGGGGAGCTCACTACTTCCCATTCAGTGTGGACAGCTCTCATTTTGGGGAGGTTCTCCCCCACGTGCTCTCCCATGGTGTCCTAATAGCCTCCACGCTCCGGCCCCCAGTCCTGCCTCCTGGGGGCTTTCCTGTCAGCTCCAGTTCTTCTGTAGGGTATTGAGGACAGCCACCTGTCCCTCATGGGAAGGCTCTCGTGGCCAGAGGAGGTGACAGGCTCACCCACAGTAGTAGTGATTGCTCAGCCAGGTGAAGCTCCTGCCTGCTTTCAGATCTCCGCAATGGCCAGGTCCTAACGGTTCTCCGGATCGACAATACCTGTGCACCCATCTCCTTCGATCTGGGAGCCGCTGAACAGCAGCTGCAGACCTGGGGCATTCAGGTGAGTGCTGATTTGATTACATCCTTACTGTTTTTCCATCCATCCATCCATCCATCCATCCATCCATCGGTCCTTTCATCTAGTTATTCACAAACTATTTTATTAAACATGTACCATATTCTTGATATGGTAAGGGAGAGAAGGGCGATGTGTTAGAACTGTCCTCTCTTCCGCATTATTTCGCTTAACAGATGTGCATTTTGGATGCCCACTCTGCCAGGCATGTAGCTGGGCACTAAACTGGAGAGGTGAATAGGCCCCAGTGCCTGTGCTCACACTGCTCCCAGAGCCCAGTGGGGAGATGGACATATGTCGGGTGAATCTGACCATCTGATATTAGTGCTGCAGTAGAGGGCTGTATAAGGCATGGAAGACGACCTGCACGGGAGAAAATGAGAAACTTGCCTGGCGTGCGGGCAGTGGTTATAAAAGCCTCACAGAGGAGCAGATACTGGATCTGGGATCCTGAGGAAAAGTAGGAGTTTTCTGGGTAGATGGGGGAAGGGCATTTTAGGAGAGGACACATTATAGGATTCATTAGCTGACATGCTGTACTTTTAAGCATAGTGATTCGAGGTCTAGGCATCACAGATCCATAGCTCTGGATGCAGATCTAGCTCTCCTTAGTGCCTGTGTGACTTGGGACAGGTGACTTAATCTCTCTGAGCCACAGTGTCATCATCGGGAGGGCAACATTAGTACCTGTTACATAGGGTTCTTGTGATGATTGAGTGAAGTAATGCCTGAGGATCGCTGCACTGTCTGGCACACGGTAAATGTTCAGTAAATTGTAGCTAGTGCTGTCATCAGTAAGTATCCCAGCTGCCGTTTTCTTCCCCAGCGTGGGAGGCCTTTCCCTGCGCTTCCCAGGGAGGCTCAGTTATGGATGGGGAAGGTACACTGCTAATTTTACCCTGCAGATTTTAGAGTTTACGTCTTTATAAACTGAATTGCATTATTGTGCGAAACAACATTTTCTCACCCTTAAAGGGAAACTTTACAAATTGATAGTACTAAGCCCACATCAGCACAAGAGCCTGTTTATCTTCCCACGTTTCCTTCCAGCCTTTGTTAAGAAGAACATTTTTCTTAAATAGTTATCTTTAGATGGGGTTTTCTTCACCTATGAACAGTTTACATACTGTCCTGCTGTGTTCCCACACAGCACCTTTCCTGGTTAAATTCTTTTTTCCTTTTTTAAAACATATGTTTTTATTGATTTCAGAGAGAGGAAGGGAGAGGCAGAGAGGGTAGAAACATCACTGGTGAGAGAGAATCATTGATCGGCTGCTTCCTGCATGCCCCACACTGGGGATTGAGTCCGCAACCCGAACATGTGCCCTGATCAGGAATTGAACCGTGACCTCCTGGTTCATCGGTCGATGCTCAACCACTGAGCCACACCAGCCAGGCCAAATTCTGTTTTCTTAAGCAGTGCACTCTTGTGGGGCCTTTTGCACTACGGCATTACTGTTTGGGCAGGAAGATGCGAGTTTTCAGTACTTTGGGCTGTATTACTAGTTACCGATATTGCAGTACTGATAATAGCACTCGTCCACTGTGGAACCAGCACTGGGCCAGCATACACATACACTTAGATACACATATCTGTCCAAGAAGACAAAACCAACTGTGGTAGCCAGAACAAAGGCCCCCAAAGATGTCCAGATGATATGTATAAACATAGTATATACTGGTATATACTTACAGTATAAGTACTGTATTATTTAATACTAGAGGCCCAATGCACAAAAATTCGTGCAAGAGTAGGCCTTTCTTCCCCCGGCTGCTGGCACCAGCTTCCCTCCGGCGTCTGGGACCTGAGCTGTTTCCTTCTTCCGGCCGCTGGCAGGCACCCGGGACCTGGGCTGGCTTCCCTACGGCCCTGCTTCATCAGGAAGGATGTCCGGAAGGACATCCAGTCTAGTTAGCATATTACCCTTTTATTATTATAGATGCACACCACCCCTACAAGGTGGGCACTCTTATTAGCCTTGATTTACAGACGAAGAGTCTGAGGCTCAGAGAAGTGCAGTTACTTTCTCCAGGTCACACAGCACATGAGTGAGTGGCAGGGCCAAGGTTTGGACTCAGGGCCAGCTGACTCCCAGGCCTGTGCCTTAAACTTTAGGCTATCCCGGTCGGCCATGAGATACTGAGCCTCGGGCTGCAGGGATCCCTCTGTGGGATGTCCTCCTGGCTTCTGAGTCGCCCCACCTCACCGGGGAGGCCTGACCTTTCCTGAGCCGGGAGTTGCGCCCAGCGGTCGCCATCAGAGCTCTGAGCTCGTTCTGCCTCTGGTCCAGCTCAGAGCAAGCCGGATCCCCCTGCCGCATGATAGTCGTATGAGCTGCGAGTGACACGCTTGCTGGCGGGAAGGAGGTGGGGGTGGGGCTTCTCTGTGGCTGACGGATCTCTTTCCCTGGGGTGGCCAAGCAGGTCCCGGTTGACCAGTACAGGAGCTTGGCTGAGAGCGCCCTCTTGGAGCCCCAAGTGAGAAGATACATCATCTACAACTCCAGGCCCATGCGACTGGCCTTTGCTGTGGTGAGGAGGGAGGTGGGCCCACACTGTCCTGCTGTTGCCCCTGTGGCGTTGCTGGATTCGGCGTCCTCTAGTGAAGCCTGTTGGTGTGGGTGCAGGTTTGGGGGCTGGTGGCCCCGCTGCCTGGGAGCGGGCAGCACCCATGGACCTGGATCTGGTATAAGGGAATTTATGGCAGGGAGTGTGACCAGGTCCCCATGTCGAGGATGGGAGCAGGGTTTACTGAGGACAGAGCTGGGCATTGTGGATCTGCAGACCCACCACTGAGGCTCCGGACTCGGCATCTGGCTTTGGTCAAGACTTCTCTCCTCTCTGGGACTTGGTTTTCCCATTTGTTCAACAGATAGGTCCATTTTAGCTCTAATCCTGTGTGTCTGTACACACATGTCTATAGATACATATAAACATACATATATACCTACATATATACAAACACACACATGCATACATATCTATGACGGAGCCAGTATTTGAACCCAGGCACTCTGGTTCAACCCCTCTTAATCACTGTGTCTTGTTGCTCCTCTATGGAAAGTGGTCAAATAGCACTCTTAACCCCTATGTCCTGCTTCTCAGGAAGGAAAAGGGACAGCAACTGGCTTTCATTAACTTTCTAATAAACGTCATGCTATTAACATATGTTATCTTATTAATCCCTATACCAGCCCAGTGAAGTTAGTATTATCCCCATTTTACAGATGAGGAAACTAAGGCTCAGAGCGTTGTGATAACTTGTCCAGGCCACATAGCTGTTGAAGGATCACTGTGGGTTTCTGCCTGAAATTTCTCTCCCTCCCAGGCCACCTGCCCTTTTTCTGTTTTATTTAAAATCAGCGCAAGCAGGGATTTGGAGTAACTATTCTCACCCCATTTTCCTACCTTCACTTATGATCAAGAAGGGCTCATTCTCACAGGCCCCCATCAGTCTCTCACGGGCCCTGTGAGCTCCATGCGTCCAAGGTGTCGTCAGAAGTGTGTCCCCTTGAGTGGAGCGGCCTCACATGAGGACTGGCATTCCTGACCTTGCTCTTGCCCCGGCTTCCCACAGGTTTTCTATGTGGTGGTGTGGGCCAACATCTACTCCACCAGCCAGATGTTTGCCCTGGGGAACCACTGGGCGGGCGTGCTGCTCGTGACCCTGGCTGCGCTGAGCCTGACGCTGACTCTCATGCTCATCTTCGAGAGGCACCAGAGGAAGGTGAGATGTCTGGGGACCCCAGCCACATCCCCTTTGGAGGGCTGTGTGGGCAGGAGGATCCCCAGACAGAATTTTTCCTTTCACCCGCTTCAGCAAATTGCTGTAACCTTGAAATTCACACCGGCCTATGTGCCCAGTGACCCAAAGAAATTCAGTCACATGTGTGATTAAATCCTCCCTGTCTTTCCTGTTGGATCCCTGTGGGTTGTTTCTCTGGAAGCAAGCTGTGTTTTGAGAGTCTGGGAGGTGAGAGAGGGCACAGAAAGCTGGTATTTGTGTGGCACTTAGAGGTTACTGAGTCCTGTCACTCGCCTCCTCCCCCCATGCTCAGGAGGGCTCTGAGCGAGGAGGGGATTACCGAAGACGGGATCCCTGAGGCTGAGGTTTGAGGGAGCTGGGTGGGTGCTGGTTCTGTGCTCTGTTGACAGTCACGTCTTGTTTAACTCAGCAGCTACTTACTAGGCAGTGAGTGGGTGGTCAGAGTTAGGTAACTTGGCCCGATCCCAGTGAGTGGCGGAGTGGGGGTTCAAAGCCCGAGACCTCTGATTCCCCATCTCATTGCTCCCTCCTGGCGTATGTGTGGCTCACTAATGTATCCTGCTTCTTTAACATACTTATGGGCACTTCCTGTGTGGCTGATCGTCTGTTAAAGGCTTTAGGTACATTAACTCATTACTAGTAAACCTGTCCAGTAAATCTCTGGGTAGAGTCTTCCATAGTCATTTTACAGATGAGGAACTGTAGGCTCCAGAGGCTCCAGGCGTAGTCCAAGGTCATGCTGGCAATAAATGGCAGAGCTGGAATTCAAGGCCAGGACACTGAGATTCCAAGCCAAGTTCTCTGTTCAGACCCGTCTCTTTTGGTATTTCATGGGTGCTGTGGCAGATCAACGTAGTAACTTCAAACAACACAGACTTATTCGCTTATAGTTCTGCGGTGCAGAAGGTTGACACAGCGGGGCTGCATCCTCTCTGGAGCCTCCAGGGAGACCCTGTTTCCTCCCCTTTTCCTGGAGGCCGCCTGCATTCCTTGGCTCATGTTCCCTTCCTCCATCATCAGAACCAGCAGTGGCAGGCTGAGTCCTTCCCACCTCTTTGACTCTGAGTCTTCTGCCTCCCTCTTCCACTTTTTAAATTTGTATTTAGAAACAATACTTTTTATTTCAGAGAGAGGAAGCGAGAGGGAGACAGAGAAAGAAAATAGAAACATCAGTGATGAGAGAGAATCCTGCACGCCCCACACTGGGGATCGAGCCTGCAACCCAGGCATGTGCCCTGACCAGGAATTGAATCGTGACCCCCTGCTTCATAGGTCTATGCTCAACCACTGAGTCACACCAGCCGGGCCTTCTGCTTTTCAGGCTTCTTGTGATTACACTGGACTGCCTGAATAATCTGGGATAATCGCCCTATTTTAAGACCACCTAATTAACAGCATTACTTCCATCTACCACCCTTTTTCCTCTTTGCCATGGAGTGGAACATGCTCACAGGTTCTGGGAGGAGGACTTAGGCATGTTGGGGGGTGCATTATTCTGCCTACCACACCTCTGCCATCTTTTCAGTGCCGAGGAAGCTCTCCCAGGACCTGGCACAGAGCTGGACTTTGAGATCTTTAGCAAACACTCCGCTCTCGCCTGACTCCGGAGGAGAGAGTGGGGTGTTGGGAAACGTGGTTGGGCTTTAGGGGATGAGTGTCATTTAGTGCCTGTGCACACAGGGACAAATAGGAACTTTATGGCTTAATCATTCCGAAAAGATCTTTGACTTTGCAAAGAGAGGCTGATAGAATGCTGCTGCCTTGGGCTCTGTGGAAGCTGTCATGGCCCTTGTGCTTGGCCTCTAAGAAGTAAATTGAGCTGGCTGTTCCTGCAGCTAGAAGCTTCTCTCAGGGAGGCGGAAAAAGCAAAGGATATGCTGCTTTAGCAGGAGCAAGCGGAACATTGACACCTGGCCAGCGCTTCGAGGATGCAGATGTAATTAATGCAGGTCAGGGAATGCCTCTTGTGGCTCTATGCCTCCTTTTCCCCCTTCTTATTCAGCTGGTATTTATGAAGCCCCTGCAAGTACCAGGGAATGTGCCAGGCGCAAGGCACAGAGGTGAACAAGACCTGGTGTCTTTACCCATAGGTGCAGCATAGAGGCCCTAGGTACACAGCGACACTTCTAGTTATCACTGCTTGCTCATTCAGGGAATCCTTCCAGGGTCCTTGCCTTCCTAGTAATGACTACCATTTAATGAGCACCTACTATGTGCTCTGTCTTTGGAACCTGATATTGATGCCCAACAACAGCCTGACAAGGAGGCAGGACACCTCTGCCACTTGGAAGTTATTACTTAACCTCTCAGAGCCTTAGTTCTCTCGCTTGTAAAATGAGATAATAATTATGGCATCCTCCAACCCCCCCAACCCCCCAACCCGAGATTGTTTGGAGAATGACTTAATTAATACATGCCAAGTGCTCATAATTGTACCTGCTATAAAGTACTTGCTCAGTAAGTGTTAACTGTTACAGTTATTGAGTCTTTTGGCCAGTGGGGGAAAAGGCTCAGAGAGGTTAAGTAACCAGTCCCTGGCCACACAGCTTCCTCAGTTCTTGCTTCAGCTCAAGGACTTCTTCCTCCTTGGATCCCTTGTCACTCAGGACCATGCATATCCCTCTTTCTGACCATTGTCACTCTTACTGTTAGTGGCCGACCTGCATCATGTAGCATCCTTGAGAGCCTCAGCACTTTGCATATACTGCCTGCTTCCCCTTGTTTGGGGCATTAATATCCTTTCTCAAAATCAGAAGGTTTGTGGGGAAGGCAGGTAAGCCCCTGCCATGTCTCCCGTACAGAATAATGCACTTTGCTAGGGCATGTGGGAAGGTCCTAAAAATACTTGTTGTGGCCAGTGTGGTACAGTGGAAAACACTGCGTTCTCAATTCAGTATCATCATCGGAATGATATCATTACCTGACACGCATCGAGTGTTTATTCTTCCCAGGGTTCTGTGTGGATGAACTCATTTCGTCCTTATTATAAGCCTTGCTATGACAGGATGTATCTTCAATTTGGAGATGAGGAGATGGGGGCAGAGACATAGTGAGTAATTTGTCCAAAATTATGCAGGTAGTGAGAGGTAGAGTCAGGTGATGCAGGTTTCTGAAAGGGGGAACCACCCTTGCAAACGCTCCAGGCCAGTGGTCGGCAAACCTAGTCAACAGAGCGGCAAACCGCAGCTCGCGAGCTGCAGGTGGCTCACGAGCCGCGGTTTGCCGACCACTGCTCTAGGTGAAACAAAACATAATCATTCCTTGATTTTCATAGTAATGGCGTTCCTGGAAAATTTACTGTATTTTAAACCTGTTTGAAAACAAACCCACTGTAGGTTTAAATGTAATGTGGAGTTAGGTTGGCCAGCCAGAGAATGATGAGTAGAATTTTCACCCAGAGGACATGTTTAGTCCAGGTTGGCCAGGAGACCGTTCTCCCATGTGGGGTTGTCTCTCACGGGACATGGCCTCCGTGGGAGGCACGCAGTTAGCCTCCCTGGCCCTTGTGCCTAAGGGCCAGCTTTGCTAGCCATTCCTATGGCAGCAGAAAGAGTCTTCTCACATTTCCGAAAGCTTCCTAAGGGGGTCCCGCTCTTTTGGGAACCATTGTCCTAATTGAGCTGCTTTCTACTGGCATCTGAAGCCCTTAGTGGGGGGTCTCTTCCTCAGACCAGCACTGTGGACCCTGACACCCTTCTCCTCCCTTCTCTCCAGCCTGCTCAGCTTCATCTTGTTAACTAAATCTGTCATGCCATTGGTTTGGCTGGGAAAAGGAGACAGAGTGGCAGAGGGCCCTCATGCTCCACTGAGGGCCAGGCACTATGCCAGATACTTTGGAAAGGAGGTGCCTTATAGACAGAGTAGGTGCTTTACTGACACAATAAATGCCCAGTCCCCCACCCCCATTCTTCCCCCCCGCCAGCCCCCTGCAACTCTCCTCTATCCTCCCTCCACCCCCCTCCATCCCTCCTGATCCCCCCTCCATTCTTCCTTCATTCTCTATCCCGCTCCATCCCCCCTCCTCCTGCAGATACCTATGGCCCCTGATGGTGTCCCAGGCACTGGCCCAAGTGCTTCACACACACAAACTCAATTCAGTCTCATCACATTCCTAGGAGACAGAGACAGTCTTGTTCTTTGTTCTACACGGCTGAAGAAAGCAAGACTCCGGGAAGGGACATAACCTGTCTAGGACCCCACAGCCCAGAAGTAGCAGAGCTGGGCTTCAACTCTGCCTGATACTGTTGAATTGATTGTCTCAGCAACTCCACAATCCCATTTGATAGAGAGGACGTGGATGTGTCTTGAAGAAAAGGACTGTCCCATGGTGTCCAGGGGTGGGGTGGGTGTGGTCATTTCTGGTGCCCGAGAGCTCCCTGGCAGCGTGGAGGTCTGGCCACTGGGCTGGTGTTTGTCTTACAGGCCAACACCAACACGGACCTCAGGCTGGCGGCTGCCAACGGAGCCCTGCTGCGACACCGGGTGCTGCTGGGCGTGACGGACACGGTGGAGGGCTGCCAGAGCGTGATTCAGGTACGTGTCTCAGAGAGACCTCCTTGACGGCCCACTTTTGGGCTAATGGGGAGTGGTGGCCCCATGTTCCTCCCAGTCTGCGCAGTGTCTGCCCGAGTCTGTTACTAAGACAGTGTAGGCAGCCCTTCTCCTCCTCCCTGCTCCGGTGTTCCTTCCTGGAGACTCTTCTCTGGGTGGTACCCAGCAGCCTGGAACCTCCATGGGGCAGGCTGGAAGGGAAGCTCAGAGACAGTCCAAGCCTCACTCATTCAGCATTTATTCAGCAAACCGTGGGGCCTCCTCTGTGCCAAGCACATGCAAGGAGAGGCAGGTCAGATCCTGAAGGCATTGTCTGTGGAGAGTGGCTTCAGTGTTTGGACAGGTTCAAGCCTCGGACTAATGAGAGGGCACAGTCCTCTCATGGCCATGTGCAAGTCCCAGCTTGGAGAGCAGGGTCCTCCCAGCACAATTATAGCCAACAGTTGTAGTTGTAAGCTTGAACCTATGGTCCGAACACATGCCTGAGTAATGTAGGCTTGATAGAGTTCAGGTGCATGTAGTTGAATAGGATTGAAACCCACGAGAATGTTGTAAACAATAAAGACACGGCTTGTGGGCATCGTCGCTGTCTCTCAAAGAAGCAGCGTCCCACCGAGACTCAGTTTTCATTCTCTTGTCTGTCTTTTCTAAGCCTTTCAGCCGCCCCCACTCAGGTTCACCCTTGGCCGAGCTGGCGCAGCACAATTGTCCACCTGGCTGGGTTGTTTTCTTTGCCCTAAGGACAGTGGGGAGAGCTTAAGTGACTAGTATGAAGTCACCCAGTAGGTCCTGGCTGGGCTCCCCAGGTAGGATGGCTAAATCTATTTAGCACTGCATTTGTCCCTTGCCTGGTGGGAGCACAGGGTGGGCGGTGGCAGAGACCTGGGAAGAATCTCCTTGTGCACATCACCTGTTCATCCTACAAGTATTTACTGAGAGCCCCTAGTGTGTGCCAGGCACTGCTCTAGACACACACAAATCCTTGTGTTTAGGGAGTCTGAGATGGTGTGGAGTGTAAGGGGATCTTGATTGACACCTGGGGGTAAAACTTGATGGCATTGTAAGATGCCTGGCAGTTTAGATGTGACATGGAGACTGACATTTCCTTGGACCAGGGGTCCTTTCAGCTTCATTTGTCTCTGAGTCCTCTTTATGGATTGGCACATGGAGTGACTTGCCAAGTGTTAGTTGGAGGCATAGATAGATGGATGACCCATGAATGGACACATCTTTTAAAATAATTGGGTTCTTTCATTTTCAAAGTAGTATCTTGGGATGAGGTGATACAGTATCTTGGGTGTTCTTTAAAATCATTGGGGTGGGGCAGCGTGGGGTGGGGGATGGAGGTGTCGGGTGAGTGGTGGGTGGGGGTAGAGATGAAACAAGAGTAACCATGAAGTGATAATTGTTGAACGAAGATGCTGAGTAGCTGAAAGTTAATGACATCATTTGCTCAACTTTTGTATATGTTTGTAAAATTTCATAAGGAAAAAGAAAAGAAATTAACTTTAAAAAATGTTCCTTGAGGATGAGACAGTGGGAGAGATTAGTTGGCAAGAGGGGTGTGACCTTAGGTCTCATGGGTCAGTCACTGGGAGGAGGGAGGTCTGGGATCAGAGGAAGTGGTCAGTGGTTGGAGGCGTGAGACATGGCTACCAGCTTCTGGCAGAACTTGGGTGAAGTGTGGCAGGTGTGGAGCTGTCAAGATGATGTGATGTGTGAACGTGGAGGATTTCGGCCTGGCTGAGTTTAATCTGGCTTCCTGGGGACTGTGGAGGTTGTGGCGGAAGGGGTGGTAACAGTGAGGTGAGACGTCTTCATCCCCTGCTCCCCTCCCCCCAGAGCACACACGTTGATGACCTCTGACCTGGCTGTGGGTAGTGGGGGATGACAGCTCTGAAGGGTTTCATTCATTTGCATGTTGGATTCCAGACCGAAGGGCCCCTGAAGATGAAGGCAGCAGCCCTGGATGGATATGTGATGTCCAGGGCGGCTTGGAGTCTCTCAGATGCTTAGTGACTGTGGGAGGTGGGGTTGCAGCCTTTTGAGCAGGTGTACGCACAGAGCCAGTTTTCTATACGAAGGAGACTTGCTCCTGCGTGGGGACTCCGGGAGAGAGCAGAGCGGCATGTTCCCGCCAGAAGCCAGGATACATCCAGTAAGCCTCCGGCAAGGTGGCAGGAGACAGAAGACCATCTCAGGGACGGAGGGTTCAAGGTCAGGCTGGCTTTGAGCCCCAGGGCTCACAGCTTCTTCTTTCCCCAGCTCTGGTTTGTCTACTTTGACCTGGAGAACTGTGTGCAGTTTTTGTCTGAACATGTTCGAGAAATGAAGACTAGCCAAGAGGTAAGATGCCTTAAATGAAAAACAAACAGACAGAATAAACCAGGAGACCAGATTGTAGAGATTGACTTGGCTCCATGTTGGGAAATGCCTGCAGAGAAGTTACTTAGAAGGAAGGACACTGTCACATCAGTGGTGGTTTTGCCGAGGGAATGGAGTCTTTGTAACTAAGTAATCTCCTTTTCTAACTATTGGCATTTTCCACATTTCCTATGGTGAGCATATGTTTGTTTATAATATAATAATAATGAATGTCAATAATAATAATAATGACGATCCTGGTAGAGGAAAGTACCATGCATTTAGGCGGCTTTCACTTGTTCAAAATGCCTGCCCACCATTTATAAATAAGATCAGGGAACTCTTGCTCTGATTCCACAGATGAGGAAACCGAGGCACTGAGAAGTCCTGTCGCCACCCTTGGGTGGTCACGGAGCCAGTTGGTGACTCCCAGTTTGGGACCCGGCCCTCCTGTCTCTGAGCCCTGGAGTCAGCCTTTCCCTGGGCCCTATAGGCGGTCTTGAAGTCAGGTTTGTGGGTTAGCCCTGATCCTGGCCCACTGGCTCCTGTATGGCTTTGGGCAAGGCCTTTGAGCTTCTGTTTGCTCATCTGCAACGTACGGGGCAAGTTTCCCCAGGCTGCTTTGAGAGCAAATGAGAGTACAAGGAAAAGTGCTTTAGGAGCGCTGAAGGACCGTACTTCCGTGGGGAATGACCTGGTCTCTCCAATGTGGCTCAGTTCCACCTTCTCCCAGCGTCTGAGGCTGTTGAAGGCCCATCCGTCCTCTGGGATCTGCAACTCAGGCAGCGCCTTGGCCTCCCACGTGCCACCCAACTTGGGACACCACCCGAGCGCCCTCTGTTTCCTTTGCAGTCCTTGCTGAGAAGCCGGTTGAGCCAGCTCTGCGTTGTCATGGAGACTGGGGTGAGCCCCACGACGATGGCGGAGGGGCCTGAGAACCTGCTGGAGGAAGCTCCTCTCCTGCCCAGCAGTTCCCGTCCCACAGAGAGGCCACTCGTGCAGGCTGAGCTTCACCAGCTCGTTCCGGAGGCTGAGCCGGAGGTAATGGTCCTCCGCGGCGGTTGGGCCACCTTCTCTCCTGGGATATTTGCGTAGACTCCGAGTAGGGACCTCAGGTTGTAAATTCTGAGGAACATGGCTTTCCTCCGTTGGTAGAGACCATATAGGTCTAGCCTGCTAGTTTTGAATATTTTTTTCCTCACCCCCAGCACTTCAGAAAATAGTTTATAGGAGTTGTTTGTTACTCACTGGGTTTCTCCCTCATTTTTAATATCTTGGACATTCTTTTTGGCAGTTTCACTGGATGTGTAGTTGTGTATCGATTGCCTATCCTAATCTTGAACATGTTGATGAATATTTGGGTCATTTTAAAATCTTTTTATCAATCTTATCTACTTGTTTTGCAGTTAGATATTTAAATCTTAGCCGGTGTGGCTCAGTGGATAGAGCGTCGGCCCTCAGACTGAAGGGTCCCGCGTTTGATTCCAATCAAGGGCATGTACCTTGGTTGCAGACTCCATCCCCAGTCCTGGTTGGGTGCGTGTGGGAAGTAACCAACCGATGTCTCTCTCACATCGATGTTTCTCTCTCTCTGTCTCTCCCCCTCCCTCCCACTCTCTCTAAAAATCGGCGGAAAAATATCCTCCGGTGAGGATTAACAAAAAAATATATTTTTAAATTAAATCTTATATTCTTCTCTGTTGAATCCCAGTTCCTCCAGCCCCAGAGTTCTGTTGGTCTTGCTAAAGCCATCTGCTGGGTTTGACTAGTGCTGGTAGACCAGAAATCTGGTAATGTGTTTGTGGCTCACGCTGCCCTCTTCTCACTATGAGGATACACCCACTGTCTAGGAAACATGCAGTGAGGAGTGAGCTCAGGCATGGTGTGTGCAGGGGCATGGGGGGCTTGCACATAGGACTATTATAAGAGAAAAAGATAAATATATTAATCTCTTTACTTGAACCCCATGGATTTTTTTAAAATAGTTATTTTAAAAATATATATTATTGATTTCAGAGAGGAAGGGAAAGGGAGAGCGAGATAGAAACATTAACAATGTGAGAGAATTATTGATTGGCTGCCTCCTGCGCGCCCCACACTTGGGATTAAGCCCTTAACCCAGGCATGTGCCCTGACCGGGAATCGAACCGTGACCTCCTGGTTCATAGGTTGACACTCAACCGCTGAGCCACGCCAGTCAGGCCCCATGCACTTTTTTTTTTAAAAGCACACAAAAGATAGATAATCTCACGTACTCTATTGTGGCATGCATGCCTAGGTTTATGCGAAATAGCCTATTAAATATGAAATTATATTTTCAAATTCGTTCAAATCAATAGTAATACAATTTCCTGCTGTGAATATCAAATCTCAGTGTGTGTGCACATGTTTGTGAAGTAGCTGCCCTTATAACTTAGCGAGAAAAACATATAATCAACGCGCATGTCTCAGCATGGGCCAGGCGTCGTATTTTAGTAGGAAATCTGTGCCTGTGAAAGACGAAGAAATTGTTATAATGACCTCTTACATTTTGACAGCTTTTTGTTTTATCATGCATAAAATTCTTTAGCATGCTTTCTGAGGTATGGATTAGTTTTTCTTCTTCTCCAATGGATGAAATAGCTTCTAAGAAGTCAGCTGACGGGCCCAAGGTCACAGAGCAAGGGAGAATGTGGCAGAGCCAAGGGCAGAAGCCAGGGGGTATTCTGTTCCTGCCCACCCCCATTCACTCATGATTTTTAAAAGTATATATATTTTATTGATTTTTTTACAGAGAGGAAGGGAGAGGAATGGAGAGTTAGAAACATCGATGAGAGAGAAACATCAATGAGAGAGAAACATCGATCAGAGAGAAACATCGATCAGCTGCCTCCTGCACACTCCCTACTGGGTATGTGCCTGCAACCAAGGTACATGCCCTTGACCGGAATCGAACCCGGGAACCTTGAGTCTGCAGGCCGACACTCTATCCACTGAGCCAAACCGGTTAGAGCGTGATTTTCTTCAGTGTGTTTCCTTGACCTCATGCATTTTGCAGGCTCATTGACATTGGAAACTGCAAACAGTGTGTGTGTATGTGATTAGCTGGGATAAATTAGTCCTAAATTCTCTAGCACTTGAGGTTCCGTAGTTTTTGTGTGCATATTATAATTGCCTATCAGCAGTTAGGTTACCCACTTCAGAGATAAGGAAACTGAGGCTGCAGGAGCCTCACAGTGTCGGTTGCAGAGCTGGGGTTCCAGACCAGACCAGGCATCTTCCAAGAGCCCCAGACGAGGGCCTGGCCAGTTCTTCCCAGTGAACATCCCTGCCGGCCCAGGGGTGTGAGGACCACTTGGCTTCCCCACGTGCTGCGTGGCCCTCACTCTGCTTCCCTGCCTCTTCCAGGAAATGGCCCAGCAGCTGCTGGCAGTTTTTGGCGGCTACTACATCCGGCTTCTGGTGACCTCCCAGCTCCCCCAGGCAGTGGGGACACGACACACAGACTCTCCAAGGCTTCCGTGCCCCTGCCAACTCATAGAAGCCCACATCCTGAGCACGGGGTGCTGCCCATTCCTGGCCAGGTGACCTAGGGACAAAGGTACTCCTCCTCCTCCAGGACTGAAGGCGAGAAGTCAGGGAGGCCTCAGGAGCCCAAGGTGGCCCATGGTGAGCCTGAGGTGAGGAGAGAAGCATCTGGGGACACTCTGAAGGGTGTGTCACATCAGCAATGGGGTGTCATGCTCACTCCAGGACCCTGCACAAATGTGACTGTTGACATCGCCTGATGACCCCAGGCCTTTTCAGAAGCAATGGTTGCCAGCTGCTGCCAGCTGCAACCTATTCTCCGGGATGCTTGTAACTGTGGGCCTGGAGGGAAGGGCTGCTCTGCCATCCTGTTCACTGTCTGAACAGCCCAGCAGATGTGAAGATGACCATCACCGTTTGGTCTCTGGTGAAGCTCCCATCTCCACCCTCTCACGTTAGATGGGGAAACAGGCTCTGGGAGGGTGCTGCTCGGTGTGGCACTGCCTTGGGCCTCCAGGATGACAAGGCTTCCTCTTCCCAATCTGAAAAAAAGGTCGATTCTCAGAACGGTCTCCTTCTTTATAAGTTTTCTCCTGTATTTAAGGAAAAACAGCGGTACCTCTGCTTGTTGTCTGCCATTACACAGGCTACCAGGAGACAGAGGAAAGAAAGAACAGCATGTAACTGTTAGGGGGGGCTATCTGGAGAAGACCCGTTTTGAGGACTTATTTCGCTCAAAGGCCTGCGTGCTTGTGGCTGTGGTTTTATACTGCAGGTGGAGAGCAATGCCCGGTTTCCTGGCCCTGGCACTGTCCTGGGGGAAGTATCCGCTGTCACTCGTGGATTCCATGAAGAGCTGAGGCTTCAAGATCTGGCCTTCATTTGCAATTTGGCCTCACCTCCCACAAAGTAAAAAGTTTCATAAGTTGGAACGTTTTGCTGGACTGACATACCTATGCCATAATAGCTGTTGGCTCCTATGCATGCTTCAAAGCTCCGCCTTTCTCATCCCATCTGTAGGAAGCTTTCCAACACAGCCAGGCCTGCGACTGTTTGCCTCCTGTTAAATTCTTGATGTCGCTGCTGCCTTTACTGATGTTTTGTTTTGTTGATTCTATTTTCCTGTGCACATGCATATTTTCCTAGCTAGACTATAAGTTCCTCCAGGAAAAATACTACACCTTATCTTTTGTGAATGGCCTGGTCCTGCTAAGGGGTAATTGCTTTGTCATCTCCATAGTAGCTTTTGCAAGTAGCTTTTTGTGAGAGCAAATGATGAGGTTGGTACAGGCCTGGGTTCTGGTCCTGAACTGCCACTTCTAGCTGTGTAACTTGTGGCTGGTCCTCAGTTTACCCATCTATGTAAAGGGTAGATTCCGTGACTCTAAATGGCCCTTCCAAAGCTAAAGTTCTGGAAATGTCTTTTTTTTTCCTCTCCATTATGGCCCTTGGCCTGTCTAACTTTTATACCTTTATGTACATATAGAAAGGTTCTAGAGCGGCAGTTGTCAACCTTTCGGACCTCACGGACTACCAGTGGTCTGTGGACCACCAGTTGGCAACTGCTGTTCTAGGCCCCACGTGGATGAGGTGTCCCAGACCTGATGCACCTTTGGACAGAACACTGGCCTCGCTAGCAGGAGACCTGGATTCTCACTCCAGATCTGCTGCTTCCTAGCGGCTTGACTTTCGTTGGCTAGGTCACCTAACCTCCCCGACTGTCATTTCACTCCTTTATAGTTGGATCTGGTGAACATGAAATGTAATAACGTGGGTGACTTTGTCGTGTAAGAGATGAGTCTAACTATTGCTTTCTCTGAGCCAGAGGAGAGAAATCGTGTGTAGAGCAGCCCTTGGAAATGGCTGTTTTAGGCATTTCTCTTCTGCCAGCTTTTAGGGCAGCTTTGCTCATTGAGAATTATTCATGAAGGTGATTATAACTCTCTTTGTCACCTGCCACAGAGGAAGTGTGGGCTGTGAATGTGATCAGTAGAAGCCCGTAGTTATCATCCAAGCATAAAATCCTGGTAAGTATAAGAACAATAAAAATGTGTGGTAAATGACAAAACAGCAGTTTTCCCATGTTAGGGCTTAAAGGGTCCTTGTGTGTCCTTTCCTCGGTTTCTGACGGTCTCCCCTGCTGGGTGGAGCATTCAGCTGTGCCACGAGGTACATGCTCAGCTTTCTCATTGAGGAAATTCTGCCATCTCTGTCTTGCCCATTTCACAGGGCTGCTGGGAAGATCAGATTCCACAAATGAACGTGCACCCTGTTTGAAGGCCCAGTGTTCATGGCAGCCATGGCGATGGGGAAGGTGGGACAGTGTCTGAAATGGGCGCTTGGGTTCTAGAGTCACACTGATTCCAATCTGAGTTCTCCCCACCTTTATGTCTCACTCCTCCCTGTGGAAAGGGGATAGGAGTACCTACCTGGTAGGTTATCATGAAGATAAATGATAGAAAAAATGTCAAGTGCTTGCAGCTTTGAGTTGCAAGCTTGAGAAAGAGTTCAATAAATTGATGCTATTTTTCTTAAATCTCTCACTGTCTTGTATATGGTAGGTGCCCAATGTACTAGTATATTTTTATTGATGTAGTAGGCCATTAACAGCTTATGTTTATTCAGTCTACATAAGACCTCAGTCACTCTAGCACCATGGGGTATATTTATGTGAATAAAGATTCTAGTCAAATCTTTCTTTTTGTTTTTAATGCTCTTCTGGCATGCCAAACCTTATTTTTTAAAAAATATATATTTTTATTGATCTCAGGAAGGGAGAGGGAGAGAGAGAGAAACATCAATGATGACAGAGAATCATTGATTGGCTGCCTCCTGCATGCCCCACACAGGGGGATCAAGCCAACAACTCGGGCATGTGCCCTGACTGGGAATTGAACCTCCTGATTTGTAGGTCGATGCTCAACCACTGAGCCACGCTGGCTAGGCAGATTTCTTCATATTGATCCTACTTGAGGTTCATAGCACATTTTAAATCTGTGACAATGTCTTTCCTCAACGCTTCTACCGTCTGCTCTCTCATGTGTGTGTGAAGGCTTTTTCACTGTATCTCCAAGACTGTTTTCCCTTCTTTTGGTTCCTCGTGATTCAGTCTATATTTTCTACTCTTGCCCTCATTTGTGTTTGATTGTTAATCCTTTCAAATTATTTCTTAGTTTCAGCTATTGTGGTATTTAATCCTAATTTTTTAATTGACATTAAAAAACTGTTTATAGCTCTCAGCCGAATTAACTATCTTCATTGTTTTCTTCAAGATTTTAAAGTCCACGTCTGCTATCTCCAGTATCTGGTTATTCTATAGATCTGATTCTTTTGCTTTTTGGCCAGTGGATTTTATCTTCTGGTATTCCTGGTAATTTTTGATTGAATGCTAGATTTAAAAAAAAAAAATGAAGTGATATGCAAGACTCTGGATATTCCCTCAGAGAGGAATTACTTTGCTTCTGAGAAAAGTGAGGTTGGGAAAGATTTGACTCTGGGTTTTAGTCCTGTGAGACCTGGTCTATTTCTGGTTAGCCCTGACTTGCAGGTTATAATGCTTCAGGGATTTTAACAGAAAAAAACACCAACTTTTTAAAACCAGGACTCCTTCTCCAAGGTGAGCTCTCAACCTCCAATTTTTGTTATTTCAGGCTGTGAATCTGCAACCCGGGCATGTGCCCTGACCTGGGATAGAACCGTGACCTACTGGTTTATATAGGTCAACAACTCTCAACCACTGAGCCACGCTGGTTGGAACAGACAAAGATTTAAAGGGAGCAGCTCTAGTTTTTGCAAAGCAGGCAATGAGCGATACATTTGGAGCCCAGAGAACAATTGAATGGCATTCTATCATCATTGTGAAGGGCAACCTAACTGGTTGGTTAAGAGTATAGATTCTGAAGTCAGGCTTCCTGGGTTCAAGTCTCAGCTCTGCCATTTACTATTATTGTAATCTAAAGAGACTTTCTAAGCTCTCTGTCTCAGTTTCCTAATTTGTCAAATCAGGCTAGTAATAGTACTAACACTGTTGGGTTATTATACTAAGTTGATCTTTATAAAGCACTTAAAAGAAGAAGCAATATACCAGACTGTATGCATTGCTATTATTACCATTATTACTCATACTCCTTCCTTAAAATTGCAGCATCTTTTAAAATTCCTCTTTTCTGAGGTGGGGGCAGGAACAGGGAGTGCTAATTTGATGAGCTGTCCTCTTAACTCACCATGTTCACATGGCAAGAGTCAGAAATCTGGCAATGTAATTTTGTGGCTTAAAACTCACCTGTGGCTCCCCAGGACCTTCAGGATAGAGTCCAACTCCCTTTCCCTGGATTGCAGGCTCTCACTGCACTGCCGCTCTCGTCCCACCACACTCTGGCTCAGGTGTTCATTTCAGTCATTCCAAACATGGACGTTCACTTTTCTCACACCTCCCCCAGGCTGTGCTTTCGTTTCCCAACTTTGCTTATTTTGTTCCCTCCTTCTGGGGTACGATTCACCCTCCTCTTCAGTTGGCCAATTCCCTTTTCAAACTTCGGAACATTCAAGCACCATCTCTTCCCAGAAAGCCTTCCCTGAATTTCCAAGTTGGCTGCAACATACTCCTCATCTTTTTGCTCTCCGAGTTGTCCTATCACGACGGAGTGATCTGCTTCTGTGCCTGGCTCCCTGGCTAAAATGCAAGGCATTCTGGATCTCCTGCATATTACTCATGTTTGCGTCCTCTGTGCTGTAGCAAATAGCTCCATGTAACTGCACTATCACTCTAGGGCAGCAAGTTGCACAACCGGTTTTTGCACGACCTGCCCACAGCTCACTATGGTCCTGAGCACAGCAGGTGAGCAGAATTGTGCTCGGTCATGTATTATAGCATCCGTGGATAGCCACCCGTTACACTAGCTCCGTGGTCGGCAAACTGCGGCTCGCGAGCCACATGCGGCTCTTTGGCCCCTTGAGCGTGGCTCTTCCACAAAATACCACGGCCTGGGTGAGTATTTTGAAGAAGTGGCGTTAGAAGAAGTTTAAGTTTAAAAAATTTGGCTCTCAAAAGAAATTTCAATCGTTGTCCTGTTGATATTTGGCTCTGTTGACTAATGAGTTTGCTGACCACTGCACTAGCTGGCCTCTCCTAGACACATCCTTGCTAGGTTGGTTAGGAGTGACTGAAATGTTTTAAATGATAAAGTCACATTTCTTTTTAAGACACTAGGTTCTAATTGCTCCACATGCGAGGGAATCGCTGAAGTAGAGCTGGGGGAGGGGAAAAGAGGGACCCAGTCCTATGATGCAACCAAGGACTTTAATGGAGGCAGCTCCTCCAGCAGTGGCTTTCTCAGGAGCCGAAGTGACTTGCTGGTGGCACAGGGATGGCTCCGACGTCTTCTCCTCCTCGGGGGAGTTTCTGAATCAGTCTTCATGGTCCCTGTTCGCCTCCCTTTTCCTCCTGGAGTCACTCTCGCAGCTGGGCCGCCTCAGTCACCTGCGTGGGGCTGCTTCCTGCTAGTTGAACCCTCAGGGTCTCCCAATAGTACATGCCTTCATCATCGTGTTGTTGGGGTGGGGGCATCTCTTTTGCCCACCATTTCTGCGAGAACTTGGGTTTAGATCTGAAAGTGAAGGACAAGGCTTAGAATTACACATGAATAAACAATCTTGGTCAGACCCCATTTGGCTTAATAAAATTCTGCTTGCTTGAGCTAAGAATAATCCTAAATTGGGTTAAACAGTTGAGATCTTAGAGTTTACTTGTCACAGCAGCATAGCCTAGCTGGTCCTGACTACTACACATACACAGTTTCCATTTGTTGAGTGCCTTCGTGTGGGGCCATATTCTAAGCACTTATCTATGTTGCCCCATTTCATCCTGCCAACAGTCTGAAAAGTAGGCGGTGTGTTATCATCTTAATTTTACAGAGGAAGATGCTGAAGCTCAGAGCGAGCCACTGACATGTTCCAGCTCAGTGGGTGGCTGAGGCAGAACTCAAGCAGGTATGTCACACGAAAGCCAGTGATCTTTAATATCTAATAAAGATAGTCTTTAGGACGTATCTTAACAGGTTTGGGTAATTACTCCCCTCCTGCACCCCCAAAAGGCTGAAAGAAATCCGAGGGTGTTCCAGCAAAGGTGGCTGGGGAGACTCAGGTGTTCTTGCCAACTATCTCACAGCCACGTCTGGAACCTACCGAAGGTCCGTGGATGATTCTGTTGGGACGTTCTTGCATCGTAGGGGTGGGCAGTGTTAGGAGGCCCCTCGCTGTCCTGACAGCAGCAACAGAAGAACTTTAACGCCATGTTTTGGCGGGCTGTGGGGAAAGGAAAGGGTACTGGGGTGGGGCTGGCTCTGCAGCCCCCATCTCAGAAGCCCATTGTTATTTCAGCAGTGTGTCATACTGGGCCAGCCTCTCCCACGGTGTCATCCCTCCCTCCCAGACCTCCTGAGTTCCCTGTGGTCAGCAGGCCCAGGCTCACCTGCGCGGGCCTACCTCTGGCTAGTCCTTCCTCTTCTGTCCAGAGTTCTCTTACCCAAGAAAGGGCTCGGACCCTCTACTCTGATGGTCTACCTGCAGAGGCGTCCTGTTGAGTCAGCAGACCTGGAGGGCTGGCACAGTTCTCTGGGCAGGGCTGTTTCCTGAGTGAACATGAGATTGGAAAATGCCAGCAGAGCCCAGCACACACATGCTGCAGTGCCCACGGAGAAGCCTGTGTTTAGAAGTCAGATTTACCTTCTGCTTTCTAGGTGTCTGCTCTTAGGCTGATTCTGTCATCTCAGAGCCTTGCTTTCCTATCTGGAAAATGGGAATAGTGGCACCCACCTTGGAACAAATGGTTAGCAGTATATCAAGTGACCAAGGTGATGGCAGGTGCACCTAGGTGCTGGCTTAGTGCTCACCTCTTTGCCTTCACTTTCCTGGGTGTAGCTTATTGGCTCCCATCTATTCCAGCTGGGCCCTGGGCCCATAGGAGCATGATGCTGCGGCTCAGTCTTGAAAGCCTGGCTCTGCACTCACTTGCTCTGTGGCTTTGGGTTAGTCCATGCCTGTCTCTGGGCCAAGCCTCCCATCTCTAACAGGTGGTGGTTGGACCGCATCATCTCTCCAAAGATCCTGCTGTTATGATCCACGTTCAAAGGTTGTACATCCTTAACTCATTTCCAACCTCCTTTCTCTCTTCTGGGCCTGCTCTCATTCCTGTCTCCCATGGCCAAGTTCGTAATCTAACACTGCCTTCCCCCACTCTTCCAAGCTGTCTCCTCCCACCTTCCGTTCCCTCCATTTTAGCTGCCTTTACATAGGCTCCACCTTCAGCCTGGAGTGCTCTTCCCCAGAGGTCCAAGAGACTCAGTCCCTCCCTTCTTCAAGCCTTGCTTAAAGGTCACCTTTCCTAGAGAGGCCTCTGGCCTGCTCACCCTATTTACTTCACCCTATTTAGACCTTCCTTCCCCCAGAACTCCCTCTTCCCTTCCCCACCTCATTCTTCTCCAAAGCCTTTGTCACGTTTGGGAATGAGACATTTGCTCAGCATTTATTTATTGGGGACCTACTGGTGGCAGTACTGTGCAAAGGAGATGGCAGTGAACGTGGGGGAGAGATTCTCGCTCTCAAGGAGACAGGGATGGGTCCAGTGTATCACTGAGCCCCAGCACTGAGCACAGGGCTTTGCACAGAGGAGGTGCCCTTGCAATATCGTGTGAATAGACACATGAGCCTTCTCTTGTGGACAACAATATGGCCAATATTATCTCCATTCTCTCTTCTAATGGGTTTTACTCCCTGCTCACAGAAATGGATAGAAACATCCTGATTCTGGACTTACCTCGTTTTCCCAGTGACTTCAATCTTAGAAGATAAACAAGAGAAACAGCCAAGGTGTCAAGGACAATGGCGTTCGTTGAGCATCTTGGACAGGTCCTTTGACATCTGTCAGCTCTCTTAGCGTTCAGCATCACTCTGCAAGGCAGGACTTTAATTTTTCCGGTGTCGGAACTGAACTTTCCCAGGTCTCACAGCCGAGAGCAGCAGTGGGGATTGTAGCGTAGTATTGGCTGGTGCCAGAGCCTGTGCTGTCTACGGCCTCACCCTACAGGCAATTCCAGAGGAAGAGATGCTCAGAACCACCTTCTCAGAAGGTTGGTGACTACTGGTTTTCAAATGGAGAGGTTCCTCCTGAAGCTTGGTGGAGCAGCGGAGCAGCAGAGCAATGAAGAACACACATTAAAAAAAAAAATCTTTTTATTGATTTCAGAGAGAAAGGGAGAGGGAGAGATAGAAACAGCAATGATTAGAATCATTGATTGGCTGCACACCCCCTACTGGGGATTGAGCCCATAACCTGGACATGTGCCTGTGATTTGGAATTGAACCATGACCTCCTGGTTCATAGGTCCACGTTCAACCACTGAACCACACCGGCCAGGCCATGTAATTTTTTTTTACTTAAATGGAGGTGGGCTATACTAATAATTCTTGCTGGACCTTGCTGTGTAATTTAGAGCAGTTTAACCTCCTCGGACCTCAGTCGTCTTAACGGTAAAATGGGGATGGTAAAACCTACCCCAGAATGTTTCTGGGAGGCTTGGGTGACAGATGTCTGGCACATAGCAAGCGCTCATTAATGCGAATGATGGTGATGTAGGAGATGCTGGCTGGGCAGGCAGGTGGGGTGTGGTGTTTCTAGCACTGCCAGTGCGCTCCTCTAGGTGGAAGCAGGAGCCAAAGAAAAGGTGGTCCCCTGTGGGCTCTGAACTTCAGGTCTCCAGGGACCCCACAGGAAGAACAAGGTCAGCAGGAAGGCTTCTTCTGGAGCTGAGGAGCCTGCGGGGTTCATCTGGCACAGCTTTGGAGACTGGGACCCAGAGAGAGAAACAGTGGGGTCAAGGTGAGGGAGAGTTACCTAACTTTGGAGCAAAGAGAAAAGGTGTCCAGGAGTGATGGAGACAGTGTCCCTTTAGAACAACGTCCCTCTCCCTCCCCCGCCCCGGCCTCAGGTCTAACCTCTGAGCCTCACTCATCTGGAGCAGAGAGAGGCTTTCTGTGATGTCACAGAGCCCGGGCACGGCCACTGAGGCACAGCGTGTTTATTAGGTATCTTGGTCCAGGCGATGCATCTGATCTTTGGCAGAAAGAGGTGGGATCAGAGGCTGGGGCGTTTTAAAGGTTCAGGGTTGGTACTGGCAAATTGTTCCACCAACGGATTGGACCACTTCAGTTCCTTCTCCGCTAGGAGGAAATGCTGGTGTATTACCTGCCGCCGCCACTGTCCCTCTTCCTGTCCTGGCCTCTGTGCTGCCGTGACAGAAATCGGCCCCGGAGCTGGGCTGCAGAGTTCTCCCCGTGATTAGATAGGCTTGCTCTCCCCATCTCAGTCAGCTGACTCGCAGCTCTAATTGTACCTGCATCCTGGATCCCCTTTTGTGGGATCCAGGTTCTGAGAAGTAGGACATAGACATCACTGGGGGCCGTTATTCTGTCTACCATAGTCCTTAAATACTTGTGTCAGGAAAATAAATCGCCAATTCAAAAAGTTAGAAAAAGGACATCACACTATCAAAAGGACATCGAAGAAAAAACAGTACCAATAATGAAACACTGACATTACTTAAGTAGAGTATAAAAAGCAGATCTAAATGATAAACCAAAATCTCTTACAAAAAAAATTAACAAAATAAAATACTGTTACTTAAGAGTATTTAATAGTTACTTATCAGAAAAAGGGGAGAAAACGCAAATATATAAACGTAGAAAGGATAAGGGAAAATAACCATTGAGACAAAAAATATTATAAAAATCTTGAGAGTACTTTATATACCTTTATGCAAATACGTTTGAAAAACTAGAAGTGGATAATTTCCTAGAGAAATAGTTTATAAAAATGACTGCATTAGAGACAGAAAACTATTAATTTCTACAGAAGAAATAGAGAAATTCATCAAAAAACTACACTCTTCCCCCCACCCCCACCCCCACCCCCCACAAAGGCAACAGGCCCAGATGGTTTCACAGGGGAATTTGACCAAACTTTCAAAGACCAGATAGTTCCAATGCTTCATAGTTTGTTCTAGAGTATATACAACAAAAGAAAGCTCCCACGATTTTTAATGCATTTTTTATGAAGCAAGTATATAATATTGATAACTAAGTCTCCTAAAGACAATGCAAAAAAGAAAATTACAGTGATATCACCTATTGATAACAAAACTATGAAATATTAGTGAATGGAATCAGACTTATTATATTATCAAAATAATTATGATCAGGTGGAACTTATTTGTGGAATGGAAAGTTGGTTAAATACGAGGAGAGATTTTCCCCATAGATGCTAGAACAAAGAAAAAAAGGAAATTGATGGATAAAAAAAGGAATTGATTCCCTTAATATGATATCTATCTCTGTCTCAATGTTTGGGCAAACAGAGACACTTCTTATGAAATACAGGAAAAGCACAGATACCCACTATCTCCACTATTTACCACTGTACTAGTGGCATTAGCCATTGCAATTAGACAAGATAAATTAGAGATGTAAGAATTAGAAACTGAAGAAGTTATAGATGGCATGGAACTATTCCTGGTAAGCCATAAGGGAGTCAATGATAAAATTAGCCCAAACAATAACAATTCAGAAGGGAAGCAAGACATAAAATAACAGTTAAGTCAATAGTGTTTGTACCCACAAACAATAACTAGTTACAGTAAGAATAACAGAAGAAAACCCAATTACAAGGGCAACAGAAACGATATAAAGTACTTAGAAAAAAATTTAATATGAATTTTGCAAAATGTAAATGAACATTTAGAAAGAGCCATGAAAGACAAAATATGGGTTTGAACAAAGGAAAAGCCATTTGTAGATGGCAGGAATCTACACCTCCAAGGTGCCAGGTTCAAGGGGAATAAGGAGCCATGACCACCACACGCAGCCGATGGATGGTCTTGGATTAGATCCTGGACTGGGCAAAAAAAGTAGCTGTAAGACATTTTGGGGACAACAGATGACATTTGAATAGTATTGTATCACTGTTGAATTTTTTTTTTCTTGTTAATCCTCACCCGAGGATTTTTTCCCATTGACTTTTAGAGAGAATGGAAGGGATGGGGGGTTGGGGGTGGGTGGGGAGAGAAACCGATTGAAGTGAGAGAGACAAATCCATTGCTTGCCTCTGGACACATGCCCAAACCATTGTTGATTTTCTTGTTTTTGATAATTGTCCTGTGGTTATGTAAGAAAGTCTGTATTCTTGGGAAATACACACTGAAGAATTTAGGGGTAAAGGGATACGCTATGCACAACTCACTCAAATGGTTTAGGAAAAAGTTCCAGGGAGAGAAAAGAAATGGGGAAGCAAGCGGAGATGTAACCAGTGGGCAAATCTGGGTAAAAGGTGAATAGGAGTCCCCTGTACCATTCTTGCAACTTTTCTGTAAGTTTGATAGGATCTCAAAATGAAAAGAAAAAAAAAAGGCTATCCCAAAAGTTAAATTGTTTCAGCTTAGTTTGATGTTAGGGTAGCATATTTCAAAAGGGTAAGATGTTTTGGAAGACATTCTCCCAGGTAAGGGGGAGGGGAAAAGAGAGACACAGTCCTGCGATGTGACCAAGGACTTTAATTGGAGGCAGCTCTCCCCGCAGTGGCTTTCTCAGGAGCTGAAGTGACTTGCTGGTTCACAGGGATGGCTCTGACATCTTCTCCTCCTCGGGGGAGTTTCTGAATCAGTCTTCATGGCCCCTGTGTGCCCCCTCTTCCTCCTGGAGACACTCCCGCAGTGGAGACCTGCGTGGGGTCCCCACCTAGAATCTTCAGGGTCTCCCAATGAGGCACGGCTGGAATGGCCACTGAAACTGCGAGCAGCGGTCTTGGTTTTTCTTTTGAAAACCTCTTTGGGGAACGTCTGTATTCATAGATGAAAGAAGAAAGGAAAACATGCTGATAAAGCCTTTGCTTTGGGCCTGGCTGGATGGCCCTGTCCCCTCCAGCCCCCCATCTTTGTCCGATTCTGGAATCCTGTATGAGCCACAGAGACTGCAGCCAGGGACAGAAGTTGCTTGGGAGAGGGACAAGGCCCCTCCCCTGGGGATTCCTGGTTCTGCACTGTACTCCATGGGTGCATTCAGTGACCATACGAGCCTGGCCAAGTGCAGGGTCCTGGAAAGTGGGAGAATTAGGCCCATCCTGGTTCTGACCATGATGCCATGCCCTGGTGGGCTTTTGGGAAGTTCTCTCCCTATACAATGAGATGCGGGTTTTTAAACTGGGTTCCATGGAGCCCTCTGGGGAGTGCGGAGGGGAGAAGAAAGGGGAGGGCTAGCTAGTGGGGCTCCTGCCCCCCACTCTCCTTTCAAGTAAGACGGATCCCCCTTTGATCTTCTATAGAAATTGCACTTTGTGTGAGATTCTGTTGGCAAGGAGGGTTTAGCTCTTAGGAGAATTCTGGAATGACTGGGCTGCTTGGTTCTTAGCTCAAAAGCCGGCCTCATAGGGAGGCTGTGAGCTACCTGAGCTCACTGGGGCACAGAGTTGGTGCCTAGCAAGGTGGCTGTGTTTCTTCTTCCTGGACTGTGCCCACTGTCCGGACCAGGCTTCTGCCCTTCCACGGCCCAGAGACCTCTCACCCCCATTGAGCTCAGGACTATGCTCACTTCCTAAGCATTTTCTGGCACTGTTGACTTGCTGCGTTTGGGGGAACAAAATGGAAATGGTCCCTGTCTTTCTGGAACTGACTGACTGGTGCCCGAAGCATTAAGCAATCACACAAAATACACATTTATGACAATGCCACAGGGCTTCAAAGAGAAGGATGTGTGTGTGTGCTCGCCTCCTAGACCTTTGTAATAAAGGTTGTCATTTCAAACTTCCTCCTCACTCTCTTCCTGTGTACACGCAGCCTTGCAAGCTGTGGGTCCTCCAAGACCTGCTCCGGGTAATTCCTCGCTAGGAAGAGCATGCAGGCGGATCTTACCCCCTTGGCCACTTTCCAGCATGTTCTAGAATATGACTACAGAGCCCTGATGGGAGTGATCCTGCCTCCCCTGTGAGCTCACTTAGCTCAAATATCAGTGGGGTTTGGTCATCAGGACAAGGCCCCCTGCCCCAGGAGTTCCTGGCCAGTGAGACCCCAATTTGCAACTTACAATCAAGATCACTGCTGCTAGACCAGGAGTCCTTTCCTGACTGGATCATGGCTTGTCTCAAAGGCAAGCTGGAGGCTGTACTAGTATACTTACTAGTAGGGTTCTGTCGGTCAAGCTCTCTCGCCTGCAAACCTGGCAATGAAAATTGCATGTGGTCATGTGAGGAGGCACAGAGGAGATGCCAGAGGGGAAGGCATTTGGGCCTGCTCTGAAGCTGTGGGATGGGGAGCACCCCAATCTACCTTCTCTAGTCTCTGAGTGCCCCCATCCTATGCAGGTGCTGGATTTAAGATGTGTATTCTTTTTAAAACATGAAGTTTACTTTTTTCCTGCTTATACATGTAATTGCATATCCATCATAGAAAAACTAGGGAATACTGAAGACTATGAAGTAGGAAAAAAATGCCCTGACCACCCCTCCCCTCAGCTACTATCACAGTTCTAGTCTTTTCCTATGGATGTCTTTATAGTCCACCACCTCTTGTACATTACAAATGCATTTTACCTTATACATTATATCATAAACATTTTCTTATGTCACTCAAGTTTCAGAAGTAATGATTGTATAATATTCTATTTTAGGGATAATTCAAGGTTTATTTAACCAATGTCCTATTGTTGGGTGTTTAGACTTTACATAAATACTATTGTGCTGTAGCCAGTTTGGCTCAGGAGATAGAGTGTCGGCCCAAGGACTGAAGGGCCCTGGGTTGATTCCAGTCAAGGGCACGTACTTCAGTTGCAGGCTTGATCCCTAGTCTTGGTCGGGGCCTCTCTCACATCTATGTTTCTCTCCGTCTCTCTCCCTCATTTCCATTCTCTCTAAAAATCAATGGAATGATATCCTCAGGTGAGAATTAACAACAAAAATAAAAAATACTGTTCTGATGAACATTTTTGCATATGTTTTTATATGCTTTGTTATAAGGCTTTGTTTTTATATGCTTCAAGATTCCTGAAAGTATCCCACAGAGTTTTGTCAACAGACTGAGCTGTGTTCTGTGATAGAATAAATGGTTCTGTCAGTTATGAGCTGCATATCTTGAGCAAATTGCTTCACCTTCCTTCCACCTGTTCTCAGATCTGCAAAATGAGACGTCTGTTTTGGATAATCATGTCCACTTCTTAGAGGAATTGTAGGGATCAGATGATAATAGTACTTTACTAGTGTGTAAGCTCTGAGAAGTAGAGGAGTCATTTTATCTCAGCTACACTCCTAGGGCCCAGATAGTGTCTTGCGTGTAATAGGGTCTCAGTAATGATCACTATTATCATCTTGGAAAAAGGGGTTGACATTTTAAAGCTGCTGGTTTTTTATTGTGAACCTACTTCCAGGGGAAGTATTTTAAAGACCCCTGGTACTGATTTCTGGGAAAATATATCATGTGAATTTTCCCTTGCTATTGAACTCTCCTATCTCTTGGCATGACTGTGCCAGATGCCTTACTAGCCCTGCCCCACACTCCCCACCTCGTGCCCATCAGTCCTAGCTTTGCCTGAACTTGACAGTAAAGCTTCGTTGTTTTTTTCTTTCCATCTGAAATTGGTGATTTTGACCCCCCAGTCTTGTCCACGATGACCTTCGTTCGCCCTGGATCATCAAGAAGGTTGTCATTACAAACTTCCTCCTCACTCATTTCCCTTGTACACGCAGCCTTGGAAGCTACGCGTCCTGGAAGCCCTGGCTGAAGACATTACGTAAACAAGAAACACACTTTCACTTTGTAGACCATTGAGATTTCACAACTTATTTAACAGCAGAGCCTATCCTATCCTGGCCAATACCCATATCAAGTTTTCATTTGTTGATGTTTGTTAAGTGGCTACTTTGTGCAGTCCCTGTGCTAGGTGCTTAAATGTATCACCTCATTTAATCCTCCCAGCGATCCTGGAAGGTAGTAACCCATCATGAACACGCTCATTTTGCAGGAAAGGACACTGATACTCAGAGGGAGAGGTCAAGTGACTTGCCCAATTCTGTGGCAGAGCTGGTTAGAACTAGTCAGATCCCTAAGGGCAGGGATCTTAACTAATTTTTTTTTACCTTTAAGAAAGCGTTTTCTAAAACTATAATGTACACTCAGATTTACCCAGAGGTCATGTTAAGATGCAGGTTCTGATTCAGGAGGTGTGGACCGGAGTCTGAAAGTACAGTTCTAACAAGCTCCCAGGTGATGCTGATATTGCTGGTCCACGGATCTAAGTATCAAGATTTTAAGTGCTATTGTGCATTGGTTTGGGTACATGGCCACCCAACTCCCACCTTATTTTAGGTAGAAATTATCCCTCAGAAGCTGAAAGAAATCCGAGGGTATTTCAGCAGGAGGGGGATGCGCAAAACGAGGTCCCGAGAGGCCTGGCACCTGGTCTGGTACCTACCAGGTTGCTGCTCTTGGATTTGACTGGAGATTGAGGAGTCATCTGTGGAAGAGGTCTCGTCGGAGTCTCGGCAGCATGAACAGAAGATCTTGGAGGCCAGGTTTCGGGGGCATGCTGCAGGAGGACAGAAAAAGAGGGCCATGTTGTGGGATCTGAACGCCAAGTGCCCACTGGGAATTGTCTGTGATGAAGGTCCTCTTGGGTTAGCCTCTCCCAAAGTATAATAGCCTTCCCCTCTCCCAAACCTTCTGTAGTCCCCATGGCTGGCAGGTCCAGACCTGTCTGTCTAGGTTGGCTGCTCTTAAGGCATTCTCCCAATTCTTACAGTTTTCTTACCCATGGAAAGGAGTCAAAGCCTCTATGGTCCCAGCGTTGTCTGGAGGGCCAGTGTGTTGAATCAGCCGATGTTGAATTTGAGCCCAGTTCCCTGAGCAGGGCTGTTTCCTAAATAAACATAAGACGTGGCTGAAAAATGTGAGCCCTTTGCCTGTGCTTACAGTCCAGAGAGGACCCTGCTCCAGCAAACTCGCGGCTCATAGAGATGCACCTGAGCATGCTCGGCTTTCAGGCAGGTCTGCGTTGTACCCCCTTTCCAGGTGCCTATTTTGGGGTAAATTCTTTAACCTTCTTAAGCCTCGCTTTTATCATGGTGCCTGCTTTGCAGAAGTAAAGGGTTAAATACTATATGAAAAGTGACCCCTGGGGTGCTAAGCCCACAAGAAGTGCCAGTCAGCGGTCATCTCATTTCCCTCCATGTGGCACATTGGCTGTGAATGATTCCAGCTGGCCTGGGTCCTGTGAGAACGTGGATAGCAGCACAGTCTTGTAGGGTCGGGTCCTGGTTCTATTACTAACTTGCGATATGGCTTTAGGTAAGTCCATGCTCGTCTCTGTCTCAGACTCCTCATCATGAAGAAGAGGGTTAGGCTGGATGGTCTCTTCAAGGATCTTTCTAGTTCTGATGGTCCAGAATTATAAAGCCTGTTTTAGTCCCAAACTTCTTTTTCTGTGTATCTTTCTTTGTCCCAAACTCCTTTTTTTTTTTTTTTTTTTTTGGTCTCTGGACTTCCTGTTCTCACTTCCCCATTTGTAGCAAAACCCCCTTTTAGGGACTTGTTATCCTGGTGTTGGTTAATGTCTCACAATATTCAATTCACTATGTGAGTTATCGCACTCATGGGTACTTGCTTCTCACTTTCTCTGCTGCTATATATATCCTGGTTCAAGCCATCATCATCTCTTGCCTAACTTATGGCAATAACTTCCTAACTGATTTCCCTGTTTCTTTTACCCCTGACCTCTTAATGATACAAAGTCTTTACTTTCCTAAACACAAGCTATTCAATATAGCACAATTTCTATATTGTGGCTAGATACATCCAGCCGACTAGACACATACAAGATGTCTCCATTGTGTGGGATCCTTGGACCAACAAGGTTAGACCCTGGGTCCATTTAGCCCCAATCTCCAATTGTCTTTTGGATCTGTTGCCAAGTGGATTTTTCAGTATGATTTCAGCTCTGACACATGTCATTGAGCTCTCTTTAATGAATTTCTTAGGATTTATAAAAAATAGAAATTGATATAAATCAATCCAATCTTTTGTTTTGGAGATGCACCATTTAGCAAAAATGCTTGCCATTAATATGCTTTATTCTTATGCTGCTTGCTTTAGTTTCAGTTTTCTTCATCTACTCATATCAACCCTTGCCTCCTGGGTTTTTGCTTTGTTTTAGATTGGCTGGTGCATGTTGAATATGGAAGGAAGTGTTTTATAATGAAGGAATGGAATAAGCCCTGAGAACTTTTAGGTTGGAGGTCTTTTAGGCGATTAATTTGTATGAACAAAGTAATTGCTAAAAATTTGCCTTGAATCCCTTGAAACATTCATGGGCACAGTTTTTGCCTTGTCAAATTAATGAAAGAAGCTCACTTTAGTCAGCTTATGTCCTGTAGTCAATGATTTCCAGGTTTGTTTGTGTAGACTCTTGTAGGCTCTTCTTGGCCAAGGAATTCAAGACACCATGCATATGTACAAACTTTCTGATCAAGGAAAATGTATTCTTTCCTTTTGCTGCCTTTTCCTGGAAAAACAACTGTTTCATATATATACACGCACTACATGTACTCTTCTGTGCTTATCTCAATAAATGGCAACATTTCACTAGATGGCTTAGAATACCAGTGACATTATAGCAAACTTCCAATGTCAAAAATAAGAGATTTAAGAGGGGCTCTAGAGAAGAGAGAAGACAAAAAGACTAAGCATGCAATAGAGGGCTCTTTTTTTTTTTTTTGGATTGACATATACTCTGGCCTGAAAAAAAGAAAAAGATCAAGATCTCACTCCTTCTCAAAGCTTCTGAAACCTACTTTCTTTGTCTGTCTCTCTCTCTCTCTGGCTAGCTTTGTCTCTACCACCCACTCACACTCCTCGTGTTCCTTTCCCTAACTGCCTAAATAAACTTTCTTCAAGGTGCAAGAACAATCAACATTGCACAATATTCCCCTATACCAGAAGGTGGGTCCAGAGAGGTTCAATTTAAACTCTGGGTGAGAGTTGAATGGAGGGCAAATTTAGGATAGTCTCAAATTTCAGAAAGACAGAAAGCTGCTGTATAATTCAGGATTCCATTAGTTACTCTGTTACTCATTGTCCTGAACTATCATATTTGTGCCAGTTAGTTCACTTAACTGTTCACCTTCAGCAGTGGGGGAAATGTTCAAAAGCAGCAGGATGGGAAACACCAGAAGATTTAAGTAACACACCTACGCATAAATTTTAAAAAGTAGACTTGAGAAAGTAAGGAAAATAGGAAACACACCACATAAAACTATTTCAAAAGGCTTCTTCTGAGGGGTAAATTGGGCAAAGATTCAATATTGCAAACAAAATCAAGATGAGTCAGTAGGAGAGTCACTAGACTTCAGGGTATTTTCAAAGAACATTCTAGGGCAGACCAGCACCTTAAGGGAGCCTTTTCCTCTCTTTTTACAATGACAGACCTGAAATAGGGGATTAATGTAAAATTAATTGGAATGGGATATGCCAACGTAGATCTGATCATTTTCAAAGAGTCCTAAATAATTAACTGGAAATCAAAATAACCTTTGGGCCCCTTGGATACAACAATTGGCTCCTGTCATAAAAACAGGACCCAAAGTTCCTCTGTTCTTAAGGAATATGGGGCCTGTAGGTAAGGACACTTTATTTACCGGGAGCAGAAAAAACATTGGAAGAACTCAAGTTCCACATGGAAGAAGGACAGCTGTCCAAATCTGCCCAGTGATACAACTTTGAGGAGACCTCAGCACTCACCACTTTCCTAAGCTTCCTCTAAACTCCCAAGGGGAACTGTTGATAAATATCGATGGACAATGATACTGACTTCTTGTTGACATGGTTTGTTTCTTATATGGACAGCAGACTGACTCTTCACTGCCAACTAGGACTAAGACTGATTGTTCTGTGTGACCAGCACTTGGACCACGCCAAATGTATGACTCCCCAACAGCCTCCGTGGACTATGTCTTCTTACACAGCATTGGGAGAAGTCAATCAGCAGACTTCTGGGGACAGGAGCTCTCCATAGGAGCTGGACAACTCAAGGTGTTCACTGTCCCTGACCTTGGCTGAAACAGTATACAGCCCAACTAGGGCCCACTGACCAACTGATAATCCTTAGCTCAAATAATTATGGATAGTAATTAGAATACCTTTGAATTTTTAGTTTGCCTAATCAGAGGGAGCATGAACTATTGCCAGCACTTCATGCTGGTTCTGGATTAATACCACAGCTGAGGTTAATGTATATGTTAGCCCAAACAAGAGGCAACCTGGCTGTCCAAAGTAGACCCAGGGAATCATTTGAAGTGCATTTTCTGGATCATGCCTGGGACATCAAGGACCATGATTCTGGAGTGCCTTCCAGTCTCTCCTTAAAATACTTTAAATTACTATGGTTTGTCTTATAGTCGTTCAGTGGCTGTTGTCCAGAGAGTCAAATACTTTTATGCAGCCACTGGCTCAGCATATGATTCCACAGATGAGTCAAAGACAAAAGCAAGAAGACATCAGGCTAGTTGATGCTGAAACAGAAAAGGTCTCTGTAAGTGGACAAATGGAATTTTTAAAAAAGTTGATGACAGTGGTGAGGATCTGGACAATCCCTGAGAATCTCTTCTGCAGCTTTGGTTGAAGGAAGACCAAAAAGGGGAAATTGAGAATAAAAAAGACGTTTTCACAGTCCTAAGTAAAGACAATTGCTCTGTAACCATGGTAACAGGTAGTCACCAGAACCTATTTTAAACCCACTCAATAATCCATTAAAGAAACTCTGCCTTGGTGACCCTTCTCCTGAAAATAATAGACACATGATAGTAGTTGCGCTTCCCCAGCTGATAGTCTCCATTCCTAAGCACTCCTTGCTCTGAAATCCCACCTGTCCACCACTCAACACCTCCCCAACCTCCTTATCTATCCGCCCTTAGCTTTGTTCAGAGACTTTGTCACAGAGGCAGTAGTTCTCTTGTTTAACCAGAAATAAGTTTAGCGGTTGTTTCACATATTGAATGGAGGTCTCTTCCCCTAACGCAGCGCTTTCTCCTCTGAGTCTTTATAGCAAAGAGTTTTGAACTTTTTAACACTTTTCAGAAATGCAAAGGCTCTTGGGGAGAGCAGCATAGCACTTATTAGCATATTCTTTGAGGCATAGTTCTTTTCTTTTTCTTATTTCATTTTTTCCCATCACCATTATCCCCCTTATATCCCTTCCCCGCTCACCCCAATCACCACGCTGTTGTCCATGTCCATGAGTTCTATTTTCTGTTTTGCTCAACATGACCCCCCACCCACCCACCATGGGATATCATTCTTAAAGATCTATTACTACTTATTAGCTATGACATTTAAGTTTACTTCCTCAAACCTCAGTTTCCTAATTTGTGAAATGGAAAAGATGATAATAGTCTCTGCCCTAGGAAGTGGTTGTGAGGATTAAATCATGATGGAAAGTGCTTAGCAGAGCTTTCTGGACATTGGAAAGGCTCAATAAACAAATGCTGATGTTGAAAAGTTGAGTTGATGCTGGCTGGGGTGGATGGGGTGTGGTGTTTCTTGCACTGTCATTGCCCTCCTCTAGAGGGAAGCAAGAGCCAAAGAAAAGGGCCCTGGGTTGTCCCCTGTGGACTCTGAACTTCAGGTCTCCAGTGACGCCACTGCACTTGGACTACAACAAGAAAGATCAATAAGGTCAAACAGGAAGGCTTCTTCTGGCGCTGGAGGAACCCCTAGGGGTCTTTCAGCACAGGTGGGGACCCTTGGACCCAGAGAGAGAAACAGTGGGGTCAAGGTCAAGTTAGAGTTACCTAACTTACTTTGGAGCAAAGAGAAAAGGAGTGATGGAGACAGTATCCCTTTAAGTACAGAACAAATACCCTTCTACTTTTAGGTCTAACCGTTGAGCCTCACTCACCTGCAGTTGGCAGAGCAGTGGGGAGGCCTGTGATGTCACAGAGCTGGGGAACTAGGGAATGTGGGGGGGGGGTGGTGGGAAGGGGGCTCTGACTGGGCTGCAAAGGCAGGGAGAAGGGAGCAGGTCTGTTGACCCCCTCCCCAGTGGTGCTTCCCTCTGTCCATGATGTCATGCTCGCCACCATGGGGACACAAGAAGTGAGTATTCTTTGGTTTTCTTCTGAAAACATCTTGAAGATGGCTGAAGACCTAGGTCCGAATTCTGTCTCCTGCACCAGGCAAACCTTAGGCAAATGGACTCTGCAACTGGTTTTCTTTAACATGGGAATTATTATAACAATTACATATACTATATATATATTTTTTTCGGTTTAAGTGAGATCAGGTAGACATTTACCATATTGTCTAGCTGTAGTAAATATTCAAGAAATGGTTGTTAATAATATGTGCAAAAATAAAGTGGCATTCTGTTTCCAATCTATCTTTAAGAAAAAAGGGGAATCACTTTATATCTGAGTCCTCATGGAATCTCTTACCATCTGTTGGTGTCACTGGGAGGAATTGACCTCCAGGGTAATTGGCTGTAAGGAGCAGCTGTGACTACAGTGGGAGAGCTGCTGTGCAGGAGACACCCCTATGGAGCAGGACTTGCTTCAATGGGGCTTTGGTGCTCACTGAGTCTGCCCCTTTAATGTGCTGCTTATGGATGTGTAGAGTTATAATCTGGTATGGTCTGACACTGACCACTGGGTACACTGGCTCTTGGGTCTCCAGGGAGGTGCAAAGTCAGCCACTGCCTGAGGCCACCCAGCAGGAGCTACAGAGAGATCTGCATTCTTCCTCTTTGTATCAGGTTTGGAAGTGCCCAGACGAGGCCCAGCTGTGAAGCAAAGCAGGCAGATGCTGGTGCTGGGTCTTGGGCCTTTTATTGGCAGGTTCGAGGCTCTCTGACCCAGCTGCAGCTTGTTTGAAAGATTTAGCCTTTCATATGCAAAAAAGGCTGCTGCACACAGCTTGGGTGGGGTTATAAATTGGATGAGGTGGGGGTCTTAGGGAATCAGCAGGATGGAGCAAACAGAAATGGCTGCCAGGCAGCCCTGCGACCAGGGAGGTGCCAGCATAGGAACAATGATCCCTGTCAGCACCTCCATCTGGGAGAAAGCCACCCTGAGTTCCTGCCCCGATGCCAGACAATCCAGTTCCTCCTGGTAGGTGTCAGTGTTCCCAGAGCCTCGCCCCCAGGAACTCACAGGAAGCAGGACCTTATAAGTTCAGTGTGTGGTGTCGGCCTTTTAAGAGGAACAGCTGGGTCTCCAGCGGCCTCTGTGTCACTGAACCCCAATCCACCCTGGTTTTTACAGCCCGTAGTTCTTACTGCCTGGAGGGACTCCTTTTCCCAGCTCTGGGACCCTGGGCTGGAGGTCTGGTTGGGGCTGGGACCCCTTGCTCCTCACGGGTGGTCGCTTCTTTACTTCTCTCGTTGTAGTACTTCTATTCGGCCAGCTTTCCGGCGGTTCTAGATGATGGTTGTTCTGTATTTTAGTAGTAATTTTGATGTGGTTGTGGGAGGCGGCAAGTACAGGAGTTTACCCTACGCCGCCATCTTCCTCGCCTTCTGAAACAGTCTCTTAAACCCTCCCTGTAAAGCAACGTTCCTAATTTGTAAAATGGAAGGTTCTGGATTCTGGCTGCCTGGGAGGTGCATCAGAGGTGATTTAAAACCTAAGAACGCCTTGGGGCCTCACTTCAAACAGCCGAGGCTCTTGGGAAGGAGGCTGGGCAGCCGTCTGTTTACAAAGCTTTCTAGAAGCTTACACAGCTGTCCCTCCTGGGCGGCGGGTTTCCAGGTTTCACTGACCCGGGGTCAACCGGGGTCTGAACAGAATCAATGGAAGATCCAGAGAGAAACAATTCGTAGGTTTAAATGGGTGCCGCGCTGAGCGCTTGATGAAGTCTCACGTGACTTGGGACGAGAGTCCAGCGTCTCTACGTCCTTAGCACGCAGTCACGTGGCAGCGGGTGGGGTTCAGGGGAGGCTGAGGTGGGGTGTCCAGCTCTTACCGTTTAAGCCGCACTTATTCTACTTCATAATGGCCCGGGATAGGCCGAAGAGAAGCGGGAAAGGACTTCCTTTACGAGAAAAGGTGAAAGTTCTTAAGGAGGAAAGAAAGAAGAGTCGTATGCCGAGGCTGCTAAGGCCTATGGTAAACATGAGCCTTCTACTCACGAACTTGTGAAGAAGGAAACAGAAATCGGTGCTAGTGTTGCTGTTGCATCTCCAACTGCAAAAGTTGTAGCCGCACTGGGTGGTAGGTGCTTAGTGAAGATGGACGAGGCATCAGCTTGGTGGGTGGAAGACAAACGGACACAGAACGTGCTCTGGTGTGACGGCAACGGGCGGCAGCAGACAGCATGGCGCCCAAACGGGACTTCAGCAGGGGGCCCGGGAAAGGAGTGACGTAGCGGTTTCCTGCCAGGGAGGGAGGGCCGCACTGACTCAGGAGGAGGCTTGCATTTTATCGTCTCACGTCGTCGTCATAAGAAGGGTGAGTACAGTACCTTAGATACTGAGAGAGTGGAGCGAGAGCGAGACCACGTTCACGTAACTTTAATTACAGTTTATTGTCATAATTGTTCCATTTGAGGATTAGTTGTTCATCTCTTAATGTGCCTAGTTTATAAATTGAGCTTTATCATAGGTAGTTACATATAGGAGGAAGTGTGGTACTGATTAGGGTTCGATATTACCCGTGGTTTTAGGCATCTGTTGGGGGGGGGGGGGGTGGGCTGGCAATGTATCCCCAGAGGATAAGGAAGGACTGGTGTTTGTAATCAAGACTGAGAACCACCCTGTCCGGTTTGGCTCAGTGGGTAGAGCGTCAGCCTGTGGACTAAAGGGTCCCAGGTTCGATTCCGATCACGGGCATGTACCTTGGTGTAGGGGGTGTGCAAGAGGCAGCTGATCGATGTTTCTAACTCTCTATCTCTCTCCCTTCCTCTCTGTAAAAAAAAGACTGAGAACCAGTGGGCCATCGTCCCAGGTACCAAAAGGTTGCTGGTTTGATTCCTGGCTGTGGGCTCGATCCTTGGTCGGGGGCATACATGGATCAATATTCTTCTCTCATGCCCATGTTTCTCTTTCTCCCTCTAGAAAAATCAATAAGTATTAAATAAAAAAAGACTGAGAACTACTAAATTACATTGTGGAAATCTCTAGTTATGTACTGAAGCATCAGTTCTCAGGTCAGGCTGCACTTATATAAGGAACTTAAAAACATACCACACCCAATGCCCACGGCAGGCCAGTACAATCACTGTTTTGGAGCATTGGTAGTTTTTAATGCTACCAAGTGTTTTTTTTCCCCCCTTTAAAAAAATTGAAATATAATTTACATATAACATTGTGTAAGTTTGAGGTGTACAGCATGTTGGTTTTATACATTTATGTATTGCAATATAGTTACTACTGTTGGCTAACACCTTTATCATGTCACATACTTACCATTTCTTTGTGTGTGTGTGTGTGTGTGTGTGTGTGTGTGTGTGTGTGTGTAGAACAATTATATCTAGTTTCTTGGGTACTTTAATACACTATGATTTTACCTGACAGCTAGTATTGAGAACTACTGACCTACAGAGCAAAACAGACAACAAACAAACAAAAACCCCTAAATTTTCTTGATGCTAAATAAATGGATCTTTTAACCTTTCAGGGAAAGTATAAAATATGGATTCAAAAGCAGCATTTTTGAAATAACTTAGAAATGAAGATAATATACTCTGGAAACCTGTGTTAGATAAAAACTGAAGATGCTGGTGTTAAAGATGTGTATGAAGTGTTTGAGATGATTTCAGAAAGTGGGAGTGAGGACAGCAGTATTTCCAAATTAATATATTTTACACTAGAGGCCTGGTGCACAAAAATCGTGCACTGGGGGGGGGGGTGGGGGCGGCGTGGGGGGGTTTCCCTCAGCCCAGCCTGCACCCTCTCGCAGTCTGGGACTCCTTGGGGGATGTCTGCCTGGGGGGATCAGGCCTAAGCCTGCAGGCAGACATCCCTCTTCCAGTCTGGGACCCCTTGCTCCTTACTGCCCGCCTGCAGTGGAGGTGGGAGAGGCTTCCGCCACCACCGCTGTGCTTGCCAGCCATGAGCTCGGCTTCTGGCTGAGCGGCACTCCCCCTGTAGGAGTGCACTGACCACCAGGGGGAAGCTCCTGCATTGAGCATCTGCCCCTGGTGGTCAGTGTGCATCATAGCGACCGTTTATTCTGCCATTTGGTTGATTTGCATGGTAGGGTTTTATTATATAGGATAACATACCATTGCAAACACCTGTCATATATTGAATCCTTGTAAATAGATGGTTGGTTATTTCATCCATAGCACTAAACATATATATTCAAGTTAACCAAACTATATATATTTGCATGGGGGAACCTGGGAAATTATCTTTGTTTAGAGTGGTTTACCATTCAAGCATATATGGTAGGGTATACCATTCAAGCCTTGCTTCCTTCCCTTTGGGTCTGCAGTAGGGGACTAGTCAGCAGGTTCCTGTGCTAATTCCTGGTCCTGGTAGAGAATAAAGAACTCTTGAACTGGCCTACAATGAGAGGGTGAATTTTGAATCTGGTTATTCCACAGCATGTGGGCCCTTGAGTCAGACTGCCTTGGTGAAAAACCTGTCCTTCTAATTTGCTGGATGACCTTGGCAACAGCCATTAACTCCTCTGACCCTCAGTTAACTTACCTTTAAAATGGGAATAATAATGGAGTTGATGGAGGAATAAATTAAACCAGCCATGGAATGCTATAAGTGTAGTGCTGGAGAGAAAAAGCATTTAATCAGTGTTCCTCCTCCTCCTCCTCCCCACCCTTCCTCTTCTGCTGTTTCATGGTTGTCGTTTGTCCTCTTTGATTTTGAGAGGTAAGGATGAGGAGGAATTGGGGCTGAGGCCTATATGTCTAGCTTTCAGATCTATGGATGTGAAATTAGAGAATTCAGAAAGAGAAGCAAATTTTGGATAAGGATACATTTAGGTTTTTAAAACACTTTATTTTGAAATAATTATAAATTCACTGGAAGTTAGAGAAATGCGCCGAGCGGTTCCATGCACTCTTCATCCAGACTCTCCTATGTTAACATCTTGCAACACTAACAATATTAAAACCGGGAAATAAGCATTGGTACAATCCACAGAGTTTATTCAATGTTCAGCAGTTATACATGTACTCAATTGTGTGTGTGTGCGCGCGCGTGTGTGCGCGCGCAATTTTATCCCATGTATGGCTTCACGTAACTGCCACCACAATCGACACTTAACTGCACTACAAGGCTTCTTTGTGCTTAATAGCTACCCCCATCCCCACCATCTCTAACCTCTGAAAACCACCAACCTGTTCTTCAGTTCTATAATTACATCATTTCATGAATGTTACATAAGTGGAAACATGTATGTATCATTATGAGTTTTACTTTTAAAACTCGGCGTAATTTCCTAGAGGTTCATGGAAGTTATATATAGAGAGGGTTTCAATAGTTAATCCTTTTTGTTGCTGACTTGTAGCCAATAGCATGGATGTACCACAGTTTTTTTTTTAACCTTTCATCCCTTGAAAAATATTTGAATGGTTTACAGTTTGGGACTATTACAAATAAGCTACTATAAACATTCATGTACTACCTTCCATGTGAAAATACGTTTTCATTTCTGAGGGACAAATGGCCAAGAATGCAATTTCTAGATTGTGTGGTGAATCTATTTTTTAGTTTTAAAAGAAAGTTCAAATTATTTTTCAGGATGACTGTGCCATTTTACATTGCTACCAGCTATATATGAATGATCCTATTCCTCTGCATCCTCTCCAGTGTTGTTTTTCACTATTTTTAAATCTTACGCATTCATTAATAGGTGTGTCCTATTATCACAGTGTGACTTTTGGTATGTTTTTATTGATTTCAGAGAAAGGAAGGAAGAGGAAAAGAGAGAGACAGAAACATCAGTGATGAGAGAGAATAATTGATCGGCTGCCTCCTGCATGCTCCCCACTGGGGATCCAGCCCACAACCCAGGCACGTGCCCTGACTGGGAATCGAACCAATGACCTCTTGGTTTAGGGGTCGATGCTCAACCACTGAGCCACACCGGCCGGCTCAACGTGATTTTTATGTTTGTGTCCCTAATGGCTAATGATGCTAAATGTTTTTCATGTGCTATTTGTCACCCATACATCCTCTTTGGTGAAATATCTCTTCATGTCTTTCCCCACTTTCTAATTGGATGGTTTTTTTAAAATTCAGTTTCTTCTACAATGACAGCTGTATCGAGGTTAATTCATATATCACAAGTTTCAAGCTTAGGTCTTAAAATGCCTTGCATGATACCACTTATGCTCTTGTTCTCCTGCCACTGTCATGGAAGAACATGGCCTCTTTAGCCCATTAGTCCCAGAAAGGAGGATGAGAGATGCAGATCAGAGTCACTCCGAGACAAACTCTCCAGTTAAGCCCAGCTGAGATCGGCCAACCCCCATGCAACTCAGACAAGAAAATAAAGATGTGACGGTGGCCCTTGGGTTTTGGGGATGGTTTGGGACACAGCAGTGGTTAAGTTGGGACAGAGGGCATGAGGTTTCTTTATCTAGATAAACTACTGTCTGCATCCCAGGAGAGATGAGAGTGCTCACTCCACTTGCTTTCAATCCACTTCTGTTTGAACAAGAATTCTAATCAGTAAGAGACCCCAGGATTTGGGTTAGGTATAGGCTTTAATGTAGTACTTTCCAAAAGTTGGGGGCACAGTCTCCTGGTGGGAAGTAAGATGATTTAAGGTCAAATATGGGCATGACATTACATAGCATTGAATCCCAGCATGAGAGAGTGACTCTCCTTTTAGTCCTTTCATGTACTTAAAGGGAGACGTCCCAGAGAAATCCCTCCCCTCTCTCTAATATCTATAAATCATTGCTGATCTCCCTTGATAACAAAAAGAAAACAGCCTGCAGACTCAGAGTCTTAGGCAGGTGACAGCATGAGACCGGGATTGAAGCACAATACTTTGTGTTTTTTATTATACTTATTTGTGTGCTGACCTTTTCCACTTATGCAATGACATGTACATTTTAGTGTAAAAGAATGAGATGGCTTCAAGAAAAGCATCCTATCTAATAAAAGAGTAATATGCAATTTGACGGCACCTATACTACACCCACAAGCCATGCCCACTAGCCAATCAGGAGCAAATATGCAAATTAACCCAACCAAGATGGCTGCGGCCAAGGAGAGAGCAGGAGGCTTGGATTTCCCTGGCAATGGAGGAAGCCAGGCTTTCTGCCTGCCCTGGCATGCCTTGGCCTCTGCTTAAGGATACAAAGTTTCAATTATAGAAGATAAATAAATCCCAACAAAAATGGCTGTGGTCACGGAACAATCAGGAGGCTTGGCTCCACTCAAGGCTACAAATTTTCAATTATAGAAGATAAATAAATCCCAGATACTGGGAGGCGTGGCCGGCCTGCAAACCACCACAGGCCCCTCACCCAGGCTGCCCCATGCCCTAAACCCCCACCCTGATCCAGGCCATCCTTTAGGGAAAACCATCTGGCCTCCACACGTGCACCAGGCCTCTATCCTATATAATAAAAGAGTAATATACAAATTGACCATCACTCCAACACACAAGATGGCTGCCCCCATGTGGTCAAAGATGACTGACCCCATGTGGACACAAGATGGCCACCACAAGATGGCCAGCAGGGGAGGGCAGTTGGGAGGGACCAGGTCTGCAAGGGAGGGAAGTTGGGGGCGATCAAGCCTGTAGGGGAGGGCAGTTAGGGGTGACCAGGCCTGCAGAGGAGGGAAGTTGTGGGGGACCCAGGCCTGCAGGGGAGAGCAGTTGCGGGGACCCAGGCCTGCAGGGGAGGGCAGTTAGGAGCAAACAGGCTGGCAGGGGAGTGATTAGGGGGTGATCAGGCTGGCAGGCAGAAGTAGTTAGGGGCAATCAGGACAGCAGGCAGGTGAGCAGTTGGGAGCCAGCAGTCCTGGATTGTGAGAGGGATCCCAGATTGGAGAGGCTGCCTGGGCTGAGGGACACCCCCCCTCCCATGCACGAATTTTGTGCACTGGGCCTCTAGTTAAGGAAATAATAGTAGAGATAATAGACAGAGTCCCAATGATAAGTCAATACATGGAGTGTAGGAATACTGATTTGATGTGCAACATATTATGGAATGAATTTGTTTCCTTTCTAAGAAGCTGTGGGAAGGCATCTTTTTGTTTGTAAACTTGTATTTCTTTCCATACTTTTGGAGCTGGAAATTTGGTTTATTCTTTCAAAGGATTTCAGCGTCTCAATTTCCAGGAATTCTAACCACTGGGCTCCCTGCAAAGCCCCCAGGTGACGGTCACAAATAATATCTTTCTGTGGTTCTTACGTAATCGATACATGAGAACCTTCTGGAAAAATCCTCCTCTGTAATCTTACATTTGAAAACAGGCTTGACTTTTGATTGTTGCTAAATAAAGACACATTTTTTTCGATTACACTGGAGACAAAGAAAAAAAATTTCCAGTATTACTTTGAGACTTGTGGGAAAATGGAGAGAATGAAAGTTTCACTGTTCTCGGTGAAGGTTTTGGTATTGAAGTTTTCTCGCATTGGCTGACTTCTGAGTGTTGTGGGGCTGGGGCAGGAGGAGGGGTAAATACTGTCACCAGTCATTTAGTAGGTTGCTTATTACTCACATCTGACACTAAACGCAAAGGCTGCAGCCAGAAGATGAGGTTCGCATCCCTGTGCACGCTGTGGTCCAAGAGAGCATCTCTGAAACCCTCTGGTTTCTCTGAGTAATTACTGAATCATCTCTTCATTACAGCGAAACCTCACAGTGACATTGTTTGCTGTGGGACACAGCCACAGAGCTTCCTCCTGGGCCTTCTTGGGTAGCAGCAGAAAGGGCGATGTGTGCTCCTTTAAAAGTCCCTCTCATGAGAGGAGCCTACAGAACAATGTCACAGAGCAGGCCGTTTCTCAGCACTCCGATGGGCAGTCCCTTTTGGGGCTGGATTTTGCCCTTCTTCCCTCGGTGGGATAGTGGGCGGAGTAGGAAGGAGAAGCCACAGGTACTGTAGGATAGCATGCCCTCCAGAGCCCAAATGTGGGCTCCTCCATTCCTTCCAAGGATGTTTCCCCCTTAAAACCAAGTTGTCCGGCAGCTCCAGGGTCCAAAAGATTATTCACCCTTAATAAGGAGTGGATTCAGACTTCTGCCTTTCCCACCCAGGGCAAATCACTTCCCAAGTCTCATTTGCTCATCTCTGACATGGGATTCACAATTCTCTCCTTGCCCAGGGCAAGAAGGAGCAGTGTGTATGTAGTTGCTGGCTGCACCACACTATATTTTGGAAGGACACCTGTACCTTCCCCGATGTCACACCGGTTGCCTTCATGCGGCTGTTCACTGCTCTGTATTTTACTTATTTGCCTCTGAATAGCAATTATGAACTGCTTATGATGTCTCTTTATACTTATATGCAAGACTCAGCACAGTGCCATATATACACAGGGGGGGGGGCGGTGCATCAATAATACTTTAATTGGATTTGAGTAAGAATTTACATTTTTTGTTGCCTTGATGCTTGGAAAAAGGGAACAGGATGTAGGAAGCTTTAGGGGGACAGAAAAGAAGTGTGTGACCAGGCAAAGGACAAAGTCTTACAGAAAAACAAAACAAAAACAAATTAAAAAACAGTTGGGAAGGAGAGATTCAAGGTCTCCAAATCAGTTGATTTACTGACTGGTGTAGTCACATCCCGCCTTCCAATATTTTCTGTCTGCTGATGGGCAGAGGAGCACCGTTGGACATGACGGTGCATCCATGTATCACGTGCACCGACTTTTCCATCTCTAACATCTGACGCCTGGGTGTTGGTCATCAGTCGTCTCTTCCACTGGACACGTTGGAAGCTGCTCCTTGTAAAGAAAGGTTGGAGACTCACCAGGTTGAGGCTCCACCCTTTCCATGATGACCTTTCACTTAGCCTTAGAACCTATTTCAAGACTGACTAACTGCCCAGGGCTATGGAAGAGATTAGATCTTAAGACTGTTCTGATGAAACCCAACCTTCTCAGAAACCAATAAAATAAGACGACTTCTCTGCAGAAGAACGTCTGGACTTCTCCCATGGAAGGAAGTATGCTAGATGCTGTGGGTTAGGGGATCCCCAGGACTCCCTCACCCAAATATAGGCAAGAACCTTTTTATGGGTAGTCAGCAGAAGAGTAACATTTATGAGTGTCTGTGTGCCAGGCCATGTACTAAGTGCTTGTTCTGGAGCTATGGCCTAGGACCGTGGTCGGCAAACTGCGGCTTGCGAGCCACGTGTGGCTCTTCCACAAAATACCACGGCCTGGGCAAGTCTATTTTGAAGAAGTGGCGTTAGAAGAAGTTTAAGTTTAAAAAATTTCTCTCTCAAAAGAAATTTCAATTGTTGTACTGTTGATATTTGGCTCTGTTGACTAATGAGTTTGCCAACCACTGGGCTAGGATGAAGTCCCAGCTCAGCTGCGCATCAGCTGTGCATCAGCTGTGCGACTTGAACAGATGATGTGGCTTCTCTGAGCTTCAGTGTCTTTCTGTAAATGGAATCCTACGTCCTACTTTTCAGCGTTTTGAAAAAGATGTTTTAAGACATTGAACTCAAAATCTACATGTAGAACACTCAATACCTAACGTTACTGTTGCTGTTATTCATACATATCACACAAACTTCAGGGCAGCCCTGAGTTTTGTGGCAGATGGAGGAGCATTCTGGCCCTGAGCTTCAGTGCCATTTTGAGTTATTTTCCCCATGGAGGGAGATATATACTTGAATGTTAAAGTAAGAGGATTTCTGAGTTGTAAATTAAATGAATCTGATTTATAAAAGGAGAATAGTCCTAGCTGGTTTGGCTCCGTGTATAGAGTGTCGGCCTGTGGACTCAAGGGTCCTGAGTTCGATTCCCATCAAGGGCACATGCCAGGGTTGTGGGCTCAGTCCCAGTGGGGGGCCATGCAGGAGGCAGCCAATCAATGATTCCTTCTCATCAGGAATGTTTCTCTCTCTCTCTCTTTCTCTCCCTTCCTTTCTGAAATCAATAAAAACACATTAAAAAAAATAAAAGTAGACTAATTTTGACCACAAATTCAATAACAATGATTTCAAAGTAGATAAAGACAGAGTCATAGACTCAAGCTTATTTTGGAAGATGTTCTTCTTTTTCTAATTCTCACCCGAGGATATATTTAGAGAGAGAAAGAAAGAGGGAGAGAGAGAAACATAGATCGGTTGCCTCTGTACACACCCTGACCAGGGATTGGGCCCTCAGCCTAGGTATGTGCCCTGACCAGGAATGGAATCCGCAACCTTTTGGTGTATGGGACGATGCTCCAACCAACTGAGCAACCCAGCCAGAGCTTGAAAGATGTTCTTATGTATACTAGGTGAATGAGATTTCTACTCTACAAGATTTGAAAGTCTCATGATATCGTCCCAGCCTACAAAGCGAGTAGGCAGTTTCTTTCATCACAGAACTGTAAAGCTTTATAAGACTTGTAGAAGGTCTTAAATAGACTCTGAGCAAAGGTTTCTGCCCTCTATAAAGTGCACAGATGGACTATATAATTTGATGGTGGTAAATTAAAATGTATTTGTTCTCTCTTCTCACTCCAAACAGGGCCATATAAATGTTGCCTGGCTGGATTTTGAATATATGACCACCCCATTCTTCAAAATCTCTTTTGGTTTGCACAGCTTCCTTGTATTGGGTTCAGGGTAGGAATTGAGAGGCATAATTACATCTTTGTTCTTTGACCACTACTTAGGTGCCTGAGGGATATAGCTAGGTCAGTCTTAGGAGCTTCTATGAAACCCAAGAAGCAGCAATGAGGGAGCGTAGCTAGATTCCTCTCTTTATGTGACTCAGACCTTTGTGCTTGGCATTTGTCCTCTTGTTCACTAAATGCTCTCAGACTAAAGGGTGGACATCACCTGGGAGTATAAATAGGTGTATGGGTGCCAGCCTCTGATGGAAAGCCAACCTCTTCAGAATCTTTATGATTTTGGAAAGTAAAGAGCCAGAAAGAGATTAAGGGAACATGTGTGCCAATGCTCCCTTATCCCCATTGTATAGGTAGACCCAAAGAAGGAAAGAATTTTCCCAAATTTACAAGTTGAGCCCTTTAGTTGAGCTGTGATATGGATCTAGGTCTGTTTGATCCTAAACTGTTGGTACTTGCAGCAGGAACTACTGTTTACCACTCTCAATCTTCCATGTCCCCCTTACTAATAGAACCTCCAATTTACGGCTGGGCATGTAACTGTCTGGAAGAAAGACTTATTTCCTGTCTTCTTTGCAGTCGAGGTGGCTATGAGACTAAGTTCTGGCCAGTGACAAATGAGTGGTAGAGTCCTGTACAATATTTGGAAACATTCTTTTGTCCTTCTTCCATGTTGCTGGCTGGAATGTACAGGTGATGGTTAGAGCTTGAGCATCTCTCTTGGATTATTAAGTGGAAGCCATGTGTTGAGAATGGTGGAGCATCAAGTAGCAGGATCCTGGGTGCCTGACTTTGCAGAACACTATACCAGCCCTGGAATGCCCATCTCTGGGCTTTTTACATGAGAAAATAAAACTGCGTGTTTAACAGCTGTTATTTTTTGAAAAAATTTGTCCCATGTCCTTGGACTTTATCTTTACTGATACTCCACTACCACATTCAGATCAGTTTTTGTTGTTAAGAGGGCAGAAGTTGGGGCTTGGGAATTCTGTTAGGGGAAGAGGGGCAAGATCTTCTTAGATAAAGAGATGCTCTCTCTTTCTTCCAGCAGATTGGGATCCTTTGAGGGAAGGACCATGACCGATTTTTCTTTGTAGCTCAAAACCCAGCATAAGACATAGAAGACAGTGGTAAATGTTGTTGGATTTTCTGTTACTTATTGACATAGTAAGGCTGAGTAACAACCACAAAATCTCAGTGCCTTGTGATAATGCCTATTTATTACTCATGTGCTTGGGGTGGTCACCTAGGCAGCTCTGCTGACATTGGCTGGACCTGGTCACATGTTTGGGGAGTTGGCTGGCTGCCTGATGATCTGCGATGGCCATCGATGTGACCACTGGGGTGACTTGACTCTGCTCCGCATGTCCCTCACATCCTAGCAGGCTGGCCCAAACCAATGGAAGAGGCTCCAGGTGATGAGTGGAAACACACAGGTTTTTCTTGCCTCTGCTTGCGTCATGTCTGCTAACATCCCATTGGCCAAAGCAAGTCCCAGAGTGGGAGGTGCTTCACTCTTATATGGCAAAGGAATGGGTAAAGGGCAGGATGGGAATTGGGGCCTTAATGGATCTAATCTACTACAACGAATGACCGAATGAATGGAGGCCTGGATGGGGAAAGAGAATAAAAGGCAGAGGGAGAAAGTTCTATGTGTTGTGCTGTCCAATACAAGGGGAACCGAGGTGCTAGAGGGCAGTGTTCCAAGTGTCTGATGCTCTCTGAGGCGGTCTTGGCGTGGGGACTGTACGCGGCCTGGAGCTTTGGTGCAGACCAGGCTGGGGGTGTTTGTATTATGACTTGCTTCTGTGCTGGGGGATCTTTGCTTCAGAGTGAGTCATTGTGAGAGGCTTCACGAGCTTTACCTGGTGGCTGGGAAGAGTCTGTTTTAGAGACGAGATGCCTTTTCAGAGACAACTAATTCATAACTTGGAGACAGTTGTGCTGGGGCCTGAGAACTGAACGGGGAAGCAAGAAATCGGTGTTAGTCCTGCCTCTCCCAAGTCAGAAAGAACAAAAAAAACCCCAAACAACAAAAAAAACACCCAGAAACATGAGTTTCTCTTGGGCAATTTCTAAGTACCATAGGACTTGTCGGTAAGGAAGAGGCTAAAATAAAAGTTATTTTAAAAATTCCCTTCCCTCTACACCCTCCCCTTTGGAATCCATCAGGTTGTTCTCTATATCTAACGAGTATGTTTTGTTTACTTCTTTTTTCTCTTCAGATTCCACATATAAGTGAAATCATATGGTATTTGTCTTTTCTCTGCCTGGCTTATTTCCCTTAGTACAGTGTTCGGCAAACTTACTAGTCAACAGAGCTAAATCTCAACAGTACAACGATTGAAATTTCTTTTGAGAGACAAATTTTTTAAACTTAACTTCTTCTAACGCCACTTCTTCAAAATAGACTCGCCCAGGCCATGGTATTTTGTGGAAGAGCCACACTCAAGGGGCCAAAGAGCCGCATGTGGCTCGCGAGCTGCAGTTTGCTGACCACTGCCTTAGTATAATACTCTCTAGGTCCAACCAAGATGTTGCAAATAGCAAGATTTCTTTTTTTTTAAATTGCTGAATACAATGGAATATGTGATATATCACATCTTTTATATGCATTCATTTTATTGATAGACATCTAGTTTGCTTTTATAGCTAAGCTATTGTTACTAGTAATGCTGCAATAAGTACAGAGATACATGTGTCTTTTCAAATTAGTTTTTCTTCAGATAAATACCTAGAAGTGGAATTGTTGTAAAAGTTTTTTTTTTAAAAATATTTTTCCTCCCTTCAGGGAGGAAGGGAGAGAGGGAGAGAGAAACATCAATGATGAGAGAATCATTGATCGGCTGTCTCCTCAACGCCCCCTACTGGGGATTGAGCCTAAAACTCTGTCTAGGAATTGAACTGTGCATAGGTTGATGTTTAACCAGTGAGCAACACGGGCCGGGCTGCTGTAAAAGTTTTATAGAATGCATTTTCTCCCAATCCTCATAAGTCTTTGAATATATTTGATAATTTAGTATTCTGTTATATAAGTGTATATATATGTATATATACTAGAGGCCCGGTGCATGACATTCGTGCACTGGGTTTGGGGGTGGGGGTCTTTCTGCCCTGCCCGTGTCCTCTCGTAGTCCGGGACCCCTTGGGGGGATGCCCGACTCCGAGGAGGTGGGAGAGGTTCCCAGCACCGCTGCTGTGCTCACCAGCTGTGGGCCCAGCTTCTGGCTGAGCAGCGCTCCCCCTGTGGGAGTGCACTTACCACCAGGGGGCAGCTCCTTCATTGAGCGTCTGCCCCCTAGTGGTCAGTGCGCATTATAGCTACTGGTCATTCAGTTGATTTGCATATTAGCCTTTTATTATATAGGATATAGATATGTATATACATATATCTGATCCTTTATCATTAGTTATTTCAAATACTTTCAAAAGAACATTTAAATTTCATATAAGTCATAAAATGATGGCTAGTGTAAATATTAAAGTCACAAAACAATGGTTAGTGAAAATTAAGACTAAAATTGTCATTGTGAAAATTAATGATTCTAAATTTCATAGTAGTTGATGCAAGAAGGGAATGTAACAGTAAGTGTAACCAAGTTTTCATCAAATTAATAAAACAATTTGTTTTGATGGTGTTAGGATGAACAACTCACTTGGTCATTTTCCTTATGTCGTAGAAAGAAAAGTGATTCTGGCAATTTTCCTGGCTTTCAACACAAAGTAAATGTTTGCTTACTAGTACTTGGGTTAAAGGCAATCAAAATTAGATCCATTTTCTTGGCATATGCAGATCCTGCTGATTTTTCAGGGTCAAGGTCAAGGGCACCAGAGCCGACCATTTTCTGAGGAACTGAATGGTGGAAGCCTGAGATGGGTCTCTCTCATCCTCTTTCTGATCCTTCTCTCGTCTTTAAATCCTGGGGAATACTGAGGCCTTGGAGAAGAAAGAGATTTACCTACAGGAGTCTGGGGGTCACCAGAAAACTAGATCCTCATCCTGGTTCTCTACACATTGCTTGGGATTACCTCCTTCCATACTACAGCTCATGTCCCTTTAAATGGTGGTGACTTGCCAATTTCTAGATGCACTAATGCAAAACATATTTCTGTATCTGTTTTCAGTAGAGAGAAAAAGCGGTTATATAATGTCTCCTTGGGGGAAAATGGAGCAATAGCTATTCTGTTTCCTCATCACTTGAGTACACTCAATCTAACCTCCATAAATTTGTTAAATACAACTAGGGTTCATCTCATTCTGTCTCAATCTTTTTATCCCCGCCTTCTATGGCTTGTACTGAAATATGGAAGAGATGCCTTTCTTGTCCGGTGCATGGTGTACGATTTCACTTCATTATGAATTCAGGGTGGGGGAGAGATTGAAGGTGTCAGCAGCAGGCCCTGACAGCTGTGAGATAGGAGGGCTTCTGGGAGCACCTCCAATCTCCTTCCATCTGAGGCCAAATAGATCTTAGGAGGAGAGTGGCCCAGGGATTCCTGTCACTTTGATTCACCTGGGATAATGATGCCTCTGGGAAGAATGATGGCTTTAAGAGAGGAGATGATTTTGAGATTCATTTGCTGATTCTTTGAGTTAAAACCTGCAGCTGGAGCCTTCCTGAGAGAGAATCAGCGGCCCTTGTCTTGCTTTCTAACAGTGGCCAGGATTGGGCATACCTCTTGTATCAAGATTCACAACTACTTCTCTATCTATATTTTATGTTCTTTCAAATAGGATGAAAATGACTACCCCAAGATTATTTGCTTCGAAGGCATCAGGGGTGTTGGAGTTTAGAGAGTCTTCAGAGACCCTGAAATCCTATGACTTCCTCATTGGAGTCTGTAGAATTATCTTCCTTTCTCTGACCTCAGTTTCCCCACTGCTAAAATGACTATCCATATAGATATTACCCCAGGGGTTTGGGGAAAGGCTGAACAGAAGGGTCTTTGGCCTCTTGCACAGGCTGCAAGCAGAGCAGCTCCATTTTTATCAATTTTGTAAACTGAGAATATGTGGAAGATCGCATTCAAGCAAAGGATTCTGCTATTGCCATAAAGCTTGAACTCTTCCCCACCCCTTTTACAAACGTGGCCCATGATAGATATTTGGGAACTTCTTTCTTTAAATACTCCCAAGGACATGTGAGGGGGTAGTCAGAAACATAATTCCCCAAACTTTTCGTTGTCCGTGACAGCAGTGAGTGGACTTTTGTAGTATTTTGCAATGTTGTCTTTCCAGGTGGGAATTCTTTTTTTATATCTCTGGTTGTTGGCATTGGTTTGAATCCCTGAATATCTGCTGAGTAGTGAGTGACTAGACTTGGGGACAGACTCATTTTGCCCAAATTCAAAAGAGACTGATGTACAAACTAGACACCATGGTGTCAATGTACAAGCTATATAAATCAAAAGGTCCATCTGTCTGTTATTACATGTAATGAAACACTAATTGAATTTAGAGATTATATTTTGAATAGAATACCCACAATAACCATCTCTGTGTCTATATCAGTCAATTTTTTGCTTGATAATGTTTTATAGCACATTCCCTCACCCCCAAGTCTCAGTGGCTTGTGGTTTATGAAGACATACATTTTACTTGCAGATCTGCAGATCAGTTCATGTGGCTCTGTTGGGTTAACTTTGATAAGCAGAGCTTGCCTCTAGCTGAGGGTCAGTTCAGGTCCGCTTCCCACGTCTTCATATTAGGACCTAGAATGAAGGAGCAGAAATGACTCGGCAGAAACTCTTACCATGGAAAATAGCTGGAGCATGAGAGACGTGAGCAGAAACGTGATGCTTCTTAAGGTCCGTGTTTAGAACTGGTCACACTCTGTCACACCCATGTTCTGTTGGCTAGAACAAGTCTGATGGCCAAGTCCTGTGTGAAGGAGCTTGGACATATATACTTTACCTCTTCTACTCAGAGGTAGTGTCAAGTCCTAGGCAAAAAGGATATGTCATCCTAATAAAAAGTACAAGACAGGGAAACACTGTGAAGAGCAAGCCAGTCTACCATCAGAGGCATATGGTAAATGCGCTTAGTGGGAGGCACTGAGAGACTGCCATTACCCCCAGAGCAGCTGAAGTTGATTACAGTGAGAGCCCCTGCTCCATGGCACCTCAGAGCCCACAGCAGTGGTTTCCAATATGAGCTCCAAATCGAAAATCATGACGAACATCACAAAGTGCAGGTATTGCTTTTCAGGTGGACTGTTCCCCACACGGGGCCTCTGTTTACTGTGCTCAGTGCCTGGTAGCAGCAAGTCCCAGGTGACCACATTCAAGCTGTGAACTTTCGTTTTTCCGTAAAAGATCAAAATTCTCCTAAGGATGGCAGATCTCATGTGGTAGGTTCATTTGTCTTGATTTCATTCTCAGGGAGTAAGTAGGCTGAGCCTCTAGATTTGACCGTTTTTGTCCCTTTTATGTGCTGCCTACAATAATGCAGCTTAACATAGGAGAAAAGGGAGTGAGAATAGAATCCAGACAAGGACAGGAATTGAGAGTGACCAGTCTCCTTACAGTACTCATGGCAGACACCAGTGCTCTCTCCTCAGCTTAGCTCACAAGCACCCAGTCTCCCCAACAGAGAGCTCCCTACAGTCACTGCCATCTTTTCCTGAAAGGAACTGCCCCTGGGGCCACAGATAGAGGCTCTATCCTGAGAGCTCTCCAAGGAGAGAGGTGAGGCAGTGGAATGAAGAGTTTTGATCTGGGAAGGATGCAGGTTCCAATCCCAGCCATGTGTGAGCTTAGGCAAGCTGCTTTTCTTTCTTTGGACTCAGTTTCCCCATTGCTACAGCTGATACCTGTGATGAAAGACATGGGTTTTAGTCCTGGCTCAGCTGTGTCCTCAGTCGATTCACCTGGCCTTTCAGAATGTCATTGTTCTTATCTGGTAAAACAGGATTACATTTTCTCCAGTGACTGGGACAAAAACATGATCTGGAAACCCTGAAGTGTCAGAGAAATGCAAGGGGCCTTCATCCGAGGTCTACTTTTTTATTGGTCCTGGAAGAGCCAGGATTCATTGGGGGTTCCAGTTGACCTGGAAGAAGGCAGAGGACAGGAAACAAGAAACTCTGGGGCCCCCTTCTTGTCTGACACTTAATGTTTTTGCAAACTCGCCTCCCAGAAGAGGGGAAAGGCCCTATTACATGTTGGTGTGAGTGTGCACATTGGAAAACAAAACAAAACAAAACCCCACCACTTCCTAGCCTGGGGCTAGAAAGATTTCTCTTTGAAGAGAGAAATCAGGGATGCCCCGAAATTGAGAATGGGGCAGAAAACTGAGACCAAGTTGCTCACAACACCGTTATGTGACGGATGCTCAGTCATATCAGGACCCAGAAGACCTGTAGAGCCCTGCCCCAAGGGCTGTTTGAAGGTCACACCAACTCACCCTGCTGGGAAAAGAACTTGGTTTCTCTATTTGTGGGTTCCCTGTGCTGAAGGCATGATTTACTGGGGCTCTGGGTCCCCTATTCTCACTGCTGCCTGGCCACCTCTGCCACCACCCTCTGACCCCTGACCCAGAGCCCCTCATGCTTGGGGGTGACCTTTAGACTTAATTTTTTGTACTCTCTTCTTGCTCTGTGTTTTCCTCAAAATTTGGGGCCCAGGAAATGCGACGGTGGGCTGAGGCTGGTCCAATCTAATTGAAATAAATACATGATTCATCTTGGGCAAGAAGCTGCAGTCTAGGTTTGGTTGCAACCCCTTGGGGAGTGAAACTGGAATGACACCTGTCACTGCCCTGAGGTCACCAGGCCACTCAGGAGGGTGAAGGGAAATGGTTTCTATAGAGCACCTGCTGTGCAGCATTTTATCTATACTGTCCCATATTAACTCCACAAGGCACATCATAAGGAGGGAGGTATTATTACCACCCATTTTTTTTTTTCTGATATGGCTCAAGGATGCAAAGGGCACAACTCAGGGGGAGGGCCCCAGTGGCCACTCTGCCCTGGCCATGGGGAATAAGTAGGCCCTCGGCACCTCTGTTTTCAGCCCATTTGTCTTAAGAAATGTTTGGGGAAAATAGCACAGCTGGTGTGGCTCAACAGTTGAACATTAATCCAGGAACCAAGAGGTCTCTGGTTGGGTTCTTGGTCAGGCTCGATTCCCAGTGGGGGTTGTGCAGGAGGCAGCCAATCAATGATTATCATCATTGATGTTTCTATCTCTCCCTCTCCATTCCTCTCTCTCTAAAAATCAATAAAATATATTTTAAAAAAAGAAGGAAATGTGTGCAGCAGACGTGAAGGTGTCATTTCCATTCTGCTTAGTGTCTTTAGGAAAATCCCTTGTCCTCTTTGGGCCTCAGTTTCTCTTTCTGAAAAATAAAGTCCTTGTTATTCTTTGAGCTCAAGAATCCTATATTTTATGCCCTTAGTGCTCACATCAGTTCTCTCCAGTTCCAGAGCAGGTGCCTGACTCTCTGGAATATTGGCATTCATGTCAAGGGGGAGATCCCATGGAGAAGCGTGGGCCTAGTTGAGAAGTTGATAGAGGTTTGACTTTGAAGTTGTAGGAAAGATGGTGAATGACTTAGAAATAAAACAAGAAGATTACTGGAAACAGTGGAAAACAAGGTGCTTCTATGAGCACTCTGTGCCTTTCATTGCCCTTGAGCGATTTCAGAACTCTGCAAGTTGTAGATAAGTGAGAGCAATGCAAATCATTCTTGTCCAGAGATACACATGTTATTTTTTTCCAGTGGAAATACAGTTGGTTTACCACACCCCCTGTGGAATAAGCCAGCTGTACATCTTATTTGTAAATTCATTTCAGCATTTCTTTGTATGTGCATGATTCTTTGAACCAATTGTGATATCTTACTGGTTCCCTCACAAATTAATGAGCTACATAAAATCCTTGACACTTGTTTGTTTTATATTTCTATGAGGGCCATGATTATATATTTTTTTAAATAGAAATTATTCTTTAACAGTATATAGCTAATTTACAAAATAAATCTGTTGGGCATTATTGGTGGGTAAGGGTTGATGGTGGGTGTATATAACCTTTGTGTATACTTCCAGCCTAGAAACTGTTTCCCATAAACACTCTTCACCCACCCGAGTTTCTCTCTTGGCATTTTCTGGAAGGGAACACGTTCTTCCCAGCTCCTCACTTCTAAGCCCCCCTGGAAGCCTTGCTAGCCTCCTACCACCAACTTCTGTGTTCAGGTTTGAGCCACCATGATTGAGGGGGTGCAAGTACCTCCCCTGGGGCAGCGATGGGGATTCAGTTAGGCTGTGCGTGTCTGAGGTCATTCCAGGTACCAGCTGAGGTGGTCACTTGAGGGGTGGATGCCTTGTGCTCGCCCCTTGTTTGTTTGTAAGAATTGGGCTCCCCTGACCCCAGGCCACTCCACTCCCCTCATCTGACCCTTAGTAAGGCTGGTGGAGATGCAAATGAAATGGGATTGATCCTGGAATATCATCCCCTGGGCAGTGGGAACCCCCTGGGTCTCTCTCAGTCTCTCTCCCTGGCCATATGGGTAAGAATGCATTTGGCTGCAGGTACCAGCAAAATTTGATTTACAGTGACCTAGAAATTAAGGAGTTACTTTTCTCTTATATAACGAAGAGTTTGGAGATAGGTATCTCCACATGAGGGTCAGAGAAGCTATGATTCTCTAGCTCTAGCTGTCCAATAAGATAGTCACTAGTCAGTGTGGCAACTTAAATTTAGGTGAATCAAAATTAAAAAGAATTCAGTTCCTTAGTCACCCTGGCAGTGTTTCAAGGGGCTGCTGGCTGTTGTGCTGTCAGTGCAGGCACAGAACATTTCCATCGTGGCGGAAAATTCCATCGGACAGTAGCAGCAAGATGTCTCCTACAGCCTAGGTGTAGCGTGTCAGCGATAGGACGTTTGTTCCTTTTTATCAAGGTGGGAAATTCTGCAGTGTCTTACTGAAGGACTGTCTAAGGCATGTGGCCCTTCCTAGTTGCAAGGAAAACTAGGAAAGTGAGGATCTTGAATTGGGTCGGCCACTTTGTGACCCCGAACAGGATTGGGGTTCTGATTAGCAAGATGAAGGGGGAAAGGATGTTGGGCAGGCAATTCTGTGGTAGGGAGAGTCTTGGTGCAGTTTGTTCATTCAGTGTTGGGTTGTCTTCGTGTGTGTTCACCTCGTCTACCCCACTTTCCCCAGCAGCTCCTCTTCCATTTGCTCAGAACAACAACAAAAATGCTCACACAAGGCTTTTGTGTGCAGTACACTCTAGGAGAGGTTTGAGGGACATGAAGGGGGCTTAGATCTTATTAGTGCAAATTACTCATTGCTGACATCAGATATTCCTGATCTTACCATTCTGTCTGTTCCACACTGCCGTGTCTCTCTGGCGTCCCGTTTCTCTTCTGACTGCCTCTTCTTTTCATTATTAGGACACCCCACCTGCTCAGCTCCCCAATTCTTTTCCTTTTATTAAGTAGAGCAATTTAGGCCAACACTACAGGCCACGTGGCCTGGGGTGTGTGTCTCTCTTTGCACACTCAAATACTCTGCAAAGCAATGCAGTCTTCTATAACACCCCCTGCCTTTTCACTAGTGTAAGAGAACAGTCTCTTTCTTCTTTCCCTACCAGCTCTACCAGACAAGAGAGCGCTACACAGATTTTTTTCCTCTGATAGAAATGATTTCTGTCTTTGGAAGGCAGAAGCAACCACAGCTTGTTTTGATTAGAAATAATATTTTTGCTTCTATTGTATTCATATACAGTATTTGCACTATTGGACATTGAAAATGCAATTAATCAAATATTTTGGTTTAGAACCAGGGGTTAACAGATTTTGGAAGAAATAAAGTATTTTTAATTCTGGAGGCAGAATTGCCCAGGAGTCAGATCTAAGTAGGAGTGACAGTTCTGACTTCTGTGTGACCTTGGACAAATGTACCGAAACTCTTTGGATCTCAGTTTTTCCATCTGCGCAATGGAACAGTTGGATAAATCAGAGATTCACAGACCAGGGCCTTCTGGCCAGATTCTGCCATAGGCCTGTTTGTGTATGGCCCCTGTGCTGAGAATAGTTTTTACAATCTTAAAAGGTTTTTTAAAAAATAAAGCAGAGACTGGATATGACCCACCAAACCAATCATTTATTCTATTTGGGCTTTTACAGAAAAGGCTTGCCCATCCCTGGTTTAGCTGGCTGCGGAATTTTTATAATTTTTAGGGTCCAGTCTGGGATCCTGGTAGCCTAGATGTATAGGGTCTAGTGGAGCTCAAAGATGACAGTGGTTTCCCTCATTTCTGGGGGGGTCTCCATTCCCATGTCACAAGGGAAATGGGAGGGTCATGACTGACTAATCGGGCTGGGGCTGGAAGCTATGAGATGGTGACTTTACAATAAACTTGCTGACGTGGTCATGGATATTTCCCTTAGCAAGTGAGCAGCAGCGTGTACGTCAGATCCTGGAAACTGTGGGGCAGAACATTCTGGCTTTCCAGCCACAGTCGGGCCTGCTCATCCGGAACAGGTGTCAGCAGCTCCGACTGCGGTCAGCTGGGCAGCTCTGATACCAGGCCCTGGCTCGGATGTGTGTGGGGGGTGGGGGTGGAGATAGGGGCAGTTGGAGGTGGGGGAGTATGGCTGCGGGAACTGAGTCATATTTGCTTCCCTGTGATCACACTGAAGTCTTGAATTCTGCCCTGGGTAGGGGACTTTGTATGGGGCCTGGCATCCTTGACTTCACTCCTGAGGCCTAGGAAACCAGCCCTTCAGTGCAGGGTTTGGGAGGGACCTATCTACACTTCTGTTCATTCCTTTTGGGACTGGAGGCAAGTCACTTCACTTCTCCCACTCAGTTTTCTCAACAATAAAATGGCACCAATGAATTCTAACCCACAGATCTTCTTGGGTCATTGAGAGCAAGAGAAGATATTATATGGAAAATCAGTTGCAAACAGAAAAGTATTGGAAGGCCTCAGAAGTTCAAGTGGAGCTTTCTTTAATTACCATTTATTGAACACTTATGTGCCAGGCAGTTGGAAGCCCTTTACATAGTTTTATTCATTTAACCCTCACCATAATTCTCTGGGACATGTATTATTTTCCCCATTTATGGATCAGGTGTCTCCATGTCACATGTATTTTAAACAGCAGCACTGAGATTTGAACCCAGGTAGGTGTGTGTGATGCAGTTTCTGACTTTTAATCTCTTTTGCAGACCTAGGAAGTAAATAAACTTCTGAAACGGATGTTTTTAAGGGGCTCTGAGGAGTCCTCTATGCATTCCTGGGAACAACTAAGTGTTGATTTCAATTGGCCTCATGTTTGTTGTTTAAAGAATTTTATTTGGCTCCTGATAAATTACATGGACAGTTGTTCCCATTAAAGCTCTTAACTGGACTGTTTATATTATTTAGTAACATTAGAGAAAAGAAAAAGACACATGTTCTCAGGAAATAAATACCATTAAAATCTCAACCCAAAATAAAGAATACTAGCAACACAAAATAGTTAGGTTGGAATTTTGATATTTTGTCTGAGTGAATTTTGTGCCATCAGGGGTTTCTAATCCTTTGACTTCATCTACCTCTCTCACTGCTAATTTTCATCTCTTTTCTGTCTGCATTCTGGGTAATTATGGGTTGAAAGCAGTTTAGAAGCATTACAGATCTTAGACCAGCTAAAGGGATGGTCTAAAAACATCAAGTCTTGTCAGTTGGGGAGGTGATGTGTGTGGGCATGCATGAGTGTCCTCTTTTTATCTTTTTTTTTAGCTCAGGATTCATGATTTAATAACATTTATTAAGCCCCTCTAATACCTTGAGTTCACTGCAAGGTATGTATCTATGATATGCATTTCTAAGAAGAGGAACTGGAGGCTGAGAGATGTGCTGTGACTTGCCTGAGGTCACACAGCTGGCAGGGGCAGAGCTGGGATTACACCCAGGTCTCTCTGGCATTGAGCCATACCACCTGCTGCCTTTTCCCTCAGTCCAGGACCCCCTCCTTTTCAAGAATTCCCTGCCATCCGTCTACTCAATTTGTCCCCAGGACCATCTTCTGGGGCAGTCCATGCCAGGCCCAGACACGAGAAAACTCAATTCTGCTCCTGTGTATGTGCTCTGTTGGGTCACAGAGCTCCTATCTTTTAGTCCTCATTCCCTTATCAGCAGCTTGTGTGGCCTGAGCAGGCGGTCCCAGAGAGGATTAAAGAAGCAACAGCTCACAGATGCACAGCCCTTCCCACTCACATTCACTCTTCACGGGAACTGGGAAGGCTCACACACTTCATGGGTGTGTTCCCCTTCCAGGTGGGCTCCTGGGTTCTGTTCTACACTCTGCCAACAATCTTCCCATGACCTTGTCTTCCTGCCTTCCCTTTTCTGGACCTCAGCTTTTCCATGTACAAATGAAGGAGATCCTTAGCGCCTAAGGAATGGGACTGAGGCCTCTGTCTTCTGGGTAAAACTGTCTTACCTTTGTCCTTTAAGTTTTGATCTGTGTTGAAAGACTTTATTTAATATTACAGCAACACCCCAATCAGGCAGCAACTCTTTCAATCCTTTTTTTTGGGGGGTGGGGGGGAAGAGTATTTTTCTTATTATAGTGTAACCTGTGCCCAAATATAATTGATTGTTCTCCTCTACCTTCAAGAAATGGGGAAGACAAATTTAACTTTGAGGCAACTACCCCCAATCAAGCACAAAGCTGCCCTCCATATAGTCAAAAGCTGAACTCCCAACAGCACATCGGAATGAAGACACACACATTTTCCACCCAGGGGACTGTATCTATTTTTGTCACCGACTTCATCCCTTTCAACAAGGGCTCAATTCTTGGACAATTTTGAGAGCTTGTTTTAGGGAAAAGCCCATTTTCCATCTGACTGCAGAGCTTTCTTTTTGAATCAGCTTTGGAAACTGCAGCCCAGGGAAAAAGATAGCTTCTTTTGCTTTGCCAAATGCATTATCTTTTCCCTTTATGCTTGTGTATTGTGTGAACATCTCTTTTCCCATCACTCCCCCACCCTCCCCTCTGTCTATCTGGAAGCATGGATGTAAGATGGTAAATGGGACATCCAACCTGGGATAATTCTTACCAGGCTGCAAGGAGAGCTGAAGGTGAGGGGTCTCTGGCTCCATTCTTGGCCACTCTGTCCCTTAGAGTTGCAAGCATCTTCTGGTCAGGATGGGGATGTTTCCCTCATCTCCTCTGAAGCATCATAGGTCAGCTGTCCCTTCCCTGTGCTTTAGCTGAACTCTGGAGGTTTGCAGCCTGAAGATCTTTTTTTCCTCAGGAGGCATCCTTCTAGGCAAGTAGATTTGATTGGAAAAAGTGTAAGAATGGTCTGCTGAGGCCACACTGAAATTACTGATGTGTTGCTTGTCCCACCCACGAAGTCTGGGGCTGCAGGCTCTTCCGGGTGTGTGCTAACCACCTAGGGCTTTGCATATCAAACATAAACCTAGCTATTTGGTATTCAGGGGCCATAAGATAGGCTGGTAAAATACTACTTTCCTAGTGTCCCTGCTTGGCTCAGGAATACTCAGTGGCTTCTCATACAGTTTTCTGTTTCAGTGTAACAAATACCCCCCAAACCTAGGGGGCCAAGAATTTGGGAGCAGCTTAGCTGGGTAGTTCTGGCCTCAAGAGTTCTGGTCTCACCCGTACACGTCAGCAGGAGAGACAGATTTATTAACAAATATGATAGCTATAATTTGTGTTACCAGCTTTGGGTATAAACATGGTCATGAAAAGTTACTAGGAAATATATTTTAAAAGCCAAAAAAGCCTAAAGAATAATCTGAGATTGGTGTATCCAACCTATCCTAAGAAATAAATTATTTCCAGTATTGTGGAAAACTTTCCCTTTGGCATCTTCCCCGCCACCTCTTCATCCAATACGTAATCAGTTCCTTGAATGAGGTCTTTATCAGTCCCAATCATTTCTTAAACTTTTACTGCACCAGTATGTATATATCCTAAGCAATGTATAGAACTGCTTTGCAGGCTTTTTTAAACATTAAATTATGTCGTACTGCATGCATTTTTCTGCAATTTTCTTTCTTTTCTCCCAATATGTTTTACACATATTACCTTTGTTTGCCCATTTTTCACTGCTGTATAGCATTTCCCTGTATGGATATGCCATATTTATTTATTCATTTTCTTGTTGACGAATAATATGGTTTGCTTATAATTTCTTCCAAATTAACTGCAAGAGCTCTCCTTGACCTAATTAGCAGAAAGTTCTCTATCTCCCACCTTGAGGCTCTATTCTACTGGCGAGAATGGCTAAGATTCTTAGTGACTTTCTTAGTCATGAGGGATGAATTCTGCTTAAGAGTTGAATCTGTTTGTGGCTACTCTGTCTTCTGTGATAGTTACATGGTGTCATTGCTCAAACTTGTTTTAGGTGCCCATGTATCCTTATTCCCTGATATGGTAATACCCTAGAGAACAGTTGAGGTGGTGAATATGAATGAGAGCTGTGACCTGGAGTGAGCGCCTGGGCTATTGCTGACTCTATACAGGGATCCAGTCATCAAGGCTGTCCCTGCAGCAGGGCATAGGGACAAAGACTCCCTGAACAGAGTCCCCCAGCCCAGAAAAATATTGATCCCGGTAAAGTGATCATAACCATGGTTCTAGCCACTCTGTAGGTTGGAATGCTATTGCGGAGGCCTCTAGAAGCACAGTCATTTGTTGGGTCAGCATTAATGAAGGTATATCTTTATTTTTCAACAGCAGTCTCTTAGCCTCTGTATTTGATTTCTTATCTGTAAAGAATGAGTTATTCCCACAAGATAATGAAAATCATAATCGCTGGATTCAGCTTCACCTGGTAGAGGGACTTAGCCCCTACCAGCCATTCTCTTTTCCACAGGCAATAATTCTGGCTGGGGCTTCCCTGTTAGGCAGCTGTTAGATCCTCTGTGACAGAGGGCCTGGCCAGACAGAATCTCTGTGATGGAGGGTGTGGCCAGACAGAACCTTTGTGATGGAGGGTGTGGCCAGACAGAACCTCTGTGATGGAGGCTGTGGCCAGGTAGAACCTCTGTGATTTGAGGCATGGCCAAAATACTGCTCTTGGAATGAGAAGACCTAGCTTAGGTGCCTTCCTTCCACATTCTATCTATTCCACATTATATGGTCTTCTTCATACTCCTTAACCTCTCTGAACCTCAGGTTCCCCATCTATAAACACAGAGAAAATCCCCTCTTTCTGCATTGAACTGCTGTGAGAATAAAATGAGACAATGAAAGGACTCAAGAAGTTAGAATGGGGCTGGGGGTCTACAAATAGGCAGCACATTCTTTTGTTGAATAGCTCTGACTTAGCAAACATCTACGTCAAGTCTTGCTTCACTCCAGCAGACTCTAGACAGCCTTTTGTGAATTCAGATACTCCCAGCATGCTCAGCCTCCACCGCCCAATCACCTCCCTGAGTCTTTCCTTCTCCAGAAAACCTTCCCTAGTTCCTTCCAAAATGGTATTATAGGCCACAGTTGCCATAAAAGAAAAGGAAGTTGTGAAATAGAACTATATTGGCATTTTATAGTTTTTCAAGCAGTTTCTAAGGTGATTTCATTGCTAATATCATTTATTATCATCACTATGGTGAGAATGACAACAACCCCTACTGAGAGCAGAGGCCATCAGGACATCCATGTCCCTAAATCCAGGAATACCTTTTAGTATTCATCTGATTTAATTTCTCACCTGGTCATATTTCTTAATGCACACTTTCCTTTTGGTTCCTTTGACACTGCTGGGTTTCCTCCTGTTTCACTGGTAGCTCCTTCTCAGGCTCCTTTGCTCCCTCTTCCTTTTCAGACCAGCCCTTAAATATTGTGATCCTCAAGAATATGGCCTAGACGCTCTATTCTCCCTTTTCACACCATCCTGGAAAGTTCACCTGTGCTCATCTATTCCATTTGCTTCAATTACCATTCTTGTGCTGATGACTTCCAAGGTCATCCAGGCCATATTTCTTTCCTGAATACTAGCTCTATAGTTCCATCTGTCTGTTGAACATCTCAGTTTGGATGATGGGCATGTCTTGTGGGCATGTCATTTTCCATGAGTCCTTTGCAACCCCAAACTTTCTCTTGCTCCTATGTCCTATATAATCTCAGTGAAAACCACTGCCATTCATCCAGTTACGCTGGCCAGCAAACATCCTCCATGTCTTTCTTGCCTTCTATTCCACATGTAGAGAATTGCCAAGTCCTTTCAACACCATCAGTTTCTTCATTCCTGTTGACACTGCCTCTGTCTAGGAATCATTTATTGCAATAGCCCCTTCTCTAGTCTTTCAGTCTCTAATATTGCCCACTTCTAATTCAATTTCTACACTACAGCCACAGAGATAATTCTAAAACAAGTCAATCGTGGGAATTTCTGGATGAATGGCTTACTTCATTCCTCCCTGTCCCCTCTCACACTCCTGCCACCAAAACGTATACTCTGGAGACGCCATGGAAGAGAGAAGTTTGAAGGGGCCCAAGAACTAGCATAAATGACTAGGAAATATATTTTAGGTGAGAAAACTCTGGGACATCCTGCTCTGCATGCAGGGAGAACATGAGCCAGAGGCAGAGGGGGATAGGGGGATAGGGGACAGGTTTGACTCCTATTCTTTCCTCTTTCCCACTCATTGCCTCTTGGCACAACCGTGAAATGGAAAAGTATGGGGGAAACTTGAGTTATCACTGCAGTTGAAGCCAGGAAAAAGCAATGAGAAGATTGTATCCCCAAGTTTATATTTAACAGTCCTAGTCCCCAGAACCTTAGAGTGTGACTGTATTTGGAGATAGAGTCATTCAAAAGATAATTAAGTTAAAATAGTGTTATTAGGGTGGGTCCAAATCCAATATGACTGGTGTCCTCATAAGAAAAGATTAAGACACAGACATGCACAGCAGAGAGACCATGTGAACACAGGAAAAAGAGTCATCTACAAGTCAATCAGAGAACCTCAGAAGAAGCAGCCCTACTGACACCTTAATCTTGGACTTCTAGCCTCTGAAATTCTAAGAAAATACATTTTTGCTGTTTAAGCCACTGGTCTGTGGCACTTTGTTATGACTGTCCTAGCAAACTAATACAGAGGTGTAAAGATTGGAGGAAAGAGATAAAGTTCTCATTATTCACAAGTGCTATCTATGATTTATCTACATAGAAAGCCAACTGACAGCAGATCCTCTTTTAGAACTATTAAGAGGATTCATCAAGATTGCCACTAACATCAACTACTAAAAACAAATAGCATGTCTCCACACCAGCACATACCAACCATAAAATAGAATAGCTTTTGGCTTGGAGGAGGCTTAGGTGCAACTTTCTTCGTCATCCTGAATCTGAGTTCATCCGGCACCAGCTGCTTCCACTATGCCACTGAAGTCTGACCCAACGAGATCAAAGTTGCATGCCTAAGGTGCACCAATGGGGTTATAGGGGTCATGTCTGCCCTGGCCCCCAAGATAGGTCCCCTGCGTCTCTCTCAAAAAAGTTTGGTGATGACATGGCCAAATCAACAGGTGATTGGAAGGGTCTGAGGATTGCAGTGAACACTGACCATTCAGAACAGACAGGTCTGGATTGAGGTAGTACCTCTACCTCTACCTTGATCATCGAAGCTCTCAATTGCCAAGAGGCAGAAAGAAGCAAAATAACATTAAGCACAATGGAAATATCACTTTAATGAGATTGTCAACGTTGCCCGACAGATCTTTAGCTAGAGAATTCTCTGGAACCAGTAAAGAAATCCTGGGGAATGCCCAGTCTGTGGGCTAGAATGCTGATGGCCACCACCTTCATGACATCATAGATGACATCAGCAGTGGGGCAGTGGAATGCCCAGGTAGTTAAGAACTGTGTAAAGGAAAATATTTCAATTAAATATCATTTGACAACCAGTAAAAATTATAGTAGAAAATATGTCATTCACAGTAGTTAACAAAAACTATTATCTACTTAGTAATTAATTTATCAAGAAATAAACAAGTGCCCTACAGAAGAAAAATTTAAATTCAATTAAAGAACATCAAAGGAAGTTTTAAGTAAATGGAGAGATATTCCATGTTCATGACAGAATAATATAACATTGTCAGTTCTCTTCAGATTAATTTATAAATTTGGTAGTTATAGTCAGAACATTTTAGATAAGTATGTTGAGGAAATTGACAAACTTATTCTCAAATTCCTAAGTATAAAGGTTGGCAGGTAGTGGAGTCAACTTTTTTAAAAAGAGGAGGGACTTGGCATGGAAGAGGGAAGATGCCAGCCCAGCTGAGAGTTCTAGAATCTCTGGACCTATAACACACACTGCCAGGAGTCTCCACTTGGTATCAAGAGTCCTGTCTCCACACCTGCCTTTGCCCTCATTGGAGATGGATTGGACAAGTCTCTTTCTGTCTCTGGTCTCATTTTCCAGGCTCTACAATGCAAGAGAGGATGCTATTCTCCAAGATCTCTGGGATACTATCAGGCTCTCACTGCCAGGGGTGCATGCTGCTGGCTAAAACGAGCTGGATATTTTTTTTTGAACAGACCCATTCAAAGCAAAGCAAAAGGAGGGGAAGTAATAGTAAGGTTAGAGGCTTGAGACCCTCCCTTAAGAGTTAGGGAGCCTGTCTCAGCCCTGAAGCAGCACAGGAAGAAGTTGCCTCCCTTGGGCTTTGTGCTTTAATAGAAGAGGGAGGATGGCTGCATTTCCCCACCCATCCACCTCCATCTCACTCCAAAGTAAGAATTCACATTGTGTTTAACTTTAGATTAATTTTGAGAGCTATCATCTTCTAAAAAATGGTTTGGTCTTCAAAGCACTGGTTAACCCCCTACCCCCTTTTTTGCATGTTTAATCAGGGATAGGCAGTTTTAATGGTGTGACTGTGGGTCAGGTCATTTATTCTTCAGAGTTTGATTGGAACCCATGCTTGTAGGCTCCAGGCAATGGGAGAGATGGGGTGGCAAGGTTTGAGGTTAGGGGAAGCAAGAAGAGCAGGAGGAACACAGAAGAGGGACATTTAATTGAGCCTGGGGATGGGATGAGGGGTGAGAGAGCTCTGGGATGCTTCCTGGAAGAGGTGATATCTGAGCTGGGAGCTGGAGAATTTCTACAGGTGAGGGTATTTGGGGGAAGCGGGAAAGGGGAAAGCACTCTAAGCAAAAACCTAGGAGCCAGTTTGGCTTCCTCTGACTGGGCCAGGCTCAGGGAGGAAGACAGATGGGCTGGCAGAGCAAGAACACAAAGGACCTGGAAGGCGGTGGCGAAGAGTGAGCTCTTTTCTGAAGGCAATGGGGAGCCAGTGAAGAGTTTGAGCAGGCGAGTGACTGGTTCTGACTTGATTAGTTTGTTCCTTTGTGTGTTTTGAGGAAGTGGGAATTGGACCTAGAGTGGATAAAATATATGCATGTTGTCCATATTCCACCTTTATGAGCACCTCCCTTCTTTTTCCACCTTTGATTTACTTTTTGTTGAGGCAATAGAGAGTTACTGTTCAGTTTCACCAAGCTTTTCAGGCACATATAAAATGTGGTTACAACAGTTGTTTTGTAGAATAGACTGAAGAGCAAATGTTACCTATCTCATTTTGTAAAGCTGAGTAACTTTGATACTCAAACCCAATAGGGATGGCACCATAAAATAAAATGTAAGACAAATTTAAATATGGCCATGGAACTTTTTATTGAATTTATTGAGGTGACATTGGCTAATAAAATTATATAGGTTTCAAATATACAATTCTATAATATGTCCTCTGTATATTGTTTGTTTACCACCCTAAGTCAAGTCTCCTTCCGTCACCATTTATCTCCCCTTTACCCTCTTTTCCCTCTGGTAATCACCATACTGTTGTCTGTGTCTATTGAGGTTTTTTTTTTTTTTTTAATCTTGTCACCTTTTTTTCATCCAGCCCATCAACCTTCCTCTTCTCTGACAGTTGTCAGTCTGTTCTCTCTATCTGTGTTTCAATTTTTCTTTTTTTATTCATTAGCTTCCACATATAGTGAAGTCATATGGTATTTATCTTCCTCTGATTGGATTATTTCACTTAGCATAATGCTCACCAGGTCATCCATGCTGTTGATTTTCTACTTTTTTTTTTTTATGGCTGAGTATTATTCCATTGTGTAAATGTACCACAGCTTTTTTTAAAAACATGTTTTTATTGATTTTTAAAGAAAGAGGAAAGGAGAGGGATATACATAGAGAAATATTGATGACAGAGGAACATCATGGATCGGCTGCCTCCTGCATGTCCCCTAACTGGGGAATCAAGCCTGCCACCAACGCGTACATACCCTTGACCGGAATCGAACCTGGAACCTTTCAGTCAACAAGCTGACGCTCTGTGCACTGAGCCAAACCGGCTAGGGCATACCACAGCTTTTTATCCACTCATCTACTGATGGGCACTTGGGCTTCTTCCAAATCTTGACTATTGTAAATAATGCTGCAATGAACATAGGGGTGCATGCATTTTTTTCAAATTAGTGTTTTGGGTATCTTTGGATATATTCCCAGAGTGGAATTGCTGGGTCATAAGGCAGTTTCATTTTTTATATTTTGAGGTAACTCCATATTGTTTTACACAGTGGCTGCACCAATCTGCATTCCCAGCAACAGTGCATGAAGATTCCTTTTTCTCCACATCCTCACCAACACTTTTAGTTTGCTGACTTATTGATAGCCATTCTGACAGGTGTGAGGTGATATCTCTTTGTGGTTTTAATTTGCATTCCTCTGATGGTTAATGACATTGAGCATCTTTTCATATGTCTATTGGTCATGTGTATGTACTTCTTGGGAGAAGTGTCTATCAGGTCTTTTGAACATTTTTAAGTTAGATTTTTTTTTGGTGTTGAGTTGTATACGTTCTTTATATATTTTGGAATTAACCCCTCATCAGATGTATCATTATCCTTGTAGTAGAGCCTGATATCAGGTAACATGATTCCTCCAACTTTGTTCTTTTTCCTCAAGATTGCTATGGCTATTCAGAGTCCTTTGTGGTTCCATATAAATTTTTAGAATATTTGTTCTCATTCTGTGAAATATGCCATTGGTATCTTGATAGGAATTGTGTTGAATCTAGAGCTTGCTTTGGGTAGTATGGACATTTTGATAATGGTAATTCTTCCTGTCCATATGCATGGTATATGCTTCCATTTACTTGTATGTTCCTCAGTTTCTTTCTTCAGTGTCATAACTTTCCGAGTACAGGTCTTCTACATCCTTGGTTAAATTTATTCCTAGGTATTTTTGATGCAATTATAGATGGGATTATTTTCCTACTTTCTCTTTCTGATATTGGTGTATAGAATGCAACTGATTTCTGGATATTTATTTTGTATCCTGCTACTTTACTGAATTCATTTTTCAGTTCTAGTAGTTCTTTTGTAGACTCTTTAGGATTCTCTATATACAGTATCATATCATCTGCTGGCCATAGAATGTTAAAATCTTATATAAAATGTCAGTGATTTGAATTCAGCAATGTATAAGATATCTCATGATCACATACTACCACAGGGATATTCCTTTAGGAAATCTATCAATATAATCTACCTATTATGGCAGAATGGTGTCCTCCCAAAATTCATATGTTGAATTCCTAACTCCCAGTATCTCAGAATGTGACTGTATTTAGAGATAGGGTCTTTAAAGAGATAATTAAGTTAAAATGAGGTCATTAGGGTGGGCCCTAATCCAACAGAACTCCTATCCTTAGAAGAAGAGGAAATTTGGACACAGACAGGTACAGAAGAAAGAGGTTGTGAAGACACAGAAAAAAAGATGGTCATCTATAAGCCAAAAAGAGACGCCTCAGAAAAAATCAAATAGAGAAGCCTCAGCAAAACCTAATCCTAATTATATCTCGTTCTCAGACTTCTGGCCTCCAGAATTATGAGAAAATAAATATCTAGCATCTCGAATTATGAGAAAATAAATATCTAGCATCTCCTGACACCTCTTGAACTTTTCTTTTTTAAATCCTCACCTGAGGATATTTTCCCATAGATTTTTAGAGAGTGGAAGAGAGAAGGAAAGACAGAAACATCAATATGAGAGAAACACATCAATTGGTCACCTCCTTTACGGCCCTGACCAGGGCCCTGGGAGGAGCCTACAACCAATTGCCCTTGACCGGAATCGAACCCTGGACCCTTTGGTCCGCAGGCTGACACTCTATCCACTGAGCCAAACTGGTAAGGGTGAACTTTTCTACTTGGATCTCCTGCTATCTCTCACAGACCAGAAAACACATGCCCCTTCCTGGCTTCCCTGTTTACTTCCTTGGCACCCCTGCCTGCTCTCCCACAGTGGTTGCACTGCCTTGGAATAAATTTCCTGGTCACCTTGGCTTTCTGCTCCCTCCCTCTGGACCAGAGAAGAGTGGGTGTAAGTTTCAGCCTTAGGGAGTGGTTACCAAAAAGCACAGCACCTCTAGCCACAGGATTTGAATACCCAGCAGGAGTGGCCTGTGTGAGTCATGACAGATAAAACCACAAGGCCCCCACTACTCCCCCACCTCTCGTGTTTTTCTTGGAATTGGGTGTGTGGGTGTGAGCGCCCTCTCACAAAGACCTCTGAAGCGTGGGTCCTGAAAGGAGGCTAACAGCTGACCCTCACAGAGCGCTCTGGAGTTTACACAGCAGTTTGACATACCTTGACTCATTTCCACTTTATGACAGTCATTGAGGTTGTGTTTATTATTCCCAGTCAAGAAGCTGTAAAGACTTAGAGTGACTTGCCCAAGGTCATCACCAATAGGTGGCCAGACTGAGACTCAGAGTCTGGTCTTCCTGCTTCCAGGTGGAGGAAAGAGTGTGCACTGGGCCCCTCTCACTGCCAGGCCCTCTCGGTTGTTACCTTGTTACATGGGAAGTTGAGGCTTAGTTAAGTGGGGTGATTTGTTTAAGGTCTTCAGCTGGTGAGTATGGCTTCCCTTTGCAAAGTCCCTGGCACAGACAGACAGTTGTGGTGGGACAGGAGGACACATCTTTGAGCTCATGGAAAGCAGGGTACGTGTCCTATAGGACCAGAGGACTGAGTATTCCGGTTCAGCTCCTCCAGCTGCCTCTTGCTAGATCGAGTGTTACCTGAGGACAGTACTTAATATCTTGAAGCATCACTTTCCTCATCCATAAAATGGGGATGATGGCAATGTTTGCCTCCTTCAGGTGATATGAGGACCGATGACACGCTGCCTGGCTGAGTGTGCCTGAGCAGATCCTCACGAATTCTAGCTATTGTTATTGTTGCCCCTGTGTTTTTTAGTCCCAAGCTCTGGGCTGAGTAACAGGCGGAATCCAAACTTGGTAAATGCATTTTAGTTGGAATGATGCTTAAAAAGGGTTTAAAAATGAGGTAGGTGGACATTCAAGTCAAAACTGCATAAAATTCAGTTGGGGTGAGGATAAAAGAAGAGGATCCTCACATTAGCTTTTGCTAAGTTATTCTACGATGACAAACATCACCAACATCTGTCTCAGAGGCTTACAACAATCAAGGTTTGTTTTCCTCGCTTTTCAGGTGCTTGTGAGCCAGTTGTGGCTCTGCTCCAGGGGCTATTTTTATTCCGGGACCGAGGCAGAGGGAAGAGGCAGGAGATGGACCACAAAGCTCCTGCTCACATCTGCACGCCACACCAATCACACGGCTAACCCTGATGTCTGGGATAGAGTAGGGCAGTGGTCGGCAAACTCTAACAGAGCCAAATATCAGCAGTATGATTGAAATTTCTTTTGAGAGCCAAATTTTTAAAACTTCTAACGCCATTTCTTCAAAATAGACTCGCCCAGGCTGTGGTATTTTGTGAAAGAGCCACACTCAAGGGGCCAAAGAGCCACATGTGGCTCACCAGCTGCAGTTTGCCGACCACTGGGGTGGGGGCAGCGGCTGTACCTCCCCCAAGGAAGCACTGCAGGTCAAAGAGCAGTGAATGGGAATAATACTACACTGACCACCCTCTGGTCTGAGAGTTTTAGTTATTTTGGGGTCATGGTCTGATGCACCCCTTCAGATCACTCACTTTGATACATCACTGTTTGAAATGTATTCCACATCGCTTGAGGAGATTTGGGGGGCTCTCAACGAACAACAGATAACAGAGTGGTCTGTGAGGGTCTCTTGTTCTGCAGATTTGGGTCACAGGTTTCAACCTTTGGAACTCCCATCGTGGCAGTGGGAAACCGGGGCAACCTACGTATCCAGCCATACGGGAATGGCAGATGAACAGTGGCTTGTTCATGCAATGGGACTCTATACCATTTTTAAAAGAAATAAACTACAGCTAAATATTGAATTGAACGGAAACAGGCAATTCCTCAAGATGTTTTATATATACTAGCAATTCCATTCTTTGTGTAAACCCAAGAGAATGGAAAACAGTTGATCATACAAAAACTTATATAAGAATAGTCATAGCTGCATTTTCATAACCCAAAAGGGAAGCATCCTAAGTGTCCATCAGCAGATGAATGGATAGACAAATGTGATAGATCCATAAAATGGAACATTGTTTGGCCATAAAAAAGAATGAAGCACTGATACATGGTACAACAACATGGATAAACCTCAGAAACATCAAGCTAAGGGGAATAAACCAGACACAAAAAAACTCGTATGATTCTGTTGATAAGAAATGTCTAGAATAGGACATCTTATAAAGAAGATTAGTTGCTGCTGGGGGCTGGGAGAGGAGGGAGTGACCGCTTAAAGGGTACAGGGTTTCCTTTTGGGGTGATGAAAATGTTCTGGAACTGGATAGCAGTTGACATTGTGAATGTACTAAATGACAGTGAATTTTCTACTTTAAACTGGTTAAAATTTCATTATACGTGTTTTACTACCGTAAGAAGTAAGAAAAATAATACAGATCAACATATACATAGTGTGCATGGAAACTTGCAGAGCAGTATATATTAATATCATGATAGTAGTTATCTTGGGAAGGAGGAAGGGGAATGGAAGTAGTGAAGGGGTTTTAATTGTATCTGTCACATTTTGTTGTCTTCAAATGCCCAAAGTTTCCATGTGAAAATGTCAACATTTGCCAAATCTGGGTTAGTATGTGAATATTTCTTGCTTGGCCCTCTGCAGTTTTCTGAGTGTTTGCAATGTATCCTAATTAAAGGAGAAGAAAGCCCAGCAGCTTTGACAACTGATTCTGGGCAGAAAAGTGTGAGCATGCCTTCCACCCCCTTGTACTTGGGGAGCAGGTGACTTAGGGAATAGGGAACATTAGATTTCATTGTATTTTTGCTTGGCTGCATCCCATTATTTTGAATTCTATTGAAATTAATGATGCAAGAACCTTATTTCTTTCCATTCAGACCTGGAACTTTGACTCTGATCAATGAATTTCGTCTTCCGGAGGCACAGTGATGAGCTGGGGTTTTTATCTCAGATAATTGCTTTTTTCTCTTTGGCCGAAGACAGAATTTTCCTTTCAGGCTGAAACTGTTCATAGATAAGGCAGTAAACTTGTTTCTCAGATGTGAGGTTTTAAATGAGTTATTCCATCATCATTATAAGTGATTCTTCAATTTATAGGCCCTCTCAGAAATGATGAAGTGGGAGAGGGAAGAAGCTCGGGTGCTAATTTTAGATGTTACTGATTATGTCTCGGAGCAAACAAATTCATGGGGTTGAGGCAGAAGACAGTCAGGAGTTATTTTGCCTCAATAATATTTAATACCTCTCTGGGTCCTCTTCTTTTTCTTTGTAATATAAAGTGATTGTCCTCGTCATTTCAGAAGCACCTATGCAATGAAGTTAACAATAATAGTAATGATATTCAGTTAAAGTCATATCGCCAGCATCAAGCATAATGCCACTGGGGTTGCCACTGTTCAAACCTTTCCTGAAGGGATCCAAGGTCATGGTGTCCATCGAACAGATAAGAAAACTAAGGCCCAGATTGACAACAAGCCTTGCCCAATACTCCAAAGTCTGTTTTTCTGTCCGAAGATCTGATTTCTATGTGGTCGTCTCACAAATCTACCTTACTTGCCAATCTTGACTTCAAATGTCTATTGTATATTTCTAAAAAAAAGCCACCAAACTTCTCCTTCCAAGGACAGATTCCCCAGTAAAAAGTTTTCTTAAGGACAATTGTGCTATGAAAAAAAACTCTGCATGTCAGAGTAAAAAAAACCTGGTTCAAATCGCTGCCTGAGAATCTATGATTTAGGCCAATCACTTCTCTTGTATGAATGTTAACTTTCCACCCTACAAGTTGGACTAAGGATCCCTAAATCCAAGGGTTGTTGTGACATAGCAGATGCTCCCTTTGTTTGAGAAACTTTCAATCAAAGAAAAGAGGTCCAGTTGGGAGAAATTGGGCATAAGCATAATTTCAGATGGCAACACAGACTCAGTCTTCACACATTGGTACATTAGCAATGAAAGCTGGCTTCTCTCGGCCCTTATTATCTGCTACCCGTTGTGCTTGTCAGTTTGTGGGTTTTCTTCTTTGATCCTCATACTGATGGGAAAATAAGGTACAAATAGGGTAAGCAACTTGCTAAAGGTCACACAGCTACCGAGGAGAAGCCAGAATTCACCACTGGGCCCACTGGCTCCAGTGTTTCTGTATGTAACCACAGAGCTGTCTTTCCTCTCTGCTTGCATTTGCAGTTCAGTTAGATGTCTTCAGGAGGTGAACCCCAGACCTTCTTGTCTCAGTTATAACATCTTTGGAGCATTTCAATGGGGAAAGTGGCAGTGGAAAGAAGTACCTAGATGATGGCAGCCAAGCCCCAAAGTTTTCCTCCTTGACAGAGATAACCTTGCTGTTTAATTCCTGGCTGTTAGCAGGATGATTTTTAACAAAAGAGCATGTGCCAGTACCCTACTGTTTTAATCACAGCAGTTTTGTAAAATGTTTTGAAATCTGGGAGTGTGATGCCCAGAACTTGGTTCTTCTTCTTCAAGATTGCTTTGGCTAATTAGTGTCTTTTTGGTCCTATATGAATTTTCTGATTGTTTCCTCCATTTCTGTAAAAATGCCATTGGCATTTTGATAGGGATAGCATTGACTCTATAGATCACTTTGGGTAGTATGGACAATTTAGCATTGTTGAGTTTTCTAAACCATGAACATGGGATTCATGCATTATTTGTGTAAAGTCAGATAGATAGACTAGAGGAACTGATTGCTCTTTGACAGGATTATAAAGAACACACAACAGGAAAAAAATGGTGTTGGTAAAACTAGATGTTTGCCTGCAAAAGAATGAACTTGGACCCTTATCTTCCCCATGCCCAAAAATCAACTCAAAATGGATTGAAGTCTTAAATGTAAGACTTGGAACTGTAAAACTCCTAAAAGAGAACATAGCGGAGGTGTTTCTTGACTTTGATCTTGGCAGTGATTTCTTGGATATGCTATCAAAAGCACAGGCAACAAAAGCAAAAACAGACAAACTAAAGAGCTTCAAAGCAAAGGAAACAGTCAACAGTTTGAAAAGGCAACCTATGGAAGGGGAGAGGAATATTTGCAAACCTTATATCTGATAAGGGATTAATGTCCAGAATATATAAAGAATTCCTACAGCCTCGCCAGTTTGGTTCAGTGGATAGAGCGTCAGCCTGCAAACTGAAGAGTCCTGGGTTTGATTCCGGTCAAGGGCATATGCTCAGGTTATGGGCTTGATCCCCAGTAGGGGCTGTGTGCAGGATGCAGCCAACCAGTGATTCTCTCTCATCATTGGTGTTTCTATCTTCCTCTCCTTCTCCCTCTCCCTTCCTCTCTGAAATAAATAAAAAAATACATAAAAAAATTCCTGCAACTCAACAGCAAGAAACAAAGGACTTGAATAGACATTTCTTCAAAGAAGACAAATAACCAAAGTGTATGTGAAAAGGTGCTCAACATCACTAACCATGCGGGAAATGCAAGTCAATCACCATGAGATATCACCTCATATCTCTTAGAATGGCTGTTATCAAACAAAAGATAAGTATAGGCAAGGATGTGGAAAAATTGGAACCCTTGTACATAGTTGGTGGAGATGTAAAGTGGTATAGAAGGTATGCAAAAAAACAGTATGAAAGCTCCTTAAGAATTTAAACAAGAAACAAGAACTATGGTATGATCCATCCCATTTCTGGTATATATCCAAAAGATGTCAGGATTTAAAAAAAACCTGTACTTCTGTGTTCATTGCAGTGTTATTCACAATAGTCCAGTTAGAGAAACAGCCTAAATGTCCATCAACAGATGAGTGGATTAAGAAAATGTGGTATGTATATACAATGGAATATTATTCAGACTTGAAGAAGTAGGAAATCCTGCTACATGTGACAACATGAGTGGAGGACATTACGCTAAGTGAAATAAGCACAGAAAGACAAATACTGCCTGATTCTACTTCTATGGAGTATCTAAAATAGTTAAACTCATTGCAGCAGAGTAGAATGATGGTTTCCAGGGGCTTGGGGCAGGGGTATTAGGGAAGGTGTTCTTTAACAGGGATAGAATTTCAGTTATGTCGCGAGACAAGTTCTAGAATCTGCTGTACAACATTGTGCCTATTGTTAACAATACTGTATTGTGCACTTACATTTTTGTTAAGAGGGTAGAGCTCATGTTAAGTGTTCTTACCACAATAATAAAGATAAAAGAGCTTGTGGAATTTCGCTTTGTTAAGATAAAGAGAGGCTGAAGAGGGAGACCACATGCGTTGAAAGGATACTTTTAGAAGGTAACCCAGGATAAAATGCTCTCGCCTTCCAGATTCCAGGTCAGAGCAACTTTCTCTGCACCACCTGCTGTCTGCACCAGAAAAATAACGCCGGACAGGGCTTCTGACATTCTCCCCTGTGGACAGAGCTCCCTGGGGGTTTCATGGAACCACTGTGAATAGATTTGGGCTCTAGTGAGAGCATTTTTGGTGTCCCCAGAAGGGTCCCATGAATGTTTGCATGGGGTTTGCAATGCATGTTGAGTAGTCATGGCCTAGAACCTCTTCTTTACTGCTTTTTGGGGTCCTGGTACGCTGTCCCTGTTTCCCACCTTAGGTGGCCCTATGTCAGGAGGACAGTAAAGAAGGAAGTATGACCCTGTTTTCTCTTTTCCACCTTCTCTGGCTCTCCCTGCCCTCTCCTCACTTGCTTTCAGCCATGCACTTACAGCCTCCTGGACCGAAACTCCTATTGCCCCGGGAATGTCCCAGTCTTTGTTAGGATGTATTTTCCAGTTTGGTGAAGCACATTCTATTGCGTGCTCTGTCTTTTTTCCCTAAATGAGGTCCAGATGATGAGGTCCTGTCTTCTCATCAGCCTAAAAGTCTTCGATGTGGTTTTGTTGATCATTCAGGTACTTGTCCCTTGTCTGCAGTTCTGAAATCTATGATGCTCTGTAAACCAGAAGTTCTTCAGCTGGGAAAGTTCTTTTTCCTACCCTCACCTGGACTGAGCTGAGGCTCTTTGTATGTTTTATTTATTGTACTTAGGATGACTATGCATGTGTTTTGCTGCAGATATTAGTATGTTTGAGTAGTGATGCTTCCCCAGACTTGGCTGGGAATGATACACAATGCAGTAGAAGCAAGGTATAGCTTTCCTAGAATTGGAAACATTTGACTTGCAAAATATATCAGGCCCTAAGGGTTTTGGATAAGAGATTGTGCACCTGTATAACGTACCACATGGGTTTTCGCTTGTGGCTGTGTGTTTATGATGTTTTTAACTCGGCACTATCAGATAAAGTGTCACTCAAAACCAACCCCTCCTCCCTTTGGGATTATGTCCTTGGGAACATTCCCCAGAGTAGCATTGCTTTATCAGTGTACAGGAGAAGTTTTATAGCTCTTTGGCCTGGTGCCAGGTTGGGTTTCCTAAACTGTTAGGTTTGTGACTTTTACCCATATGTGGCTTACTCTCTCCACACTCCAGGGTTGCAGTGAGGATTTGCATGAAGATGCTGTTCTCAGAGGAGGTTGTGAGGGTGAGCAAGCAGCAGGATTTATACAGTTACCGTGGCTCCTTGGATTTCCTGGGTGCAATATGATCACATCAATTCTGTTAGTTGGATGAGGCCACAGATATTGGCTGGCTTTCTAGGAGGCAGAGGTGAGAGTGTAGGGATGGAGCGCCTTACTGCTTCGTAGGACTTCAGGCATGGCAGGGGCCTTAGACAGTGTGGTTCTCAGGAGGAGAGGGAGAAATATGCATCCATGCATCCATCCATCATCCATGGGATACTTATTGAAGTGCTTTCCTCATAGAATTCTGGTCAGGATTGAGGTAACTCATGCAAACCTCTTAGAATATTGCTACTGTAAACATTTAATATCAGGTATTGTTGAGTAATAATAATAAAAAAATAATGAATCAGGTTAAGTTTTAGCAGTTTGTCAGTAAATGAGAAGAATAACCAGGTTATTTTATTATGGGTGATTTAAAATTCTGCACATTTGTGATGTTTGTGATCCTGGGATGCAGTCCCCCAGATCCTCTCAGTAACCCTGTAAGGCCAGCAGGACCTGCTGGATGGCCCCCTGATACCTGGGATGGGGGTATGAAAGCAACTCACTTAGGATCCCACCTACTCTCTCTGAGGACAGAACTCAGATGGCTTATTTGAGTCCTACCTGATGAAGTCTTCCCTGTGCCTTTCAGGTTTCAAAAGGACTTAAAGACTAAAAGATGTCTAAGAATCCCCTTGAATAGGACATTTCCTGTCCATTGCAAAGATGCAACATAACCCACTTCTTCTGGCATTTATTAAGATGGCTAATTGGGCACCATTACAATGTGGGTCTTGTAAGTCATGCTAGGTTGGCAGCTGCGTTAATATGAAGGCAATTCGTTTTGAATCCTCTGGACTGTTCTATCTTATAGACAACCAGCTGTGGAAGAGATTGGTGTCTGAAATAAAGGGTTTCTGTAGTTCCTGGAGAAACCAGGCATTCCATTGTTCTTTTAGAATCTTCCATTCATGCTTCAGAGGGTTTTCTTTCTAAGTTTCCAAGAAGTTGCCATAGTTATAGCTCTGTTTGTTTCTATTAAAATATTAACATAGTAGGTTTTAAAAGAGAAGTAACGTAACTTTTTGACACTATCACTGGGTGGGGAAATTACCCAGTCTTGAGCAGCTTTAGCTGAAGTGCTACTTGCTGACAGCATGGCTCAGCTGTGCCAAGGGTTTAGGAACATGTGGACACTGACCACAAACAATGGGGACTTCTGTGTTTCATGTCAGAGAGAATGACCTGGGCCGTGCATGGGCATTAGGGACTGGGGTCTGGCCCCGGCTCTGACATTTGTACTTGGATGACTTCAGGCAAGTCACTCTCCCTCTTGGCCTTTTGTCATTGTTCCATCTATAAATGAGGATGCTAGACTGTATGGTCTCCGAATCTCTTTCACTTCTGGAATTCCAGGATTCTGTGAGGTCAGTGTTTAGCTTTGTAGCCCATTTGAAAACCACAACCTATCCATTCAGGTCCACCAGAGGGCGATATGACCCATGTTTTGGCCCTACCCCTGACTGACCAATCACTATGGTAAGTGCCCTGAAAGAGGAAAGGGGAGACAGGACCCAGTCCCTGTCTTCATTGGAAGGTACATGAAAAAAGACACGATTGAAGTTGTCCCTTAGGCCTAGAATCGACAAAGGATCTTTAGTTTATTGTTTCTGATCTCACATCAGTTTCCTGGGCCAGACGCTATCTTCCTGTTTCACAGGCCAGGGAAGTAAGGCCCAGGGTATTGAAAGGACCTGCTTTGGGCTATTGTGTTTCCAGTGGTGGACTCAGGACCTTAAATCTTCATCCCCACTGACTCCTCTGGCCATTTTCCACTGGACTTCTACAGGGTGTCTCTGTTTCTAAGGAAATTCTGTTGAGTTGAGAAGAAAATTTACACATAAGATGATTAGGGCAAATTTTGAATCCATATTAGATAGAGCTAAGAGTGGGAAATGAGGTGCCTGGATATACTAAAACCTCTTTCCAATGAAGCTCTTCTTTTGGGATTTAGACTAAAAGATCAATAATATGTGGTGGCTAACAGGAATGGTCCAGGTTATAAGTTGCAGACAACAGAATTCGCTCTGGTTAATTCACATACAAAGGCATTTTTGAAAGGGTATCAGGAAAGTCTCAGAATCTCCAGGAGGGCCAGAGAGTGAGAATCTAAAATTATGCATCCAGAAACTATGACCAATCCCCCTGCAGGGACTTTTCTAGGAAAAAAAATGCTCTCACAGCTGCTTGGCACCTGTGATGTCTGGGACTGGTAGCAGCGTTGAACTACTATCAATTGAGTCTCTCTCTTATTTAAAAAATATATTTTATTGATTTTTTTTTTTTCACAGAGAGGAAGGAAGAGGGATAGAGAGTTAGAAACATCGATGAGAGAGAAACATCGATCAGCTGCCTCCTGCACACCCCCTACTGGGGATGTGTCCACAACCCAGGTACGTGCCCTTAACCGGAATCGAACCCGGACCCTTCAGTCCGCAGGCCGACGCTCTATCCACTGAGCCAAACCCGTTTTGGCACAATTGAGTCTCTTTTTATGTGCTGGTCATATTTCTTATTTCAGTCAGTCCTGAAGGATAGGTATCATTATCCTTCCTTTACCGATACCTGCTTAGGTAAGCCCAGGCCTCTCTGACTTCAAAGTTTGGGCTCCAATAGAACAAAAGGGTGTGGATCATTGGGCTGGAGATAGGGTCTAGCTCCAGTCCTTAGAGGGCAATTTCAGAAAATGAGGGACTTTTCTTGGTGTTTCTTGCTACCTTTGTAGCCCTGTAGTAACAAGGAAAGAGGAACAAAAAGGAATAGATTTGGTCCTATGTAACAGAAAACCCAAAATAACAGTGACTTAAACATGTATGGATTTCTTTTTTTAAATCCTCACCCGAGGATATTTTTCCATTGATTTTTAGAGAGAGTGGAAGAGGGAAAGACAGAGAAACATCCATGTGAGAGAAACACATTGATTGGTTGCCTCCTGCACACGTCCTGACCAGGACCCGGGCTGGGAAGGAGCCTGCAACCAAGGTGTGTGCCCTTGACCAGAATCGAAACCGGGACCCTTCGGTTCACAAGCTGACACTCTATCCACTGAGCCAAACTGGCTAGGGCTGGGTTTATTTTTCTTGACCCAAAAGAAACTGGAAGGTTGGCAGTTTGGGATTGGTACAGAAGAGTGACAGAGTTATCTGAAACCAGGTTCCTTCTGTTTTTTATCACTGCCATTCTTAGCATGGCCAAAATTGGCTGCTGGAGTCCAGCCATTGTGTTCACATCCATGTGGAGAGCAGAATGGCACAAGTGAGCCACAACTTAGACATATATATCTGCAAGGAGCCTTGGAAGAGTAGATTTTCAGCTGGGCACATTGCCTGCAGTTCTGGTATAAAGAATAAAAAAAATGGGTGTTGCATAGGCCTATTGTCTTCAAACATTTCTGCTCAGATATCCTTAAAATTTTTTTGAAATATTAGCAACCACCTTGTACATTTTTACATTATCCCTGAAAATACATTTTTAAAAATCACAGATGTGTATGGATGTGAAGGATATAATTTCTGACCCATTGTAAATATTGATATAAAAGATAAAACTATTATATCACCTTTTAAAATACATCCAATGGTATGTAAGTTAATTATAATTTATAAAATATATAGAACGGAGAGTAAATGCTGTTGTGATATGATAGCACCACCCTCCATCTAAAAAATAAACAAGCTCTTAAATCACTAGACATTTTCTAGCATTCCTTTTCTCTCATTCTACTTCTAATACAGATTTTTCTAATATATATATTTTCTGTCCAATCTTTGAAATTTATTTATATTATTATTTTCATCATATGAACAGGTTTAATGTAACATGAAATGCAAAAGATTAGAACCATTAATAATAGATCTAATATGTACTTCAACTTAAAAAAATAAATAAAATCAAAACAAGATAATGACCAGAATAATAGTACCATTATAATCACATTAAATAGAAAAGCTTCCATCAACATTATAAGAATGTAGCAAATACAGTATAATTCATTTAAAAATATTCCAATCAATTTTATAATCTATTTTTCATAAAACTATTTCTCAGAAGAGAGGCTTCAGACACCCATGAAAAGATGAGGATTCAGGTTAGAAATATGTAACTTGCCAGGATTTGCTAATTCACTGTTGAAAAGTACCTATATTTGCTCTTAGATATTTTAAACAAATGAGTAGTTATTATATTTCACACATAAGACAGATGGTACTTTGCTTACATTAGAATTATATAAACCTTTAGATGTACATTTAAATCATTTTACTTTGAATTTTATAAGTTGATTTTCATTTCTACTTTCAAAGGCTGACCAGGTTGTTAGCCAATACAGTATTAGGATCAACAAATGTTGGACTGTTCTACATTTAGTTATAATATATCTAACTTATCCAATTTCAAGTAATATATGAGAAGTGACACACCCTTAGTTTGTATTTAGATATCTCTTTGAAACAAAAATATTAATTTTATGAATGTGATAAGAAACAGCCTTATTCATTAAAATGAGCAGTACAGATAGCCCATATATAACACCTTTACTCTGACTACCAAGATTTAGAGTTTTTGGTTAATGAAATGTAACTTATCCTATTTTAGCTCAATTTACATTTCTAATTTTCTGTTCTGTAATTTTCCAGCATAGAACCTTTGCTTCGTTCACATTCTTTAAGAGTACTTTCTCTTACTCTTTCTACTGCCTTTTACTGTTTTTTTATTTTATTTTATTTGCTATAGCCATAGTAAAGTTATACCTCCTCCATTAACCCTCCCCAAACCACCCGAACTCTATGTGTGGTGTAGTGGCTTCAGAATTTAGTAAACCTAAATTCAAATCTGTTCTTTGCCCCTAACCAGTTGGTTGACTTGTATAGATAATTTGATGTCTTTGAAGCCTGTTGTATTCATGAATGAATGTTAGATATAGCAATGTATAAACTCCTTAACATCAGTGGCTTATCACAATAGAATTTTATTTCTCATTCAAGACCAATGAAGGGGCACTCTGCTCTGTGCAGTGATTCAAGGAATCAGACCAAAGGATATCAGCCCTCTTCAACATATGACTCCTGGGTGTAACATAGAGAAGATGAAAAATGAAGGCTCACACAGAACTTTTATGGGCCAGGTCTGGAAGTGGCACATGTAACTTCTATTGGTCAGGACTCATCCCCGGATCCATTCCTGCAAGGGAGATTGAGAAATGTAGTCTACATGTATGAACAGGAAGCTGAGAAATTCAAGGTTTGCCAGTCTCTACCACATTGAATTTCTTCTCCCACTGCATATTAAATGTAGAAAATAATTTTCATCTCATGGCTTATTGTGAGAACTGAATGCAATGCCATGTGGAAAGTATTAACATAGTACTGGCATATAGTAGATACTCAAAAATGTTTAGTTTCTCCATCTTTTGAATTTCTGACTTTAATTTTGGTCTTATACACAAAACTGCCTTGGCTTATAATGAGTCTTCTTCATCACTGAGCTTCCATTGTGCCAGGCATGAAGACTGGTGTAGAGTAGGTATTTGATGCAAATCTGGTGGTTGACTATTTGCATTTGTTGAGAAGGGGAGAAGGTTGAGGCCTGCATACTCCAGAAGTTTAGAAGTTACAGACGTCAGATAGTCTGGATTGAATTAGGCCCAGCTCTAACAGAGAGAAGTGGTTTAATAATTGTGGTGGCATGTTACTTCCTTTTTGCACAATTGTTTAAAGAAGCCAAATGGAGTGGACAGTGCTATGACTCCAAGACCACAGTGGCCAAGAAACCATAGATGTGTAAGGTGAGACTAGGGAGTAGGTGGGGACACTTCTTCTGCAAGAGGAAATGCTACCCTTTGCTTCCCTACATACAGGGACCATTTTAAACATGGAATGAAGAGCTTGCAAATTGTGTAGTGGGGATAAAGGAAGTCCAGGCTCCAACTCTGTTTAGTGGGGAATTTAATATGGACAAAAATGACTCTAGGTGATAGCTCTTGGATTTCTTCCTTTGTTCCCCTAAAAGGGAAGTGTGAGCTTCCAGGGTGAGGGTAATGATGATCAGCCTCAAGTTGTTCTTTGGAACTGTTGGGTTTCCCTTGTCCCTTGGGGGCCCTTGTATTCAAGAGGAGTTCTGTCCCAGTTCCATTTCTTCCCGACTTTATGGCCCTTCACCACCCAGACTGAAAGTGTCTCCTCCATTTATGAGATGGGAAGAGTGTTATTTATTTTAAAGGTTGTTGCAAGTGGTATATAAATAACGTACAATATTAAGCATATCACCTTCCTATCCTGAGCCAAACCTGTTTTCCCCCTAGGGGCATCTGGTGTTGAGTATCATCATGCACTCAGTTGCTCAAGCCAGAAACCTGAGCATCCTACTTACAGTTCCTTCTCTTTCCACCATTGCGTTCTATTAATTATCAAGGGCTGTTGAATATGCCTTCTTAATATCTCTGGTCTTCTTCATTCACCTTTCCATCTCCCTGACAATACTTTAGTCCAGGACACTGTTACCTCTTCACTGGATGACAGCAACAGCTTCCTAAAGATCTTCCTGACTCCAGTCATGCCCCTGACCAATTTTTTCTCCTGAGTGTGAACAGAATAATCTCTATGAGATGGAAATCATATTAAGTTATTCCCCTGTTACAAATCCATTCACAGATCCCTAGGACCCTCTAGAGAAAGTCTAAATCATTAACATGGCTTTCAGTGCATCTAGAGAGAAATAGCCAGCCCTTCATCAGGTTGACTGGGAATCAGAGACACCTGACATGAAGGGATACACTTTCACCCAGAAAATCCTCCTGGGTTTGTTCATATAAAGGAATAGGAGTTATGAGCTATAAAGGATAGGGGTAAAATCAGGAGAGTGGGGGTGTCATAGAAGTCAAGGAAAAAGAGCAGTGTCTCAATGTGGTAGCAGGGATCTGTTTTAGTTATTTGTTGCTGAGTAAGGAATCACCAAGTACTAAATGCTTGAAAAGAATAATTTATTCTCTTTCTGATTGTGTGGATTGACTGGCAGCTCCACCTGGTGTTGGGTGGTGAGCTGGGATGGTTACAGTCATCTGGAATCAATCAGGCTGTAACATCAAACATGGCTCACTCCATAGTTGGAACTGAATGTTGACTGTCAGGAGTTCCACAGTTTCTAGGTGACCTAATTCACCCCCATGGCTTTAAAAACATGTCTGTGCCGATGTCTCCCAAACATACTGCCTAGTGTTGACTTGTCCCTGGGACTGGAGATTTCATACTGCATATTGCTTGGCTGACCTTCCCACGTGGCTGTTCAATAGACATTTTACAGTGTACATAGTGAAAGTATAACTGGATTTTCCCCACACCCAAGACCATTCTTCTATCTGTAGACTTCATTTTAGTAAATGGCAACAACGATCATGAAAATACCAAATCCCAAACAATTAGTGTTAACCATGACTTCTCTCTCCCCCAGCCCCGCATCCAGTCAAAATAATCCAAATAACCCACTTCTCTTGAATCTTCATCTATACACTGTAGCCTCATTTTCTTTTGCCTTAGATCATCCACTCTCCTAACTGGTGTCTTTCTTTCCTTGGTTGTACCTATACCAGTGGTTGGCAAACTGCAGCTTGCGAGCCACATGCGGCTCTTTGGCCCCTTGAGTGTGGCTCTTCCACAAAATATCACGGCCTGGGCGAGTCTATTTTGAAGAAGTGGCATTAGAAGAAGTTTAAGTTTAAAAAATTTGGCTCTCAAAAGAAATTTCAATCGTTGTACTGTTGATATTTGACTCTGTTGACTAATGAGTTTGCCGACCACTGACCTATACAATCTATTCTCTAAACTGCAGACAGGCTGCTCTTTGAAAATATCATTCAGATTATGTTACTAACTTGCTTAATTAAAATTAATTCTGATTGCCTGTAGATGAAAGCCCAACTCTTTCTCATTAGACAGTGCCCTACATGATCTGGCTCTTATATTCCTTTCTGACCTCATCTTTTACTACATTGCCTCATCATACCACCTCATCTTTTAAAAAAATATGTTTTCATTGATTTCAGAGAAAGGAAGGGAGAGGAGGAGAGAGAGAGATAGGAACATCAATGGTGAGAGACAATCATCAATTGACTGCCTCCTGCATGCCCTTCCCCGCGCTCTCCTCCTCCCCTCCCTGGGGGATGGAGCCCGGAACCTTGGCATGGGCCCCAACTGGGAATCAAACCATGACCTCCTGGTTTATGGGTCAATGCTTAACCCACTGAGCAACACAGGCCAGGCCCCATTCCACCTCTTCTTGACCACACTGGCTTTCTGTTGGTTCCTTGAATACTTCAAGGTCATCACATTTTAACGCCTTTGTGCTAGTTGTTCTCCGTGCCTGGAATTGTCTTTCTTTTGATCAACTATAGGTGATTCCTTTCTGTTCCCCAAATCACTCCTGATACCCTCACCATATTTTAGTTCTCTATGTAGTGTTTGACTTGTTACCACTTCCACCCACTAGAATATTATTTCCATGAGACCACAGATCTTGTTTGTCTTGCTCATGGTGGTGTCTTCAGCAATAGTGTCCAGACATTATTGTTTAATTATTTAATGTCAAGACATTATTATATTTTATTACTGGACATTCCAATAATGCCTGGCATATAGTAGACACTCAACAAATATTCATTAAAATGGATATTCATGAACACCTCTTTTTCATTTTCTCATTCTTTTCTGCTTCTTTTGAGCAGAGATATATAAATGCTATTGAAAATGAAAACCACGACACCGTCTTAGGGCTGAGCCGAGGTAGGCGTTCTCAGAGCAACCGAACCGCAGCCCGTCCTCCGCTCACCGTCTCCTGTGAAAGCCTGAGCCGGCTGTGTAGAGCTTCTCCCTTTGTCTCATAACCATGTCCACCAACGAGAATGCTAATTCGCCAGCTGCCCGCCTTAACAGATTCAAGAACAAGGGGAAAGACAGTACAGAAATGAGGCGGCGCCGAATAGAAGTTAATGTGGAGCTGAGGAAAGCTAAGAAGGATGACCAGATGCTGAAGAGGAGAAATGTGAGCTCATTTCCTGATGATGCTACTTCTCCACTGCAGGAAAACCGCAACAACCAGGGCACTGTAAATTGGTCTGTTGAGGACATTGTCAAAGGCATAAATAGCAACAATTTGGAAAGCCAGCTCCAAGCTACTCAGGCTGCAAGGAAACTGCTTTCTAGGGAAAAACAGCCACCCATAGACAACATAATCCGGGCTGGTTTGATCCCAAAATTTGTGTCCTTCTTGGGCAGAACTGATTGTAGTCCCATCCAGTTTGAATCTGCTTGGGCCCTCACTAACATTGCTTCTGGGACTTCGGAACAGACCAAGGCTGTAGTAGATGGAGGTTCTATCCCAGCATTCATTTCTCTGTTGGCATCTCCCCACGCTCACATCAGTGAACAAGCCGTATGGGCTCTAGGAAACATTGCAGGTGATGGTTCAGTTTTCCGAGACTTGGTTATCAAGTATGGTGCAGTTGACCCACTGTTGGCTCTTCTTGCAGTTCCTGATATGTCATCTTTAGCATGTGGTTACTTACGTAATCTGACCTGGACACTTTCAAACCTTTGTCGCAACAAGAATCCTGTACCCCCGTTAGATGCTGTTGAGCAGATTCTTCCTACCTTAGTTCGTCTCTTACATCATGATGATCCAGAAGTATTAGCAGATAGCTGCTGGGCCATTTCCTACCTTACTGATGGTCCAAATGAACGGATTGAAATGGTTGTGAAAACAGGAGTTGTGCCCCAACTTGTGAAGCTCTTAGGAGCTACTGAATTGCCAATTGTGACCCCTGCACTAAGAGCCATAGGAAATATTGTCACTGGGACAGATGAACAGACGCAGGTTGTAATAGATGCGGGAGCACTTGCTGTCTTTCCCAGCCTGCTAATGAACTCCAAAACTAATATTCAGAAGGAAGCTACATGGACAATGTCAAACATCACAGCTGGCCGCCAGGACCAGATACAGCAAGTTGTGAATCATGGATTAGTCCCATTCCTCATTGTTGTTCTTTCTAAGGCAGACTTTAAGACACAAAAGGAAGCTGTATGGGCTGTGACCAACTATACAAGTGGTGGAACAGTTGAACAAATTGTATACCTCGTTCATTGTGGCATAATAGAACCACTGATGAACCTTTTAACTGCTAAAGACACCAAGGTTATTCTGGTTATTCTGGATGCCATTTCAAATATCTTTCAGGCTGCCGAGAAACTAGGTGAAACTGAGAAACTAAGTATAATGATTGAAGAATGTGGAGGTTTGGACAAAATTGAAGCTCTACAAAACCATGAAAATGAGTCTGTGTACAAAGCTTCACTAAACTTGATTGAGAAATATTTCTCTGTAGAGGAAGAGGAAGATCAAAATGTTGTGCCAGAAACTACCTCTGAAGGTTATACATTCCAAGTTCAGGATGGCACTTCTGGGACCTTCAACTTTTAGACTGTACAACTGAAGCAGAAAGTTGTTTGTTGTGTACTATGTTTGGTATAAGTATGTCTTACTGTTTCTCTACTAAGAACTCTTTTTAAATGTGGTTTGTTATTGTAGCACTTTTTACAACAAATCTATACTTGAACAGTTCCAAACTGTACATATTGTATGAAGCTTCCATTCTCTGAGTTTCTTACGTCTATGTGGAATTTCATATCTTGCAGTCTCCTGTAAATAAAGATTAAATTCCACCATTTATGTGACTTTAAAAAAAAAAAAAAAAAAAAAAAAAGAAAATGAAAACCACCAGTAAACCACCAGAGCAGGCTGGAAGAAAGGAGTCTCCCAGAAGCACCATCTTGCCCAGCAGCATCAGTGATGCTTATAACTCTCACAATAATGCCCAACTCAGGAGTTCCATACCCAGCTCCACTGGCCTCTTTGGTCTTATTCACCATTGCTGCTCTATGTGACTCTCTCCCCAGTAAACTCATCTTCTTCCCTAAATATCCAACTCCCCTCCCTGTTCCTGTATTTTTTACATTATCCCCACAACGAAATTGCCTCTTTTTGTCTCAACCTGTTCTTCAAAATCCACCCTCAGCCCCACCTCAACAGGTTGACACACCTTTACTCCTACTACAGGTCAGGCTTGTTTAGTCATGGGATCTTAGGCAGGTACCACTCCTTACGCATATTTTACAGATGGCCCTGGATTCAGTCTCTGGACAGGTGGAGAGAGCCAGAGGAAGCTGCCATGAGGTGGGGGAGGCTGTTAGGGTTTCTTTCACGTTGCTTCATCAGAGCAACTCTGCTTTATGGGTTTTTATACATTGAATTGCCATCCTAACCAGGTGAGATTTTCAAGTCAGAAAACCCTCCAGAAGGCATGGCTCTGGAGAGTGACACTCAACATGTGCAGCACAGCCAGTTTTGTGTCGAGTGGGGTTGCTGTATCTCTAGTTGAGCAACATTTTGTCTTTCCATTACTGGGCATGCTGTGCAGACAGTGCGTATCTACACCTATAAATGATGGAGCCGCCTTCAACTCACACTCTGAAAAGAGGCAGAGTTGAAACCCTTCCAGAGTCCAGCAGCATCACACCTGTTCATGTGGTGGAATGCCCAGCAGAATCCCACTTGATCTAATTTGCCAGTTTTGTGTTTGCAGGCAGTAGTAATCATGGTTTGTTTGGGGTTTTGCCCACTGATTGCCTTGTTCTTAAAGCCTCTTACATTTTATTTCAGTAGAGAGTGCTGTGATTAATATGTCGAAACCACACTTCTCTCTACACATTGTCTTCTGTACTTCAGCAAACTGCTGAGTACAGAAGATGCACTATGCATATGCAATATATCTTGGAGCAGATCTGAGGCCTACAGTGTAATTATGGCTTTGAAATTTTAGGAGCAGGAAATTCATCACATGTGCCATAATATGTAATCATGACAGATGACCCATAGCATTAAATCAAGCTTTTTCGGCTAAAAAGAATGCTATTGAGGTGCTCTTTCTTCCTTTTTATTCTGACTTCTCAGAGTTAAAGGCTATTCAATCATCAAGGTCCAGAGAAAAACGGTTTTTAATGGAATAAACTAAAATCAGCTTCATTAAGCATTGTGTGAACTGACTAAATAGCATTTCTAATCTCTTGTTAAAATCTCCCAGTGAATTTCAAGAGGAGAATCTTTCTGTGCTTCACAACATATCAACAGAAAGGACCTGTGGGCTTGATGTCATTTTAGGAGGCCACTGCATTTAGTTCATTCATTTAGACCATATTGTTGAGTGCTTACCTTGTGGCAGGCTGTGTCCCACATGCATGGACTATAACCATTAACAACATAGGCAGGGTCCTCTGCTCTCAAGGAGCTTATGTTCTAGTGGAGATGGAGAGAGACAGTTAATAAGAATAAACAAACATGATTTTGGATAGTGCTGTGCTCTCTGTATGGACAGTAGGAGCAATGGAGGGAATTATGGGAGCAGGGGGTATGGATCAGGCTTACTAGGGTTGGGGAAGGCCTTTCCAAGTAGGTGAGTGACCTTTGAGCTGAGATGAACTGATGGAAAGGAGGAAACCACACAACATTTTGGGGAGAACATTATGAGCAGGAGACCAGCTGGTGCAAAGTGTTGAGAATTCCTGGAGGAGGATCGTAGGAATAGTGGTCTTGGCAGGTGGGGTCCTGTTATGTAGGACCTAGTAGATCACAGTCAGCAAATCCCCACAGGGGACATTTGCTTCTAAATGCAATGGGAGGCCATTGGAGGGTTTTATGCATTATTTAGACCTTTTGAGAAGTGTGTGTGAGCGCAGATAAAGTGCAAGGTGATGAGGACAGAAGATGTTTTGCTGGGCTTCCCGGTGAAAAGAGAATTGTTGCAGAAAGGACTGGATGATTCATTACTCTTGCATGGAGGGACCATTATTTTCCCATTGCCTCTTGGATTCAGGCTCTACCTCACACATTCCTTAGGAATAATCAAATAGAAAAAGAGCCTTTTTTTTTCCAAACAATGGTCTGGAGGGAGAAACCAAGATGGCGACATAGGTAAGCACCTAAACTGCTGCCTTGTACAACAATTTCAAAACTACAACTAAAAGAACGGACACCATCCAGAACCACAGGAAAGCTGGCTGAGTGGAAATTACACAATTAGAAGGAAAGAGAAAAGCTCATGGAGAATTGGAGGAACGGCAAAGGGTTGAGGTACAGCAAAGGGTCTTTGTGCGTGCAGAGAGGAAGGGCAGCTGAGAGCCTGGCTGACTTTCTCTGGTGGGAGGGGGAAGAAAGCCCCCGACTGCACTGAACCCCAGTTCCGACTGCACTGAACCCCAGTTTCTGGTGAAACCCTGTGGACCCAGGCTCATACAGGGGGAGTCTGGACTGTCAGGTAGAGAGAAAGGCACTTGGAGAGAAAGGCACGGGGGAGATCCGGGGGAGCCCCGGTGGGCAGGGATCTGGAGGCGCATGTGCCAGCGTGCACAAAGACTGCTGAGGTTGCCACAGAAGAGAGTTGGAAACTCCTGACTGCACTGAGCCCCAGTTCTGACTGCACTGAACCCTTGTTCCAGGCAAGCCCCTGGGGACCCACGCTCTTGCGAGGGGGAAATCTGGACTCTTCGGCGGAGGCTCGGGAGGCGGGGAAGGCAGAGGTCTGGAGGTGCGCATGCAAATGTGCACAAAGACTGCAGAGGTTGCCACAGGCTTTCCCTAGCAGAAGGGAGTCAGAAGCTCCAGACTGCACTGAGCCCCAGTTCCAGGCAAGCCCCTGGGGACCCACGCTCTTGCGGGGGTGGGGGGGAATCTGGACTCTTGGGCGGAGGCTCGGGAGGCGGGGAAGGCAGAGGTCTGGAGGTGCGCACGCGCAAGGGCAGGGCTGCTGGGAAGCCAAGACTGTCTGCTCCGCCCTGAGACTCCACCCATCCAAGCTGAGCACAGAGGCTTTTGCAATTTGGCAAGTCTAATCCTATAAGGCTGTCTCTAGCACCAAACTTCTCCCAGCGTAGACACAGCTGATCTTCACAGCCAACAGGCCTGGAGGTCAGTTCCTCCTAGTGACACCAATAACAATCAAGACTTAACTACAACAAGGCTGTACACACAGTCCACAAAGGGGTGCACCAAGAGTCTCCACCTCAGGTTAACTGGGGAAGCTGACCCACTGGGCCATACAGGAAACCTAGCACACAAAGCTACCCTACCAACTCAGGGAAGCAGTGAAAATGCGGTGACAAAGAAACAGATCACAAAAGAAAGAAATGGAGGAAAACAAACAACTGGATATAGAATTCAAAACCACGGTTATAAGACTTTTCAAGAATATCCTAGAAAAGGCCGATAAATATAATGAGACCCTCGAAGATATGAAAAAGGACCAAGTAGAAATTAAACATACACTGACTGAAATAAAAAATATTATACAGAGACCCAACAATAGACTAGAGGAACGCAAGAATCAAGTCAAAGATTTGAAATACAGAGAAGCAAAAAACACTCAACCGAAAAAGCAAAAAGCAAAAAAAATCCAAAAAGTTGAAGATAGTGTAAGAAGCCTCTGGGACAACTTCAAGCATACCACCATCAGAATTATGGGGGTGCCAGAAGAAGAGAGAGAGCAAGATACTGAAAACCTATTCGAAGTAATAATGACTGAAAACTTCCCTCACCTGGTGAAAGAAATAGACTTATAAGTCCAGGAAGTGCACAGAACCCCAAACAAAAGGAATCCAAAGAGGATCACACCAAGACACATCATAATTAAAATGCCAAGAGCAAAAGCCAAAGAGAATATTAAAAGCAGCAAGAGAAAAACAGTTAATTACCTACAAGGGAGCACCCATATGACTGTCAGCTGATTTCTCAACAGAAACTGCAGGCCAGATGGGAGTGGCAAGAAATTTTCAAAGTGATGAATAGCAAGAACCTACAACCAAGATTACTCTACCCAGCAAAGCTATCATTCAGAAGTGAAGGGCAGATAAAGAGCTTCACAGATAAGAAAAAGCTAAAGGAGTTCACCACCACCAAACCAGTATTATATGAAATGCTGAAAGGTATTCTTTAAGAAGAGGAAGAAGAAAGAGTAAAGATAAAAATTATGAACAACAAATACATATCTATCAACAAGTGAACCTGAAAATCAAGTGAATTAAAAACCTGAGGAACAGAATAATCTGGTGAATATAATAGAATCAGGGGCATAGAAAGGGAGTGGACTGATATTTCTGAGGGGGAAAGTGGTATTGGGGGGGTGCAGGAAGAGACTAGACAAAAATCTTACACCTATGGATGAGGACAGTGTAGGGGAGGTAAGGGCAGAGGGTGGGGTGGGAACCGGGTGGAGGGGAACTAGGGGTGGGGGAAAAGGAGAAACAATTGTAATAACCTGAATAGAGATTTATTTAAAAAAAAAAAAAAGATGGTCTGAATGGATATTGGTGCATGGTCTTAGAATTTCCAAGCGTTGTACCTTGTAGATTGCATTTCCAGAGTGAGATGTCTTTATCACCTCTAAGGGAAATTAGTGTGTTCACCCAAAAGTCCTTTAAAATTTTTAGCTTCTGTAATGCTCTTGGTCACATCTTTAACCTTTTCAATGGGGGAGTATACTGACTGAGCTCCAAAGCCACACCAGGATGTGAAATAAAGCTTGACTCGTCCTACTGAACCTGCCCCAGGTGAAGAGCATCTTCTCCCTGGTTCATTTTCAAATTTAATTTTTTCCATCTCCCTGTTGTTTTTTTTAAACATATTTTTATTGATTTCAGAGAGGAAAGGAGAGGGAGAGAGAGTTAGAAACATTAATGATGAGAGAGGATCATTGATCAGCTGCCTCCTGCATGCCCCCTACTGGGGATTGAGCCTGCAACCGGGGCCCTTCAGTCTGCAGGCCGACGCTCTATCCACTGAGCCAAACCAGCTAGGGCCATCTCCCTGGTTCTTAAGGCTATCATTGCTAACTGTGAGAACCTTCTCTTGTGAGCTAAATAAGCATTTAAAACCATTTGTCAAAGCATGCTTTCCCTAATTTTTAAATTTTGCCCCTTTTAGAGCTTCAATGTTATTCCAGTTTACATAGAAAATTCACCACCCATTCCACCAGGAGTGAGCTGGAGGAGACCGAGGGAGGGAAACTGAAGGTTGAAGATGGAAAAAGGTTTTCCAGACCTTTGGAACATCCCATGTAAAGGCACTGAGTTGTTGAGCTTTGGAGAGAGTTCCAAGTGGCTCAGCGTGATCAGACGGCTGGGAATGGAGTACACGTGACTCTGTGAGAAGAAGGATGGTGCAACTCTTGGTTCTATTACATCAGAATTAATGTGGTTGAGGACAAAGATCTTTTGATCCGAATTTCAGATTAGTTTTATTTCTCCACTTGATTGACACCATCCAAGAGTATTTTTGAACCCCCAAAGCAAGGCAAAGCAACTGTAAATGTATTGGACAGTGAAGCCTCTGCTTTGTGAAATTGGCCCCCTGTTAAGAAGAGCAAAATGAGATAATCAGTGTGTGTGGGTATGTGTGTGTGTTTGTGGTTGAAATAGAATTAGGGCAAGGGCTGGGAGCCAACACAATGAAATGACCATGGATATATTTTCTGAGGTCCTACTTTGTTACAGAAGCTGAGGGGTTAACAAGGATTTCATAAAACTACTATTTTTGGCTGGAGAAGTACCTGGCAGCTTATCTCACTTTCTCCAGGATTCTTGTTTTATCCTTGTAGTAACATTTAAATTGATTTGCTTTGATGGTCTCAAGTCCATATGGCAGGCTAAACAAGATAGAAATGTACTAACATTAGCAGAAAAGAAACAAAATATGCAGGCTTATTTATAAAAGCTGACTCACACCGTTTGTGAACTGACATATCCTCCAAAGGAATTTTGACTTTCCTTCTTGAATATTTTGCACAAATGGGAAGAAGGGCATGAAAACAATAAATAAGTGTTCAGCTCACTGAAATAGACTTCTGACATACAGATAACTAATAGATAACATTCAGGAAGAATGTGGAAGGTGCTAAGCAATTTATAGAAGGGGTCTCATTTAACACTCATAATAATTGAGTGAGGAGGCATACTTGTCCCATCCTCATTTTGCTAATGAATGGCCATTGTTCTCAGCCATTGCCCATGTCATGCATCTCCTGGAACTAAGAGATGCTGAGTTGCTTGCCTGTGCAGTAACTCTGCAGGTGAGGAGTAGAGTGGAGAGCAGAACCACAGCAGTTTTACCCCAGGCAGTAAACACTTACCCATGGTGAACGAGACTTCATAAGGTTTTTTCCTTGTTGAACTTCTTTTAAGAGTGGGGTTTCACTTGGAAAGATGCTCACTTATCCACTTTTTAATGGACTAGCAAAGAAAAATCTTTACAGTAAAATCCTAAGGACTCACATTTTTCTGGAGACCTTGGTTTTGGAATGGTCTGTAAAATCAAATACTGAGAATGGCTCTGAAATTCATGGACCACCTGGATATCATGAAAACATTAAAAGCAGAAGGATCAATGTGCAAAATCAGAGATAAGTAACTCAAGTGGACTGTGGGACAGTTTGCAAGGGAGGAGTGGTGGGAAGTGAAGCACAGGTATCCGTGACCTGGATCACAGAGGACCATTCCTGGGAGGAGACAGAATTCATCCTAAGGGCCATGGAGAGTGACCCTGGAATATTTCTAGTTCAGACCAGTCACTGAGTGCAGTGCAGGGACTCAGTGGAGAGGTCGGACTATGGACTGAGTGTCTGGTTAGAAGGTGATTGCAGTGGTAGGGCCTCTGCTAATGTGGAGAAATGAGATTGTAGTCGAAACATGGAATGGAGAGATGACAGGGAAGGATTCCATTCATGTCCTGAAAGAGTTTGCAGATTAGAGTGTGAACCTCTTAAGACAATGATAAGGTCATTTTATTTCAATTAAAATGTAATTTACATACAGTGAAATACAGAAATCTTAATTTTGACATATACATAAAGCTGTGTAACCCATATCCCTATCAAGATATAGAACATTTATATCATTCCAGACAGTTCCTTATCTCTTTTCAGTCAATTTGACTGTCTCCTGCCTAAAGGAAATCATTTTTTGATTTATATCACTGTAGATTAGTTAGGCCTGTTCTACAACTTCATGTAAATGGAATCATACAGTATGTACTCTTCTGTATCTTGCTTTTTTCACTCAACATGTTTTGGAGATTCATGCATGTGGTTGCATGCTGAGTAGTATCCTGTTGTATGTTTATACTGCAGTTGGTTTATCCATCCTCTCCTTGATGGACATTTGGGTTGTTTCCAGGTTTTGGCTGTTATGACTGTCTTCTCAGTACATTTTTTTTTGAATATATATTTTAACTGCTCTCGAAAAAACCCAAGAGTGAAGTTACTGGGTCATATATAGGTAGATATATGAGGTAACTGTATAAGAATGTGTGAGGGTTATAATTAGTCCATATCTTTGATAACACATGGTATTGTCAGTGCTTTTAATATTAACCATTCTAGTGAGTGTGCTGTGGTTTCTCATTGTGGTTTTATTTGCATTATTTTAATGACTAATGCTCTTAAGCACTTTTTTACATGTTTATTGGTTACCCTTAGTAACACACATGTTCAAGTTTTAGCCTATATTTGTGTTGGGTTGTCTGGCTTATTTGAGTTGTAGGAGTTCCTTATATACTCTGAAGTCTAACATCATTTTTCCTTTCATGGTTAGTGTTTTCCTGTGTCCTGTCTAAAAAAATCTTTGCCTGCCCAAGGTTGGAAGTTAAGCCTTTTTACTTTCAGTTCTTATATTTAGACCTATGACTCATCTCAAATAAATTTTTGATGCATGAAATGAGTTATCTTTCATATACATATCTAGTTGTTTCTATGTCATTTATAGAAAAGAGTTGCCTTTCCCCTCAGAATTATTTGGCTTTTTGTAAAAACAAAATCAATAGAAAGTGTAAATGTGGGAGTATTTTAAAACTGTATTCTAATCCACAGATCTATTTATCTATTCTTGTGTCAGTGTTTTGATTACCATAGATTTATTATAAGTCTTGAAATCAGGTAGAAGAAATCCTCCATCTATGTTCTTTCACAAGATTATGTTGGATACTCTAAGTCCTTTGTAATTAATTCCTCATGCATTAGAATTAATCTATCGATTTCTATGAAAAAGTATGGGAACTTGATTGCTATTATATTGGATTTATCAATCAATAATAGGGAGAAATGACATCTTAATATCTAGTTTTATGATATGAGAAGTAGTAAATTTCTCCACTTTTTAAGGTCTTCAAGTTCTTTAAACATTGTTTAGCACTTTTCAGTGTAGAGCAGGAGTTGGCAAACTTTTTTGGTAAAAAGCCAGATTGTAAACATTTTACACTTTGTGGGCCAAGATACCAATCAGATATCTAGCTTCTCATATAACAAAGAAAACAAATTTCTGCAATTTTTTATTTATAAAATTCATAATATGGAGTATAATTTTTTTGTAATACAGATCTACTAAAAGAAGAATAGAATTTTTTCTTCAGTGGATAACATTTTTGCTTAAATGAAGTTCAGAATTAGTTTTCTCTACCATAAAATTCAGTTGCAAATATTCATCTGTGAATGGTGGTCTGTAATGAGATTTTCTGTATTTTATGTTTGGAAAAAGTTGCTCCCCTTCCCGCCCGCCCCCCCCCAATACGGATAGGTACTCAGAATTCTGATACCAAACCATGAACATATGTCTGTAATTGAGCACCTTCACCATTCACCATTCAGAAGTCATTTAACAAGTCTATTAGATTCTTCTCTTGGCATTTTCCTTTGAGCATGTCCTTACAATGCAGATAAACCACCTCCAACTGAAAATGAGGCAGGAGCTCCTCAACTGCCTAGTTGAATGGGTTTTGAAATATGGACACTTCCTTTGCACTTACATTGAGGTTTAAAAAACCCTGCTGGAAACTGAAATTTGAGCTGAGAACGCACTTATGCCTCAAATTTGTGTGGGAATGGAGATTTTGCTTCTTGTTTTAACTTTTGACAGCATGGTTAGTGCATAAAGTAGCTTGATGGTGTTTGTGATTTACACAGTGTTAGTTGTAGTCAAATGACTTCATTGCAGTATACATTTCACAAAGACAGGCTGTTGCCTTACAGTTTCAGGTTGAACTCATCAAGAAATATTATTGAGCCGGGCTAACATGGCTCAGTTGTAGGGCGTTGGCCTATGAACCTGGAGGTCACGGTTGGATTCCCGGTCAGGGCACTTGCCGGGGTTGCAGGCTCGATCCCCAATGGGGGTTGTGCAGGAGGCAGTCAATCAATGATTCTCTCTCATCATTGATGTTTCTCTGTCCCGCTCTTCCTTCCTCTCTGAAATCAATTAAAAAACAAACAACAGCAACAACAAAGCACCTAGTGCTGGGCTCTGGGACAGGCACCGTGAACATTAAAAAAAAAAAAAAAAGGAAGAAATATTGAATTTTTAGTAAAAGCTAATTTCTGAAGCCATTTAGTTTGATAATACTACTGGTTGAGGCAAGTTCTTCCTATTCAGAAAAATTTCAATCTCATTGATGAGCTTAAAAAATTTGCAATACATGTTTACCACTGCTAAACCATCAAACTGCTGTATGGTAGGGGAAGTCAAGATAGTCACTTTTATTTTTGACAAAAATTTATGGAACTGACATGGAACTTCTTTAACATAGGAGTGAATGAATTTCACCATCCATACTACTGATACCATATGATTCATTTAAATATTTTATGCAAACTACCTACTGATGAATAATATAATGAATAAACCATTGACCTCAAACACCTTACATTTTCACAAGCTTTGTAAATTTGTCCAACTAAGAGTTCTGCTCTACACACATTTTTACCACGATCAGTTATAACACATCTTCATAGATTGTGCTTTAATTTGTACTAAACTAGAGTTTTTTCAACCTCTTTGATAATACCCGTTTTTTTTTTTAAATCCTCACGCAAGGATTTTTTTTCCCCATTGATTTTTTTTTTTGAGAGAGTGGAAGGGAGAGGGAGAGACAGAGAGAGAAACACCAATGTGAGAGAGACACATTGATTGTTTGAGTCCTGCATGCCCCTGATCAAGTCCGGGAGCCTGCAACCCAAGTACATGCCCTTGACTGGCATCTAACCTGGGATCCTTCAGTCAGCAGGCCGACGCTCTATCCACTGAGGAAAACTGGCTAGAGCGATGATATTCTTACCTGTAGTTCTACAAAATCTATTCATAGAGGCCAAATGTTCAGTCATTTCAAATTTGGCAGTGACTTCTTGAATAAACAACTGAGCAGTATTGGTAACATCTGTCAACTCATCAATAGCCAAGGAAAATAAATCATTTGCCTTGTTTTTTAATTGACTACTGATGTTCCTCTCAATGTCCTCAACTCGTCAAGCAACTGTTCTTGCCAAAAGATAAATAGTCTTAAGCAAGTTTATTTTCTGTGCTCTGAACACATTTCTTTAGCTGCTGCAAACATGTTTTAATTAACTCACCATTGGTAAATGGTTTTCCTTCCTTGGCTAACAAATGAGCCACTTGGAAACCTATTTTGATTGCAGCTTCATTTCTGTTATTTACATATTTTCTGTGAAGAAATTTTGCTGTGAGGAGACATTTTATTTTCAATTTCTAGGTTTGCTGATCATTGCTATCCCATGAATTGGAAATTGTGTGATAAATGCTTACTCTGGTAATGTTGACATATGTTGTATTCTATTAGAACAGCTATAGTGCTGTTGCATAATAAACACACCGCATTGCCATCTACTTGATAACAAAATAATTCACCAGCACTTGACCTTCATGTGAGACACTTTCTCTTTTGTGCAAAGGAAGTGCATTTTCTTCTTCTTTTTTGTTTTAACATTATGGATCTGTGCTGGTAATAATAAAAAAAGTATGAGGCTCAAATGCTGTTAAGTGATAAGTGTATCACTGTGATCTGTAGTTTCCCGCATGGCAGTGAGAGGTAGTGAGATATGGTTTCTGTTGTAGCTACTCAATGCTATGGTTATTGTGCAAAAGCAGCTATCGATGCTGCTGAGGCCAGTGAGCATGTTTCTTATAAACACTTATTATGGACACTAAAATTTGAATTTCATGTTGTGGGAAATTCTTATATTATACTAGTGGCATGGTGCATGAAATTAGTGCACGGGGGTGGTGGTGTCCTCAGCCTGGCCTCCACCCTTTGCAATCTGGGACCCCTCGAAGGATGTCCTACTGCCGGTTTACAGGGATCAGGCCTAAACTGGCAGTCGGCATCCTTCTCGCAATCCGGGACTGCTGGCTAACCGTTCACCTGCCTGCCTGCCTGCCTGATTGTCCCTAACCACTCTGCCTGCTGGCCTGCTCTCCCCCACCTGCCCCCTGCTGGCCTGATCACCCTAAACTGCGCCCCTCCCCACGGTCCTGCTCACCCCCAACTGCCCCCCCACCAGCCGCCGGCCTGATCACCCCCAATGGCCTCCCCCACCGGCCTGATCACCCACAACTGCCCTCTCCTCTTGGCCTCTAACCGCCTCTATCTCAGACCCGCCACCATGGCTTTGTCCAGAAGAACATCTGGAAAGTCTCCTGGAAGATCTCCCAGTCTAATTAGCATATTACCCTTTTATTAGTATAGATTATTTTCTTTTGATTTATTTTGAGTCACCCAACATTAAAAACTGTGAAAGCCATTCCTACCTGTGGACTTGTGGTGGTGGCAAACCAGATTTGGCCTGTTGGTGGTAGCTTGCCAACCTCTACTTTAAATAGTCCATTGTCTCTTTTAAAAATTTAACAAATTAGGTAAGATTTCTTTTTTTTTTAAATCTGAACAATAAAGATTTATTAAATTAAAATACACATTTATGTTTTTTCCATGTCTTTTCATGGCTTGATACATCAGTTCTTTTGAGCTGAATAATATTCCATGGTATGGGTGTATCAACAGTTTGTTTAGCTACTGACATACATTGAAGGGCATCTCAGTTGCTTCTGAGTTTGGACAGTTTTGAATAAAGTGGCTGTAAATACTCGAGTACAGGTTTTATGTGGATGTAAGTTTTCAACTCATTTGTGTAAATATCACAGAACAAGATTGCTGGATTGTATGGCATGTTTAGTTATGTAAAGAAACTGTCAAACTGTCTTCTAGAGTAGCTGTACTATTTTGCATTCCTACCAATGTAAATGAGAGTTTCTGTTATTCTACATCCTCTTCAGCATCTGGTGTTGTCAGAATTTTGGATTTTAACCATTTTCACAAATTTCTATTGGTATCTCATTGTTTTATTTCCCAATTCCCTAATAACAAGATGTTGGGCATCTTTTTATACACTTATTGCCATTTGTATATCCATGATGAGGTATCTCTTCAGATCTTTGGCCCATTTTTAAATGGAGTTGTTCATTTTCTTACTGTTAAGCTTTAAGAGTTTTTTGTATATTTTGGCTATATATCAGGTGTTTTTATTTTTATTTTTTTTTTGGAAAAAGATTTCTTTTTCTATTCCCTCTTATATTTGCCGTTTCTGGTGTTTTCATGCTTTTGTGTAGGTCTTTGCTATGGTATCATTTTCCTTAAACCTGAAGAAATTCCTTTAACATTTTTTTCAGTGCACATCTACTGCTGATGAATTCTCTTAGTTTTTGTATATTTTGTTTTTTATTTATATTATTTTTTCCCATCACCATTTATCTCTCCTATATCCTCTTCCCATCTCTACCCCTCCTTCCCCCAGTTTTTGTATATTTTACATGGTTTATTTTGCCTTCATTATTCCCTTTTAAGTATTTTTATGTTCATAAACACAAAAGAGCAAAAGCAGTACACCAATAAAGACTATTAATAATGTTTGAAGAAAATTAGAAGTAAGGACATTGTTGGTATAATGTAATTACATGTTTATATTCTGTCTTGCCCATCAAAATATCCAGTGCTATTAATTTCCAATTAGCATTCAGATTGTTTATGAGAAACCTTTCCAATCTCCCTTCTGTGGTTCCCGGATGATGCTTGTAGATTTGTTTATGTGATGATGACATCTCAAGAGGCACTATGTGAGTGTGTATGTGGATGTGTGTGATAAGTGAGTGCATGTTTTGGTCCTCTGTTCAAACTGTTAGAAATGTCAAGAAAACCAGGAGTTCCTCTTTCCTGGGGCTCCTTCTCTGTTACATTCTCTCAGTTCTCTGCATCTCCACCAAGGCTTTGCTCAAGTGAAGGTTTAGTTTCATTCCAAAATATTATATTAAACTGGGGGGGGGGCAGTGTCCCTCAGCCCAACCTGTACCCTCTCCAATCTGGGACCCCTTGAGGGAGGTCAGACTGCCGGTTTAGGCCCGATCCCTGCAGTTGGACATCCCTCTCACAATCTGGGACTGCTGGCTTCCAACCGCTTGTCTGCCTGCCTGATTGCCCCTAACCGCTTCTGCCTGCCAGCCTGATCACCCCCCTAACCACTACCCTGCCAGCCTGATTGACGCCTAACTGCTCCCCTGCTGGCCCGATTGCCCCCAACTGCCCTCTGCCTTGCCCGATCACCCCCAACTGCCCTCCTCTACTGGCCCAGTTACTTCCAAATGCCCTCCCCTGCTGGTCTGGTCGCCCCCAACTGCCCTCCCCTTCTGGCCCAATCAACCACAACTGCCCTCCCCTGATGGCCATCTTGTGACCACATGGGGGCGGCCATCTTGTGTGAGGGCATGACATTCAATTTGCATATTACCTCTTTCTTATATAGGATTGTGCTCCCAATTTAACTATTTTTTATAACTGTCACTTAAAGGTAGTTATTCAGTTAGATAAAAATGAAAATTCTTAAGATTACCCAAATAAAATTAATGTGTGCTTAAGATTCACCATACAGGAATCTCTCTATTAAGAAGGAGAATAAAAAAGGAGAAAATATAAATATATTCTGGATTTAAAGATTTTTGTGTTGACGTTTAAGCTGCAGTATTTTTATATGTTTCATAGTTTTTATATACATATATATGTCTATATCTATATATATATCTCAGGAATAGAATTAACATCCTTTGTAGAATAAAAATACATTTATATTTTTATACTTCAATTTCAAGTTAAAATTTAAAGTCTTATAGATAACTCACTATAATTAAAATCAATAAAGCTACTCAATGCACATATGTAAAGATGTATAGTACCTAAAGTTTTTCCTTTTAGTAAGCTATATTCTAGTTGAGTATTCCCTCATTCTACACATTTTCATTATGTATTGAGAGCACTGTGCCAGGTGCTGGTATTCAGCAGGAAAATGGCAGATGCTCTGACTTATAAACACACAGAAATAAACCATGCAAGGGGCCATGAAGGAAACAAAAGAGATTCAGGGCTGTATGTAGAGTGATCAGGGAAAGCTCCACTAGGGGGAATCAGTGAATTGAACTATTTTGAAAAAGTACTGATAAAAACATGGATGAGAGAGATAGTATGGGCCACCTGAGACAGTGGTAGACTCCTTTCCGGTTGCTTGTGGCAGTGGGACCTAGCCCTTTCATTCAGTCTTAGAAGTGTTCCTGTAGTGACGGCTGAACTGGAGCCACTGGACATTGTGCAGCTGAGCTGCATGAACTGATGAATTGTTAGTGCATTAGTGCCGAGAAAGAGGTGCTGCTGAGAATTGTTTGTAGTTCAAAGGCTGATGGTAGTTTCTGAAGAGTCCATTGGTACCTGAGTACCAAGCCTGTAAGACTCTAAGGAATCCACACCATCTTGTTCCAGGCATCCAGATTCTGAGCTCCCAGATTTTAAAATTCTTCAGCTAGTGGTCTATTAGCTATAGAATTCGGAAGAGGTCCTAGTCCATCTGAGGGGTTAGTCTGGGCCTTAGCTGCTCAGCTACTTTAGTTAGGGATACTTGATTTCTATCAGTACAAGCAATTAATGGTTCTCTCACATGATATATTTTTTTAGATTCATCATAGTCATCTCCCTGTTTAAGATCTCTGTCCCCAGCCCAGCACCCTCTCCATTGTTCCTATTGCTCATACACAGCATGTGCACTTCTCTTATGTTGTGAAAGAAGTCTCCCTCCCCACCCCACTAGACTATAAGCTTCTTTAGAGCAGAGCCCCTGCCTATGTTGGTAGTGATATACAGGGTGGGGCAAAAGGAGGTTTACAGTTGTGAGCATGCAAAACATGGAATTTATTCTTGCACTATTATTTATTATTGCATTCTTTTTCCAACAACTATAAACCTAGTTTTGCCACATGCTAGGCCCAGTTTATTTGGAACATTTCCTGCTACAAGGTTAAGTCCTCAACAGCTATTGATTGAATGGATAAACTGAATGCTTTGGCCTCCTAAAATGACATTAAGCCCAGAGGTCCTTTCTGTTGATATGTTGTCAAACACAGGAAAATTGCCCCTGTGAATTTCTCTGAGTTATTTAAGAAGAGAATCCTAGTTACTCAGTTCACAAACAATTTCTGATCATGGAGACAGTATTACAATTATTTCATTGTTTCCCTGAAAACCCTTCCAACATTTTCTCTGTATCGTAATAAGCTGGACCATTGAACGATGAGAAGTTTTCCATGCAATTGTTCTCCATTCATCATCCCCCAGGAACTATGCCATTTTGCATTTTTTAAAGAGATACTTTTTGGTAGGCAAAAGCTATTTCTGGATGAACAATGACAAGAAATTATCCTTTTGATGATGGGTCAGTAAAGTTATCTCATATGAGATTTTAATATAAGGGCTTTAGAGTCATAATTTATTTTATCCACAGACAAACCTAGACTACTGTAATTCTCACCTGTCTCCCATGTTGCAATATAACCTCTTATTTTGCCTTCGTTTTAAGGAGAATTTCACTCAATGTAGGATTGTGTGGATATATTTTTTCCTTCAGCAGTTTAGATGTTATTTGATTGTCTTGTTTCTATTGAGAAGTTGGATGCCATTTCTATAATTATTTCTCTGCATGTAATGTGTATTTTTTCCCACTGTTTGTTTTTTTAAATTTATTTATTTTTAATTTTATTAAAAGGCTGGGTGAAAAAGGTGAAGGGATTTAAGCAAAAAACAAAACAAAAAAGTCCTCATACATACAGACAATAGTATGGTGATTGCCAGAAGGAAAGACAGTGGGGGTAGACAGAGAGTGTAAAGGGGGGATAAATGGTGACAAAAGACTTGACTTTGGATGGTGAACACAACACAATATACAGATGATGTATTATAGAATTGTGCACTTGAAACCTATATAATTTTATTAGCCAATGTCACTCCAATACATTCAATAAAAATAAAAAAATATTACCCAAACATAAAAGAGATCTTTGTTTTCTTCATTCATTTAAGTATGATAAGCCTTTATGTGGTTTTCTTTCTTTCTTTTAAAAAATGTATCTTGTTTGTGGTTTATTGAGTTTCTTGTCTTTCATAAAATTTGGGAATTTTGACTCTTTCTTCATGTGTTTTTTTTCTACCTCAATTTTTTTTCTTCTCTTTCTGAGATTTTAATGAAATCTATGCTGAACCTGATTTTGTCCCTCAAGTCACTGAGGTTCTGTTAATATTTTTCAGTATTTTTTGTCTTTATAGCTTAGTTCACATAATTTCTATTGACTTTCTTCAAGTTCACCTTTTTTTTTTTTCTGCCATGTATATTATGTTGTTAAGCCCATTCAGTGAATTTTAAATTTCTGATGTGGTGTTTTGTATTGCTAGATTTTTCCTCTCATTGTTTTTATAGTTTTCAGTTATTTAACGAAAGTCCTAGATATTAACTTATATCCATCTTTTCATTTAAAACTGTGAACATATTTATTATAGCTACTTGAAAGTCCTAGTCCCCTAAATCCAACAACTCTGTTATCTCTGGGCATTCATTGATTTCTTTTTCTTTCTGGGTATGTGTTTCATTTTTTCTGATTGTGTAGTAATTTTTTATTGTAAACTGGAGATTGTGAATGCTATGCTGTTAACAGCCTGGAATTTTGTTATCTTCCTTTGAAAGATATTGAGATTTTTTTTTCTTCCTGGAAGTCTCCATCCTCTCTAGGCTTGTTAGGATGAGACTAATGTCTACCAATGTTTAGCCTATTCCTAAACATGGTCTTTCTAGGGTCTCAACTGAATGCCTGGGCTTACAGTCATCTGTCTGTACCCTGGCTAGTCAGAATGCCATCCTATCCCAGTAGTGTGAGAACTCTGCATTCTCCATTCAGCTCATAGGCCCCCTGAATCTGTTTTCTGTGATGTTACTGAATTTGCAAAGTTTAACATTCAACCACAGGGACTTGCATGAAGATTTCAAGCTGCTCAGCACAGCATCCTTCATTTCTGTATCCCTCCCCACAAATTCTAGCTGCCTCAGAAGTCCCCAAACCAGATATATGTCTTCTCTACCTTGTAAGACTGTTGCTTTCCTGTTGGGCTCCACTTTTCTGGGACACTGTTTGGAAATGTAATAGACAGAATATTAAGATTATTAGGATGTGAATGTGGAGGGCATGCATATATTTCCCTTCTCCCAAAGATCACAGCCCAATGTTGTCTGTTGTCCAATGCTTCAAAGCAGTTGCTTCTTATATTTTGTTCAGTTTTATAGCTGTTACTAGAGGCCCGGTGCATGAAAATTCATGCACTGGAGGGGGGGCAGTCCCTAAGCCCGGCCTTCCCCCTCTCATAGTCCGGGAGCCCTCAGGGGCGGGAGGCAACCAGGTGATCAGGGGAAGGTGATGCCCCATCACACCTCTGCTGCTGCCACTACCAGCAGTGCCAGCCTTGGCCGGCCCTGGTTACCTGCGCCTCAAGTGGCCCTGGGCGGCTGGGGTGCTGAGGGGACTGGGGGACTCCAGAGGCTGTGCGCCTGCCGCCCTGGTGGGGCTGAGGGGACTGGGTGCTGCCATCTTGTGGCTACCATCTTTGTGTGAGGGTCAATTAGCATATTCTCTCTTTATTAGATAGGATGACAGAAAGTTTAATCCTTTAGCCATTCCTCTGCATGGCTAGAACTGGAAGTCCCAATGTTTTCTTTGTCTTTGTTTTCTCAGAGCTTAGAGTAATGCTTAGTACTGGATGCCCATGTGATTTGAATGAGTGCATAATAATTTTGTCATGTGACCTGGCTGAGGGCACATGGTAGAACAATCCATAGACCTGATGCCTCTGGTCTCTTGGTCTGGGCCTTTATATGCTGTAATTTATGGGCTTCATTTTCTTCTGTCTGTGGTTCCAAATTGGGGCCCAGAGTTCACTTGACATACCTTTGTGGAAAGAAAGCTTAAGTTCCCCAGTAAATGACTTCTTCTTCCCTCCTTTACGAAATTGACACCCACACTTGCAATGAAACCACATTTAACCTTTTGGGAGTCCCTTTGGGGGACTGTGGGGGATGCACAGGGAAATGCCTAGCGGTTTTCAGTACTCTCTTCTTAGCTTCCTTCTTCATTTATCAAAGCCATGGAGCATTGCTTGGAGCGCCTATATGATGCAATCTGGGGCTACTTTCCTGTCTTCTTGAATAATCCTAATGATTAGCCTGGTCCTTCTGGAACAACTGATTATTGACTTATATTCTTTCAAGTTGATGCTGAGATACTGATTTGTACGTAAGCTATTTCCTAGGAGTGGCTGCACAGGGAAGTGGGGTTAGACGATTGTGTCAGGTCAGAAATGTGAAACATGGAAGGAAGAAGGTCTCTGAAAGCTGAATTCTCAGTTTCTTCATATGCCTATCTACGGGTCAAATGATTAACAAGGGTAAATATTTCTCCCATTCCCTTCTTTTCTTTCACTTTCCTTATCTGCCCCTCCTCTCTTTCTTCCTGTCTTTCTGCCTGCCTGCCTTTCTTCCTTCCTTCCCCTTCTACCCCTCAGGGGAGAAAGGAACGGTATATTTTGTTTACAGTGGTTAAAAGCACTTACGAAAAAGACTGCTTTATTGAGCTGTAATTGACCAAAAAACTGTAGAGTAGCATGGTTTTTGCAATCAGCCATGCCTCAGTTCAAATCTTGGCTCCCAGCTTATTACCTTTGGCAGTGGTCGGCAAACTGCGGCTTGCGAGCCACATGTGGCTCTTTGGCCCCTTGAGTGTGGCTCTTCCACAAAATACCACGGCCTGGATGAGTCTATTTTGAAGAAGTAGCGTTAGAAGAAGTTTAAGTTTAAAAAATTTGGCTCTCCTTGGGAAGACTCAGCCAGCTGAGGCGACAGGCAGGTCACTAAGCACACGGGGAGTCTTCCCTCCAAGTAGTCTCTGGCCCTCCAAAGAAACACCCTCCACGTTGGTTATGGTTTCTATCCCTGCAACTAACGGTATCAGAACCACTTCTGGAATTGTAACGTGCTGCCAGGATTAATGTTCTTGCCCTTCCAAGAAAAAAAAAATGACAGTACTCGTACTTAACACGTGTGTGATGGACTTCTATGACTAAAAAACATGGAAATGGCTTGGTGTCATTCCTGATGGGTGATGGGATGTGTGTTATTTTTCATGCCACAGTTTGTGAATTGTAATTGCGGTTTCCTATTTAATTGTCATAACTGGACAGAAATTTTAAAAAATTTCAATAAAAATACAAATGTTTAAGCAAAAAAAAAAAATATGGCTCTCAAAAGAAATTTCAATCATTGAATTGGTGATATTTGGCTCTGTTGACTAATGAGTTTGCCGACCACTGACCTTTGGGACTTGGAAGAGACACAGCACCTCTTCAAGCCTCAGTTTATTCAGCTGTGAAATGGAGGTAACAAGTCCTGATTGATAAGATTATTGTGCAAATTGAATAAAAATGAGTCTGTTTTGTGGCAGGGGGGATTCTCTCTTCTTGTTAGCTCTGGATCAATCCCAAAACAGGCTCTGGGATTAGCTGTTTGATTGGTCAAGCTTCTTCCCATTCTGACTTCTGCTCCTTTCTTGCTAGATAGAGTTGGTTTGGAGTGGGGATGTAGGTGGTATCTGAACTTATATTACTACAAAAACAAAAATGTTAAAAACCTATTTTGCAGATTTCAGTTGGAACCTTCCACTTTTACTTTCTTAACCTTTGTCGAGCCCCCACTTAAAGCCTGGTTTGGCTTTGGGCAGGATCCTTGGGGGTAGGTAGGACTGGATAAATCCTATAATAATTTCCCATAAAAAATCATTAACAAACATAATCTTCACTTGGAAATTGGGAGACAGATGCTAACAGGAAGGGGCTCTGCTTTTAGAATTGTGTTTAATAGTTTCCTCCACAAACATGTATTAGAATCCACTTGATTCTAGTTCCCAAGGGTGAATAAAGCATCATCTAATGGAGGGGAGAGAGACAAGCAGTGAGTCAACCTGAGGTGGGGGCAGGGGTGGTGGTATTTGCGGGAGCCCCTGGATGGGTCATTCAGGAAAGGCTCCACAGAGGATGTGAGTCTTGAACAAATAGGAGTTCACCGCGAAGTAGGGGGAGGGCCGGTGCTCTCCCCAGAGTAAAAAGTAAGCCCTCCAAATGTGAAAAAGCAGTGCCTTTGCCAATGATGCTGGGGCCAATATGTACCAACTCTTAAGAGCTGAATGTTAACTTTTTTTTTCTTTTTTTTTGTGAGCTGGTCATTAATTATGGCCACAATTCAACATTAAATTCTATACACTTATTTTTAAATAAATTATAATAAAACAAAGGTAATAAATACTCAAAACTTACCACTTAATTACCACTACATTTTACTTTTATCTACCCTCTTGAGATTATTTATTTCTATTGTATCAGTGTGAGAATGGTGCACTACTACACACCCCCTTCCAACTCTCCATTCATTGGCAACATATTGGCTGCTTGAAATTGGTCCCAGGGGAAATATTTACACCACAGATGTATAAACCAGAGCTTTATTTTGGAGAGCTGGTTGTTAAACATTTACCAGCACATCCCTGCTATAACACAGGAGGAGGGGACATCTGTTGAAGCAGAGAGCCTGATAGAGGCTGAATCGGAATGGTCTTGGACTTCCCCTTGAAGGGGATAGGAAGCTATGAGAGCATTTTAAAACAGAACTATAGAGTATGGCAAAAGGAGGTTTACAGTTGTTCATATGGAAATAATACAATGATAAATATTAGTACAGGAATAAACTCTGTGTTTCCTATATTCATAACTGTACACTTACTTTCTCCCCACCCTGTACATGGCCCAGTTTGTTATGTAAGAGCACTCAGGCTGCTGTGCAGTGGGTGGGTTGGAGTGGACTTCACATGGGGCAGGGAGTCCAGGGAGGAGGCTGCTGTAACAAAAAAGATGAGTCAGCCTCAGTGAGTGATTAAATGTTGGGAGTAATGGAGAGTGATCCATTTAAGGTGGCCTTGGTTCAGCCTCTGGACACTTGGTGGAAGAGGGTGATGCCTCTAAAGTGCTTGTGCCCATGAATGAATATATGAACTGGGAGAATGTCTGGGACACATGAGAAGGTCCCAGTGCCTTGGGGCCTTACTCCTCTGTTCCTGCCAGCATCAAATCCACAAGCACTTGGGATTTACTTTTGCTGTGTAGACTCCCAGAGTGGGGCATCTCTGATCCTTTTGCCCAGGGTACCTTTAGGGAGGCATCATGGGTCTGAGACTCTAGTACTGGGGTTGATCAGACATGGCTCCTTTCATTCCCATTATTTCTTAGGCATGATGGTTTCCTTTCTGAGCCTCAGTTTACTTCTCTGTAAAATGGGTGTTGTCATCCAGACCCTATTCTACTCCCCATGGAATTCTTGGGAGAAGGGGTATAGGCTAGCAATTTTTCTATGGTGTCAGATTGTGTTTCCTAGGAAAAGGGCAAAAGTAGGGAGAGTGCACATAGTAGCAAAGAGGAAAACGAAGTCTAGTTGGGTGTCATTCTTGAAAAATAGCAGGGAAGGCAAAAGGGATTCTGCATCCCCATGCAGTGGCTGCCAGGGAAATGCTTCCCATCTGAAAGTGTGGAGTGGAGCTCTAGGGATTGGTGAGGTGGTTGTGGTTGTCACCAGCCATGCCAGAAGAGTCCATGGTGTAACTCATTTGATTTGGCTCAGGGACAGCTGGCAGCTGGCCAGTGCTCAGTCGTCTTGTTCTTTGCCCCTGAAGGTCCTAATCATTAGCATTACCCACTGAGTGAGTCACACTTGCAATCAGTCAGTAATTATGTTGTGGAGTCACAAGTCCAAGTGTTAATGAAATCAAACACACTGAATCACACAGAATCAAACACACTGGATCAAACTGAAATCAAACACACTGAATATTATAAAAGAGGAGTTCCCCTTGATGTTCTCTGTCTTTATATACTGTTTGTTTCCTTGAGATTGCTTATCGCAATGTGTTATTTATTAATTCCTTTATTGTACCCCCTTACAATTTCAACTCAATAGCACAGAAGCTTGGTGAGCCCAATAGCCATTCTTTTTTGTTATTAATCCTCACCCGAGGTTATTTTTCCATTGATTTTTAGAGAGAATAGAAGGGAGGGGGAGGGACACACAGAGAGAGAGAGAGAGAGAGAGAGAAAGAGAGAGAGAGACTGCAACATCAATGTGAGAGAGACATCGATTGGTTGACTTCTGCATGCACCCGGACCAAGGCTGGGGATTGAGCCTGCAACCAAGATACGCACCCTTGACTGGAATCAAACCCAGGATCCTTCAGTCTGCAGGCTGACACTGTATCCACTGAGCAAACTGGCTAGGGCAGTCATGTCTTTTTCACTCACAGCGCCCAGCAGGGGCCTAACACATTGAGGGTGCTTATTAAATATCAGCTGAATGAGTGCTGTTCCTCATTGCTCCCAAGCCCGTAAAAGGTGCAGGGGCTGGGTGAGCAGAGGGGTAAAGAACAGAGCTGTCGGAAGAGAACAGGATTCTCCAACCCTGGAGTTTACATCTCCATTCCAGTTACCTTTCTATTTCCTGCACTGATGGGGTGAAAAGTCCCCAAGTGCCAACTGGGGAGCTTTGTAGCATAGGTACATGGGGAATTTTGCTTTCTCTTGGATAAACCCTGTTCTCTCTCTGCCCACCTCCCCCCACCTGAAAAAGGGAAGCTCATTTGAAGGTCAAGCATAGAATTATTGAGACCTATTTCTAAATTAGCACACTTCCTTTGCCTCTGCTTCTTATTCTCAGAGGAGGAAATTGAGGTCTATATACATGAAATGGTTGGCCCAAGGGCTCAGAATATGCCAGCTGGGAGACCTGGGCCTGGAACACAGGTCTACTGACTTCAGATCCTCTGTGTTTTCTACCCTGGAGCTTTATTATTGATGGTGATGAGTGATGGTGATGGTGATGGTGATGGTGATGATGATGTGGTGTATCTGTTAGTGGAAGCAACGTAAATAGGGACGGTAGTCAAAATATCTAACAACCAGAGTGCCATAAGCATCAGGCAGTCAGAATCATGTAAGTCAGAACAGATCCCGCTCCTGGATGTCCTGACTGAATGTAGCTAGGCTTTGACTGGACACTGGATAGCCACCATGGATGACTTGACAAACATCAGGAGAGGCAGTTCGTTAGTTTTGTTTCCTTGCTCCACAGTTCCCAGGGATGGCAAGTCCTTTTGAGAATTGATTGAAAAGTTTGCTTTTGGTGAGCTGGATTAGTTGAAGAACTGGCATTGTGACTTCTGCATATGATTGACTTTTAATGAATTTAGGGCAAGTAATTCATTTCTCTCCATAAAGTGTAAAAGATGTTTTGTTCTTATCACTCCTAGGAGTGGATACAAGCTAAATGTGAGAGCTGAAATTAGGAAGGATATCAGTACATTCCGAGGTCTCCCATTGGGAGGGAAATTTTTGAGACTGATGTTTTGGAAGAGAGCCTTACCCTCTCTTCTCGTCATCTATGTCTTATTTTACCTACAACTATTAGATGGAAACAAAGTGAAATTCTATGTGGCCATTTTTGACCCACTGAAATGTCAATTTAATATGGTCCCAATCTAACACTGGCTGAGCTTTAGTTACTCCAGCTACTGTTCTGGAAAATGGAAACAGATGGATAGGTTGAACCTCTGATTCATGCTGATTCTTGTTTCCATGAGAGGCAAGGGGATGCAGTATCAGAGAGATCTGGGTTTAAATTCTGGCTCCATCAAATACTAACTTGGCCCTCTCTGGACTCTCTCTTTCTCTTTTCTTCTATGTTTGAGTTTAGGTGACCCTAACTACAGAGTTTCCTAATTCGTAAAAGGAACTCAGTAGTTTCCCTTCTTCTCTCCTTTCCTTCATCGGACTAGTGGTACAATCTGTGGGGTTTAACAGTCAGTTTGTTATAAGATTTATTATAACCTGTGAAAATCAGTTGCATTCAAGTGCATGGAAAACTAGATTCATTTTTAAAACTATTCTTCCAGAGATCTTAACTTGAAACATACACAGATTAACAAAGATTGACTCAGTTATTAAAATTCTGTGGCTTTTAATGCCAATTTATTAAGTTACATCTATTAAATACATCAACACATACATTTCATTCACAGAGATTGGAATTGACACAGTAGTGTCTGAAGACATGGGTTGCGTACCAGTTAAGTACGTATCCAATGACATACAATATGCAGTTCACTTTGGGAATGTGATGTTTTAACATAAAACATAAAATCAATGAAAGCACATGGGGCTTATCACTAAAACCACACAAACATGTACATTTGTTTAATTTTTACACCCCTGAAACAAAAGAGGGGTAAGTTACACATTTGAATGACTTTAAGAATAAAATCATTTGATTAAGTTCAGCTACTTTATTTACTCGAAGCTGTCTGTCTCCTTCCTCAATATATGCACCATGAGAGTGGGACTTGCCTGTCGTGTTCTCTCTTGTCTTGTCTCTCCAGCCTCTTTGTAAGCGTTACTATGTGATGTTAAAAAAAAAAGAACTGATTCATGGATGAAATGGAAAGTCTACTGGGATCGCTGTCAGGAGGTATGGACTCTAGTCTCAACACTGCTATTAGCTACTGTCTGGCATTGGGCTATTTGTAGCATCTTTCTGAGCCTGAAGACATCCTTAAAATGATGTAATTTGGAGCAGATAAACTGTACTGATTGCATCAGTTCTAAATCTCCATGACAATCTCTTGTTGGCCAAGATCTCAGAGTTACTTTGTGTTGGATACTCTCCGAACGAGTGGGAAATGGCATCTACTTCCAGGCTGGAAGCCACTGGACTCCACAAGGCCTCCCAGGTTCTTAATAATCAAATAGAACACACAGAAGTTAAACAATGGCATAGTCATAGATTTGGGGAAAGAAATCCCAGATATCATTTAGTTCAATCCCTTCTCCTCCCTCAATGAAGAAATGGCTTCTATAAAACCCTCGAGGTAAGCCCTTTGCTTGGAATATCTCCAGGGACTGATAAATCACTATCTGGGGATAGTCTGGTTTGGGATAGAAAATTCCTTTGGCTATCAAGACATAAATGGAGACCCTGTAACTGTTACTCAGTAGCCCCAGCGCCTTCCTCCAGAGACACGTGGAAGAAGTTTCCTCTTTCCTTCTACATCATCCCATTATCTCCTTCCAATTTCTCCTCCTGTCATTAGAATGAATGATATTTGCTAAGAGCAGATGGTAACTGGATGTGCCTAGTCTTCTGACTCAGATTCATGAAGGTGGTATTCTAGCTCTAGATCTGCCATTAACTCCTTGTGTGGCCTGATAAGTAACTTCTGTCTTGGCTGCTATGGTCTTTTCTTCTTAAAGTAGGGTGGTGTAAGGGGTTGGGGGCAAACGTGTCTCAGAGCTTGGGAAGTTGTAACTATGGTTGTCGGAGTGGGGTAGGGCACAGATGTGACTGCTCTGCCCCATATTCTGTCACCACTGGAGCAAAAGGACTCGGGTTAACAGTCCACTGCATTCTCCTCAGGCCCAGCTGCCAATGTGATGTAATAGCTGTTAATATCCAGGCTAGTGATGCATACTTAAAAAACATTCTGCTAAAAATGGCAAAACATTTCCTGGGCCCTAAGAGAGCAAGAAATCTTAGGGCAAGAGGGTTCTGCATGTGTTTTGCAAGGTGTGGAGTATAAACCACTGTGTCCTGAAGAATTAATCCCCAATGTCACAATCATGGAAACACGACTGGGAAAGGACTTGGGAAATACCTTGCAAGGGAACTTTGGCAGCAGGCATGCCTTGTGCACTGGAACTTTGTAACCCAGAGGAATTATTGACAAGCACAGAGGTGGGATTTCCTCTGGGGTGACATAGCTTAGGTTGAAATGGAGCCAAGGGCTTTGGCATGCCCTGTTACTGAACTGAACCAGACACATTTCAGGATGTGAAAGGTGCATCTTTTCACATTCTACTGTAGCCTAGTTAAAAGAGTCAGAAATTTTGGTACCTTAAACAGTTCTGTTCTCTCACATAGATCTAAACCGTGCTAGGGTCCAAATGCTGGTGACCCCATGCATTTTGATCATGACTCCTGGATGTGCTGAGGGACACCCACACCTCTGGGTCATCCATAAAGTTCTAGTATTTTCAAGAATGTTGCTGGCCAAACTTGGTAATAACCTCTCTCCACATTTGGCTTGATAATGGATGCCACTATAGAAAACATTAACTTTGTCTTCTCCCCTTTTACTTTTGGAAATCTGTCCTTGGGTAGCTGTTTAAGAAATCACTTAGAGTATACGGAAATCATGTCATTAATGATCATCCTTCACCAAATGGCACCCATTTTCATAATGAGAAAATATCCTTATGCCTAAAGGTAGCTAATTAATTAGCTGATACAACCAAAATAAATTAACAGACCTACAGTGGAAGTACTAAGCAGTTAGAATGAACACATTGGAGACTAAAATAATTTATCTTTGTGTCTCCAGGACGAGTGGGTACTCAGTAAATGTTTGTGGAATTAATTGGAAGTCAGCCTTTTGCGAGACAGTGGACCAGCAAAGCACTTTCCCCCTAAATTAACCATTTTCTGAAGCATCTTCGGAACATTCTGGATCTTCAGGACTATCACATGGTCTTAAAAAGCATCTCCCACTTGATTTTAAAAACTAGGGCACACATATTTGCCATGGAAATAACGCCTAGGACTCGAGTCCTATTAGAAATGTTTGGCTGGGTCTTTCTGACCAGTAAGAGCTGTATTATAGGACATTTAATAAATTCAGTCATAAAAACTTGAGCACAGTACATTCTTCAATTAATGAGCTTAGGACAGGAGCAAAATAAATATGTGGTAGGATCTTTCCAAAGCTTCAAGTCTTCTAGGATAGTAGGAAATTCCAATTTCTTGAATAAACTTCCAAATCCACCAGCTGCCCAGTGGAACAGTGGGCGGGTTTGAAGACCTGGGCACAGGGGTCCTTCTAGCGGAGAAGAGGAGTAGGCCACCCTGGCCTCCTCCATGCAAATTCTTGCCCATTCCCCAGGTCGCTTGGTACTCTCATGCAGATGCAGACAGATCATTTTATTTTCTTAATGGAGTGTTAGTTCTGATCATGGAGCCAGTTGAGAGTCATTCGTGATCCACCCATAAATGTTGTACTAGGAGTCGGTTGAGGAAACATTCACTAATCAAGTTGGCTTTATAGTTACTGAGAAACCTCTCCGTTCTGCTTTAAGGAAAGGGTAATTCCTCCATCTGAGATGCCCTTTCTCCGAGGCCATCTGTTGTCCGCCCACCTTCTTTCAGAACTCACTTCCTTCATGAAGACGCTTCTGAACCAGGTGGAGGTGACCACACCCTTGTCCGTGCTCCCACTGAGCCCTGTGCTCACTGTTTTGAGAAGATGAAGGCTTTGGAGCCTTAACCTCCCAATGGAGAAATGGAACTTTTAATTATAACTCAACAAACATTGGTCAAGTACTGCTGCACCAATCATTGTGCTCAGGAGCCCCATCACACCCCTCTGTCCTCTGTAGTCTCCTGGCAACAAGGGGAAGAGTTGATTTTGGTGCCAGGTTTGCTTCCAGACCCACTGTGAGGCCTCCTCTATAGAGAGCATTTATAATAGAGTCTGAAGTACCATGTTCTCCTACTTCACAGAATGCTCAAAGTTAACAAGTTTCATCCCCATGGACTCATTTGATCCTGGGAAGCAAGTTGGTGGATTCTTGCTTCACAGACATACCAACAGCCCAAGAGAGCAGAAATGCCCCTCCCACCCTTGGCATATTAATGCAGGAAAATGATATAGGGCAGAGGTTATGAACCCATTGATGAGCAGGAGGGACCTCCTCCAGGGAAGAAGTCTTAGCTGAGCTGATTAGCTAACCCCATATTTAAATCCCTTAGGCTATTTCAAGAGAAAAATACCCATATAACACTGCATATAAAGTTGTGAATCAAAATTCAAAGCAGATCTAGGTTAACTTCTCCAGATTTGGAGATTGACCCCCCTCCCCCCATCCCCAAGAGAATAAGTCCATTATCTCCTGGCATCAATCAAGTTTGTTGTACAGTTGGTCTAATTAGCTAGAAATCTGTCTTCAAGTTTCTTGAGTTACCTAATCAGCTGGACAGTTTACATGGTGAGAAACACTCCAGAAATCTTGCATAACACTGTCAAATGATATGTTTTTTAGGACTTGGAGTTAGTCCTTGGAGCATGTTGAGACACATTTGACCAGGAGCCATCTAGTGACATTCATATAAATTTTTAGTAGAGTCTGACTTGTTTATAGTGTCTTCTGGGTAAAGATAATGCCCAGAACATAATAGATGCTCAAGAGAACTTTGGTGAATAAATGCTATTGTTGTATTTTTGATATGTACATGGAAACTTGCTTGTTTTGACGCCTGTGTACAAAATAATGAGAAAGGTAATTACTCTCATTTGCCATAGATAGCATCATGAAAACCAATTTCTTTTTTTGAGAACATTCATGAAAAAATATGAAAAATACCTCCTTCCTTCCTTCCTTCCTTCCTTCCTTCCTTCCTTCCTTCCTTCCTTCCTTCCTTCCTTCCTTCCTTCCTTCCCTATGTATTTGGGGAAATTAAGGATTTCTCCTCTGAAAGCTTTACACTGTTTTCTAAGGGCTTTGAATTTTTTTCAAGGCTCCTGAACTGAAGTGAATGCTTCATAATCAAACTGAACTGCCACTGAGTCCACTGATGACAACTGTGTTGTAGCAAGGTGTAGAAATGTTCTGAATAAATCATCCATTCATTTGGTAATGAGTGTTCGAATGTTCAGAAATTCACCAATCTTTCAGGCAACCATGGTAATATGTCTGCTTTTTTCTCCCTTTTTCCAATTTGTATTCTCAACAGTAAGGCATATAAAGTGTGGGCTTTTGGGCCCTACATTTCATAGCTAAACCATTGTCTCTGTGGAATGCTTCAAGAAAGCCCCCAGTTATAATTACATATAAATGAAGAAAATTAGGAAGTAGGAGGAGAGGACCTTTACACAGTGACATCTGCCTTGCCCCTACAGCAAGAAGGCTCCAAAGAAGGTTTTATCTTCTTTTGTGTAGTCCACCAAAGAGATGTCACTGACGTTCACCATCAGCTTGTCCCCTTCTTGCAAGGAGAACATGGCTCCTAGATAAATGGGTTGGAACCAGTTGCTACCTATTTCACACACTGTCTTGGTCCCCATTAGGAGCTGAGTGGGCTCGGGGTAGTTCTCCGTTACCTTGGTGATGACCACAATGATGGCGTCTGGCTTGTTCACTCGGCTCCTTTTGCTGATTTCACCACATTTGGATGTGACACCTCGGAATGTGATCTGGGAGTAAACAAAGTAGTCTCCCGACTCTGGGATCACCAGGAATTTATTGGTGTAGTTCATCCGGTTCTTGGTGAAGGCCAAGCCAAGTTCGTGTTCCCAATCCAGAGCTGGGAACTGGTTATTCAAGGGCTGTGTGGACGTTTGTCTCACAACTGCAGAGACAAGAGAGAGGTTTAATTTGCTTGTGTTGAAACTCATGGATTTTGCAAAATATGTCGCATTATTATTTTTAAATTTATTTTTATTGTTGACAGTATTACAGATGTCTCCCATTTTCTCCCTTCTGTCCCCCTCCACCTGGCCCCTGCCCTGCCCCAGGCCTTTACTGCATTATTGTCTGTGTCCATGGACGATGTATATATGTATATAAGTTCTTTGGTTAATCTCTTTCCATCACCATCCCCACCCGCCCACCCCAACCCCATCACCTGTCACCTGCCCTCTGAGATCTGTCAGTCTGTTCTTTGTCACCCTCTTTTAATACTGCGGTCCAAAAACACATGAAACACAGATAGTAATTAATGAGAAATGTAAAAGCAGGGTAAATATTGGAACCAAAAATCCAGGATATTTTGGAAATGTCTCTATGATATTGATAGAGCCAAACTGTAAGCCAATGTAATTGACTTGAGGAGTGGAAGGGATCAGGGCTCTGGGCTCCATGGGCCCCATTCCAATCTGGACTCTACAACTCTAGGTTATTAATCAACCAAGTAGGTTCCTCCTCTCTGGCTCTCAATTTCCTGTGTGTGAATTGGAGATAAAGCTCCCTCATAGTCTTGTTCTGAAGGTCAAGTGAATGAAAGAGACACGGACATTTTTATCTTGATGACTGGATATAGCATGATTCAATACATAATTTATTTTCTTTCCCCAAATAGCATCTTTCATTTCGACAGATTAAAAAATAAACCTATTTCATTTTAATTTATTTTTTAATCCTCACCGAAGGACATGTTTTGATTGATTTTTAAAGAGAGGAAGGGAGAGAGAGAGAGAGAGAAACATCAATGTGGGAGAAACCTCCTGTATGTGCCCTGACCGGGAATTGAACTTGCCACCTTTTGGTATATGGGATGATGCTCCAACCAACTGAGCCATCTGGCCAGGTCAAGCCTATTTCATTTTATATATTTTTACATATTCTTATGTTTGCATTATTTATACGTATACATCATATAGAACATATGACGAATACTTTAATGCAGTATATACCTAGTATAGCAGAAAAAATGAATAGAATCAAACCATATTTCAAATAGGATAATTGGCAATAAACTAATACTTTACAGTGAAAATAAAAACACATTTTAATTTTCTGTAGCTACTTTTGAAACCCAAAGTAATAACCATTATGTGCTGTCAGCCACAGTTTTGGGACTGGTTATGTTTAAAGAAGCACTTAGCAACCTTCACACCTGGTGGTTGACCTGAAACCTGGCTCCTGGGTTTTCCTAAAACATCTTTCCCATTTGTAACTAGACAGTGGTTTCTTTTGCAACTGTGACACATGTTCAGAATGTGTGCAGTCTCCCCTGGCCCCTCTACTGCTAGTAAGTGGCCCCCGGAGAGTTCCGTCGCTTCTTTGTAAAATCTGTGCAAGGCATTTTTATTAGTCACCCGTGATCATCTCTACTCCTTCTTTGTTGGTGATGCAGTAGATTAAAAAAGAAAAAATTCCTCCCAAATGAAACAAAAGCAAAGCTCATTTAGTCTCTAGATGCAGCAAATTCTGTTAAATTGGCATGCAATTAGCTCTGTCAACATAGCAGCAAGTAGGAGTGTGGGTGGGAAGTATGTTGTAATGGAAACAGTGCAGTTCTGAGAGTCAGCTCATCCTAGTCATGTCACTGGCGATAAGTGAATTTAGTTGCCCAAGCTCCAGTTTCCCCATCTCATTGGGCTAAATAAGTCATAGATGTAAAATGCCTACCCCAGTGTCTGAAATGTATTAGAAATTCAGTAGAGCCTAGATTCCTTCACCAATTTCAACTCCCCCAGTCAATATGGCATCTTCATATTCAGTTTTTAGGGTTTTCCTGGCCAGCCTTTTCAGTCTCACCCATTCTTATAGGTGAGTGGTAAGTGATGGCAACTTGGCATCTCCCTGATCCTAATCCTCATTCAGGACTCCCCACAAACAGCTTCCTCTTGAACAGATGTCTTGGGCCCAAGGATATCCCCCTGTGGGTTGCATATTTTTCTTATAGGTCAGGAAGCATATTTTTTTATGCTTTCTTTTTAATTCTAGTTTTTCAATGGGTTTTTAACATTTTTCTGCACCGCTGTGCTCTTTTCTCTCAAGTCATAGAGGTTATATACAACTCCAGGTGTGAGATGCCAGGAATTTCCACACTCAATTTGGGGAACTGGCCATCTGATGATATTATGAGATTGTTCTTAATCTCTTCACATCAATGGGAATTCTTTGGAAATATCTTTCTGACTTGTAAATGTACAATAACTTCATTTTGCATAGGGCACAGATGGACTCGATATATTGGCAACTCAGGGTCATTCATCTTTGACCAGATTTAGAATTATGAGAGTCTCAGAGTCTGAGGAAAACCATTTTGGAATGACAGCATGAATGAAAGAGAGAAACAGTAGAGAAAGGAAGAGGGCTGATAGAATCTGAAAGAAAATACCCAAGAAACATGAGCCTTTGGATCCCTCAAGGAAGGAAGATGAAAGCCCTCGACTGAGAGCAGGAGCCTGTTACTAACGGGGTGTAATTTCTAGTTTGAAACCATTTGAATGCGTTTTGGTAAACACGCTGAAAGAAATCTCAGGCCCATGGCCTCCTGGGAAGAACACTGCGGTCCAAAAACTGACATCTGCTTTGTGTAGTAGGAAGTCACATCTGCAGTTAGTTTTATTTCCTCTGCACACCAACAGGAGAATTACCTGTCAGGTGTGCCCTTGGCTTATCTCCACTAGCTCTGGGAGGTGCGTCTGAAAAGAAAGGAGAAAATGCTTTGTATGAGTCAGAGGATGACTGGAGTGAACACAACATTTGGGGAGTTGCATGATGCCTGCAACTGGAGAGAAATATTCCTCTTCTTCAGCTTGGTTCAGTTCCACTCTTTGGAAGTGTTTTTTGTTGTTGTTTTTTTTTCAGTAACGGGGAGACTCAGGAGAAATCCTTAAGCATAAGTGAATCTTGGCTTCATGACTTTGGACAAGTTATCTAACCTATCTCAGACTTTGTTTTATCACCTCTAAGATGGGCACATTAATTCCTACCATGGATGGAGAGTGTTCAGAATGATTCCTGGCATATGATGGGTGCTCAGTAAAGCTTACCTTGACTTTTCTTTCCTCCTCCTGCTTCTGTGGGAGCGAATTGCTCTTTTGCCTTTTTCATGGTCCTTTTAATTATATCCACTGAGGTATCTAATGGCCTAAGAGAGTGGGGTGGAAACCACTCGGTAGCTATATGATCTTGTCAGGTCCCTTTCCGGTCCTCTGTTTCCCTATCAGCTCTCCAGAAGACCTCAATTGTCTTGGGTTTTGGAACTGATTATATTGGACAAGTTTGTTTTAACTGCAGTGATAATGATAATATTATTGATGTTAAAAAGGAAAAATCAATATATCCTTTTGATGTGGTAGGCATTGTTCTATCTTTATGGGAATTAACTAATTTAATCTACACAAACCCTGGGGTGGGTACTATCATAACCATTTTTATAGGCCAGTAAAATGAGACAGGGATGGGTGAACTGATTTGCCCAAAGGCCATCAATCCACAGGCCCTGCACTCAGCCATGGCATCATTTTGCCTTCTTAGTGGTTTGGGAGGCCCCTCACTTCTCCTCTAGGTTTGAATCCCTCTGAATCCCCTATATACTAGAACTACTGGATATGTTCTTGTTCCCCACAAGAAAGGCATCAAATTTGAATATACTTACAAGCTCGCTGAGGTGAAGGTCCAAATTCCTGTCCTTTTGGAGTCTGTTGGAAAAGAAAGATATGGTTCAGACCATCTGTGGTCCTTCTGACCCCAACATCTACACAGCTGTCGAAAGCATGGGTGGGATTAAGATGCTGCTGCTACCCCTCCTGGTCATTCTGAGATGAAGGAAATGAGACTGAGAATATTTGATCCATGGGAATCTTGCATCAAAGCTCCCCACTTTTCTCCTCCAGTACTAATGACCTTTCTCTCTCTTACGCTTGTCTCGAAGGTCAACTTAAAGGTTCTGTCCTGAGAGCTCCATAGGTCAGGGAATTTTCACTCTCATTTGGTTTTCTTTCTTTGTTTCTTCTAAAAAGAAATGCTTGTTTTGGTATGTTGATTGGTAATCTCTGACTCAAACTAATCATGACCTATTACTATAGGTGTTTTTGGGATTACTCTGATCCTTCAAATTAGAGAGAAGGAGGATGGAGGAAAGGAGGAGACTGCTATCTAGCGGAGTGCTTAATGGGTGCCAGGCCCCATGTTAGGCATTTATGTTTGTTCCTCATCTAATACTCCAGCTGCTCTCAAGGGAGTGTATCACCTTTTAAAAAAAGTTTTTATTGATTTCAGAGGAAGGGAGAGGGAGAGGGAGAGAGAGAGAGACACCAATGATGAGAGAGACTCATCGATCAGCTGCCCCCTGCATGCCCCCTATTGAGGATGGAGCCCACAATTTGGGCATCTGCTCTGACTGGGAATTGAACCAGGACCTCCTGGTTCATGGGTCAATGTTCAACCACTGAGCAACACCAGCCGGGCTGTATCACCTTTTTAATAGCCTTTGAAGCCAAAGGTCAAAGAATAAATGGAAGGTTTGGGATCTAGATCTTTAGACCAAGTACAGACCCTGGCACATATCAGGAGCCCCATAAACCTTAGCTGAGCACACACAATGGAAGATCGAACCTGAAGCAAGATGGCCTTTGAGATGATCTTCTTGGCATTTCCCAGAAAAATCCCTTGAGTATATTGTAACTAATAACCTCTTTGGCTTTTCTCCCATGTGTTGTAGTCACTGTATAGTATACTCAGAAACGGAAGAGATACCCATTGCTTGCCCATAATATCCTCTCAGCACTTCTAGGAGAAATACTAGTACACAGATGTTTGCCTTCTTGTCTCTCTCTTGCTTATCCCTGTACCTGCACAAGGATAAATCCAACCTAGAAACGTTTTATTCCAAAGCCGTTTCATTTCATCATCTGCTAAGGTGTGCCGGGCCGGGCTTTAATTTACGGGCAACATTCAGAGCAGTGCAGAGCAAAGAATATGGTGTTTGCAAAAGAGCAAATGTGGAAATCCCAGGTCTCTTATTTCCTGGTGGTCTGACTTTGGCATCTCACCTAACCTCTGTTTCCTTGTCTGACAGAGCAAACAATGGTTCTCCCCTCCCAGGACTGTGGTAATGGCTAAGAAAGACCACACATGGAAAGTGGATATCCGATTCGTTTCCTTCTTTCTTTGGGCTCAATAAATGCTTGTGGCATAAGTTGTTGGTTCTGTAGAGCTTCCCTGGGGTTTCATCATTTCAGTGGTAAACAGAAGACACTCTGTCTCTATGACAGTGGTAGATTGGGATCCTCTGGAGCTCTGGAGCTTCCTCCTTCTCTCAACAGGAAAGGCTTCCTCAGTCCACAGTTTGCTCCTGGACGTCTGCCCTCTCAGAATACAAAGGGGTTGAGGGAATGGGATGTACTCCCCATGCATTTCAAAACCTAAGCTAGTTGCAGCTGTCAGCCGCGGGGCCTCATTAAGAGACCAGGTGGGGAGACGACTTCTCATAGCCATTGTCCTGCTGCAGGTGGGCAGTGTGTGGTCTGTCAGGTGTGAATGCTGGGCACTTACTGATGTGTGTGTTGACTTCAACAGATGAACAAATGGGTCCTAGAATCAATCCCCAGCTAGGAGCTGCCACGGATATTTGGGATTCACACTCACAGCTCGCTTGCCCTTCTTTCCCTTGCACTTGCCCAGACCGCCTCCACAACCTAGGATTTCTCTGCCCTTTGCCCACAGCCTGACCTTTGGAGTGGGTTGGGCTTCTCTTCCAGGTATGCCAGGACCTCCTGAGGCTATAGTAGGACAACTGAATGCAATTTACAAAACACTTTTATCTCAACTCTTTGTTTGTTTCCTCAAGACAACACAGAAAGGGGATTATTATGACTGTGCTCATGACAGCAGAGATAAAAGGGCTCACCCAAGGTAGAGCGGGTAGGGAAATAGTGTCTGTTGAGCATCTTTATGGCAGTTGCTTTTTGGATATCTCCTTGCAGAATTCTCACACAGTGCTATGAAGATAGCATGTTAACCTTCCCATTTATAGACAGAGAGTATAAGGTTTAGAGAGCTCAGGTGCCTTGTGCATCCCTCCATCCTTCCCTCTATTCGACAAACACTTAATGAGTGACTTCTGTGTGCCAGGTACAGCTAGGTGCTCTCCGGAGGAAAGAGACTAGCATTTATTGAGCACTTACTATGTGACGGGCACTTTTCAGGTGTCATTGGTAAAAACTTCTGGCCACCTCAGAAGGTATAATTTGTTGGGCATATATCCAGAGGCCAACTAGTATAGTGTTTAGGAGGAATATGTATGGTATAGTTGAATCCCAATGTCACACTCTAATTGTATGACTGGACACATGGCCTAATGTTTCTAAGCCTCAGTTTCATCATCTCTAAAATGGAGATAGTAGTACTGCAAGGACTCATTGTGTGACGCAAGGACTGACTGAAATGATGCATGTAGTAATATCAGCAAACATGCATTGCACGTGTTTACACCAGACACCATGTTAAGGACTTTATAGATGTGATCTCATTTGTTCTTCTCAAAACCCTAAATATGAAAAAGCTTAGAATGGAGTCTGGTGTATAATACATTACACAAGACAACTGTGATGTGGTGAAGCCATGGCTTTCCCTCAAGTCCGTGTCACTCTGAAGCCTGAGTTGGCATCACTATGGGGTCCTGTTCTGGGACACGTATGTGTGGGAGAGAATAGGGGAGCAGGGAACAAGGGCCAAGAGCCTTGCAGGGATTTTCAGGAAGGCATGGAATTGAGATAGGAGGAAACCAAGGAGAACCTGGGGGAGAGTTTATGCAGACCTTTGTAGAAGTGGAACCTGGAAGGGAAGGCCAGAGATAGGGTGCTGGTAGGGAAATAATGTCTGTTGAGCATTTTTATGGCAGTTGCTTTTTGGATATCTCCTTGCAGAAGCAACCCTGGGAAGCAATGCTTGTATGGCATCCCTAACAACTCATTGCCCAGTGCTAAGTACCCACTGTGTGGCAGGCTCGGGCTGAGCATGTGAGGTGCATTCTGCCATGCCTGGGGCATAGTGTCTGGAGAGGACAGAGGCCTGGCCTGTGGACTTATCCTGAGGACTGTGGGAGCCATTAAGGACCTAAAGAAGGCCCAAGCCATGGTCAAGTGCACCTGGGTCAAGAATAGATTGGAGTGTAGGTTGAGGATGCAAGACCAGGGTAGAGAAGGAGGCATGAAGATAGCTCACAAATGTCAGAGACTAAGAACAACCCTCCAACGCCCATACCTGCTCTGTGGCCTGGTGATGGCAGATTCCAGAACAGGTAGACAAGTTGTTCTCTATGATGTAATTTCCATGAACAGGGAAATTCCCTAGTTCATGGAAGGTGGGGGACTTATTAATCCCCCACATTCTGCCAGACACTATATTTCTAATTATTCCCATCTCATACATAAAGAAGCTGAGGCCCAGAAAGGTTAGGTACTATGGCTCAGGAGTGGCTAGGTCGGAATTCAAACTGGGTTTGAACTTCTGATCCATTATTTTTCTAAGATGTAAATCTACCTGACATCGTCCAGGAGTCTGAATATTGTAAACAGTGTGCTGTCTATTTTTTTTATAGGTAACAGACATTTTGTACATTGGGTATATGTTTAAAAATGTACCTGTCTTTCCCTTGTCGCCCAGCCACCCAGCTCCATCTCTTGGACAAGAACAGAGTCACCAGTCTCTTTTGTCCTCTTTTGGATCAGTCTGTATATTTATGGACACATTCATATATGTGAATATGTATTACTTTCTTAGAAAATGAAGTGCTCTGTATTCTATCTGCTGTTTCGTCCTTTGCTTCCCCCCCACCTTAACGTCGTATCTTTGAGAAATTTTCCATCCTTACATGAGGAGATGCTTCATTGAAAAAAAAAAAAAAAGAAAGAAAGAAAAAGATCATGGCAGTTGCAGGTTTCCATAGCATGGAAGGACCATGATTTATTTAATTGATGCTTTATTTATGGGCACATCACCTAAAGGCATTTATCCCAAACCTTTCACACCTAATTTTGATTTCTGCTCTGCAACTTACCTAGTAATGAGTTTGTCATATTGAATCGTTCCTTACACAATCAACCCCAGAGGGAAGAGTCCACTTAAAAAAAAAAAAAAAAAAAAAATATATATATATATATATATATATATATATATAAACTGTTTTTGTTGCTGTTAATAAAAACTCAACATTTCTACAGTTGCTATTCTTTTCCAATGTCTGATCTGAGGACTTAGCAAGAATGGACTCAGTTCTATTTGCTGGTGGAATGAGGCCAAGCGACTATAGAAATAGAGTCTAATTTCGGCTCTGTCCCCCCTGACCTACTCTATGACGCTGAACTTTTCTTTCCCATCTCTGATCCTTGGTTTCCTCAACTGTAAAACAAGGAGATAGGACTAGAACAAGGGTCAGCAAACTTTCCTATAAAGGGCCACGCAGTATATTAACTTGGTAGGTGATAGTCACTGTTCAGAATTACCCAACTCTACTGCTGTGGCTTGAGAACAGCCACAGACAGTGTGTAAGTGAATGGGCGTGGCTGTGTTCCAATAAAACTTTATTTACAAAAACTAGAAAATGGGTGAGATTTGGCCTGTGGGTTATAATTGCTAACCCCTGGGGTTAGGGCATTTCCATTTCTTAGTTTCTATCTATGGATCTGTGAAGAGCTTTCCTCTTCTACTTAGGTGAAGGAAAGGGACAAACACCCACCCAATGCCCACATTGCTAGGCACTCACTGGGGGCCTTATGGAGATGACTTGGAATCCTCCTAGCACTTCTGTCTGGTAGGTAATGTGGGAAAACGGAAACTCAGAGTGGTTGTGTACTTTGCTCACTCTCCTCCTTTGGAGTCCCTTCGAGCCTCCTCTTCTCCAGCCTCCACTCTTTTCCAGGTTAGATTAGGAAAGATTCTTAGCAATGCCAGCCTCCTGTGGTTGTTCCAAGGATGGACACAGGAGGTGCCTTAGAGCAGTTCTGGTAGAGGGAACAGCCAAGTAAAGAGAGGGAACAGAAGAACACTTGGAATGCTGGCAACAGAGGAAGGCAGGGTGGCTGGAGGCCAGTGATGGGGCAGGGGAGAGAAGAGAAGAGGGTATTGGATGAGGCCACAGAGGCAGGCCCATAACACAGTCCAGTGAAAGTTCTTAAATAATCATTTTGGCTCCTGTGTGGAGAATCAAGCCCTGGCTTGTCTTTATAGAATTTGTTTTACACGGTGATCCATTCATTCATTTGTAAAAGGGATGGATGGAAAGCGCTTTCCATGATCACAAAGCTTGATTGTGAGTGGAGAGGGAGGCAACCTGGAAACCATGAAGACCTAGATTTGCCAACTCAGAGACCTAGCTTGGTCCCCTCCCAGCTTTGTGACCTTGGGCGCTCACATAGACTCTCCCACTTCAAGTTCCTTATCTGCCAAATGTGACTGCTCACCCCTCACTGCATTTCTGGGTTGCTGTGAGTGTTCAATGGGATTGTCTTTGTGAGAGCTCTCTGCAAATGTGAAGTGGGAGTTAATATCATGTTGTTATTATCATTGGCTTATCCTCTGCTGCTGGGCTTGCTCATCAGGGCTGTGAATGTATTGGAAGGACTGGGTGACTCTCCTCTCTTACTCCTCCTGTGTTAGAGTTGATTGCCTAGGGCCTGGGGCATTATAAAACCTTTGAAGACCAGGTAGCGCCCCCCCCCCCCCTTTTTTTTTTCTCTCTCAATGACCTGGGAGCTGTATCTTTGAAATGTGAGGGGCAGCCTGACACAGTGGAGGGGGTCATGGAGCTGGGGTCAGATGGTCTGGTTTGTAGCTGTAGGCTTTACAACCTTGTTACCTCCAATGGCCTGTTTTGTCTGATGTGCTTTTATCTTTAATGGAGTCTGTGGCCTGGACCTCAGGAATAGCATTCTAGCCACCACTGGCTTCCTTCCCCTCTCCAGATGCCCTTCCATGAACCACCTCTTCCTCCAAGGCTGGGCTAGGAGAACATCTCAAATTCCAGAGCACATAGCTTATTTCCTTGTCACGCATCAGGCTTGGAGCTCCTTAAGGCCAAGATCAAGTTTTCTTGGTGTTTGTCTGGTGCCTGGCATAGAGTGACGTAACTGCGTGAGTATAGTTCTCCCCGTTGTCAAAGTACAAACTTTTCCTGCACATGCCTTCCTTACTAGTGCTGTTGAAGTATGGGTATTAGTATCCTCTTTTGGTAGAAAAGGAAACAGGCTGGGAGCAATAAAGTCACATGCCTATTTCACATGGCCAGAGGTGGCTGAGCTGGCAATCAAACTCAGGTTTCTAAGAGCCACGACATTTCACTGCTACATCCATGCCCACCCAAGTTGGCTCAGTGACCTGGTTTTCCCTTCTTGAATCCCAATTATTTTTTTTAAAGGCAAATATTCTTTTATTTATGTTAACCTGAATATCAATTATTGTTCCCTAGGCAACCACCTCTTGCTTATACCTACAAGTTAATTTCATGTTAATAAAACATAGATGGATCCCATCTTCTTTAGTCTCCTCTAAGCTTGTTACTGTTAGCCACTCTGGATCCACCCTTCTTGGACCTCCCTGTGCCCCTGGAGGCTGAACTCAGGGCACACTTGCCAGCTAGGAGCAGAGTGGCCCGAGTTTCTCTCCCTCTTCCTCTTCCCTCCCTGCTGTTGGCAGACTTCTGGCTCCTCTTTACCCATACTGCAGGCGTTTACCTTCCTTCACGTTGCGTTCCCCTAAATCTCCTTTCTCCTTTGCCCCTTCAGGCCAAGGTTTGGGGACCCGCTTCCCTCTGTTGCTAATCCCCAGGATGCTTCCAGTCCTGGAGCTTTCCTTTAATCCGTCTGTATCTCAGCACGTAGACCCTTCTTTGAACCCATTTTCAGTTCTTTAAACATTCTTCTTTAAATTCTCTTCTTTGAGTGGGCCAGCTGTTTCTTAACAGGACCCCAATTGCTGTGTGTGCACAGCCTCACCTCCATTTCCCTTCATCTTTCTTCTGACACACCAAGAGTTACATCTCCTGGCCAAACCACAGCTCCAAATGTCCTCGCTTGGCCAGTCTCCAAGGAGATTGGTTTAACTATAATGGAACGCAGTTTTAGCCTTTTTATCTCTTGCATACCTACAATAAATAGGGCAGGCATTCAGCATCTTCCCTCATAGGCTTCCTGTCTAGCCACAGCTCCCATCTCAAACTTTCTTCCTGACGAGGCAAGCCACTGGCCCCCTCTGGACCGTGGCATTCCACCCGATGGCCTTCTAGATCAACAGAGGTGTTTTCTGGCTTCTGCCAACAGATACTGTTTTGGCAGAGGGAGTGTTTCTCTTCAGAAGGCAGGAGAGCGTAGGCTACTGGAGTCACCCATTGCCTCCAAAACAACAACCTCTTTCTGGATAAAGATGGGCAGTGTCCCAGAGTTTCAAGTGGACACTGTAGTTTGGCTTCCCAGGAAACAGCACCATGGTGATCTGGGGGTCACAGCCTGACCTCTCATGCCCTGCAGTGCTCCTCTAACATAAACAGTATTTCCGGTTGGCTTGCCTATGTCTACATCTTCTGAATGATGGCACGTGGCCTTGGATGCTGCCCCCTGAATCAGGCACAGTCTGTTTGCTGACCCTGGTGGGTGGTGAAGGTTACACCATAGCCATGGCTTGCTCTCTGTGTCTCTGCTTTGAAGTTGGCCAGCATTGCTTGGAAACCAGTTACCAATTGAAAAGCCTATGGAATGTAACACTTGAGACTGAAATTAAACCAGTCACCCACAGATTATGCAAGAGCATTGTTAAAAAGGGGCATTGCTTGAAAGGCACATTCTTCAGGCTTTAAGGTTTTTGATGTTCCTAGGTCAGAACTATAAGTTTCTGCCTTGACACCTGTATCCTCTCATTGTTCTCCATAAACCCTATATATATTTTTGAGTAAGGTACCCCCAAACATCTTCCGTCCCCCAGCAAGACTGAATGATAGACAATCTGGCAAACAGTTATTTATGGAATATGGAAAAAGAATTGTACTGAAGCCAAGCAAGGGGATTGATGATATAAATTATAGCACATACATATATAGTAATATAATACAACCATCTATATCCTCATGCTGCTGTGAATTTTTAACAATAAATTTAATTATAACATTATTAAGATACTCAAAACAATCCCATGTTATTAAAAATTATGTATCCCCAAATGTTAACATTTTAGAGTGGTTACCTCTATGAGGTTATGGGTAATGATAATTGTCTTTTTTTCCTAATCTGTACTTTCTAACTTTTTTTAATGACCATGTGTTAGTTATGCAATTTAAAGGGTATGTTGTATTCTTTTCAAAGAAAAGGAACATTCCCTGCTTATCAGTGCACTGCGGTTATAATTATGTAGAAATATGTGGCTTGAGGTTATTCCCACACAAACATAAAAAGGGACAATTCATTCCCTGGAAATATTAAGAACAAACACCCCTCCATCCCTCCCTCACATTCTGCATTTCCTTTGCATGTTGAGGCAAGGGAGGGCAGGAGGGTGATGGATCAGGGAGCCCAGTCCAGAGCTTCCTCAGCTTGCAGATGTATCCACACTGACCTGGCCTGTACAGGCTAAACTGCCTGCAGGGGTCTGCTGATCCCCAGGGCAGCCCCAAGTCTTGCTTACCTGGAACACGCAGGCCTCTCCTTGGGTTCTGAGCTGGCCAACAAGCAGGTAGGTGGTGAGTCCTGCCAGGATGGGGAGTGACACCAGGCAACAGGTGAGAGCCCAGCTGGAGCTGCTGGCCCTGGCTGCCAGCCCAGCTCTGGCCTTGAGCCTGCAGCTGTCATCCTCCGGCAGCATTTCCACGCTGGCTGTCTCCCCAAAGCCCAGCCCCAGGTCCTCTGCCATCCTCTGGCTGGTCCCAGAGACAAAGCTGACTCCTCTTGTGCAGGGAGACCCCCCCCATTAAATAGAAGACCAGCTCTCACAGTGGGTGAATCAATCACTGCCTACTCCTCCCCCTGGCCTCTCCTCTCCCCTCCACGGCACACTGTGCCCCGCCCTGTTAGGGAATGCACCGCCTACAACAGAAACCAAAGTTTGGTTTAAGAAAAAAAAAAAAAGAAGAAAGCTTCCCAAACATTTATATACAGTGTGCTCATGTGCTCCTTCCTTTGCTTACAGAAGGAAGTCAGGAAAGTCCCTGGAGGAGGAGAAAAATAATTCATCAAGTCAGTGGGTGGGGCACATTACAATATACCTGTTTCTGTGGTGGAGGCCTGCCAGCTATGCTAGTCTGAAGCATGCTTCTGCTGGAAGTGAAAGTGAGGGATGGGGAGGTGTGGGCGTGGCTTGCAGACTGGGAAATGGAAATCAGGTTTGCATCACCACTGGGCAAAGTTGCCAAGCCTTTCATCTGTTTTGAGCTTCCTAGGAGCCCATTCCCATTTCGCTGATGAGAATACCGCAGTTCTGGAAGGTAAAGGCACGTGTCCTCTGTTATCCTGGGATTCAGGCAGAGGCATGTGGAAGATGATCTAGCTCTTCTAAATCATGCTTTGGGGTTCTTGCCTCTAGCACACAACTCCCTGGGAAAGGAAAGTGTATTTCTAGTCTGTGTTGACCAATTGTCTAAGCAAAGAATATGAGGTCACATAATTGACTGTGAGGAGAGGACATTGACTTCTACTCAGCTGATTGAGCACCAGTGATAGGCTTTGCCCAGAGTTGAGTGTATATGGGGGCCACAACATATAATAAAAGTTAGCATTTACTAAACCTTTGCTTTGTACTACTCACTCTTCGAAGTGAGTTCAGTGTATCAGTGAAATGATTCAATCCTGAGATAACCTTTTGATGTAGTAATGTTATTATTCCCATTTTGACACTTAAGGAAATTGAAGTGTAGAGGATAAGCAGCAAAGCCTGGATTGGGATCCGGGCAGGCTGACTCCACAGCTCCTAACCATTACACTATACTGCACTTACTGCTATATAGTGCACGCACAGGGACACCTGCACCTGTTCTACCCAGGAGGGGTCACCCCTTCCATCTGCAGGAGGGGGAGGCATCCTGGAGAAAGAGGTGGTGCTGAGACCTTGAAGTTTAGGGAGGTGGATATTGGAGAAGAGTAGGGATTCTCTGCAAATAAAAAGGATGCAGAAAGAGGAAAGCTTAAAGATATCCTGTGGCATTTGGTGGAAACCAGTTAGGCTAGTGCCTCCATTCAGTTGCTTCTTCTCTTTATCTCACGGCCTAACTCCTTTAGGCTATTTGGAATGGCCTTTTATGACCTGGCCCCTGCCCACCATCACCCCTTCCTGATGTCCAGCATCATCTCTTCCTACTTTCCCAAGCTGCTGTTTCCCGCAGTGCACTACGGGCCAGCTGCTCTGTTGCACATGCTGTTTCCTCTACTGTGAAAGCTTCCAGTCCTTTCTCTTCATATCACCACATGTCCCTATTTTTTAACTTCATGTAAAAAACTTTCCTGCTTCTTCTGGCCTCCAAGCTTGGGTGAGATGCTCATTTATGTTCTTATCCTATCATTGAATATTTTGTACTAGACTGTGATTGACTATTTTCTCATGATCCCCATTAAACCATCAGATCTAAGAGGGCAAATACTAAATTATATCCCTTCCCTGTGGCTGTAGCACCTACATAGCAACTGCCACATAATGGACTCTTATCCAACATCTATGGAAATAAGCATCTAACATATTTTCAAACAATGCCATTAAATAATGATTCTTATGTCCCTTGGTTATCCATTATTGGTTAACAAGTAGAGTAAGAAACTTTTCCTTGAGATGAAACTAAATTTTTGCTGTTGTAACTTTTAAGTACACAATCACATGTAATAACTGATCATCTTGAAGAGATTTGCAAATGTGTTCTTAACCTTGTAGTTCTTATTTAGAAAGTTGGTGTCAAACCAGGGTCTTAAAAGTGGTAAATGTATGGGCTCAAATGATGTGTTTCGTATTATCATCCATAATGTAAAAAGGCCGTGAAAGGTGGTGAATGCTAAAACACCAAATTGGGCATCTGGAGAGCTGGGTTTTAGTTCCTCTATTCTGTGAGCCTGAGAATTCTAGCAGGCTGCCCCTGCCCTGCTACGTATCTGGCTTCTGCTAATCATGAGAACTAAGCTTGATAGAATTCTGTTTAAAGTTAGTGTCACTGGATTCTGAATTTGTGCCTGGGGAATATCCTTTGGGAAGAGAATAAGTTTAGGTCATGGACCTAGAGATGTAGCTTTGAGATAATTGTAGATTTACATGTAGTTGTAAGAAATAGTACATTATTCAGTTTTCCCCAAAGGTAACTTCTTACATAAGTATAGTATAATGTCACAACCAAAAAATTGACATCAATGTTGATATTCAGATTCCACCACTTTTATATGCACTCATTTGCATATATATATTTAGTTCTGTGCCGTTTATCACATGTGTAGGTTCCTGAGACCATCACCCATGTTAAGATACAGAAAAGCTCCATCATAAGTATCCCTCACTCTATGTTTTATAGTCACAGCTACCACCCTCCATCCCCTACTCCCTTAACCCTTGGTAACCACTAATTTGCTCTCTAATTGGATAAGTATTATTTTACATATGTCATATAGATGGTGGAACCATGCAGTCTGTATCCTTTTGAGATTGGCTTTTTCCCCACTAAGCATAGATTCCTTGAAGTTCATCCAAAATTATTGCATGACTAATGGACCACAGTTTGTTTAACTAGTCACCCATTGAAGGACATTTGGGTTATTTCCAGTTTTGAGCTATTGTGGATAAAGCTGCTATGAATATGGTGTAAAGTTTTATTTGTTTTTTTGTTATTGTTGTTTTGTTAATCTTCACCCAAGGATATTTTTTTCCATTGATTTTTAGAGAGAGTGGAAGGGAGAGAGGGAGGAAGGGAGGGGGAGAGAGAGACAAAGAGAGACAAAGACAGAGAGAAACATCGATGTGAGAGACACATTAATTTGTTGCCTCACACAAGTACCCTGGCTGGGGATCAAAACTGCAACCCAGGTATGTGCCCTTGACTGGGAATCGAACCCAAGACCCTTTGGTGTGCAGGCCGACGCTCCAACCACAAGTCCACACTGACCAGGGCTGTACAGGTTTTTGTTTGAACAGGTCTTCATTTCTCTGGGGTAAAAACCCAAGAGTGAAATTGCTGGGTCATATGGAGGCATCTGTTTAGTTTTGTAGGCAACCGCCACATCTTTATCCAGAGTGGTTGTATCATGGCACTCCCCACCAGCAACGTGTGAAAGAGCCAACATCCTCTCTGCGTCCTCTCTCCAGTATTGGTGTTATGCCTATTTCTTTTATTCTGGCCATTTTGGTAGGTGGATAGTGATATCTAACTGTGGCTTCAATTTGCATTTCCCTAATGGCTAACAATGTTGGACATATTTTCATGCACTTATTTATTTGCCATCTGTATAACATCTCTGGTGACACAGACATCTGCTATTTTGACTGCTACAAGGTACTTCTCACTGCCTTCTTGATTCTCAGTGGATTGCAAGGTGAAATTATGTAGGTTACAGATAAATGATGAGTTACTGCACTTGAGTGTTAACTGTATGCAAGAGAGGGTTCTGGGCAGTAGGTGATAAAGCAGTGAAGATAACAGGCAAAAATCTCTGCTTTCATGAAGCTTATATTCTAGTGGGGGAGATGGCCGGTAAATAAAATAAGCCAAATTTATAGTATATTAGATGGTCTTAGTGCTTTAGGGAAAAAACAACACAGAAAAGGGAGATTGGCATTTAACCTTAGTCGTAATTTAAAATAGGATGGTCAGAGGACACATTTGAGTAAAGACCTAAAGTGAGGGTAAGCCTGGGTGTCTGGTAGGAGACTAGCCCTGGCCTTGAAGCAGCTGTGTTCTAGGAGCATCAAGGTGGTCGGGATGGCCAAGGAGTGAGGAGGAGGAGAGTGGGGCTGATGAAGTCAAACAACATCGCGGGAGGCTGACCATGAAGGGCCTGGATGCATGGATAGGACTCGGCTTCTCCTTCAGGGAGATCGGGAGTCTTCTGTGCAGGACAGAAGGGTGGTAAGGTCTGATTTCACTTCAAAAGGATCATCCTGGTTGCTTTGCTCAGAGGAGAAAGGTGGAATCAGGGAGACCACTGCAATAGTCCAGGCAAGGCATGATGGTGGATTGGATAGGGTGCTAATGACAGCGAGGGTCACAAAAAATGGGCAAATTCTGTATATTTTTTGATATAGAGTAGACATTTTTTATCAAGCTGGATGTGAGGTGGGAGAGGTAGCAAAATGTCTGGATCCAAGGTTTTTGGTTGGAGTATTGGAAGGATAGAGATGCTATTAGTACGCACAGGGATGGAAGCTTGAGAAGCTCAGGTCAAGACATGCACCCTTTTCGTTAACCCTTAGGTAACAAAGTGGGGATGGCATGCTGCAGACACAGTGCATGATGAGTCTGGGGTCCCAGGGAGAGGCATGAATGGAATATTAATTTGAGAATCTCTGACACAGCAGTTATCACAAAGTGCTCCAAAGTGAAGGCTCCTCTTGATCACAGGTCCTCAATTCCTTGATCCCAAATCCTTGGGGCCATGTTTGACAAAAGCATTAAGTCGAACCATATGAAATTGCCATTATCTGGTCATTTTTTGACCTACAGTAATAAATTCACATGGTTCAGGCCTTATATCCTATCTAATAAAAGAGTAATATGCAAATTGACCATACCTCTGCTACACCACCAGCCACGCCCACCAGCCAATCAGGAGGGAATATGCAAATAAACCCAACCAAGATGGCTGCAGCCACAGAGAGCAGGAGGGAGGCTTAGGTTTCCCTGGCAATGGAAGAAGCCAAGCTTTCCGCCTGCCCTTGCTGGCCCAGGCCTCCACTCAGTGCTACAAAGTTTGAATTATAGAAGATAAATCCCAACAGAAATGGCGGCAGCCATGGAGCTGGAGAGAGCAGGGGGCTAGGGTTGCCCACAGCAATAGAGGAAGCCAAGCTTCTGCATTCCTGGCCTGCTTTGGCCTCTGCTTAAGGCTACAAAGTTTCAATTATAGAAGATACATAAATCCCAACAGAAATGGCTGCCGCCATGGAGTGAGCAGAAGGCTTGGCTCCACTCCAGGCTACAAAGTTTCAGTTGTAGAAAATAAATAAATTCCACATCCTAGGGCCTCTGCTTGGGTCGCCGTGGGGCGTGGCCGGCCTGCAAACCACCACAAGCCCCTCTCCCAGGCCTGCCCCATGCCCCAAGGGAACCTACACCCTGATCCGGGACACCCTTCAGGGCAAACCAGCTGGCCCCTACCCGTGCACCAGGCCTCTATTGTATCTAATAAAAGAGTAATATGCAGATTGACCATCACTCCAACACACAAGTTGGCTGCCCCATGTGGTCAAAGATACTGCCCCCATGTGGACACAAGATGGGCATCACAAGATGGCCAGCAGGGGAGGGCAATTGGGAGAAACCAGGCCTGCAAGGGAGGGCGGTTGGGGGCGATCAAGTCTTTTGGGGAGGGCAGTTAGCGGTGACCTGGCCGGCAGAGGAGGGAAGTTGGGGGGTGACTGGGTCTGCAGGGAAGGGCAGTTGTGGGGGACCCAGGCCTGCAGCGGAGAGCAGTAGGGGGGGTACCAGGCCTGCAGGGGAGTGGTTAGGGGGTGATCAGGCTGGCAGGCAGAAGCAGTTAGGGGCAATCAGGAAGGCAAGCAGGCGAGCAGTTGGGAGCCAGCAGTCCTGGATTGTGAGAGGGTGCAGGCTGGGCTGAGGGGACCCCCCCCCCCATGCATGAATTTCGTGCACCGGGCTTCTAGTATTACATAATACTCACAGTGGGGTCTGGAACAGCACCCTGTCATCAAACACAGAAATATTTCTGCAGCCCAGCATACTCACATTGAGTGGGATAGATGAGGACAACACATACACCCACACCCACACACACACACAAACCCACACACACACACGCGTGTGTGCGCGCACAAACACATGCCCTTTCAGGTCAGCTTTTGCTCCTAAATGCGTCCTGACAGCTTTCAGATTTTTTTAGAGCTTTTCGGATTTTGGACTGTAGACTTGTGTTAACCATCATCATCATTGTTGTTGCTTGGCCGTTCTGTGGGGACATCCGGAGAGTTGAAATAGGCTAGAGAGTGGAAGCTACTGAGAGGTACATTTCAGCTCGGATTTAAGGCTGTGTCAATGCTATTCAAGGACACATCATGCCTCTTCCAGAGATGGGAGCTCTTTGTCCCAGGAGTGAACTCAGGATGGGAACAGCCACTTATTGGGGATATTTTGGAGGAAATTCAATTCAAATTCAGAGATGACTGGAGTTGATGTCTTTTACAGCTCTTGGTCTCACTGAGATAGGATGACTCTTAAAGTCATTTCTGATTTTCAGGCCTCATTCTCTTCATCTCTAAAATGGGGCCAAAGTGTTGAACGGTGTGATTGCTGAGGATGCTTCTGGCATTAATGTTTTCAGGGCCTCTCTGCTTCTCTGTGTCTTCTCTTTGCCCACTGGTTGTTTCCCCGCTCATCTCTACACATCCTTGCTTTCTGAGTCACCCTGTTTACAGACTGTACCCTGGCAATTTCCCCATAGTGTGTAAAGAGGAGTTAGACTGGGCAGCTGGGATGGGGAAGACGTTTTCCCTGTTGCTTCCCAAATTGGTAGAAATAGTCATTTTTCAGTAATTACTTCTTGACATCTAAGCTTGTTTTGGCTTGTGCAACATTCGCAGGCTTCCTGCCAGAGGGCTAATCCAGGGCACAGCTCCATCTTCCTGGAATGGTGCTGATGGTTGCAGGGCCTCCCCTTTCTGGTGCTCTTGAGAAATGAGCTGTACAAACGAGGTAAGAATTGTTCAATGATTGACACAAAGCCCTTGAAGGGACAACCAAAAATATGCAACCATTTTGAATGGAAACCTTTCTAAAATATAGTTTACACCTTTAAAACAGTTCACTTTCTTTCTGATTATAAAAGTAACATATTTAAAAAAAAATCTTTATTGTTCAGATTATTACAGTTGTTCCTCTTTTTCCCCCCCATAGCTCCCCTCCGCCTGGTTCTCACCCCACCCCACCCCATGCCCTTACCCCCGCCCCACTGTCCTCATCCACAGGTGTACAATTTTTGTCCAGTTTCTTCCCACATCCCCCATACCCCTTTTCCCCCAAGAATTGTCAGTTCACTCCCTTTCCATGCCCCTGAATCTATTATATTCACCAGTTTATTCTGTTCATCAGATTTTTTATTCACTTGATTTTTAGATTCACTTGTTGATAGAAATGTTATTTGTTGTTCATAATTTTTATCTTTACCTTTTTCTTCTTCTTCCTCTTCTTAAAGAATACTTTCAGCATTTCATATAATACTGGTTTGGCGGTGATGAACTCCTTTAGCTTTTTCTTGTCTGTGAAGCTCTTTATCTGACCTTCAATTCTGAATGATAGCTTTGCTGGATGGAGTAATCTTGGTTGTAGGTTCTTGCTATTCATCACTTTGAATATTTCTTGCCATTCCCTTCTAGCCTGCATAGTTTCTGTTGAGAAATCAGCTGACAATTGTATGGGTGCTCCCTTGTAGGTAACTGTTTTTCTCTTGCTGCTTTTAATATTCTCTCTTTGTCTTTTGCTCTTGGCATTTTAATTATGATGTGTCTTGGTGTGGTCCTCTTTGGATTTCTTTTGTTTGGGGTTCTGTGCGCTTCCTGGATTTGTAAGTCTATTTCTTTTACCAGGTGGGGGAAGTTTTCTGTCATTATTTCTTCAAATAGGTTTTCAGTATTTTGCTCTCTCTCTTCTTCTGGCACCCCAATAATTCGGATGTTGGTACGCTTGAAGTTGTCCCAGAGGCTCCTTACACTACCTTCATACTTTTTGCATTCTTTTTTCTTTTTGCTTTTCTGGTTGGGTGTTTTTTGCTTCTTTGTATTTCAACTCTTTGACTTGATTCTTGTGATCCTCTAGTCTGCTGTTGGATCTCTGTATATTATTTTTTATTTCAGTCAGTGTATGCTTAATTTCTAGTTGGTCCTTTTTCATATCCTCGAGGGTCTCACTAAATTTATCGGCCTTTTCTAGGAAATTCTTGAAAAACCTTATAACCGTGGTTTTGAACTCTATATCCAGTAGTTTGCTTTCTTCCATTTCTCATTTGTGACCTGTTTCTTTGTCTCCACATTTTGGCTGCTTCCCTGAGTTGATAGAGTGGCTTTGTGTGCTAGATGTCCTATAGGGCCCAGTGGCTCAGCCTCCCCAGTTACCTGAGGTGGACACTCTTAGTGCACCCCTTTGTGGGCTGTGTGCACAGTCTTGTTGTAGTTAAGCCTTGATTGTTGCTATCACTGGGAGGTATTGACTTCCAGGCCAATTGGCTGTGAGGATCAGCTGTGTCTATGCTGGGAGAACTTCTGTGCTGGAGACACCCTTATGAGGAAGACTTGCTTCAGTGGGGCTTTGGTGCTCACTGAGTCTGCCCCGAGTGTGTCCCTTATGGATCTGAGGAGTTGTAATCTGATGGTCCCATTCTGACCCCGGGGTACACTGGTTCTTGGATCTCCAAGGAGGTGCTAATTTAGTCTCTGCCTGAGGCCACCCAGCAGGAGATACGGAGAGATCTGCAGATTCCTCTTCTTTGTTTGGGTTTTGGAGGCACCCAGATGAGGCCCAGCTGTGAAACAAGGCAAGCTGCTGTGGGGCCTTGGGCCTTCTTTTGGATGTTCTGGGTCTCTCTGACTCAGCTGAAGTCTGATAGGTAAGTTTAGAATTCAAGGGACCAGGCCATTCATATGCAAAAGCCTCTGTGCACAGCTTGGATGGGGCGGAGTCTCAAGGAGGAGCAAACAGCAATGGCTTCCCTTCAGCCCTGCCCTAAGAGGCCCCAGGGTCTCAGTGTCCTGTGGTACTTGCTGCAAGCACCTCTGAGAGAAAGCTGCCCTCGAGTTCCGCCCTCTGCCAGACCTTCCAGTTTCTCCCCGTATGAGTCTGGGTCCCCAGAGTCTCGTCCAGAAGTGGAGTTCAGAGCAGTCGGGAGCTTGTGTCTCCCTCTGGATTGAAAAAGCCAGCTGCATACTCAGTTGCCCGCCCTCTCTGCACGCATGCCTCTCCGTACCTCCGCCTCCGCACCTCTTCTGAATCTCAGTGTGCTTTTCTCTTTCCTTCTAGTTGTAGAATTTCCACTCAGCCAGTCTTCTGGTGGTTCTGGATGATGTCCGTTTTGTCTTTTAGTTGTAGTTTTGAAGTTGTGTAAGGCGGCAAGTTCAGGTGTTTACCTGTGCCGCCATCTTGGTTTCTTAAAAGTAACATTTTAACTTTAGAAAACTGAGGGGGATAACGGGGAGAAAAATAATGATCTGCACTCTCTAAATTGAGTGTTTGGTAAATTTTTTCAGTGCAGAGTCAGATGGTAAGTATTCTGAAATTTGTGAGCAAAATTGAAGATAGTCTTTAGGTGCTTAGATAACCATTTAAAAATGTAAAACCAGTCTTCGTTTGCAGGCCACACCAAACTGGATTTACCCTGTGGACAGTAGTTGTTTGACCTCTGCTCTAAACCTTCTAGAATCTGGTATTAACACTCAAGAGTATTTCTTTCCAATTTATTTTTCTACATGTTTAATTCTAATCATCGTTATGATCGCCTTGTGCATCCCAGTTTGATTTCTGCTCATTCTGTTGAATAGCATTTCACAAATGTTCATAAATAAAAGATGTTAAGGACTGCATCAATCTGTCAAATGGAGGTATTGTCATTTGTAGAGCACCTACTGAAAGTGCATTTGATTGTTTCTTATTAGTTTATAAAGAGAGCACAGGTGTGTGTGTGTGTGTGTGTGTGTGTGTGTGTCTTGCATGGAATCCCAGGAGGGCGTCTCTAGGACAGAGGATATTGGAGGCTCTTCCTATGTAGACGGTACCATATATCAGACCATTTCTGCCAGAATGGGTATTTTCCTAGCACCGTGGTCGGTAAACTGTGGCTTGTGAGCCACATGCGGCTCTCTGGCCCCTTGAGTGTGGCTCTTCCACAAAATACCATGGCCTGGGTGAGTCTATTTTGAAGAAGTGGCATTAGAAGAAGTTTAAGTTTAAAAAATTTGGCTCTCAAAAGAAGTTTCAGTCGTTGTACTGTTGATATTTGGCTCTGTTGTCTAATGAGTTTGCCGACCACTGTCCTAGCTCAACATCATTTCAGCATTCAATGAGATACCACGGCATATTTCACTGTGTCTGAATAATGCTTTTTTTTAAAGATAGGATGATATTTTTCTTGTTTAAAGTATTAAAAATAGGAGTACACATGTCTCCTTTTTCCCCTCATTGACCTTCCCTCAGGCTCCCCTACCTCCTGGCACATGGCCTTCACTCCACGCCACCCCAGTGTCTTGCATCCATTGGTTATGCTTATATGCATTCATACAAATCCTTTGGTTGATCTCTTACCTCCCCCCCACCCCAGCCTTCCCACTGTAATTTGACAGTCTGTTTGATGCTTCTCTGCCTCTGTATCTATCTTTTTGTTCATCAGGTTATAATGTTCTTTATTATCCATAAATGAGTGAGATCATGTGGTATTTTTCTTTGACTGATTGGCTTATTTCACTTAGCATAATGCTCTCCAGTTCCATCCATGCTGCTGCAAATGATAAGAATTCCTTCTTTTTTTATAGCAGCATAGTATTCCATTGTGTAGATGTACCATAGGTTTCTAATCCACTCATCTGCTGATGGGCACTTAGGCTGTTTCCAAATCTTAGCTATTGTAAATTGTGCTGCTATGAACATAGGGGTGCATATATCCTTTCTGATTGGTGTTTCTGTTTTCTTAGGATATATTCCTAGAAGTGGTATTACTGGGTCAAACGACAGTTACATTTTTAAATTTTTGAGGAAATGCCATACTGTTTTCCACAATGGCTGCACCAGTCTGCATTGCCACCAGCAGTGCACGAGGGTTCCTTTTTCTCCACATCGTCTCCAGGACTTGTCGTTTGTTGATGATAGCCATTCTGACAGGTGTGAGGTGGTACCTCATTGTTGTTTTGACTTGCATCTCTTGGATGATTAGTGACTTTGAGCATGTTTTCATATATCCCTTGGCTTTCTGAGTGTCCTCTTTCAGAAAGTATCTATTTAGATCCTTTGCCCATTTTTTGATTGGGTTGTTTATCTTCCTTTTGTTAAGTTGTATGAGCTCCCTGTTGTGTCTGAATAATTCTGCTTCCACAATGGACATCGCTATGTCTGTGCCTGTGTCCCCTGCAGCCATTGAATCACAAAGAGCAATATTGTTCCAGTTCTTAGTTTGCCCCCAAATTAGGCTTTTAGAATCTGCTCTTCTTTTCCTTCCTTTGTAATTACTCTCTCTCTCTCTCTCTCTCTGCTTTGTTTAGACCTAACTGCCCTTTAGATATATCTCAAGCGTTAGAGCCCTCTCGTCCACTCCTAGGCACATGCCCCAGAGAGATTCTTGTGCATGTTCAACAGGAGATACTACAAGGGCCTTCGTCATACCACATGTCCCAGTAGCAAAAACCTGGATGCATACCCTAATGCCTGTCACCAGGAAAGTCAGTAAATCAAGCCACCCAATGGTCCAAAGAAAGGAACAACAACAATGTGCTCAATTTGGATGAATATTACAGAGTGAAAAAGTAACTTTTCAACTTCTGTATACAGCAAGATTATATAAAGTTAAAAATAATGCAGGTGTGCACATACACAAACACATGCACACACACAAATATATATAGAGATGCAACGAATTAAAAAAGAGAGTAAAGCAATGATGAATACGGGACTCAGGATGATGGATCTCCTGAGCTGGGCAGTTCAGGAATGGTTACGAGGAGTTTTGTAGGGTGTCATATAACCCCCAGGTCTTGGCTTCCATCCTATGTTGTGGGTTAATAGGTACTTGCAATGTTATAACTAATTTCTGACTAAAAATCCAAGCATGGACCATGCTGACAGTGTGAGACCCGGTAATAGAAAATGGAAATAAGTCTGTTGGCACTGCATGCGGTTCTGTTAGGTTTTCCAGCGAATCACGTGGATGAGCATCAGTATGTAGATTTCAGGGTGTGCGCTTTGCCTTCACAGAGCAGTGTTTTTATTTTCTTTTTAATTTTTGATACTGGTCCAGGCAGCAGATGTTGCCAGTTAAATGAGGTCTTGAACTTCGTTTAATTATTAAAGCTAATAAACATTCCCTTAAAAGGGCCTGGAGTTGTGATTATGTATGTTGATCATTCAGTTATGATAATAATATGGGAGGGGGAGGGCGAGGGGAAGGGAGAGGAGGAAGGGTTGGGAGGTTGAGTGAAGGGAGGGAGAGTAGAGGCAGAGCTGTATCGGAGAAAGCTAGATGAAGCTGGCGAAGCTTGGCCAAAACACCAGATTGTTTCTTTGGATTTTTTCTTCTTTCTCTAACCTTTACATTATTAGTTAGTTTCAACCAAGAATGCTGTTAAGTTGTGAGGCCTAGCTGTGGGTGTGGGTATTCTCTCACCCACACTTACCCTGTGGCCCAGACTCAACCAGCAACTGGAGACACAGATGTGACCCAGATCTGAGGTTGAAGATAATTATAATTTTGTCCATGTTTGTAGCCCTACCTCTCAACATGGATAGTATTGGCTGTTAGTGCTGAATCTAGTTGAGTGAGTCTTGCAATAAAGGAGCAGAAGGCTATGGTATAGAATTGCATCATAGGGGCAGCCCCAGGCAAAGCTAGAGCTCCCTCCTGTCAGTGTGTCCAACCCACACCTCGATTACTGACATCTTATCACATTGCATTGTTATGATTTATTTATATAGCTCTCCTGCCCACTAGCCTGTGAGGAGGTGAGCATCTCAAAGGTAGAGACCATGTCTGGGGGAACACCAGGTGTTACACCTGTTGTCAGCCCTGAGTGAGTGGGACCTCAAAGTACAGACAGATTATCATCATTAGGAAGGGTTCCAGGGAGCTCAGAAAGGAGGGGGTGGTTTGGTTTGTGTTTTAAAGTGGGTTTCATGGATGGAGACAGAGGGGGACTGTGGGAAGGGTGATTGTAGTGGAGGTGGGGATAGTCAAAGTAAATAACAACAGGAACTCCATGCCTGCTAACCCCTCAGAGTAGACTGTCGTGGTAAAGAGTCAGTACTGCTCTCCCTGTGCTTACCAGCTGCAGGTCAGCTAGGAGATGAAGAGAGACCTGGGGTTTGGGTGGTGAAGAGGCAGAAAAGGAATAAATGTTTCACTGTCACTATCTTTATTTCAGCTCTGCATCAGGAGCTTTCTCTACATGTTCTTACTTGATTCTTACACAACCTTGGCAGGTCAGCACCATGACTCCAGTTTTTAAAAGGTGTGATGCAATTTGCTCAGAATTATCCAAAAAGTGAGTATTAGAGATGGGATTGAACCCAGACCTCCAAGATGCTAAGCATATGCTTGGTTCTCTCTGTCATCCTATTTCACACTGCCACGGTGGAGGGTGTGGCCATTGGAGGTCATGATGAGAGCCAAGGCATAAGGTGGGAGCCATTAGACACATCCAAGGGACTGTGCAAGGGAGGGTTGGGCAGCTCCTTTGGCTGTCATGGTGTTTGTGGTCAGGGACGTTCTGTTTGGAATCTGTAAACTTCTATCCTTCATGGCCAAGAAAGTCCACAGTGACCACACCCTTGCTATATATAGTCTTTCTTAGGATGTTGCTGGAACTGGACAGAAAGCTCAGGCAGGAAGAGAGGATAAGGCACTGTACTGGGACCAGGACCAGAGACAATAATTTTGGATTTAGGAGGAAGAGATTGAGCACAAGTTTTTATCCCTTGGGGTTGGAGATAAGTAATGTCTAGTTAGGGGAGGAGCTCTATTCTAGGGATGAAAAGAAAGTGACAAAAAAAGGAATAATCAGAGACTGAAGATATGACTGAACAAGTTAATGGTGTTAATGTCCGCTATGGTGAGAGGACTGTTTTCATGGGGCCATATGTCATCAAAAACACCTGGGTGGCATGTTAATGGAGGCAGTGTATGTGGGGAAGATACAGAGGGAAGTTTGGGAAAGAGGAAAAAAGTTTCACAGAAACAGAGGCAGACTTGAGATGGAAGCAGAAACATACAAAGATAAAAGAAAAATACAAAGATACAGAGACACAGAGAGAGAACACCCTAAAGATCCAGGGGCACCTGAGAACCAGGCCAGTGAGAAAGAAGCAGGGTGGTAGAGAGACAGTGACAGAGACAAAGTTAGGAAGGACAGTGACTCAAACACTCAATGGATAGCTGTGTTTAATGGAGAAAATACATGTGAACTTCCGGAGAAGGACTGCATCCTGACTCTGAGCTACACCCTCCCTCCCCGGGAGGATAGTTTCTTTGTCTTAGCTGAGTTCTGGATAGTCCAAAGTTTCTGTGCTTTCCTTGCTGATAGGGGGGAACCCTGGGGTGAAAGGCCACCTGCAATATAGACTTTCCCTGTGATGATAGCATCTCAGCCCTGGGAGAGGCCTTGGTGCCATTTCCCCTCTTCTCATCTCAGACCTCTGCTTGAACCTCCGTAGTTACCTCTCGTGACCAGTTGCTCAGCACTAACTCTCAGAACATCATCCTTCCTTAGGCTGGGCTGCCTCCCTGGGACTTCCAGTTTGGGAGCAATATACAAGCAAGTCTAGTACTGCTTCCCCACTCGGTTCTTCAAGTTGTTGATGACAGCGAACTGTGTTCCCAGCATGTTCTCTCTTCTTAAAAACCATCACCTACAGTTCTTTCGCTGGTATTATCAGTCAGAACAGGCCAAGTTATACTGTAGTAACAAACAATCCTAATATGTCAGGGGCTCTTAGGAACAAAGGTTTATTTCTTGTGTTAAAGAAAAAAAATATTCTGTTAAAAAATTATTCATGATACATTGAAGAATGGTAAGGCCGATTTTATGAAAGGAAGGCTATTGTGATGTTAGGGACCACTTCAATAGGGTCTTGCAGAGATTGGAGTCAACTGCAAATACAGCATGGGCAAATGGAAGGTTACAGCGAGCAGGGTAGGGATCAGTGGATGGAAAATTACCAAGAGGAAACATCAGGAATAAGGGAAATTTTGACTAAACTGACCTAACAGGATTCTTACTGAAGGTAGGCCAGGGTGACCTGACATCACCTGGGGGATGGAGGTTGAAGATCCTGATGAGATATTAAGCATGACCTGGGGTATGGAGGATTCTGGATAACCTGACCTGGCAGGATTCTTGCTAAAACTAAGAGACAAACACTGAAGCTCAAAAGTCAGAGTTGATCCAATGAGAATCTTTGTCAGTTGCTCACACTGTATGTCTACAGCAACTGCTCCAATTCATATTCACACCAGCATCCAGGCTGATCAGCCAGCCTCTATCAAAAACACAGTCAGTCATGGTGGTTGAATGAAAAGAGAACATGAGTCCCCATACCCTGGTCCCAAAAGCTGCTACCAGAAGTGGCACACATCACCTTTAATCAGGTGGCATTGCCCAGAGCCTTCTGTCAATGAGGTGGGGAAGGGAACTCTGCACTCAGGTTGGGGCAGCAAATATTTATGAATAATCACAAGTCTACCAATAATAGCTTCTTTCTAGCTCTCTAAGCTAGGCTATTGTTTCAGGAGGATCCTAATTTTATTGATATTTGGGAGCCAGTTCTAGATAAGACACTTGCAGGTAGGTGGTGCTCATGGGACACCAGGTGATCACACCCATGAATGGTCCCTCTCTATCTTATAGCTATGCCACAGAGAATATGTGTGCATATTTGCCAAGGTCACAGGAGAGGGAGAGAGAGGAAGCACACCTTTAATTTGATCTTTCTAACAAGGTATTACTAGGTCTTTATCATTCACTGCTTTTTAAAAAATCTTATCTGTCATTGCTTGGAAGCTCCAAGATGGAAAAGGGCAGCCTATCTTTATTGGACTTTGAGTGAGTGAGAAGCAAACCTTTATTGTGTTGATCCACTGAAATGTTATGATGTGTCTGTTTCTATAGCTGCTGTTAATCATTTTAATGCAGAAATTGGTATAAGAAGTAAAGTGCTCCATAATAAAAACATAAAATACATGATGTTAGCTCAGTGATACTGAATTGGAGGCTAAAAAGATGGTGGTCAGTGTATTCAGGGGCAATGTAGTTGTAAAGTTGTTGCCTATGATGACTCCAAAAAGCAGATCCAGTACTTACCGAACTTTTCATTCCAGAGGAAGAGGTAGAAAAATTGAATGATGGCAGCATGGCTGCATTTGGCAAGGTATTACAAGCATGAGATGAGCTCTGGAAATAGTTAGGTGGGTTTCTAGCAGAAATGAAGAAGAATAGAGAGAGTCCAGAAATGTGAGGCCTTAAAGTTGTAATGTTATACTGCTTTAGATACCATACAATAAGAGATTGGATTCAATAAGGATTTAAGTGGCAAAGGCCCTATAAAACCTCATAGTTGTAAAAATGATGCAGGGCATAGCTCAAATGTAAAAAGCAGACTCCTCATCGATTTTTCCATATAGCCTCAAGGTAGCTGCCATTAGAGAGAGAGAGGGAGAGAACCAAGGAAATGAAAAATCAAGGAAAAGGACAGATTTGAAAAACTCTATCTTAAAAAGAATTTTAGTTGTGGTCACTGGGAATAAATCAGAAACCCATTATTATGTTATTCAGTGAAATGCAATGCCAAAAACACCCCATGAGCCAGTTCTAGAAAATATTTGAAGTTTAAAACCACCTTTGGGATGCCAACCTTTGATGAACAGGAAGTAGTCTAAGAAGACTGCAATGTCTAAGGAGAGCCAAATCCCTAACACACACTGCATATGTGTCCAAGGAAGGCAGGTCATGGCTCCTGAAGAGTGGACCAGGGGTCCTGAGCTGCCCTGAGAGGAGATTCACAGCCGCTTACCTAGAGCCGGAGCCCCCTAAAGTCTGCCCAGCAAGATTTCAGAACTCCCAGCCAGCAACTCTTGTATGTTTCCCGTTCTTACTGAGTAGGCATGTTGGTTCTGGTTATCTTGTCCCCTATTCCTCCATGGTATCTTGGATGTATGGTGTGTATGTTGTGGGGTAGGAGTGGCTGGGAGAGAGGGATACATACTTTGTCCTGTTAGATCATAGAACTAGGGTAATGTTTTTCACCTGGGGGACATTTGGCACTACCTAGGGGCATTTTTTGGTTGTCACAGGTCGGGGAGGGCTGCTTGCTACTGGCACCCAGTGCGCAGGAGTGAGGGGTGCTGGTAAACATCCTACAGTGCACAGGATAGCTCCCCCCCACAACAAAGGATTGTCCAGTAAAAAATATCGGTATTATCAAGATTGAGAAACTGATGTAGGGAATAAAAGGTTTAGTATCCCAACCTAATAGCCAGGTTATGGGACAACCCCTGGAAATCAGAAAGCCATTCCTTCATTCAGTCCTTAACTGAGTGCCTTCAAAGGGGAGAGGGAGATGGGGAGTGACAGTGGAGGGGTGGGGGTTGGCCAAGGAATTATTGTTAGTTGCTACAATAGACAACTTCCCAAATCTTGGTGTCTTAAGCAATAAACATTTATTTTTCACATCATGTTTGGGGAGAATCTGTTTTTCTCCTGAATAGCTTATATACTTTTTTCTCTCTTATGGGCATTGTGAGCCTGGTAAGGAGTGATTTTCCTAATTGACTTGGCTACTAGGAAGTTCATTATAACAACTGTTCATTACTGTTTACTGATATTCCCTGGCTCGGGTTCCTATTTGACTTTCATTTGCCCATGACTTTGATTTTCTTCCCTCCCTGTTAGTCTTCCCATATTGTGTGCTTTTGTTTGTTGCCTTAAAGGACATTTGGGGATAAGGTGAGTTACAGAGTTAATGACTGAATCAAGAGCATTCTTGCTGGAAGATGGCTTCTATTAAAGGGAAATTTGGGAACCAGTAAGTATCCCTTTTTTTAAAAAGGAAAGTGGAGCTTTGGGTCTTGGCTTAAAAATTTACAGAATTGAAACTGCTGTTTGGTCTTGGGATATGCAAATAGCAGATCTGTATTCATTCTGTAGTTTTACTTACCTCTTTTTAAGTTGCTATTTTAACAAACCCAAGTCCCATTTGCTTTAACTGGCAGAGAAAGGAGACCAAAACAAGGAAAACCTTTTCTCCAAGGTCTCTGGGGAATCACTTCATGCAAATGTCTTTTGTCTCAGAAGGAAACTGCCCTTGGTTAAGCCTCTGACTACTCCTGAGAAGTCAGCATTTGGAGTTGCTGTTTTTCCTTTTGCTTTTCTGTTTCCAATTATGAAACCAACAAGAAGTCAGGAGACTAGCCACAAACTTGCTGTGTGACCTCAGGTCTTTTGCACCCTACCTCTGGTCTCCAGAAGAACAAGTGGTCTGAGAACCCACCCAGATACCACGATCACTGTACCAAAAAAATGGGCTAATCCAGTGGCATGTGCTTTCTGATGATTTTGGAGAGTATGATTGTAGTGACCCCCATACCTGGTGTTGGGAAGAAGCTGTCTCTGCTTCTCATAAATATGGAGGGGATGATGCGTTTGGAGATTCAGGCCAGGGTCTTGCTGGTGACAGTCTTGAGAGATGGGTCAGCACGAACCCTGGAGCCTTACTGCCTGGCTTCCAATTCCCGCTGCATCCCTCAGTTGTGTAACCTTGGGCAAACCATGTTGCCTCTGTAGACCTCAGTGTCCTCATCATCCTCAGTGGGATGATAGGCAATAGAACCACGTGTTATGAAAGACTAAATGACATAATGCTCACCAAGTGCGGGCACATTGCACAACATCTGTTCGTGATTTGCTGTCCTTAATTGGGCCAGATACTACTGGGTTAGGTGGGGTGTGGCCACCAGGAGGACTGAACCAGGATGCCCTGTCTCAGGGCCTTTCAGAACCATCCCTTCTCCTCTTCAAGGAGGATGGAAAAGAATTGCCCTAGTCATAGTCCCAGAGTGGGATGCCAGGAAGGGTACCGATGCATCCTCACAGAGAAGCTTCCAGACAGCCAGATCTCAATCTCCATTGTTCTTTTCCTCTCCATCCAATCCGTCCTCGGGACACGAGTCCCTTTCTCTTTCTGGTTTCCATTTTCTCTTCTGTGCAATGGGAAAGTTAGATTGACTCCTCTCTAATCCTCTCAATGTACTTCACCCCACCTCAGTTTGAATATTTTATGTTAAGTTAAAGCAGGATTTCTCATCCTTGGCATTATTGACATTATAGGCCAGATAATTCTTTGTTGTCTTATGTATTGTAGAATGTTTGGAAGCAGCCCTGGCCTCTGCCGACTAGATGCCAGTAGCATCCCACCCCCGCCAAGCTGTGACAACTAAAAATGCCTCCAGACATTGCCAAATGCCATGGGGTTGGGGGCAGGAAAATCCCTTTGGCTGAGAACCATTGACTTACGAGTCCTTATCTATACTAATAATAGACTAGGGCCGTCCCAACCAGATGGACGACCGGTCCAGGTGGGAGCTCTGTGCAGGTCCACTGGGCCCACTGCCAGGTGCGGGGAAAGCGGAGTCCGGGCAGGAGCGGCCTGAGCATGTGTGGCCGGATGGCGCCGGTGGGCTGCGTGGAGGGCCTCAGAGCTATGGAGCTGTTAGGGCAGTGGCCTGCGGGGTCAGCAAGGCTGGGGTGCCAGGTAGGCCCCAGGTCCTCGGGCACAGCCGGGGGAGCGTGGCCGTTCAGAGAAGGGAGAAAAAGCCCTTCTTTCCAGAAGAACGCAGATGGTTTAAACGTGCATAGAGAAACAGCGGCGGTACTGACATGGCTATGTCAGTTCCCTGAGCCGCCTGTTGGTGCCTGACCGCAGGCTTCACTGTAGGGCATAGGCCTGGATGTGGGCCAGGATATGGCCTTGGCAGCTGGACTCAGCCCCGGCGTCGCCTCGGCTTCACGACGTCACCTGCAAGTGGCCATTGCTGCTGGTCTGTGGGCCCCGGTGAGCCGGCACTGTGCGTGCTCAGGGCAGCGCTCTCTGTGTTTCTGTTGAAAGGACACCATATGTGATGGGTGCTGTTGATTCCTTAAGGTTGAAATGGGGCAGCCTGAACTTACTTACGACGCGATCTTTTCTCCGTATTTTACCGCACAGTCTTCTTGGGCTCAGGGAACTGGCAGCCCCTGGAGCGCCATCTTGGTCATCCCACACAGCGAGATGTCACCAGGAAGCACAGAAATGCCAAAGCCCCAATGGAACCTGTCGTGAAACAGACCCTAGTTCACATACTGGAGCAGAAACAAGAAAACAGTGGCACCTGTTGGACCTCAGCTGGGATTGTGCCCATGGGTCTGTCTGCAGGGTTCCTTCACCCTGGCCATGGCCCAATGGCTAAGGAAGCTCTGCAAGCCTTGATTCTGGAGCTACGGATCTTAGCAAGTAGGAAGGTGTACAAAGGTGGAGTCGAAAATAGCAAGGTTAGACTGTGTGTGAGTGTGTGCATTTATATACATATATGCCCATTTCCTCCAGTCTTTTTCTGAGCTGTTTGAGGGCATGCTCTCCACATGACAGGATGCCTGGATGCTCCCCTGTGCATTTCCCAAAAGCAGACACTCCTACATAACAATTCTCCACCCAACCATGAGAGGAAATCTCCATTCGAATGGTAGTAAGGTTCAATCCACAGATCCCATTTGAATTCTGGCAACTGTGGCAACAATGTTCCCTATACCCAACCCCCGGGATCCCATCCACCTAGGATGGGTCCTATGTCATTCCTGTCCCTGACAGTTTGTCAGTTTTAATTAAAAATCATAGACTTTTGCCCTAAAATAAATAAAAATAAAGAAAGACCCGCTGGCACTCCCAGATTGGAGAGGGTGCAGGCTGGGCTGAGGGACACCCCTCCCCCCTGTCCGCCCCCGCCCCCCCGCACAAATTCTGTGCGGGGCCACTAGTATGTAATAATTCTGATCACCTTTGCCAAGTACTTCTTTATGGCAGCCACAGTGCTGAGAGATTTCCATCTTATTTAATCCTCATAATATCCTTGTGACCTGGGTATTAATATCCTCTGCTTTGCAAGTAAGGTTGTTGAGTGCTAATATCAGACGAGAATGGGATTTGAACCCATGTTTTCCCAACATTTGAGCCTGTTACGCTTTACCAGTTTAAAGGTTTAGAAATTTTTGAAGAGCAAGACAATATGGTTTATTTAGTAAGAACACGAGATTTGGGAACAGGCAGACCTGATTTGGAATATCATTGATGAGCTGATCATTATCTTCTCATTGAGCTCCATTTACGCCATCGTTAAGTTGAGAGTCACACCAGCGGGTTATTGGAGGACAAAATGAGGCAGACACCTGGTGCACCAGGTTCTTCTCAGCTCAATTATCTACTCAACAACAATGGAGGAGACACTATTGACATTGAATTCCTTCCTTCCCTGCAGCCCTGGGTGTGGTGCTGGCACTCCTAGGGTGGATGAAAACCTCATGCCACAGTGTATCACCTTTTCTGGTCCCACCTTCTTTTGAGTGTGTAGGCCTTTCCTCTGAGCTCCAGACCAGTGTGGACAGCAGTCTGTTGGATAGTCCATACTCGATAGAACCAGAACGGAAATAGTCATGTTGCCCGAATCTGCTCCTCCATCATGTCCCATTTCTCAGTGACCCCTGTCATCCTAGGGGTCATTCTTGATTTCCCCCAACTCCTCACTTTCCATAGCCAGCACTGTCCATTGTACTTGGCCCACAGTACTCCCTCCACCCCAGTTGTGACCACCAAAAATGTCTCCAGCCACTGCCAGTTGTCCCCTTGTGTTGGTCTGCATCTCTCATCCTCTAACTTGGCTGCAAAGTAGCCTCCAGTACATAGAATAAACCAGTCTTGCTGCCTCTACTCTTGCCACTTGCCCTTGGGAGCCTTCCCTGATCCCTAAACCTGGTCAAGTGCCTTCGCCACGGGGCTTTCCTGCTAAAGCAATTACTCTGCTCCGCTGTACCATCTGTTGACAGATGTCTCCCCCACTAGATGGAAATTTTTCTGGGTAGTAAGTGTGCCTTTTTCTGTAATCCCCAGTGCCCATCACAGGGCTCATTAAAATAAATGTTTGTAGCACGAATGAATGACAAGCAATGTTGCATAAGTTAAGGAGCAGCTGTGAGAAGGAGGGAAGTAGATAAGTGAGTTATAGAAACTGACATATGACGGTCCATGACGATTCCTAAAACTGGCGTGGAGGCTTCTCTTTCCATTTTGAAATCCACAGGAATTCAACAGAAAGATTATCCGATTAGGTGGAAATGTGACTCAAGGTAACTTTATCTTTGACATTAAGACAAGGAAACATCTTTGTCACTGACAAAGAGTCTCGTTTCTTTTTGTGGGATAGATGTCAGTTGGAGAGGGTCAAAGAAACGAGAGCTATGTGACCTATAGGATCCACTCTTAGCTTAGCCATCAGAGAATTTGTTAACAAGTCTCTCGGATGATGTGATCTGAAAAAGCAGGTGCGATTTGGTCGCTGTAGAGCAACCTTTCTCAGCCTTGCCAGGACTGACATTTTGGGCCAGCTGGTGTTTTGTCACGGGGCTGCTCTGTGCAGTGCAGGTGTTTTGCAGCATTCTGGCTTCAGTTCATCAGATGCCACAGTCCTCCCTCCACCCCAACTGGGACCACCAAAAGTGTTTCCAGCCATTGCCTGTTGTCCCCTGTGGGGGGAAAAGTCAGCCCTGGGTGGGAACCACTGCCCCAGAGGAGTTGGAATTGGAGTCCATCTGATGGAGCCAAGGAAGCACTGGACAGGTGTTGGATTTCAGCTTCATTGCCAAGTCTGCCATTTAGTGAAAGTATATTTTATAAGTTTTCTATGAACTTAAAGATCAGGATGTTTGAATTTGGGGAATCAGCTGGACCTCCTCAGCTTGCAGCCTTTTCATCCAAAGTAATAGAATAATGCAAGCCCAGAAGATTTTGGATACTTCCAAGTTCAGTTTGGGCCTTAGGAGTGATCAGGAAGATGGAGTGAGACTTGGGACACGGATCTGTGACCTGGCAGCTACAGTCAGGCAATGAGCTTCAGGTCTCTGCTTGCTCAGGGTGGCCTGTCTCCACAGGCCAACCCAACTCTTACCCCAGAACTCCTCCAGAATGCCCCTGGGGGGACTGAATCAATCAGCCACTGCTTGGCTGCTCTCCCTCCCCAGCAGCTGACTGTCAGAGCTGCAAAGTGCTTAGAAACATTTGTTTTGAGCCCTTTGTTACAGAGATGGGTGGTGATGGGAGGATGAGGCTCACAAGAGGGAAGAGATTTAGCTAAGGTCACAAAGTAAGCTAGAGGTATACTCCCTTATGGACCCAAGTTTCTTTCTTTTTGTTAAACCACTTTATTGAGATATGATTGATATGTAAAAAACTATATATTTAATGTATAAAACTTGATGGGACTGGGGATAAAGTATACATCTGTGAAACCATCACCACCATCAAGGCCATAGACATACATATACACCGCCTCCCAAAGTTTCCTCCCACCCCCTTTATATTATTATTAATATTCTGTGGTAAGAACATTTAACATAAGACCTTGACAGATTTTAAGTGTACAACACAGCACAGTTAGCTACAGGCACTATGCTGTATAGTAGAGTTCTAGAACTCACCAGTTTTAATTATGAGCCAAGTGTGTTGATTTGGAGTCAGATATTCTTTCTCCCACTCTCTGTGCTACCTAACTCTGGGATACTTCCATGTTTGTGCTATTCTTGGTGGAAGTTCTTATTGTAGAGTTTTCCTGGAATTTCTTTTTATTTTGTAGAAACTTCACATGCATTTATCTTGGCATTCTGATTTTTGCTTGGTGATAGCCATCTAACATCAAAGTAGTGCCAGAACATTTTAATAATAAAAAAAAATATGGTTCGTTGACCTTCCAAGAGAAACATTTTGCTTTTAACTGAGCTCTAACCTTATGAAATGAAATTAATAGTAGGAATCCGAGGCACTGAGCTAGGTTTAGAGAGTCTTTTGGAGCAGCTAAATCCTTTTGGGAAATTCCCCATCTTTGGAGGTCACGTAGACTAACATTGTACACAGAGTTGCATACTTGGGATGTTTCCCATCATGTGATTTAGAGGAAAGAACCTGGGCTTTGGACATAGGTCCAAATTCCAGCTCCACCTCTCCATAGCTGTGTGAATTTACCACAAAGATAAGACCATTTAGAATGGTTACTGTGGGCTGGTCACATTACCTATGTTATTTTATTAGTTCTTACAACAACCATGGGAAGAAAGGATTACAGTTTATGGATGAGAACATGGAGTCTCAGAGAGTTTATGATACAAAGTTACATTCATTAATAAAATTAGAAGTGGCAGAGCTAGGAGTTGAACCCAACCAAGGCAACAGATTGGGCTCCAGATTATAAATGACCAAACTGAGATTTAAAAAAAATTTAGGCATAACATAAATTCTATGAACTTCAGTTTCGCAGTATGCTGAACTGGGATGATCATATCTTCTTAGAAGGATTGCTGTGGGGATTAAATAAATTAATGCAAATATAGCATGTGGCATCCCCTGGGAGTCTAATAGATAGTCTCTTTAGCACAAGTTCCTCTTGTTAATGTCAGTTACAGTTTATTACATGTTAACTTTTTGTTTGTTTCAGTCTTTATTCACTAGGATAGATATCCAGATTGGAATAGCTTGCTAAAGGATGTGTATATTTAAAATTTTGCTAATTATAGCCAAATTGTCTTCCAGATTTTAAAAAATCAATATATACTCCCAATAGCCAATGAGAATTTTTGTTTCCCTGCTTCCTTCATTTTTCTTATCTTTGTGACTTTCTAGTATTTAACAGTGCCTTGCACAAAAGTAAATATTTAAAAATGTTTGAATTGGTTGAATGTCCATTGCTGTATGTGCCCTGAGAAATCTCACCAGTCTGTAGTTGACATGCTTTTGTTCTTTTTTTTTTAATTTTATTATTTTTTACTGGCTTTATTTTATTTTCCCAGCACCACTTATCCCTTCTTTGCCCTCTTCTACTTCCACCTACCTCCTACCCTGCTACATGTTCTTGTTCTTTCATTCAACAGTTATTTTTTCTTAATCCTCTTCCAAGGATATGATTTTATGATTTTTAGAGAGGAGAGAAGAGAGAAAGAAACACTGATTAGTTGCCTCCCATATGCACCCCGACTAGGGATCAAACCTGCAACCCAGATATGTCCCCTGACCAGGAATTGAACCTGCAACTTTTTGCTATATGGGATGACACTCCAATTAACTGAGCCACTTGGCCAGGGCTCAACAATTATTGATGGAACAGTCACTGATTCTGGACATTGGAGATGCAAAGATAAATTAGACATACTTCATTCCCTGACTTTACCCTTCTCTACTCTATTGGTTGACACTTTTCTCTCACACCATATTTATTTTAGATACTCCCTTCCATAATTGCTTTTGCAATGCTTCATGGGGTATATTTTGCCTGACATTCAAATGATACTGTTCAGGCAGGGATTAATATCTCCAGGTAGCTGATGGGCACACCAAAGCTCAGCAAGGGAAAGAACGCTTCCTAAGGTCCCATGCAACCATGCCTAGTCTTTGGGGCTGGGATCTACGAAATAGAAACTGGGTCTTGGCTCTAATAACTCCATTGCTCTATAGGAGGTGCCCACTGGTGATTCCACCTCGTGTCTGGACATTCATGAGAGGTGAGTGGCTGGCATGAAGGACCCCTTCCAATCGACCTCCAGGAGAGAACTGTAGGGGATGACCTCTGTGGTGTTGGACAAGATTGTCTTGGGGGCTAAGAGAGATCCTTCAGGGTCATGAAGCCTGCAGTGCCCAGTCCATATTTTAATAGAGGGAAGTCTGGATGTTGCTCAAGGGTATCTGTCATCTCCATGGGGCCCCTGTGTCCTGCCTCGCCACACTGACTAAGGAGGGCCAAGGGACCCAGAAGTGTTGCTGTTGCCATTTTAATCCTTGACAATCTCTTGTCTTTGTATGTAATATGCCTTTTTTGTCCCTTCAGCTCTTTGCAAGATTCTTTTAAAAAATCTTTCGTTTTCAGCAATCTGAGTAGTAATTCTTTTTTGGTAATTATATCACTTGGGGTCCACTGAATTTCCTGGATGTGTGGGTTGCTGTTTTTGTTCCAATTTGACAAAAAAAAGTTGGCCAGTATATTTTTATTACATGCTAATTTGGTGTGCGCAAACTGCTAAGAAATGTACATATGTAATTTCACTTAACTTTGCAAAAACTCTATAAGGAAGGTCAATATTACCTCCCCTCCTCCATTCCCGTTGAAGTAATTGAGGCACAGAGAGATGTAGCTAACAGCGGAGTTCAAACAGTGAGGAGAGGACAATCAAGATTTGCATTTATGCCTGGCTGACATCAGAGCAGAGCTCTGCCCCCATTGGCTGTGCTCACCCCTCTACTCAAAGCCACAAATGTGTTCCAGAAAATCTCAGATGCCCCAAGTCATCTCCTTGGTCTCTTTTTAACCTTTCCAGCCTAAGAGAAACCAAATTTTCATCTTAATTTATAGATCTTTTTCTGTTCAGGAGGCTGGTGCATCTGAATTATATTCAAGCCTTGCTTGCCCTTGGTGAATTTCTAATTCAGACTTAAATTCATCCCTCTCCCATCCTGCCCTGAAGGCCTCAGGGACATCAGACTCATTGTCAGCCAAACTGTAGTGAGATCTAATTAGAGCTATTTATGGTCCTGGCTGGTGGCTCAGTTGGTTGGGTGCAGTCCCATACACCAACAGGTTGTGGGTTGGATTCCAAGTTGGGGCACATACACAGGTTCAATCCCAGGTTAGGGTGTGTACAGGAGACAACCTATCTCTCTCTCTCTCTCTTTCTTCTTCCTCTCTCTTTAAATAAAAACATATTCAGGTGAAGATTTAAAAGAAAAAGTTTTTTTTTAAAAGTTACTCATGGTTTACACCCAAAGTACCTGGGCAGCCTCATATTTCAACATGCCCTCTCCTTCTGCTCAGCACAACCCATTCTTCATCTGATTCAGATTTCCTCTCTCCAAATCCATGCCTGCAAGTCTGCAAAAGTTGGGTAGGGCCAGAGCACTTTTTTTTTTTTTTTCAGGCAAAAATGATGAGACAGGAAAGCAATTTTCTCTTAATTTTTTTGTCTGTAAAATGCTCAATGTGGTGCCAAAAACTGTAGGCTCTAATAAATGCCTCAGTGATTGGCAGGAATGAAGCCAACCAGAGGATGAAAGGGACTAAAGCATTTGAAGAGAATAAGCAACTGTACAGTAATCCATTCGTGTTTAGAGTTCTTTTGGGAAGAGGTTCAGTACATTCCTAAATCAAGCTGTGTGGTTTGGGAGGAAAAAGTCTTGATTATTTTTACATTGTGTGCCTTGACTTTTACTGTGGGGGTTCCACAGCCAAATTCTGCCTCCTCCTTTTGTTTTTCAAAGTTGTGCTAGACCAACTAGTTATGTCTTCTTCCTTGGAGGCATTCTCCTTGGAAACCAGCGTCTTGCCTTGCAAAGCATCAAGGTATGTTGTATGACCCAAAACAATAATTGGAGTCAAACTTCCTTTTGGTTTTCTGATTCTAAACTCAGTGTGTTTCCTTTTTTCATGGCTTCTTTGAAAAAATAAATCTTTCCTATGATTCAGATGCATCCATAACAAATTAGACCAGAAACTGAAATGTAAGCTTCATGAGGGCAGGTACTTTGTTTTGTTGCTACTGAGTCACCAGTGCCTTGTGTATGGGAGGGGGAGGGGAAACGGGAGGGGGGGAGGGGAGAGAGAGAGACAGAGACAGAGACAGAGACAGAGAGACAGAGACAGATGGGGGGAGAATGAAAAAGAACCCTAAGGACTGGTGTTGGGAGACCCTTAAGACATTATAACCAACTGTGCACCATGGGCAAGCACTCTATGCTCTCTGTGTAGTTGGTTGGTCTGTAAAATGAAGTGGGTGGGATAAGTGGATATGAAGAGGATTAAATTCAATAATGGATGTGAAAGTATTTTTGGGGAAATACCTTGCTTTTATCATTTTTCCTTTCTTTGAAATCTCTCTATGGGGAAATCTCCAATACGTTTGTTTTTGTACCATAGTAGACCAGCAGCTTTACACCAGGGTGGATTCCGAAGACATTGCCAGGTTCTTAATGACTACTGGGTTATAACCAGATGAAATACACACAGTGGCAACGTCTGAGGTGTTTTCCAGAAGTTTATGCTGCAGTAGTAATGTATGCCTTTTTGATAGATATGCATCGAGGGACCATTAATGTAGATGGGGAGGCAGAGAGAGCAGCATAGATGTTAATGGTGCTGCTTTGGAAAAGCATTCAGTAAATCTTAAAGTTAGAAATTAGGATTGTTTAGGTCAAATTTGTATTCACAAAAAGGTAGAAAGGAAAACGAGGAAAGGGGGAAATATTAGGGTTGAGAGATCGAGAGAAAGCAAATGAAGAAATGAGTTTATGAGGAGCTAGTTGATGCTTGTCCTCCTCTAGTTGTGTGACCGTGGTCAAGTTATCTCTAAAACAACCAGGCATTGTTTTAGGCTTTCTGGGAATAGAGATGAGTATAAACCAGTCTCAGCTCTCATAGCCTTGGGAGGAGCAGGCAGATAAAAAAAAGATGCCATTGAGAGTGATGACTGCTAAGATAGGGGGTGTACAATATTCTGTGGGAATACAAAAAAGGGAGGGGATTGAATTTGCAGGAGTGGTTCTGGAGAGGTATTAAAGAAGAGGTGGTATTAGAGATGGGCATTAAGGGAGCAAGAAACCTTTCCTAGTAGAGTAGGAATGATGGTGGGTCAGGTGGCACTCTTCTTCACGGAGGGAAGAACTTGCACAAAGCAGGGTGGGATGAGGTCGCATGGTGTCTTTGGGCAATGCATTGTGGTTTGGCACAGCTCTAGCTTATATGGAGAAGAAAGCAGGGAAGAGAGAGGGCACAGGTGATAAAACCCAGTATAGCAGGCTCACGGGGACTTTTGTACCTTGAGGCAGTGATAAACTGGAAAAATTGCAGGCAGAGGACGAGCATGGTCACATTTGCATTTCAGAACAATCCTTCCAGCACAGTGCATGGGATGAGTTGCAGGTGAGAGAGGCTGGTGACAGGCCCACTAGTGGAAGCCTGTGGCACTTGCTCAGGTGAGAGATGATTAAAGCAGGAGCCACAGACATGCGATAAGGAGACAGGTAAAAGTAAAATTAAGATATGCAGCCCTGGCCAGTGTTGCTCAGTAGGTTGCATGTCATCCTGTGATCAATGTTTCTCTCTCCCCTCTCAAATAATCAATAAAACATCTTTAAAAAAAGTAAGAGATGCTGTCATCAGGGCGTCATATTCCCCATCTCTAAAGTTAAATAAAATTAACTATTTCTGAACCCAAGTTTCTATGATGGTCTCAAAGACTAAAATGCAGTGTGACTACGGCTGGGATTGGAGATACCCTGGGAAATGAATATTCTCACCAGGCATGCCATTTTGTAAACTCCCTAAAAATTTTTTGGGTATGTTGGGGGAGTTGGGGTGCAAAAGGGTTCTAATTTTCATAACAGCCTTGCTAAAGGATGAAGATACTCTGTTCTGAAACTTGAAGGCTGGGTATATTTGAATGATTGTAAGAGAGTCTCAGGGTTGAAAGAACCTTGAGGAGCCACCTTTTGGGTGCCGTCAACACCTTGACAACATGCTCACCAAGAGGCTGCCCAATCTCGTCTTGGTTCTTCCTGTAACGAGAAGATATTCTCCTCCTGAATAGCCTGCTTCATTGCTAAAAAGCCCCAACACTGGACATCAACCCATCTGTCGCATTCCTACCCCACCTTGGGCAGAAAAAGGAGTGTCTTTGAAAGAGACTCTTAGGAATTCTTGCAAAAAATGCCTGATTAATTAAAGCATTACAAAAGCAAGCCATGGATTTGATTGAAAATGATTTTCATTTTTTCTCATTTGAGGCTCAGCATTTCAAGCTGTGAGTCAGACACAGAAATGTGATTGAGCTCAAGAAGGATTTTTGTCAAAATATACCTATGGGAATTGATAATTCTCCTGCCTACAGTGCAGTTGAGATAGTTCCATCCATGATGAGGGGTCCATGTGGGGCAGGAAGGGCATAGCATACAAGCTGAGAAAGCCAAATCCACTCGTGGTGGTATTCTAGGATGAACATGGGAACGTTTAAGAAATAAGGAAGAACCTGCTGCAATGAGTGTGACTAGAGGGTTGGAAAAACACTGAAGCAATGACTATACATGCAATGGGATGTTTACTGCCCTCTCTCACCCCCACTTCCCTTATCCTCCTCCTACTCCAAACCTTTTCTTCCCGGTTTCTTCTATTGTCCTCTATCTAAGTCGGCTACCTTCTTCCTCCTCCCTTCCCCACTCAGCTCTTTCTCACTCCAGGTTTCTGTCTCATTTCCCACATAGAAGGAATGCCTTACTTTTCAATGATGCTTCACAATTCACAAAGCCATTTGGAATACATGATCTCATCAACCTCACAACCACGCTGCTTGGGAGGTGCTGTCCCCATTCTGCAGATGATGAAAATGAGGTTAAGGGAGACGAAGTAACTTGCCCAAAGCCACATAACCCTGTGCCCGCAGAGGCAGGTGTTGGCTTATATTCTTTAATCCAAATATCACTCCGTCTCTCTAACTTTAGGTTGAGTCTCAGGTATCCCAGTGCCAACTTGCAATGGATTTCCCCTGACCGTAGGGAACTGAATGATCTCTTCACGTAAGGGCCCTGAAGGATGGCCACTTTCTCTTTCTCGAGAAGATCAAAGGAGAATTTGTCTCCGTGAAAGTGGTCTTGAATTCTGGGGAAATCCTATTCTAAGGCATTGGAATCTTTTAATGTCCATACCCACTGTGTATGCCCAAACTCCATTCTGATGAAATTGCTGCTGTGGGCAGAAGTAGGCTAGAATCAGTGGTGTGCTGGAGCCAACTCACAGTGGCTCTTTTGTTAAATTTTCAGGAATTTTGCAAGCTGGTTGTATGGGAAACACAGCCATTATTGGAAATTATATTAACTTACAATCAAATGAATTATTATAATATAAACAAGGTAAGAAATAGCCAAGACTTCACTTCTTAATTGTTTTGTTATATTTTACTATAATTACTGTACTATAAAGTGCACTTACATCTATTGTATCAGAATATACTATATAATGAAGTATGATTGATCATCTCTTCTCAACTCTTGGTTCAGTGATACTATATTGGCAGCTTGCTATTGGTCCTGGGGGAGAAAATTTATACCATGGAAATGGGCAAAAACTATAAATCAGGGTGCTCTTCCTTCTTTAGAAAGTCAGTTATTAAATACTTATCAGCCCAGCACTGACTAAGTTGGATAAAGATTGGTGGTCATTGGTCCCCTAGAATTCCAATTGCCCAGCTAGGTCTTTGTTCCTGCCAGCATGAGCTTGAGCAGAAGGGAGAATGGTGTCCAGAAAGGAATGGAGATAATATTTTTTTTCCCTTCCTCCACCTGGGTGGTGATAACACCAGCAATAGTATACAACATTTAATACCTGCTGTGTGCCAGGTACTGTATTAGACAGTTGATACCCTGTTCCATTTACTTCTCATAAAAGCCATATGAGGTATTACTGTCCTCATTTTATAGGAAACCTGAAATTCATGGAAGAGGAATGAATTGCCCAAATTTTCCCAGAGAGAAAGTGGTAGAACCAGGCCTTGAGGCCAGTTCTATCTGATTTCAAATCAGTGCTTTTTCCGAAATGCTGGTGCAAAGGGAAGTTGTGGGAACGCCACAGACCACCCTGTACATCTTTCCTTACCTCCAAAAGCTCTTGTGTGGCTGTTGGTTGATGTTATACCAGGTGTCTTTTGTTAAAAATTAATTACTAATTCCAAATAGAAACGAATTTGAGGCATCTATTCATTTATTTGAGTAATTTTTTGAGTGCTTATCATGTGTCAGGCACTATCTTTGGAGCTGTGGATCCAGCAGTGGACAGAGCACAAAATTCCTGTTTTTGAGGAGCTTATGGACCAACAAGGAGTTGACTTTAGGCCTGGAGAGACAATCACAGATCTGGCACCCCCCTACTATACCCCCAGAGCATGCTCTGAGGTTACTATGTTCAGAAACTGGATTACAATCATGGACTCTCCTGCAAGTCACCAGGCCTTGCCTAGGCCTGGCAATATCCACCTCTGAAGCTAACAAAACTCCCTTTCTCTCCCCTCTTTCAAAACAAGGTTGTCCAGCAATTGTTAAGTTCACTATTGCTTCAGGGAAGGAAAGTGGCCCTGGACACTGTCCACACATTGCTTCCCTTTCCGGGCCAAGGGTGTTGGAGGAGAGGTGTGCACATGATTTCCTTAAGGTGGGGTTTTCTGTTTGTGTTCGTGGTTTAAATCCCTGTTTTTGGCAGTCATCTTTGCTAGAGACTGGCCAATCAGGTAGCTATGTCTGTTTCCTTATGGGACAGATTTGATGTTAGTGAGGAGGTGTCTGATTTAATATTTTTCATTCTTTTCAGGGAGGGGAAGTGAAGCTAGGAGTTGGGGAAATTTTTTTTTTAAATTTAGTAAATTTTTATTGTTCAGATTATTACAATTGTTCCTCTTCTCCCCCCCCCCCATAGCTCCCCTCCACCCAGTTCCCACCCCACCCTCTGCCCTTACCTCCCTGCCACTGTCCTCATCCATAGGTGTACGGTTTTTGTCCAGTCTCTTCCCACACCCCCCACACCCCTTCCCCGCCGAGAATTGTCAGTCCACTCCCTTTATATGCTCCTGATTCTATTATATTCATCTGTTTATTCTTTTCATCAGATTTTTTATTCACTTTATTTTTAGATTCACTTGTTGATATATATGTATTTGTTGTTTATAATTTTTGATCTTTATCTTTTTCTTCTTCTTCCTCTTCTTAAAGACTACTCTCAGCATTTCATATAATACTGGTTTGGTGGTGATGAACTCCTTTAGCTTTTTCTTATCTGTGAAGCTATTTATCTGACCTTCAATTCTGAATGATAGCTTTGCTGAGTAGAGTAATCTTGGTTGTAGGTTCTTGCTATTCATCACTGAATATTTCTTGCCACTCCCTTCTGGCTTGCATAGTTTCTGTTGAGAAATCAGCTGACAGTCATATGGGTGCTCCCTTGTAGGTAACTATTTTTCTCTTGCTGCTTTTAATATTCTCTCTTTGTCTTTTGCTCTTGGCATTTTAATTACGATGTGTGTTGGTGTGGTCCTCTTTGGATTTCTTTTGTTTGGGGTTCTGTGTGCTTCCTGGACTTGTAAGTCTATTTCTTTCACCAGGTGGGGGAAGTTTTCTGTCATTATTTCTTCAAATAGGTTTTCAGTATCTTGCTGTCTCTCTCCTTCTGGCACTCCCATAATTTGGATGTTGGTACGCTTGAGGTTGTCCCAGATGCTCCTTACACTATCTTCAAATTTTTGGATTCTTTTTGCTTTTTGCTTTTTTGGTTGACTGTTTTTTGTTTCTTTGTATTTCAACTCTTTGACTTGATTCTTGTGATCCTCTAGTCTGCTGTTAGGTCTCTGTATAATATTTTTTATTTATGTCAGTGTATGTTTAATTTCTAGTTGGTCTTTTTTCATATCCTTGAGGGTCTCGCTAAATTTATCGGCCTTTTCTAGGAAATTCTTGAAAAACCTTATAACCGTGGTTTTGAACTCTATATCCAGTCATTTGCTTTCCTCCATTTCTTTCGTTTGTGATCTGTTTCTTTGTCTCCGCATTTTCGCTGCTTCCCTGAGTTGGTAGAGTAGCTTTGTGTGCTCGGTGTCCTATAGGGCCCAGTGGCTCAGCCTCCCCATTTACCTGAGGTGGACACTCTTAGTGCACCCCTTTGTGGGCTGTGTGCACAGTCTTGTAGTTAAGTCTTGATTGTTGTTGGTATCTCTTGGAGGAATTGACCTCCAGGCCAATTGGCTGTGAGGATCAGCTGTGTCTACGCTGGGAGAACTTCTGTGCTGGAGACACCCTTATGAGACAAGACTTGCAAAATTACAAAAGCCTCTATGCTCAGCTTGGATGGGGTGAAGTCTCAGGGCAGAGCAGACAGCCTTGGCTTCCCTTAAGCCCTGCCCTATGAGGTCTCTGGGTCTCAGTGTCCCTTGGTAATCACTGCAAGCACCTCTGAGAGAAAGCCGCCCTCGAGTTTCGCCTGCTGCCAGACAGTCCAGTTTCTTCCAAAATGAGTCTGGGTTCCCTGAGTCTCGCCCAGAACTGGAGTTCACGCAGTAGGGAGCTTCCATCTCCCTCCCACTTGAGAAAGCAGCCACACACTCAGCCGTCAGTCCTCTTTGTGTGCACATCTCCGTACCTCATCCTTTTGTAGCTCCTCTGAGTCTCCGTGTGCTTTTCTCTTTCCTTCTAGTTGTAGAATTTCCACTCAGCCAGCTTTCCTGTCATTCTGGATGATATCTGTTTTGTCTTTTAGTTGTAGTTTTGAAATTGTTGTGTGAAGCAGCAGTTTAGGTGTTTACCTATGCCGCCATCTTGGTTTCTCCCCCTGCGGGGGATTTTTTCTCTTTTTTTTCAAGGACAAGGTCAGGCCATCCTAGAATACTTTACTGCAGGCCCACTCTGGTTGCCTAATGATGATATTTCCTGAAGCCTACGTTTTGGCTGGGAAGCAAACGAGAGGAATCTTTCGGCAGTAGAGGTGTTACAATCACTTTGATCTATGTAACGGCTTTTTCCTTACGCATGTTGGAGTCATTCTCTCTGGTGATGGTGATAGAAACCTCTTAAAAAGCCTGGAAGCCTACAGAGGAAAGTCCCTCAGGAAACATGACTGTCGAATGAGCCCCCACCGCAGCCTCCTTCAAATGTGATCAGTTCAATTACCAGAAGACCTGGGCTTCCCATGCTGCCTTCTCCCTTCTTGCCAGTTGTAAAGAAAGGTGAGTACTGATTCTACTTGAAAACTCTGTGTAGAAGATAGCATTCATTCCAAAGGGATTATGGGAGCGGCATGATGCCACCAGGAAATGGTAGGCTGGGAGTCTAAAGAAAAAACAGAGGAAAGCACCGGCCCAGCTGGTGAGGTACCAGCAGGAGAGTCCCAACCTGGCAGGGAAGCAGGTGTGGTCTGAGCCAAACTGGTGTTCCTGCCCCGGCTGGGCTGCCTTGCTTTCCCTTCCAACAGGGACATGGCTAGGTTCTTTTTGATAGCACTTCCCAAAGAGGGTCCTGCTTCAGAAACCCAGGCAAATGGGGGGACTGTTTCCTAAGCTGGAATCACAGTGGGGAATTTCTCTTTTCCAGAATTTTTGACCTTTACATTGCTTGGATTGCATCTACACTGTCTCCTTGGAAATCCCTGCCCACAGAGCTCCCAACTCTTTCTCATCAGGGACATTTTGCTATTTGACAATTATGCTGCCCAGAAAACCCCTATGTTTGATAAAGGGAGAGGGAGAGAGAGAGAGAAAAAAACATCAATGATGAGAGAGAATCATTGATTGACTGCCTCCTGCATGCCCCACACTGGGGATTGAGCCCACAACCTGGCCATGTGCCCTGACCAGGAATCGAACCGTGACTTACTAGTTCATAGGTTAATGCTCAACCACTGAGCTATGTCAGCTAGGCACAAACCTCTATGTTTTGAAAGATGCTTTCTACTGGTAATTTATTTTCCTAGTTTTCATTAATTAAAGACCTTGGAAGAAATGATGAGAGCTTCTGAACTGCGTAAGATATTCAGAGAGACCATGCCAAGTTCATTTACTTAATGATCTTGGACAAGATCATGGACACCTCCCTTTGCATAAGCTTCTATTATTTAGGTGAACATAATAATATACACCTCCAAGAACTATTGAGTGGCTTTTAAAGACCAGGGTATTGCATCCTTAGCATTGAAGTTGAACTTGCTGTGGTCTGTCTGATTATGTCATGCATGATGGATTAGAGGAACAATGTTTGAGGAAAGTTTACTCTGTGTTGACACTAAGCTTGACCTGGGAGACATGGTAATAAACATCCCTGATCACAGTCTCTGTTCTCTTGGAGCTTCAAATTCAGCAGGGAAGAAAATCCAACTCTAAGAAAACCAGTCTGGAAGAGAGCATGTCTTGCCAACTCCACATGGTTCAGATGTCCTACCTGGTGGAGAATTCTGTTTCTACCATCTTAACTCTTGCCCATGTGGAAGCCTTTCCAAAGGCTCTTTCTCTGTGACTTATCTTCTGAGAGTTTCTTTTTTTTTTTTTTTTAATAAATCTTTATTGTTCAGATTATTACAGGTGTTCCTCTATTTTTTCCCCCATAGCTCCCCTCCACCTGAATCCCCACCCCACCCCATGCCCTTACCCCCGCCACTGTCTTCATCCATAGGAGTAAGATTTTTGTCCAATCTCTTCCCGCACCCCTCACACCTGCTTCCCCTGAGAATCGTCAGTTCACTCCCTTTCTATGTCCCTGATTCTATTATATTCACCAGTCCATTCTGTTCTTCAGATTTTTTATTCACTTGATTTTTAGATTCACTTGTTGGTAGGTATGTATTTGATGTCATTTTGTTGTTCATAATTTTTATCTTTACCTTTTTCTTCTTCTTCCTCTCCTTAAAGAATACCCTTCAGCATTTCATGTAATCCTGGTTTGGTGGTGATGAACTCCTTTAGCTTTTTCTTGTCTGTGAAGCTCTTTATCTGACCTTCAACTCTGAATGATAGCTTTGCTGGGTAGAGTAATCTTGGCTGTAGGTTCTTGCTGTTCATCACTGTGAATATTTCTTGCCACTCCCTTCTGGCCTTCATAGTTTCTGTTGAGAAATCAGCTGACAGTCGTATGGGTACTCCCTTGTAGGTAATTAACTGTTTTTCTCTTGCTGCTTTTAATATTCTCTCTTTGTCTTTTGCCCTTGGCATTTTAATTATGATGTGTCTTGGTGTGGTCCTCTTTGGATTCCTCTTGTATGGGGTTCTGTGCGCTTCCTGGACTTGTACATCTATTTCTTTCACCAGGCAGGGAAAGTTTTCTGTCATTATTTCTTCTAATAGGTTTTCAATATTTTGCTCTCTCCCTTCTTCTGGCACCCCAAAAATTCGGATGTTGGTTCGCTTAAAGTTGTCCCAGAGGCTCCTTACACTATCTTCATATTTTTGGATTCTTTTTTCTTTTTGTTTTTCTGGTTGGATGTTTTTTGTTTCCACATATTTCAGATCTTTGGTTTGATTCTTGGGGTACGTTGATCTACAGTTGAGTTTCTGTATATTCTTTATTTCAGACAGTGTATGCTTCATTTCTGACTGATCCTTTTCCATTTTTTTGGCATTCTCATTAAGCTCCTTGAAGGTCTCATCAAGTTTCTCAGCGGTTTTAAGAAGATTCTTGAGTAACCTTATAAATGTGGTTCTGAACTCTATGTCATCCAGTAGTTTGCTTTCCTCCGTTTCTTTCATTCGTGACATGTTTCTTTGTCTCCTCATTTTGGCTGCTTCCCTGTGTTGATGGAGTAGCTTTGTGTGGTAGGTGACCTATAGGGGGCAGTAGCTCAGCCTCCCCAATCACCTGATGTGGACACTCTTGGTACACCCCTTTGTGGGCTGAGTGCAAAGACTTGGTGCAGTTAAAGCCTTAATTGCTCTTGGTATACTGGGAGGAATTGACCTCCAGGCCAATTAGCTGTGAGCACTCCCTGTGTCTATAATGGAAGAACTGCTGCGCTGAAGACACACTTATGGGGCAGGACTTGTTTCAGTGGGGCTTTGGTGCTCACTGAGTCTGCCTTTGAATGTGTCACTTACGGATGTGAGGAGTTGAAATCTGGTGTCTCACTCTGACCACTAGGTACACTGGCTTCTGGATCTCCAATGGGGTGCAGGTCAGCTACTGTCTGAGGCCATCCAGCAGGAGCTACAGTGAGAGCTACAGTTTTCTCCTCTTTGCTTGGGGTTTGGAGGTTTTGGAGCTGTCTGACCCAGGCTGCAAGTTTGCTAGGGTAAGCTGCGATAGGGCGGGGCTTTCTTCTGCTAACGCTGCTGCTTGGAGCTTGGGTGGGTTTGTAGGTTGTGCAGGGCGGGGTCTCAGGGTGTCACTAGGCTAGGGCGTGGCAAACAGCAATGGCTGCTAGTTAGCCGGCTCTGTGTCCCCAAGGGCGTCCCGGAGTCCTGTGCCCCAGTGCCGTAAACAATTATTCCTGCGCGCAGCTCTGCAAGTAAGCCCCCCTCACTGGCAGACAGTCCAGCTTCTCCCCGTAGGAGTTTGGGTCTCCCGCGTCTCCCCAGAAACTGGATTTCAGAGTAATCGGGGGCTTGTCTCCCTTTGGGTTGAAAAAAGCAACGCCCGCCGCCAGCCCAGATCATGCGCCTCCGTACCTCAGCTTTTCAGCGCTCATGCACGTCTCGATGCTCTTTTCTCTTTCCTTCTAGTTGTAGAACTTCCACTCAGCCAGCTTTCCCGTGGTTCTGGGTGATAGACGTTTTGTCTTTTAGTTGAATTTTTGAAATTGTTGCACGAGGCAGCAGTTTAGGTGTTTACCTATGCCGCCATTTTGGATTCTCCCCCTGAGAGTTTCTTGTTTTTAACTTTCTCGCGAGCATTAGCTTGGCTGTACCACCATCATTTAAAACTCATTGTGCCTAAAAGCAAGTTTATCCTTTTCTTCTCTCTGTCCTGACATTCCTTCTGAAAGGCACTAATGTTCCCTAGTTTAGCTGGAGAGCTGGGCGAACTATCTGGGTCAGCTTTCCTCTCTTCTTTGTCTCATAACACGTATTTTTTTCATGACCAGATTTGTAGGATCCCAAGGTATTATCCCAACCTTCCTGTATATTATAATCATCTCCCTGTCTTTAATCCATCATGCATATTCACTTCTACATTAATTTTCCTTAAACATGACTTTGTAATATGACTTGACAGTCCCCATTTATTGAATACCTATTATATGCCAGATTTTGTGGTAGGCATTTTATTCATTACCTTTTAAAATACACCCATCAAAGATTGAGATGCATAGTATGTTCAACTAAATAATATAGGCTTTTGGGAAGTGAGATGTCTAAGATTTTGTAGTTATTAAGTGGAAAACAGACTTCAGTGTAGTGTTTTTTCCTTACAAAAGAAAAAAAGACTGTGTTCTTAACTCCTGTGCTAAAAATCTTGTAGATTTAAAAAAAATGTCTGTTTTTTAAAAAATATTCAGTGGCTCCTTTTAGCCTTAAAGGTAATATCCAAATACCCAATTAGGTTCTCCTTTTGCACGTTCTCTCTTGTCATTTTCCGGCATGAACTTCCTGCTTGCGCCAGACCAGGATCCTGAATTCCCTTTCAATGCTTGGTTCATTCCAGCCTTTCCTTTTTTGGTCATGCAGAGAGCTATCTGAAAAGTCAAGACACCGATAAAGGAGCCTGATTTAAGCGCTGTTTAGAGATCAAGAGAAACAACTCTATTTAAGTTAGATAAAAAAAAATGTGAGTTCAAGGAAAATGACAAATATTATGAAAGGAATTTGCATCACATGTAATTGACTTGCGGCACCATGAAGTCAGTTTTTTGATGCTCATGAGCTAATGAGACACCTAATGATTGCAGGACCTTGCAAAGTATTCCTTGAGTGAATGAATGAATTTCAGAGTGGAGAATGAGAAAGCAGAAAGGCAAGATAAGAAGAATGGAGAAGGAATGATATAGGAGGCTTTAGTTACATGTTGAGGGCCTTACAGTTCATCAATAAAATGTTGGAGGAAGATAATTAGCCTGAAATGACCTCAAACAATGAAAGTTTACAGAGGTCATCTAATTTAGTCATTTAGAAGAAGGCAAAGGAATCTAATCCAGATTCAAAAATTTTCCTTGGGTTCTGCCTTTCCAGATGTGATAGGTGAAGGTGCTATGGATGGCTTCATAAAACAATAGAATTAAGTAGTTATGCTTCAAATATCACAAATATGTACCAAAAGAGAAATGAAAACAAAATCTCCCAATGTTCTGAAAATGGGGACTTGTTGCTGGGGGTTACATTTGCAGTGTGAGTAAAATTTGTGGATTAACGAATAGCACTTCAGCAGAAGTAGAGATGATAGAATCTGAAAAACTGAGATAACTAAAAAAGGACCTCTTGTGATGACAAAGACACTAATGTTGAAGAAGCACATGAAGACTTTGAATAAAATTATTATATATGAGAGTGGGAGAAAGTAGTATTTCCACATTAGCATAATTTATATATGGGGTTATTTTAGATGTGTTTGTATAACTTAATAGCTATATTAAATATTTTGAATAGAAATATAACTATTTGTGTATCCCTAAAATGTTATCTATCAGCTCAGCCAAAAATCTTTTTTATTGGTCTTTGTTAGGGAAATTGGGCCTCTCCCTACATATAGGGTTGCCTTCTATTTGGGCATATAAGATGTTTATTGAACTCTCTAGGAAGCATGGTTTGGTTATTGGTACAAGTTAAAAATTGTATAAGGAATGCCTTTTTCAGTCCTGCCACCACTGGTTTGTGATGTGCAACTGTAATTGGAAGTAAGGTCAAAAGTCTATATGGTGGGTCCTCCATGAGTCTGAGGGTCTTCCTGCTGGGACCATTATATGGTCTTCTGAGAGAAGAAACAGCATGGGAGAGGGCTAGGTGTGGTGGAGAGCACAGGAGATCACATCAACTATTTAAGCTTGTAAGTCATTCTTTTCTTCCCAAACCTCAAATAGCCAAGAAACCATCCTCATACCATGTATCTGGGATTCCATCTCCTTACATCTGCCTGCCTCTATTTCACGCTTTCTCAACTGGGAGCCTCATCTGAGCCACAGAACACAGAAAATGATTTGAGTAACTATTTTCTCATTTCTCCCAAGGGTGTCATAACTAGTCTGGTTGCAGAGGAGAGAAGTTAATGGATTCTGTATAATGGATATCTAAGGTCTCTCTATTCCATCATTTGAGGTTTCTTTCTTTCCCAGAATTCCTATAGATAGAGACCCATCTCCTCACTAGATGACAGATACTATTGATGCAGCACTCATCATTATATGCTAGGACTGTGTGAGATATTTACATAGATCGCATTTACTCTTTCCAACAAGGTCATGACCTGTGTACGGTTATTTACATTTTGTGACTGGGGAGATGGGGGTTCAAAGAAGTAAAATAACTTGGTGATGGTTAGTTACAGAGCCAGAATTTGATGCCAAGTCATCTGGACTCCAAAGACCTCACTTTTCCCTGCTATATCCCACATTGCCTATCGCTTGGTATGAATTAGATTTCTTCCCTCCTGCTGATGAAAAGTTTAATAAGGCTAAGGTTTATAAGACTCATGAGCAAGCACTCAATCTACTGTTTGGCCTTTATTGCCTTCCTGGTATTTTCTGAGTCCCTTTCTACCTGAGTCTGTCTAGATGTCTCTTAAAAATTTGACTTAAATTGATACTTATGGGTACCTACCATGAGCTGCATGCTGTGTTGGGTAGTAGTGTAAAAGGAGAATTAGAAACTAGTCCCAGAATTTCTCCTAGGGAAGATACTTTATTTCGTAAGTGTCACCTGAGGTTGTGAGTGAGCTCTCCCCAAGGGGTCTGGTTAGAGATTTTTAAAAAAGGAGCTAAAGGATTCTGTATAAGAAATCAACAGGAATTTGTGTATAAAGGGGCAAGAAGAGAAGAGAGGCATAGGGCCTGATGTTGGTAAAAAAGCTGCAGCTAAGGAATATTTTGAAGGCCGTAGAATTTTTGGTCTACAGTATAATTTTAACATGATTGGGCTATTGTAATGTAGTACCATCTTTATTCTTATTATTTCCACAAACCTCTTGCAGAATCTTCTGAACATACCAAGGGTCCTGTGAGCTCATGTACAGAAATGAGTCACATTCTAGATCTGCATCAATGTTTAAGGAAGAGAGAAAGTGCGTACTAGAAAGCAGGACAGGGTACAAAGTGAACTGATTCAGTTGTTAGAAGCTGGAACTCAGAAGGTTCATGAAAATGTCATTCCCTGGGAATTGTCAGTAAGCTTGGGGAGGTCCCCATACTTTCCCCAAGATGAGTGATAAAGATTCAACACAATTTCATCTAGATTTTAAGAGGCATAGTGCCTATAGCTCTGAATTTGATATTTGGATCACTCAGAGAACAAGTTATAGATTATGTCCTCAAGAAACTTAGTTTAGTGGGAAACACAATTACATAAAGAGATCATTTCAAAATCATGTCCCAAGCTCTTGGAAAAGAGAAACGGACTGGACCCTATGACTTCAAAGGAAGGGAGCAGCGGTTATTGTACTAAAGCCAAGAAAGTCTCGGAGGAGATAAGAGTCTTCTAGGAAATTTAGAAATTATTTAATGAAGAAGAATGGAAAGAACATTCTGGGTAGATGAATTAGTCTGAGAATACTACTACTACTACTACTACTATGTGTGTACCAGACATTGTTCTAAGCAATTTACACCTATAAACTCATTTTAACCTCAAAATCCTATGAGATATGTCCTATTATTGTCACCACTTTACACATGAAGGAGGTGTTCAAGTGATTTGCCCAGGATTATATAACTAAATAAGTGGTGATGAGTTGAACTTATACAGTCTGGCTCCAGAGCCCAACAAACATAATTGCTACAGAAGAGTGATGCCCCAGACTGGTAGCAAAATTTAGGGAGTTTGGTGTCACTGAGTGTAAGGATAAATGTTGGAAGTGGTCAGAGATGTACCTGGAGTTGGTAATTAAAGGGTAGGTCATGGGGTCCTACTACTCTTTTCTTCCAGTGAAGAGGCTTCTGGAATTTTCCTTTGATCTCTCTTCTCTACCAAGCAATCTCTTTCCAGTTGAGATGGACCAGTACTTGGGTTTTGGTTGGGTATTGTATCAATTGTATATGGTTACAAAAGTTCTGTGTAACAACCCACTATAAAATATTTAGCTCAGGAGTCAGTGGGATTCAGATGATCTGGGTTAAACTTGATCTTGGCTGGGCTTGCTCATGCATTTGTGGTTGGCTATGAGTTAGGTGGCTCTGCTAATCTTGGTTGAGCTCACTCACATGTCTGGGAGGAAGTTGACTACTGGTTGACCTAGGCTGGGGTGCGGCAGCTCTGCTCCACATGAATTTCATTCTCCAGTGGGTTAGTTCAGGCCACATCACATGGCAATGGCAGAAGTAAAAGAGGCAAGTTCAGATGTTTGAGTTCTTTTTCAGGCCTCTGATTGCATCCTGTTTGCTAACATCTCATTAGCCAAAGCATGTTTCTAGGCTAGCCCAGATTCCAGGTGCTGAGAAAGAAACTAAGAAATACATGACACCAGTTTATAATGTTTTTTATTATCCATAAATGAGTGAGATCATGTGGTATTTTTCTTTCACTTACTAGCTTATTGCACTTAGCACAATGCTCTCCAGTTATATCCATGCTGTTGCAAATGCTAAGAATTCCTTGTTTTTTATGGTAGCGTAGTATTCCATTGTGTAGATATACCACAGTTTTCTAATCCACTCATCTGCTGATGGGCACTTAGGCTGTTTCCAAATCTTAGCTATTGTAAATTGTACTGCTATGAACATTATAAACTGATGAACAAAAATAGATACAGAGGCAGAGAAGCATCAAACAGACCGTCAAACTACAGGGAAGGCTGGGGAGGGTTGTGCAAGGGAGGTAAGAGATCAACCGAAGGACTTGTATGCATGCATATAAGCATAACTAATGGATGCAAGACACAGGGGGTGGGGTGGGGTGGGTGAGGGCATGTGCCGGGGGTGGGGGGTGAGGGGATAAGGGAGGGTAGGGGTAGGTCAATGGAGAAAAAAAGGAGACATACCATTTGTAATACTTTAAACAATAATAAAAAAAAGAAACACATGGCAAAGGGCATGGTATATGGATGCATGCAGAATCAGATCATTAGTTCTCAGCCTACACTATTTATGCTAACATAAGAGAGATTCAGACCTATAAAGAATTTTTGCGAGTTTATTTGAGCCAGTTTATAATTTTTTTTTATTATTGACAAATGCTGGGAAGCAGAATCTCTACGTTTTGAGATAATGCTCTGGAGAATGGCAGTTTCTCACTAGTTTTATAAATTACCATTAAAGAAGACACAGTGGGTTACATGAAATCTATTGGTGATAGATTAGGGAGGTGGTGGAGGAACCTCTGGGATTGTATAGAAAGTAAAATGACAGACATATAAACTCCCTTTATATTGGTGGGTACAGGATAGTTAACAGTCAGTAATTAACACGATAACAGGAACAATGAGGGAATTTGTGGTCTCCTCCCTGGTGCATTTGTTCTGCCCTGAGGGGTCCAGAAAAAAGAAAGTTACAAGTTCTCCTGACATTCCAAAGGTATGTTATCTAGATGTAAAAAGACAATAGGCTCAGTTAAGATCAAAGTTGAGCCTAGGAGACTACCCACTATAAACTGCTTTTTAATTTTAAAGGTTTTAATTTCAGACCATCCTCTGTGGTTATTTTAGGTCTCTGTGTTTGCAAGGTCACCATGCAGGCCTTCCTTGAGTTAGGTTACCAGATGGCCCCCTTTCATCCATACTTACATGATCTCTTGAAGGAGTTGCTTGAAGACTCTTTAAAGCAAGAAAAAGAAGAGTGGAGAAAATAAAATAACACAGGGTTCCTTTTGTAGTGAGGAGAAAGAAAAGACATTATAGGAAAAAGTTACAATTCTGCACTTTAAAAAAAAATAAACCTCATATTTTTTTTTTCTTAATTAAATCTTTATTGTTCAGATTATTACAGGTGTTCCACTTTTTTTCCCCCCATAGCTCCCCTCCACCTGATTCCCCACCCCACCCCATGCCCTTACCCCCCGCCACTGTCTTCATCCATAGGAGTAAGATTTTTGTCCAATCTCTTCCCGCACCCCTCACACTTGCTTCCCCTGAGAATCGTCAGTCCACTCCCTTTCTATGTCCCTGATTCTATTATATTCACCAGTCCATTCTGTTCTTCAGATTTTTTATTCACTTGATTTTTAGATTCACTTGTTGATAGGTATGTATTTGATGTCATTTTGTTGTTCATAATTTTTATCTTTACCTTTTTCTTCTTCTTCTTAAAGAATGCCCTTCAGCATTTCATGTAATCCTGGTTTGGTGGCGATGAACTCCTTTAGCTTTTTCTTGTCTGTGAAGCTCTTTATCTGACCTTCAACTCTGAATGATAGCTTTGCTGGGTAGAGTAATCTTGGTTGTAGGTTCTTGCTGTTCATCACTTTGAATATTTCTTGCCACTCCCTTCTGGCCTGCATAGTTTCTGCCGAGAAATCAGCTGACAGTCGTATGGGTACTCCCTTGTAGGTAATTAACTGTTTTTCTCTTGCTGCTTTTAATATTCTCTCTTTGTCTTTTGCCCTTGGCATTTTAATTATGATGTGTCTTGGTGTGGTCCTCTTTGGATTCCTCTTGTATGGGGTTCTGTGCGCTTCCTGAACTTGTAAGTCTATTTCTTTCACCAGGTAGGGAAAGTTTTCTGTCATTATTTCTTCTAATAGGTTTTCAATATTTTGCTCTCTCCCTTCTTCTGGCACCCCAAAAATTCGGATGTTGGTTTGCTTGAAGTTGTCCCAGAGGCTCCTTACACTATCTTCATATTTTTGGATTCTTTTTTCTTTTTGTTTTTCTGGTTGGATGTTTTTTGTTTCCACATATTTCAGATCTTTGGTTTGATTCTTGGGGTATGTTGATCTACAGTTGAGTTTCTGTATATTCTTTATTTCAGACAGTGTATGCTTCATTTCTGACTGATCCTTTTCCATTTTTTTGGCATTCTCATTAAGGTCCTTGAAGGTCTCACTAAGCTCCTCAGAAGTGTCATCAAGTTTCTCGGCAGTTTTTAGAAGATTCTTGAGTAACCTTATAAATGTGATTCTGAACTCTATGTCATCCAGTAGTTTGCTTTCCTCCGTTTCTTTCATTCGTGACATGTTTCTTTGTCTCCACATTTTGGCTTCTTCCCTGTGTTGATGGAGTGGCTTTGTGTGGTAGGTGACCTATAGGGGGCAGTAGCTCAGCCTCCCCAATCACCTGATGTGGATGCTCTTGGTACACCCCTTTGTGGGCTGAGTGCAAAGTCTTGGTGTAGTTAAGCCTGAATTGCTGTTGGTACACTGGGAGGAATTGACCTCCAGGCCATTTAGCTGTGAGCACTCCCTGTGTCTATAATGGAAGAAGTGCTGCGCTGAAGACATGCTTATGGGGCAGGACTTGTTTCAGTGGGGCTTTGGTGCTCACTGAGTCTGCCTCTTGAATGTGTCACTTATGGATGTGAGGAGTTGAAATCTGGTGTCTCACACTGACCACTAGGTACACTGGCTTCTGGATCTCCAATGGGGTGCAGGTCAGCTACTGTCTGAGACCACTCAGCAGGAGCTACAGTGAGAGCTGCAGTTTTCTCCTCTTTGCTTGGGGTTTGGAGGTTTTGAGCTGTCTGACCCGGGCTGCAAGTTTTCTAGGTTAAGCTGCGATAGGGCAGGCTTTCTTATGCTAATTGAGCTGCTTGGAGCTTGGGTGGGTTTGTAGGTTGTGTGGGGCAGGGTCTCAGGGCGTCACTAGGTTAGGGCGTGGCAAACAGCAATGGCTGCTAGTAAGCCCGCTCTGTGTCCCGACCGTGTCCTGGAATCCTGTGCCCCAGTGCCGTAAACAATTATTCCTGCGCGCAGCTCTGCTAGCAAGCCACTCTCACTGGCAGACAGTCCAGCTTCTCCCCGTAGGAGTTTGGGTCCCCCGCGTCTCCCCAGAGACTGGATTTCAGAGTAATCGGGGGCTTGTCTCCGTTGAGGTTGAAAAAAGCAACGCACCCAGTCGCCTGCCGCCAGCCCGGATCGCGCGCCTCCGTACCTCAGCTTTTCAGCGCTTGTGCACGTCTCAATGCTCTTTTCTCTTTCCTTCTAGTTGTAGAACTTCCACTCAGCCAGCTTTCCCGTGGTTCTGGGTGATAGACGTTTTATCTTTTAGTTGCAGTTTAAATTGTTGTGGGAGGCAGCAGTTTAGGTGTTTACCTATGCCGCCATCTTGGATTCCTCCCCTAAACCTCATATTTTAGAAATTTTAGAATAGTTTTAGATTTACAGAAAAATTAAAAAGGTAGTACAGAGAATTCCCATATACCTGTCCTCAATTTCCCCCATTTTTAACATCTTACATTAGTATGGCACATTCATTATAATTAATGAACCAATATTGACACAACATTATAAACTAAGGTCCATATTTTATTCAGATTACCTCAGTTTTTTTTTACCCAGTGTCCTTCCATTGTTCCAGGATCCTGTCACCTTAGGCACCTCTTGGTTGTGATAGTTTTTAAAATATATGTATTTTTATTGATTCCAGAGAGGAAGGGGGGACAGAGAGAGAGAGAGAGAAACATCAATGATGAGAGAGAATAATTGACTGGCTGCCTCCTGTACACCCCCTACTGGGAATCAAGCCAGCAATCTGGGCATGTGCCCTTGACTGGGATCCTTCAGTCTTTAGGTCGACACTCTATCCACTGAGCTAAACCGGCTGGGGTGGTGATAGTTTCTGTAGACTTCCCTTGTTTTTTACAGCCTTGTCAGTACTGGTCAGATGGTTTGTAAAATACCCCTCAATTGGAGTTTGTTGGATGTTTATCTCATGATTAGACTAGAGCAGCGGTTGGCAAACCATGGCTTGTGAGCCACATGCGGCTCTTTGGTCCCTTGAGTGTGGCTCTTTCACAAAATACCACGTGCCCTAATTAAGTTAATAACAATATACCTACCTATATAATTTAAGTTTAAAAAATTTGGCTCTCAAAAGAAATTTCAATCGTTGTACTGTTGATATTTGGCTCCGTTGACTAAAGAGTTTGCTGACCACTGGACTAGACTTATGGCTTTGGGGGAGGAAGATCACAGAGGTAAAGTGCCATTTTCACACATCACATCAAGGGTACATGCTGTCAACATAACTTATCACTGTTGATATTAACCTACGTTACACTTTAAAAATTAATCATATAATACTTTTTAAAAGTTATATAAACTAGTGATTTTTAACCTTTTTTTTTAATCTCATGGCACATTTAAACTAATTAATAAAATTCTGCAGCACACCAAAACATATATTTTTTGCCAATCTGACAAAAAATTAGTTACAATTTTGATTCATTCACACTGGGCAGCCATGGTTATGTTGGCTGTTGTGTGTGTGTGTGTGTGTGTTTAAAATTTGATAATCTAAAGAGAAAGAGGTCAGTGTCCCTGAAAATAGTCAGGTGCTGCATGTTTTAAAAGCTCTTGTACACCAGTTGAAAATCATTAATAAAAACTCTACAAGGAAGAACAAACTTTCAAATCTTTTTTCCTAATTTTAGAGAATCTGTATCATTTTAATTACTATTTGGATTAAATATGACAAAATGTGAGATCTCAAGTCAATGGGTTAACTATTACAAGCATGATAAAAAATTTCAATTTTTCACAACAATTTATAAAGCAAGTAAATTTTTAAGGTGATTTTATAAGGTAAGGAAATTTACTGCTAGGGCAGTAAATACAATTTTCAAAGCAAATGAACAAGGGAAACATCTTAGTGTCAGGTTAAAGACGATGCCACAATGAAACTTTGCAGTTAGAAGAGTATCTCCTGTGAAAATTTCCTGTAAATAAATGACTCCTTTTCATGATGACAGGAAATAGAATCAGGGCTTTAATTTTCAGTAAGGTCTTTCCTCCTCTTGAATAATACTTCTTCCTGCCACTAGTTACTTCCAGTCTTCAGAAAAATGATACTGTCTGCCCCGCCGTGTTTCATTCTTACAAGAGCTCCTGGCAAGAAGTTCTTTCTCCTTCCAGGTTTCCCCATTTGCTGCCATGAAAGCGCAAGGCCTCGGGTTTCACTGATTATATCAGCCAACGCTGAAACAACATTGGGACACATAACTCTCTATTTCTGCAGTCTGGGGGCACCGATAAGAAGGAAGTAGGCAGGTGAGCATTCACTCAACAAATATTTATTGAACACCTGTTTGGTGCCGGCTCTGAGCCAGGGGACAGTGAGATAGGAACTACCCTGAAAGACTTCCCTCATGAAGTGGAAACAATGACAAGCCAGTGTGAAAAGTGTGGTGTGAAGGAAGCCTGGCATGTGAGGCTACAAATCAGGAGCACTCCTCTCTGGAAACGGGGCTCGGGGCATGGCTCAGGGAAGGTTTCTCAGAGTCGTTGACTTCTAGGGGACCTGAAGGATGAGTAGGATTAGGGAAGAAGGCTTTGGGGTGCATGTGTGTGAGTGTACTTGTGCATGCATGTACATGGGTGTGTGTCCCCATGTGAATAAAGACTGTCTTAGGTAGAGGGAAAATCATATCTCCAAAACCTAGAAATAAGCATGGTTGTGGCATATTCAAAAAGGGTCTCTGCGTTTAATTTCATCAGAAGAGTTTGAGGGTTGGGAGGGTTTCCTGGAAGCAGTAACTGTCAAGGCGGTCTTGAATGATGGGTAGGAGACAGCGAGCCAAATAAGGGGGCAGAAAGGCAGGGCTCTCCCAGCAGAGTCACAGCCTCAATCAAGGCACAGAGGAAGGGAAATGTCTGGTGCCTCCAGGAAACTAACTACAAATAGCTCAGCCAGACCAGAAAATAGGTTGGGGGGAAGGAGGAAGGTACAGAGAGAGGTGGGGAGGTGACAAGAATCTCAGGTCTGTCACTCACTAGCCTTGTGACCTTGAATGAGTTAGTTGGCATTTCTGAGCCTCAAATTTTTCATCATAAAGTGGGGATGACAACACCAACACTAACCACAGTAGACCTTGCTGCACGGCCTTGCTGTGAGGATTAAATGAGATAGGCTTGCAGAACAGCTCGCACGGTGCCTGGCAGATAGCAAGAGCTCAGAAAGGGGCAGCTTTTATTAGCTTTGAATTGTATTGCACTGATTAGTAATCACTCTTTGCAGCTGGAGGTTTCTGAAATTCTTCTCCGGAGTGTTCCATAGAGAGAGCCTTGGCTGGGCACAGTCCCTAGCACATTGTGGGCAGTCAAGGACTAGGTGTGGAGGGAAAGGGAGATTATTCTTTGGGTTTCAACCACAGCGATGAACATTAGCCCTGCCCAGGCTCAAGTGAAATAGGTGGGGAGACTCTGCAGGGATTTGACCTGCACTGGGAGATGTTCCTCAACCTTGACTGAGAGATTTCAGACAGACAGGTCTCCTTGAAGGTCACTCTTGGTTCTTGTTCCAACTTAAATCCCCTTTCTCCAATGTTGAGGGCTGTGCATGTTGAGGGTGATGATAGTAGGAAGGGGTACTATGCAACTTTTTTTTTTTAATTTGGTGAAATACTGCTTTGCCAAAAATTCTGCTTGTGGTTTTTATCTTTTCAACTGAGTAGCTGACTCTGGGTATGTGAACTGTTCAATGTGACAGAAAACTTTATGCCTTTAATCTTCATATATAGAGAGAAGGGACTTGGGGAGGCAAGCTGCCTGCACTGCAATGAATGTTATGTCCCTTCAAAATTCATATGTTGAAATCCAAACCCCCAAAGTGATGGTTTTAGGAGGTGGGGCATTGGAAGGTAATGAGATTATGAGGGTGGATCCCTCATGAATGGGATTAGTGCCCTTCTAATAGGGACTCCAGTGGGCTTTTGCTCTCTTTCCCCCACAGGAGGATACAACAAGTCTGCAAGCCATAAGAGGGTTCTCATCAGAATACAGTATTGTGTCTGTTGTAGATGTTGCAAATACATATTTTTTAGTGTATCGTTTGCTTTTAATATTTTTACTACAAAAGTTTACATTTTTGCATCATTATTTTGTCATTTGAAAAGCTAATCTATAGACATAAAAGCAGCACAATGACAAGTTAGTCACCTTCCCCCTCCCAGGCTCCAGCTTTCCACTCCAGAAGTTTAGAAATTTTATAGCCAAAGCCATTTATCTTTCCTTTTGTGGTTTCTATCTTTAGTACCATATTTAGAAAGTGTAGTATTTTTACACGATGTTCTGAATATTTATTTATATTTTTCTTACTGCTTTTAGAGTTTATTTTTACACTTAAACTTTAATCCCACTGAATTTATTTTGATTTAGGGCATGAAATGAGGTTCTATTTTTTTTTCTGATTAATTAGCTAACATTTGAATTTTAAATTTGGAGGCAGGATAGAATATATTTCATGTCCAATTGCAGAATCCCAGAGAATTAATTATGCAGTAATAAAAAGAGAAAAGCTGCCTCCTTGGAGGAAAAGCTGAGGATGTCACAAGGAAGAACTGCTTCTGTGGGAGAAAGTGAACGCACTAGTGATCACACCAGTGGAAGCCAAAATGTTTTTACAGAACTGGTTTGAACAAAGCTATGTGATGAAAGGGGAACCCACAGGGCCACTCCGGCAGACTCTCTCAGCTGGATTTCTGCCAGGGTGCTCTGCTGTAACACCAGGGGAGGACCCAGGAAGGCATTCTCCTGTGCCAGTTTCTGATTTGGGCCATCCTTAACTTTCCTGGGTGGAGATGCAACCCCTCTCAGGGTTAATGTCTTTGGGGTCGTTGGCGAACAGCAAGTCCTGGGTCGCACGAGGGAAGATCTTACTCTGCAGTGTCTGAAATGGAAACTAGGACCTTGGGAGCAACAGCATTAGGGGAACATGGTGAATTAGATGGAGACTGCTCTGGGGAACTCCAAAACCTGTTCTAGTTTCCATTTTCCCACTGACTCCTTGTGTGAATTTGAACATACTCAAATTCTAGAGAACATTCATAATTCTTGCCAACTTCAAGTTTATGATCCTTCTTGGCACTTCCCATTGTCATCCTCATAGACCTCAGGCATTCATTCATTCAGAAAATATTTATTTTTCTAGTAGGTTAATTAAGTGGTCGCATGACATTCAATATCAGTTTGTTTTTTCCTGTCTTTCCTCTAAGCCAGTGGTCAGCAAACTGCGGCTCTCGCGAGCCACATGTGGCTCTTTGGCCCCTTGAGTGTGGCTCTTCCACAAAATACCATGGCCTGGGCGAGTCTATTTTGAAGAAGTGGCGTTAGAAGAAGTTTAAGTTTAAAAAATTTGGCTCTCAAAAGGAATTTCAATGGTTGTACTGTTGATATTTGGCTCTGTTGATTAATGAGTTTGCCGACCACTCCTCTAAGCCATTCTCAGCATGTTAGTTGATTGCCTCATTTTCCCAATATAGCTGCATAGCTCCAGGCATTGTATTCTTATGCTTCTAGGGGCAAATAAAGTGGGCATTGAAGTGCCTGGAGTTCTTTTCCTAAGATCTAAGAAACTGTTCCTAAAACAGTTTCCTGTTCCTCATAGGCTTTCCACCTTTGTCCATAAGTTTCTGTCACATATCATTAGCCAGAAGTAAAACGTATGTCCTTTCTGAAACCAGTCGCTGATAACAATAATGAAATTGCTAATTTTGGCTTAGACTAATAAAAATTCTTTCCCCAGACAGATACTAGGGGGGAATCCAAGATGGCGGCATAGGTAAACACCTAAACTGCTGCCTCCGACAACAATTTAAACTGCAACTAAAAGATAAAACCTCTATCACCCAGAACCACTGGAAAGCTGGCTGAGTGGAAGTTCTACAACTAGAAGGAAAGAGAAAAGAGCATTGAGACGTGCACGAGCGCTGAAAAGCTGAGGTACGGAGGCGCGGGATCCGGGCTGGCGGCGGGCGACTGGTTGCGTTGCTTTTTTTCAACCCGAAGGGAGACAAGCCCCCGACTACTCTGAAATCCAGTCTCTGGGGAGACGCGGGGGACCCAAACTCCTACGGGGAGAAGCTGGACTGTCTGCCAGTGAGAGTGGCTTGCTAGCAGAGCTGCGCGCAGGAATAACTGTTTACGGCACTGGGGCACAGGATTCCAGGACACGGTCGGGACACAGAGCGGGCTTACTAGCAGCCATTGCTGTTTGCCACGCCCTAACCTAGTGACGCCCTGAGACCCTGCCCCACACAACCTACAAACCCACCCAAGCTCCAAGCAGCTCAATTAGCATAAGAAAGCCTGCCCTATTGCAGCTTAACCTAGAAAACTTGCAGCCCGGGTCAGACAGCTCCAAAACCTCCAAACCCCAAGCAAAGAGGAGAAAACTGCAGCTCTCACTGTAGCTCCTGCTGAGTGGCCTCAGACAGTAGCTGACCTGCACCCCATTGGAGATCCAGAAGCCAGTGTACCTAGTGGTCAGTGTGAGACAACAGATTTCAACTCCTCACATCCATAAGTGACACATTCAAGAGGCAGACTCAGTGAGCACCAAAGCCCCACTGAAACAAGTCCTGCCCCATAAGCGCAGCACTTCTTCCATTATAGACACAGGGAGTGCTCACAGCTAATTGGCCTGGAGGTCAATTCCTCCCAGTGTACCAACGGCAATTCAGGCTTAACTACACGAAGACTTTGCACTCAGCCCACAAAGGGGTGTACCAAGAGCATCCACATCAGGTGATTGGGGAGGCTGAGCTACTGCCCCCTATAGGTCACCTGCCACACAAAGCTACTCCATCAACACAGGGAAGAAGCCAAAATGCAGAAACAAAGAAACATGTCACGAATGAAAGAAACGGAGGAAAGCAAACTACTGGATGACATAGAGTTCAGAATCACATTTATAAGGTTACTCAAGAATCTTCTAAAAACTGCCGAGAAACTTGATGACACTTCTGAGGAGCTTAGTGAGACCTTCAAGGACCTTAATGAGAATGCCAAAAAAATGGAAAAGGACCAGTCAGAAATGAAGCATACACTGTCTGAAATAAAGAATATACAGAAACTCAACTGTAGATCAACATACCCCAAGAATCAAACCAAAGATCTGAAATATGTGGAAACAAAAAACATCCAACCAGAAAAACAAAAAGAAAAAAGAATCCAAAAATATGAAGATAATGTAAGGAGCCTCTGGGACAACTTTAAGCGAAACAACATCCGAATTTTTGGGGTGCCAGAAGAAGGGAGAGAGCAAAATATTGAAAACCTATTAGAAGAAATAATGACAGAAAACTTTCCCTACCTGGTGAAAGAAATAGACTTACAAGTTCAGGAAGCGCACAGAACCCCATACAAGAGGAACCCAAAGAGGACCACACCAAGACATCATAATTAAAATGCCAAGGGCAAAAGACAAAGAGAGAATATTAAAAGCAGCAAGAGAAAAACAGTTAATTACCTACAAGGGAGTACCCATACGACTGTCAGCTGATTTCTCGGCAGAAACTATGCAGGCCAGAAGGGAGTGGCAAGAAATATTCAAAGTGATGAACAGCAAGAACCTACAACCAAGATTACTCTACCCAGCAAAGCTATCATTCAGAGTTGAAGGTCAGATAAAGAGCTTCACAGACAAGAAAAAGCTAAAGGAGTTCATCGCCACCAAGCCAGGATTACATGACATGCTGAAGGATATTCTTTAAGAAGAGGAAGAAGAAGAAAAAGGTAAAGATAAAAATTATGAACAACAAAATGACATCAAATACATACCTACCAACAAGTGAATCTAAAAATCAAGTGAATAAAAAATCTGAAGAACAGAATGGACTGGTGAATATAATAGAATCAGGGACATAGAAAGGGAGTGGACTGACGATTCTCAGGGGAAGCAAGTGTGAGGGTTGCGGGAAGAGATTGGACAAAAATCTTACTCCTATGGATGAAGACAGTGGCGGGGGGTAAGGGCATGGGGTGGGGTGGGGAATCAGGTGGAGGGGAGCTATGGGGGGAAAAAAAGTGGAACACCTGTAATAATCTGAACAATAAAGATTTAATTAAGAAAAAAAAAAAAATTCTTTCCCAAATGGGACTGGGCTGGGACCAAGAAAAACAAAGCCAACTGGAAGAGCTTGGATAACGGAACAGATCTGAGTTCTGTTGGCAAGGAGGGATGCTGTTGGGTAGTTAACAAACCACTCTTATATTTTGTGCCAATCTTGGAGGCAAAAGATGATTTTTCATAGGCTTGTTTATATTTTCTTTTCAACTCCTCCACATTACTTGGACATTTTTATTTCTTCCTTTATGAATTAATTGCCTGTTCATGTCCATGTCTCAGTTTTTCTATTGGTATATTCATTTTTCTTACTGATTTATAAGAGTTCATTGCTTATTATTTTTCTAGTGGGGTTATGATTTCCTTATTCCTTTAACTCTCAAGTCAGGTAGTCCTGAGTTCTTTCCTTTCCTCAATCCAACATACCTTCCAAATTCACCTTGGAGATGTCTCAAAAATTCCTTTTTAATAACACACACAACTCTGGTCTATCACAAAAGAGTTTCCCACCAACGTTTAGTTAGTCCTCAGTCTCCTGGAGTATTTATGTATGTATGTATGTATGTATGTATGTATGTATGTATGTGTATGTTGTTAATCCTCACTAGAGGATTTTTTTCCGCATTGATTTTTAAAGAGAGAGTGGAAGGGAGAGGGAGAGACAGAGAGAGAAACAGCAATGTGAGAGAGACACATTAATTGGTTGCCTCCCACATGTGCCCCGACTACGGCTGGGGATTGAGCCTGCAACCAAGGTACCTTCCCTTGACCAGAATCAAACCTGGGATTCTTCAGTCCACACAGGCTGACACTCTATCCACTGAGCTAAACTAGCTAGGCTCGAGACTTTTTTTAAAGTAAAGGTCACAGCCTCTTTTCCTCTTCTCATTATAAATGCCCCAACTACTTCTCCCTTTGGATTATTGCCATGGCCTCATAATTGGTTTCCTCTCTTTTAATGCCTTCCTTTTCATCCAACCTCCAGTATATCAGTGACAGAGAACTAAGGTGTAACTGACGCAGCTTTATACTCATTGTTGTATAAAGTTCAGGGGAAGGCTTTTTTGCTTGTTGAGGAAAGTTCAGACTTAGCCTAGCATGTAAGACCTGCTTCATTCAGTTCCAAACAGCCTTTTCACCATTGACTTATGCTCAATTAGCCTACCATGCCTAATCCTACTTCTGCTAGTGCCATTACCTTTTGTCCTTTTGGTAAATCTCACCCATTTTTCAGTGTCCCCCTCAAAAGCTACATCTTGGCTTTCTAGATTCTTCAAGTCAGAATGACCTCCTCTGCTCTTTCATAAGCATTTTTACTGTCTATTAGAGCATTTAGGACATCTTGCCTGTATCACTGTTCTGTACACAAGGAGCTCTCCACCACTCTCTTGTGTAAGCCTGTGTCCTCATCACATTGCGGGGGTTATGTGGAGTGATGATCAATGTGTGCTTCTTGAATCTGCTAGTGCTCAGTAAATGTTTGACATTAACAATTCCTCTTGGTGTACAGTTTACCCAGGGGCCAACTTAAATTTAATTGCTACTTAGCCTTTGCTAGAGCAAGGCTGATTACCACTATAGGCCCAAGTGCTTTTGGGAAAGGAGGTACTTTCCACAGTTTGTTTGTAGTATGGATTTTCAAGTCTCATCTTTAATTTGTTAGCAGAGGACTCTATAACAGTACTTTATATAATTGATCCTTTTAGGGTAAGTGAATTCAGCCCTAAAATTACTACTATAAACAAATATTTGTAAGTCATGCTGAATTATGGGAAGCAGATCAATTGTAGGATCTAGTTCCTTTAAAGAAATTTTCTAGTTCCTTTAAAGAAATTTTAAAAGATATATAATAGGCAACAGTTATTGACAATTTGCTACATGTCATGCACTATTATAAGCACTCTACATGTATTTTATTTAATCCTCATAATAGGTCTAAGAGATACGTACAATGACCATTTTCATTTTAGAATGAAATGGACTCTTCTTTTTAAAACAAAGGTCACATCCTCTTTTCCTCTTCTCATTGTAAATGCCCCAACTACTTCTCCCTGTGGTAGACCGGAGCTGTGTGTGTTATAAAAGGGGAAGAGAGTTTAAGTAATTTGCTTTAAGTCACACAGCTAGTAAGTGAAGGAATCAGGATTTAAATTCAGGCAGTTGGATTTTTGAACTTGCACTCTGAAGCGAACTCTAAGGCATATTTTTATTGACCACCAAGGAGATACATAGGTAACTCAAATAAAGAGGTAATATGCAAATTGACCATTACTCCAACACACAAGATGGCCGCCCCATGTGGACACAAGATGGCTCTCACAAGATGATCAGCAGGGAAGGGCAGTTGTGGGTGATCAGGCCAGCAGAGGAAGGCAGTTGGGAGGGACCAGGCTGAAAGGGAGGCCAGTTGGGGGCAATCAGGCCTGCAGGGGAGGGCAGTTAGGGGTGACCAAGCCAGCAGGGGAGGGCAGTTGGGGGTGACCAGGTTTGCAGGGGAGGGCAGTTGGGGGTGACCAGGCCTGCAGGGGAGGGCAGTTGAGGGGACCAGCCCTTCAGGGGAGGGCAGTTGGGGGTACCAGGCCTGCAGGGGAGGGCAATTGGGGGTGACCAGGCCTGCAGGGGAAGGCACTTGGGGGTGACTAGGCCTACAGGGGAGGGCAGTTGGGGACAACCAGGCCTACAGGAGAAGACAGGGGTGACCACACCAGCAGGGGAGGACAGTTAGGGGAAACCAGGCTGGCAAGGGAGAGAAGTTAGGGGTGACTGGGCCAGTAGGGGAGGGCACTTGGGGGCGACCAGGCCTGCAGGGGAGGACAGTTAGGGGTGACCAGGCTGGCAAGGGAGGCAGTTAGGGGTGACCAGGCCATCAGGGGAGGGCAGTTTGGGGCAGTCAGGCTGGCAGGGGAGGGCAGTTAGAGGCAGCTAGGTGGCAGGGGAGCAGTTAGGCGTCAATCAGGCTGGCAGGGAGTGGTTAGGGGGTGATCAGGCTGGCAGGCAGAAGTGGTTAGGGGCAGTCAGGCAGGCAGGCAGGTGAGCAGTTGGGAGCCAGCAGTCCTGTGAGAGGGATGTCCTACTGCCCATTTAGGCCTGGTCCCTGTGGGCAGTCAGACATCCCTTGAGGGGTCCCAGATTGGAGAGGGTGCAGGCTGGGCTGAGGGACACCCTCCTCCCCCCACCGTGCATACATTTTGTGCACCGGGCCTCTAGTTTATTATAAATTACTTTGCAATAACCATAGGCTTTAAGGGACAGGAGTACAATGGGGAAATTTTTTTGCTACATCTACAGTTATGAGAGTTCAAGACTGTATTCCTCTATCATCTTAGTCTACTTTTGGCTTCCTTGCTAGAACATTTGCTGATCTGGAAGGCACAAAGATGCAGAATGATGACAAGGTAGAAGTTAGAAGAAATATTACAGACTCTACAGTTCTGTGCTACTGCTATGAATATTGTTTTATGCAGATAAGCTTCTTTTTGCAGATAAGCATTTTATTGATTTTAATATCTGTGATACTTTAGTCATTTAATGAGAATGCAGACTCAAATTTCTCTGCTATGACATCCTAGTATATAAGGATCTATCCTAGTGGGATAGACCATTATATCTGTTTCAAAGCAGGAAAACAAAACTTTCATTAATTTTCCCAACTTGAAATGAATGGAGCAACATTTGAAATGAACTTAAAATGAATGGAGCAACATTTCTCAAAGTGTGGTCAGGGGCTCCCTGGGGATCCCTGAGATCCTTTTAGGGAGTCCAAGAGGCCAATGCTATTTTTCACAGTGATACTAAGATGTCATCTGACTTTTTCATTCTCATTCTCTCACGAGTGCACAGGAAGTTTTCCTTAGTCAACAGGTTGAATGCAGAAGCAGACCTGAGCATCTAATTGACTTCTACTGAGACAATCATTAAAGAGGTTTGCAAAATGTAAAACAGTTCCACTCTTCTCATTAAGCTAATTTGTTTTGGAAATATTTATAATATATGATAAAAAATGTATTATTTATGCTAACCCATGAACATATATAATGGGTTTATTACTGTTATTTTAACATAAATATCAGTTTTAATTCTTAATGCAGTCCATATCAATAGGTATAACCCATATAAACAAAAGCTCTTTAAGATCCTCAGTAATTTTTGGGAGTGTAAAGGGATTCTGAGACCAAAAAGTTTGAGAACCACTGATGTGGAGATGCTGAAAAGGATCTAAGTCATATGTGGTATCTAATTTTGCTTCTAAGATCACAATTTAAACTCTGCAGGTGTGCTGGAATATGTATAGCTTGAAATGTATTCATTTATTTGTTACTACAGTCCATGGATATTTATTGAACACTAGCTGTGTGTCAGGTGCTGGGGAAGCATTGGGCAACAATGAGGAACAAGATAGCCTGTTCTTTCAGAGCTTCATCTTGGCCTTCCTTTACTCAGCTTTTCCTTTAGCAGCTATCCTCAAGGTCTACTCTAGTTTTAGCACAGCCCCTAAGGAGTGTATAATCCAGGGAGACATCAGTGTGGACAGGTATGATAAGGGATTCTGGATCTGGACTTAAACCCAGAAGGGCAGGCAGGGTTAAGAGAGCAGAATTGAGTGAAAGGAGCCAGGCTGGGTGGGGGAAGAGATGAGCAGGCTTGTGGAAATCTGAGATCATTGTGGGGATGTAGGGACCCTTGCGATCATTGTAGGGATGTAGGGAAAGGCGAGGGCCTGCTGGAAAAGAAAAACACCCTTATGGAGGGGAACTCTTGGTCTAAGACTGGGTTTTCTTCTGTAGCTGATGGAAACTTACTGGTCATCAAATGTCTCTCTTGGGTGCGATTAAAAGGTTATGCCATCATTCAGTGTTTCCCAAACTTGCTGGATCCTAAACTTTACCAAATAACAAGAATGAGCTGGAAGTACTTACTAAGGACACAGCTTCCAGGGATTTCTACAAGAAACACTGACCAGGGAAGGGGCGCAGGGTGCTATCTCAGCTAGGAAAATCACATCTGACTCCATTAGGCATGCCAGATGATTTTCTTGCCTTTTTTTTTTTAAATTATAGGCAAATTTTGGGAATAAAACTTAACCCTGAAGCCTCAGTGGGAAACCTAAAAAAATTACCACTGCTCAGGCCCTACTTGCAGGAATCTAATTTAATAATAACAAAATGATAAAATTCAAGATACACTGACAATAATTAGAATTAAATTAGGAAGTTTTTTGGTCCACAGTTATTCTTCCAGTTATACCATACTCTCCACAGCCCCAGAATCAGCTAGGAAATCATATCCGACCCCATTAACAGTGTTGGGTTTTTTTTTTACTTCCCAGGTGCCAAGAATACAGCATTTTGAGCCAGGGGTGTGATTACTGGTGGTGCTGGAGGCAGGAGAGTGACATAACTTGCTTCCGAGAAAAAGAAAACATTTATGGTTATTTTGGGCTATCAATGTTTGTTTAGGGCACAGCAAATATTAAGAGCAGCCCATTGAAGCCAGGAAATGATCCCCCTGATTCAGTTTAACTGAAAACGTTGGGAGGAGGCAGAGAACAAAATCAAATCAGGGCTCTCACTGTTCCAGAGAACTTTCTGAGTAAACGTAAAGTATGTGCTGATAGCCTCACAGGAAAATAAATTCTGTTTTAACTGGGGAAATTGTATTTTTCCATTTATTATATCATGGACTCCAAGTTTTGGGATGTCACAGAGCTAAGAAAACATTTGAGAGGCCACGTGAGTCTACTGCTTCCCCCCCCCCCCACCCCCCCCCCCTCTGCTCATCTTCATGTAACCTAGACAAGGTATCAGGAGACTTGAACCTTGAGCTGCCTCTGGCACTGGCTTGCTGTGTGACCATGGGCAAGCTTCTTGCTCTTTCTGGGCTTCAGCTTCCCTATCTGTTCAAAGAAAGATGAAGTTGTTCCAGCTGAAACTTTGCAAAAATATAAGGCTTTATTATGATACTAAAGGCCTGGTGCACAAAATTCATGCATGGAGGGTTGGGGTGGGATGTGTCCCTCAGCCCAGCCTGCACTTTCTCCAATCTGGGACCCCTCAAGGGATGTCTGACTGCTCATTTAGGCCCGATCCTGGTGGGCATTCGGATATCCCTCTCACAATCCAGGACTGCTGGCTCCCAACTGCTCGCCTGCCTGCCTGCCTGATTGCCCCTAACCGCTTCTGCCTGCCAGCCTGATCACCCCCTAATCACTCCCCTGCCAGTCTGATCAATGCCTAACTGCCCTCCCCTGCTGGCCTGGTCACCCCCAAGTGCTCTCCCCTGGAGGCCTGATCTCCCCAGCTGTCCTCCCTTGCATGACTGGTCCCTCCCAACTGACCTCCCCTGCTGGCCTGATTGTCCACAACTGCCCTCCCCTGCTGGCCATCTTGTGGTGGCCATCTTGTGCCCTCATGGGGGCATCCATCTTTGACCACATGGGGGTGGCCATCTTGGTGTTGGAGTGATGGTCAGTTTGCATATTACTCTTTTATTAGATAGGGCTAGAGGCCAGATGCATGAAATTTGTGCAACAGTCGGCCTTCCTTCCCCCAGCTGCTGGCACCAGCTTCCCTCTGGCACCAGGGACCTGGGCTTCCCTTGCAGCCCTAGCTTCATCCAGAAGGTCGTCTGGTCTAATTAGCTTACTACTCTTTTATTATTATAGACTGTTCTGACACCTGTATATAGAAGCAAAAGGTTGAACTGCATCTAGAAAGAATATACTTGTTCTGTGGTCAAACTGAACAGGATCTGTAAGGGGACTTGGAAAGCAATCTTAGCATTCAAGAAAGCATGTCTGATATTGTGAAGAAAGGAAGGGTCAGAAGCTTGACCTTCTTAATTCAATTCATGCTTCAGCTTAGACATTATTCTCTATGGGATTAATTTTCTTCATTCATAAAATAGGGATAACAACAACAACAACAATAATACCTGTCTCCTGAAGTTATTCTGACTAGTGGATAAAATAATGTACTTAGGGTTTCAATAAAATTGGCTATATTATTTTTCCCTTAAAATTTGGTCCCAATTGCTATTTTCTCCTTTCCTTGGTGTGTCCCATGGTATTGTTTGAGCTTAGTTTTATTAATGCATCTTTATTCTCTTTCTATTTTATAGTTATTCTGGCCTGGTTCATCTAAGAGAAAGAAGAAAGAAAATTTTTTTATGGAGTCAAGTTTTAAAGAACAAAAGGACAAATAGTACACCTGGATGGTAAGATTCAAAGCTGAAAAAGTACCAGTTTTTCATGTTGTCAAATGGAGGCAGAAAGAGAGTCCACAATTTGGGAAGGAGAGCAGGTCTCTGGACGAGGAACTGCTCCCCAGAGCTGTGCTGTATGACCTCCATTTCTTGGGCAAGAGCTTTCTGTGCAAACCATTGGCATGAATCAAAGGACATTTGGGTTCTCTCTCAGACAGCTTCCCGGAGCAGAGCAGCCATCAAGGCTTTCCTTTCCTGTCCGCCATCTCTCATCTTCCCAGCCCCAGTCCCTTGGAATGAAGCCATGATAATGAGGAGTCTACAGCTGCAGCACAGCTGCCGTGGGCCAGGCCTGGGAATCCAGTCTTGGGATTTAGTCCTGGTTCTTTAGCCTCTCTTCTCCATGAGGCCTTGAGTGGGTCTCTTGTCCCATCTGCCTCCGCAGGTTCTGTGCTTGCGAGTGGGCAGGCTGGAATAAATGCACAGCTCCATGCATCAGGAGGACCTAAGGGCATATTATTAAAAATACACATGCTCAGACCTCACTCTCAGAGATGCTGATTCAGAAAAGTCAAAGATGAGTTGTTTTTGTGAGTCACTGCTCCTGACCCAAGACACCTGCACGTAAGATCCTAGAGGTTCACAATTTGTGATATATGGCATGAATCACCCACTTACTGAAATGTGAGGGATGTCAAGCAAGTTTCCTCTTGCGTAGGATTGTCATCGGGCCGTTGTTTTGAAAGTGTGGCCTCTGGGTCTCCAGTGAGCCGTGAGGATCTGTCTGAGGGTCTCCGACTGAATCAACTGTGAGTCCTTTCTTTATGTTTAGGAGGTTAATGAAATAAGATTCCATAGGTTGGTATTTTTTATTTTATTTTATTTATTTATTTATTTAAATAAATCTTTATTGTTCAGATTATTACAGGTGTTCCTCTTTTTTCCCCCCCATAGCTCCCCTCCACCTGATTCCCCACCCCACCCCATGCCCTTACCCCCCGCCACTGTCTTCATCCATAGGAGTAATATTTTTGTCCAATCTCTTCCCGCACCCCTCACACTTGCTTCCCCTGAGAATCGTCAGTCCACTCCCTTTCTATGTCCCTGATTCTATTATATTCACCAGTCCATTCTGTTCTTCAGATTTTTTATTCACTTGATTTTTAGATTCACTTGTTGGTAGGTATGTATTTGATGTCATTTTGTTGTTCATAATTTTTATCTTTACCTTTTTCTTCTTCTTCTTCTTAAAGAATACCCTTCAGCATTTCATGTAATCCTGATTTGGTGGCAATGAACTCCTTCAGCTTTTTCTTGTCTGTGAAGCTCTTTATCTGACCTTCAACTCTGAATGATAGCTTTGCTGGGTAGAGTAATCTTGGTTGTAGGTTCTTGCTGTTCATCACTTTGAATATTCCTTGCCACTCCCTTCTGGCCTTCATAGTTTCTGTTGAGAAATCAGCTGACAGTCGTATGGGTACTCCCTTGTAGGTAATTAACTGTTTTTCTCTTGCTGCTTTTAATATTCTCTCTTTGTCTTTTGCCCTTGGCATTTTAATTATGATGTGTCTTGGCGTGGTCCTCTTTGGATTCCTCTTGTATGGGGTTCTGTGCGCTTCCTGAACTTGTAAGTCTATTTCTTTTCACCAGGTAGGGAAAGTTTTCTGTCATTATTTCTTCTAATAGGTTTTCAATATTTTGCTCTCTCCCTTCTTCTGGCACCCCAAAAATTCAGATGTTGGTTCGCTTAAAGTTGTCCCAGAGGCTCCTTACACTATCTTCATATTTTTGGATTCTTTTTTCTTTTTGTTTTTCTGGTTGGATGTTTTTTGTTTCCACATATTTCAGATCTTTGGTTTGATTCTTAGGATACGTTGATCTACAGTTGAGTTTCTGTATATTCTTTATTTCAGACAGTGTATGCTTCATTTCTGACTGATCCTTTTCCATTTTTTTGGCATTCTCATTAAGCTCCTTGAAGGTCTCATCAAGTTTCTCAGCGGTTTTAAGAAGATTCTTGAGTAACCTTATACATGTGGTTCTGAACTCTATGTCATCCAGTAGTTTGCTTTCCTCTGTTTCTTTCATTCGTGACATGTTTCTTTGTCTCCACATTTTGGCTGCTTCCCTGTGTTGATGGAGTAGCTTTGTGTGGTAGGTGATGTATAGGGGGCAGTAGCTCAGCCTCCTCAATTACATGAGGTGGATGCTCTTGGTACACCCCTTTGTGGGCTGAGTGCAAAGTCTTGGTGTAGTTAAGCCTTAATTGCCGTTGGTACACTGGGAGGAATTGACCTCCAGGCCAATTAGCTGTGAGCACTTGCTGTGTCTATAATGGAAGAACTGCTGCGCTGAAGACACGCTTATGGGGCAGGACTTGTTTCAGTGGGGCTTTGGTGCTCACTGAGTCTGCCTCTTGAATGTGTCACTTATGGATGTGAGGAGTTGAAATCTGGTGTCTCACACTGACCACTAGGTACACTGGCTTCTGGATCTCCAATGGGGTGCAGGTCAGCTACTGTCTGAGGCCACCCAGCAGGGGCTACAGTGAGAGCTACAGTTTTCTCCTCTTTGCTTGGGGTTTGGAGGTTTTGGAGCTGTCTGACCAGGGCTGCAAGTTTGCTAAGTTAAGCTGCGATAGGGCAGGGCTTTCTTATGCAAAAGCCGCTTCTTGGAGCTTGGGTGGGTTTGTAGGTTGTGCAGGGTGGGGCCTCAGGGTGTCACTAGGCTAGGGCGTGGCAAACAGCAATGGCTGCTAGTTAGCCGGCTCTGCGTCCCTGTTGGCAGCCCCGTGCCCCAGTGCTGTAAACAATTACTCCTGCGCGCAGCTCTGCAAGCAAGCCGCCCTCACTGGCAGACAGTCCAGCTTCTCCCCGTAGGAGTTTGGGTCCCCCGCGTCTCCCCAGAAACTGTATTTCAGAGTAATCGGGGGCTTGTCTCCCTTTGGGTTGAAAAAAGCAACGCCCGCCGCCAGCCCGGATCACGCACCTCCGTACCTCAGCTTTTCAGCGCTCGTGCACGTCTCAATGCTCTTTTCTCTTTCCTTCTAGTTGTAGAACTTCCACTCAGCCAGCTTTCCCGTGGTTCTGGGTGATAGACGTTTTTTCTTTTAGTTGTATTTTTGAAATTATTGCGGGAGGCAGCAGTTTAGGTGTTTACCTATGCCGCCATCTTGGATTCTCCAGGTTGGTATTTTTTATATAATTGGGGAATACTTGCTAACAATCTACTATTTGAGTTTGGGTTCCCCTGAAAGCAAAACCTAAGGCAAGGATTTAGGTGAGAAGTTTGTTGAGGAGGTGACTCTAGGAAATAGAAAGGAGGGAAGGGAGAAAAGCCAATAAATAGTGACCATTGAACTGGCACTATGGTGGGAAGTTGAAGCTTAAACCCTTTGAGGTCCCTCTGTCAGTCCATGGAGTTCAGTGATTTTCAACCAAAAGTGATTTTTTTTCTCTCTCCCTGTGTGGTATTTGGTAATGTGTGGAGACATGTTTGGCTGTCACACTGGAAGGTGCTAGTGGCATCCAGGGACACACAGAACAACTCCCAACACAAATAATTATCTGGCCCCAAATATCAATGGCACTAAAGCTGAGAAACCTGCCTCAGAGTTGTCCCTCTTGTAGATGCTGAGCATAGAGCATCTACCCATCAACTCTAGTCCTCTGGGTTGCCTCCGGGAACGTGAATGACCTCTAACCACCAGGCTTCGCGTGAATTAGGACTGAGCAGGCTTCCATAGTTTTGGAGAAAACCCTGAGATGGAAAAGCAGAGAGACCCCATGACACGCATAGGTTGAACCCTGGCCATGTGCGTGAAATAGACTCAAGTGTGCTGAAATCAGGCCGAGGCCAAGGGGATGTGGCCAAATGTGATTTTCCTAGCTGAGTAATGATTCTGGGTCTGTGGAGAATATGGCACAACTGGAAATAAAATTATAGACCCCCAAACTGTCTTTACTTAATTCTAACTATGAAAATGGTTGAAGTCTAGAAGTCCAGGATTATACAGAGCTGCTGTATGGTAAAATGGTTAAAAACATGGTCTCTGGGCCAGGACTGGCTGCCTTCTAAATCCTGCTTCTGACACGTGTTAGTTTTGTGACCTTGAGTAAAGTAAATTCTCTGTTCTTCAGTTTTCTCACCAAGAAAATGAGATTAATAATGGTTCAAACCTTAAAAATTTGTTGTGAGAATTAAATTTTGGCCCTAGCTGTGTGGCTCAGTGGATAGAGCGTCAGTCTGCAGACCAAAGGGTCCTGGGTTCGATTTCGGTCAGGGGCATGTACCTTGGTTGCAGGCTTCTTCCTGGCCAGGGCCCTGGTCAGGGTGCATGTAGGAGGCAACCAACTGATGTGTTTCTCTCACTCACGTTGATGTTTCTCACTGTCTTTCCCTCTCTCTTCCACTCTCTGTAGAAGATCAATGGAAAAATATCCTCGGGTGAGGATTAAAACAAACAAACAAAATGTGTGTGTGTGACTGTATATAAAATTAAAACATACACATATACACTGGCCAGATTATTATGATCTCTGAACGCATAATAATCTGGCCAATCAGTGTGTGTGTGTGTGTTTGTGTGTGTGTGTATTTTAGAAGCCCGGTGCATGAATTTGTGCATGGGTGGGGTCCGGCCAGCCTGGCCAATGGGTGGGGACATGGGCGGTTGGCTGGGCTGCCTGCTGGTCAAACTCCTGGTCAAGGGGACAATTTGCATATTAGCCTTCTATTATATAGTATATACACTGAGTGGCCAGATTATTATGCGTTCAGAGATCATAATAATCTGGCCACTCAGTGTATGTAATATTTAATGTAACATATTAACAGAACCTAGCATTTCGTGAGCAGTGTTTGGTTGATTGGGTGATAATTATAATTATCCCAGGGCTTGGATTCTGGGCTTGGGGCATTGCACCATTAATCCTGTTTGGCCTTTTCCCATTGGTAGTAGGCATAGGAATGTCAATTCAGTTCAATTGAAAAATATTTATTAAGCTTCTATTGTAAACTAGACAGTGTGCTAAGCTCTTGGCCAACCTCTTAGTAATAAGAATAGGAATTTCCTCTTTCCTCTTATGCTCTTTATTTATGTATTGTCATTCCTTCCTTTGATTTCATCATCTGTGGGTGAAGTAAAGAGTATAGAACTTAGAGAAATGAATTTCAGTCCAGGCTCACCTTTGTCATTCACTGGCTGTGAATTTCTGAAACCAGATTTTTCTAAATGTTCACATTTATAAAGTGAATATAACCAACTGCCTCACTGTTTTGCTGTGAGATTTAAATGAGATGGTAGAAGCAAAAATATTGCAAGAATTGCTAAGTGTGCCAGTAGTTTATTATTTCCCTTGAATGTCCAGTGTTCTCAATTCTATCTGGTACCATGGAGCTTTAAAACAGACAGATTTCTGGGTTCAAGCCCTATGATTGTTGAGTGTGTCTGGAGGGAATCTTTAATGTAAACATTTTTTTCTAGTTAATTTTGATGAACAGCCAAATTTGAGAATTCCTAAACTATACTGTGAGTGCTACAGAACAGAGATTATGTCTTATTAAACTTTGTTGTCCAACTGCCTAATGTAGTTTCTAGTATACAGTGCAGTCAATAAATGTTTTTTTTTTAATAAATAAAAGGCCAAATCTCTATACCTAACATAAAAGATGAAAGGTACAACTCTCCAGGAATTACCCTGTTCCCCCAATCTGTATATTTGCCTGAACCACCTTCCTTCCATTGCATTTCTTTGTCTTCGAAGTACTTGAGCTAATTTACACCTGATTATTCCACCTCACAGATGCATTTAGCCAGTATTTATGGTCCTCCTGCTATGTATTAATGTTGAGATCAGTTCTGGGGATTCCTGATTTAATGAGAGAGTAAAGATTATTGTTCATGGGTGGAGAATGCATCAGGGATCAAGGGTATGGAGGAGGCAGCAAGGAAGAGGCGAAAACAGGCAGGAGTCTAGTTCAGAAGCCATGTGAGGATGATGGTTTGGATTATAGTGCTGAGAGGAGAAACAAAGAAAAGGAAAAATGTGAGAACTTTTTGCTGCTTGGATGTTGGTTATTACTGAAAGGGTGGTTTCTGGTTTGAGCAGTTGAGTTGATGAGATAACACTTACTGAGGAAGTCTAGAGAATGGGAGGCAGGCAGGGAATAGAAGATGTTATAGTACAGAAATTTGAACATTTTACATTTGAAATATCAGGGAGAAAGATGTCTCACTGAGGTGGGAGAAAGCACCAGATGACTGTGGCATTATGGAAGCTGAAACAGAAGTATGTGCCAGGGAGGGAGTAGTCAACTGTGAAGAATGCTGAAAGTTTGAATAAGATGAGGACAAAGAGATGTCTACTGGATTTAAAAACATGGAGGTTATTGATTAATGATCTTAACATGAGCAGTGTCTGTTGAGTGGTGGGGGTGGAAGCCAGAGTAGAGAATATTGAGAGTAAAGGGTAAAGTCCGCTTTGTCCCATATTTCCAGTTTTATTCTGATATGCCCATTATAGGAGCAACCTCTATTATGGATTTCATGTGTATCCTTTCAATTCGTATAAAAATACATATATAGATAAATATCCAACTCTTTCCCTGTATTTATAAAATTTCCAGAAAAATACATTAAGTGAAAAAGAGCAATAAGGGGGAAAACTTGGAAATATTGTGTGTAGATAACTCCTGACAAATTTGGTGATGAATACGGATAGAGGAATGCTGTGGGCACTGCAGGGGTCAAGACTTGCCTTTTTGGTAAGAGCAGACACTAAAGCATGCTTACTTATTGATGGGAATTATTTAGTGGAGAGAGGGGAAGACTAATCATATTCCAGGAAATGGCATAATGAAGGAAGCGAGGTCCTTCTGAAGGATGACTCCATAGGATGGGATGTATTTTTCTGGAAATTTTATAAATACAGGGAAAGAGTTGGATATTTATCTATATATGTATTTTTATATGAACTGAAAGGATACACATGAAATCTATAACAGAGTTTGCTCCTATAATGGGCATATCAGAATAAAACTGGAAATATAGGACAAAGCGGACTTTACCCTTTACTCTCAATATTCTCTACTCTGGCTTCCACGTCCACCACTCAACAGACACTGCTCATGTTAAGATCATCAATCAAGAGGAGGGTTGGATTTTATTAGGCCTGAGGATGCTTCCTTCATCATGGTAGGTTACAATAAAAAAATGAGACTAGATATCATAGGCTTGGGCATGGGTGGTGAGAAGTTGAGGGAGTTTGCTTCTGGTGACTTGTATTTTTCTCAGCTAAGCATAAGGCAAGGTCATCAACTGAACCTGTGGATGAAGGCGAAGGTGTGGGAGGCATGGGGAGAGAGAAGTTGTTCACTTCGATAAGTGGCAAATGAGCCTATGAGGGAAATAGGGTCCACTCTCTGGGCAGATGTGAGAGCCCATTGATACTTGGAACTGTTCCATTCTTGTGAACCCCATCAGCTTAGTTGTGTATTATTTTCTCTAGCAACACAGCAGTTGCTTGGGGCAGCCTCAGAGAGGGGAGACTGGCGTGGGCAGACAAGAATGATAAAGGAGGCTGTGGACAAGGAATGTGAGGGGATTTGCCAGACAGTAATTAGAATGTGTGCTCATGAAATCTAGGATGGGCAAGAAGGGAGGTGAAGTCAAGTGAGACTAAGGGATGGTGAGAAAATGGTAGGGATTGAAGAATAAGATCAAAGAGTTATGGTGGTGGGAGTGGTAGGGGATGTTCTGGAGATTGTCATTTGAAATGATGGAAGGTAGTGGTCAGGGTGTGAGGTGTTTAAGATAATGTCTCATAGATGATATAGTTTCTGTTGGTGGAGAGATTCAGGATGTGACCATGGGAATGGGTAGCTGAGGTAGAGTGGAGAAAAAGTGAAGGAGCTGAGATATCATGGTGCTGGATGGTCCACTGAGTGGATGTTGAGAGCTGTGAGAGTAGTAACAGGAGTTGGGATAAAGAGGAAAAGTGAGCATGGAGCTCAGGTCTTTAAGGATAAGGGAGTGGTCAGGTGGTCAGTAGATAATCACAAGGAGAAGAGCCTGAGTGTTTTATAAGCGTAAAGGGGAGGAAGGGGGTGGAAGAAGAAATGGAAACAAGGACACGCACCCCATCTCAAGACTCTGATGGTGTGAGATATGAAATAACAAAGCACCCTCTCCATGGAGAGAGCCACAGGAAAAATGGCATCTCAGAGAACAACTGGAACCAACTAATGCAAAAAGGTAAAAAGAATTTACCAAGAAGAGTTGATGATTTATGGATGTTTGCTGACCCCAGATTAGGATTTCCAGAGGGTTACAGTGGAAGAGTTTGTTGGGAGGAATTGGGTTAGATTAGAAGATATACAAAGCAGCATGGAGATGTGCTCCCCACCCCGCCCCCCTACTCTCTGTTATCCCTGCAGAGCCAGACTAATTCATAGGTAACTGACCACTCTATATGCTTCGTCGGGTATGACCTATCCTTGGTCAGATCTCATAGTCAGATGGTGATGATTTGGGTATGGAGTGGGCTTCCTATGCTTAAGAAGCTAGCTGGACCTATTTCTCTCAGCAAAGGCTGAAGGCAGGGCAGGCACTCCTAGAGAACGGATTCCTGTACACGACTGGTTATCTGTGGCTTATTTGCCACAGTTTTAGTTACCTACAGTCAATCATGGTCCAAAAATATTAAATGGAAACTTCCAGAAGTAAGCAGTTCAAAAGTTTTAAATTTATCTTTATTGTTGCAAGCAATACAGGTGTCCCCTTTGTTTGGTTGTGTTTTTTGTTCCCCATTGACCCCCTCCACCCCATACCCGCCCCTCCCATGACTTCACCACTTTATTGTCCATGGGTTATGCATATAAGTTCCCTGGTTAATCACTACCCTCCCACCCCCCTACTCCCACCTTCCCTCTGAAATTCATCAGTCTGTTCCATACTTCTGTGTCTCTGGATCTACTTTATTCATCAGTAACAATTCAAAAGTTTTAAATTGTGGGTGGTTCTGAGTAACATCAAATCTCAGGCATCCTGCTCCATCTCCTTGGGGATGCGAATCAACCCTTTGTTCAGCATCTCCGCATTGCAGATGCTCCCTGCCTGTTAGTCACTTAGTAGCCATCTGGTTATGGGAGTGACTGTCGCAGTACCACAGTACTTGTGTTCAAGTCCACCTTATTTTACTTCACAATGAGCCCACAGCACAAGAGTAGTGATGCTGGCAATCTGAATATGCCAAAGAGGAGCCTTAACGTGCTTCTTTGAAGTGAAAAGATGAAAGTTCTCGACTTAATAAGGAAAGAAAAAAAAATCAAATGCTGAGATTGCTAAGATTTACATAAGAATGAATCTTCTACTCATGAAATTGTGAAGAAGGAAACAAATTTGTGCTAGTTTTGCTGTCACACCACAAACTGCAAAAGTTATGGTCACGGTGGGTATTAAGTGCTTAATTAAGATGGAAAAGGAATTAAATTTGTGGGTGAAGACAAATGAACAGAAAACGTGCTGTGATTGACGGCAATGTGTTGTGCCAGACAGCATTGAGACTGTATGGAGACTTCATAAGGGATCCCCAGAAAGAGTGACACCACGCTGTTCACTGCCAGCGAGGGATGGCTCCACAGAACCCAGCAATTGGCTTGGACTGAAAGATATGTTACTGGGGAGGCTGCACCTACCACTGAAGAAGCTGTGGCCACATTTCCAGCAGAGTTGAAGTTGACCAGGGTTCGATACCATCCTCAATGTCAGGCATCCACTGGGGGTCATGGAATGTATCCCCCGTGGATAAGAGGGAACTACATATAAAACCTTAACCAATCTCAACCCCTTTTCAAAACAAAAGTCTTCTCTATACCATTTCTAGGGTCTCGTTTACTTTAATGTTGGCAGTTTCCAGCATATTAATGTAATTAGGTTATTTTAAAAATGTCAAATAAAATGTCTTCTAATCCCCCTAATATAACAAAAATAATGAAGATTGGTAGTACCCCTGGCTAGTAAAAGTGTGACACCACTAAACACTATCGGATGGATAGTGAATTGGCTCAAAGTTCGTGGAGGTGAGATTATGATATCTGTTAAATCTTAAATGCCCATATCTATTGACATCAAATTTTACTTCCAGGAATCTTATTTACAAAAAATTTTAAATTATATTTTAGGTGCATAAAGATGTCAGGGATGTTAATTGCAGAACTGTTAAAATAGCAAAAACTGCAACATTGATTAATAAAATGATATAGGTGTACAATTCATCATCATCAATACAATGTACAATACATCATCCAAACATTGTGTGTTCACCACCCCAAGTCTCCTCTACTTTGACATGTATCAATGCAGATTAGTTTCACCCATTCTGAACATTGTATAAATGCAATCACACATGAGTGTATTCCATTCAGCAAAAGCAGTCAAGTGGAACATATTCTTTTGTGTCTGCCTTTTTTTGCTTAATAAAATGTCTTTAAGATTCATTCATATTATTGTGTGTGGCTTTCCCCCCTTTGTTGCTGCCCAGGATTTCATTGTATGAATATACCACTATTTATTTATCCATTCTTCTGTTAAGGGACATTTGAGTTATTTTCACTTTAGGGCTATTATGAATAAAGCTGCTACATTCTTCTACCTGTCTTTTTGTGGATATGTGACTTCAGTTCTCTTAGGAATATGCCTAAGAGTGGTACAGTTGAGTCATAAGGCAAGCATATCTTTAACTTTAGTAGATATTGCCCAACAGTTTTCCAAAGTGATTGTACCATTTTCACTTCCCCCAGCAATTTATCAGTTTTCTAGTTGCTTCACATCCTCACTGACACTTGGTATTGTCATTTTAATTTTAGCAACTCTGGTGTATGTGGTATCTCATTGTGGTTTTGATTTCCATTTCCCTGACTACCAATAATGCCAGACATCTTCTCAAATCCTTATTGACCATATAGGTTTTCTATTTTTTGAAGTCTTGTTCAATTATTTTGCCCACTTAATGATTGATTGATTTATAGGTTTTTTTAAGCAAGTCAGTATTAATTTTATTTATTTAATATCTATGTTGAAAGTGTTACGTATATAGGTGTTTTATCCATATTATGAATGTGAATCCTTTATCATATATTTGTAGTAAACATCTTTCTAAATATATGTGGCTTTTCTATTCACTTTCATAATGGTGTCTTTTGATGAACAGAAGTTATTAATTTAAGTGAATACTAATTTATCATTTTATGACATTTTTGTCTACCTCAAGATCATGAAAATATTCTCCTATATTTTATTGCAGTAGTTATATTGTTTTATTATTTACATTTAGGTCAGTGCTCCATCTCAAATTTTTATGTATGGTACAAAGTAGGGGTAAAAGTTCATCTATATATATAAAAGCCTAACTGACTGTTACGACTGGTCGACAGAACAACTGGTCACTATGATGCGCACTGACCACCAGGGGACATATGCTCAATGCAGGAGCTGCCCCTGGTGGTCACTACATTACCACAGCCAACCTCCTGTGGCTGGCCAACCTCCCACAGTCCCTCCACCTGGCCAGCCAGCCCTGATCAGCCCTGATCGGGACTGGGCAAGAGGGCCCTGATTGCCTGCCAGGCCAAGGGACCCTACCTGTGCACGAATTCATGCACTGGCCCTCTAGTTTTTCATATAATTGTTCCAGCATTATTTATTAAAAAGAACATTGTTTCTCCAGTGACTTTTTTGTGTTGCTATTCAAATAATCATGTGTATGTGGGTCTATTGTTAGACCACACTGCTTTGATTACCTTAACTTATGATAAATTTAAATTTGACAGTGTAAGTTTTGCAACTTGCTCATTTTCTTTGAGGCTATCTTGTACATTATAGGTTCTTTGCGTACTCAAATAAATTTTATAATCAGTTTTCCAATTTTCACACAAAAATATCTACAAGGATTTTAATTAGAATAGCTTCCATTATATAAATCAACTTGGGGAGAATTTATGTCATACTATATTGAGTCTTACAATTCGTACACCTGAAATATCTCTTTGTTTAGGACTTTTAATTTATCTTAGCAATATTTTATATAATTTTTAGTTTAGCGTTTTTTTTTGCATCTTCCTTTAGAGTTTTTCCTAGGTATTCAATATTTTGGGGTACTACTGTAGATGTTATACTTTTCTTAATTTTTATCTTCTAATTATATATTGATAATATACAGAAATATAATTGATTTGTATATATTGACTTTGTATCTACAACCTTGTAAATTTGTAGACCCTTTATAATTTTTAAAATACAGTATCCATATCATCTATTAATAAGGGCACTTTCACTTCTTTTCTGATTGTTGTACAGTGTATATCTTTTTTCTTCTCTTATAGCACTGGCTAGGACCAGCACTTCAGTATTGCGTAGAAATGATGACAATGGACATCCTTGTCTTGTGACCAATCAAGGGCAAACACTCATTATTTCACCACTGAGTATGATTTGTAATTGTAGGCTTCTGGAAAATATATTTCTTTTGTTTTGTGGTGTGAATATTTAAAAGAATAATGGGTGTTAATGAGGAGCACTTCTCTGTTCCAGATGTTTTTTCACATGAATGAAGCTCAGTTAGCATAACTTCATGTCTCTCTGTGTGTGCTCTTTTGTTTATTCTGCCATAGGGATGGTGGAGTGACTTATCTGGGAAGAATGCAATGGATATGTACCTCTCAACAGCGCTCTTTATCTTTTTCTTGGGGGACTTCTGTTCTTGTTCAGGATTCAGTGATGCTATGACAGGCAAATTGTCTAGATCTGGGATTTGGCTTGCAAGGCTGGCCAATTTGGCTCTCAAATAAGCAATATCCTCCAACTTGACCTTGCACAATCACAAATTGATATTTTAATTTCCTATATGTCTTAATCTTTGTTTTAATTTTTGGCTTGTTTCAGAGCTTCGATGCAGAAAGGAAGGACTTACTATTTATTGTCTTCTCCCCCTCCCCCAAATTTTAACAGCTGTGTTCAGGATACTATCACTTTTTTGATGCATTGTTTTTAGTATATTTAAATAAAACTAATCTTTTTCACAAAGAATTTTTTAAAAGTTTGTTAAGGCAAGATATTTTTAAGGTATGATTTTTCATAAGCCATTTAAACATCCTTCCTTATTCTGCTTATCACACCCTTGGCCTTCTTCCAGTTACCTTTTCCCCTGTACCTTCCTGTCATACCTTAGCTGTGCTTCATACCCTTTCCTCCTTGGAGGCCTGGGCTTCTCCTCAGCATCATGGTGTCTGCACAACTAATTTCTCCTTTGGATCCCCTTCTCCCTGCGGGGCCAAGAGCGAGGTCCTCCAAAGTCAAATCCCACAGTTACCACAATACTTCTACCATTAATTAGACATCCTCATGACAGACCCTGACAGAAATTAACCTCTCATGGCCTCATGTCCATATTTTTTATAATTGGAGATATCAATTATACTTATGTAGTATACATATAGATAATATACCTATGAAGATGGAAAGAGGATTTGGATGTAAAAGCACTTAGACTAATGTGTGGCACTTAGTATGCTTTTATTATATGTTAGCTGTTATTATTAGCTGATATTATTGCACTTGTTGGGCTTTTTAATATATCATTTTATACTTTTTAAAAAAATGTATTTTCATTGATTTCAGAGAGGAAGGGAGAGGGAGAGAGATATAGAAACATCAGTGATGAGAGAGAATCATTGATCGGCTGCCTCCAGAGATTGAGCCCACAATCCAGGCATGTGCCCTTGACTGGAATCAAACCCGGGACCCTTCAGTCTGTAGGCCGATGCTGTATCCACTGAGCCAAACCAGCAAGGGCTCATTTTATACTTTTACTAGGATGTTTTGGGGTATATATAATTTACTTTACAAATTAGTTTTCAAGCTCTGTAAAAGCACATATGAGTCTTACACTTTTCTTTCATATTCTTTGTGCTAGTTCAATTCACTATCTGCAAGAAAATAGCAAATGATGATTTTGATATTCTAGTATTTTTTTTACCTGTATTTCTAAAATACCATAAGCCTGATCCTTTTTGAAGTGATGCTATTTTAGGGATAACAGATGTGTTTTTATTATGTGGAGATTTAAATTTTTCAGTTATTCAGAGAAAGAGATGTGGAAATCAAATGAAAATTAATTTGGTTGCTGAAAAATCTGGGTTGGAGTCTTGGTTTTTCTATTTATTAAGTTGGGGATTTTCATCTCTGATTCTCAGCTTCTCTATGTCAATGAAAAATGAGGACAATATGCCTTTTTAATGTAGCATTTAGCTTCTATATTTCATTATTCAGATTAAAATACCATAATGATATTTTTTTCAATAAAAATATGACTTAAAAATACCTTGGCCACCAGAATACTATAAAGCTGTATGGCAACCACTAGTGTGTGTGTGTGTGTGTGTGTGTGTGTGTGTGTGTGTGTATGTATGAGATATACATATATATGTACATGTATATATGTATCTAGATAGATAGGTATATGGTATTGTTAATAATTGCAGAAAAGGGTGTAGACAGACCAATGTTTTCTGGGGAAGGTTCTCTGGAGATGCGAATAGAGGCTCCTGGGTGGGGGAGGCAGTTACAAATAGATGGAAAACTGGTCAATATCCATAAAATACTAATCAGTTGCATTTCATGGAGCACAATTTGCATTTTGATGAACAAGAATTTTTTGTATTGCTTTTCTTTCAGAATTGTAAAAAAATCTCAGAGACAACAAAAGCATAAAATAATAATTGAAGTCAATACTCTCACTAAATTTCAGTGTTTCACAATTTTTCCTTGTACCACATGTTTTCTCAAATACAATACTGTTCTTGCTAATCATTTATATAAAAGGAGCCTTGGGTTAATTTTACAAATATAAGTATATACACCTTCTTTAGTGAGTATTTGATTAGTACATTTTCAGTTGGAAAAGAGGTGGAACTAAAAGGGAAAACACAATATAGGAAGCTTTTTTTAAAAGTGATTTTTGTTACTGAACTATAGAGGTTTGTTCGCCTATGCACCCCAGAGCCCAATTAAATGCCAACAGGAGTTTGCAGCAAAGAAAGTAAAGGTTTATTTAAGGAACCAGTGCCAAACTCAGAGTCACAGGTGAGATTTGCTCCAAGACCTGGCTCCTTGGTGGCTTCTAGGGTTGGGTTATACAGAGGACTAAGGGAGTTAGGGTTGTGGTTAGGGTTGTAATCTCTACTGATTGGGTGGCGCTGGGGCACGGGGGTGGTTGATCATTGCATCTGGTCCTGATGTCAGCCTTGATGGTGTTCTGTCTGGTTTTGTAAAGATGTGTGGGCAGTGGGGTCACTTCTCTCTAGTTTGACTGAAACTCTTGTCTCTGTGGTTGGTTAGTAGACCTGAACCTCATTGTCCTGAGGGCTTAATGATTAAGGGAGTGGACCAAGAAAAGGAGGGAGGAAAGTGATTCATGGTGCTGGGTGAGGCCAGTTTGAATCAAACGGAAAGGAAAGAGAAAAGGTCATATTAAAGGAATGAAGTTTCTATGCAGTTACAATTTCAGCTTCTGTTCAAAACAGTAAATATTTCATAAGGACCTACCATGTGAATTCAAAGAGGAATAATAATGATACCCTGTCTTTATTGGACACCTACAATATTCCACCACCCACTGTGTTGGGTTTGACCCCATGTTTGAATGGAACCCTGTTTCTGATAGTATATTTCTGGAAGTCTGGATAATTTATTCTGGAAAATAGCCATATGTGGGGTTCCATAATTCACATAGAATGCATGTAAGTCCCCTTTACTAGTGTAAATGAAAGATACATTTTCATATCCCTTCAGACACCATCTAGTCACTTTTTTCAAACTCCTTTGGGTAACTGATTGAAAAAAAATACAAACAAAACATACACATCTAAGAGCAAACAAGTAATTTTCCTGGAGTAGGACATTCCAGACCCATATTTTAGAGAGAGTTATTTCCACTTAAAACCTTTTCATCATTATAAAGAAGCTCAAATCCTCCTATCTCAAAACTTTTATTTAGAACCCAATCTTCTCTTTGTTTTTGTATAACAAAAAGGTCCATTGATGTATTTTTTAAAAACAAAAAACTCTTCTCAAAGGGTAATTCACACTTCTGAAGTTAGAAAGCTCCTGGCAGCTTTTTCTCTAAATCAAGTCATCAAGATTAAATAATAATAATAATAGTAATGATAATAATAAAAATATAAGAAATGTGCTTCAGTGTCAGCCACGATATTATGACTGAACTGTGTCATTTTAAGTATGTGTAGGTCTTTCACTCCTGAGTTACGTTGTGATTTAAAATTTTTCTGTTTTTTCATGGTTTTTCTGTCACCTCTTACTGCAAACTATTCCTTCTCAGTGCTTTTGGTGGACTTGCCTCGAAAGCCCTTTCTTCTTTTGTTGGGAGATAGACAATACTATGGTCAAAGCCCGTGCATTCATTCATAGAACCTCTTACTCAGCACTCACAGACATGTTCTTTGAGACTTGTTTTTGGTTTTTAATTACAGTTGACCTGCAATATTGTCTTAGTTTCAGCTGTATAGCATAGTGATTAGACATTTACATATAGCTCAGGAAGTGATCACCCTGGTAAGTCTACCCATCTGACACTGTACATAGGTATGACAACTTTATTGACTATATATCCTATGCTGGACTTTATGTCCCTGTGACTGTTTTTATAACTGGCAATTTGTAAATTTTCACACCTTCCCCTTTCTCACCCATCTCCCTAATCTTCTCCCATCTGGCAACCATCTAAATGCCGGTGGGCATGTCCTATGCTCGATTCTAACACACTTGACACTCCCTTCTTACAGCTGGCAAGGTTGAGAAGTTCAGATAGAGGCAGTGGCCAAATCATTCTCTTTGTAGGTGAATTTAGCATGTGTGTGTGTTCTGTAAGCATACATATCTTAACACATATAGCAGGATGGGCAAACATTCTATCTAATAAAAAAGTAATATGCAAATTGACCATCACTCCAACACACAAGATGGCTGCCCCATGTGGACACAAGATGGCTGCCACAAGATGTCCAGCAGGGGAGGACAGTTGGGAGGGACCAGGCCTGCAAGGGAGGGCAGTTGGGGGGCGATCAAGCCTGCACAGGAGGGCAGTTAGGGCAGTTAGGGGTGACCAGGCTGGCAGAGGAGGGAAGTTGGATCTGACCGGGCCTGCAGGGAAGGGCAGTTGGGGGGGACCCAGGCCTGCAGGGGAGAGCAGTTGGGGGGGGCAGGCCTGCAGGGGAGGGCCATTAGGGGTGACCAGGCTGGCAGTTGCGGGGGGCAGGCCTGCAGGGGAGGGCAGTTAGGGGCAAAAACAGGCTGGCAGGGGAGCAGTTAGGCATCAATCAGGATGGCAAGGGAGTGGTTAGGGGGTGATCAGGCTGGCAGGCAGAAGCAATTAGGGGCAGTCAGGAAGGCAGGCAGGCGAGCAGTTGGGAGCCAGCAGTCCTGGATTGTGAGAGGGATGTCCGACTGCCCGTCAGGCCTAAACAGGCAGTCAGACAACCCTTGAGGGGTCCCAGATTGGAGAGGGTGCAGGCTGGGCTGAGGGACACTCTCCCTCCCATGCATGATTTCGTGCATCGGGCCTCTAGTGCAAAATAATATTGAATATTAACTGTTTTTGAAAAATAAAATTTTAATAAGTACTATGTAGACATCCAAGATGGTATTCATTTTAGCTATCATTTATTCAATAAATGCATGTCCAGTGAGCAGTGTGTGTTAAGAACTGTCATAAAACAACAAAGTGATAATAAATAAGGATGAGTCACATCAACGTTGGGAAGGGTACCAATATTGGACTGTTGGGCAATTGTCAAGTTGGGGTCATAGGGTTAGATGACAGCCCGGTAGGTGGAGGTGGGGTTTTCCCCTGAAAGGAATTCATGTTCACACGGTCACTCATTTTGGGAAGTGGTTAATTCTGGGCAGGAAGTGAGTTGGCACTTTGGGATGGGGGTGGTCACACTTCTCTCTCTCTCTGGAGCCACGGAGAATTGGACCAGGATTTTAAGTCACGGAAAGGCCTTGGCCATTCTGGTTGTGGGGACTGAGAGGCTTCCTGGCTATGTGGAGTTTGGCCTAGAGTGATTAGGACCATGAAGTTGTGATTTTCCACTAAGTTGTGACAGTGACCAAGAGGGGAAGCAGCCAGCATTTCTGGAGTGGCCAGCATGAAGGCTCAGGGGTGTAGAGTTGTGGCCTCGGGTAGCAGTGTTCCTTCCAGAGTCCAAAGGAGTTGTGAATGATGGTGGACCATGTCCAAATCGTTTGGAAGCAAGAATCACTTTATGTTTTAGACAGTGGTGGAGAAGTGTACTATGTGTAAACATCATTCTTACCATGAAGTGCACAGTGTAGCAAGGGAGATAAACACATAACCATACAATCCTAGTGCAGGGTGATGAGTGTTTAGAGGTGAGGATATCAGGCCTAGGTTGGATGCCTAACTTAGCCTGGGAATGGTTCTTGAAAAACAATAAAATCTCTGAGTTGAGATTTTATGAATAAGGTCAGTTAACCAAGCTGAGATGGGAGGGCATGGTCCTTGTAGACAAAAGAAAACAACCATGTGCGAAGTCAGGTGGCTTCACAGCAGAGCAGTGCAGGGTCCTTAGGGAGGTGGCTGTGGAGTCAGACTTCAAGCATTTACATCCTGGCTCCAAGCTGCTTAAAGTTGGACATGTGTATGCTTCTCTTAAGATAAGGCTGTGTTTCCTCATTTGTAACATGGGAATGGCAATCTTTCTCATAAGGGGCTGTGAGAACAGAGCACTATTTGAAGGCTTTATTATGATGCCTAAAACCGGCAAGCAAGCATTCAGTAAATGTTAGCAGTTACATAGATTTATATAATATAAAGCTATTTAAATAAACACGCCATGGTTGATGGAGGAACATGTGAAGGTCAGGTGCAATGGAGACTGTCTGAGTGTATGCATGTCACTCTGACAGAAGGAATTCAGCCTCCTTATGCATTTTCTCGTGCTGTCCTCATCTCAATGTGTCAATCCCATGACAGGTTGTGGCCTTTCTTCCTTTGACTCCTCCTGCACCTGATGCTGAGTGCATCAGGCCAGCTGTTAAAATGAAACTCCTCGTGAGAGCGGAAGGCAAGTCAGAGGTCACAACAGTTATGTCATCTGTACCGCCAGCACAGGGAGTGAAATGATGACATTCCTCAACTAGTTTTCACTCAGAGTCTTCTGGTGAGGGAGGTAGAATTCAGTCCAGCGTGTTTTTAACTAGTTGTGCTGATATCCTTACTGTCTTGCTGTGAGTGAAATCTACAGATTTCCTGAGAGTTGACTTAGTGCCGGACACTGATCTGGGTGCTGGGGTTCAGATTCTCCCCTGCTAGGTGCTCCACTCCAAGTGGAAAAAAGACAAGAAAACACCAAGGAGACAATGAAGGGACCCCAGTCTCTCTATATCAAGTGGCTTAACCAGGCCAGTTTTCCCAAAAGTATGAAAGCATCGCCTAGGCGTTGGCCTCGTGTACACCTTTGTTGGTCCAGTGGCTGTTTTTCCCGGATGCAGGTGGGAGTCGGATTCAGTGAGTTTGAGGAAGCTTCATTCCTCTTAAACCTTCACCTTCCCCCAGAGCCAGACTTTTCTGAAGATACTGAGTATCATAAAACACCACACATGCGCTCACTTTTCGAGTGTTTGCTTTCCCCACAGCTTTGGGATGGATTATGCTTCTCATTTTGCAGCTGTGGAAGTGTAAATTTAGAGGGTGTTTGTGGCTCAGCAAGATCCCAATGTAAACAATTGCCTGAGCTAGGATTCAAACTCAAGTTTCCAGACAGTCTTCCCATCTGCCGCCCCCAGACTTGTCTCCTCTCTTTCCTTGGCCATAGAGAAAGTACATAGCCCACTTCTGACTGTACCCTAAGCTTTCAACATATTGGCCAAAACCTTGTTCCAGAACTTGCCTAAGATTCCAGAGGGAGAGAACTGGACCAAGAGCATGTTACAAATGAATACCGTCATGGTGACTTGAGGATGCTTTCAGACTCTCAAATTTGCATAAGCAGCAGAAGAGGAGGGGGAACCCATCTCCAAAGACAGCTTGGGAAACATAATGGATTCAGGGAAAGTCATTGAAACCGGCGTTCCTAAAAACCCATGGTGTAAGGAATTATCCAGAGGGCTGAGGAAACAGAATCGAGGTTGAGCTTTCACAGGATGTATGTGTCTGCGAGTCTCTTGCAGATCTTATGAAATAGAAGTTCTGTTTTAATAGGTCTGGGTGGGGGTGAGATTCTGGGCTACTGGTCCAGGGCACAATTTGGACAGCAAGGATTTAAACCACTGACTCTCAAATGTAGCCTAAAGTCTGGGAGTAAACCTGATGCCTGGCTTTTAACCCCAGAGATTCTAACTTAATTGGCCTGAGATAAAATTCGATTTTAACTCTCTATGGTGAGTATTCCCACCTACAAAATGAATAGAATGGCATCTAGCTAACTCATAGTGGTAGGAATGTAGATGAGTTATATGGAGGCTCTACTGCACCCGGCTCATGAGAGGCTCAGTAAACTAAACAAACCTTTGTCTTTTTTCTTCCATATTCTCAGGTGGCAGCAGTGGGCTTTGTCTCCTGAAATGCCCCCCTTCTTTAATCGGCATTCTTACTCTCCTGAGTGCTAAACAGCTGTTTGAAGGAAAAAGACAGCTTTCCATTCACATTTCCATATTGTTGTAAAGAGTTTTTATTCATTTTTCAGGGGTGGGGTGGCTTATTTGCTATTTTTCCCTAGAATGAAGCCCCTGTTGAAAGAGATTTTCTTTGATTATTCACTTAAGAAATAGTCATTGAACGGCGATCTGTTTTGCCCCAGGAGCTTGCTGGGCCATGAGGGCTCTGTGCTGAATAAGATAGGGTTCCTACCTTTGAGGAGTTTGGGTGTTGGAGAGACACTACGGCAAGAACCAGGGCTGAACAGCCCCGTTACGCACCTAAGGATGGAACACGAATGGACCAAGGCAGAAAGGAATTTGGAAAGGCCAGAAGAGCCAGGAGGACCTCTCTGAGATCAGAGCAATGATGGGAGTTTACCAGGCAAAAAAAGAAAAGAAGTACAAAGAATATCTGCCAACATCTGGTGGCAAGACTGAGAACAAAGGCTTGAGGAATTTGGAGAAGTTCCGTGCGATCTGAGCCTAGAGCACCAGGAGGTGAAAGGGAGCATGAAGCTAGAGAGAAAGGCAGATGGAGAGGGAGCTGGCTTAGAGACCTTAGATTTCAGGAAGGCCGCATTTGTAGTGATCAGAGCAAGGAATGTTGGAAGGTGGGTGTTCACAAACCAGGACTTGAATCCCAGCTCTGCCACCCACTGACTGTGTGATGTTGGCCACGCTATTCAGTGTCTCTGAGTGTTAATGTCATTGCTGAGGGGGGATAATAATGTCTACCTCATCGTGGGCTGTCTTGAGAATTAAATGAGTGAGTACATGAAAAGCTGGGCAAGCGATTATTACTGTCAAGCCCAAGGACAATTGTTATTGCTATTAGGAGCTGGGGTTTGTGAGGAAAAAGACAAGAGGCAAAGATGTGAGTTAGGAGGTAATGCGAGTAAATGCAAGTGAGATGATTGTGGCTGGGACTAGACAACCGGGTGAACTGGACAGATGCGGATTGGATGAGAAATCAGAAAGAAGGGTCCTGTGAAACTCACCTTGAGATTGAGAATGCAGGGATGGTAAAAAGTTAGGTTGTACATGCTGAGATTGTAACCATCAGGTCCCCGTTGTGGAGTACAGGAAGTTTAGTGGGAAGGCACTTATCACAGGGTATTTAAAGGCTTACAGAATTGTCAGGAGGGCTAAGGAAGCAGAGCCCAGCTTGAGGTTGCAGGAGCAACCTCTACCCCCTCTCCTAAAAACTGCGCTGCTGGGGTAGCTGCTATCTCACCAGTAATCTTGCAACCAGAAAGCTGCCCCCTCAGGAGCCACCACACTGCTGTTTCGAACAGGAAACCATGACAGTCAGCAGTTCTAGAACCACTGGGAATTTGCAATAGACCACGTCAGCGGAATGGACGCTCCTCTCCCTCCACCGAGACACGCCCCACCTGCTAAGCCAGTACCTGAATGCGGGAACCTCTGCAAAAGCAGCTGCGGAGAAACCAAGTGCCTCTAGAGCTGGGCTTACGGTGGAAGGGACGAGCATAGCACTATCGGGTCCACCGCAGACGAAGCTATTCTAGAGCAGCGGTCGCCAACCTTTAGGACCTCACAGACCACCAGTGGTCCGTGGACCACTGCTTGGCGACCGCTGTTCTAGAGCCCAAGCTGCAAGAGAATAAGGAGAGTATATCTTTAGTTTTCCAACTTCTGGAGCAGAGAAGGTCACACTAGAACAGTGTTTTGTAAATTGTAAGTTGTGACTCACGAACGCATTGTCAGATCAATTCAGAGGGTCATAAGACTCTTTTTCTTAGTCACGCAACTATTAATGTAATGAAACTTCTGTCTGAGGGGTGTGTGCGTGCGTTCATGCGTGCGTGCGTGCGTGTGCGCGCATGCGCGCGCGCACAGCCCTATTTGCAAAGTAGAACATTCTTCCCTCTGGATCATGATAAAAAACCAAACCCTCAAAAGTCACTACACTGGACGCTGAATGCCAGTCTTTCATTGCGGGGTCTCAGAACTAACGGGCAGACCCCAGAGTCTACTGAATATGTAGGGTTAGGTTTTAAGAGAAAGTCAAAGCTGGGTATCTAGATTATATCGTCACTGGTGAGAAGATGGCACTTGAAGCCCTGGGAGTTAAGTGACCCAGGGAGACAGTGTGGAGTGTCAAGGGAAGGAGGTCTGGAACAGACCCCAGGGAGCACAGGCATTTCATCTCGGGGCAGGAATTTCCTCCTGGCGTGTGCTGGTCCTGCTTGCACTCTGGCAGTTTTCACATGCTCTCCAGAAAGAGCTGGATCCAGGGAAGCCCCAGAGCGCTGAAAAGGTGTGTTCCAAACACACGCCAACTAGGGTTGATTTGGCAGCTGCCTGGCAGAGCCATGGCACACACCACACTGGATCATAAATCAGCACTGGCATGGGACCAGGCACCACACTGGCACCGTGACATGTGTGGGATGAATGCACAGAGCAGAGAAGTGGTCAGGAAAGGTGGAAAGAGTTGCTCAGATTCCAACGTTCAGGAGCTGGGACCCAGAGGGGGTGAATCTCACCAGCCAAGGTTGACTCAGTAGCTCTGGGCTACTGTAGCAGCCTCCTTGTCTGTGGTTCCCGGTTTCCTGCTTTCACTTACCCACAGTCAACCGTGGTCTGAAATATTAAATGGGAAGTTCCAGAAATGAGCAATTCATAAGTGTTAAACAGTGGCTGTTCTGAGGAGTATGATGAAATCTCACACTGTCCAGCTCTATCCCATCCGGGACATGACTCATCCCTTTGTCCACCGCAGCCACACTCGACACGCTCCCTGCCCATGTCACTCGGTAGCTGTCTTGGTTATCAGATCAACGGTTGTAGTATACAGTGCTTGTGCTCAAGTCTCCCTTATTTCACATCACTTCACAGTGGCCCCTAAGTACAAGAACAGTGAGGCTGGCAATTGAGATATTCCAAAGAGAAGCCAGAAAGGGCTGTTTTTTTGTTTTCTTTTGTTTTGAGGAAAAAAATCAGAAAACTTAAGTATGCATATGAACCCTCCCCCCCCCCCCCCCCCAATACGTATAGAGTTTGGTACGCCATGGTTTCAGGCATTTACTGGGGGTCTTGGAATGTATTTCTTGTGGATAAAGGAGGAACCGCTGTATTTATAATTTTTTAAAGAGTATTTTGTTGCATAGAAAACTGGCAATAAGGGGTGGGAGCTGTTCGGGAAGGTGGACTTTATTGCAGCTAACTCAGGAGACAAACAGAGTGTGCATCCATAGAAAAATGGGCAAACTGTGTATGGTTAAACAAGGAAATACCAGTAGATGGCAGTTAAATGAATGAGCTCGAGCTACATGTATCAGTCTCTCAAAAACCTAAGGTTATGTGAAAAAACTCAAGCACAAAATGTTATATAAAGTATGATACTGTTTATTGAAATGTTAAAATCCACACAAAATTCTCTTATATAGTTTAATGGGAGAACAAGTATAAATTTATGTAAGCGGAGGAGACACATAAACTTCCAGGCAAGGGCTGTTCTCTGGGGAGAGTGTAGGGACATGGATGGAGGATTGAAATTTTAGCTCTGTATGTATTATTTTTAAACAGAAGCAGAGACATATAGCAAAATATTAATAGTTATTAAATTAGCTGGTGAGGCATGGGAGAAATATTATTTTCTGTTCTTTTATAATTAAAAAATAATTACAAATGAATATACATTCTGTAATGCCCAGAACAAGAATCAGGCTTCCTCCTCTGACCTCTGATTAAGCAGATGATCTTTAAAACAATTATTAGGGAAAAGTACACACACACACACACACTACATGTATATATAATACACACAAATGTATAATGCACACATGTGCACACATGTATGTACACACATGTGTACATACATATATGCATATACACATGTATAACTTCAAATTTAAACAAACTTTTTTTATTGGAAAAATACTGGGTTACATATTTCTTCACTTTCTGAGAAAACTTTATCTGTTTCATGGGACTCTAACCTTTTTCTGGATTTGGCCACATATTGAATCTAGAGACCATCTGTGGCTCACATTAGAATGATCATCCAGCAGTGACTGGAGTGGCAGAGGCAGAATAGGGGCATCCCTGGACACTGGCTGCTCCAATGCAGGGCTCCAAAGCTGTGACCTGAGGACTTACAGAAAGGCTGCCCAGCTGGGTGTGGTTCAGTGGTTGAGCATCAATCCAGGAAGCAGGGTCACTGGTTCAATTCCCAGTCAGGGCATATGCCCGGGTTGTGGCTCCATCCCCAGTAGGGGGCATGTAGGAGGCAGCCAATCAATGATTCTCTCTCATCATTGATTTTTCTCTCTCTCCCTCCCTTTCCCTTCCTCTCTGAAATCAATATATATATATGTGTGTGTGTGTGTGTGTGTATACACACACATATATACATATATACACATATTTAAAAAAGAAAGGCTGTGGAAGGGGACCAATAAAGCCCAATGGGAAATAGTGGAGACAGGAGGCTGGACTCCAATCCTGGCTCTGCTACGGATCATGTGTAAGGACTTGACAAGCTCCTGCTTTTCACTGGGCTTCCTTTCAAACATTGGCTCTGCTGATCTCTCAGGATCTTTCCAGAGATGACGCAAATGACTACTGTATCTTCTTGACTGAAGGCTCTGGCCTTATGTCAGAATAATCAATGGTATGAATTTTCCCAAGGGCAGCAATACAGTTAGTCTTCATTGACTTGTTACTTTTTCATCAACTCATCCTCCTCTACAAGTTTTACAAGTATAGTGTGTGTGTGTGTGTGTGTGTGTGTGTGTGTGTGTGTGTGTCTGTCTGTGTATTGGGGAGTGGAGGAAAGAGTAGTTGAGTTTTTACCAAAGAGACATATGTTTCAGGTAGCCTTAATTCCGAGTTACAAAAATCATTTATTTTATTTGAATACATTGTGTCATTTGCTCATAATATTCCCAGGGGCTGGTTAACCCTCAGAGAGTAACAGAATTTAGTTTTGAACTTCTTAGATTGTCCACCCCCTGCATATCAGGTGAATTACTAAAGATTATTCTCTTACTGTTTTGTCTTGCTACAAGATTTCTTTTAAGCTGTGCTCCCTATGTCTTCAACTGTTGGCTTTCAGAGTATTGCTTGATAGAGACTGATATTGGGAATCACTTACAATGTCCAAGTCAGGCACCTCTGCTCAGAGGATGGTTGGTGAAAAGTGCAAATGGAATCTTTCTCGAGTTGGAATATGAACCTGTAAAAAATTTGCTTAGTTGACACATGCTTAGGTTGCAGATACCTTTCCAGGAATGCATGAATGACTTGATCTAAAGCAAGATTCATTTGTCCTACAGAGTTAGGGTAGAACTCAAATGCCTCCTTATTCTCTAGTTTTGGGCCCTCAAAACCTGTCTGTGTTGTTATCACATGCCTCTTGTCTTGCTGAGTTGCAGCACCTCTTCCAATGCATCCTGCTCCCCAAGAATCTACTCACAGAAGCATTTAAAGAGAAATGTAGACTTTTACTGAGTATTTCACTGACCTAGGAGGAGTCAATAGAGCATGCTGTTTAGCAAAGGACTTAAAATTTCCCTTTAGTCATTTCCGTTCTCCCAAGTCCTTCTCATCCATACCACCCCTGCTGATTTTTTCCCTTTTTTTTTAGATCTTTTCTAATCTTTGACAAACTTTCCTGAATTACAACGCCTTTCTTTTCTCTCTTCCTTCTTGAGAAACATGCAAATTTTGTTTCATTCTTTTGTGTAGCAGTTAAGGGCCCCTTTTCTTTCTGAGGAATAACCTCAGCGGCTTACACTTTAAGTCAAATGGTACTTTCAAATAATAAGATGCTGCTTCAGAGATGATGGACAGTTGTAAGGGTTGATGGAGCTAGAGAATCTCCTGGTTATCCAAATCAGGAGACAAGGTTGCCATTGTGCAGAGAAGTCCTTTTTGCCATTTCCAAAGTTGTCATTGTCTATCAACAACTTTGTGGGGCTTTAAAAGCTCCCACAGAAATTATTTTCTGAGAGATGTTTGAAGCAAGGAGCAGGATGAGATCATGTGGAAGATGGCAGCAGCTATGCCCTAGCCAAATGATTGCCAAATGATTGCATCTCCAGCGTGACCATTGCATGCTGATCTGAGAGTGTGCTGAAGGCATAGCACTTTGCTTGACAGGAAACAGAAACTGTCTGTTGTTGAGTTCTTGTCCTTCTTAACTGGAATGGAGTCAAGCCTGGTCCGATGGTTTCCCAAATATTCACAAGGCCTCTTTGGTTCTGGGTGGTCAGTTTGGCAGTCCTTTCTTTTATGCATTTTAGGTCCTATAGTTCACACCATTTGGCAGGTACCCTGAACCTTGTCTCCAAATTCTGACTCTGCTGAGGTGGCATGCAGCCAGATGCTGCCAGTACCATTGGTTTCACACTGGTGGAGGGCCTTCCCTTTGGTTGGGGGCTTCCAGAACACTGTCTGAAATCTTAGTTCCCAGGTCTGTGATGAGAGAGGCTGGTCTTCTGAGATGGAGGACTTTGGAGAGATTCAAATCCAGCCCCTTCATTTTTCAGACATGGATCCTGAGTTCCAAGGAGGAGGGGAAAGGAATAGGTCCAGGCCATACAGTGAGTTAGTGGTTGGGGCATACATCCCTTCCGATTTCCTTTGGGGACTCTGTCCACCACATGACATTGCTTCCCTGCCTTCTCTCTGAAAGATACGTCACTCAGAATTCTCTTTTTATCCCTGGAGCTGTATCTTTCCAAGAGACAGAAGGAGAAGCATACCTTGTAATACCCTTTGTGGTTTCAGTCTTGGTCTAGTTTCCTTTTTGCCCAAGTGTTTGGATGGATGAGGTGCTATATGGTAGAGGCCAGGAGAAAGGGTTCAGTCTGAACTACTGTATAAGAAGATGGAGAGTACATTCTCAAGAGGAAAGGTATTTGTATCCACATACTGGAACTTATCCACCTTGACCGAGATGGTGGTATTGACCTGGAGGTGCTCCAGCAGGAACTGAGAGAGGTTCTGGTATATGTTTTTGGTTTGCACTCCAGACTCGCACACTGTCACCAAAGTCTGCCTTTTGACATCTTGGTTGATGAGAAGTTCCAATTTTAGGTCGACAGAATGTTCCGGGCATTCCACCAGAAACTGCAGTTGGCAAATAATAAAGTACCAACCTGGGAACTGGATCACCAGGTTCCCATCCTGATATCTGAGTCCATGGACAATGCCATCTTGGTTCCAAGACAACTTGGTTTTGTTTATGTGCTTTGACACTGGAAAGAGAGGGAAAAACAAAATCAGAATTATTGGGCAGAATGCAGGTGCAGATGGGAAAATTTGAAGCCTTTATTCAAAGTTCCCCCTTTAAGACCCCTGTCTTCTATAATATTATTTGCTGTCCCAACCATCCAGAATATCTTCTGTGTTACTCTTTCTAGGTGCTGCTTAATATTCAAGGCACAGCTACAAAACTGCCCCTCTTCCCTTTTTCCAATGCCAAAGCTGAGGGTCTGAACACACGTGGTGTTGGGCCTGTACCTCATACAGAATTGTTTTCCACTTACTACATTATTCTGTTGTTATAATTACTATCTTTGCCTTGTCAGACTATAAGCTCCTGGGCTGTATTCCCCACAAGTTCTGGACTATCATGCTTATTTTAAAAAATATATATTTTTATTGATTTCAGAGAGGAAGGGAGAGGGAAGAAAGAGTTAGAAACATCAATTGATGAGAGAGAATCATTGATTGGCTGCCCCCACTGGGGACCAAGCCCGCAACCTAGGCATGCGCCCTTGATCGGAATCGAACTCCGGAGCCTTCAGTCTGCAGGTTGATGCTCTATCCACTGAGCCAAACCAGCCAGGGCTCATGTTCATTTTTTCAATCAATCAATAAATGTTTGATCAGTGGGAGGACTACTGTTTGGGAGGCATTGCACAAAATATCAGAAATAGGACATTTATTTGTGTTCAGTTAGTAACCAATTTAGGCATCAAGATGGCCAGGATAATCTTAGTCTATTTGTTTTCACATTAAGATGCATCCTTTAGCCATTCATTGTCTAAAATTTTGAATGTTTTCCTCTCTTTGAAAGGGCAGCCAAACATGACTGTGTAGACCCTTTACATGTAGACACTTTAAGGGGCTCTTCCCAGCTGGGTCTTGTAGAAAAGCAGAGCATTAGCAGATCCTCTAAGCCAACATGTTCATGTCAGAAGCCAGGGCTTTCCCGAGCCCTAACAAGTGAACATCAGCCCTGATCAGTCAGGGTGCCTTTCAGAGCTGGGAAACTGGTGTGTTCGTTTTAATTGCCTCTATGACTTCTTCCCTTTAAACCTCATTGCAATTCAATTGAAAAGTGCAAACTAATTTAACTGCAAAATTGAATTTCTAAAATGAGCAGAAGGGCTATTCAGAGAATCCTGGATATCTTTTCCAGATCTCATTTTTCCCAGTGTAAGTAGCTCTCATTATTTCATTTAGAAGGGGCCTCTTACCTTGCTGCAATATGCAAATACGCCCTGTGCCGACATGTTCATTAAGCTGTCAATCTGGGGACAGGGCAGTTTTGTGGTCCCCTTGGGAATAACTTGATAGAGATGGAGCTTAAGAGCCTGTTTCCCTTGTATGAGGAAAAGCACTATGCATGTGGCCTGCAACTTGTAGGTGGTGGAATAGAGAGGTGGTGGAGTTGGGGCCCAGATGACTTCAGGGGCACATAGGCAAAGGGAAGGAGAGAATGGGGCTGAGGAAAGAGGAGCCTTGTAATTTTAGAGTAACTCTCTTCTCTTTCCCCATAAGGAATTTTAATTCAAATGATTTAAAAAAATAGCTTATAGGCTAAGCAGAGTACATCTGCAGGTCACATTCGGCCTTGGACCTCTACTTATGACCTCTGGCTTAGACGTTTCAGGAAGGCCACAGGAAGTGGCCCTTGGGTGGTTGGGGTTCCAGGGTTTGGTTACTGACCTTGGAGGTAGGCCCATGACTTCTTGAAAGGAGCCCTTTGCAGGATACATAAGATGTCCTCTGAGCAATTTCCTAAAAATGAGAGCACACGTGAACTGTCTTTCTCTGCTCTGGGAACTAGAGACACCAGACCTTTTTTTGTGTGATCCTTTGATGGAGACAGTTACCATTCTATTTCCATTTGGGGTAAAGGAAATCTGTGTAGTTCTCATTTTACCATCAGGTACCTTAGATTTTAAAAAGTTGATTGTTCCACTTGGGCTTTTACAAAAGACCGTGGAAGTTGGGGAACAAAAACATATATGACCTGGGTTCCTATGTGTACCAGGTGCCATTCCTGTCCAATTATCTATCTCACCTCACTTCATCTTTGGGGTAACTCCATGAGAGAGGTATTAAGTCCCTTTGACAGAGAGAAAAAGCCTGGGGACCAGACAGATTAAGTACCTTGTCCCAGGTCACTCAGCCAGCGGGGACAGTCAGGACAATATATGGATGGGAATTGTTGCTGTCCTTCCCATAAGAGGGCACCAAACACTGGATGGGGTACTTGTACATATTTCAGCTCATGTAATTCTCAGAATAACTCTGCAAGGTTACTCCTGACGCCTAGACATGATCAGTGGTACAAGGTCAAGCAGGTTGGCGGAAATACTGAGATTTCACCTCCAAGTCTACACGGTTCCAGAAGCTAGGCTTCCTTCTTGAGGCTGTTTTGCTGGACAGTGGGAATAAACACATCCTTATGTTTAATTTTGAGAGGATATAGGATCAAGACAAACACATCCTTGTGCTCAATTTTAAGAGGATATAGAATCAAAGAGTTCTAAGCAGGGAGCCTGCTATCATAAGCTCCCTTGGAAGGTGGAAAAAGACAGTGTTTATATTATCATGGTATTTAAGATATAAAAATACTTTAAATATATACATTGGTGATGGTGGCTTAGATTCTTACTATAGTAACTCTTTTGTATGCAAAGAACCAAGTTACACATTTCCTGCAGTGCCTCATGAATTCAACTTACTCTGGACAAATTCCCTTTCGTCTTTGGGCCTTAGTTTCCCTGGCTGTAAAACTGGTAGGTCTATAACCAGACACTGGCAGCTTTTGGATGATGTCATCACAAATGACTATTCATTCCATCCATCAGACACCAGGCAGCCAGGAGCCGATTCAATTGAAGCCACCTCAGCCATGAATTTGCTTACTGGTCTCTGAGCAGTACTCGGACTCACAGTCTTCCTCACCGCCCTCTCCTCCCAGGTCCGAGAAAAATCTCTCCTGGTTCTTCACAGCACTAGACTTGGAAAGGCTGAACGTTAAGTGAAGAGTTCCCTCTGCTGTCTGAACAGGTTTGCTGCTAGAGGCCGCTTCAGCAGAAGCAGAAGGTGGGTTCATCCTTGTCTGTCCTCAACCCTTAAAAAGGCTCTGCAGGATCAGGGCCACACTCCTCCACATGGCATCCATGCTCCCTGGTTCTCATCCCTCATCTTCTGTCCTAATTAATAATAATAGTAGCAATAGTAGTGCTAGTAATGATAATAATAACTCATATTTCTCTAACCCTTCCCTCTGCCTGCCTATCTTCTTCCATTGGACTGTAAAGAGACTACTGTTCATACATTCGCCACTGCCAAGCCCAGAAGATGCTCCACAAATGTTTGTTGAATTGAATCATCCAGTTCTTTCTTCCCTCTGTGAAAGTCAGCTAAGTGCTCAAGGCATGAGCGAGGTGAATGGGATGCTTGGCTTGCTTTCCCTCTCTGGGTTGAGATAACACGTGGGCTCATTCTCCCATTGGTCCTGCAGGTTCGGTTAGATTACATGAGAGGATAAGACTCGTGCCCTGGACTGAGGCCAACATATCGCAGCGAGGACAGGCCCTGCTCATAGGCCAGAGGCCCCCACAGCACACCACCTCAGGTGAGCTTCTGTAGGCAGATGACTGCAGAAGTACAAGCCTGGGCTTGCCTCTCGCACATGCAACTGCTTTTGTTCTTTCCCCTTTGCTCTTTGCATGTTTGGTGGGTTGACCTTAGTTGTAATTCTGAGAAACCCAAGGATGGAAAAACACACATCTTATTTTTGAAACATTTGCATTTCCTGAAGTCAAATGGCATGGCGTATCTTAATTGTTCTTAAAGAACCTTTTAAATGGTTTCAAGTGAAAGGAAAAACATGGGCAGCCCCCCATGACAGGGCTAAGGAAAAGGGGCTGGAACCCAGTATGCTGGAAGAGTTGCAGATGGAATGAATGGGTGGCTGAACCTGGAGAGGAGCCCAGAGGGGCCTTTGCCACCTGACGAGGAGGCTGTCAGCAGGAAGACGGCGCAGCCTGCTCTGCGGGGCCCACACGCTGAGGCTCCAAGTGCACATTTAAGGAGATGACACACTCAGCTAATGGCCAACGCTGCTCTTATCCCCATTTCTCAGGCGAGGCAGTGAGAAGACCTCATCTGAGGACACACAAACCACATTGGAAGTTACAGTACTGGCACCTCAAATATTTGACCAGTTGGTGCCATTCAAAAAGGCATTGGGTGGCTTTACAGGGTCGCAGGGCTCTTGCCAAGAGCTGGGTGAACTTTATATGTGGCTCATGTCTCCTTATCACCCTGGGACACCATGGTCTGACTTTTTTTGGTTATGGAGACAGGAAGGAGTGACTTGTGAATAGCTAGTGTTACATACAGTTGGAATCCTGTCATGTCCCTGGAATCTGGGATGCTGGGAGCATAGGGAGCAGCACACGCCCTGTTTCATTCATTTCCCAGATGAATGTCATGTCTGGGGGTGGGGGTTATTTGAAGAGCTGAAGACTTACATGGGGAAAATGAGAACCTTCTATAAGTCATGGTTGAGTTGGGGGCCTGGGAGTTTCCCTCTCTGGGCTCTCATGTCCCTACATAGATGAAGAGCATTGTGGATTTGATGATCTAGAAAGGCCCTTCTGGCCTGTTCTAGTAGGCTGTGTAGACTCACTGTACACTGCCAGGCCTGTTACAGGGGGGAAAATTAGTCCCAGCCCCAGCTATCTGCCTTTGTGGGTGTGTTGCTTTATCCCAGCTAGGAGACTGTCTTCACATATTCAGGTTTCCAGACACCTGCCGTGGTAGAACAGAACATTTTAGTTCTGGGATAATCAAGGTTATCAAGAGTCTGGTTCCTTACCTTGATTTGCATGGTTCATAGAAATGGAAGTTCCCTGAGAAGTCACCGGGTCCAGGCATGGTAGCCACATAATATATGTGCTCATCAATGTTATCCCCACAGCATACTTGTCCTAGGTCACCCCGTGAGTTAGTGACAGGGGGCAGGACCAGAGTCCAGGACTCCTTACTCCTTCTATGAGGCATTCCATCCTTCAAACAACTCAAGTACTCTGAATTCTTCTGAGGACCAAGGCCTTCTGATGGGAAAGAGTTGTAAGCTGTTTTCCCAAGCTTTGGACTCCTCTGGAAGGATCGTGAAACTTTCTTAGGCTTTTTTTGAAAGCCCGAAGAGAAATATGTGGCAATGAAACCCTCTTAGCCAGTTGCATAGAAGAGAGATGTTGCTTAAGGTAGTTGAAAGGATCATGTTCTAGACATCAGAATAGTGATAATCTGAAGACTGGACCCCACCTTGAGATCTTATAAGGTTAGGCCTGAAAGGGCCATTAGATGCCAACTTAACCATGACTCTAGTCCTATGAGTGGGGAGACTGAACCCAAAATGGCTGAAAGTGTGGCCAAGACCCCGCAGTAGGTCAGGAACAGAGCTGGGCTCAGAACACTCCTAGTCTAAGGCTCTGTTCCTATTGTTTGGTCTTCCCATGGAGCAGAGAAGAAGTGGGTTTGCAGCCACCATAAACCCTGGATGGAAAACAGGACAGCTGGAGGTGCTAGGAAAACAAATCTCTGGGCTCCCTCTTGTGGGAGAATACCAGGAGTTGACTCCAGGCCCATGTGCCGAACCCTGCCAAGTCATCGGTCAGGGGCAGTCAGGCTAACAGTAAGATGCAACAATGCCCAGGGTGGCAAAACAAGCCACACTAATCACTGCAGCCGGATGGTATGTGGTTTGAGTCCAGGTTATCAGGATGAGACAGACACAGTGCATCTCAGAACAAGCCCCTTGGTTCTGGTCAAGGCTTTTAGCTTTAGACCTATCACTTCCTCTAACTGACCCTCAGTTTCTGCATCTATAACAGCGGGGCTAACAGTCAACCCAAATGAATGCAATGAGATCATGGATCTCCAGTGGCCAATGCAGAATGTGGCATAGAGGAGACAGCCAGCAAGTGGTAAGTCCCTTCCTCCCAGCCTCCTCTTTTCCTAACAGTACCACTTAGCAGAATGATCTGACTGACAAAATGCTCATTAAAACACAGCCCGTGGCATTACCTGATGGATCAGAGTTTCTCAATTACCTATATAAGTGTTTGAGGCCATCTGACACTTCTGGAAAAGTGTGCAGAATCCTCCTTCCATCTGTTGAAAATATTTAATCCCCCCAGGAAGGAGAGCAATTATTCTGATGCCTCTGCATCTACCTTGTCCTGGCTTCTTATTCCATCTGCCTGGGAGCATAGCCAGGAGAGTCCCAACAGTGACATCTAGGGGACAGTCCCCAGTATCGGTAGGAGTTGGAATCCAAGTTCATCCTCAACTGGCTTTAACTTAATTGCTTTCTTGATGCCACCAGGCCCACCAGTGATGGAGAAATTCCCTGATAGGTGACCTTGGATTTACAAACAGCAGTTGTTAGGACTACCTACGCTGGCATGCTCAGTGTTAAACACATAAAAAGTGATCAGCAGTACAAACTGAGATCAAGGTGTGACTCAGTTGAATCCCTTGAAGGTTCCTTAGGATGTTGCAGCTTTTCAATCCTGACCTGTTGTAGTATGTAAGATAAACCTGTCTGATCCTATGGGTATTTTCTTGAAATTTGCTTCTACTAAATGCAGGTTGAATGGATATCATTGGGGGCATTTAGGAAGCACCTTTAAAGTCTATAAGTTAAAAGACAAAGTAAATCTGGAGTCTGCGATGCAATTGGCTAACCTTTTAAATACCGTTTTTGAAAACACTTCCTAGCATATTCTAGATGCAGAAATGTGACAGCACACTTAGAATGTTAGGTTTGGGATCAGACTGGCTTGGGTTCAAATTCTTCCTCTGCCACTTACTAGTCACTCAGCCTGTGAATTTTCCTATAAGTGAGGACAATCAAACTCCCTTGAAGGGTTGCTGGGAGGATTGAATGATATAATGCATAACAAGGAGCCTCTATCCATCACCCAAAGTATATTCAATAACAGTTGGCTCCCATCCTGTGGTTTGGGGCTTGCACTGCTGGACTTGGTAGAAATATAAGCCAACACATGTGATGTGATGTCCGGAGGTCTAGGGTGAAATTAAGTGTTGAAGCAAGTTTGAGGAATAGGCCTGTTTCCCCTCCTCTTCCCTTTCTCCCTCCTCCCTTCCCCACCTCTATTTCTTCCCTTTTTCCTTAAAATAGTTAAAAGATGAAGATTTCCTTTGTATTTAGAGACTTATGATTTGTATGTGCTAAATTCAAGTATAATTTTTAATATTTCTCAGGGATCAGAATATTTCTTCCCACTTTCCCTCCCCTATCCTCCTATCTTCCTCCCCTCCTCCCCTCCTAACACCCATTCTCTTCTCTTGGGGGCAGGGGTGGATTAGGTATAGATCCCCTTAGCACTCTAGATGGCCTCTCCAGCACCCTATCCCACTTTATTCTGAGTGGCCCATTTTCTGTTTTCTTTCTGTGGAGAGATTCCTGATTCCTGTTAGCTCTGCCTTAAGAACAAGACAGCGAGTTTAACAGAGGGTTTGCAGTGAGTGTGTTTAAAGTAAAAAGAGAAGCAAATAGGCTCTCTGAGGCCTGTGACTGTCTGAAAAGAAATTGCTCCCTAAGCAGAGGTGCCGCACCCCTCTTGCTATGAAAAAAGAAGAAAAAAAAGCTACAACATCTGGTGGGTTGGGCTATCTAGATCCAGCTCAGTCCAGTCAGTAGAATTGAGGTCTCTGCTTGCTAGTTGCAGTCTTTCTAGGAAAGGGGGCTGCTGCTCCGCCACCTGCCTCTTCTCCTGCAGCGCAGGGTCCTAATGGGGCTGTGACCATGTGGATCGCAGTCATGTGACATCAGGGATAGCTGGGGATTGGTGAGGAGCCAGCCTGAGTGCTTTAGCTTCATTGCCTTTCAATGGGCAGCTTTATTGTTTCTTTGGGCATGGGTTTCACTAGGTGCAATTAGAGGGCCAACCTTACTTAGATCGCTCTGATGCTTACATTTTCTGTTTAGCAAGGGCATGGCATGGGGACAAGGTGGTCTGCCAAGCCATGCAAAATTTACAAATTAGAACAGTCAAATGGCCAACAAATCTTAAGATATTTGCTTGATTCCTGGAAGTTATGCTCCAAGATATTTGCTTGATTTCTGGAAGTTATGCTCCAAGAAATTTGCTTGATTTCTGGAAGTTATACTCCAAGCAAAATCCATGCCAGGGTCAGGTCATCTGGCTGGCCCCCATCACTATTGATATTTTAGAAAGCAGGAAATTCCAGTTCCTGCAAGAGAAAGTGAGTTGCTTCAAGTCCCAGGGCAGGACTGTAGGTACGTATTCCAAAGTAATGGAGAGCATGATTCATCAGCAAGAAAATAGACAGCCGCTGGAGCAGGGGCTGAGAGTTGAGGAGGAGTTGGGAGCAGTCCAGCCCCAGAGAACTGGGGCGGCGGTGGGCACGCCCTGGAAGGAAGTAGCCACGTGTTACTAAGTGTCTGGTGGTACAGCCCTGGTTAAGCAAAAGGGCTCCAAGGCAGGCCAGCCAGGATTTTGAGGTCTTGTTGCCCTCCTTGCTAACTGTGCAATCTTAGGCGAGTCAGTAAACCTCTCGGTTCACCAGTTTCCATACCTACACATAGCGATAATATTTATCCCTGGGGCTTGTGAGGAGTGCATGAGTGAATCACACAAAGCCCTCAGCCCAGTGCTTGGCACATTGATGGTAATTACTTTTACTCTGCTGGATCCTCATTCATATGAAGTGAGGGGATAAAAGAAAACTGATTTAAAACTTGTCTACAGAATTTCTCAAGTTCCGGGAAGCACTGTCATTCAGTTGCTGGGATGTTGGGAAGGCCTGGGAGTGAGACCAAGGGGACAAAAATTTTTCTACAAATAAAGCCAGTGGAATTGGAATTTCTGCAGAGTTTATGAGGGGAAGCCATGTGTATGTGTGTGAGGGGTTGACATGGGGAGGAGGAGGACATAGAAACAGGTGGGAAGGAGAAGGGGGTCAGTGTGCATGGTAGAGGGCTGAACCCGAGAGGAACGCTGTCCCTGCAGAAATGTTCCGTGGCTGGGGCCACAGAGGCCTCCCGGAACAGAGGCACAGTACTCCATGTGCATGGTCCTCTGCATGGAATGCACCACCTGCCAGCTTCCCTCCGCACCCCAAAGCCTGCTGTAAACGTCGCTATACACAAAGGCAGGGCGCTGTGCGAACTCAGAAAGAAGGCAGAGGTGTCTGCAGTGTGTGGTTTGGACATATAACATGAGCACATGCAAGGTTCAGAATGTGGTGGAAACAGAAGATCAGAACTAGAGGTGTGGAGAAGCAGCACAAGCCTTACCCTCCCGGTAGCCCCCCTCAGTTCCTTGCCATATATGGGCTGGAGTGAAGCCATTTTATTGGCGATGAAAGAATAGAGTGAACCGTGGGACCAAAGGACACAGGCTCAGCCAGGTGGCAGAGAGGATTGTATGTGCTGTCCCATGTCACCCTCTTGGTGGCTCTGTGCGGGATTTATTAACTCCGTTTTCTAGATGAGAGGGTGTGGTGGAAGGTTCTCCCCAGGCTCTTGCTGGCCCACAGTCCCGGCTGAACCCCAGAGCAGTCTACTGAGTCCTAGGCACAATGGAGCGAGTGTGAGGTGGCTGCAGGTGACCAGTGTCCTGGCTGGGAATAGGAAGCTTTTGTCTTGGGACTGAGCACTCCTTTCCCTACAGAAAGGGCTAGGTTTTCTGTGGTTTCCCTGCAGCTGGTTGTCAGGCTGTGCTGTTACTTTAGTGCTCAGGCACAGCCCTGCTTCCCAGGCTCTGGGCTGCTGCCCATTTCCTGCTGATGGGGGACAGTTTCCATCAGCCGGTGGCACAGGGCTCCCTGGAAAACATCTGGCTTCTGCCCTGGTCCACTCCAGTGACAAACCACATGCTGCCTCTGGAGCACCCTCCCAGGAGTTTCTGGGAGCTGGTTTAGCTCTGCCTGGAATATCTTGCAATGGCTTTTCAAAGGGGACAATGTGCTGCTTGTGCCTGTGTAAGGTGGGCTTGCTGGGGGCAGGAATCCTGGCTGCAGATTGCCTCAAGGGTTTTGTTAGACTTTTTCTTATATATTTACATATTAAACAACAGAATTATCATAAAGTGTCAAAGCTAGAAGGATTTTCCAATTCACTGAGTACATTCAGTTACCTGGGGAGGGAGAAAGACATGCCCAGAGGAACAGCTGGTGGAGTGAAGGTCGGTTCTGGAGACCAGGTCTTCCTCCCCGAGACTATGCTTTCTACCTCACCTTCCCAGAAGGCCTGCAGTCTGCCCAGTGAAGGGAAGAGTAGGCTTGTATTAAAAGCAGGAGGAAGCTAGGGACCAGACACAGTGGGTGATGGGCGCTTATGGTTGCAGCATGTCATGCAGGGAAATGGAGAGGAACCTTGGGGTCTGGTCCCTTGGATGGCCAGCAGCTCCTTGGACGACCTTAGACAAGTCGCCTTGATTGCATGGGCCTCAGCTCCTCACCTGAAAAATGGGTTCACTAAATCCCCATGTTGCTCACTCCTGGGAGGGGAGGTAAGGCTACCCAAGGGAGGTACTGGAAGGCCCTTTCCAAAAGTTCCATAGCACTAGTGGGGATTTTTATTAGCATTTTTATGCTAATGTTGCAGAAACATTAAATTGTAAACTGAGGCTGGTTGTGGATTAGTTTCTCTTCTCATAATTCACAGGATCTATTAAATTACCCCCAAGTGAAAATTCAGAGACCCATACAGAGCGGGCAGCTTTTGATTTTGCCTATTGTGATCATTAAAACAAAAAATAACTTGGACAAGAAGCAAACCAACTTAACTTCCCTCCATATCAGCTTCATCTTATAAAAGAAAGACCATTTTAACATTTTAGAAAGTATATACTCTCAGAGCAGAGGAGTGCACCTTACTTACAAATAATTGGCTCTGAGAAAATGGGTGACCTTGCCTTCCTTTTTCTGATTCCACTCTGGACTGGTGGAAACTATTATAGGGGCAGAACCACTAGTAAGAGCCCCTGTGCTTGGCTGCCTATGATGGGAGCTCTCTCCAGGTGCCAAACTGTGATGTGGGTGTGAGAGGCTGTGTCTAGACACTGTGTCCTCCTTTGGTCCCAAGGATGTTCTGGTGTCTCTACCTGGGTGCCTATGATGGCCCATCCTTTCTCTTTTCCTTTTTTTTTCTCTGAGCTGTCAGGTTATCCAGCTGTGCTTGTTACCTAGGTTCTAAAAGATGACAGAACTGAGATGGGTTAATGTTCTTGGGTGATAAGACCACTGGATTAGAGTTGAGGACTTCTGAATTCTAGGTTTGGCTCCATATGTCCTTGGACACAACACTTTACTTCTCCTCCTTTGTGCTATGGAAAGATTATTCAGATGATCTCAACATTTTCATCTTTGTTGTGAACCTAACTGCTTACCAGCCCTCTGGAGTAGAGACAAATGCATTAATTAATGATTTCAATGATAGGAAGTGTGGAGGGATGGGGTGGAGAAGAAGGTCTGTTTTCCTAAGTCCTCAATTGCATTATGCATTTTGGCTGCTACCAGTTATTTAATGATTACTATGTATTGGTTGCCATGCCAAGCAATTTATGGATGGATGAGGTCTGATTGGATTCTTGAATACCTTCATAAGGTAGTATTATTATTCCCATTTCAAAGATAAGGAACTGAGGCTCCTGAGTGTAATGTAGAGCCAAGACTCACTTGCCTGACTCCAGATTTCAGGCTCTTAACACAACACTGCTTGCTTTGTGTTCCCATCCATGTCTATGCGACAGCCTGTGCCAGAGGTAGAATTTCCATCAGTAAGAGAGGTGAGGGGTGGTGGGAGACTTGTGGGGATGAGCTTGTGGATCACAGCCTACTCTGGTGAATTAATTTGCAGCAGCTCCACCATAAGCAGCCCCACCTCTGCCTCCATCCTCTTTTCTGTTGGGCGCTGCCATGATGTCTCTCGCTGTTGATCAACTCTGATGTCATGTGGATGATTCACTACACATTTACTCCTAACCCCAAGGTCTTACCTCCTTTAAGGGGGAATTTTCCTGGGGGAGTTGGAATGGAGTCCTAGAAAGAAAGAAAGAAAGAAAAAAAATGGTGTGAGGAAGATACTCAGTTGAAACAACTCACCTTTTTATTTCCCATTTTGGTTGTCCTCAAAGTACTGTGCAATTTAGAATTCACCTTCCATCTGACTCTTAAATTTTAAAAGGCAAATTCACTGACTTAGTTATAATGAACTTGCTCATGCATTTACTTGACAACATGCCTATCAAAAAAGCAATTCAGTTACTATCCACATTTCACAGGCAAGGAACCAGAGTTGAGAGAGAGAAAATGAAAAGTTTATGGCAGCTCAGGGACCAGCATCTGCAAATCAACCCCCAGTCTAGTGCTTTTTTTTTTTACCTCCACATGTGTTATTTCCCCCCCCTTTCAGTCAACATAAGAACAATCAAATATAAATACATGTGTTTTTTTCCATCTTCGTTTCATCAAACAGTGAAAATAGATTGTAAACATACCTGGGAAGGTACATTTATATCCCTCCTGTGGTTGGAAATTCTGAATTAATTGAATGTTTATGTGCCAAACATCATGAGGATAATTAAATAATTAAATTGAGTCCCTGTCCTCTGCATTTATTACCAGCTTAAAATTGGATAGATTATCCAAATCTTTATAAACATATAACATAAATAAATGCAGATATCTTATATTTTTATATATTCACTGTATATTTCATATTCTTTATTCTATAATACACATGAATATATACATCAATATTGACCCATGAGTAAGAGTGTGATAGAAAGAGATTGTCTTCTGGAGGGGCCTCCTGGACTGGAGGGTTGCAGGGGATGAAAGAGAGGTCTTGTTGAGGTGCGCTGAGCAAGTAGGCAATAGAGCAGATGGGCACAGTTCTTCACCCCAATTAACTCTACAGAGACTAACTTCCGCACACCTAGTCTCCCTCCCACTTCTTCCCACCTCGGCCATGGAGACACCTGTCAGATGTCCTGCCAACAAGGAATGAAATGTCTTACTCATCTTTTGGCCTGTCCAGGTTGGGAATCTCCTATGGTTCATTGGATTGCAATATTAATAAAGACCTAGAAACCTTAATACATAGATGAAAATACCTTCCCAATGTATCAGAGCAAGAAGTTAGCAGTTGCCCATATCTTCTTTTCTTAGTATTTAGTACAAACACCTAGGACCATCTGGAGTTCCCCTTTTATTCTATCACTAGAGGCCCAGTACACAAAATTTGTGCACTCGGGAGAGGTCCCTCAGCCCGGCCTGCGCCTTCTCGCAGTCCGGGACCCTTGGGGGATGTCTGCCTGCTGGCTTAGGTCTGCTAAGCTGGCAGGCGGACATCCCTCTTGTAGTTGTGGACCCCTTGCTCCTTACTGCCCGCCTGCTCGCTGCTCCTTACTGCTCTGCTCGTTGCTCCTTAGTGCTGCTGCGGAGGCAGGAGAGGCTCCTGCCACTACTGCTGCGCTCCCCAGCTATGATCCCAGCTTCTGGATGAGTGGTGCTCCCCCTGTGGGAGTGCACTCACCACCAGGGAGCAGCTCCTGCATTGAGCATCTGCCCCCTGGTGATCAGTGCGTGTCATAGGAACCGGTTGTTCTGATGTTCCGTCAGTTTGCATATTAGGCTTTTATTATATAGGATTTCCCCAGGGGCTCTATCTTTTGCCTTCCTGCTAAATGGATCTCTTCTCCAGCCCAAGCGGGTTGTAATGAGTTTAGAAGTCTCCTGAAGGCAAAGCCCTAGCATAGCACCAATCTGGAGAAGGTGGAAGTCAGTCTAAACTTTTGGGTTTCAGCTTTTCAGGGGAAAGAAAGTGAACTTGACTTGGCAGGTCCTTCCCTCTTTGCTCTAATAGTCTATGATTTTATTGTTTTAGTCAAAAGCTCTTAACTTAAATAACAATGCTGTTCATTGTGGTCTCTCAGTTATGCTTGCAGTTCATAGGAAACCCTCACATCACAAAATTCCCCCCTGTGTTGCCTCTGTGAAACAATAAACAGCATTTCAAAATTTAATCAGCACCTCATTTACTGTTGAGCATGACCATTGATTAGTGTGATGTCCAAATGTACAAAGAAAATAATCTATGTTTGGGTATGGTACTAAGATCATTGACCTGGTTGGCTGCCAAGGAAAGTATGCAGGTACCATGAGAGAATGCCATAGCAGGAGAAAAAAGAAAGGTGGTGCCATTCCAGGGCCACGGGCAGATGGGAACTACCAGAGAATCATACATTTCGGCACATACTGAATGAGCACCTGGTGTAGGCCAGGCACCAAGTTAGTGTTGGAAAACATCCTGTGGATTTTATGGCTTAGCTATTAAAGCCGTTATTTAAAATACACAAATAAATATATAATAAGAATTTCAAGTTGCAGCAAGAGCTAAAAAGGAAAAGAGCCTGAATATTTCAAGATTGTATAGTAGTTCCCTCTTATCTAAGACCCTCGGTGGATGCCTGAAACAATGGAAAATACTGACACCTGTAGATACTGTGGTTTTTTTATATATACATAGCTTTTTCTTAAATGATATCCAAATTGCATCGCTGCTGATGGTTTTGGAGCCATTGTGAAGTAAATGAGGGTGGTGTGAGCACAAACACCGCAATATGAGAGGGCAACAGTGGGCCTGACCACCCAGATGGCTACGCAACGACTAGTGGGTGGGGAGTACACTCAGCATGGGGATGCTGGACAAAAGGGATGATTCACATCCTTTGGACTGGACGGGGGGGGGGGGGGGGGGGCGTGGAGTGGGACTTGTTGAGATTTTTATCGCGCCACTCAGAAGTGTTTATTTCTGGAATTTTCCATTTAATATTTTCAGATCAAAGTTGACCACCGACAACTGAAACCACAGTTAAGGGTGGGAGGGGGAGGGGACTACTGTACCTCCCAGGCATTTGTTAAAATGCAAATTTTGACTTGGCAGGTTTGGGCAGAGCCTGGGCGTCCATTTCTGACAAGCTCCCAGGTGATGCTGATGCTGCTGGCCCACAGAACACACTTTGGATAGTAAGTTTGTAAAAGGCAATATCTGGGAGGAGGACTTCATTTAGAGGAGGTGAGAGGAGGCCTCTGTTCACTTGAGGGCTTTCTGGTTTCCTAACTTCAGACAGAAGAGGTCAGAAATAAAGCTTCTTTGTACAAGAAAGAGTCCTGTGGCTTAAACCTTGGATGCCCAGGACATCCAAGAGAGGAGTGTGGCTATCCCTGTTTTGAAGAGCTCTTTGGACAGTCTCCTACTTCTCCTGGTTGCCCATGGTAGGAAAGATCAGAGAATCAGAGCCAGAGGGGAGCCTAGATGTCTTTCAGTCCATCAAGCTATTTTTATAGAAGAAATTCAGAGACTCATGAGTCAGTTAGTGACAGATCTGAATCAACGTTCTCTGATGCTCTTTCCACTTCCCCAGGAGTAGTGGCTATCCTCAGAAGCCAATGATAGGAAAGCTCATTCTCCCCTCCTCTCCCCTCCCATTTGGAGATAGAAAAGCAAGGTACAAAGCGATGATGGCTTTTAAAATTTACTGAGGATTGTATGTGCCCTGGGTACTAGGCTAAAGACTGTCCATCACTTTCTCTTTGGCAGGTGCCTCTCAGTCCTAGAATTCTCTCCCATCTCTTGCCTGGGGATCTGGATCCTGGCTGGGGAAATGTGAACCATCTTGCTCAGTGATTTGACTTTGAGGGGAAAAGTACGTAGGCTAGACACAGGCACAAGCCAATGGACCCTCTCAGGTTGTCATTCTCAGCTTCACTGTGTAGCTCAGGAAACTTCATCTCCATGGTTACCAACCAGCTATACTTCCTTCAGTGTACCTCTTTTGGCTTAGACTCTGGGTATCTGATGGGTGTCTCCAACATTTCTGTGCATGGTGGGAGGAACTGTCACATTTAACCTGCTTATCCGGATGAAATGACCCAATCCCGATCATCTTCCCTATCGAGGACTCTGTGTCCTCATTTCCTTTAATCACTGTGATTACAGGGCTAATTATCCTTCCCTCCACTGGTTTGTTGCAGGCATGATAAAATGTTATGTATAAAGTGTTTGCGAATGCTTGAAAATGGTACCTATTTTGGCTACTCTCTTGATCCTAATGATGTGCTTAATTTGCTTCAATACCTTGAAAGACTGTTTCCTTTCACAGAGCAATGCTGTGCAGGGATAATCAGCTCCCAAATTTGCTTTTGACAGAAGATGTTCTCTCTGATTGAAAATGGCCAAAGGGGATTCCACATCCTCTTCTTTGCTGGCCTCATGCTGCCTTGTAAGGTGGGCCACAGAGATCTTTGCCAGAAATGCCTCTTATTTTCAAGTTAACATGACTAAGCACTTAATCCTCTGTGGTTAAATGCTTTCTTTTATTTGGCCTTTACTCCAAGAGTTAGTGACTACCCAAGACTTAGAGAAGTGACTTAATGATTACAGAAGACCCCACAGATAGTAAATAGTGGGGAAAGGATTCAAACTCAGGTGTGTTGACTTGGATGGCATACCACAGTGCCTTTCTAGGGTAGTGCAGGATTAAGCTGAGGCAGAAAATTCTCCTGGGACTTTATAAGAAAGTGGATGGAGGTCATAGAAAATCCCCAGGAGTAAGAAGACTTTTATTAGCAGTCTTTGTCTTGATATAGTTAGTTAAAGTGGGAACTGAAATAGAGTGGCTCCAAGCAATAATTCTCCCAGTGGGGGTCTTGTTCAAATGCTGGTTCTGGTTCACTAGGTCTGAGATGGGTCCTTAGGCTTTGCATTCCTAATGGGCTTCCTGTGATGCCAGTCTGCTGAGCCATGGACCATGCTTTGAAGAGGAAGGGCTTAAAGCCATCACTCAACAGGCAATTAGGACAATTGAGGTCTTCCTTTTCCAAGGAATTGGGAACGGCTATAGGAGGCTGAGTGTGTGTTTAGGAAAACTTCTTCCTAGACTACTGATGGGGTTGGAATCCTGTCCTCTCCCCTTCCTCCATCAATGCTTCTTGCCACCTAGGTCTACTTCCTGCTGCTCCCCTGTGCAGCCTGACTGACCACAGTTCTGGCTCTCCATTACTCTCCTCACACCTGGGCTTGCCTTCCTCTGGAATGCATCTCTGCTCACTCTTTCCCTCACCTGGAATGCCCTGTCCCAACTCCACTTGCTTCATCCTTCCAATGGAGAGCTCTTCTCCATTGGAGAATGCCAGCTAATAAATGTGGAAGTAGTGATAGAACTAGGCAATCATTAATCTTCTACCCTCAGGTCATCACCCCATAGATTACTCATTAGTAAGAAAGAAAAGAAGTGTTTTACAAAAGAGATAGACAGAGGTGACCAACTAAATGAAGTGACTAACCATCATTGCCATTCGTGGGACAACCTGACATATGTCTCTAGCCGAGCTAGAATAAGAAGTATATAAAACAGTACCTGTGCACTATAACTGCCAAAAATGATTCCTCTCATATAATGACGAGTAAACACTATAAGACAAATCCAAAAGGTGAGGTATTCTACAACGAAACTAGCTTGGACCCTTTGAAAAAGTCAGTGTCATGGAAACAAAGAACAAAGGGCAGAGAAGATGGTTGCATCATCGCTTCTCGGTCTTGAATGTGCATAGATCCCTGGGGACCTTGTTAAAACGAAGTTTTCAATCCAGTAGGTCGAGAATGGGGCCTGGGATTTTGCATTTCTAATAAGCTTCCAGGACCACCCTTGAAATAACAACATTCTAGATTAATCAAATGCAGTGTGCAACCTGAGACTGGATTCTGGATCTCCAAACCAAACAGGGCACAGTGCCTGTAGAAGATGTCTTTGGACAAATGGGGAATTGAAGTGTGGACTGCATATCATTATTAAATGATATTACTGAATTAACATTAACTCTCTTGGCTATGAGAATGTCTTTGCAGTAAGTAGGAGATGGGCTGAAATCCATGTAGGTGAAAGGTCACACTGTCTGCAACTTCATATGTAGGTTATATGAATATTTACCATTCTAGTTTACTGAAGGTTAAACATTTTCAAAATAAAATTCTGGGCATAAGACATGATCCTTTGAACCTTGAAGGAGGCTCAGCTGGCATTCCAGCTATTCTGTAAACCCCTCCCTCACTGCAAAGGTGTTCCTAAGCAGAAACTGTCTTCCTCTCCTGTGGTCTATGGCATTCTGTGCCATTCTGCCCCAAACTAGAGAATTCCCAGAAAACAGAAGTCCTGCCCTATTCACTCGGTCCTCGGCCCATCGGATCAAGCATAGGGCTTGACCCTGAGATTGTCAGAAGATTTTTTTGATGGATAAATTGAATGCATTGAAGAGAGTAACTTGGGTAGAGGGAAGCATCACAGGGCATTTCAACACACCTCTTTATTTTATTGGAACTTAAAAGTAAACTAGAAAAACCAGACCACCGCCCTACTCACTGCCCTTAAACAGGCACTGCTCCACTCTTGGTAAGGACACACTGTTTTAAAAAGGCATTTTCTTTGCTTATAAAGAGAAAGGAGGCAGCTGCTTTCTCTTTTTCTACAAAGGGCCTCCTTTCAAACCTAGGGATCCTGAGCCTCTTGCTTTGCTCTAACCTTGTTGAATGTAAATGGATCTCTCAAGGGGCTGGATAAGCCCAGTCTGGGTTTGCAACAGAGATGGTCCTTCCTAGAGTCAACCTAGCATGCAGCCTACCTCCTTCTTTAACTAACCCTTTGTCTCTGGAGGAGATGAGAGAAATTGTATTGTTTTTGCTTTGCTGTGTAAACTGTGTGGAATTTCATCCTGACATACCTGTGTGTACTATGTTGTGCTCACTCAATAATAAATTACCTTTCTTTCTTTATATCTTGAAGTGAAGAGATGTCTCTTTGTTGTTAGTACTTTTACTTCCTCAAGAATATTCTGATACAATCTCTTTGGAAGCTGATTGGCAATATTTACTGAAGTGAAAAATACACATTCTATTCCCACCAGTAGGAATTTATCCCACAGATATACTTGTAGACATGCACAGCGAGCACAATTCTAGGCACAGATGTATTATGATGCAGTCATAGGATACTATTGTATGACTGCCTCATACAATAGGTGGATTTCCATGCATTGGCATGGATGAATCTCCAAGATATACTGTCAGTCAATAAAGTAAGATGGAAAATTATGAGTTTACTATAATTATATGTGTGTACTATATATTTTTAGATACATAGATTTTGGGAAGGACATGGAAGTATCTGTTATTGGTGGTTATCTCAGGAAAGGGGGATTGGTGATTGGGTGGGCAGGGTGTAAAAGACAGTTACTTTTTTTTCCTTTTTCCTTGTTTCCTGTTTATTTCTCTTAAATAATTTAAATATAATATTTTATAATAAATATACTGGTTTAAATGTAAATAAAAGTACAACCACACAGACACAGAGGCATTAATAGACTACCATTTCATAAGCAACATGAAAGCAGGACTTCTGTTGGCTTTTTCAAGGATATATATATCTCCATTGCTCAGAACAGTGTCCTGCACACAGTAGATGCTCAATAAACATTTGTTATTGAAACCCAAGTGCCTTCTTTGTCTCACCCAAGGAGTTTGACCTTGGAGTTATTTGATCTTCAGGACAAACCTCAAGGCAGTCTTTGTTGATTTTCCTATATTCCTTATATCTCTTCTCCATCCCTTTGCTCATGTTGTTCTATTGACCAGGAGAGCCCTCCCCTTAGATCCTCCTTCTTCACCTGCTTGAAGTTATACACATCTCTCAAGCCAACCCAAATCTTCAATCTCCAGTGGAGTTTTTGTTAGACTTTCCTGTTCTGTCTCCTTAACTTGGGGTCTTATAGTAGCCCTAGGTGCCTCCTTTCCATCACTTAAAATAGATTATGACTTATTTTAATTTTGTCTGTACATGTGCCTTTTTATCTACAACTGTGACTTCTTATGCCAGTACAACCTTTCTCATGGTTCTCTACCCCTGCCCCCATCCATCCTCACAGACTGCTATATGGCCATGAATCCATTTTGTTTTTAATAATTTGGATGTGAGTTTAAATTCTCCCATTGATTTTTTAAAAGCAGAAGTCCTGTCAGAGTCTATTTATTTGTCTAAGTTACACCTACCCTAAAGTCCACCTGCATTCTCTTCCTGAGGAAGCCTTCCCTGAATGCTTGAGCTTATGGAGATAACCCTTCTCATCTCTTATAACAGTTAATATCTAAACAATTTAATAGAAACAATATGTGTAAAACACTTAATACTTAGCACTGTTTTTAAGTGAGTAACTGATACTTCTCAGGCTAAGAAATCATAGCATACTAAACCACACAATCAGATTGTGAAATGAATCTTTTCACATCCAAACATGAGGGCTAAGTCAAAAGAAATGGATGCACAAGACAATAAAGATCCCCAGAGAAGACTGAGAACAAAGTTTCTTAGTGCTTCTATTGCTGTCTGTATTGGAAAAGAGAATGTTTTCTCATTAAACAATCAAGTAGCTGACTCTACCACTTTCTCAAGATGACTTAGCTCAAGCTCTGTCCCTTTTCTGTTCCTCATTTTCCATGTTTACAAAAACGAAGCAGAAAGATGCATGCCAGTTCCTTTATGAAAAGAATCAGTTCAACTAAAAGTGGAATTTGAATGAGACCATTCTGGAGTTCTCTAGCTTTATATGTTGCCATCACCACCACACCACAATCATATCCTCCCTCCCCTCCCCCAGAAGTTCTAGATGCAACCTTTAACTAAATACCTTTAAAGTCCACTCCAATTTCTTTTCTTTGGCCATTGCTATAAAATAATACACCTCTGGTTTACATCAAATTAGAATTACCGAAAATTATAGAGCCTCTACCAAAAAAAGAGTGCCCTAGAATGTTTTCAGTGTATTATTTTTAGTAGATATAGATAAGGCCATTAAATGACGAGTTTCATAAACTCTACCAACGAAATCAAACAGAGCAGTTCTGTTTCCTTTCACTTTTATGGAGATATGAGACTCAAAGTGTCATTTAAATTTCAAAGCTCGAGGACACTTGAGAAAAGATACCAAATCCTTTTATTTTATTTTATTCTTTATTGTTTTAAGTATTACAAATAGCAGTACATATGTCTCCTTTTTTTCCCCCACATTAACCTCCCCCCGGATTCTTTTTAGTAATCCACAAGTTATAGAGCCTTCAACCTAAGGGAGTGGGAGGGAACCAGGGCACATTTTGCAGGGCTGTAATGTCACACAAGTGGGAACTATGAAGGAACAAACAGAAACGTTCTCACTCTGGCAGGGTGGGGAGAGGGTGCAGTTCTTAAGCTATCAAAATTAACAAAACCTTTACTTAAGAATTCATCAACAACATGTACTTCCAGACACTGCTCTTTATAACACCTACTGGTGGATTCTCTGTAAACACCAATTTCTTTAAATATGAGAAAGCTTCCTCCTTCATTGCTTCTGTTTTTTGCACCAAAGCTCACCTTTACTTCAAACAAAGTCCGTCTCCTGAGAGGTGTGACTCTACCTAGCGCACCCATAGTGGCTTGTAGCTTCAGCATTCTGAGCAGTCTCAGAGGGAACAGATGTTAGAAACATTTCTATGATCTGCCTCTGGGCTCTGTTTCTTGTGACACCCTCAGCTCTTCAAAGCGCTGACTTGCGAGGGAGCTTTCAATTTGTCTTGTGGGTTTTAATGCTGAAATGCTCAAAGTTCTAAGCAGCCCTGGTCTTCCCTTTTACCCCCTTCCCTTTCAGACCTTGGCCTCGGACACTTAGCTTCTTGTTTAAAAAAAAAAAAGCCCTTGGTAATGGCCGAGGCCACAGGAATCTCAGGAATGTTTGTTCTGAGAATATAGAACCTGGGAATCTGGTCTGAAGACTCTGAAAACATGAGAAGAAGTTTTACAAATAATGTTACCCGGTTTCCTTATCGCTTCCTTCCTTGCTCAGAGTCCCTGGCTCTGTATGATTTAAACCTTCATTTCTCAGAGCTAAGAGCTGTCCTCCCTCTTTTGTCTCAGGGGGTCTGGAAAGTTTTGAGATGATAGCTCAGCGAACCTTTCTTTCCAAAAGCCAAAATATTTCAGAGAGTTAAGTTCCCGTTTCTCTACTCCCTTTCTCTACATGATCTGTGTACTTTTAATTTTTAAACCTCCCGCTAATTTATTAGCTGATTCCCAAGACACTCTCTGGGGAAAACTGAACGTAAATCAGAAAGGAAAGGCTAGGAGGAGAAGTCCACTTACCGACTTCTGAACCACCAGCACCATGATGGTCGCCATAGCAAAGACGAGACACACAGCCAGCGTGGCCGTGGTGAAGCAGAAGTAACTGCGGCTCGTGGTCGCCCAGTGGCTGGTGACAGAGCCTGCCGGCTCGTGCATGGCTGTGTCTTGAGAAGGGGCCACTCGGTGGAGTGCTCGCTGCAGCCGGGGGCCCATTCTTATATAGTCTTCCCCGCATCACACCTTATCGCTCCTCATCTGCTTCGTTTCTGGGCCCATCTGGGTTCCAAGAAGGATTCTCCCCTGAATCCTGGATCATGTGACTTGGAAAAAAACCTTCACCCGCTGCCTTGTGAAGAAACTCTTCTCCGGGGGCGTGAGGCACAAGGCAGCAGCACGGGTGGGGGAGAGGCTCATTTTTCATCGCCAGGGATTAAGTTGAGCACAGAGACACTGCAGCGACTCAGGAGGTAGCTGATGTCAGAGGACGAGTAGGAAAATGACGGTTTCCCTATTCTGGTTGTGTGTGTGTGTGTGTGTGTAGATTCACTTCTGTTTCATTTAGACTCAGCCGCAAAGTGCCTTCCTGCTTGAGAAGCTGCACACACTCTTCAGGGAGGCCTGCGGGTCAGAAGACTTGTCAGAAATGCCTCTCTGGAGGATTGGGGTGGGGGCCTGGATTCCTTGGGTTCAGCTGGACAATATCCCTCCTGCTGAAAACTGGAGATGCTACTGGATATAGATGTCCATGGATGTAGAGATTGATCCAAAGAAAGACAAACTTGTGGCAGTATGAAATGTGGGGCAGGTGCAAAGGGACTGTGAATAGAAAATCTGAAAACACTGATCTTTGGAATAAAAATTTCTCCTGAGTGTACTGGGATCTGTTGAAGTTGCAGACAAACTTGGGCTTGTCATATAACTCACAAAGAGGGGAAGGGATGGGCTGTGAAGGAGGGGGTAGGGAAGTGGTCTTGTGCGGAATGTGGGGGTGTGTGTGCCCGTGCTGCATGCGAGTGTGGTGCATGCTGTGTGCATTGTGATGTGTGGTGCATGCTGTGTGCATATGCATGTGTTGTGTACTGTGTGTGTGGTGTGTGTATGTGACTATTATACTTGAACTTCTGTTGTCTCAGGCACAGTGCTAGGAGCTTTATGCATGGCCTCACTCCACCCTCACCTCTACAGTCTGAGGCAGGTGATACTTCTTTTTTCCAGAGGGGAAAATTGAGAGAGAGAATGAAAACTGTTTCAAGCAAAGTTGCTAATGTTGATCAATGAGCTAAGGAGTGCATAGCCATACCTGGCTAGCCCCCAGGCACATGCTAGATCATTCAACCATTTCTGCACTTGAAGGCTGGAAGCCTGAGGTTGGGTCTCAGCCTTGCCCATTACTGGCCTTGGGTCCTTGTACAGATTCTTATGGCCCTCCCTTTGACAGCCACTATGAGGATGAAATGGGATGGTGGTGTAACAGCACTTTGTGAGTGGGAATAGACTTGGCCGTGATGTTGGACCATTCCGGTTAAGCATCTGAAGTGGTCCCCTGGGCCCGGTCTGGAATTTAGATGGGTTCAATGAATAGATCCTCTGAGGGTCAGAGCTGCTTACTAATACTCCCCATGTCAAAACATCATTGAAAATGTGAGCCACTGCTGAGCCCGTGCCTCTGGATATAGCTCTGAAAACTTCCCCTGGAAGCACCCAGTTCTTTGCAGCACCCTCCCCTTTCTGCTCTCTGTTTGGCTGCAGTGTATCTCCAAGCGCCAGCAGAAACCCCAGATCCACCCAAGGAAATGTGGCCCGAGCCAAGCTTGGATTATTACCACTGCAGTCTCTGCGGGGATCCCAGGCTGCTGGGTATCACCCAGTTAGTCAGACTAGGAACTGGCCTGGATGTTCCTTCCCAGTGAATCTGTAAGAGCATAGATTCTGGATATGGAAGAGCTGTTAAGAAGTAACTTCTTTTTTTTTGGCTGAATAGAATGGTAGGCTGTGTACTTACTTTACACTCAAGGAAGCTGAAGCCTCCCCATCCCAAGTTGGGATTTTATCCGCCCCCCCCCCCATTTTATTGAGAAATAATTGACATACATCACTGTATACATTTAAGGTGTATAGCACGATTTTTTAAAGCGGTGAAATGATTCCCACAATAGGCTCAGCTGACATCTGAGCTTGGTTTAGGAAGAAGTCGGCACACTCGTTTGTTCTGGTAACGGGTGGGAATGAAACAAGCTAGTGCTGTTGTCCTTTTTGCGTGTGTACCTGGCCGATGTGGGGAGAAGGCTGTGTCCTGTATGGGCATGGGCAGTGAGTGGGTAGTCGGGGCTCAGTCATCTGCCCAGAGCTGCTGAGAAAAGCTGCTCCCTCGGCCTCTCTCTTTAGTCTCTTTGATGAAAGTGGAAAACTTCTGATTGTTAAATGGAAGCTGTGGGTGTTGAAAATAAAAAAGCTTTGCTTGAAGTGCAGGTCTTCCTGAAGGCCTGCAGGGCTGAGAAGGGCAGTGGAAAAAAATGTTTGTCTTACAGTCACCCGTTTTGCATACAGTACAATGTCCTGGGAGGGAAGGCTGACAAGGGGGAAAATCAAGCTTTGTGTTTACGCAGAACCTTCTGCTCAGTTGAGATTTCCAGGTCAGTTTGCGTCTCCGGCAGCTGCTGGGCCTGATTTCACTTCTCTCCCTGGGCACTCCTCCACTCACAGACTTCAGCGGTTTCCTGACCACTGCTCTCGTGCATTAAACTTCTCTCTGTGCCAAGCTGTTCCAGAAGCTAGCCTGGCCACATCCATGTGCGAACTGGCTGCTTTCTTCTTTCTGTTCGGATACCCAACACACCAATGGAAAGAGTCCTTGCAAATTGTCTTGTTGTGTGGTTCTCAAATCCTTCCTGGAGGTGAAAGTGCGGGGAGTGAAAACTGTAGGAAAGCAGGGAGAGGTGGATGGGACACGGGAAAGGGCTGAGCCCAGCTGCTCATTTTACCTGCTAATGGCCTGGGGTCTGTCCAAGACGGAACAGCATTTGAAAACTTGTGATTTAGCTTAAAACACTCATTGCTCAAATTGGAAAACTGAGACAAATAAGTGGAAATGACTTGTGGGAGTTCACATAGGGAGGGTAGAGATAAGCTTAGAAGTCCCTGCGCTCAGTTTCATCTCTCCTCTGCTAATATTGCAGGAGCACCCAGGTTTCTCCCCAAGTTCTTCCTACCCTTTCCCTGCCTCAGGTCCTTCCCATCCCTCCAAGCCCTGCCAGCCTGCCTCCCCTCCTCCAGGAAGGCCTGACCAGATGACTCAAGTCCACCAACATCCTCTCTCCAGAACCCTGTCTCCATGCCACCTAACATTGCATCTAATGATCTACTAGTTGTCTTGACGTACACCTGTCAAATGTGTGAACACATGTGAATTTTGCCTTCCCCATGATATTGAGATCCCTGGGGGCAGCCTGCACTTTCCCAGCCTTCTTCTGATTCCTTGTATCCCACCCTGCATGACTTGGCGCTGGGCCTAGGTATGAACCACCCTCAGTCAATGCTGTGTTGACTTTGTGTTTATGGAAAGAGAAAGTTCTGGAAGGTTGGGTTAACAAAGGAATTGCACGATGGCATATTTGCCTCTTCTTAGCTGTCCCCCATTTCCCTGTCCTTCTCTAGATGGCTCAACTGGCCCCTCAAGAGTGACCACCAGCCCCTTCTTAGCCTATGATTAATGGTGAGACAAGGCTGCAGCTTCGGAGACTCAGTGGGTAAAAAGAACTAATTGCTTATCCCTTCAAGAAGGAGCCCCATTTTCAAAAAGAGGAATGAGCTCTAGAACACCCCCTCCCCCCATCACCACCACCACTAGAGCTTCCCCGTAGAAGGGACTGTGAGAGCTCTAGCATGTAGACCAGTGATTCCCAAAGTGTGGTCCCTGGACCAGCAGTAGCAGAACTTGGGGGCACTGAAAATTCTTAGGCTCCACCCAAGAATCAAAACTCAGGCTGGGGTCCAGCAATTTGTATTTTAACAAGAACCCCAGGGAGTTTTGATTCCTGAAGCCCTTTAGAAATCACTAGTTTAAGGAAATGACCAGTCTGTTGTAGGGTGAACTTCCAAGGGATTATCTGGTCCAGACTGCGGCCTTTGGGTAGGTGAATGCCTACCCCCATCGTATAGATGAGAAAACTGATGCATAGAGAGGTTGTTGTCTAGGGCAGTGGTCGGCAAACCATGGCTCGCGAGCCACATGCGGCTCGTGAGCCGTGGTTTGCCGCTCTGTTGACTAATGAGTTTGCCGACCACTGGTCTAGGGTAATGCATCTGGGGAATGTTTCCATGAAGACTCATTTTTCTGCCCCTGGATTGAACCTTCTTTCCAACCTTAAATATGGCTGTAAAAATACTGTTGCTTATGCAGATGAAGATATATTTGTACTATGCACTGAAAGTTCTCTTATGGTGGTCATTGTCTGTGGTAGAAAGACATATCTAAAACTATTGGTATATATGAGAGAAGTATAAACTTCCCCAGGGTATTTTCAAGCAATAAAATATGCAATGACACTGATTACTGAGGAGGGAAGGTCCTGTCTCAGGAGCTGAGAGCCCTCTGGTTTGCTGGGGTTACCTTGAATAGATTGGCCAGAGTGATACTCACTGAGAAGATGCAGTGAGGACAGACAACAGTGGGGGAAGGTTTAGAGCAGGTCACAAAACTGGTCACTGGCCAGATCCAGCCTGGCACTCTTTTATAAATAAAAATGTGTGGTAATGCAGTCTTTTCCCTTCACTTACTCATCATCTATGGCTGAGTGCACTGCAACGGCAGTTCTGAGTAGCTGCAACAGGCCCACAAGGTCTAAAATGTTACTAATTAGCTCTTTGCAGGAAAAGTTTGCTGACCCTGGTTTAGGGTATTAAAATAAACTCAAGGCAGGATAACAAAGAAGGGATTTGGAGAATAGAAGAGAAATGTGTTTCCTGAGTCCTCTACAAAATCTTTACTTACATTTACATTGCTAACTCATGCCTCCCTAGGAGAAGATTCGTTTTTGGGATTCACCAGTTGTAGAGGAGTCAGATGTTCTGATTGGTACATGACAAAAATAGAGGACACAGGAGTTGAGAGAGAGGTGTGGAAGAAGCCATCTGGAAAATAGACAAGATATATTTTCAGTATTGGATATATGTGTGTGTTTATAAATAATACATAATACACATATATATAAAAATGAATATATGCATATATGTACATGAATTATATAATTCATGTACATATATGATATAATTCATATCATATATGTACATGAATTATATACATTATATAATTCATGTACATATATAATTCATGTACATATAATTCATGTACATATAATTCATGTACATAATATATATACATATACAATCAGGAGGAGGATCATCTTATACAAATTTATAAGAACTGAAGTCATAAGACAAAGACAAAGGTAGGAGCCAGGATATAAAGGTAGAGAGAAAGTGGAAAGAGTGAATGGATTAAGAAACCCTGGCTGATGACAGTCTCAGCAGCTGAGCACAACATGTATACCTCTGAGCTTCCTGGTAACCAAGGCAAAGAAGAAAACACATTGGGTTGCATAACTCTCTTTGATCGTAAGAAGCAGATGAGTTCAAAAGGAGGAATGGACCCTTTGCTTGCTGTATAGGTGCTTTGAAATATACCTTTTCTGAAATGGCAGATGATTGTAATCGATGAATTTCAAGCATGCCCCTGAAATGACTTGGAATAAGAGCTAACCTTAAGGATCGGAAATACTGAAGTATGTCCAAAGAAATGTAGTTTTATAATTTTCAGTGACCCAGAACTAATGATAAACAAATACTAGGGAAGTGGGAGAGTCAAGAATTAAAATAGACCATCACTTCCCTGACTTCTGGGCTTCCAGTAGAATTGAAGAACTAGAAAATTCATAAATTAGATGGTCTTGAAGAACTCTACTGTCTTTCAAAGAAGAGAGATGAGTCTTTACTTTCTGCAAAGCTAAGGGGAGGTCCTTTTCTATCAGTAAAAATATAGGTAAGGAGGAGACAGGGTGATGTGTTTTATGCTACAATGTCCATCGGGCATTTGAGAGCTTATTGCACACTGGGCACTGTCAGTATAACAATGGACGTAACATATCATTCCTGCCTTTGTAAGGCTTATAATTGGGTGAGGTGGGCAATTAAATAGGTAATTGTATCATGATTGATATCAATAACAGAATTCAAGGCATCATATGTGCACAGTGTGAAAACTCAAGCTGACCTGTCATTCTCAAGTGAACTCTTTGACCTCTACACCAGGTTAATGAGTAAGAATCCCCCTGGACACCACTAGATACTTTCACTTCTTTCCTCTTCCAGTTTAAAAGCTTCCAGGACCTCCTCTTTCCTGTGGCACCCAGTCACGTTTCCTTGCGAATCCTCCCTGGTTTCTCCTAAGCTTCTTTTTCAGCCTCTCATTCCTCTCAATACCCCCTCCACTCCAGGCACGCTGTTTATTTGGGTGCGCTTCCCTGCAAATCCCTTCACTGACTCTGTTTTGTTTTGTGCAGACAGCACCCTCACCACATCAAATGCCCTTACTTACAGCACTTGCTCTGATAAATCAACACTTTTTTTTTAAGTTGCTGTTCAAATATTGTCTCTTCTCTGAGCTTCCAATCTGAATGTTCAGTAAGAACCGTGTCTTTTTTTTCTCTCTGTAGGATTCCATAGCATACTTCTATCTCCAGTCAATCATGATGAGAGTAATAATAATTATGATCACAACTGTCACCTACATTTAGTGAGCTCATATTGTGTGCCACCCACATTACATTCGTATTTACACTTACTTTTTACAATTATCCCATGAGTGCTATGATTCCCATTTGGCAGGTAAGGAAACTGAGGCTTGGAGCTGCCAAATAGCTTTTCCGAGGTCTTACTATTATGCACTGATGGAGCCTGGCTGCAGAGCAAGTGGCTGCAACCACTATGCAACTGGATCACCTGCATTCTAGGTGGCGACCTGGGGCCCTGTCTCTCCAGCTACACTGTAGGCACCTTGAGCACACAGTGTGTCCCTTGAGTAAATGGCTAGCAGGTATCCACACCCAGCAGGCTCCCAATAAATGATTAAACTGTACACCTACATAATAAAACTAATGAAATACATATATTGGGGGAAACACCATTTGTTTAAAGACTTAAAAATTTTTTTTTTTTTCGTAAATGAGGTCTAAACATGAGCCTGTCCCAGAAAGGAGATCCCAGGCCTGATCCTCTCCCCACCCCCTTTCCTCTGGTTGCTTCCAACCTCCAAATTCCCTTCTCTCCCTACTCCGGTCCTTGCCTCTAAGTGTATGGGCACATGTGTCTTGAAGGAGAAGCAGACAGTAACTGTGGCCCATAGATGACTAAGGCAATTGGTGTCTTCTTAGAATGGTGCCTGAAATATAATTGATGAGCAAAGAAATAGATGAGCAAATATTATATGAGAGAGAGAGAGAGAGAGAATGAATGTCAAATGGCTCATTTCTCTGGTTATGTTAGATTTACTGACTGTACTGAGAGCAGATGTTGACACAAAAAGATGTCCTAAAATGTTGTTTACTGATTTTAGCAAAACCAGGAAGTGGCCTTTTCTTTTCTCTTTAAAGTGGGCTAACTCCGCCCCCTTCCTCCTCCCCCCGCCTCCCCTCCAATTTCTGTGAAATTTGAAGTTCTATGGGTCTTGGTTTTGTAGTAAAACTTGATTTATCCCTTGAATAAAGGATTTCAAATTGAATAGGTGCTTTTGCTGTGCAGTGCCACACATTTTCAGTTGTGAAGGGACAAGTAGAGGAGGAAATATGTGAACCACAAGAATGCACCCCTTCATTTTGCGTGGTTGTTATTTTTTACTGGGAAGGAGAATTAAAAAGTCCCAGCCTAACTCTGCTTTCTTAGCATCAAACTTTCAGCTATGCAAAGAAAGGGGAAATTAGCAGACAGAAAGTGCCTAAATGTGAACACCTGTCTGCAGAGGGGATAATCGAGGGGGAAATACAGAAAGTGCTAAGAAATGGGAAAAAAAAGTGTAGTATAGCATCTCTCTGGGAATTTTTTCCTCAGTGAAGCTACAGTAGTCTCCCCTTCACCCACTTATTCACAGGGATACATTCCACGATCCCCAGCGGATGCCTGAAACTGTGGATAGTACCAGACCCTATAAAGTCTGTTTTGTCCCCTACACATCCATACCTACCATAAAGTTTATCAGTTAGGCACAGTAAGAGATGAACAACCATAACTAATAATAAAATAGAACAGTTATAATAATATGCTCTAATAAAAGTTCTGCAAATGTCGTCCTCTCTCAAAATATCAAGTGTACTGTACTCACTCTTCTTGTGATGATGTGAGGTAATACAGTGCCCACGTGACGAGATGAGGTGAGATGAATGACATAGGTATTGTGACGTAGCACTAGGCTAATCCTGCCTTCTGACCATATGTCCAGTCAGGAGGAGGATCATCTACTCTGGGTGAGCCTGGATTATCAAGCCATGACGATGTCCATGGCTGGATGTCAGGAACAGATGATGTCCATGGTTGGGGAAATGTGATTTAATTTTTGAACCGCATTTGATCACAGGGAATTGAAAGTGTGGAGAGCAAAATCGTGGCTCAGGAGAAACTGTTGTATAGAAGGGAATGGTTGTTTGGAGAAGTGTTCAGAGGAGTGACCTGGAGACACAGACCTGATTTCACAGTCTCTCCCCTTCCTTCTACTCAGAACGGACATTTACTGAGCACTCACAGTAAGAGAGGTATTTCTAACCTTTGGGAGGGGTCGGCATAGTTAATTACCCTATGTCTCAGTTGCTTGCAGTGGTAATATGACAAGATTGTTTTAACTTCTAGCGTGGTTAAAAGATTGATGTTGTGTTTAAAACACCTTATCTCTTGGTACATAGTGGCTACTTGTTTTACATTTGTTGCAAGTGCTTGAGTCTTTTGTTGACCTGAATTTGTTAGATACTAATCTAGCTAACTAAACCATTGGGTACATATCTAGGCAATGAAATTCCCCCATCATTACTGGTCAAACCACCAAAACGTCCATTCCTCTTTTTCTTTTTCCCTTTAAAGCTCTTTCCCTCTTTTATCTCTCATTTGTCCTGTCCCTTCTTGGTCCTTCTATTCCCTTTTGCTCACTCACCTGCAATTTTACCAAGTATACGTCTCTTAATTTTGTTACATATTTTTGACCCAAATTGTTTATGACATATATTGCTTTTAATAAAGAAATACTAGAAATGGCCCATAATCTTTACCACAACTACTATCTTGTGATTATAGTAGAGTGAATATATATTATGCTCTTATTTTCTTTTAAAAATATATGTAGTTTCCTACAGGCTATGGGAAAATCTATTACTCCTTTGTCTGAAAACCTTGTACTACCTTTCACTACCTCTTTCCAGGGAATATGTGTCCTTTTCTTGCTGTGAATGTGGCTCTCTGGGGTAGTCCCTCTGTCCTTCACGTCAGAAAATGTTAACGGAGCTGACGAAGAGCTGGCCAGGCTGAAAACCCTTTATGGGAACTGAGAGAGAATGAGGTCTGGCAGAGCTTTGGAGACGATTCCCCTGTCCTTCAAGGACTGGAACCCAGGCCCCGCTTGGCAAGGTGCTCCTGGTGGTGTGCTCCTCCTGGGAAGTCCTGGCTTTGGTCTCCCGGTGGCTGCCCCTGGGAGGATCCAGGCTGGACTTCATGGGTCAGGGGAACCACAGCTTCGAGGCCTCATGGCTTTGCCTTTCTTCCCTCTTTCTCTTCCTTTGATGTAATGGAGCTTCATAAGCATTTTGGGGGAGAAGAAATAAAGCCTAGCAGTCAATGCGTTTAAAACACTGTGGAAGTTGTTGGCCTGCTGCATGGGATTCAGGGGTAATTGATTAATTGTAGTTACAATACCATGAACCAGTCCTCTGGAGAGCATCAGTAATGATGTGATTAAAGAAGTACAAGTAAAATCTAGGAATGAAAAGAAACAATACACACGAATGTGGATCCGTCTTGGGAATGAGGAAGACCATCCTAAGAGTGGCAGCAATGGGCTAGTGTCCACTGCTCTGCCCATACTATGTGACTACCAGTCCTGGTCCTGGGTTCACGTATAACCACTGCCTCAGAAACTTGCGTTATGCATTGTAGTTGCCTGGGGAACTTGCTAAAATGTTGATTCTAATTCATTAGGTCTGGGGTGGGGCTGACCACATTTCTAGCAAGTTCCATTAAATGCTGTCCCTCCAAAAGCCATACTTTGAATAGCAAGGATGGATAATCAAGCCGACATGACCACCGTGGGCCACTTCACCTAGAAGAATGACACAGAGGAAGCACTGCAAGCCAAGAGGGCAGCATCAGGTGTGTCTCTTAAGCAAGGGTCTTCATAGCAGTCCAAGGGCCATTGTCTTCCCCTGAGAAACACAGGTGTTGACTTTGCAATGAGATTTTGCTCTTGGGTATAGGGTCCACTCTGGTTTAAAAGCCTTAAGCTCCAATGGAACCAATACCTGTTTCACAGCTTCCAGGTCTCACCCTGGGAGAATCCTAAATCTATGCCTTTCAACCAGGTTTTCATAGTTACGTTTTGCATCAGTTGGTTATTCTTATATGCATGCATATAAGTCCTTCAGTTGATCTTTTATTTCCCCCACCTCTCTCTAACCTTCCCGCTGTAATTTGACAGCCTGTTTGATGCTTTACTGCCTCTGTATCTATCTTTTTGTTCATCAGTTTATAATGTGTTTTTTATTATCCACAAATGAGTGAGATCATGTGGTATTTTTCTTTCATTGACTGGCTTATTTCACTTAGCATAATGTTCTCCAATTCCATCCAGGTTGCTACAAATGGTAAGAATTCCTTCTTTTTTATGGCAGCATAGATTCCATTGTGTAGATGTACCATAGTTTTCTGATCCAGTCATCTGCTGACGGGCACCTAGGCTGTTTCCAAATCTTAGCTATTGTAAATTGTGCTGCTATGAACATAGGGTGCATATATCCTTTCTGATTGGTGTTTCTAGTTTCTTAGGATATATTCCTAGAAGTGGGATTACTGGGTCAAATGGGAGTTCCATTTTCAGTTTTTTGAGGAAACTCCATACTGTTCTCCACAGTGGTTGCACCAGTCTGCATTCCCACCAGCAATGCATGAGGGTTCCTTTTTCTCCACATCCTCGCCAGCACTTGTCATTTGTTGATTTGTTGATGATAGCCATTCTGACAGGTGTGAGATGGTACCAAATTGTCGTTTTGATTTGCATCTCTCTGATAATTAGTGACTTTGAGCATGTTTTCATGTGTCTCTTGGCCTTCTGTCTTCTTTCAAAAAGATTCTTTACGTCTGTTGCCCATTTTTTTATTGGATCATTTATCTTCCTTTTATTAAGTTGTATAAGCTGCCTATAGATGTTGGAGATTACACCTTTATCAGTGATAACATTTGCAAATATGTTCTCCCATACAGTGGGGTTTCTTGTTGTTTTGTTGATGGTTTCTTTTGCTGTGAAAAAGCTTTTTATTTTGATGTAGTCCCATTTGTTTACTTTCTCTTTAGCTTCCATTGCCCCAGGGGTAGTATCAGTGAAGAAGTTCTTTTGGCATATGTCTGAGATTTTGCTGCCTGTGGATTCCTCTAGTATTTTTATTGTTTCCCGTCTTATGTTTAAGTCCTGTATCCATTTTGAGTTTATTTTTGTGTATGGTGTAAGTTGGTGATCTAGTTTCATTTTTTTGCACGTATCTGTCCAATTTTCCCAACACAATTTATTGAAGAGACTGTCTTGACTCCATTGTATGTTCATGCTTCCTTTGTCAAATATTAATTGAGCATAGTGGTTTGGGTCAATATCTGGATTCTCTATTCTATTCCATTGATCTATATGTCTGTTCTTGTGCCAGTACCAGGCTGTTTTGAGAACAGTGGCTTTGTAATACAGCTTGGTATCTGGTATTGAGATCCCTCCTACTTTATTCTTCTTTCTCAGGATTGCTGTGGCTATTCGGGGTCTTTTTTTATTCCAGATGAATTTTTGAAGAGTTCTTTCTAGGTCTGTGAAATATGCCATTGGTATTTTAATGGGGAGTGCATTGAATCTATAGATTGCTTTGGGTGGTATTGACATTTTAATGATGTTGATTCTACCAGGATGATTAGTTCTTGATTCTGTCCCACATCTACCTGGAAACTGGACTCAGTGCTTCAGTATCCTTCTCTCCCACATATATCACCATGAAGGGTGTTAGGGTTACAACATACACATTTTGGAAGGGTGCAAACATGTGGTCCATAACACAGACCTTCTACCATTTTCTGCCTATACTCAGGATACTATATGATTAGAAGTATGGATACTTGGGTTTTGGCCCCACTTGTGACTCTGGGAACTGGAGTGTGTAGTCATGGGACTTCGTGATGCATTAGCTTCCTAAAATATCTACCTTCAGAGCTCTTGACATAGTGAGCATGAAGGACAGTTATGGAAAGTGGTGGTGATTATTGTGCCATAGGCAGAGGGGGCGAGGTTGTGTGCTCATCTTCTCGTTTGCGTGTATTTTGAGCACTAAGTGTGAAACATTTCCCCAGAAACTGGAGATACAATGGTGACCAATAACACACTTGCTAGCTGCACAAATCCTCTCATAGTCAGGGACATCTACATTACTTTTATGATGATTTGAATCACACATAATTTTGGATTATAATTAGTGCCATGAAGGAAAGGCACTCAATTACACGAATGCCCCCATTCTGATTTAGGGGACATTAAATCTTCCTGGAGCAAGTTCTATAGGATAGGAGGTCTGAAGGATAATTTGGAAGTAAAGTAGCCAATAATGATGGTGATGACAGCACTTACTGAGGTCTCACTGTGTGCCAGGTGCTCTTTCATGCACCTTCCCTGTACTATTCCAATGATCTTACTATCTCCATTATTCCTCACAGTAACTCTGTGGTCTAGGTATTAATATTATTCCATATTTATACAACTAGTTGGGGGAAAAGGGGATTTGTTGGAGACAACATGGCACTTGATGCATTTGAAGAACTAAGACAGTGGTCGGCAAACTGCAGCTCGCAAGCCACATGCGGCTCACGAGCTGCGGTTTGCCGCTCTGTTCACTAATGAGTTTGCCTACCATTGTCATATACTACCCTTTACCTCTTTGCACAAATATGCCACAATTGCCTAATCCTCACAGCTTCCAACTACACGGTAACATTTAGTCTAGTTCAGTGGTCAGCAAACTCATTAGTCAACAGAGCAGTAAACCGCGGCTCGCGAGCTGCGGTTTGCCGACCACTAAACTAACAGAATGATGAAATATTTGAAATGATTTTTTGTAGTAATGCTAAGGAAAAAGACTTACCTTTCCCATCCAAGTGTGAATGTGTTGAGTGACTCAGAGTTGCAAATGTAGAAGTTTGTGGTTGGTTGTCAAATTTAGCTGTCTATAAAACAAACACACAGGCTTATGACCTGGAGTATTCGGTTGAAAAGCTTTGTGTCCGGATTCTTCATTATGTTACCAAAAGAGCTCAGAGAAATCGAATCTTTTGGAAGATGCATAAAATCTCAAGACCAGGAGGAGGGAATTGGGGATTTGCTAGCGCTTTCCTTCTTTTGAAGCTGTGAAGTTGAGTTTGGGAGCTTCTGAGGTCAGTGGAGAGAATGAGGCTGGGTTATTTACTTCCCTAGTCCTTTCTCTACTAGGCTTCCCTGCTTAACTCTGACCTTCTACTGAAGACCACCAGTACTTTAAGGTAGCCTTCTTCTTACACCTACTCTCTCCAGGTTCTTGTACACATTCCCTCCCCTCCTGCTTCAGGCCTGAGCGAGGTAATGTTTGCTTGCTGTTGCTAGCCCTGTGGCACTGCATTTATGATTTTTTCCTTTTTTTGTTAATCCTCACCTGAGGATATGTTTCCACTGATTTTTAGGGAGAGTGGAAGAGATAGAGAAAGACAGAGAGAAGCATCGATGTGAAAGAGACACATCAACTGGTTGCCTCTTGCACATGCCCCGATCAGGGCCTGGGCCAGAGAGGAGGTTGCAGCCAAGGTACGTGCCCTTGACTGGAATTGAACCCAGGACCCTTTGGTCCACAGGCTGACGCTCTATCCACTGAACCAAGCCGGCTAGGGCTCATGATTTCTTGTTGGTGTTTCTAAACTCTTGGTCCATAGCCCTTTTTTAATATTTACCCCACTTGGTATGTGCTACCTGTTTCCTGCCAGGGCCCTTACTGATATATATCCAAGAGGGTATTGTTTTGAGGATGTGGCTTTTAAGGTGAAACATTAAATGTCAGAAATTGTGGACCAGGAAATTAATGGGAGGAAGTGAGTTTCAGAAAGAGAAGAGTATGTGTGAAGGCCCCAAGGCCAGAAAGAATTCTATATGCTCAAAGGTCATATAGAGGAGAGGCATATATGCAGGACAAAAGAGAGTTGGTGCCAGATGACACTGGAGAAGTGAAGTGGATTTAGAAAGTTTGCGTTTAATCTCAATGGAATGGAAGCTATTGAAAGAGCTTAGATAGGAGAGTGTCATGATCAAATTTGATTGATTGATTATTTGCTTGTTATTAACTGACACTTTCCTGTATGCCCAGACCTGAACAGAATATGGGGGAGAGGGAGGCATTATAAGGCATGCCCTTTTATCAAGTAGCCTACTGAAAGAGTTAGGATATGAATATAGAGAATGCTAATACAAGACATGATATACGATAAGTAGTATGAGAGGGAGTACGGACTACAGATTATTTTCAGTAAATATGAATAGGGAAGACTTCCTGGAGGTGGTAGCATTTGAGAGAGCTTTAAAGGATAGATTGATCTTTGATAGTAAGACAGTCCAGGGAAAGAGAACTGTCTTAGGCAGTGCTGTTCAAAGTAGCTGGTCTGAGTGCCAATGAGAAAAGAAACTTAGGTCTGAATGTAAGTGCATTGCTTTCTTCATCAAGAGAGTCTTTCAATGGGCCACTTGACATTTGAAGGAAGGAGGGGAAGACACACACACACACACACACACACACACACACACACAGAGAGAGAGAGAGAGAGAGAGAGAGAGAGAGAGAGAGAGAGAGAGGGAGGGAAGTTTGGTAGAGTGGGATGCAGCCAGATCACAGAAGGATGCAAATAGCTGTGTAAGGAGTTGCGTAAGGAGTTGGGATTTTAGGCTGTGGGCAGTGGTGGGACATGGGACATTTTTGAGAAGCATGGTAAGTTTAGAGGTGTATTTAGAAATATAATCTAGCAGGACAGGGCTGGATCCAAGTGGGAAATTCTGAGGTAGTGATCAGAAATCACTGTGGAAGCCATTGTGGCCACTCTGTTCTCTTTCTTGTGGTTTCGTTAATTTAACAGGAACTGTTTTATCTTTGAAATAATGGCTGTGGTCTAAAATGTGCTGTTATTTACCTTCTCCCTTTCCATGCTAGTTTTTGATATGGAACAAAGCCACGGGACCTTTTCATTCCTCAAAAATTGAAAAGGTCCAGGAACAAGAGTGAACTGTAGCCTGCTAATTCTTATCTTGTTGATTTAGGGGGGAGAGTGCGTAACGATCAATTCTGTAACCTATGTGAACTTGGGAAAGTTTCTGAAATTTTGGGGGGGAGGGAGGATGAGGCTATACATATCTATTCTTAATGGGTATAAACGTGGGTAAATTATAGATTATTAGTGGAGTGGACCCGTCACTTTTAGAGTAATGTTAAAGAATTATACAGAGAAATTTGGTGAATTATCAGCATCATGTTTATTTGTAGAAAAAAAGAGAGCAATCATTTTAATTAAGCAAAGTCCCAAATAGGATTTAGAGATGAGAAAGGGGAGTGGAGGAGGGAAACAAAACCCAAACAGGTTCAGGCAGTCTAGGAAGAGGGGGTCTCCTGGGCACGTTTTCTGGGTACCCTGATTAGCTGGCATCAAGCCACCAGTTCTGTGTGGACAGCATCCTTGAGGAGACTGGCCAGGGGTATCCAAGAAACCCTTTCATCTATGGATTCTCTGGAAAGCCAGAGAGGTTAGCTATGGAACATACATAGCAGACTGGGTGTGGAGGGGTTCAGAGTGCTTCTGGGCAGAAGGAACAGCAGCCAAGAAAGCCCTGGGGCTGGAGGAGCCCGGCACAATCCAGGACCTGAAAGATCAAAATGCCTGAGAACCACAGATTCCATTAGTGTTTAAGACACATTATTAATGCAGTGCTGCCTCATCCCAGTGCAATAAAAATAATTTGTAATTATTCTTTAGTAATTTTTATAAGAAAAGGCCAGCAGCAGTAATACATAGACTGCCTGCTATTTGAAAGGAAGCAGGAGTTAATATGCAGAGCCATAAGTGCTATTTCCCAAAAATAATTACATCTGGGTGTTACTTTAACCCAAGAGCATGCACTGTAAAATGAAACACATTCTTTTAGATATTAATTGCTATTTCTCTAAAAGAGGAAAAACCCTCTATTAATAGAGGGGAAAAGAGGAAATTCACAATCTCAGGCTCCCATTCACAGGTGTGTATAGATTTTTTTGTCTGAAGAATCTTAAAAGGAGGACCTCACGAACCAAGGGTGATGCAGTCTGCATTGTGACTGTGATCCTGCCGTCAGCTTGCTCTCTGAAGTTGGGAAAATCTCTCCCTGGGGCCCATTCCTCCTGGAGAGAGGAAGAGGGCATGTATTGGGTCCTCCCTTGAAAGATCCAAGTCTGGCCCGGCTGATGTGGCTAAGAACTGACCTATGCACCAGGAGGTCAAGGTTCCATTTCTGGTCAAGGCACATGCCTGGGTTGCGGGCTAGATCCCCTGTAGGGAGCAAGCAAGGGGCAGCTGATCAATCATTGATTGTTTCATCATTGATTGTTTCATCAATCTCATCATTGATGTTTCTTGCTCTCCCTTCCTCTCTGAAATCAATAAAAATATATGCTTAAAGAAAGAAAGAACAATAATAATAAAAGATCTAAGTCTGTTTTAAGACATCTGGAACAGAATGATGAGAGAATGAAGAACAGGGCACTTAGAAAGTCAGTCCAGTGATGGAGAAGATCAAGACTTTGGAATTGGGTAAGGAGAGATGAGAAGAGATTGAAGGGAATCCTGCATCCCATATTCCAGGGTGAGGGGCTAAGGAGCTAGCATAGTCAGGGTTGGAGCCAGGGTTTACTTGAGAAAGGCAGGTTCCTTTTTTCTACCAATTACAGTTGGCATTTATTATATTTAGGCATATAGCATAGTAGTTAGATATTTATATAACTTAAGGAGTGATCCCCTGGATAAGTCTAGTACCCTCTTGACACCATACACAGTTATCTTCCTAATAAAAGAGGAACATGCTAATTGACTGTATATTTATGATGCCCACCAGCCAATCAGGAGTGACTATGCAAATTACCCAACAAAGATGGTGGGTTAATTTACATACATGGGCGCTGAGTGGCGGGGGGTGGGACGGGACGCTTGCATCATTGCTCTGGACAGCGTGGGAAGGCAAAAAGGTGGCTTGGGATGGAGCAGAAAGATGGTGCCAGCAGCCAGGGGAAGGAAGGCCCATTCTTGCACGAATCTTAGTGCACCGGGCCTCTAGTTACAACATAATAAGGCCGTCACCTTTAAAGCCGGCAAGAACATTGGGAGGTCCCCTTGCTGTTTAGAGATGAGTTTGACATGGCATCTTGAAGGAAACAGATGCAGTCTGGCTCAACTTTTACTGTATAATACCTTTTTTGGTAGGTTGTGGATTTCAATGTTTTTATGCAAAATCACGAAAGGAAGAAAGGTGCTCCAAATGTTGGTCACAGTCTTATGAGACGTTCATGTCATTCTGTTGGTATCATCAGCCAGTGTTCAGCAATGTCTTTGAGATGCTTCAAGATGACATATGGTCTCTTTCTTGCTGTCTTGGCTAGTTTGGTCCTGAACTTCTATATCCACATTCTCTCATTCAGCCAATCCCATCCGATTCAAATCCTTCAAGTCAACATGCTTTATCTCACTCCTGGGCCTCTACACAGGCTAGTCCTGTCTGGGAGGTTCCTTCCTCCAAACTGGCTGTCTGGCTTTCAGGTTCTCAGTTCAGATGCCGTCTCCATAGAACCCACTTCTCTGGGGATGACGTGAATTTATAGTCTATCCACCTCCACTATTCTTTTTCATGGTGTCTTGTTTTGGGGCTTCATCATACCTACTGACTTTTGTAGGTTTCGAGATGGTGTTTTTTGAAAATTAATTGCCACTTTATCAAACATTATATATGCACATCCTATATAATCCTATATAATAAAAGGATAATGTGCAAATTGACCCTAATGGCTGAACAACTGGTCACTATGGTGCGCACTGACCAACGGGGCAGGCGCTTAATACAGGAGCTGCCCCCTGGTGATCAGTACACTCCCACAGGGGGAGCTCTGCTCAGTCACAAGCTGGGCTGACTGCTGCAAGCATAGCACCGGTGGTGGGAGCCTCTCCCGCCTCCTCGGCAGTCAGACATCCCCCGAGGGCTCCCGGACTGCGAGAGGGTGCAGGCCAGGCTGAGGGACCCCCCTGAGTGTACGAATTTTCAAGCACTAGGCCTCTAGTATATTTTTAAAAAAGCATTGAAAGGTTTATAATGAAAATGCCCTGTGTACTAATCCCTACTTCACTTGGTCCTGCCCAGACAAGTCACTTTTTATCTCTTTTTAATTATTTCTTATGGCACATGCCTCTATATTTCTAGCAAATATGCTTATATTGTTATTGTTAACATAAAAACCATTGTAGCCTGTAAAGAATTTTTGTGAGTTTATTTGAGCCAAACTGTCAACATATGCCGAGAAGCGGAACCTCAAGGAATTGAGATAATGCTCCGGAGAATGGTGGGTTACATCTGTATTTATACATTGCAATCAAAGGAAGGGGCGTAGGTGGGTTACATGAAATCCATTGGTGATAGATTAGAGAGGCGGGAGAAAGCAAAGCGGGGGAGGAGGAGGGAACCCCTGGGATTGGATAAAAAGTAAAATGATGGACACATACTTAGGTGGGTGCAGGAACAATGAACATGATAATGAAGGAATTTGTGGTATCTGTCCTGGAGCCCAGCACATTTAGTTGTGCCCCAGCGGGTCCAGAAAAAGGGAAGTTACAAGTTACCCAGACACTTCAAGGATATGTTTTCATAGATGCAAAAAGACAGATAGGCTCAGTTAAGGTAAAGGTTGACGTTGTCAGTGAAGATACTGGCCTAGGACGTAACTGCACACCATAATTGCTTTTAAAGTTTAATTTCAGACCATCATCCTTTGTGGTTATTTTAGGTCTCCGAGTTTGCAAGACTGCCACGCAGGCCTCCCCTGAGCTTGTCGGGTTAGCATGTGGCCCCTTTCGTCCACATTATCTATTGATTTATCAACATCAGGCTTCCACTGACTTTCTGCTATAGTAGATGAAAATTTAGAGCTTTTATACTTCTCTTCTCTTAATATTTATATCATACTTTTGGGGTAAATTGGAATCAGTGTTTCTATTTTTATGATCATGCAAATATTCTTCACTGCAGAGTCCAAATAGTATCTTAAGATCATTTCTTTTCTGATACACCTTGTATTTCCTGAGTTAACAATTGCCTCTTTATCCCCAGTTGGTTATTTTCCCCATTTGTTATCTTTTTTCGCCCATTCTATCAGATCAGTAATTTTTTTTTTCCTTTTTAAATCAGGGGTTGACAAACTGTGGGGAAAAAAAACATAGTAAAAATCTGACACTTCTCAGTCAGTCTCTGTTGCAACTGCTTAGCTATTATAGAGGGAACATAGTCAAGGGCAATGAGCTGCAGACAATATGTAAATGAATGTGGCAGTTTCAATAAAACTTTATTTCAAACCTAGGTAGCAGGCAGGATTGGAACCTGGGCTGGAGTTTGCCAACCCCTCTTCTAAATGACAACATATATCAGATATTAATTGGTGTCATTTTTTTTTTTCTTGCAGCCCTTGCCTTAAACCTCCCCCTGCCCTGCTGTCTGTACTGCCCCACCCTGCCTGCATCCTGGAATTTCCTCACCCTGCTTTCCTATTTTGGACCCCTTGTTTCTTGGATCTCTGCATCTTCCTCTTTCTTTGCTTAGCTGGAGGACATTCTCAAGTTACTTCCTGAAAAAGAGGGTGTGTATGGAGGTGAACTTTCTCAATCTTCCTTTGTCTGAAAATGTCTTTATGTTTTCCTTATTTTTGTTGATAATGTAGCTTTGTAACGAGTTTTATATTCAAGCTTTCCTTAGACGTTTGAAGGCCTTCTCCAATATTTTCCAACTTCTGGCATGCCCAGTAGAAGTCCGATTGCAATCTGACCCCATTGGTTTGTATGTGATCTCTTTCTCTTCCCCTCCCTCATCTAGGAGCTTTTAGGATCATCTCCTGACATGCCATGGGGATGTGTCTCAGCATGATCCTTTCTAGCCCATGCTCTGTGCCTGATATACGTGAGTCTGGGACTTCTTTAACAATTTCTCCAGACACCAGCTCTCCTGTCTTTTGCTTGTAAAGTGGCTGTCAGGCTCCGTGGGGCCAAAGGGGGCATCTGAGGGTTTAACTCTGCCTGTGTGCAGATGCGCAGCCTCCCGCCCTGCCCCTTGCTTCTGCGGAACTGCAGGTGTCCCCACCTCACCTTGCAGGCGTTCTGCAGGGTGCGTGATTATGTTCAGCATTCACCTCCCACACACTTTAAGTTGATGTTTTCTCCACTCTGCTAAGTTGACCATTGCTCATCTATACCCTGTCTACCAAAATTTGATTATGTCATTTGTTGCCCACTATACCTTAGACATTTCTTTGGTCATTTCACGGGGAAAATGAGACAATAGAAATGCTGTGCTCAGCTTGCCCTGTTTCCCTAGGAGTTCACAATTTGCATTATATATGCACTTACTTGTCTATAAAGCCTGCCTGCTCCACCTTGGAGAGGCTGTGTCTGTTTATTCACCTACTGGATCCCTAAGGCCTGGCTCAAGTGGGCCTTCTACAAATATTTAGTGAATGGAATGAGTTGTGTCGAGTGGAATGGCTTAACTGGAGCAGAGGCCTCAGTGGGGAGCACAGGGAGATGATGTTGGGAGAAGCTGAGCGCAGGTTATGAAGAGCTTTGAGCACCGGGCCAAGGAGCTGGAAGGCTGTGGAGGGTTTTCTGTGATGCTGGAAGGTGGTGGGTGAGGAGTATTTTTCTGGCTGTGATATAAAGGCTAGTGTGAAAGGAGTACATATGTAGGGGAATAAAATGTCATGAACTAACAGGAACTCGTAAGAAAGAAGGAGCTGGACTGCAGAGAGCTGTGGAGGAAGAATCATAGAGTTTATGTTCTGATTCAGGGATTCAGTATGGGGAGTTAAAAGTGAACCTCAGCCTGGCAGGCATGGCTCAGTGGTTGAGCATCAATCTATGAACAAGGAGGTCATGGTTCCATTCCCGGTCAAGGCACTACCTGGGTTGTGGGCTCAGTCCCTGGTGGGGTTGTGCAGGAAGGCAGTTGATCGATGATCCTCTCTCATCATTGATGTGTCTATCTCTCTCTCCCTTCCTCTCTGAAATCAATAAAAATATATTTTAAAAAACAAATACTAGTAACTGGTGGTTCCATTAGCAGAAAGAAAGGACCATAAAAAGGATTTGTGGGGAAGGAGAAGAGTAGATAATCATTTGTGTTTGTCATATTTGAGGCAATAAAGAAGCATCCAAGTGGAAAGATGTAACAGGCAGCTGACTATACTAAAGGTAAGGAATGAAAACATAGGTCAGGAAGTTATTCCCCTAGAGAAGTCAAAGGAGAGAATGACACCAAGAAAGATTCTTATTGCATAAGTCACATAGATGACCATAGACCACCTCAGGATTGGAAGTCAGATCTGTCTAAATCTATCCTCAGGTTCCACCACAACAGTGGGCTAACTCTCAGACTCCCTCCAGATGCAGCCCAGGAGAGCAGAGGTGTAGGACTGGCCTTAGGAAAGCTCCCATTTAGTGGGACGGGGACTTCAGAATGAAGGCGAGCAGTGCAGCAGGAAGCTGATGAGGTCTGAGAGAAGGATGCTGACGTCACAAGACTTGCAGAAGTCTGGACAGGAGGCAGGACCTGGAAACATGGGTAGGCCTGGCAGCTTCACCAGGCCAACTTGGCTTTGGCCAGAGCTGAGGTCTGCCACAGAGCCCGTCTGCTTTCACTCTGACGACTTCCCCCAGAGCATCAGCTGTACTTTCTTTACTTACACTTTCCAACCTGCCTGCTGCTACGGTTCAAGCCAGAGCAAATGTAGCAACTCTCAGAACCAGGGCTGAAATCCTGCCTGGTTACTCTCTCCCACTTGCTTAGCTCAGAGCAGCCTGAGGGAATCCTGGGGAGGTGGGAATTAGAGATTTTCAGAAGTGCCCCATGCAGGAAAGGACTCCTGGGCACCTCCCCCGACCGGCCCCTTCCCTGTGGCACTCTGAGGGTTCATGGCATACGCTGAGGAAGGAAGAGGAAGCGGACGCCCTGAGCATAGGGCCATGGGCTGTGTAGGTTGTGAAACAATATGAGAAACCTCTAGAAGCAGCAAAGAAAAGTTTTGTTTCTGGAATTTGGAATTAAGAGTTTTTTACACTCAACATTTCTGTGACTAGAGGGTGAGATAAAAATCTATGTCATCCCATTTTTTTTCATCTTCATTTTAATTATCAGATTTTAAACAGAAATGATCAGTGTGATATTGTTTCCTTTTCTAAAATGTGGTTTAATTTCATAAAGAGCAGAGTAAGACGGCAGAACTGAATCATAGGAAGTGTCAGCATGCAAACTCTGTGCTTGTGATTGCAAAACCTTGGCCGGGTAACCTTGCTGTTCTTGAAAAAGGGTTCCTTAATCCGAGGTTTGTGTTTTTCATAAGGGGCATTTTCTCTTCCGTTTCCCTCCCAATAAAGCCTCTTTTATTTCATGGACGAGAATGTTTAATCTAGCAAGAAAGCATGGGTCTTGGGTTTGAATCCCACCCACTCCTCTTTCTTACTGGGTGGCAGTGGAACAGTCACCTAACTTCTCTGAGCCTCAGTTGTCTCCCTAAAGTGCAGATGGGAAGACAGAGTATATACATGTCTATTTATACATGATGACTAATATACTGTTAATGATTACTAGGTATTACATATATGATTAATTATTGTGCTTAGATGATTAATGTATTGCTGGTATTTAGTAGATGCTGAAATCATGTTCATTCCCCCCATTGAACCGGATTGGATAATTTTTTTCCTATTGCTAGTCACTGACTCACAAAAAAAAAAAAAAATCAATTTACTGTATGCTGTTAATTCAAGGGAGAGAGTTGTGGGTGTTTGTGTTTTGGATGCTATTTTTAGACATTACAAACATGTTCTATCCACTGGATTCTGAAATTAAAAAACATTATTTATATCTGAATCATATATTCCAACAGATAAAAGTATTATATGCAGGAGTTCAGGTCTATATTATAGGCATTTAAAGGAGAGAGAGGAGAGAAAGTGGAGCAGAGAGAGACAAAGGGAGGGAGGAAGGGAGGGAGGAAAGGAGGAGGAGGGAAGTACTAAGGGGAATAGACACACAAAATTGGCAGATATTTAAAGGACACAGCAAGGGCTAATGGATGTCAGCATTAGAGTTTGCACATTTGTGGGGCAGGAAAGGCTTCATAGAGCGGATGATACTATACTGGGTCTCAAAGGAAATGCAGTGACTTGTTAGCAGATAAGACTGTAGGTATGAAGGAGGTTAAGAGTGTGTTCTGGGCAGAAGAAAACCCTAAGTAGCTTTTGGAATGACCCAGTTCTGTCTGAACTGGGAAATGGTTTACCTGAAGCATAGCTCTGTGTGCTCTGGGAGCTAGATAATCAAGATCCTGAATGCTGCAGGCAGACAGATGCAGATTTAATTTTGACTTAATAGCTATGTGGCTTTGGTCACACTGTTCCTCTGAGTCCTAGCTTGTTCATATTTAAAAGGAGGATAAAACTTAGGAATGTTGCAAACCAACCTCAAAGGCTAACACAGGCCAAACAAATGAGGCATGCAGCCTGCGGGCCGTGAGTTTGACATGCTTGTTGTAAATTTTCAGTGAATTGTCAAACACATGTAAAAGATTTGTGCATTCCTGGGCACATAGTAGGCCCTCACAATTGAAATCATTATTTTCATTTTGGATCTTAGTGGCACTCTGAGCAAGTTGGGTCAGAGGTGAGAAGTGATCCCCTGTAAAAAAAAAAAAATAAAAGGTTATGACTTTTCAACTCTTCTCGGAAACTTCTTAGAAACGTTTCTGAATCACAGTAACTCAAGTATCAATGTCGAAATTTTCCTTTGAGGTGTATCCTTCTGTATTTTCTAAGGTTGGAATGAAATCAAACCATGGGTGAGAGGTGAGAGAGTCATCATATTTGTTGTAAATTGCCTCTAGGACAACGCCTTGCCATGCTAGCAGTCAGCAGCTGTGCATCGCGGCAGGTTGCCCAGGACCAAACCAGAGAGGGTCGGACCTGCATTACCACCATCCAGAACTGAAATATCATTGCTGACTTGTACACATAAGAAACTGTTTGACGTTGAAATTGGGACTCAAAAGAACTGTTGGCCCAGAAAGAAACTCACTACAGACTGATTCATTTGCCTCTCAGCATAACCATTAATGCTTGTCTCATTTTTGGTTCTTATTTCTAGTATCACATGATCTCACTCATCTAGGGGAAATAATGAACAACATAAACTGATAAACAAAAACAGACCAGGAGACAGGGAAGCATTGATCAGACTGTCAAACCTCAGAGGGAAGGTGGGGGAGGGTGGGGGTAAGGAGGAGAGATCAACCAAAGGATTTATATGCATGCATATAAGCCTAACCAGTGGTCACGGACAACAGGGGGGTGGGGGCATGTGTGGGGAGGGGTTTGGGATGGGAATGGGGGGATGAGGACAAATATGTGATACCTTAATCAATAAAGAAATAAACAAAACAAAACAAAACCATAACATTAGCTTCTGAGAGCAGAGCTCTTTAGAAGGCTACCAGCCATATGCTTGGTGCAAAGCTGTTTCAAGCCTGTAGTGATGAGTAGCACCAAGGATACCCAACAGAGAGGATGCTTATAGATCTGGGTCGGCTCTCTTAGCATAGATGCTCATGGACAGAATGTAGAGAGAGCAAGTATAGCCAGGAGACTAATGCATGAATAGAAAGAAGTCATTTTCAACACAGCCCCACTTGAAGTCAGCTTTCTTTCTCTAGTAGGACGATTAACTACATTAATCATCCTATGTGGTTGAGTGACACTGAGTGGGTCTCTAGTTTATAATCTCTCCTTCATAGGTAACACAGTAGGGCTACAACACAATGTCCAGGTTTGCTGTTTATTGAAAACCAGGTTTTTATATAAAACCTTGTTAAAAATGCAGAACTAATGCAGTTCACATCCATTTGCAGAATTCAAGTATACATTTGATTTTGCTAAGAAATACCATGAATAAACACAGGCAAATGAGATCTAAATAGGCACACAAGTAATGTCATTAATAAACTTACAAGACACACATGTATTAATAGTTGAGAAAATTTTTCTCCAATTATTATGTAAATCCTGGACCCTGGCATATATAAATTATATGAGTAGAGGTGTAGACATGTAATGAGCCTGAAAGAAGGTAGATAGATGATTATTACATATAGAGTGATTATAACATTGTGGAATGCTGTTTTTGTTTGTTCTCTTTGAGAAAAATGTGCTGTTAATATTCTCTGCCAAAAAGTACAGTATGAGCAAAGCACACAAGAAGAATAAAAATAAAGATGTACAAAAAAATGAAGATGTACAGGGAGAAAGCAGCTGACGACTGTCCTTTTATCCTTTGTCATTGAAGTTTTCAGCTAGATATATTAAGAAGGAAAAGACATTCTCATATTCCATTATTAAAAAAAGTCAATGATACTTGTGTTTTTATACAAGACAGATTTCTAACTTTTAGCTAACCTTGACATAATAACAACCCCCCCCCCCCATCAATACTTTTAAACACTATGTGCTGGGCAGTGTTTTAAATTCCTTAAACACACTACTTACTTAATTATCATAATAGCCAAATGTGATAGGTTTAATTATTCTCTAGGAAAAGACTGAACTACAGAGAGGTTAAAGCAATGGGCTACAGGTCACCTTGCTGGTGAGTTTGCCAGGATTGGGATCTGGACTCCAGAGGCTATGTTTCCCATCACTACACTGGACTACATCTTTCAAACAAAACAAAAGAAAATTTTAAACATAGTGTGTGAATTTTAAATAATTTACATCAAGTACATTTTTAAAATTTGCATACTTTTATACTTCTGGAAACAGATTCAGTAAGTTGCCTTCTACTCCGTCTGTTCTTTTTCCTTTAGACATTAACAGGAATATACTATATCAGCCACTTATTGGTACATGAATGTCTTCACATTCAATATTCGAAAAATAGTACTTTGCATCAGACATGTGACTTGGATACTTAACTACTGTACAAAAGCATGTTACAATACAACTGTCTGGTTCTACTCTGTCCCCTACCAGCAGTCTACCACCACCAATCCATGGCCTCCCAGGGCCAGGCTGAGGGCAGAGCCTGCAGGCTAGGCTGGGTGAGGAGCTGGCAGCCACGGGGGTTGGGGGGGAGGAAGGCTGGCGAGAAGGCCAGACTTGTTCTTTATTTTCCTGCGCCTTTGGCCATAGTTTGTCTTAGGCCTATATTCTCAAAGTTGAGTATCAGAATCTCCTTGTTAAAACACAGATGGCTGGGTACCAACCCCAGAGCTTATGACCCAGTAGGTCTAGGGTGGGGCTTGAGAGTGCATTTCAGAAAGGTCCCAGGTGCTGCTGGTCCAGAAACACACATCAGGAACCGCTGATCTATCTCAGTATTATTCCTTTTGAGTCACCCATCTCCCCTAACTGTTTTTAATTTTACTGGGTGTAATGAATATTGGATCGGGGCTTGTTTCTATCCTAAAAAAGAAAGGAATAATAGTGTGGGGTGGGGGGGGAATGAAGGTATTCTCTAAAATCTGAAGATCCATTGTATCAAAACAAGAATGGGAGGTGGATCTTACCAAGTGGACCATTATGCCCCAAATTAAACAAAACATTTTTTTAACCATTTAAATTATTTGAAAATGGGCAGCTTTTGGTTGAAGATGATAGATTGAACATACATTTATCCATGTTCTCTCCTTTAGTGCCAATAAAGTGACAGTGACTGAACTTTTGGCAGCATGTATGGCATAAATGCTCAAGGACAAAAAGAAGAGAAGGGATGACAATACTGAAAGCTGGAAAGCAGATGGACAGTTGGTGTTAGCGGACCCAAGAATCCTCATTCATTAGCTGGCAGAAACAGGGGAGCAAAGAGATTTGTACCCTAGAGCCCCAGAAAGGTTATGGATTCTAGAACTTCTGAACAGGGTGAAGTTGGATAAAAAAGAGGAGCACTGGTTGAAAATCTGTAAAAGCAAAAAGACCACTAGATCACCCCAACCAACCACGTCAGGTGACATCTCTTCCTACTCCCTGGCATGTAGCTGGAGGTTTACCCTTGAGGAAGAGGTGCTCCGGGCTAGTGGACACCAGGTGCATCTGGAAGAAGGGATACCTTATAGAAAATGGGTGGGAGGATTAAAGAGAAGCCAACACATGGAACTTTTATAACCTGTCCTCTTCCCATACAAGCTCCCAGGATCTTGACCTTCAATGTGTGCCTTTCAGGTAGTAGTATAGCATTGGGATTTAGAAGGTACTCAACCACCCATAGCTATTACACAAAAAGATTGCGAAAGGATGGAGGGGTTTGTGGTGCAGAGGAGGTCTGTTGAAGGTGTCCAAACTGAGTTTAAGTCAACAATATTACGAGACAGCTACTTAGCACCAAAGAGCAAGCTCTAAGCTCTGATGATTCAATGGTGTGTAAGATTCAGTGCTCATCCCTCAGAACTAGACGAGAAGGGTGGGGGAAGGAACAGCATGTACAAAGACAGACAATAGCGAAGCAGCATGCTGAGTTTGTGGAACTACACGCAGTTCAGTACGTTTGGCATGGAAAGTGTAGACGCACAGGGAGCGTGGGAGGAGGGGAGGCCAAAGAGGCGTTCTTGTGTTTACTTGTACTAGTTTTCTCAAAGTTTATTATTATTTCAGACGTATTTTGAATCCTGATAAATGTTTTTGTGTTTTTTTTCTCATCAAAGACAATGCATTTCTCTAATTGTTGATGATTTCTACTATCTCTTCATAAGCTTGTTAGCTTTTGAGGCTTCCTCTTCTGTAAATGGACTGCTTATATCCTATTACAATATTCCCAATGGGGCAGCTGTCTGTTTCTTGTTGATTTGCATGATGTCATAAAATATTGTAGCTATTAATCTCTTTTTGTATGCTTATCTTAGCAATGAGGAATACCCTTCAGTTGCAAGTCTTGCTTCAAAATGTAGCCATAGAGTATCAAACAGAAAAATGACCTTGAGACTTGAGACAGAATAAACTGGTAGTGAGGCTTATGTGTGATATATTTATGACCCCAAGGACCACTGGGATTATGTTGTCATTAAGTGTTTCCCCTGCATCACTTCATTCACCTGCCTAATCTTCAGCTACAGTCACGACATACTGCTATCATTGCCATTTTACTTTTTATTACACAAATGAAAAATTTTTGCTGTTGAAACATTCGAACATACTCAAACTGGTAACAAAATTATTAGGAACCACCCACAACTCTGCCACCTAGAGATGACTCCAGTGAATCTCTCGGGATGTATCCCAATCCCTGGAAGTGAATGGCTGAGGAGATATAAACATCATTAAAGCATATGGGCCTCCCCTTCCATCCCCATGCTCTAGATTAATTCGCTTGTAGAACGTTCTACATTTTACATTTTATAGCCATTTTAATGGTTATCTGTTCAATAACTATTTATAAATAACCATTTACTAATGGCTATTTGTTTAAGAATGATTAGAACAGGGGTCAGTTGACTTATGTTTTAGTTTCATCTTTGATTTGCCAAAGCTTTCTGTTTTTCAAAAAGAGGAGACCTTGACAATCTTGCAAAGGCATTTTGACTTTCTTCTGTCAGTGACTGGGAGCCACCGAAGGAATTGAAGTGGTTGAATCACCCAAAATAAGTTTGATAGAGCCAGTTCTCACTGGAAGCAATGGTCCGTGACTATAAGAGAATGAAAATAACATTCATTGTGCTGAAGGTGTTACCCATTTTACTGGATCTTTTCAGCACTATAAGGATAATCACCCCCAAGATAGAGATAAGAAATTGAAAACTCATTAGGATTAAGCGATATGATCAAGGACACACACAGGAGTAGGGAGTTAAATCCAGCACGTTCAACTAGCTGGTTTCTTTCCAGGCACAGAGGCTGGTTCAAAAGGTATGTCAGCAGTCTAGGTGGGATCAGTTTCTATTTAATGGTGAGAGGTACAAGCACTAGCAAAGTACATTCTTACAGCTGCAGCATTGAGTGCTGGCTGTCCCCAGGGGTTTTTCCCCTTGAGTCATACACAGCAGGGGAATCCTGAGGGAAGCTCAGCTTCTATTTCCTGAATTTCAGAGTCCTAACAGATTCTGTAGTGATTGCAGATAAGAGATCTGCGTCCTTGCCAGCAAAGAGATTGAAGGCGGGACCATGGGTAAGTCCCTTTCTCTCTGGACCTCAGATTTCTTAACCACAAAGGATTAAGTGATCTCTGAAGTTTTCTTTCATTCTCACACTCAAGGATCTCTCATCTTGCCTAATGTGATGTTGAGTTCTAGGTGGGACTTAATAATGGTGTTAGTGATTTGTAGGAATTGAACCAACAGAATATCATTACACACAGATGTGGTTGAAAATAGGCTGTAGGCAGGCAAAGGACCTGAATAGACTCTTCTCCAAAGAGGACATACAAATGGTCAATAGTCATATGACAGGATGCTCAATGTCACTAATCATCACAGGAATGCAAATTAAAACCACAATGAGATATCACCTCACACCTGTCAGAATGGCTATCATCAATAAGTCAACAAACAAGTGTTGGTGAGGATGTGGAGCAAAGGGAACCTTAGTACACTGCTGGTGGAAATGTATATTGGTGCAGCCACTATGGAAAACAGTATGGAGTTTCATAAAAGAATTTAAAAATGGATCTGCCTTATGACCTAGCATTTCCACTTCTGGGATATATCTGAAGAAACCCAAAACATTGATTCAAAAGAATATATGCACCACTATATTCATTGCAGTATTATTTACAATAGCCAAGATTTGGAAGCAGCCCAAGTGCTCATCAGTAGATGAATGGACACAAAAATCCATGCTACATTTACAATAAGGAATACTACTTGGCCATTAAAAAGGAAAAAATCTACCTGGCCAGCATGGCTCACTGGTTGAGCATTGGTTTATGAACTAGGAGATCATGGTTCCATTCCTGGTCAGGGCACATGCCCAGGTTGGGGGCTTGATCCCCAGTGTGGGGCATGCAGGAGGCAGCCGATCAATGATTCCCTTTCATCATTGATGCTTCTTTCTCTCTCTCCCTCTTTCTTCCTCTCTGAAACCAATAAAAATATATTTAAGAAAGGAAGACACAATCCTAAATTGTACCCACTTAATAGAGATTTAAAATATATGACTCAAAAATTAACAGAACTGAAAGAAGAATTAGACAAATCCACAATTATATTTGGAGACTTCAACTTTCTGCTTCTTATAATTGACAGAAAAATAGACAGAAAGCAACTAAAGCTGTAGAAGAATGAAATAGCAGCATTCAAATTGACCTAGCTGACATTTATAGAACACTCTACCCATAACAGCAGGATTCAGATTCTTCTCAAGAACTCATGGAGCATTCACCAAGATAGACCACATGGTGAACCATGAAACAATGCTCAACCCATTTAAAAGGGCTGAGGAATAATGCAGAACATATGATATGCAAATAGAAGAGCTAACTTAAAAGTCAAAACAAAATGATAATTCCTGAATATTTGAAAATTTAAACAACACTTTTCTACATATTCTATGGATCCAAAAATATAATAGTACAAAGGCAACTCAAAAACATTTTGAACTGAAACCTAGTGGTGTGTACTGCATCCAAGCCAAGTGCTGTATAAGAGAAGGCATGCCCTCTCCATTTTTTCACTCCCTGCTAACTGGAATGCCCATGTGATTGTGGGAGCTGAAACAGCCATATTGGCCACAATTGAAAACTATGTTAAGGATGAAAGAGCAACAAGGTAGAATCTGGATCTCTGGTTATGGAGATCTGCCCAGTGGGACTGGGAGCCCTATGAGGGCAGAGTCTGAGGCTCCTTCGTTTCTGCGTCTCTTCACATGCCAGCTTTGGAAAGAGAAATAACATGTGACTTTGTTGGAACCGTTGCTAATTTGGGTCTGTGTTACATCAGCCAAGCCTTTAATCTATCTAGTGTAGTCATAAAGCAGGTAATAACATTGTCATCTTGGGACAACAAGGATTGTCTGTAGAGATGAGGCTGTGAGGGTAGAGCTTTGCCAGTGAGCGAAGCTCTGTCTAGAGAGTCATAACTTCTCTGTCTCCCCAGTTTCAAGTCTCAGCAGATGCATTCCTGTGGCTTGGGGCTCACCCCCTGGCTTTTGCCTAGAGTTTTGGCAGACATAGCTCATGGTGGAGCAAAGACAGACAAAGAGCATGCAGAGATTTTTCCCTGAAGGTTTCAGTTTGAAAGCAATTGTTCTTTTTTTTTTTTTTTTTTTTTTTTTTGAGAAAGTTTGAAATGATCTCTCAACCAATCAGTCCAGAATTGAATAGCATTGTGGGTGTGTGTTACTCAAACCATTCCACCTCATTAAATGCCTCTTTGGAAACTTGGAGCTTTTCATGATCCCTCTGGTGGAAAGTAGGAAAATGGCAAGATAATTCATAAGGAAATTACAGGAGATGCCTCTCTCCTCTTCTTTCCCATTGGGGCCCTGGGTGAAAAGAAGGTCATTTTTTTATTAAGTTACATTAAGTCAGAGTCAAATTCTTGAGCTGTAAAATGGCAGGGCAAGAATTCTCTTCTCCAGTCATGCATCCCTCCCACCCCAACGAATGGCTGCAGCCCTCAGCTCTTTAGCAAGGTCTGTTTATGTAGCTCCCTCCATGAACAAAACTACCTGGAGGTTCTATCTATGTTTGCTTTCTAACGTAATGAACTTCTAAATTATCTTAATAGCTGGAACCAAAATGTGTCTCTAAAGGGATCCTTCTGATTTGGAAAGATTACATGCTGAGTCATCCTGAGGGGCTTTGCAGGAGCTCCAGCAAAAGAAAACATTGGAAGTTGGCAGCTGTGGTCCAGGCTGAGAACATAAGATGCACTAAGAGATGTCTCTATCTCTCTGTCAACGAGGAAGAGGAGAGATCAGGCAAATATAATGGAGTGAGGGGAGGAGGGGCCAGGGAGATGGTCTATGACTGAGGAGAACTGGAGGTAATGCCAGAGCCCCATAGGCAGGTTCTGCAGGTTGTCACTGCTCAGGTGGCTGGCTGAGGGGCAGGCGGGGCTACAGTAACGCCAGGGCCTGCCCTCCAATGCCTGCTTCCCAGCAGGGGGTGCGGCTGTGGCCTGACAGTGACTGGGGTAACCATCCCATGGGGAGTCCCTCACAGCAGGGCACAAAGGACAATTTCACAAGTGAGAGACACCTAATGTTCAACTTGAAGTGGTTGGTGTGTAACCCTTTCCTCTCTCGTAGGGACATCTTGTAGTAAGTGTATTATCCTTACCAGTTCTTGTGCGAGATGCCGCACATGTGTGTACGCATGTGTAGAAATTGAGGAAGGGCCGGGTTTCTTGTTTGGTTTGTGGCAATGTGGAAAAAAATGGAACTTGCAGAATCAGTCACCCATCCTCGAAATCTGCAGAAATCTCACAGGCTCTGCTTTTCCGTGGAGTTAATGATCTGAGCTCACTTTCCCTGGATTTTATAGGGCAGGGAGGCAGCAAGTAACATCAGGATTATAGTTCATCGTTTTGGTGCCTCCAGCAGTGTCATTGGTAAGTTTATTTTATTGGCTCTCTGTCTCTTGCTCAAGTGAACTGCTGTTGTATCATGGGTGGTTTACACTACCCATGGAGGTTTTAAGGAAGTAGTCTAAAACACCAGTTATATGAGCAAATGGAGATCCTGATCTCTGGGATACAAAGGAGAATAAATAGTTCATGTGTGTGCCATGCCTTTGGAATGTATTTTTACACACTCTGTAGTTGGATGAGGTAGCCGAGTACAGTGAATGGTATGGGAGGGTAAACAGAAGCCCTGGGTTTAAGACCCAGCTCTCATGCTAAGTTGCTGTGTGAATTTGGGTTCTCTCTAGCCTTCTCTGATATATAATTTTCCTGTGACATAGGAGTGGTCTTCAGCATCTGTATTAGGACTAAATTAGTTGTGCTCAGCTGGTGTGGTTCAATGGTTGAGCATCGACCTATGAACCAGGAGGTCATGGTTCGATTCCTGGTCAGGACACATGCCCGGGTTGTGGTCTCGATCCCCAGTGTAGGGCGTGCAGGATGCAGCGGATCAATGTGACTCTCTCATCAGTGTGCCTGTCTCTCTTTCCCCCTCCCTTCCTCTCTCTCTACAATCAATAAAATATATATTTAAAGTAAATAGTTTTAAAAAAGACTAAATTGATTGTATGAAACAGTGACAACAAGGCTAGAAATGTTTTTCTTCCTCCTGTGGAGGTCTCATGGTGGGCTATAGTTATCACTCCTCTAAGAAATCCTAAAACCCAGAATAATTTTGTCTTCAAGGAGGTGCCAAAGAAGTCAAAGGCTGAGAAGGATTAGCACAAACTAATACGAGGTGAGGAATGTGTCATTTGTATCAAGTATGAATGAAAAGTAATCTGAAGTATGAATAAAAAGGATTGTATTACTTCTTTTTCTTCCCTCATGTTTCTTTAATAATCTCATGACTACTAGTAAATGCACTCAGCAGTGAGATGGGATGGGTAAACTCTGGAGCATGAGACAGGATATAATGACTCGGCACTGAAGTTAATATGACCACTGATCCCCAGGGATGTGGGCAGGTATCAAAGCTGAGTTGCCCTTGAGCCAATAGGTCACTGTCAAGAACCCTCTGGGCTTTGAGACCATGAGCAAAATGCTCCATTTTTGACTCCAGTTTCTTCACCTGCAAAGGTGAGATACTTGTGCTTGCCTAATAAACCCCACCAATTTGTTGTAAAGACCAAAGGATGTAATAGAGATATACATATTTCAGAAAAATGCATGGTATTAGGAAAATACCTCTTAATTTTTCAAATGTCTCTCTCTGATATTAGCATGGATTAAAATAATCAGCCCACACCCAATTTAAATGCTGGGGTTATTTAACTCTGGGATTGTTTGAGGCAGAGGTATAGGCATTTGGGGATCGCTACCTTATCTTGGAGAACCTGGGCCTGGCATAGCACCAGGTCTCTGGCTGAGGCCCCCAGATTGGGAACCTGATTTCCCCAGGACTGTGTGGGTGCTGGTATGCCCACTGGGAGCATTCCTAGGAGGAATGTTTGGGAAAGCTTGCCATAGCTGGCCACTATCCCTCATTAACATTTTATGCCCAGAGTGCCATCCACAAATTGGATATCCCAGGGTGGAGTCAGAGGAATGAGAGGAATGAGAAGGAGCATACAGATAAGCACACATCTCTTGCACCCACTATTTATGCATGGTGTGCCCACCATGTCCTGGTAAGTGTTCTCTCACACAGTTCATCAACAGCAGAGTAAGAATTTACAGCCAACTGCATACATTCCATTGTACCTTACTCTACCTGAGGAAAGACATTTGGGATTTGTAGGTTAGCCACAGCCATGTAGGACAACATCAGTGCTAGACTTCCTGCCATTCACTGCGTACCTGGCTCTTCCAGGCCCAGCCCTGCACTGGGCACTCGGATGTGAACAAGGCCAGACTCCAGGCTCCAGGGGTTTCAGAGCCGGTTGCAATTGCTTTTCGAGTCCGTTCTGTGCAACTGTCCCTGACAAACAGGGTAAGGCTCAGTCACTGTGGACTTCCCCACCTCGAGGCCTTTACTATGCAGGTCCTCTGCTTGCAGTGACCTCCCTCCAGTGCACACATGCTCACCCTGGCGCCAGGACACCTTTGCAGGTTCCCATTCTGACCCTCTGACCCTTCCTCTGGGCAACTCTGACCCTCCTCTGTCTGCGTGGGGTTGGATTGAGCTGCACGGGTTTCTGTCTGCCCAGCGGGACTGGGAGCCCTATGATGGCAGAGTCTGAGGCTCTTTCATTTCTGCGTCTCCTCAGATGCCTGCCATGGAGTAGATGCCACCCTAATGCACCTTTGTGCCATGAGCAAGCTTGGCCCTCAGAGCATAGTGCACTGAGGGTCCTCCTCTTCCAGAGGCCTGGATTCTAGAGGGTTCTCAGTGAACAGCTGTACAGATGTGGCCAAGGAGCCCTAGGCAGAGCATCAAGACCTCGGGTTTCTATCCCTTCCTAGACCTGGGCCACTTCCTGAAGCACTTCCCCTTTCTGGGCCTCAGTCTCCACCTCTGTAATGGAGGCTTGTCCCTATAATTCTGAACAGATAAGAACTTGTTGTTATTTGCTCTGCTGCTTTCAGATCAAACCTCCCCTGTGTCTGTCTCAGTCTCTTTCCTTCCCCACTGTCCTTCCTCTTAGATGCGTAATAAACCAAGAGTTTACAGTAAAAGCACAGGAAGAGCTGAATGATGTGTTCTCTTCAGGAAAGTACCTGGTCCACCAGGGAGCCGGCAGCGGCGCAGGAGCCCCTGCCTCCTGAGCTGTGACTCTGTGTGGGCCCAGCAACCCAGCCTTTGCTGTGGCTTTGATCCGCATGCTACTCAGTGGTCCTGACTTAGAGCTGTGGGAAGGGTCAAACAGTGGTGCTGGGAACAGTCAGAATGTCCACTGGGGAGATGGCATGGAACATGAGCCTCCAGGATCACACCCCAAGGATGCCCAGACATCAGGCAAGACCGACCTCTTCTTCACCAACGCTCTGCTAAAGAGGAGAACAGACAGGCCTGTGTGCGCCCCAAGAAGCCAGGAGATGCTCAGAAGAAACCCCCAGAGAGATAACACATAGTTAGCTCCCAAATCTTCAGAGGTGTCTGCCCTCTTATAAAGTACTGGGAATCCCCAGGTGGTTTATTCATGTCTTGCTTTTCTTAGTAGAAATAAAGGTGATGGAGGAACCTGAAGGTACAGTCTCAAGGCTTTCATTCAAGTCACTCATCTGTGCATTCACTTACTTAGCAAAGATTTGAGGACCTATAATATATAAGGCACTGTGAGGGACATGAAGGATACCATGATTTAGATAGATAGATATATAGATAGATAGATAGATAGATAGATAGATAGATAGATAGATAGATAGATAGATGATAGATGGATAGGTGACAGATAGGTAGATGATAGATACATGATAGATAAGTGACAGATGATAAATATGTAGATATGGATCTAAAGATATAGATAAAGACACAGACACAGACACAACAGACATAGACGCAGACAAAGATATAGACGTAGGTGTAGCTACTGGACCTTTGCAAAGCTCAGACTCTGGTAATGGACATAGTCATTGTACAAACAGTGGCACACATAATTGTGGTAACTGCCCAGAGGGAAAAGACTGGTGAACCACACAAATCTATAAAATGGGGAAATCCTGATTTATTGAGTCAGGAGAGGCTTCTTGAATAGAGTCATTTGATAGCTAAGTCCAATGAAAGGAGACCACCCTTCCCAACCCCCTACCACAAACACTTGTGTAACTAATTGTAATGTGGGTCTAACTGCTTGAGTTTCAGTCTGCCTCTCTATGAAGTCAGAGTTTTACAAAGTCATTGAGGACCCAGGCTTCTTCCTTCTACCCTCTGGTCTCCAGCTTCAGGTCAAAGAACAGAAGGATCAACCACTAAAGGGGGCATTTTCTTTCCAAGGGGTTACCCAGAGCTCCACCCCTTGGATTCTGCCTGCATCTCCTTGACCAGAGCTGGATCTTACTTTAGAATGTACTCCTAGTTGCAGTGATGCCTGGGGGCAGGGAGGAGGACTTTAAACTGGGCCCTTTGTCTCTTTGAACCAAAGCAGAGGTGATTGGGTGGTGCACTAGCTGAAACTGCTCCAGGTAGCATCGGGGTTTACTTCCTTTTGGTAATCTGCATCTTTTCCCCATGTTTGGCAATACTGACTGAATTTTCTCTCTGGAAACAAACCTGCTCCTACAGTGGAGGATCCTGCCTTCTTGAACCCAAGGAATGGACCTTCAGAACTTTGAATCCCGAAAAGGAGAGACAGAGATGGGAAAAGAGTTGGAGTGCATTCCTTCTAAGACATGGACAGGATCACTGGTTATGGCCTCCCTCCTGAACTCCGGAGCTGCCCAGTTTCCGTTCTCTCAGACTTGGTTTTCTAGTCTCAGGCTCAGGGAGTCCAAGCCTCTGCGCCCTCTTCCTGGATTCCTCCTGTCAGAAGCCAGAAGTGCTCTCACCCCCATTCCCCACCCCCACCCTCACCCCAACCCCCATCACCCACTCTTTACTGAAGCTCTATCTGGCACTCAGGATGGTGAGCTTTTCTGCTTTAGGTCATTGCTTATATGTCTATGCCTCTTCTCCCCGCCTTCTCCTCCCCCTCCCCCTTTCCCCCACTGACACACATTGGACTGCAAACTTTTTGAGGGCAGGGACTGGTCTAATACATTTTAGGGCCTCTAGCATGGCGATTAGCATGTGAGTTTCCTCAGTGCATGTTAATTGTTGCTTTTTATAGATCCAGCAAGCTGCAAGAATGATTACAGAACAGACAAAGCAGAAGACAAGAGTCTTGGCCGTGGAGATTACTGACCGAGTCTCCAGAACTTTTCTCCAAATCCTACTAGCTGGACAGACTTAGTGACTCCTTATTCTTCAGTAAGTCCTGACTCATGGAGCCACCCTCCCCTCTACCACATATCCCCCTCCTCCTCCTCTCCCTCCTCCTCCTCCTCTTTCCCCTCTCCTTCCTCTGCCTCCTCCACCTTCAATGTTATCATTATCTTTTTCACCATCATTAGTAACTCATATTGAGCATTTTCTATATGCCAGGGCTGTTCTCAGATAAGCGTCTTGCCCAAGATTACAGATAATTCATGGCAGGGTTAGGACTCAAATTTAAGTCAGTTTGGCCCCAAACCGGAGTCCTCCCTCCCCTCCCTCCCTCCCTCCCTCTTTTAGCCAGGGAGGCTCTGGGGAGCATGGGGAACCTCTGTAGCCAGGCATCACCTTAAAATCCTTCCCTGAACTTGCCCACTGTGGTGCCCATAGAACCCTTTGCACAGTGGGCAAGTTCAGGCTCCTCCCTCGGTCTATACAGAGCCCTTCTTCACCCTGACCTGCCTACATTTCCCTTCACATGCCCGAGTTCTCACCCAGCCACCTGCGTGGTGTACCGAGCATGCGCTGTACTGTCCTAGCCGGATGCCTTTGCTATATGTACACCCTCCCATCTGAACCACCCTCCCTCCCATGCATCTGTGGAAGTCATATCCTTCATTCAAGACCTATCTATGCCAGGTGATAGAAGCACATGAAATCCTCCTGAATTCACCCCACCCCCCTTTCAAAGCTTAGCTCTCTCATCTCTGATCCTCCATATTCTCTTGGTGTACAAGGAAGCCCTGCGCTGGGGGTGTAAGGGCATGAAGGCTCTGTTGAAACCCCTATTCAGCCCCTTACTAGCTTTATGAATTTTGGCAATTTACATAGCCTTTCTGAGTCTCTTAATATCTGTAAAAAGGAAATAATAGTACATACTTTGGGAATATGAGACAATTCTTATAAAATGGCTTATGCCCCCACCCTGGCTATCACTTTTGTTACATCTGCTGCCCATCTTCTCTGGGGCAAAGATGCTAGGCAGCCTGCAGGCCTGACTCTCTGTCACTTATGTTCTAGGGTTTAAATCATCTTGAGAGATGACACCCTGGGCTGTTATCACTTGTGTCTTATATGCAGGGTACTCATTGCCCTCCAGGTAGTTTCCTGACCTCCCATGGCTGGTGAGCAGCACCTTAGACACACAGATCTGCCCCTTCAAGGACGGAAATTCTCTCTTAGTGGCCTTGGTACTGCTTTATATTGGTAGGTCAGGTAAAAGGCAGTGCAGACCATGGTGGAAGGAGGAGGAGGACATATGCCCATGAAAAGGAAAGCAACCTGGTTCTAGTTAGGCACTGCCTCTTACTCCTGTGATTCCATCTAGCTTCTGCCTCTCTCTGGCCTCTGTTGCTATCCATACAATGGGAGGTGGGACTCAATCCCTATGCAAGGTCCACTTGGATCAACAATTAGGGTGTGTGAGCCTTGTTTCAGGGCGGTCAGCTTGGTTGGCTTCAGATGCCCTAGGGTGATGGGGGATGGGTGGTTATTGGTGGTGGGTCATCCTGAACTAGAGAGTCTGAGGTATATGTGTGTGTGTGTGGATAGGGTGGGGGACCAGGACCAATCCAGGGGACTGCTAAGGGGATGTGTGACATAATACCTAGGGACGGTCACTGGGCATTTAGTACCACTAGGAATTCATGAAGATACTTTGTAGATAACCCTAAAGACAAGCAACTGCTACTCATTGAGTACCTACTTTATACCTATATGATACTGATAGGAGCTTTGCATTTAGATTCATATTTTTACAGTTGAATAGTTGGATTACTCAAATACTTCATCTCACGGCACAGCATCATCATTGTTCCAAACAGCCTATCTTGTTTAAATTATGCATATTATTTTCTTCCCTGCACACTAGGTCCCTTCTCCCACCTTCCCCATCATAAAGATACGTGTTTATTTAAAAAAAATGAGTTGTGTTTGTGGTGAATGTGTTTGCTTTTAATTGACATACATGATGCTATCATATATGCCTCATTCAGTTTCTTTTTCCTTCATTCCACTTTCTGTTTAAGACTCTAGCCACCTGAGTGGACATAGTTCTAGTTGACATTTGCAACTGCTACATATTCTCTCAATGTGGAACTGTAACCAGACCATCAATGGGTCTACACTGCTTGAGCCAATTGAGCAGAGACAGGGTTGAATCATATATTAGTGTTTATTCCAATACTGCCGGCAGCATGAGCGAGCAGCAGGTCATCCACGAAAATCTGCTCTGCCTCTCCCCATAAACCAGCTGCTTATATTGGGTAGAAGGACAAAGATTACATGGGAAAGTAGGCAAAAGGGCATGCCAATGGGCAGTTTACAGGTAACAGCAGGCTGGAGATGTGCAAAGGCCTGTGGGTATGCAAAGGCTGGGAGTCTTCAAAGGGCTGGCACCTCTGGTTTCTGCAACAAGGTTGTTAATCTTTTCATGATAATGGCAGATCCCTGATGGGGAGGATGGGCTGCATTTCCAGGTGAGCTCCCAGGTCCCATATACAACTCCCAGCCAGGTTAGAATGTGCCTTCTTTAATCAGAACAGAACAATCAGGGTTAACAGAGCATGATTAATATTTCTTACAATTATACCTGGTCCCCAATATTCTATTTCTGCCCTCTATTGGAACCAGGACACTGCACTCCTCCCTTCTCCTAGGAATGGCAAGTGTATCGTCTCCAATTCCCAGAGCAGGGATGCAGGTCTTGTCTGCTGGGGTACTCGTTGCTTTTCCTCAGTGCTTTTCAAAGGCAGACACTGGCTGCCAATGGAAGTAATTTTAAGTGCTGCATAGTGTGCCTGTGGCTAACATGGAATGACATTCTAGGTTGCATCATGAAGATCCTATCATTTTAGTGCTAGTAAGTTATTGCTAACCCTCCTTGCTTGCCAAACTTCCCTTTTGTAATAGAGTAAGAGCAGGATTTATGCTAATAGATTTGTGGGCAGCCCATCAGCTGAAATTCAATTATGTTGGAAATGAAATAAAACTGTAATTTAATAAAATATGTGTATTTAAATGGTTCCTTCTATTTTTAATAAGCAACCCTGGTTTCCAGTCAAAGAGGGGATGTGACAGTGCATATTTAATATAAAATGTTACTGATTATAAAGCATTATTGTTACATATTCTAGTAAGACAGAAAAATACTTTACTAATCAAGCCATCATACATCATTGACTGTAAGAAGCTTGCTGCTTTCAAAGATGCTACAATGTGAGCCAATGTGCATCTACTGTGGTTTCCTTTAACAAATAGGCTGTTTGAGTAAAGAAGGGAGTTGATTCAATGACAGAATAGTAAATGAGTGACAATTTGGGTGTTTAAGTGAATTTAGCAGAAAGGAGGCCACTGGTGTGGGAGTGGCTGGAGTTTGGGAAACGATGGTCTCCCATGGGTGGCCCCCACAACAGCTTTGTAAGGGAGGTTGCTTAGCAGGGAGAGGAGGCCTTCCCACGGCCACAATGTGAAGAAGAAAGTTATACTCAGGCAGGTAGGTCAAATGTCCCCACTTCTAGGTACCAAAAGCCCATAAAACTCGTGCTCTGACTCAGCATGGCCTGTCTCCTGTCCATTCTGTCTGAGAGGCCTTGAGGAGCACCCAGTTCTTGTCCTGTTCCATTCAGTCTTGAGCCTCTGAAAGCAACCACCTGCTGGTCCTGCCTGAGTAGGCATGAGAAAGGTATTCCGGTACCTTTCTCACAGTGGCGACACCATCAATGGAAAAATTAAATAATGATGAGTGGACATTTCTGACATCGTGGCATCCAGTAAGGGATGTAAATCAAGGTCAAAGAATAGTCTCTATTAGTAGTTGTCGTAGTAACAGTAATTGCTTTGTTAGCTGTCGGCTCTTTCACTTGTATCTCCCTTTGACCCTTCTCACAATCATATGGGTAGATATCATCCCCATTTTACAGCTGGAAAACTGATAATGTTAATTTGTCTCAAATCACAAAACTAATAATGGGTAGAGGTGTAAGTAGATCCATGAAGGCACTGCCTTTTTCTTCTTATAAAATTAAACGTTTATGTTGAGATAATTGTAGATTCACATTACTTTAAGAACTACTATACGGAGATACAAGAGATCTGGTGTAGCCTCCCATTGGTAACATTTTGCAGAACTATGTGCCAATCACATCGAGGATGCTAACATGCATACACCAAGATGCAGGCCATTTCTGTGGATCTATCACTGGTGTTGCCCTTTTATAGGCACCCCCCTCTCACTCTCCTGCATCCCACCCATCCCCTGACTCCTGACAACCACCGATTTGTTCTCCATTTCTATAATTTTGTCACTTTAAAATGGTACATAAATGGAATCATAAAGTGTTCAACATTTTGATACCCCCGGCCCCCCTTCAGCTTAATTCTCTGGAGACTCATGCAAGTTGTTCAGTATATCAATAGTAGTTCCATTTTATTGCTGAGTCATATTCCATGGTATGGAGGTGTCACAGTTTGTTTAATTAATCGGCTATTGAGGAACATCTGGGTTGTCCCATTTTGGAGCTCTTATAAATAAAGCTTCTATGAACAATCATGTACAGGCTTCTGTGTGACCATAAATCTTCATTTCTCCAGGATAAATGCCCCCAAGTATCATTGCTGGGTTGTGTGGTAGTTGCATGTTTATTTTTGTAAGAACCTGCCAGACAGTTTTCCAGAGTGGCTATACTCTTGTACCTCCCTCCACCAGGAATGTATGAGTGGCCCAGTTCCTCCCCATCTTCACCAACATTTGGTTTTTAGCCATTTTGATAGGTGTGTGATTATATCTCATTGTTGTTAATTGCTTTTCCCTAATGGCTAATGCTATTGAACATCTTTTTGTGTGTTTGTTGCCCTCTGTGTATCCTCTTTGGTGAAATACTGCTTCATTTTCATTTTCCCCACTGTCCCTTTTTTAAGTTGAAATTTGCATTGAGATAGTTGTAGATTCATATGCAACTGTAAGCCATAATACAGAGATCAATAATAAAAAGGTGAATAGCCCAGTTAAAAAGTGGGTAAAGGATTTGAATTGACATTTAATTCTCCAAAGAAAACATACAAATGGCCAGTGAGCATATGAAAAAATATTCACTCTCAATAGCGATCAGGGAATGTAGATTAAAACTACAACGAGATACCACTTCATACCCACTAGAATGGTTATAATTTAAAAAGAGAAGTAAGAGTAAGTGTTGGTGAGAGTATGGAGAAATCAGAACCCTCATATAGTGCTGGTAGGGATGTAAATGATGCACCTGCTTTGAAAAACAATCTAGCAGTTTGTGAAAAACATAAACACAGAATTCGTTCATACATACACAATCAAGAGAATTCAAAACACATACCCATGCAAACACTTGAACATGAATATTCACAGAAACATTACCCGTAATAGCCAAAAAGTGGAAACAACTCAAAATCCAACAACTGATGAATAGATGAACAAAACATGGTCTATCCATACAATGGAATATTGCTCATCAATTAAAAGAAATGAAACATTTGATACGTACTAGAATAAATGCTCAGTGAAATAAGCCAGTCACAAAAGAAGCCAGTCACACACCTCGTGTATGATTTCATTACATAAAATCTCCAAAGCAGGCAAATCTATAGAGAGAATATAGATTAGTGGTTACCTAGGAATTGGGTGTGGGGAACTTGGAAATGGTAGGGAAAATGATGTGGGGTTTCTTTTGGGGGATAATTAATATGTTCCAACATTATGGTGATGGATATACAACTCTGTGAATATACCCACAGCCACTGAAATGTACACTTTACATGAGTGAATTGGGTGGTATGTGAACCATATCTCAATAAGCCTGTTTTGTAAAAAACAACTAACACAGAGAGATTTTTGTATACCCTTGACCCAGTTTCCCCCATCAGTAATATTTTGAAAAACTATAGGAGGGTAGGATATTGAGACCAGGATTTTAAGATTGACATAATGAGGTGATGTTTAGACTTTCCCAAGTGTAGTCATTCTCATTTTGCTGTGTGTATGTATGTATGTATGTATGTATTAAGCTCTGTATGTTTTATCTCATGGGCAGGTTTGTTTATCCACCATCATGGTCCAGATGGAATGGACTGCTGCCTCTTGAAGCGCTGTTCACCCAGAGACCTTCCGCTCCTCCTCATTGTCAATAACCCAACGCGAGGCAGTCGCCCTTCCTGCCTCCAAAGCTTCCCAAGAGGGGGAGCATCCTGCTCCTTGCTGTGGAGGGCAGAAGTCATAGAGGGACATGAATTCCCACCCACACCAGAGGCACGAAGGTCAGGGTTGCCGGCACCATTCATCTAGATTCTAGAATCACCCACACTTCAGAAAGAGTAGGAAATTATCTTACCAAAAGGAGGACCATGAATTCTGGAAGGGGGATACTCCCCCGTGTCTGTGTTCCCCGCTTTCTCCTCCCACCAAGTTCCGAAGCCATCTCTCTAACTCCCAGGCCCCGGTGGGTGACTTGTCAGCGCTTTTGGAGAGCTGGTATTTATTGGGTTGCCACCAGCACAGGCTCTCAGGGAGAGGCCTGCAATGATTCATCTGTACTCATCCCTGTGTTTTTATCAGCTTGCTTCTGCGCAAGGGGACAGCCCCACTGGCTCTTCCACAGCATCATCACTTTGGTTTCTTTCAAAATGTTTGCTCAGAAAAAGCCCAGAGTTTGGCCTCAGTTTATTCTGGGCTTCCAGGGGAATTTCCCATCCTCCTCGGATGCTATGGGTGAAGTTGCTAGAACATTCGCTCCTTACCTGGCGGGGCAGGAGGTAAATCTGGCTTCAGCACAGATTTATTTATTTATTTTGGATCAAAGACAAGCTCACTAGGATCACATCATTTGGGACAAGAGAAATAGGAAGAAGTAGTCATCATTATACCCTGTCTTTCAACTGTCATCCTACTGCCCCCAAATCACTGGTCTTGTCATAGCTGACCACATGCCAGTCCCAACTCTACCCTCCACCTGAATCTTAGAACCCAGCCATGATTTGGCCATCTCAAGCTTCCACCTTGTCCAAATCTAGCCCATACAACCCCAACTGTGGCCTCTCAACTCTGGCTTGTCATCCGAGCCCACCTCTGCAAAACCTCAAATTCCACCGCTCACAAGCCCAGTTGAACTTTGCATTGGGACTGATGGACGTTAACATCTCCAAAAGTGAGTACTACTATTAATGATAATTATGGTATCTTGATTAGGTGAGCAACTTTGTAAGACAAATAGAAGCTCAGAGATATGAAAAGATGTGTCCAAGACCACACAGTATAATGGCAGTAAAAGTTTTGATTAGCAAATTTAAATTTCTCCATTTTAGCCATGCTTTCCCTGCAGCCTCTTTCAAGATTATTATTCCAGAGGATAGGTACCTGACTTCCTAAATAAGACCATAGCCTTGCAAACTGGGCCCTATAGAGAAGAAAAGGATGACCAGCAAGCTAGAGACCCGAAGGAAGAGGTAATGTTGTAGCTTGAGTCTGAATGCAGTCTTTTGGAAGTTTTCTCTTCTTTGAAAGAGAAGAAAGAACTTCAGGCTTTCAACTGATTGGATGGAGCCCACCCAGTTTATAGAGGGCAATCTGCTTTACTCAAAGTGTACTGATTTAAATGTTAATCTCATCTAAAAATACCTTCACAGCCACACCCACACGCTTGATCAAATATCTGGGTACCATGGCCTAGTCAAACTGACACAGAAATTGAGCTGTTTCAACAGCCAAGGTTTCTATATAAAGAAATGACTGGGAAGGAGGAAGGAGAGGGGATTGAACCATCCTGTGAAGGCAGTTGACCAAGAAAAGAGAAGTGCTTCAGATAAGTGAAAGGAACATCCAGAACAGAGGGAGTTTCCAGGCAGAGCCACCTCACAGGATGTCCTAGTAATGTCACAGCAGCCATCTGAAATAAGCATGGCAGTGTAGCTCCTCTGAGGCTGAGGGAGGCTTAGAGGTTTAGCCCTCCCAATCTGCCCTCAGTTCCGGGGTGCTATGGACAGCTGGGCACTGGGCACTGGCTAGGAGGTCCACCATAGCAGGACCAAGGTGGTTCTGTAGAGAAGGCTGCAGAGATAAGGAACCATTTGGGCTGAGGCTGAATGTATTCACAACAGCCCTCAGAAAGGTCTAGAGGTGATGGGACTGAGCTAGCCAGAGAGCATCTGGACTTTGCCCAAGGAGAGAGAGAGAGACAGAGAGAGAGAGACAGAGAGAGAGAGACAGAGAGAGAGAGACAGAGAGAGAGAGAGAGAGAAACTCAGCAGATCTCCAGTCTCACCTGTTGCAGACTTCACTTGTCAGTCTGCAATCAGGTAGACCAGGTGTTATTTCTGACACCAATAGCCAACTGGCTTGGTGCCTCAGGCCCCCAGTGTTTTGTTTCCATCATAAGGTTGCACAGACCACACCCAGGCATCTTGGGTTGGAGTTGGGGATGGCAGGCAGGAAACCATCCTTTCAGAGACTGGGTGTTTTTTTTCTCCTAGACCTAGAGCAACTGAGCCATTCCTAAAGATCTATTTAAATTATGGGCTCAAATTAAATATAAATTATATGGACTTTACAGTCCACATCTTATCTACTAACTGGCATAGAGAACTGGATTCATTAGAGGAAGCAATCCATTGCAGAGCTAATGTGTGATTGCATTTTTTCTGGTAATAAGGGGTGACTCTAGGAGGGAAAACTAGGTCTTCATTTCCTCAGAGTTTTATACTGACCCCCAGATAGTCCATGTGACTAACAGATGTGCTTCAGGATCCTCCACCACCTCTGGCTAACTCCTGCCAGCCTCGATCCTACCCTCTGACCATAGCCTTCCAACATTCACTCTGAGGTCAACTGAGGCCAGCTAAGGAAAGGGCACTTACATCAATCTTTGTACAGCACATTGCTATACTTTTACTTTGAGAAGTGTAAAAAATGCAGAAAGGTATCAAGAATGATATCACATATAATACCACTATCCAAATTAACATGTCCTATTTGTTTCTAGTCTTTTAAACATGAGTGAGATGTTACAGATGGACTTACTGTCCCCTTTGCCTGTTTTCTTCCTGTCTTCCCCAGAAGCAGCCAGGTTCACGAGTTTGAGGTGGATTCTTCTAGCCCATTAAAAAAATAATTTTATACACACACATGCACACATCCATGAAAGATACAAATCATTTTGCATGTGTCTTAAAATCTAATCATACGTACCCAACCATATGCCTAATTTGGTAACTGCATTTCCCCTCCCTCTTAATGAGACTACATGTTAATGATTCTAGTTATTCATCTGCTATAATTTCTTTGCTCTCCTATTGATGGACATTTTCCCCCTAATTTTTATATTTATAGCCAGAATCCCAGTGGTCATCTACACGTTTCTGAGTCTCTGGCAGTGGGAATGCTGGCTTTCTTGTTTTGTGTAAGGCAGTTATCACACTAGGGCATCTCTCCACGGAGACGCTGAATTCCTTGAGATCAGGGGCTGTGCTCAATTCATTTCGGTATTGCCAGTGCCTACACATCATATGGAGATAAATGAATAGACACATCAATGAATGAAATGCCTTCATCCCTCCCCCTGCTTTCCCAAACTAGCTTCCTCCCTCAGTCTAGCATGACAAGTCAAGGGAATTTCCTGCCACGGCTTACAGTGTGTGTTACCTGCATTTTCTTGTTTAACTGCCCCAACTTTCTGAGATATAACAGTTTACAAGTGATAAAATGAGGCTTAGAGAGGTGAAATGAATTCCTGTCATCACAGTCAGTTAGGAGTCAAGGTGAAATTTGAACCCAGGTCTGTGCAAATCCAGAGCTTGTGGCCACTCCACTCTCTTCCGCTACGTCTCAAATAGTGGGATTCGCTAATATGGAGCCGCCTGATCTTTTGCCTTCATTAACATGATCTCAGCTTTGACAGTTCTCTTCCCTTCAATGAAATATTTTTCCTCTCAGAGTCAGGGGAATTCACCTTCATTAATTATCCCACAGCTTTGACTAATCAACCGGCATCTTTCTCGGGCTTTGCATCTACAGTAGAATCCTCAGGTGTTAGCAGGATGCTTTGTATGAGTGGGGCCAGCCCCGTCTTTCTAGAGATGGGAAAGCCAGACCAAGGAGCTGAAGAAACATGCTCAAGGTGCTATAGTGAAGTAGAAACCAAGCTAAGGCCAGCACTGGGTCTCCTGTGATCAGGTCTGGTCCCTTCCATCTGGCATTTGGATTATCTGATGGGGCTGGTTCGCTAACAGGGAGGGAAGTTGAGTGGTGTATGGCTTTGCCATCTCACTGACTTCAGGGGAAATGAAGAAAGGTGCTGGCAGGACTTGGTCTGGGAACAGACGTCCCAGAAACCAAGGGCTGTGCACCTGGTGAGTCCAGCGAGGGAAGCACCAGAGGGAAGCTCCGGGTGCTGCTGACTCTATTGACGAGGTGCAGGAGGCAGCTGCCTTGACGCAGAGAGCCTGTGCTCATCAGGGTTGGCCGACTGCTGGCACAGACAACTCCAGGGGCTCAGAGGCAAAACTAAAATTAACTGCTTCACATCATGGTCCAGAGCTACTGGTGGGTTTGATCTCTGCTTCCTGGGGTTGTTCAGGGAGTCAGTTTCCTTCCATCTTTGATCTATTCCCTCTCCACCATGCAGCCTGCAAAGTCAGTATCCAGGGTGAATAGGGAGCCGAGCTAAGTCAAGGGCAGAGCATTACTCCTGGCTCCACAGCCAGTGGCTGGGATTTCTGCCACACTGTCCTTCCTGCCTCTCAGCCTATCGGAGCTTGCTTGCTCCTGTCTGAAATGGGAGTCACATAGCCTGCTCTGCCCATCCTCAAAGCTCTAGAGCAGCGGTCGCCAGCTGGTGGTCCGTGAGGTCCGAAGGGTTGACCACTGCTCTTGAATATGTTTTGTAAATGGAAACACATCCTGCAGACCGCCCACCTCAACCTGACCTTCCCCCTCAAGCCCTGAATGTAGATGACAGATCTGAGAAAGGTTCTTCAGGAATGGAAGGACAGCTGCAGGGTGACGATGGCACAGGACACAGTCGCTGGGTCGCTGCCCCTGCAAGGCGAAGGCACAGGGAGCACCTTTCTCCAGACAAGGCTGGCGACTCAGGCTGTGGTGCGCTCGGACATCCGAGACTCAGTGCCTGTCTCCCTGGCCCCCCCTGCCAGCAGCCAACAAGTTCACATCTGCAGGGTCAGTTGTTGACCTTGAACTTGGGCTACAGCACTGCTGGAGCCTGTCAGGGGAGTAGGTTGGCTAGAGAATGGACTTTGGAATCCATTAGCTCTGGATTTGAGTCTTGGTTCTGAGGCTGAGTGGGCTCGCTCTCCTCCTCCATGAAATGGGGAGAATGACTTATGTGGTTGTTTTGACAACTACGTGAGCTCATTATGAAAACTGCTTAGCAGATTGAAAACAAGCAGCATGCAGGAAAGCTGCGGTTCTTTTCATGCCCTATCCAATGTGCGAGAGATGACTGCGGGGCACTTGCATAAGGGTTGAGTCAGAACTTCCCCTGTGGCTTTCCTCGTGGCCCCATTTCGATGAGCAGCCTTTTGCCTCAGTGTCCCCTTTCTGCCCATCCCAATCCTTTCCCCAAATCTTAGCCGGCTTAGCAGAGGCTCAGAGACTCCAGCTAGCCCTTTGAGGCCAGGTCCCCAGCCACCCCTGCCTCCCGAGGCCTCAGCTGGATTCCCAGGCTGAGCTCGACCATCCGGAGCACCTTGGCAGTGAAGTCTGAAATCTAACCTTTTCATGACCATATTGATCATGGGCCAGTATCGATCTCATGGACTTGATCTTATGTAACATCTGGATTACCACTAGAACCACAGTGAGCTTCCTCCGCAGCTGATGAGGCCTAGAGCAGAGCCTGAGGCCAGGGCTTGGAAGGGGACCCCAGGATGTGGGAGTGAGGGTGTGGGCAGGGAAGGCAGGGAGAAAGGTGAGGCCAGCGTGGCCGAGAGTCACATTCCTCCTGGGCTCCTGTGGGAAGCATGGGCAATGTGCTCTGGCATTGTCCTGCAGAAGGAGAGGAGCCGGGGACGATCGCCCAGAGCCCCCACCCTTCATTGGTTGAGGTCCCCAGGGACCCCCCCACCTCCCACTTTGAAAGGCCCCTGGGTTAGCTCTGAGTGGGCTTCCCAGGCTCAGAACAAAGCCGGAGGCAGAGAAGTGGAGAGACTTGGAGGCATGTGCTGGCCGGAGAACGTGTCCATGGACGTGGGGATGATGACAGCTGAAGCCGCTTTACTTAGCGAGCTGCTTCCCACTCTGGAGTGTGCCTGGAACACTCTCAAGGTCTAGGTTCAAGTGTCACCCTCTACAGGGGGCTTTCCTGGTGTCTTATCTGAGGGAACCAACCTGGGGTTACTCCATCCCGTGCTGTTTTTCTCTCCACGACCCTCCTCTGGCAGCCTGGCCCATGGAGCTTGAGACCTCCAAGTCCATGAGTGGGTCCGGGTGTTGGGATCTGTTCAAGTCAGACCTGCACCTGAGTTGCTGGATTGGGGTCATCACAGACCAAGAGGGTCTAATTCCAGGACACAGGTGCTGAAAAAGTGCCAGTGCTTTGGGTGATTGGCAGCTGTCGGGTGTAAGATGTCAGCGTCGGGCCCAGCAGGCAAGGTAAGCGACTAGCCAAGGTAACCAGCGGCAGGAAGTGGGGGCCTCGGGGGCCAGAGGTCCAGGCAGCAAGAGGCTGTCTCGGGAGCCAACCAGGCGCTCCTCCTGGGCCTGCACCGGGCTGGCAGGTCAGGGCCCTTCTCTGGGCCTGGTTCCCATTCCCTCACTGTGGCCACAGAGATGGTGTCACCACAGGGTGGGAGGAGAGGAGTGGTGAGTTTAGGGCCTGCCTCAAGGAAGATGCATTTTTATCTGGCTGCAGCTCATTCGCAGACTGACCGCGAAGGGATCGTAGGACCAGAAAGAGCGTCCTTTGTGCGTCTTGGTCCAAGGTGGTGGAGGGGGTGGGGGGATGAGGCATCCTGCAGTTTAGTGCTCTTGTCCCTGAAATTCTGGAGTCTCTGTGTGCAGAGCAGCAGGGCAGACTCTTCCACAGAGCATGGTTTTTGGAGCCTCAGGTAGAACAGCCATGTCTCCATGAGGCCAACTCAGCAGGACCACTTGCCTGGACAGTGAGTCACCTTTTCGACTATGTTCAGGAGTTGGAGCTGCAGGCGTCCCCTTCTTAAGGACCTCGCCACATCTCACTCTCCACACTGTGACGGGCACTAGGCGAGGGGATGTGCTAGGGAGGTGTCTGCCGTGCAGTCAGAGGAAACACTGGTGTGCGCCCCTTTGCCTCACACATCTTTCCTCCAGGAACCCGGTTGCAACAGTAAATAACCTCTCGGCTCCCATCGTTTCGATAGTTCCTGAGAATGGAGCATCAGTGGTGGCAGGGAAATTGGATTTATTCCTTATCCTTCTAGGCAGTGATTGCACGGTGGGCTGGCTCCCTGCTGGCGTTTGCAAGGTGCTAATTATATTTACCGCCGTCTTCATGGTCCCCATATGATAGGGCTCTAAATAAAGCTTTTCATTTGAGTCCTAATGCACTAAAGAAAGTGCCTCCTCAAGAGTGAGCTTTGAAGTTACCCAACCTTCCCGTGCCTCAGTTTCTCCTCTGTGCAATAGCTGTATGGTGTTACGCCATAACATTTTTCTGAGGACTAAATGAGTTTCTACACGGGCAGCACTTATCACAGGGCCTGGCGTGTACCTAGAGCCGTGACGGGCACTTCATGTGATCTTCAGCATCATCACTCATTTAAAGACAGGGAATCTGAGGGAGGGAAGTCAGGGATTGCTTTCAAAGTGGGGGAGTCCAAATTGGGAGTCTCTGTGCAATTTTATGTTCTCAGTGCTCTTGTATCTTACCTTTCTGCAGAAAGATTTGCAGTGGCTTGTGGATCAAACACCAAATCGCACCAGTGGGATGAAAGCAGAGAGCGGTGGAAGGAACCAGAAGGCACAGAGCCATGACGACCGGAGAAGGCAGGCGATCAGTTGTCTTTACTGTGCTTGCACCGGAGGCAGGGAGAGAGCGTACTCTCCACTTCCTGATCCCGGCACCAGGTACACACTCATTTGCCACAGAAAGCTCCTCGGGCGCAGGGACAGGGACTGGACGCAATGGGAGTGCACGTGGGGTTCCTTGAGGCATAGCTCACTCTGAGTACAGTTTACTGTGTCTGTGTGTCCAGCTCTACCAAGTCACACCTGTTAAAGGTGTGACTTCTGTGACTTCTATGACTCCACTAGAAGATCTGGCACTGTGTTTTTTAAAGATAATATATAGAGAAAGAAGAGGGAGAGAGAGAGACATTGATGTGAGAGTAAAACATCGATCAGCTGCCTCCTGCACGCCCCCTATTGGGGATCGAGCCCACAACCTGGGCTTGTGCCCTGACTGGGAATCGAACCGGGGATCTTTTGGTGCATGGGACAACACCCGACCGACCAAGTGAGCCACACCAGCAGGGGCACGATCTAGGACTTTGCTTTTTGGAGCTGAAATGGCAAAGCAGAAATCGGGGTGTGAACCACCAATGGGAGATGTGAGTGTTGGCTGCCTCTCCCAATGATACACTCAAATCTTAGATTTCCTCTACTCTCCCTGCCCCAAACCATGCCATGGAGCAGCTACCTTGCACGTAAAGCTCGTGAATTCACCTGAGCTTCTTCCTAAATTACCTGAGAGCATTCACCTTAGCTCCACCTTTGGATCCTCCAGGCAAGGGTTACTGCTCTCTGCTTCGTGTGAAGTATGTTTCTAGGGACTAGGGGGGCACAGAATTCATTGAGCACCCCCTACATGCCAGACACCTTGTGCGACACTTCAAACACAGTATCGAGTTGACTGCAATCATGCGGGGTAGCTGTTACTCTTGCTGATTTATAGACAGAATGACCTGAGGCTCAGGGAAGTTATGTGACTTAGCCAAGGCGGCGCTTGAAGCAGAGCCAGAGCCTAGACCGTGGAGGGATTGATTGCAGCGCCGACTTGCACACTGCCGTTTCCCCTGCCTGGTGCCGCCGCTTCGGAGTCTGCTAAGGACTATTCCTGCCCCCAGCACCCTGCAGTCTGTTCGGGGACACAGTTCCCTGACTCCATGTCTAGTAGTCTTGTTGTAATCAACCTCAGACTTTACTATTAAAGCATGTATTACAGCCTGGCCAGTGAGGCTCAGTCTGTTGAGCATCATCCCGTGAACCAAGAGGTCACTGGTTCAATTCCTGGTCAGGGCACATGCCCAGGTTGCAGGCTCGATCCCAGTGGGGGCGTGCAGGAGGCAGCCAGCCGATCAATGTTTCTCATCATTGATGTTTCTATCTCCCTCTCCCTCTCCCTTCCTCTCTCTCAAATCAATTAAAACATATATTTAAAAACCCCCCACATACATTATTATAGCTGTACATGAAGCCATTTCAATTTCATTCAAATTGGCATTTAGGTGAAGTGGGAGAAAGAATTAAGTGGTGACTGAGACTGGAGCTGAATGATAACAGCGTCTCTTTTTACACGTAAGCTAGAGGTTCCCGCCACCTCCTAAGGGAAGGTTGGAAAGTGAAATGTGGTTCCCGCAGCCCCAGCCCGGGAGTCGGTGAGATTCTCTGGCAGCAAATCACGGTGGGGGCTGCAGATTTCTCTTTCTGTAAGGAGCTCGCTTCGGAGAAACGAATGAAACCTACAGTTTTGAGGGGGTCTGCCAAGGTGCCGGGTCCCTGGAGGAAGGGCTCTGTCTGCGCAGGAACACTCACCACTTTCATTTCACCCCCTGTCTTAAGGGGTCACGTTCTTAAGGGTAAACATCTGTGTTTCGCGATGTCGCAACTCTTGCAGGGTTTCCTTCCCCTTTTGCATTTGGGTCTCAGGCTGGAGCAGACACAGTTTGGACAGCTATACTAACGGAGCTGAGGTGCAGAGTAAGTCCATTTTAGGGCTGGCGGGGACATGCCGATACCACTTTAAGTCGCCAAGTCCTTGGACCCTCTGGTGCCTGGTGCTCCCGGCTGTGGTGACAGCCCACTCACCTTCTGGGCAGCTTTGGCCTTGAGAAGTTCTTATCTAACTTGAGAGCAGTGTGTCCCCGGGGACATTTCGGCACTGAATGCAAGTTCTTCTCTCTGTCCCCCAACAGACGTCTCCTCTCTCCCTTCCGGGAGAGACTTCAGAGACTGAGACAGATTGTGTCCCTGTGCGTTATCCCAGGTTTCTCTCTCCAGGGAGGTGGTGTTTCTAATCTTCTCACCATCCCAATTGTCGAAATATGTGCCATTCTAAGGGTGACAAGTTTATTAACTGGACATCTACCGATTGAGTGCAACTCTTTTTTTTCCCTTTAAACTGGGATTGGTCATGACCTGGGAATCTTCCCAATAACTTGCAGGCAGTTACTATATGTTAATTGCTTAATAAAGGACTCCTCATTGTGCAGCGATGGAACCTTCCATTTTGAGGAGGTTTGGGGTTCTGCCAATGTACTGGGTCTCCGGAGGTCTGTGGGCGCAGGCCTGGAGATGCAGTGGAGTCTGTAACCTGCCCTGGAGCTAACCCATGTGGCACTGAGTTAAAAGCCCTTTGCTATCTCCGAGCTGGGCTTTTGGGTGGAGATAGAAGCCTTTTCACACCTGACTCTGAGGCTCACCTGAAGGGCGTCCAGGTAGCTGGTCCTCAGGCTTCCCTGAGCTAAGTCCCCGTGTGTCTCTCTCCCTGGCCCCTTTCACACCCCTGGGCTTGCTGCTAACTGCTTTGAGGGCCTCAAGTGCAGGGACATGTAGGCAGAGAGAAGCTGAATGCCTGAGGGGATGATCCAGCCTCATTTTATATTGGGAAGCAGAGGTGCTTTATGGAAAAGCTCTCGGGCCCACAACTAGGTGAATCCAATATAGTAATGCTCCTACTATCCCCGGAAAACGCCCTCTGATTCTCTCTGCCCTGTCACTTGAGTAATCTTTGAACAGTTAGTGCATGTAAATAGAAGGCTGGGGAGGTCAGCTGATTTTGCTCACTTCCCATCAGTCCTTGAGAAATGATGGCTCTGGGCATGGTGGGGTGGCAGGGCCTGTCCAACCCGGGGGGCTGGTCTCTGAGCCGCCACGTGTGTGGAAAGTCCCTGGAGAAGGGATTTGGGTTGGACACACACCACATTCTGTCTTTCAAATGACTGATGCTTATGGTGCTTTTCCCTCCAAAGGTCTGCTGGATTTCTCCCTCCTTGGCTGGAGGACAATCTCGGCCATGGCCGGCCCTAGGAGAGGCTGCTGCCTGGGGCTTGCCATACAGCACTTCCTTTGCTGTTTCTCTAAATCACACTGTTAGGTTCTGACCTCATGAGGTCACGATGTGGGTGAGTGGGACCTGAATTTGAATCCACACTGATTGCCCGGCAGCTTTGGGAAAATCATGTCCTCTCTGAGCTCATTTTTGCTTAAAGCGATGATCTGGGGACAGAGTGGACACTCGACACTTTCAATAGAAAACGAGGCAAGGCTAACCAGGTCTCCTTGCCTCTCCTTTCAGGGCTGGCTGCGTGGCCAGGTAGCATGCCATGACTGAGAAATGACAGCACAGGCTCTCCTCTGGGGGCTGGAGATACGGTGGAGAGGACACTCATATAGCTCCTGCTGTTCAGTTTCATTGGTTTCTAGAAAACATGCACCTACATAAGTAAACTGGTGGCAAACCTGGTGGAAATGTGTGCTGCGGAGAACAACAGAGAGGAGTACTGGGCCCAGGGCTTGTGTGCGCATGTGTGCACATGCATGTGTTTTTGCATGTGTTCATGTGCATGTGCATGTGTGTGCTTATGTGGGTGGCGAGGGAAAGTCTCATGGAGAAGGTGACATTGGGAGGATGCCTGAAGGAAGTGAGAGTGAGTGACGTGTGTGTTGGGGAAAGAGCGTTCCAGGCAAAGTCTGAAGGGGGAGCGTGCTTGGGGGTTTGAAGGACAGCAGAAAGGCTGGCATGCCGAGAGCATCCTGGGAGAGGAGTTGAGGTCATGGAAGTATGAGGAGAGGGTTCACCCAGGTCCTCAAAAGCCACTGTAACTCCCTGGACTTGGGCTAAGCCAGGAGGGAGGCTTTGGGGATTTTGAGCAGTGGGATGAGATGACTCGGCATTTTATAAGAGGATCACCCTACAACTTCCTGGGGGCAGAGATGGGCTCTAGGAGGCAAGTATTGGGGGCATAGGGCCCTGACTTTGTTTTCAGTGCTGCCCAAGCTTCTCGGGATAATCCGGAGAGATTGCCACCTAACCCAGGTGTTAGGGGTGAAGAGAAAGTAAACATCCAGGGCAACAGGAACTGGCCCCATTGCTCTGCGCTCGAAAGTTGAGCTGTAGGGAATGAGGGGCCTGGGACAAGCCAAAGGAACAAGCATTCGACAGTAGGAAAGGGAGAGTTGGCCTTCACAACCAGCAGTGAGGGAGGAGAAAGCAAACATAAGTTAGTGGTGGGACGTTAATACAACGGAGCCCTTAAACATGCCGAGAAGATTGGTCAGTAGTCCTTGCCAGCAGGTCCTTGCAGAATCTGAGTGGGATTGGACATGTGGTCAGAAACCCTGTCCCTGCCCCCCACGTTCCTGTCCCTCACCCCAATGCAGATTTGCAGGTGGTGACAAACCAAGGGTGTGTGGTTGTCTACAGGAGGCTTTGTGCAGCGCCTGCCATGCCCTGGGCAGAACTTGAGCCCCTTATGGAGAGAGGGATTAGAGTGGAGGTGAAGTGTTTTCTGGAAAGGATCTGTGAGCCTGGGAGCCCAGTGGGCATGTCCACATCACCAGGTTCACAAAGAGCTCCTAAATCCCTAAAGCTGGGGGAGACTGCCATCTACTGGAAGACTTAAGTATGCATCCAGACACAACTTGAGAAACACACTTGTATTGGCATTTCCTCCAGGTCAGGCACTGTCCAGTTTTTCTTTTAAATCAACACAAATTCTCTTCAGGGTAGGAGGTCCTCTTCATTCTCATTTTACTCTGGAAAATTAAGCGAGTAAACCAAGATCGTTTGGTCATTGGAAAACCTGGGGTTCAGCTCAGCTCCAACTCCAAGGATTACTTTGCAGAAGTTGCTGTGATCACACCTGCTTTGCAAACTGTAAAGCGTGATGTGGCATCTGGCAAGTGGCAGGTGTTCTGGGTGTACTGAGTGAGATGGCGCACCTCAAGGCTCTGTGGCTGAGGGCTCAGAAGTCCTGGGCGCACCTCAAGGCTCTGTGGCTGAGGGCTCAGAAGTCCTGGGCTAAAGCCCTAGCTCTGGCACCTCAGGGCCCGTGAACTTCACTGCTCTATAGCTGCAAATATACTGGACTAATGCAGCAGCTGCTTATTTGCACTGTGTTTTTCCTATAATATGCTGAGATCATCTTTCCAGTCTTGGGGTTGATCATGGAGAGACCTGATTTCTGCTTCCTTTCTGAGCTTTCCTCATTTTGGGGGCTCAATGGGAAGGGAAGAGGAGGAGGGGAGGGAGCCCTCTGCTGGCCACTGACATAGCACACCTGCTCACATCCTGGCCAGATGCACGTGGAGGCTCCCAGCACCCACTGGGCCAGGGGACACAGGTGGGGGGCGTTGCCCTTCTGAAGAGCAACGCTGATTAAGTCAGTCCTGCCTTAAATACCTTCCACAATTCTCAGCTGAGCTCAGAGAACACAAGCCTACAAGGCCAGGCCTTGTACTACCTTCCACCTTTGCAGCGTTAACATAAGAAACATTCAAACCTGTAAAGAATTTTTGTGAGTTTATTTGAGCCAAACTGTTGACAATTGCCAGGAAGCAGAATGTCAACATTCTCTGGAGAATGGCATTACTTATATTTTATTTAAATTACAATCAGGAGACATAAGTGGGTTACATGAAATCCATTGGTGATAGATTAGGGAAGTGGGAGAAAGCAAAGCTGGGAAATTTCCGGGATTGGATAAAAGGTAAAATGACAGACACTTGCTTCTTTTACATAGCTGGGCACAGGATACATAGGTGTGAACAGTCAACAATTAACATGATAAAATAACAATGAGGGAATTTGTGGTCTCTACCCTGGTGCATTGATTGTGCCCTGAGTGGTAGGATAGGATAAAGGGAAGTCACAAGTTACTCTGACTTTCCAAAGGGTTCTTATAGTAGCTGCAGAAGACAATAGGCTCATTAAGATCAAAGTTGATCTTTGTCAGGGAAGATACTGGCCTAGGTCCAGGACATGACTACCCATCATAAACTGCTTTTTTATGTAAAAAGTTTTCATTTCAGACCTTCCTTTGTGGTTACTCTAGGTCTCTTGAGTTTGCAAGGCCGCCACACAGGCCTTCCCTGAGCTAGTCAGGTGAGCAGGTGGCCCCCTTTTGGTTCCCAGCAGCCAGCTACTGCTTGACCTTGGTCTTACCATTGCCTTCATTCTAAACATGGAGCCCCACTGAGTCCTCCTCCCCTCTCACCCACATTCTGAGGAGCCATGCCCTTCCTAGTGCTCCAGTCTCTGCATCCCCCCATTCCCGCAGTTAGTGGGGCCTTGACTCTGGCTTCCTACATCTCTAATTCGGCTCGGCTCGCCCCATCGAAATGGCACCATGTCTAGGAAAGATGCCCTGTCGGAATTGAGGGCAGTTCAGGACATGGAGAAGCTCTCTGGAACCCCAAGTCCTATGGGTGTTACCTTCTAAACCTCATGGAATCATGAGCACCAACTTAGCTCCATCTACTTTTTTTGGGAGGGGTTGGGACTGGCACTCAGAGACCTCCGGGCAGGAGCCAGCAGAGGGTTAAGGCTGCACTACGGCTTGGTGGTAGCGGGGCACCCGTTTGTTTGGGTGTATGGAGCAAAGCGGGTGTTGCTATGGCTGAATTGCAGGCAACAAGTCTGTGATCTGGAGCAGCAAATTGTGTCTATGACATGACAGCGCTTATTAAATCGTGATAAACTGTGCAGCAAAGCGCCTGGCCAGAGTTCTGATGCTCTGATCCTCTCTCTGAGCCATCACGTTCCATTTGAATGAGGCCTATCAGCCCCAACGTTTCCATTAAATAAGTCAATTTGCTGAAAGCCCCTCAGGGAATGAACTGGGGATTGCTTTCCCCATCCTGGCTCTAAAAGAGAAATGTGTCAAGTGTGGTTCTGACTCTTAGTCACTGGTTGTGAACAGATCTGCCTGGTGTGCTGGGCAGTGAGCTTCCCTATTACCAGATGTATTCAGGCTGAGGCTGGGGGGTGGGGAACACTGGGCTCTCCCTTTCGGGGCGGGGGGGGCTTTGAGTAGGGGAGAAGGAGATATTCCTAACAGGCATTCTTTGCAGTTCTAAGATTCCAGATTGTGGACCCTGATGGAGGATCCCGTGGACTTTCCTCATTCTGCAACCTGTCGGTTGTCCTCATGGCACACCTTTCCCCAGGGAAGGGGGGAGTTTCATCAGGGGTGGGGGTGGAGGAGCAGGGACATTGGGGCCAGAGTTTAAATCCTGGTTCTATTATTAACTGGGTAAGTAGCCACACACAAGGCATCACTCTTGTAGGAACCCCCACCCACATTATGTAAAGTAATAGTAGGATAACTACTGCGTATTAGTACTTACTGTGTGCTGGGCACCGTGCTAAGGGCCTCCTGTGGGTGATATCATTCATTTCTCATGAAAAGGCTTTGACATGAACATGTGTGTGAGCACCCACACTCAGGCAGTTCTGCCTCATCTATGTCATAACATTGTTAGGCAATCACATAGGAAAATGGGTATAAAAAACAGCTTTTAAACCATAAACAAACTAGTCTTGGAAATATTGAGCAAGAAGCTGAATCTAATGTGTAAGCTTTTCCGACCTTGTTCAGCTTTGTCCAGAAAAGTGTTTCCTTCCCTTCTGGCCCTTGTTTCCCACGTGACCAACACCCTCCTTGCCTTCCTGTTCCAGTACCCCCTGGTCTTCAAATACGTTAGTTTTGGTGGGATTCAAGCTCAACAATGGAAGGTGAAACAACAGCCCAATTTAAAAGTACTTGTGCTTTTATTAAAAAAAAATACAATCAGGTACTGTCCACATGTGTTTCAGGAAGGAAAGTCTCTTTAAAAATCCTTAGTTTTCACCATCATCCTTATTATTATATTAATAATATTAATTATATCCTTAACATTGAAACAGGGTTGCTTTTCTGGGTTCTGTTGTATGAAATGTAAAAAATGGGGATGGCTCCCAATGACACAAACTGAATCACCGGGAACAAAAATAACAATTAATTATGCAGCTTTGTGTAAAAAGACAGCCGGTTCTAAAACTACCACTGTACAGCCAGATACCCCCACCCCATTCCCACAGCCGCCGCGAGAAGGGAAACCACTGGGCTGCTGTCCTGGAAGGCTTTTGCGGATTCGAACAACACAGCAGAAACCTGTTGGAGAGGTTGTCTTTGGTGCGAAGGAAGGAATCGCAGAGTGGGGCGGCCGTGCTCCTGCCATTGGCCCCGAGGCGCCATGGTCCACGTGAACTCCTGCCAAATGCCCAGGTGTGGCTTGACGGTTGGACGGGTTGCACTGGTGCTTTGGTAAAATTCTTTTCTTCCTCTGGGCCCTACACCTCTCAGCCAGTTGTCCCTGCAGTTCACGCCCGCTTGCGCCTGCCTTCGAGGTTTCGGAAGTTGCTGGGTCTCACCTTCATCTCAGCAAATTGGATGGAATGTTCGTGGCCCTTCCAGTGGAACCAGTTAACACCCTGTAAAACGAGAGAAGAGTCCCAGTTGGTATTGACCATTGCTCTCTAAGGACGGGGTGAGTTCTGTTCCAGCGTGGCCGCCGGGCAGTTCACAGCTGTCTCTGTCTCTGTTGACCTGTGCGGTAAAAAGTGCCAGAGGGGCTGGCGGAATCCGACTCAACTGTGTTACTCTAGTCACAAGCCACCCGAGATTGGCTCTGCCATCTGAAACTTAAGTGGTGGCCGGTGGCACTTGCCATCACGAGGAAAAGTGGGAAAACAATTCAGGTCAGGACTGGAGGTAACAGAATTGAGTAGCTCTGTGCGGGGGCGTCTATAATCCACGGGATTCCTACCAAGGATCTGACTGGGGGTTGGAATGGGATGGCAGACCGTGAAGGAGCTAGCACAGCGCTGGAGCAGAGCCAGAGCTAGGGCCCACCCCGCTCTCCTTTACGCCTTTTACATTATCTTCTCCTTCCCCAATTGGGTGAAGGATGGAAAAACGTTTCCCTTGGCACATAGCTGTCTTTATTTTTTGGGAAGAGTTTGTATTGAACTGATGTTAGGGTACAAGGCGGTGAAGGTGATACAATAACGCTCAGAGTGGAAGTGTAACTGAGGCGACATAATAAGACGCAGGGACACCTGCACTCACCCCGCTTCACCTCATGGCCTTCCCTTTGTCTGCTCTCCTTTTGGGGTTCAGACAAAGATTTTGCCCGAGGAAAGCTCTCTATTTTGGAATCCACTTGATCAGTGGTTCCCCTCGTGTGCTATTTCTATGACTTCACCTGACCTGCATGTCACTGAGGTTCCCCCTGCTGTGCTGGGGAAAACATGTCATCTACTGAGGTTGCTGCCCTTAGTCTCACCCCCAACTGGCTTCCCAAGCTTGGTCCTGGGCCCTCTCGATCTGCTCACCTGACTGTGGTTATTGTCCCCATATCTGCCCATCAGGTTGACACGGTGACAGTTCTTGTACCAGAAGGCCCCCTTGTAGGACAGAGCACAGTTGGTGATGGCTGAGTCCGTGTCCTTGTCGAAGGTGGAGAAGGACCTGCCATTGTGGTAGGCCATCGAGTCACCTGGGAGAGCGAGAGAGAATGCACCTGAGAGATCCCAGCTGGAGTCTCCTCTGGGATGTGAAGGACACAGCCTGAGGTGACAAGGGAACGATCCTGGGTGGGCCGGCCTTGAACACTGGACCAGATTTAGGATCACACATAGGACTGGATGGCATATGAGTGTCACCCAAGGATGCATTTCTGATAGAAGCAGCATAATGTGGTAGTAAGACGGCTGTGGGTGACTTTGGATGGTCTAACTTCAAGTCCCATCTCTTTCACTCCCTAGCTGTGACCTTGCACAGGTCAAGCCGCTTGTTGGACCTCAGTTTTCTAAGCTATAAAATTGGACTAGCACATTGATTCTATCCACCTCAGGTGCTGCTGGGACCATTTATGAGGTGTATGGTAAAAAGGTAGAGTTGAGCAAATAGTTATGATTGGTGCTATTTATATGATGTTTTGCATTCCCTGTCTATAAAGGTGCTCACTGAGTAATGCGAGAAATCTGCATTTAAGGATGCTTGGCCCCAAATACAAATCTTTAGAACCGTACTTAGAATCAAACCCTTCAGCTATCAGATGTCACCCAATAGCCTGTGCACCACAGAGTTATTTTTCTAAGTGTTTATGGGACCAGCGTTCCCGACTCTGAGACAGGAAGCCCACTCATAGAGTGCTTTTTGGGAATCTGGTTTGCAATTAACACACTGAGTTTTGGGAAGATTTCAGGGCTGTTCTTTCTGTGCACCCTCACTCCCCACTGGGCCAGCGCGGTGCATGAAAGCATCAGGATGCCCTGGCACCTACCCTGACCTTTAGGAGCAGGTTGTCAGAGGCAGCAGGTGCCTGTCTAAGCTGCTGAGAGCATGAGCGTGGCAGGTGGACACTGATGAATGAGATGTCTTCTGTGAGGGATGCATCCCAGCTCATCTCTGCTGGAATTACAGAGATGGGTGGAGGCTCACTCACTCCCGCTGACAGCGTCTTTGTTTGCCATGTAACTGGATCCCTCTTGCCTGAAGCCATTTCCACCAAAGAGGTATTTATGGCCAGCTAATAAAATGTCAGGCTTCTTGGAGGGTGCCTCTCTCTTCCGTAAAGAACTTTGTCTGACCTTTGACTGAGCCTGGCTTTTGGCAAACCTTTATCTGGAGGCGTTTTAAAAAAATCATAGATGTTTTCTTTCAGGGCTCAGAGGGCTGTAAATGTACCACAGAATCTCTTCTGTTTTCATGCACATCACCGAGAGCCACCCAAAGTGGGCAGGGTGGCATGGGCTGGGCACACTCGCAGACCTGATCCCTCTTGTTCCCAAGAGCACCTTCTGCGGCCCAGTTTGTACCTGGACCCACCCTCTACAAGCTGTGTCACTTGGGCACATTGCCGAACTTTTCTGAGCCTCGTTTTCCTCCTCTGTGCCTTCCTGGCATGGCTTCTGTGAGAGCTGAGTGGGGGTGATGTGAGGGAATATTGGCACCAAAGGATGCGACCCAGGAGCCCTGAATGCATGCTGTGTCCTTGTTTATTTCTCCTCTAAAGTGGCACCAGACACCACACAGAGGCCGTGTCAAGTCAAGAAATCTGCGCTAGGTTGGGGACCAAAGAACGAAAATACTGCTGGCGGTCTTCTGCCCTGGGGTGTTCAGGCTGATGCTGATTGGCCATGTGGCAGGGATGTCTTCAAAGAGACTTGAGCAATTGGTAATGCACTGAATTGTTTGCTACTCACAGTGAAACACCACCCACAGTGGCATCACCAGGGAGTTTGTAAGAAACACTGAATTTCAGTGGCTGTGTCAGCACCTTGCATCCCTTGAGGGCTCATCCTATATAATAGAAGGCTAATATGTAAATCAAACTGCAGAATGACTGGTCGCTATGATGTGCACTGACCACCAGGGGGCAGACGCTCAACACAGGAGCTGCCCCATGGTGGTCAGTGCACTCCCACATAGGGAGCGCCACTCAGCCAGAAGCCAGGCTCACTGCTGGCGAGCATAGCAGCGGGGCAGGAGCCTCTCCTGCCTCTGTGGCAGTCGGACATCCCCCGAGGGGTCCCAGACTACGAGAGGGCACAGGCTGGGCTGATCCCCCCCCCCAGGTCCCCCCAGTGCATGAATTTTGTGCATCGGGCCTCTAGTATGTACATAATAGATTGAGAAGTACTGGGTTACATGAGTATGAAGGCCCCTTGAGAGACTTTTTCTGTCAGTCTATGTAAGCTGAAATCTAAACATTTCTAAGTGATGGCAGCTCCAGATCAGCCCCGAGTGTCCTGCTTCCCAACCTCCTCTGTTTCAGTGACCAAAATACCTGCCCAGCTTAGTCCAATAGCAGCTCTTCTGGATTAGCACCCAGTAGGATTCAGATACTCAATAAATGGATGACCCAATAAATGAGTGGATTAATGAAGGAAGGGAAGGGATGATGCAAGGAGGAATCAGCTGAGAGCACAGGAAGGTCCTGTGGTTCTATGGGCTCTGAGTGGCCGTCTGTACCTGCTGTCCCGCTGTACCCCTCCACCTTCAGCTTGTAGCGAGTCTTGGCATCTCCCACGCTGAACTTGTCGTAGACGGCATAGGCTGTCTTCCCATGGTCCCGCAGGTCCACTCGCAGCTCATATTGCCCCTGGGACGTGATTTTGTTCAGGTTGTCCAGGCCTATGGATGACAGGCAAGGGTTGATGCAGAAGCACCAGTGACAGAGGCCATTGTTTCTACTCCACTCACATCAGGGCAGAGGCTGATGTGTGTTAAGGAGGGTTGAGTCTCAGACTTGGGCTTGCAGCTTGGTCTGCTCCTTGCTGGGGCAACACCAGGCAAAACAGATGATGTTTCTAAGCCTCAGGCAAACTTGGGTTGAGAGCTTTGCCCTGCCAACCCCTAGGGCAGTGGTCGGCAAACCGTGGCCCGCAAGCCACATGCGGCTCTTTGGGCCCTTGAGTGTGGCTCTTCCACAAAATACCACGGCCTGGGCGAGTCTATTTTGAAGAAGTAGCGTTAGAGGAAGTTTAAAAAACGTGGCTCTCATCTCAAAAGAAATTTCAATTGTTGCACTGTTGATATTTGGTTCTGTTGACTAATGAGTTTGCCGACCACTGCCCTAGGGTGTTGTGAAGATCAGAGGAGATGAGGTGGAGAAAGCCCTGGTAAACTCTAAAGTTCCATACAAGTGAAAGGCAATGGATGATAGCTGGATAGACATTCCCCTCCAGACAATCCCTTTGTAGGCAGGTTATCGGAAGGTGTGAGCTGTGTGGATGGATGGAGGAGGGCATTGTAGTGCTGCCTCAGGAGATTTCAAATTGCAGCTCAAATGCTAACAGTATTGGCTAGATTCTCCTCCAAGACTCTGGTTTCCTATGTACAAGATCGGAACTTTGTACCTTGCAGGGGTGCTTAGAGGTTATGGCTATAAGACCCCATCTCAGCTCCGGGAGCCCAGGGCAGAAGCAGTTAACGGTTCAGGAGGACAATTCTTAAATGGCCAGTGAGTGACTAAAGGCAAGGCTCATTCATAAGGCCTGGCTGTTGGCTTTCCCTTGACCAGAGTTTTATTTTTAATAATACAGAGAATTTAAAGTATTTTCCACTGAGAAGTTGAAATTCTGTGTCTACTACAAGCGCTGCTTCCCCCTCATCCATTTCTCTCCCAGAGGTCACTGTGGGTTGGGACAAGTGACGAGGGGGCAGAAATGGACGTTTGGGACACAAGCATGCAGGGTGGCCTCACCCAGCCAGAACTCTTCTCTGCGGTCCCCAAACCCAGCGGCATAGGCTTTCCAGTTGCGATAGAAGTCCTCACGTCCGTTTTTGCGTCTCAGGAACACCTGTGAACATAACCAGTGAGGCCGGGTGCGCTTCAGCTACTGGAGAAAGAGAAGGCATCTTTCTGAGAGGAAGAACATCGGGCCATGGGAAAGCACCTGTCCCAGCTCTCTCCTCACTAATTTTCCAGGTAACTTCGGCAGCTCACCTCCTTTCTCTGAGCCTCAGTGTTGTCATCTGAAGCATAGAGACTAAAAACACCACCCACCACCCGTGATGATGCTGTGTCAGTGGAGGGTCGCTTGTAACTAATGCATACCCTGGGGCAGGATGCTAATGGCGGGAAAGGCTGTGCCTGTGGGAAACAGGGCCTGGGGGTACTCACTATACCACATGCTCAATTTTTTTTAAGAAATAGTGTTGCATTTTATTATTTATTAATTATTTTTTAATCCCCACCCTAGGATATTTTTTTTTCCCATTCATTTTTAGAAAGAGTGGAAGAGAGAGGGACAGAGAGAAACATCCATGTGAGAGAAACACATCGACTGGTTGCCTCCTGCTCATGCCCTGACCAGGGCCCAGGCCGGGGAGGAGCCTGCAACCAAGGTACATGCCCTTGATCGGAATCGAACCTGGGACTCTTTCATCCACAGGCTGATGCTCTATCCACTGAGCCAAACTGGCTAGAGCCACATGCTCAATTTTGTTGTAAATGTAAAACTGCTCTAAAAAATAGTGTATCAATTTAAACAATATTACCCAGATTGTATGGTAATGCAATTGAAATAATTCCTATAAAATTCTTAGCACAATGCCTGGTAGAGAGCAAATGCTAATTAATATATACAGTGGGTTTATGACCCCTGCCATTTTTGTGCATCACAGAGCTAAGCATCAGATGAGATAAATTACAAGAAAAGTATTTTCTTCTTTTAGCCCCCATTCTTTTGTTTAAGCGACAATCCTTGAGTGTCTGCTTGTGGCAGGCACTATCTTACAAACCTCATGCACCTTGGGGTCAGAGTGCAGGGGCAGGACCTCCAGCCCTCCTGCCCCACATGCCCTCTGTCCCCAGCCCCCGTGCCTGGGGTTTCGGCAATACTCACGATCCATCCACCCCCATCAGAGGTCATGTCACAGAAGACTTCCAGAGACTGGGCCTTATCACCATTCAGATAAATGGTGTAGAGGCCAGAGGTCGTGTCTCCGTTCAACATTGCCTGGGAGCAGTCCCTGGGGAATGGGTACAGGAGTCCAACTGGGGGGTAAAAGAAAGAGTAACGTCAGAGCAGGGAGACTGGGGTGGGAGCTTGTGGATTTCAGCTCTACTCCTTGTTGGCTGGATGACTAACCCTCTCTGAGGCTCTGTTCCCTCAGATGCAAGGGGGGGACAAACCTATTTGCATGGGTGCAGTGCGGCTTAGAGGTTGTGGATCTAAGGGACACATCCATCTCAGTCCCTTAAATTAATGGAAGCTGTCAATTATGTCAGTGGGAGGAGGGCTGAGCCACTGTGATGGCCATGTGGGAGGTTGGCCTCAATTTACCTGGAGTGGCCAGGCAACATCTGATGGACATCCAGGTACTGGCCAGGATGTCTAGGTCCCCAGCACCCAGTGGGTGGCTCACTGCGGATCAGGGCACTCTGTTAGGCCAGATGCATCTCAGTGTCACCAGATAATTTAGGAGTTCTAGTCCTGAACTCCTCACTTCTTTGCCTTAGGACGCTGGAGATGGCATTTAACTGCCCTGAGCCTAGGGATCTTAGACAAGTGGGGCTGGGGGAGAACAAGAATGCCTGGGGAATTTCCAAGTGCAGTAATGTGATGCAAACACTTAAAACCATGATCGATACAGACAATCTTGGGTCTGTGCTTAGCAGGTGGCAAGGAGAACTGACGGCCACAGCTGTCCTTTTTCTGATCTCACTCCTCACTGTACTTGACCTTCACCTGAGGTTGCATCATTAGCTGTTGTCTATTTCACAGCCCTCATCTGAAGTCATATTTAGGGCACACTCATATTTTTGTGTTCCCAACACCTGGTGTAAGTTCTGGCAAAGAGGTGCGTTTGCCTGTGACCCTCCATCAGCAGATGTGTGCAGAGTAACCAAAGTGAAAAGTGCAGGCAGGAGGTATCTCTGGGGTCTGCTCCATGCAACTCAGGTTCAGGGCTCCCCAAAGTCAGGCTCCTCTCTTCCCAGGAATGCTCCTTCCTCTTATTCACCAGTGTAGCACCCGGCATGTCTAACGTCTACAGAAGATACGCAGTGGCAAGGTGCAGGTCTGGTTCCCTGGTCCTGGAACACCTGAGCTCAAAGCTGACTCTTAAGTCATGGTGTAGCCTTGAGAAAATCAAGGGAGCCTCTGTTTCTTCACCAAAACACTGGGAATGGCATTCCTGGCCCACCACACCAGGTTGGTGGTAGGCCTGTGTGTGAGTGAACATGGACAGGCTTTGCAAATGTTGAGAAGCTGAAGAAAAAGATGGGGCCCTGAGTGTATAATGAGCCCTGAGAATGGAGGACACAATGGGCTAGGAGTTCAAACACAACACAAGGACCCTCACAAAGTTCTTATGAAGAAGGGATGGTTATCAAGCCCATTGTATAGATGAAAAAACTGAGGCTCGTAGAATGGCAGTGATTTCCTGAGTCACACAGAGCAAGTGGTGGAGATGAGGACTGAATTCAGACATTCTCACTACCGACCCTCCTTCCCTTTCACCATGAGCCCTGCCATCTGTCGTACCCATATTCCTCGGGCTGTCAGGGAGTGGCAGGGAATTGATCCTTGTCAGAGATTTGATGGGTGAATTTAATGTAGCAGTCAGAGGAGAGGAGGAGGGTTGGTTCAGTCTCACAGGTTTGATCCCTACACCCCTTACTTGTGGTAAAGATGGTCTGGACCAGCTTGCTCCTCAGGGGCCCGTTCAGTGCCTGGATCTTGGCTGTGTAGTGAGTGGATGGGCTCAGCTCTGCCAGGCTGTAGGAGGTGGTGTCTGGACCCACAATAACTTCCTAATGACAGAAGGAAGAACATAATAGCGTTTGGCCACATAAATCCTTAGGACACAGATGATATATTCATTCATTCACCTGTCCGTTTATTTCTTAAGAAGCCACTGAGTATCACTCTGTGCCAGGTTCCATGCTTCCTTCTAAGATGTCAGAGATGAAGAGAATGCAGCACAAGCAAAGGTCCTGGTGCCAGAAGAGGCAGAACTAATGAAAATAACATGAAAAGGCAATGACCTATCTCAACTATACTTGGTATTTGGTGGGGGAGTGATGATAGAAGAGATGGGCAATGACCATATGACAAGGGGTCTTAAAAGCCATGCTATTGGAATTTAAAGTTTATCAGGATTAGAAATGGAGATTCCTCAAAGGTTTTTGAACAAGTGAATGACACAAACCCAATTTAATCTGGGAGATTAAGGAGAAAAGGTTTAGACTTTGAGGCAGTTATATCAGTGGTCCCTAAATATGGCTCTTTTTTTCACAGCCCTCTGGGAATTTTTTAGATAATGCAACACTTGGGCTCTATCCCATACTGCCTGGATCATACGGGCTGGGGATGGGGCCTGGCCAGGTGTGTATTGAAGAAACTCCCCAGGTGATCTCTTAAGTCAGGAGATGGTTACGGGGCTCAGTAGGCATGGCCTGGCTACGCCTGGCGCTGACCCAGCATGCCCCTTTTCTGGAACAGAGACTTCCAGGGGAGGCAGAGTGTGCCGCTGCGGCAAGCCTGTGCTGACTGTGTTGTGGCTTGTGCCTGGTCGCTGTGTTGCTGTCCAGAGGAGGTGATCAGTTTCAGTTTGCAGGAAATGCTCTTTCTTTTCGACTCTTCTTTCCAGCTTCCAGTGCCTATGAAATCACCTTTTAGCAAATGCACTTGGTGCCTTGGATTGGAATTCAACCTAAATTCCTAGCTAACCACACACAGTGGTGCTCTCCACAAGCTGCAAACACAGCCGACTGGGTTCAGGTAGGAATGAGCAGTGTGGAGGCCCCTGGAAGGTCCTCTTCCACCCTTACAACTGGGCAGGTGAAGTTCTCCTGATTTTTCCAATGGAATGGAGCTTCCGAGAAGCTAAGAGACTTGCTCTCGCTCCAGCATTTATTGGTGGCGGAGGATGGTCTTGCCTTTTGTCTCCCAAGATCCTGTCCAGAACTCTTTCATCCTATACCAGGATGCTTTAAATCCATCCTTCCTTCCCTCCCTCACTCCCACAGTTTATTGATTTAAGAGAGGAATGGAGAGGGAAAGATAGAAACATCAATTAGCTACCTCCTGCACGCCCCCTTCTGGGGACCAAGCATGTGCCCTGACCCAAAATAAAATCAGTGACCTCCTAGAGCATGGGTCGATGCTCAACCACTGAGCCACACCAGCCGGGCCTGCTTTTCTTGAGTGAAACGCATAAAGCTGGGGATTGGACGTACAGGAAAGTAAACCAGGGTAAGTGCTCAATTGATACCAGTGACCCAGTGACCTTCGTGTGGCCCCTAGGTCTGGCCATTCGGGAAGGATCAGGTACAAAGCTGGGTTCATTAAATTACTTGGGGATACAATTACCTATCAGTTCTCTAGGTTGCTGTGCAAAGTCATCCTCCAGGCAATTAGGATGCACTGAAACGAGACTCAGGACTTCAGGTAAACACCAAGCCCTAGAACGCCTGACCAGGAAGGGCCCTGAGAGACGGTGGGCCCAATGCACTCATTCTATGGATGTGGACACTGCCACCCAGAGAGAGCAGGACATGCCTCTCTTCACACGGGGAGGGAGTGCATTGTTCTACCGACTCTAAGAGGGGCCGTGAGAGTAACCAGAAATGCATGTCCACTTCTGGTTAAGCGTGGCAGAGCAGACATGCCAGTTTATCTCTACTTGCTTCTGATGCCCAGTAAAGTGATGGTAAATGGATGTAAACTATAAACCCCCAAAGTGAGGGAAAGGGCTGAGGAGACGGCCACAGGCGTGCGATGTCAACAGGATCCTGGTAGATGGAAAGCGTGCGGTGCAAGGACATGGAGGGACAGAGTGGAGCGAGCCGCGGTTTGAGGAGGGCAGAGCCTGGCAGAGGCTCCATGATGATGCCCCAGAGCCCAGCAGGTTCAGGAATGGAATGTATGCAAAGGCAAAGATGCTGCTGAAGGCCAGCGTGGGGCATGGCTGAATAAGTTTGTTTAAAACTGCACAAGAAACAGATTTCCAGCTCTGACGGTCCACACACTGTCCTTCACGTCCAGACGGAAGGCTGATGTTGAGTCCCTGGAAAGGCTGAGCTTTGCATTCAAGTCCACCAGGGCCAGCTGCAGGGGAGGCCAGGGCGTCACCCTAGACCCAGGCCCGCAGAGTGGGAGCCACGCTGTTTCTCCAGCGAGGCTCCTGGCAGCCGGGCCTGGAGGAGTTGGAGGATCCTCTGGGGAGACAGAGTAGCTCAAGTGAAAGCTGACAGCACTGATACTTGGGAGCCCCCCCTAAAGATTGCTGGGCACTTGCCCCATCTCTCTATGGTAAATCCCAACAGTGACAAGCCTGTAAATGTGATTAGACTTCCCAATCAGCAGCTTCCTTCTTGGCCCCAGCACTAAAGGACAGACAGACATTGTGGGGCGTCTCCAACAGAAACAGTGGAGACCTCAACCAAATCAGAGGCAGCAAAGCAGCAAGAGCTACGCAGGTTGTGGAATAAAATCACGGTAACATATATCCTCCTAGATAAAGAGAAGATGATGCAGGGGACACAAACAATACACTAGAAATGGATGAATGTGCAGGGAATAAGTAAAAGATCCTGGGAATATAAAGAATGGTGACTGAAATTACAAACTCAGTAACAAGTTCAGTTTGGAAACTCTCACTTGTGGGAAGGTCTGAAGTTATTTCAAATTACAAAGTAAAAGAAGTTCGTGGGTAGAGAAAGTAAATAGTATGAACCATTTCTGTAAACTGTATTAACAGCTAATGTCCTAAGAACATGGTTGATGTGTATTTCAACATAGCATGGGGTGATGCTACCTGGGAGATCACAGATGTATATATAGCCAGAACACAGAAGAAGCCTTTAGCTTTTGCTTAGTCAAATATTAAAGGACCAAGAATCCAGCGCTTAAAATGTCCTTGTCTTCTGAGCATGGCTCTTGACCTTGGCTGGCTACCGACTGTGGAGCCTGGTAAAAATGAGAGGTGGGGCCAGTGATTCAGAAGGTCTGGCATCCAGGCCCTGTTCGTGTTTTTTCACTTTCCCAGTTGCACTGGGTAGAGAAACACACCCAGATCATTCTTCCCTTCTTTGAGGATAATGTAAACATTTCAACCAGCCGTGGCAAGTTGTTTATATACTTCAACGTACCTTGACTGTACCGTCCACGGATTCATACACCAATAAGTAACCGGTGACAGGTGCCCGGGGGGCTCGCCAAGTGAGGAGGGCAGTTTCTGACTGGACCTCAGTAGCAGTCAAGTCTCTGGGAGAATCGAGGTCTGGAGAAGAGAAGACAACCCATAGCAAATAAGTCCGCAAGTGTACAAAAATCCCTGGCTAGGCATCAGGAGGCCTGGGGCCACATCCTTCCCCACCACTGTCCTGGATGACCTTGGGTGGAACCTTCCCCATCTGAACATGAGGAGGTTGAGCCATATCATCTCCAAAGACATAGATTCTCTGGGGTTCATCTCATCCGAGGGGCCACGTTTTCCTGAGCCCAGCATGGCCTTGGTTGGGTGGGGAGGGAGAGACAGAGCTGTGAACACATTTACTAATGTCCCTTATTCCTAAACAAGAGGACAGATGGATGCTGATCGTGCTCATACCTGAGAGGAGGCCTCCTCCAAGGTCCTCCTCCCGACAGTGTGTAAAAAGATCTGTGTATAAAAACCCAACGGCCATCTACGAAAACTTGCCTGGAAAAATCCTTCTCTTAAGAATATTTCCCTGCCTAGAACATGGATCATTAAATACTGGATTTCCACTGGGGGTCTGGTTTTCCACTTAAAAGCTCTTCTTTTAAAATCGCTTCCTAGTCTCTGGGGAGAGCAGGTCATTTTGGTTCACAAGGACCTGAATGCTGCTTCAGGTCCTGGTGGAACGGGCAGTGGTGGATGTGGCTGACGCCCAGCATCCCCCTGCCAGGATCTGTCTTAGGAAGGAAGTTGGAGAGAGTGGCTGTTTCAGAAGGGCCATGGCTGGGCATCTTCCCGCTCTCAGTGTCTCTGTACCTGTTGTGAACTTGGTGCTGATGGTGGAGCTCTTCTGGGGCCCTTTCTCTGCAAAGACCCTCAGTGTGTACTCTGTGGCAGGCTCCAGGTTGGTCAGCACGTACTCCACTGTGTTCCCGGACACCGTCCGTGTGATCTCTGGCACTGAACATGAAATACACAAACCCAGGCAGTTACCGCTTCTGGTCGGAGCCGTCAGCAGGCTCGGCCAACGATGCACACCCTCCTCCTAACACACACACTTTCAGTGACCCTGCAGAAATGCCTCACGCCCCTTTCTCTCTCTTGAGCACTCACCTCACACACAAAAAATTTATGATACAGAGACTGAATTTTTTCAGGCACCAAATCAGAAGGAAGGAGAATGGGGGAGGGGGGGTGTCAGGAGAATTTTCCAGCTGCTGTCGCTGGGACAGAGGAACCAGCCAGAGGAGAGGAGCAGGTACTATCTCTGAGCCTTGGGCTACCACGTTTAATCTGTCCCATGCCTTGTCTCTCTCTTTTACTTACTTACATGTGCTTTTATAATTTGCCAAATGTTGTCAAATCATTAGGCTGGGGGACCTCAAAAGTCAGGCAGCAGACATGCCAGAGTCTGGTTACTGCCTCTGAGACCCGTTGCATTAGGTCTGATGTGGAGACCAAACACCAGGGCCCAGGTGTGTGTGTGTTCATTTCCACCCAATGGGACCAACAACCCAGGTAAGCCAAGGACTGAGGGGCTCCCCAGAGTGTGGAGCTTTTAGTGCTAAAACTGGGAAAGCCCTGGACAAATTGGTAGAGTTGGTCACACTACCACATCATGTATGAACCTCCCACACCACCCCTAGAACAAGCCCTTTTCCAGGTAGCCAGCGTTTCCGTGATTCCTCTGAACTATACCCTGATATATTTTTGGTGAGACAAACCATCTTCTCGGACTCTGTAAGTCTCTGTGTAGAGAGTATTTACGACTTGAAGAATAAAATACACGCAGCCTGGCTGTTATGGCTTAGTGGTTGAGCGTTGACCCATGAACCAGGAGGTCACGGTTAGATTCCCAGTCAGGGCATATGCCCAGGTTGCAGGCTCGATCCCCAGTAGGGGGCAGGCAGGAGGTAACCAATCAATGATGTTCCTGTCATCATTGATGTTTCTATCTCTCTTCTTTTCCCTTCCTCTCAGAAATCAATAAAAACATATTTTACAAAAGAATAAATGCAAACACCTTTCCACCCCCTTCATTCCCAAGCTCTGTCCTCATAAAGCACTCTTAGGTGGCTGCAGGGTCTGAGTTAAGATGCTCAGAGGCCCCAGAACAGATTATGGTGCCTTCTCCTATTGTCACTGAAGGTAAAACAATACTGAGCCCTCAGATATAAAACTTGCATTTGCATTGAGATGAAAATAGTAACACTTTTTCCTGGAGGAGCTCATTACAAAAGTATGGGTTCATTCAGTGGAAAGGAATCTATCGTTCGTTCTTCCCTCTCTTATTTGGATTTGAGTTTAATGTTCTGGTGCTGTGTGCTAGTGCCCCAAAACAATTGTTTAATTTGCCAATTGAGTAAATTAGCAAAGATGCTTGCAAAGACAAGGATTTTGCAGTCAAATTTGCTATCTCTGGCTTTCTCTGAGGCCTCTGAGAAGCCCAGTCTCCCCAGCACCACCCGACGCAGCCTGCTTAAGATTTGAGGTCTGGACTTCTTCTCTGTAAGAGATGAGAGCTGCCTCCTAGGGAGGGTGCTCATGCCGACAGATGGAGACCCTCGCAGGAGAGGAGGACAGACTGCGGAAGCCTGGACAGGCTCAGGGTGGTCCATTTTGTTTTTCTTAAATGCCCTACTGGATTCCCTTGACATAAGTACAACATGGAAGTTCTTTCACTTGACAATAAGCAGAGGACTATGGGCAGGGCCTCCTTGCTTCCCCCTGACTAGGCCCCTCCACACCCACCCCCAGCTCCTGCCCCTGTTCTGAGGTGGCAATTGAGAGTCACAAGGGCACTGCTGGCCTTCCCAGCCTCCCATGCATTTCTGTCATCCTTTACTGAATGTGGCCAGAACAGACATCTTCAGAGTGGGGAAGGCCTTGGACACAAGCTCACCTCTTTCCCCTGTGTAGGAGATGATGTAGCTGTCCACGGGGGCGATGGCCGGCTGCCACATGGCCAAGGCTTCAGAGTCAGTGACGTTAGCTGTCACCAGGCCAGACGGGCTGTCCAGAGCTGCAGAGAGAGACAGTAATGTGTTAGAGGGACAGGCAGCCATGGGTAGGACCTCAGACCACAGCTGTCTATGCTGCTTGGGACTCCTGGTTTGGGACACAGTGTCAGCTGCATGGAAGGTTTCCAGTTCTAAGCTTGGAGCCAAGGGGACCTGGGCTTGAGTCACGACTTCTTCCCTTGCTGGCCTTGAGTCTCTATTTCCCCATCTGTAAAACGGGGATAGTAATTCGGCCTGGCTGTATCCTCAGTGTTCTTCTGATTGTCATGTGATGTTATAGGTCGAGAGACGCTGTATAAAATGGAAAGGCTGAACGCACAGTGAAGAGGGCTATCATCACAGTTCATATCTCTTTCCCAAGGGAAAGAACCTACAAAAACAGAGGGAACTCTCAGAGTGAAGGCTGCTTGAGGCTTTTCTGGGCTTTGAGCGAGAGCCCTGATTGATGGCTTATAGATGACATGGACCTGGGCTCTGGAGGCCAGGGGTCTGTGTTCTACCGTGGCTTGTCTGTCTAGGGTCTGTGTGGCCTATGTCACTTCCCTTCTCCAAACCTCTCTTTCTTCAGTTGTCCAGGCTGCCTGCTGTAAGCATGAACTAGACAAAGTGTGTGATATGTGCTAGGGCAGTGGTCGGCAAACTCATTAGTCAACAGAGCCAAATATCAACAGTACAACGATTGAAATTTCTTTTGAGATGAGAGCCACATTTTTTAAACTTCTAACGCCACGTCTTCAAAATAGACTCGCCCAGGCCATGGTATTTTGTGGAAGAGCCACACTCAAGGGGCCAAAGAGGCGCATGTGGCTCACGAGCCGCAGTTTGCCAACCACTGTGCTAGGGGGTGTTATTAATAAACTATTAAAGTTATTTGATATCATCATAGTCTCAAAGACTTTATGATAAAGTAGACATGATCTCCAAATGACTCGTCCTGAGAAAGGATGGATATTCACAGGGCCCGGGCCCATGTGACTGATCACTGTTGCTACCCAGCACCGCTTTCTCAGAAAGCAAGCTCTACTCAACTATCCACCCCACAACTATTCCAGGACCACAGCCCGGAGCACAGAGGCTGCTGTCAGGAGCTTGTTTGTAGATGATGTGCCTGAGCCCCAAGAGATGCCAGGACTGGCCTCCCAGTCAGGAGGGCAGAGTAATTTGGGGGGCCCACACCATCCACTCCAAGCTCCTTCCTACTTCCCCAGGCCTGTTCAGAAACTCCTGCCACTGACCAGGACAATGGGGCCTTGGGAAGAAAGGCATCTGGCTCCTGCCATGACAATCCATGAATGAAAGATTTCTGTGGGGAAATAAGGGTGGACAGGACTCTGGGTTCAGATGGGATGTTTTAATTGCATATTATAAACTCTCTGAGGCTATGAGGATATTTTTAAGAACTTCTATGAGGCCCATTCTTTGCATCCTTGAATGAATTAGGCTGGATAATTGCTCATCTATCAAAGGATCAATTGTTTAGAGACATGGCTGCCTGAAGAGAAATTTTCCACTTCATTCTCCTTCAATGCAATTCATTACTTCCCTCCTTACAGTGTGTTGCTCAGATCAGGTTATAATAGGAAAATGATTCTTTATTTTAGGAGAACGCAGAGTTTGGAGTGAATCTGACCTCAGTTCAAATTTGCTTCCAGTATTTCCGATTTATAGGGCCCTGGGGCTCAATGGTTTCCTCTGTAAAATGGGAATGATAGCAGTCATTTTAATGGTGCAACTACACAGGGATTAGTAACAGTTGAGAGCAGTTACTTTGCAGCTGTCACCATTGCAGATCCCTTGTGATTCCCAGGTACCAGGCCAGGGAGGGGAGGAGGCTGACTGTGCGAAGTCGTCATATTATAGATGTTTTACCTATATAGTTCCACGTGATCCTTACAGCAAAGGAAGCATTTCATAGGGAAGGAAAGTAGAGCCCAAAGAAATGAACTGACCGCTCATGTATCTGGAAGTAAGTGGTCGACTTGAGATTTCAACGATGACTCCCAAACTGGTGCTTTTTCTTCCTTTTGGCCCCAGGAATCGGAAGCCCAGCGAGGTTAAGGATGAAGTCAAGGATCCCCAGCCCGTGAGAGGCTGGGGATGGACCAGAAATGAGGCCTGTGCTGCTCCGAGTCCAGTCTACTCCCCACTAAGATTTTCTAAATAAAAACATTTCCCGGCTGCTGAGCCACGAGCAATAATGCTGAAGGTGAGAACCTCACCTGTGGTGAACGTCCCCGAGACGGGCTCGCTCTCCTCAAAGCCTTTCATGGCCACGATGCTGACGAGGTACTCGGCTCCGGGTAAGAGTGTCGTCAGCTTGGTCTGAGTCTTGGTTCCATCCACAGTGACCGTGGAGGGCGTACCTGGAACACAGTGAAAGCAACATGGGGCTGAGCCTCCCTGAAACCTACTCATTGTTGCTGCCACGAATGGGTGTATCCAACTCGGAAATGACACTGCATCTTTATCCAACACCATTTTCTTGACTTCTCATTTGCGCCTACCCTCTGGCATAAGAAAGGAGTTCTTACTTTTTGTGTAATTTTTTTTTCCATCCAAGCAGATGCCAAAAACCAAGCCAGGAGAGGAAAAACATGCTCACAATGTGTCAAAAGTGGCAAATTTCCGTTCAGTAGAGAGCTGTCATGTTGAGTAAATTTCATTTATTTTTCTCACAGAACATGGCAAGCTCACTATGTGACGTATATCTAATATATTTAACCCCCACTGTCTTGGGTTAGGGATATGTAGGCTTCCTTACTAACCGAGGTTCTACTCTTTAAGAAAAGAAGTCAGTCATGGTCAAATTTGTACTCCTATAGCTATTAGAAAGTCCAAAATTTATATTTCTTAGAATTTCAGGGCTGGTGAGGAGCTTGGACATCACCGGGCCAAACTCCCCACAGAGATGCTACAGCATAGCATTCCTCTGAAGAGGCTGTCTAGCATTCTCTCTGTGTACACTGCCACTACAGTAGCTCACTACCTGACGGATGTGTTTTAGACAGATTGGACGGTGTTTTTTCCGTGGTCTCGGTTACAGCCCATGTGCTCTAAATGAGAACTCCCAGTTCTACTGAGTCACAGCTTCCCATCCTTTCCTGAGAGACCCAAGGGCGAAACCTCCCATACAGCCAGGTGAGGACCAGCTTTCCAGATGAGTGTGCTCAGAGAGAGAAGGTCATTGTGTGGATGCAATATTGGGGACCTGTTTCTCAGAGATGTTAGAATGTCAGCGCTGGTAAGTGTCTTCCTGAAATGACCCTCGCAACGTCGTGTCTTCTAAGGACCTCATTGCACTTTACAAATGAAGTCTATCCCGATGGCCTCAAACATCAGGGTGGCCATGATGCTGGGCAGGAGAGGAATGGCCTCTTCACTATTCCACCCAACCCCCCCAGGCTCCTCCTCCCATCCCCTTCCCCAGGCTGTTACCTCCGGCAATGGGCACATAGGTAATCCGGAAGCTCTCCACCTGTGCGGTGGGCGCCATCCAGCTGACAGTAGCCGAGTTTTCAGTGATGTCAGAGAAAATGATTTCCTTTGGGGAGCCCATGGCTGTCATGGAGAAAACACAAGAGAAATGCAGAAACAGTTAACTACCTTGCTCACCAAAGATGCTTCCTGGATTCCTTATCCAGGAAAATTCAGCCCCTCATCTGTGTCTGGGCCAAGCCTTTAGGATGGAGAGTTTAGTGCTCTGTGGTCAAGTTATGACTTGATAGGAACAACCCTTCTTTCATTCAGGTACAGGGCCCAGGGCTGTAGACCTCCATTGGTTTCATTCAGGGAGAATGTTAGCCCCACAGCTGATTTCTAAGGAAGTGTGGGCAATACACCCTCCTTTAATTCTGGACCTTAGCATTTTTAAAAATCGTGGCTTTCTAGCTCCTTTTATCAAAGAGTACCAAGACTTGACAACCGTATAGTTCTTGGCAACTGGTAAGGGTTAACTCTCATTCAGAAAGCCCTGAGAGGAAGGTTATGGTTACCCATTTGATAGAGGAGGAAACCGAGGCTCAGGTTTCCAATGAACATTTTTGTGCTGTGACCTTTCTGGGGCCCAGGACTGGGCAGCAGAACTGAGCGCAACCCCAGGGCTCTGGAAATAATGTTCACATGCATACTGACCTCGGCAAACCCATTCCCAGAACTGGATGGAGGTCCAGAGCCAGGGGAGGAACCTTGGGCTCATCACCAAGGCAAACACCCTGGACATTGGGTCTACCTGTGGGCGAGCTGCGCCTCCCCCTGACACCCAGTGTCCTTTGGCTTTCTCTGTGTTTTGGCTTGGCGTTCTGCCCTCTTTAGCGGACCGTGCTTCACCAGAGAATCCAGGACACAGTTTTCAGGCCTCCAGGGATCTCACTTCATCTGTTCCCCTCTCCAACCCACGTTGATCATTAAGTTCTGAAACCCACAGACCACTTTGGAGAGGGTGTTTTTCCCTCTCTCCATTTCTGTCCTTTTCTCTCCTCCTACGGCTTTCTCTTGCAACCGGGTAGCCACCCTCAGACTCTGCGGCTGCCTGGGGTTCTGTCCTCTCCTGGGAGAGCTTTGGAAAGCACAAGAGCTCCGGAGCCTGTCTGATCTGATTGTCCAAATACCACAGAAAGCGTGGACAACCTGGGCAGGACCCTTCACTTCCGTCTCAACTGCTCCATCTGTCCCATGATAAAGGGTGCCAACCTTCAGGAATCTTTGAGGCTAAACAGACACAATGGGTATATCTGGCATGCAGCAAGAACTCGGTAAACACGCTTTCTTTCTTTCCCATGTGACTGCCGTGGGCCACCGTGGATTCTGAGGCAGCCCCCAGGAAAGATGTAGGTGAGGCCAGCTGAGAAACAAACCCCAGGGAGGGTATAACTTGGGCACTGTGACTCTCTTGCCAACCTCTCTGATGCAGGTCCTGGCCCATTTTAGAAGTTCAATGCCAGCATGTGTTTAGGCACCAGCTGGGTGGGGGTGGGGGTGTATCTTGAGACCACAGCTTCCTTTGCTAGACCCCCGTGTTCTCCTGTAAAGTGGCAATACGATCCGGCCTATCTGAGAAACCACGGGGATCAGTAGCCTCGTCCATCATGCACTCCTGAATCCACAGTAGTGGTGGAATTTCAGGGTCAGTGTGTGTGGTATTTTTGGACCACAGGCCTACCTAAGTGTGGACGGCTGTTTGTTATTGTAGCATGTCTCCTACATGAAGAGCCTGGGTCAGAGAGAAGGGAGGATTGCCAATCAGGTGTCTCTGCAGACACAGCCCCAGCCACAATGTCATTGCAACACCAAGGTGTGTGGTTTTAAATGCATCTGAACTAGAACTGAGTGGAGGAGTTAAGAGACTGTTTGGCTGGGAAGGGTGGGGTGCAGTGGGAAGGGGAACATTCTGGGAGTTGGGCAAAGGGGCATTGACTACCCCCATTGGCCTTGGGGGTGCATGTCTGGGATTCCCAAAGGGGACAGGTTAAAGAACCTCCAGAAAAGAATGACAGAGTCATTTTACTCTGTGACTGAAATTTAAACTATTTTCTGTCTATTCTGCCCCCCGCCCCCACCCAGCTGGTGCCTAGACACATGTTGGCAGTGAACTTCCCAGAGGCAAAAGAAGCCCCTGGCAACCCTGGACCTCCTAAAGGGGAGGTTGCAGTGAAGGAGGGACTTCCCCCCATTGTAAATCCAGGAATGACAGCTAGAAGGAGCGCCAAGTCATAACCTAAGTTACATAAATAAGGTGTATGTGATTTCTCTGAGATCTATTAGTAAGCAACGAACACAATCACACACATACACTCTCACACACTCTTCTCTTTGTGATCTATAAGGCCCCAGGGAAAGAAATCAAAGAAAGGGCTTTCCAAAAAAAGTAGTGTCTGCCTTTTCTTGAATCATGATTATTCATTCTCCTTTTGGCGTTAGAATCGCAGGACCTCCAGAAAAGACCAGCAAAACAAAATCAATCTGAAGTAAACTTGAGAAACAGTGTTTATAAACCAAGGTCAAAACCAGGCTCTGCCTCTGATCTGCAGTTGTTTTATGGGCAGCCACGGGGGGTGGGGAGGACACAGACCCACATCCTTGGGGGTGGGGTGTCTTTGTTAATAAGGAACGGGCTTTCCTCCTTGGCTGAATGGCTGCCTGGATTGAGCATTTCATCCACATCTACAAATATTGGTCGTAATTTCTATAGGGGCTTCTTGGAGCTCATTAGGCCCTGAAACTTTACATCACAAAATACCCAGCTCCGAGCAAAGAGAAGTTTTGGGCCCGTGTTACACCCCATGCCTATCAGAGATGGCAAGTATGTGCGGGGTGGACAAAAGTAGGTTCACAGTTGTGTGTATGGTAAATAATATAATAATAAATAATAATGCAAGAATAAACTTTGTTTCTGTACTCACAACTGTGAACCTACTTTGCCCACCCCGGTACAGTCACTGATTATCTGTCGTCCAGCCTGCTTACAGTTAACAGTATTAAAATAAGTTGGAATTTGGGTCTACCCCCAATCTGGTTGTGTGACCTTAGACTAATCGCTTTACCTTTCTGGGCCTCAGATTCTTCACAAGATGCACAAGCAGAAGAGGCTGGGCTATATTGGTTCTCTGGTCCCTCCGACCACTTCTGTGGTTTTGTGATTCTTTCCCACTGCTTCCTCTTTCAACAGCCATCTCTATGCTCTATTGCCCTCAGTCCTGAGAAGGAATTCATGCACCTGTGGTAGGCCTTTACTTTTCCTTCTAAAGAGCCATTTTAGTTTTCATATTATCATTATAATAAGTCATGCTATTAACCATCTTCCTTTATTCTCCTTGAAACAACTCCTGTGGAAAGGGGTTTTCATTTCCCCCTCTCGTGCCTTTTAGAGCTGCTGTAAGTATCGAATAAAATCAGCACCCTTCCTGAAGAGCAGCCCTAACCTTGCCAGCTTCCCCTTTCCCTTCCAGATCACAGTACTGATTATTCACACATGCATTTCATATATATTATTTATAGGGGAAGGTACTATTCCCCATTATCCTTGCAGAGTAGAGTTTGAACATTTGACCAAAGAATGAGGAAGTGTATCTCTGGGTAAAAAATGATGAGATAATAGAAGGAGAAGTCTTTGGAAAGGGAAAAAATGCCATCATTGTAATGATGACATATTAATGATAATGAATATGTAAATATATCTCATTTGCTGAGCCTTTGCTATGTGCCAGCCCTTCGGCTTTGAGTTTTTCATGAATTATCTCATTTAATCCTCACAACGCTAGTAATTAAATGGCATCAGACTTTTTGTGTAAAGACTTAGCCAAATTGCCCACCGTCACCCCTTCTGTAATCAAGAGGGCCAGGATCTCAAAGCAAGCTTGTCTGCACCCAAAGCCCCTGTGATTTCCCAGCCCTGTTAGGAGAAGCCCCCAGCTGGGGACTCCGCTCCATCCTCTCCTGTTTCTGTACGGTACCTGTGGTTGCTATAGCACTGACTGGCTGGGATCGCCTTCCACTGCTTACGCCATAGAGCTCAATTTCGTAGGCGGTGGCCTCTCTGAGACCCGTTATGTCCCTGGTACGTTCGGGGGCAAGGAGGGTTATTTCCAGTGGCTCAGACTGCTTTTTGGTGTCTCTGATTTTGAGAACAAAACTGTCGAAGACCCCTTCATCAGCTGTCCAGGACAGACGGAACCCGTCTGGGGTGGCATCTGAAACCAGAAGGTTGTCGACTTCTGGCTCGGCTTCTAGAAGGGGAGAAAATGGTGGTAGGAGGAAAGAAAACATCACTTATCAGTGTGGGTCATCTTCTCTCCAAGGGGGATGTCAGTATGCAGTGATGTCCTGAGAGATCGAAAGGAAAATCATTCAACATGAGCAAGTCTAGCAGGCCTAGGAGAAGGAAAAGGTGGTCTTGACACATTTAATACAAACAGAGTGGATGCTTGCATATGTGAGTTTTGTCTAAAAGCAATCCTATAAATCCACATCTGGACTCAGCATTGGCCCCTCCCCTGCCTTATTAAACAAGTTCAAAGCCAGGAACTTGTTTACATTTGCTCTCTGTCGTCCAGTGGCTGAGTGCCCATCCTACTCTGTGAGATCTTTTTTTCTTTTTGAAAAGACAAATAAACCAGCTTTAATGATCTGTAGAGCTGCCTATGATGATACCGCTGATTATATTTCCCTTGATCATGAGCAAAATGGCTTTTAAAATGATGTAAATGTTATGATCTTTTGGCTTTTTTCTTGGAGCGGTTTTACTGAAGAAGGCTCCTACTCTTGACTTGCTTGCTTTAACCATTAGATATGTGTTAAGATGTAGAACTAAGACTTGGAACCTCTTGTGCTAGATACTTTGGATGTAAGGTATTATCTGGGATTGCCTGAACTAGACAAAACTCAATGTCAAGATAAATCTACAGCTGAGTTTCCCAAAGTGTACTCACGGCACACTATTCCTGATGGATCTTCTTCCTTAAAAGGTATCCACTATCCAATAAGCTTGGGAAATACTGCCTGGGTAAGTCCCTCTTGGAGACACACATGCACATTTGGATGTCCTGTAAAACCTTGTGATGAAGGATCCTGTTTTAAGTCAGTGTTTCCGAAACTTATTTGAACATGGTTTCACCAAGTGGGGCTTGAAAAATTCTATGGAAGTAGTAATCTCTAGAAAGACTTTGGGGAACACAGATTTTTGAATGTTAATGTTGTTAATGCTCTACTTCTCTAGGAATGACTAGTCTTGAGAAAATTATGGATTTAGTCTGTGTTGAAGAATATCTAGGATATTAGTGATTACCAAGATAAGAAGTTGATCATTGGTTTTCCAGTGACGAGCCCACCTAGTGAGTTTGTCAAGTTTACAGTTGAACCTTGGAGATGGTAAGTATTGTAGTTTTTGAAATATACTCATTGGTATATTTCCTGAGAAGGCTGAAATGTAGCTGGGAACCAGCTAGGATGAGCACAGGGGAAGGCAATGTGGAGTAAACACAGAAGAGCTAGGGATAAGTCATGGGGATTTGGAACACGAAGTGAAACATTTGGAAACATCTCATTTCTGGAATGGGAGAAGGGGAGTGCTCATTAGAGACATAAGACGAGGGAGAACATGGGGTGGGGACATAAAAGAACAGGCCATACCTATGGATTAAGTAGAGCACATGGACAAGGATGTTAAAACCATGGTGATCCGGTACATAGATTACATGGTAGGAAACCAGGAAGGGAAGAAAATGTCTCACTTGAATCAAAATACCTGTAACAATCTCAGCCCTCAAGGGCTTGGTTTGGTGCCCTTGGGTGAAGCCAGAGACCACAACCTCATAGCCAATGCCGGTTATGAGGCCTCTGAGCTCCAGCTTCCTTTGGGTTCCTGAAAGTGTGAATTCCTGGGGATCCAGCAGCTTCCCTGAATCCACCACCGTTACTAGGAAGCTGTCAAAGGCATTCTCCGATGCCATCCAGGAAACTGTGAACCCGTATGGATTAATGTCGGAAATGGTTAGGTTTTCCAGAAGGGGCAGAGCCTCTGAAAGAAGGGAGGAGTGAAAAGAACTCAGGTTAGCAGCACTGACTCCGCCGGGACAGCACAAGTCTCTGCAAACACTGCAGATACCCCGTCAACCAGTACATGTATTACATGCTCAGCAAATGCATATCAGGAAGAGTTTAGATGCCAGATGATGGTATCTTGTATAATCTCATAAGAAGCCTATGAGGTAGATATTATTTGCATTATAGTGGTAAGAAAATTGAGCTTCAAAGAGATTGATTGGCTTGGCCAAATCACATAGCTAAGTATGTGATAGAGCAAGGTCTTTTAGGAGTGTCTGACTCCAATGGCCATGAATCAAGTTGATTAGGCCAATTAGTGACACATTCACAAGTTGAGATAAAAGGAGGAAGTAAGATTTTTATGGTTTTGGCCAGTAAAGAATACTACAACTTGCTAATTCTTTTGATGTTTTTCTGGATAAAAGTAGGAGATAAGGACATGTCTGGATCTTCAGTACGTTCTGTTAGCGTCATTTGTTCATTCATTCCCCAAACATCTGCATCCCGGGGACTCCTAGTTTTTAGGTGCCAAGGGATCTTTCCACATACTGGGATTCCCAAGAAGAGTGAGCTGATTATCTGTCAATACTTCCCTCCCCCATCACATCTAAAGAAACAGGGAGGTCATTGACTTGTCCAAGATCACATATCTACTAGGTGGCTCAGCTAAGATCCAACCCAGGTCATCACACTCCAAATTCAGTGTTCTTTCCACACCCTTAGCCAGCATCTCATTAGTCAACCCCACCAGTGCTGGCAAAGTCCTGAGGCATAAGCAGGATTAGTGAAGGTCCAAAGCCTCCCCTCCAGCAAAACAAAACGCAGTAATGGCGAATGTATTTATTTTTTACTGGAGGGGCATGGGCTTGGGAATTCCACGGCCAAGGCTGCTTTAGCTGTGTCTAGTTTAGAGCCTTCTTTTTCCCTGCAGCTAAATGGAAACTTTCAAAGAGATAAATGACGGCTACACTAACGCCCACAGTCTAATCCATGGGATGTAAAGAAAAATGTTTTAGAAAGAAGTGTTTGGTGAGTGAATGAACAAGTAAATAAATGCCCTCATCCCCTAAGCAGAGACTGAAATTTTACTTGTGGCTTGGACTTTTCTGAACTTATGTTGAAACACTTGGTGTTTATTTTGAGACTTTTTTTTTTTTTTTTTTACCACGTAAAGGTCTCCCCAGAATCATAACTCTATCAAAGGCAAAGATGAAATCACGTGGGCTGTGCAAACAGGATTTCTTGTCGGTAAGACAAGGGGCTCAAATTCCGTGGCTGAGTCTTGTTTAGACAAGCGGCGCCTCGCTTTGAGAGCTGCCTCTTTGCACCTCCACGCTGTCAAAGCAGCGCATTCTGATGAAAAGGAGGGCGTGCAGGCTAATTAGTCCATCAAAGGCCTGCTATTTGTAGTGTTCCCCCCCTCCCCCGTGTTCGCTTTCCCCCTCTCATTAAAATATACTTCTTTTAAAATGCAGTCTTTTTTCTTCAAGGATTAGCTGAGACAATGCTGTAACTGGATTTAGGATTCCCAGAGCCAGCTTTCCCTACCTTCTTCTCTTCTCTCTGTTCTGTGGGAGGTCCTTCAAGAGGCTACAAGTCAGGGCCTGACAGAACCTGTGGCTGGCCATTCCTCCTCCTGGGCAGTGGGCTTCTCATGTCATAGCTACCCCTGACTGCCCCCTATGCCCTACTAAGTAGGTACCATGGTCTGTGTTTAAAGACCATATGATGGATTGGATTTACATTAGATAGCAGGACAGAATATATAACCACTTTTTGACCTCACATTAAAACGTGTCTGGGATTCTCTTTAAAATAATAGGGAAGTCCAGATTGCACGGGTCTTTGGTTTCTATCTACGTTTACTACTTTTTTTTTTTTTTAAGAACACCACTTTCCTCGTAGTGTTGGGAGAAAGCAGAGAGGACCCGGCATCTGTGAAATGCCAACTGGGTGCCAGGCGGTTAAATATCATAGCCACTTAGTTCCTGTGACAAGTGCCATTGGGCACTGTGGTGTCCTCTCCCCATATATAAGGAAATGGGTTCAGGCGGTTAAGAACCAGATGAGGTTCTATAACTGAGAAGAGGCAGGAGAGCTTTAGGAACCATGGAGGCCTGGCCTCAAAGTCCTCGCTCTTGTAGGACTACGTTGCCTCCAGTTCAGTACTTATTTGAACTTATTAACATCTCTTATTTACCATAATTTAGACCCTAGGAGGGTCCTGGTTTAATGTGAAAACTGGATGGCAAAGTTGGTTCTCCTCTTTTTCAGAACAGATATTTGGTAAATCTATTTGCAGCCTTTGCCATTGATTTAGGATGATCTCGGGAGAGGAAATAGAAAAGTATTTCTTTATGTAACTCAAAGAAGTTAGAAGTCAAGTTAATGAATGGGTAAGGTTTAATTAAGCTTGGAATTTATGTCCTAGGTTGAGCCTTCATTAATTTGTTATGAAGTCAATGTTAAAGAAGTTAAAAAAAATTATTACATTTCTGGGGCAGGTAGGTCATGGTCTGCCTGCCTTATGTAGCATGATCTATGGACAAATTCCTGCCCTAGGCCTCATTAACATAGAAGTCACTCTTTAGCCAGAATCTCCAAACTGCAGATCAGTGTATAAAACTGAGCATAGACATCTGTGGAAGTTTTATACTGTTGACTTCATTGTCTCAAGTTCCTACATGTGGCTGTCTAAGATCCCTCGTTGCTCTCCATTTAGACATTTATATATGAAGTAAAGACTATGTTTTGGGTTCAACTTCTCTTTAGAATGTCTATCACCTCTCCCCCCGCCCTCCCCCCCCCCCCCCCATTTCCCATCTCAGAATTCTAAGCAGACAAGTGAGAACCTTTGAATGAGTACCTGTCACAACAAAGGCAGTGAGGGGTCTGGTAGGTTCCCCTGCCCAGGTGGTCCCTGTCACGCTAACATCATAGCCAGTGTTCTCCACCAAACCGGTGACGTGAGCATGCTGAGCATCTCCTGAGACTGTGATTTGCTGGGGCTCATGCAGCCCATAGGAATCGCTAACATTGATAACAATCTTTGCAAAGGGCCCAACTGGAGCGGTCCATGACACGTGGAAGCTGTCAGAAGTAATATTGCTAAGAATTAGCGTGCCCAACTCTGGCTCTGGCTCTGAAGAGGAAGAAGGAACACGGGCAGAGAGAAAGGGAGAGAGACGTTATTAGAGGGAGTGGTAGACCTCTCAGAATGTAGCCACAGAACATGAAAGTATCCATCCCTCCAAAATAGTTGCTGAAAGGTAGCACATTAGGCTCCACTGCTTCATCAGCAGGCATGGATTTGCGTTCTTTTTAAGTGTAGACATGAGGATCTGCTAGTCATGTATGAAGAAAAGCAAAGAAGCCAAAAGAGCAGTGCACAGAATTAATGCAAAGGGTGTCAAGGACACAGGCTGTAATGGGGCCTTAGCTCTGTAAGCTGTTTCAAGATAGCTTCCTGGTGAAGTATACGTGGCAAACACAGAAGGTTACACCTCACCCTAGAGATTCTCAAAGCGTGCTTGCATTTTAAAGACTGAAATGCTGGCTCGGTTAAAAAATAACAACAACAGAAAACCTTCATTTTGGTTAGCCCAGCATCTCATAAACTTATTGATTCAGGGGTACCCTTTATGAGAGAGATTCTTTGAACATCTCAAGAAGCTGGTGTGCCATTGAGCATGCCCTTAGAAAATCTACTTTGAAGTATCCTTACTCAGTCTTCTGTATATCTGTTTGGATTGTACAAATTAAAGGTTACTATCCATTCAAGAGAAATTCTTAACAGTACTTAGAAACCCAAAGGTATATGCCATAGGGAAACCTACATCTCACCCCAAATGCTTTAAATGTGGAAGTGACTTTCATCAAAAAATTCCTGGTGTATGCAAATGTGAAAGAGAAACGTGACGTTGGGCGCTGCCTTTTTCTGATTAGGAAATTACCCTAGTGCAGTGGTCGGCAACAGAGACAAATATCATTAGTCAACAGAGCCAAATATCAACAGTACAATGATTGAAATTTCTTTTGAGAGCCAAATTTTTTAAACTTAAACTTCTAATGCCACTTCTTCAAAATAGACTCGCCCAGGCCGTGGTATTTTGTGGAAGAGCCACACTCAAGGGGCCAAAGAGCCACATGTGGCTCACGAGCCGCAGTTTGCCGACCATGGCCCTAGTGGATAATTTGGAAAGGTGGATGGTTCCACTGAGGTTAAGTTTCCCTTGTCCCTTTAAAGTCTAGACAATCAGGGATAAAAACAACTCATTTTTAAAGCAGGGGGCCTGTACCATTGCTTTCAACTGAGATGCATATGGTCTGGTCTCCTAAATGCAAATTTATTAAATACTACTACCACTAAAGTAAGTTCAACCCAGCCTGTATTTTAGAGAGAGGGAGCAGCCCGGGAAGGTGAGATAGGAGGATGAGGATTTAGGGTTGGGAGGAAGCAGACCAATCCTCCCACGGACTTAGGAGTTGTTTGGCTGCAGCTACTGAATTTACAGGGAGGAGGGGACTCATTTGTATAAACTTGAGCTGGACAACTGCATAGCATAACTTGATGCCATAAAGTCCCTAGGGACAAAAAGGATCTGGCTCAGAAACAGAATGTAGCCCTAGGTAAGGGCATGGGATTTCCTACTTAGCAGTCACAGCACTGGCAGATTCCTTCAACCCTACAAAAAGTAAAGACCTCCAAACGGGACTCTGTTTGTCCTGTATTTGGCTGTGGAAGCAATCTCCCGAATTAAGGATGCATGCTAGGACTCTCCTCATGCGACAAGACAAGAGACTGGCAGTGCCAACACATTCACATGCTGAGTAAGGCCTGGCTCCTCACTGCCAGGTCTCCTGCCAGCTGTCTCCCAAAGGGTGCAACCAAGCTGAAAAGTGAGGTGCAAGAAAAGACGCAGAGAGAGAATGGTAGGTAGTGTTCCATGCAAGCCAGAGATGTTTTTCTCCCACCATGTCTAACCCTTCGGAACAATGCCTTGACATGCTGCCTGCTTCCAGGAAAGACAGACATTTTCCAAAATTGAATGCTCTGAATATTCACCACATGCACCAAGATTCTGACAAGATGATGGATGAGGAGGGAGACACTAACTCTTTGTGACAGATTTCAGTGGATGACAAAACATGCTTGATCGAGTAAATGTCAAAAAAGGACAGTCTGTAGGGAATGCAGGCACAGGGAAGGCTCAAGGATAAGGTGAGCCCACTGGGTCCTCTCACGTGGCTCTTGGGGTGTGCTTTAGGATCTTTTCTCTGCCTGTTGGTGGTGCTACTTTTAAAATCTTGGTGGAGAGAAAGAGAATGTCGAGCATTCCGACCAAGGATCCAGAGATGGCATGCACATACCTTGTTCAATATGACACAGGCAAACTCTGATTAGAAAGACCACAGGCAGATGATAATGGCAGGAACTGGAAACGATTATTCAGGATCAGATGAAAGGATGGTTTAGAAATTCAACCAAAGCAAGTCAGGTTAACTCTTTCCAAACAGAGCAACTCCAGATGTGAATGCATATTAAGGAAATAGCAGTTGACATTAAAGTTCCTTAACTGGGGTAAGGGTATTTTTTTAATCTTTAAAGCTCTGATTTGGGTGGCTCTATCACATTTTGAGAAAGATCTAGAAGAACTAGGAGGATGAAAAATGGGGAGCGAGTGGTTTTTTTGGGATGCTCCTCAAAGGAAGTTCAAGGAGAGTGAAGAACTGATCCCAGGAAATGCCTGTGGTTGTTGGACCGCCAGGGTCTGCGCACGCTGCCCACCCATCAGCCCTTGAAGGTGGGCAGGGTAAATGGAAGGAGCTCTGAGGGCGATGATGACAGAGATGCGAGACATCACAGGCACAGAATGCACCACGTTCCTCGGAGGTGGTCAGAATGCCTAACTTCTCTAAGAAAGCCATCAAAGGCAGACTCCTAGCTTTCTACGAGATGGACCTGCCCCAGGTCACATGTGGGATAGTGAGCTGGCTTAGGAGAGGTTTGGCTACTAAATCAAGGAGGAAAAAAAATAGGAAAGTGTGTCAATCTGAAACAGTCTCACAGGGTCCAAATCAAAACACATATGACTAAATCCATAAAGTTTTACACTTTGCCTGCTGGTAAAGGAACGGGTCCTTTGTTGGAAACTAGTCTGAACCATGAGACTTACATACATGTGGCTAATTTTCTTCCCCAGGTTGTGTTATACTCCTTGACCCTGGCCGAGACCAGAATGAGATAATGCTGGCCCGCTGACTTCCCTGTGAGCCACCCTGATAACAATTTGTAGGCTTACATAGAATGAAGACAGACCCTCCCTCAGCCATGGGGCACTTACACAAGAGATCATTTTGATGCTACAATGTCTACTCTTCTTGAATTCCCCAGAATATGAGATTGTGAACTATAAGAAGAAACTCTCCTAGGCTTATTCCACAAATCACGTTTTTCTTCCAGTTTATGATGTCTTACGTTATCTGTCAAGAGAAGGCATTGTCCCCAAATGTGCTGAGGATGCTATTTTGAATGGAAAAGGCTCTCCTTTCCAAGTTCATTTAGATTATTTTCTTTTGCGGCATGCCACAAGACACCGGCCGCAGAGTGTCACAGGCACTACGGATTTAAAGTGAGAGCCATTTCCTCTTCTGTTAAGCAAGCTCCTGGTTGAAACATGACTACCTTACTTCTGTTTGCCATCTACCATTCACTGCTCTGGGGGCCAGACAGCATGTTCTGGTCTTTTCTCTTAGAGGTGGCATTGGAATTGGGGTGTTCTGAATGGAATGGTTTCCTCTGCATGCATCTGAGGAGGAACCTGCTCTTTCTCATTGTTTTCCCAATTAAAAAAATAGCACCAACACGTGCTATTTCATGAAACCATCAGGATGTTTGGGTATTAAGAGATCAAAGGCACTAGGAAGAGAAAGACACTAGGATAACAAAAATAAGATTTTTAAGACCTCTTGATGGATGTGGATGTCTTGCCAACTCAGGGACAATGCTCATTATGGATATCTTTTGCTTTGTTCTGTTGCTGAAGGGGAGAATGCTTTTCTCCAGATTCTATATGGCAATCTGGACCAAAATATATTTTACTCTGCAAATGTGCTGGTCAGTGATAACGCAGGCAAGGCGAATGCACCACTTGGGCTGCTGTTGGAAGAGAGTTTTGTTAAATAACCTTGAGCGTGGCATCAAGGAGGACTCACTGCACTCCATGACCTGCTTGCAAGTCAATGGGTCAGGAATGGCTGCACCCTGCAAGGAAGACCCTGGAGAGAGGGGGTGTTAGACATGGGAGCATGCACGTGTACCTGTGGTGACTGTGACATTGATGGTTTGGGTCCGGATGCCGGGAGCAAGTCCAGAGAGGTAGACAATAAAATCATTACTAGGGCGGAGCCCTGAGATGTAGGCAGTTCGTGCAGCACCAGAAATTTTGTATTGCACCGTCTCCAGTAACCTATTGGAATCAATAATTTCAATGGTAAAGGTCTCGAAGGCGCCACTGGTAGCTGTCCAGGACAGATTGAAGCTCTCAGGGGTTACGTTGGAAACATTTAAGTTTCCAATTTCAGGTTCTCCGGCTGAAAAAAAAAAGGGGGGGGGCGGGTAGGAAAGAAGAAACAAATAAATTTGAGTTAATCATTTGGCTGTGTTTTAAGGTTGAGGTTGTTAATGGAACCGCAGTCAGGTAGAAAGATCGGATCCCTGAGGGTTAGGGTGAAATGCAGCAGTGTTACCAATCAGCACCCATGAGGGAGGGAAGGGGGGCGTTGTTAAAAGAAAAATACAAAAAGGCAGGTACGGCAGTTAGAGTTCCCCGCTCTGGAGCTCCCATGCCAGGCTGCTGGGTCTGGAGTGTGAGAAACATGCTGAATGACTGGGGCTGGACCTGCTGTGCCTAAGCCTAGATGCTCCCGGGAGCCCCCACCTCAGGGATGCTGGCCATTGGTCAAAAGATAGGAGTGCTGGCAGCTTCCTGGCTCCGGATTTGCACTCAGGAAACCAAGATTACTGCAGGCGCCCTTTGCTTTGAGGGAGCTCCCATCTATTCAAATGAAGATTAAATAATTCTGATGCCATCACCCTCCCAAGATGGTACCTGGAGGCTTCTGATTTTTGTGACTTGAAGGAAATTGGCAATGTGTCAGTGCCATTCATGGGACTCGCTTTATCCTTCTGACAAGGGCCAGCCGTTCTCACAGTCTGTTAAAATAGCTTGTCCTCTCTTAACTGCTTTCTCTGTGGGCCAAGGCGGCTAGTAGAGCATTGCCAGCCAGGAGACAAGAGCCAAGGCAAGAAATAACATTTTGTCGTGGAGATGGTCCTGCCCAAGCTTTTCTGAGCAACGGGACTAACCCATGCGGAGGGCAGGCAGGAGCGGGGATTGAAAAGCTAATACTGTCTCCCTGGCAAGGAAGGAGAGGGCCTTCCCGTCCCAGCGGATTTGGTGAAACACAGAGCAGACCGAATTATGGCCCTTCCCCCCCTGATACTGACTCATCAGAAGCAAGAATGTTGCTGTCACTAAAAAGAAAAACAACCATAAAAATACGAAGAACACTCAAACCACAAGATCTGCAGGAAAGATCAGAAGTTGAGGGCGATGGCTCTGCCTTCTGAGGAGGATGGTCTGTGGATGTGAAATGAAATGAGCCGCAGGTCCATCCAGAGCAGCCGAGGTGGCAATACTGAGGCAGTTCATACAGCAGTTGCCTGTGCTGTATGTGCATCTCAGCGAGAGCTACTAAAGTGACTGAGGCTAGAATGTGGAGCTATATTTTTGATAGAACCAACTAGGACATACAGGTTTGCATGACAGTTTTGTTGTAATAATTATCTAAAAATGGGGCATATACAAAACCAAACAACACAGCCTCTACTGAGCTTCCAGGCAATGGCAGCCCATAGGAAGGTGAACAATGGCAAACATGCTGGAAGGCTGCTCACAGGCAGGCTCGTGGGAAACACTGAACGCCTTGTCACTCAGAGTGATGAGCCAACTATGAGGCACTGTCCTGGCTCTAGGCTGGGAGTGTGTCATCCAAAGGCCAACACTCCAGGGTGCAACTCTTGATTAAAAGAGCAAAAAGGGCACCAGGTCCCTGACACTCATGGCCGGAACATTCCTCGCTTCAGATGCTGCTGGGTGTACTTCTGTTAATGAATGGCTTTTTCTTTGGTACTGTCTCTCTCCAGTCCTAATTGTTGGATTTTCTTTCTCCCTTTTTGGTCTAGCTATTGGCTAATTTTGTGTTCTAACAATGACTCAGTATCTGAGGGAATTGCCCAGGGGAGGGTAATTCAGTTCTCTGTATTATACACAGTGCATTTTAAAGAAACATTTAAATTAAAACATTTTTTGAAATGGAAGAACGACAGTGTCCATACCCTAGAGGGGTTCGGGATAGGAAAGGATCATTTCCTACTAGCAAAAAGGCTCTCTAAAATAAGTAATCTGTGTTCCACCATAACTCACACATGGGAGGGGTCGGCTTTTAGTTATATCCAAGCACTGGAGAGAATTCAAATAGAGACGAGAGATGTGTTGCAGAATTAGATGAAGTCTGGGGGAGGCTGGAAGCTGAAGGTCAGAAAAGGCAACATCTGTATTGCTCGGGATGCAAAGGCATCTGGACCAAGGCACAGCCCCAAGGACCATGCAGCTAAGGGGTACAGGGAAGGGATTCAGACATGGAGAGAAGCTGACTCCCTGATCGCTCGGAGAGAAAACAGGGAACCTGGGGGGAGAGCGTCAACATGGAGAGGAGGTACCTGTGGAGGCCTCAGCGGAGAGCACTGGTGTCTTATAGCCCCGGATCACCCCGTAGATGGTAACTCTATAAGGGGTAGCAGCCTTGAGGCCTGGGATGTCCACGGCCCGCAGGCTGCCGGGCACCGTGAGGTTCTGAGCCGCCTCCACCTTGTTGGCCTCCTGCACCTGAATGACAAAGTGCTCATAGGCCTGGTCAGCTGCGGTCCAGTTGAGTTTGAGGCCATCCCAGCCCACCTCGGTCACGACTAAGTCTCCCAGCTCAGGGAGCTCCTCTGAAGAAGGATAGAGAGGTACGTGTCAGTTCTGTAAACCAAAAATGAGGAAACCAAATGTCCCACAGCCCAGGGAAGAGAGAAAGGGATGAGAGAATAGTGTGTGCGTGCGTGTGCGTGTGCATGCGTGCGTGCGTGCGTGCGTGCGTATGTGTATGGTCATTCTTGGTCTCTGGGTTATTTTCCCTTTGAACTCTGGTAACCTGGCCACAGCAGTTAAAAATGGGCAGGAAGGGGAACATCTGCAGTGTTCATCCCTGTGTTGGCAATGCCATCTGGACCACTGCACAACCTGCTGGGAGGTCTCTGAGCAGGCACAGCCAGAACTTAAAAGACAACTGGAAAAGGTGGGATTGTCTATCAGGATACAGGAAGTAGGACTGGATAGAGGTGCAGTCAATGGAGGCAGCCGGGTCTTGGTTAGAATTCCATTACTGATGTTTACTAGCTGTGTAATCTTGGCATGTCACCCAACTCATCTGAGCCTCTCTTCTCACCTTTAAAAGGAGCTGACAGCACCATTTCCTTGGACTGTGTGATGATTAAGTGCTGCTATTTATAAACCTCTGAGTGTCCTGACATGCAGTAAGTGCCTGGTAATTGGCAGCCTAACAGGTACATCGTTGTCTTGATGCTGTAACTACACAGGAACTCCATTTCTTTAAGATGACCTTTTCCCTAATCCCAGCCAGCTTCGCCCTAACAGCACCATGACTCCCTTGCCTCCTTTTGACCAGACCCTTCCACCTTCACACACTGCCATCCACTCCTTTCTCCTGGAGCCCTTGGGACAACTAGGTTCTGGTCAGCATCAAACTCCCTTAAAGAACAAAGCCTCAGGTTTGTTGATCGAGAGAGTTTTCATCTAAGTAAAGATAACATCTTGACCTGTTATGTTTCAGTCCCAGACCCCTGAAGGTGGAACAAACCCTACTGACCACATCCTTTCAAAATCAGACAGAGCGATGCCATGGCTGACGTCAGGACAAGATGCAATGATAACATTCTACCCTGGCCCTGACCAGGCAAGTAGGGCCCATGCCCCACTCCCTTAGTTGCCATGATTAACGCTTTCCCCGTATATAACCATCTTCCAGAAGCACCGGGGAGCCAGGTTTTAGAACATTAGCATAAGGACCTCCCTGAGTTACACCAGGCTTGGTGCCATTTCCTTAAATAAACCTTTACTTTCCTTGCTGCAAACTCCCATTTGCATCTTATTGGGCTTTGATTTGCACAGGCAAACCAACCTTCAATTTCTCCCCTTGGGCATTCTTATTTCTATGGGAGATAATTCTCACTTTATTTCATTGCTTGACCTCAGAGAGATCATCTCATTGCGGGCCATAGGCTATCTGACTGGGTTTATAAAGCCTTAGGTTTAGACAAGTCTGATGTCTTATCCCTGGACTTTTCCAAACTTTTGGGGATCAAAGGTTCTGTATGGGATTCTTGGTCTGGTTCTTTCCCTCTCGCTGGTCTTCTGCTAGAACCCTGTGTCCGAATGAAGAATGTTTGCACTATGAAGCAAGGCCCTTTGTGTGAAGGGAGGGCCCACATTTAATGAGAAGTGGTTATTGCTTGGTAAATAGTGCAAAGCACTATTTATTTCTCTATAATATAGGAAGGAAATTTAATGTAGTTATTATGGCTAATTTTAGGAAGTTTAGATTCAAATATGGAAAAAATGAAACCCTGCTTCTCAGGGTTAAATGAAATCTCTCAGCCTCTCTTTTGAAGGCTGAAGTGGCCATGGATTGAAAGTTAGAAATGAAAATAACTGCAGGAATTTTACCACGAGAGTCTGAGCAAACCCAACCATTTAGAGGGGCTGTTTCCAAAGTATGTTACACATAGACTTGGTGTTTTTTTGGAAGAACTGGGCTGTGGCCATGGGTCTAGGCAGCCCCCTGCTCCTTCCCAGCTCACGAAGATCAGCTGTTTAGCTGTCATAAATGGGGTTCCTTGTAAGATTTCAGGAGCCAAGGAATTCTGCTGCTAAAAACGAAAGTGTACCAACTACAGATGCAGACGGTAGCATCTTGCACCCAGATTGTATCTGTCTCAAAGGCCCCCTGTGCTCTTCGGCTTGAAGCTACTCCAGGGAACCCAGGACAATGACAACTTGGCCAGCTCAGGTGGATTGTAACATTACCTTTCTGACTTTTGGAACTGTGTGCAGTTTCTAGCAAGGACCAACTTTATTTGTTCTATATGAGCAAGAAAAACAATTCTTTGATTTAGCTTATTTGGACAGTGTTATCAAAACAGAATCTGTAGAAAATATCATGGGCTCAAGGCTCAGCATAAATATCCTATCAAATATCTGCCCCATTTTCCCAAAGCTCCTTTGAAGGCTGTTTCAGGAAACCTCATGAAGAGTATGGAGTTTTCTGTAACAGATGGAGCAGCATAGTTTCAGGGAACAAATTGAGATGAATTGTTTTTCCTCCCCAAATCAAAGAAAAACCTTGAAGTCAAATGTGGCTGTCCTTTCTTGGAAATGTTCCTGCCTTGAGTGTCTGCTAAGGAGAGAGAGACTTGCCCACTAGTGTGGCTCAGTGGTCGGGCATCAACCTATAAACCAGGAGGTCACGGTTCCATTCCCAGTCATGGACATGCCCCGATTGTGGACTTGATTCTCAGTAGGGGGCATGCAGGAGGCAGCTGATCAATGATTCTTTCTCATCGTTGATGTTTCTCTCTCCTCTTTCCCTCTCCCTTCCTCTCTGCAGTAAAAATATATTTTAAAAAAGACAGAGACTTGATAATTTTAGATCATTTCAAAGGTTACTCTGTAGAGATCTGACTCCAAGGTGGATGGCAGTGAGTGACTCTGAGGCTACCAACAATACGATTTCTCTAGAAAGTTCTGAACTTTATTCTTGTACAACAGCCCCATAGTTTATGCTATTTTTTATCATGAGATGTTGCTATCTGATAAATGTAGCTATTTGCTGTTCAATGTTTATTACAGGATGTGCGCTTTGCTAAGCACATTCATGATCTCATTTACTGCTCAGGATAGTGTTCTGAGGTAGGGGTGTTGTCTGGGATTTGAAGGTGAGAAAAGAAGGCTCAGAGATGGAAAATGATACCCCCAAGAATACTCAGCCAGTTAAGGTGGAATTCCAAACCAGACCTCCCTGAGTTACAGCTTGCATTCCCACAGCCTCTCAACAGCACGGGGATCGGCTCTTGCCACAAGCGTTTTCTCTGTTCCCAAGACAGACTGGCTCAATCACATCCCTGATCTGCGAGGAGGGTCAAATACCTGTGATGACCTCTGCAGCAAGAGGTCGAGTGCTGCGGCCCCTGACCTCGCCGTGCAGGGTGACTGTGTAAGGGGTACCAGCTGTGAGGCCGGGGATTTCCATGGAGCGCAGGCTGCCAGGGACGGTGAGGCTGTGCACTTCTTTGGCTTGGCCAGTTTCCTGGACCTCAATGACAAACTGCTCATAGATTCCATCTGGGGTGGTCCAGTGTAGCCTGAGCGCATCCCAGCTAACCTCGGTCACTGTGAGGTTTCCCAGATCTGGAAACTCTTCTGTGTAAGGACAGAGTTCCTGCGTTACTACAAAGGGCAGCTGCACACTGCAATTCAGGTAAGATGGCATTTGGGCAAGGGATGAGCTGTCCGGGGAGTGTTGATTCCAGTAATTTATTTACTGTGGCTGTTGAGCTCACTCTAATAGTTGGCACTAAAGCCAGGGTTTTCCTATTCAGCCTTTGGGGATGAAAGATGGTTCTAGGAATTGTTTGCAACTTCTATTTTGGACATACAAATGGGGCTTTGGGGAGTCCTTTGGTGTGTGCTTAAGATGAGCTCAGACCAATATTTTTTCCATTTGCATATTGTGCTTTCCAACTTCTGAAATACTGTCACTGAAACTTGCTTTGAAAGAAAAGTCACCTCTCACTTTTGTAAAGGAAGAGTAGGTGGAGTTCTCCATGAAACCGGCTTCCTGGCCTGGACTAGGACTTGGCTGTATAAGGGATATGCCATTTGGACGGAACAGGGTGATTTCCGGGTTTTCCCCAAGTGTAGGGGGTGAGCCTGGTTCACAGCAGGGAGCAGCTGTGTCCCTCCTGAGCAGAGACAGTGGGAGGAAGCAAGTAAGTAAATGAGTTTAGAATACCTGTCCAGACTTCAATAGAGAGAGGGGCTGTGCTGGAGTCCCCAGTGACCCCGCGGATGGTGACACAATACTGAGTGGCTGCTTTGAGCCCAGGCAGGTCCACGGACCTCAGCCCTCCTGGGACTGTGAGGTTCTGGGCTGCCTCTCCTGTGTCAGCCTCCTGCACCTGGATAAAAAAGTGCGCATAGGCTCCTTCCGGAGCAGTCCAGTTGAGCTTGAGGGCGTCCCAGCCCACCTCGGACACGGTGACCTCTCCCAAACTGGGAATTTCCCCTGGAGAAGGACAAAGAACCAGTTTCACGCTCAAATCACATGAGATCCAGGGACCCTTTGACACAAGAATAGGCATTATCTGACTTTAAAAAATGTGACTTTCTTCAGATAAATGCTCATCATGCAGCTTCCTAAATTTGTGAAACAGAGTGTAGGAAAATATTGGTTATCTTACTTCATTAAAAAATTGTTCTAATCTCCAGTAGACAAGGAGATTAGTTTACTTTGAAGTAAAATGCCTTAACTTCCCTTACCAAGAAGGAGCCTGCTTGTGAAGCTCAAGGTCCCTGCCACTGTGGTTGCATGTATGGTCCCCAGACCGGGCTCTGCAGGACTCCACGGGTGCAGTGTGAAAGCTGCCCCTGGATCCTGCAGCCTGGCGGCTCCCCATTCTTAGACACCAAGGTGCTATTACTCGGGGCAGAACTAGTCCATTCAAAAGCAAGTCCGTCAGATTATCCTTGGCAGTTCCCTGTTGAGAACAGAAGCTACAGACAGAAAGGTAAAAGGTACCTGTGGAGGCCTCAGCGGAGAGCACTGGTGTCCTATAGCCCCGGATCACCCCGTAGATGGTAACTCTATAAGGGGTGGTGGCCTTGAGGCCTGGGATGTCCACAGCCCGCAGGCTGCCGGGCACCGTGAGGTTCTGAGCCGCCTCCACCTTGTTGGCCTCCTGCACCTGAATGACAAAGTGCTCATAGGCCTGGTCAGCTGCGGTCCAGTTGAGTTTGAGGCCATCCCAGCCCACCTTGGTCACGGTGAGGTTTTCCAGTTCAGGGGTGTGGTCTGAATAAGGACAGAGATGGGGTCAGTTAAACCATTCCTGCAAATGCTTTCCTCCTGGGGACCCAGGAATGGCAAGGCAATGCTGAAAGGCCGTGAGGGCCTGCGTGCTGCGTGTCACAACTGCATCCCCAAATGGTGCTGTTGCATAAAAGCACCAACAGAAAAATACAATCAGTGTAATTCTTATTTTGCCTTGTTGCATATTTGGGTGTTTTCAAAATGGCATTTTCCTGTTGACTTGTTGTTTAAGGAAACGCTACCCATCTAAGGTTAGTACTGCTCTGGGCTGCAGTTTCCATTTTGGGAAGTGTCTCTCAGGAGGATGAGATATGAAGGAACAGCCTTCGGCTATTGCTCGGGATCTTGGTCCAGCCTTTTGTATTTTGAGAAAATTGGCTCCTCTTAGATTTCCTTTCTTTTCCTGCTTCCTCCATCTCCTCTATATTATTGTCACATTGTGTTGGAATTTTTGTCAAGTTTCTGGGGCTCTAATCAGTTTACATAAACCACTTCAGGAAGATGAGAGGTAAATTAACACAGTATGAGTGAGGCTGAATTGAGCCAAGTGGCAAATCTTTGCAAAACTGTCCCGTACTGGGTAGAAAGACAGACTGAGGCCCTATGGAATGTGCCATCGTCATTCATCCGAACACACAGTAAAATCACTCTTGTCTAAATATGCCTTCAAGGTGATAACATGCCCATGGCTGAGCTCACATGGACCTTGCGTGACCTGGGAAGAAAGGACTTTCTCTGGAAATGGATCCTGTAAACAACAGAGTAAGGACTGCTTTGAGTTTATTTAAAAGAATGTTTTCCCTCTCTATGTCTCATACTAATTGCTAATTTCAAATGAGCTCTGCATGTCCATGAAAGCAGGCTTCTAACTTGAAAATCTTAGTTGCAATTGGATGGAAGATAGCCTTTCAGAGGAAAAAATGCATCTTTTCAAGAATCTTTTTAATTCAGTCTTTTCAACCTTAGGAGAATGTTCTAATTCTCATTGGCAAAGCTTACACTCCTGCAAATCTTGCTGATCTAGGACAGGGGTCTGTAAACTGCCATCTGAGGGTCCAGTCTGGTCTGCTGCCTATTTTGGTAATGAGCAAGCTAACAGTAGCTTTTATCATTTTAAATGGTTGGGAAAACAAGCGAAACAAGAATGCTTCATGATGTAAGAAAATAGATGAAATTAAGATTGTATCCGAACATAGCCATGCTCATCATTTCTGCATGGCTGCTTGTAAGCCCCAAAGACACAGCTGAGCAGTTGTGACAGAAACCTTATGGCCTGAAATTATCTGGCCCATTTCAAAAAATATTTAGGACACCTGATCTTGAACTACATTCTATGGACTCATTTAATCCAAGTTTGTGTCCTGAAGTGCATACCCAAAGCCTCATGGCAGTTCTAACCACACACACATGGCCTCGATGAGAAAGATTGGACCCTGAACTCAAAGTGATGAATTCAGTTTGGGCAAAAGAAAAGGAGAGTCAGCCATCCTTAAACTCACGGGCCTTGTGAGCCAGGAGCAGTGGTCTAGTTATAACAAAGGTCTCCTTGACTTTGGGATGTAAGCACTCGGGAGTATGTTCCTGTCAAGTACTCCAGCAGTCCTCTTGCTTAAAGAGACATGGTACAAATCCAGGCTAAGCAAAACAGCAAGGTTAAGGAAACTGATCCTCTGGCTCATAAACTCCCCTCTTAACCCATTTTCTTCTTTTTCTCCTCTTGCTATCAAAATGGCTGCTCAGCAACTTAGGTGACACTGACAATTCCCCCCTTAATGTGAATTAAGTCACTGTCTTTCCTTGCTAGCTTTTAAAGCTCTCTCTCGCATTCTGCCATAAAACATCTTTCTTTCCATGAAAGAAATGCCAGGCACCAGATTGTGAGAGATCTGAGAGTCGCCTTACTGGGCAGGGAGGAGGTAATTACTGGTTATGTATTCAGCTGTTGCAATAAAGATTAATGGAGAGATGCAAGGAGATCCACAAGGAAAATATCTCTTCCTGATGAGAACCATCTTTTCTCCTTGAATCAGGTTTTCATATGCCACTGACACACTCTTGTACAATCTGCTGCAGCTGCTCATACAGCTGAGAGATTAACTTTCACGTAATGTTATGTTGCTCGGTAAATACTAATCGTGGTAATGGTACTGCCACCATAATTTTTGTCTATTCTTCTATTTTTTGCCTTTTTTGGGGGGGTTGGTCAATCACAAAAGAGCATCGGTTTATACTTAGTGAGCAATGCTGTGACTGTATCTGGGTACTCCTGGCACCCCACCTGACCCTTCACAAAACAAATGCTAGTCAGATAAGTCACAAGTATAACTTCCATGAGTAAAATCAGTAGATAAATGAAAAGAAGAGGGATAAGAATGATAAAAAGAGAATAATATTAATAATTCTGCAGAAAAAAGTCGAGGTGGGGACCAAGTGGCATCCCATAATAAATGCAGACTCTACATTTCACTAGTAAATGACACACTGTGGGCTTACTGCCTCAGAAGCCCAGGGTTTTCGTTGTATAGTTCCACACTCAATTTCTTGGCATTTCTTTATGAAAAGACTGTTGTCTTTTTCTTACAGCTGTGCACTGGCATCTACCCTATGAAAAATGTCAGTGGGCCTGGGAAATTAGGATTTCCAAATCCCCTTCTGTGCTGATGGTGGGTTGACCAGCTGGCCCAGAGGAATTTCTGGCGCTGCCAACTTTAAATCTTTAGATTCCCAACATCTTATAGATGGTACTGCAGGGTAACTTGTTGCCTTAAAATATGCCTCTTTGGAAAATTTATTATTTTAAGATGGTTATTTTTAAAAACTAAAGATTCTAGAAGAACCTTTAACCTCTAGCTGCTTAAGAAAATTAGATAGAGGACTTTCTCCAGGAAGGGAGCTATCATCATAAATGACCACAGTTTAATAAGAACTCAATTTTTTCAATGCTAACAGGCATAGTACCCTTCTTCCCTTCTTCCCTCCCTCCCTTTTCTATCCAGATTAAGCTTAACTGAGACCTTCCAGGGGAATTACTTCCCTTTCCTTCTCCTTAATCCTTAAGAGAGAGAATTTGGGCTGCTAGTTTAGAGGTGGAGAGGCCAGAGGATACAATGGAAATGCTGCCTCTGGAACAACTGCAGTCCGCAGTGCTCATAAAGCACACATCTTGTGCTTGGCTATGTCCAAGGCCCTGGGGATGCAGCTCTGGGTAGAGGCAGAGTACTTCCATTTTGGTTGGCAGTAGGAGGTAGGTCATGGATAAATAAGTCAACTACTGAATAATATCAGGCCAGATAAGTGTCATGAGGAACTTTGGAGCAGCACAGAGGGGTAAACCAGGATGGTTTATATTTTATATCGGTGGCCAGAAAGGGCTTTTGAACAACACACAAGTTGAATGCAATGTGGAAGAGGCCATGGGAAGAACTAAGAGAAAAGTGGTTCCCTGGCAGCAGGAATAGGATGTGTAAAGGCCCTGAGGTTGGAACAGGCTTGGTCTGCTTAAAGAACAGTGAGAAGGCTAAGGTGGCCATGGTGAAATGAGTATGAGGACAAGGGTGGAATGAGGTCAGAGAGATGGGATGGGCCAGATTCTGCAGGGCTGTGCAGCCTGTGGTAGGGTCTTTGGATTTTATTTTAGGTGTGACGGACAGCTAGGTTGTGCATACTTTCAGTTGGGTGCCGCATCAAGGAAAAGACTTGCCCTTTGGCTCAATTCCATGGCGAGAGCCCTGGAATTCCTTGGGGAAAATGCTTTGGGGCAGCCAATTCCACATCTGCTCTGTGAAACCCACAGGTGATGAGTGGCTCTTTGCAGACTTCTGCTTTTGAGAATCTAGTGATGCACATCTAGAAGTTCCTTTCTTCTGAGGTTTGAATCTACAGCCCTTTGACATATCAAGATTTGTAGCCACATGGTACGTCTACCCAAGGGCTTCCATTTCATATTTCTTTTATCTTTCTATGTGCTTACCAAGGCCAAGTGCCTGGACTTCTGTTTCTTCATGTATTCCACAACACAGTCCTGTTTGTCTCTAGGTCTCTGTCCAACAGCTTCCTCCCATTTTATTTATTTTATTTTTAGCTTCCTCCCATTTTAAATCTTTCCTGTGCTCCTGCTGCCTGCTCTGAACCAATTCCAGCAAGTGGAGTATTGTGCTTTCTTGTTTACTAGGTAGTGAATTCCTAGGAGCACAGACCTGTCTTAATTGATCTAACATCCCCAGAACTTAGCACAGAGCACACTTGTATATTATTGACTGTAGTAAATGTAAGAGACTTGGGAAGACAGAATTCAAGAGAAGGAATTTTAATAAAATAAAATGGTTCTATGGAGAAAGCTATAGAGAGATATATTATGGAGACAGTGAGCAAAGAACCAACAAAAGGGGTTTTGCACATTTTTCTTATAATGAACAATGTCCTTAAATGTACAAATGATTTCTTCGAAACAGTGTTAAGGAGGCATGCCTGGGAAATGAAATCATGAGCCTTTGGGATGCCAAAACGGGGCTCTCAGTCAGACACAAAGTAACCCCAGCCTGTGGTTCACTTGAAAGCTTGTCTCTCTCTGTGCTACCAGGCCTGGGCTTCCCTCCTGGAAATCAGGGATAATGTGGCTGGAGCCAGAGGCTAACATGATTGGATGGAGCTATGAAACTTGCTTTGGTACAGCATTTGTCAAACTCAGGGAAAAGCAGGGGGTGGCGGGGGGGGGGGGGGAGAGGAAGGAAGAGGAAGAGGAGGAAGAAGAGGAAGAAGAAGAAGAAGGGGAGGGGGATGGGGAGGAGTGAAGGGGGCGGAGGAGTGGGGAGGGAGTGGGAGAAAAAGGAAGAGGAGGAGGAATTCCCTCTTTTTTGTTTTTTTGATTCTTTATCCCTTGATACTTTATATCAAGCTGCCATGTTCAAATCTCTACCATAGATTTATTCCTTCCTGATTCTGTCCTGCCCGCCTTCGTCTGTGATTAGGCTTCCCCTCCAGAGCACCCCGATGATGAGCTCAGAGCTGGTGGGAAGCAGTTGCTCAGAGTCAGTGGAACTGACTGCCAGGGCTCACTTCAGTCTCTGAACAGGCTGCTGTGGTATACCAGATGCCTCTTCTCTCTCCTTCTTACAGACAACCACACTTTTATGTGGCAGCAACATGCTCAGCCAGAGACTACTTAGTCTTTCCTAGATCTAACTTAGAGCCAGGAACAATGGATGAAATGTGAGTAGAAGGCATTAAGGAGGTTTCCAGAAAGACTCATCTAGTAGGTTCTCTTCTTGGTTCTTTTCCCCCCTCTGTTATGCTGCCTAGAACACAGGTATGAGGGCTGTACTGCAGCAGCCGTGTTGTGACATGGAGGTGACTTTGAGAATGGAAGCCAAGAAGAGTGGAACAGAAGGAGAGAAGGAGCCTGAGTCACTGATAATTTGGATCTGCTCTGCTATCCCTGAATCACCTAACCTCAGATTCACTTTATGAGAGAGGAAAGCAGGTTCCAAGTGACTGCTATTTGAGGTTTATGTTATATGCTGGTGAAAGTATTCAGACATGACAAAGACTCAAAGGCATTTCCCTATTTGTCCATCATTACAACCTCTTCTCTGTTTATAGAGATTCAGCTGGTAACATCTCTGTCATGACACCCTGGCTGCTCTGGATTCTCCCAATCATTCCCTGCCCTTGGTTGAGTTCCATCGAACACTCTGAATAGCTGGTCTGTGAGCAGGAGCACCTGAGCCACAGTGACAATGCTAAGCACATGACCCACTTACCCTTCAAATACTAGCACACTGAAGTGTATTCAGTGGGTTCTCAATACTTACTAGTTACATTGAAACTAAAGACGACTACTTGTCAAATCCTGAAGAATTAACATTTTCCATTATAATCTTTTATATTTTGGGGCCAAAATTATATGTGTATATTTTTCATATAGGAAGAACTGATTTTTTTTTCTTTCATTTTAGTCACTGAGGAAATGTGGCAGCAGGTACAAAGAACAGAATCACAGGGCTGGCAGAGACACTGGAGGTCAAGATCAGCAGCCATGGGAAGGTGAAGTTCACTCTTAATGACTAAGAGGAAATAGAAACTGAGAAGGGTACTTTGAAAGAAGGCTCCAAGGACTATCTGCAACTTTTCAGGCAACCTTAGAGGAAAGCAAAAACCTGGAATAGAAACACTGAATGAGAAATAACCAAAGAATTATTACCAACATCCTGGTCATCTTGAAGAGAAATAAAATTAAAGGGAAGTTAATTGTTAGGCTAAAGGAGGCGGGGACAATAAATGATTTGAACACAAAATTAAAAGAAAGAAAAGAACCAAAGACAAACACAAATCCTGATGCTTTAAGTTCTCCTGGGAGGAAATAGTTGAAAAACACTATTGATCACCCAGCAAGAAAACTGCTGACTCAGTTGTCAAGAGGGAAAGGTTAGTAAGTTGCTCTTTCAAAGTGGCATTTAGAGGCTTCCTGAGTGGAGAGAGTAGCAGGACTTCCCACTGGGTGTTCTCGTGTGAAGGTAGCCTGGCTGCTGGGTCTGCAAACCTCACAATTAACAGTGTCTGCAGGGAGCTCGGGGGCTGATCTCACCTGTGGATGCCTTTACCCGTGCGGCCTTGCTCTTATGCCTGCCCTTTTCCGCTCTCAGGAGGATGGCATATTCCTGCCCTGGTTCCAGGCCTCTCAGGACATAGGAGGTAGTGTCTTTGGGCAGCTGCACCTCCACCGGCTGGCCCGAGGCAAGGCTGTAGTTGAGGCGGGTAATGGTCAAACTTGGCCAACGGTGACCTCCAGAGCAGGGTCAGGGTGGTCTCTGCAGTTTCAGACACCCGAAGGTCCTTGGGGGTGTCCATATCTGAGGAAAACACAGATGAACACTCCTCAGGCTAGGAGACAGGCAGCTTCTGGGACTGAAAGGCAGCTGGTTCCGGGCTGCAGCCCCAGGTCCACCATCAAGCAACTGGGGGCTTTAGGACACTCACCTAACTGGGACTCAGTTTTCACCTTGTAGATACCACTGTAAATTACCTGGCCGGGTTTTTGGAAGACTGAAAGGAACATAGTGGCATACCCATACCACAAAATGCTACTCAATTAAAAGAATTTAAAAAGAACTCACTATTGATCCAAGAAACAATTTGGATGGATCTCAAGAGACTTATGCTGAGTGACAAAGCCAATTTCTAAAGGTTGCATACTATATGATGCCTTTTATGTAGCACAAGAGGCCCAGTGCATGGGTAGGGTGCACTCAGCCTGGCCTTTGATTGGGGCCGATCGGGGCGTTTCGCCCAGACCCCATTGGGGCTGATTGGGCCCTGCTGTTGAGGTGGGGGTGTCGGGGCTGCGGGAGGTTGGCTGGCCGGCGGAGGGGAGAGGGTGGGGGAGGTTGGGTGTGGGAGTGCACTGACCACCAGGGGGCAGCTCCTGATGGTCAGTGCGCATCATAGCTACTGGTCGACTGGTTGTTGTGGTCATTTGGTCATAATGGTCGCTTAGGCTTTTATATGTATAGATTCTTGAAATGACAAAATCATCGAGATGATTGCTAAGGGTTTGGGACCAGGAGGGAGGGAGGTGTCATAGTATAGAAATGGAAGAGAGATCCCAGTGATGGAACTACTCTGTGTTTTGACTGTAGTGAAGGGTTCAAAGTTTACATGTGATAAAACTGTGTACAACGAAATACACTCACAGAGATGAGTGCATCTGAATAAAGTTGGCAGATTTGTATCAATATCAGTTTCTTAGTTGTGATATTGCTCTATAGTTAAACAGTTGTTACCATTGGGGGAACCTGGGTGAGGGGTTAGGGGCGTCTCTGTATTATTTCAACAATTACCTTAAAAGAAAAGGATCGAACAGAATATGTACTGGCTCTTGCATAATGAGGGGTTCAATGAAGCGTGACCTCTGCTCTCCAGCCCCCCTTTCCTTCAGAGGGGAGGTCAGGAGGAGGCTGGCGGAGGGAGAGAGAAAAGGGGTTTCTCTTTTACAACATTCCCAGAAAAAAAAAATTTTGACGAAAGAAATCAATGGCTTCAAATCAGGGAGCCCCTTACCATCCTTACCCGGAGGTTGGCACTTCAGGATGCATGGGTGAGAGCAAAGTCTGACTCAACCTGTGTTCTGGCCACTTATAATTTATGTGAGCAGAGTATACACATTAGGTGTGTATTAAGAGAATTCCCCCAGATGTGTTTTAATCAGTCAATGATATAGAAAAACAACAACCCTGGAATTGGTTACAAACTTTAAAAGTTTGTAGATTTCTGATAAAGTCTGGTTCCAATTTTTCCTAAGAAGAAAGCCGCTGTTGCTTTCTGTCCTGAGAGCAGTGTGGGAATCATTTGGATGTGGTGTGCTCAAGTGACTTTCTAATGGGACATCTGGGATAGATGACCGTAGGGGCTCCTTTTTCTGTTTCTTTGTAAAATTGTTTTATTTTTATTGATTTCAGAGAGGAAAGAAGATGGAGAGAGAGATAGAAACATCAATGATGAGAATCATTAATCAGCTGCCTCCTGCATGCCCCCTACTGGGGATCGAGCCCACAACCCTGGCATGTGCCCTGATTGGGAATCAAATCGTGACTTCCTGGTTCATAGATTGATGCTCAACCACTGAGCCACACCAGCAGGGCCTACTGTTTCTTTTAAAGCAGGTTTTCTGCCTCCTGAGCCGTGTCTGTGAGAGCCGCCTGGGGTGAGGGCTGTGAGGGAGTCCAGGTGCCTCACCTGTGGCCGCGTTGATGGTGGCCGGAATGCTCTCCATGTCTCCCTTCACAGCAGACACACCGATCCCATATTCAGTTCCTGGCCTCAGACCTAAGAGAGAGCGTGCAGGTGGAAATTCAGTTTCATATCAGAAAGACTTTCAGAAGATCTTAAAAATGGCCTCAGCTGTCCCCAGACGCTATTGCTTTTCAGTGTCTGGAATGTTCTGCAGACTGACTCACTGACATCCCTGTGAGAGGGATTGCTGGGAACTGCACGTGTTCTCTCTTGGGAGGGTTGCAAAGCAGGGCCACGTCCCCAGGGCGGCTGGGTCTGGGATGTGGAGCTCACCTGTGAGTGTGGTCTTGGTTGTGGCTTGTTGGCTCCTTGGGACCTCGACCTCGGCGTGGTCACCTCCGGAGATGGGTGCATACTTAATTCTGTAGCTGTCGATGGCCGCCTTGCCATTCTTCCATTCCAAGGTGACGCTGTTGTCTGTCTGGGAGATGCGGCGAAGATTCCTGGGAGCGTCCAGGCCTGTTTGGGAGAGGAAGGAACATGTGTATGGAACACATCAGGCACCAAGAGAGTGGTGGCCTCACAATTCAAGCTGAGATATGAAAGGTTCCTGACATTGTAGGAAAATGACGAACTTGCCCCATACCCATCTCAACAGCTGACGCACAGTCTACACAAATTCTACACGTCTGGCTCTGTCCCCATTATTAACATGTGTGATACATCAGTCATTCACATCTCTCAGATTTTGTGCTTAAAAAGAACACACACACACACAAAACTACACAGAAACTTAGAAATAAGCTATATAAGTGTAAGAACTGCCCTGCCCTGGAATCGAACTGAGACCACCTGGTTCATAGGCCAACACTCAACCACTAAGCCATGCCGGCGGGCTCATCACTGTATTTCTAATACTCATACAGTGCTTACTGAGTTCTGAAAAAAAATTTTATCAAATGACTGATTGACACACTGGTACTTTTAAAAAAATGCCATAGGCTAAGACATTAGGCGGCATCTTTGTCATTCATGTTTTCTATACACTCACTATATTTAATAAAGTTTTATTTAAAAAATTTTTACTAGGACTTGTGTCTAAGTGTGTCAGACTAGTTCCTTCTATGTATGCCAATATGTATATACTTTTTATTTTGGAAGGTTATTTGGGATGTTTTTTCTTTGAAAAATTAAACAGTACAATATTTGAAAATAAAATTTAAAGGAATGGAAATTCCCTTTTTGTTTTCCTGCTGTCAAAGGAGCCTGGAAGGTACCCCAGGGAAGAGTGGATGGAAGTCTCGCAATCCTTCCCGTGAAGGCCCATTACCTGTTGTGAAGGTCTCTTTGGCAGGGTTGCTGGACATGTCGCCCCGGCGGGAGATAAGGGACACCTCGTACTCGGTGTCTGGCTTCAGGTTCCCGATGGAGTACTGGTTCTCATCGTGCGTGAGGTCAATGGTGGTGCGGTCGCCCGGCGCGTCTTTGATCCCATAGGAGAGCTCGATGCCGTCGATCTCGGCCAGAGGCTTGAACCAGGTGACCAGTGCAGTGGTGTCCGTGACGTCTTTCACCTCGATCTGGCTGGGAGCGTCCAAGCCTGTGACGGGCAGAGGACAGAGCGACAGAGCTGTTTCAGAGAGTGGGACAGTGCTGGGGCTGAGCAGAGAGAGGCAACCATCCCATCTACTTATGCATATATTAGTGTAATATTGACCCCCTATTTTAAGTTTCTGATCTTCAATGTCCTGTTCAACAAGCTATAAGTAGGGCTGATACTACCTTGTAGGGTTTGTTGTTTTTGAAAGGAGACAGTCCGGCCAGCATGGCTCAGTGGTTGTGTCAACCTATGAACCAGGGGGTCACTGGCTCGATTCATATGCCCAGGTCAGGGCACATGCCTGGGTTGCAGGCTCAATCCCCAGTGTGGGGCATGCAGGAGGCAGCCGATCAATGATTCTCTCTCATCACTGATGCCTCTCTCTATCTCCCTCCCCCTCCCTCTCTGAAATCAATACAAATATATTTTTAAAAAGAAGTAAAGGAGGCAATGTTTGCAGAACATTTAGCAGGGAGCCTACAACCTGGCAGCTACATCACAGGTGGTGTTTCTCTGTTATTATTATCACTAGAGGCCCAGTGCATGAAATTCGTGCACGGGTAGGGTCCCTAGGCTTGGCTGGTGATCAGGGTCTTCTGGCTGCTGGCCGGGGCCTGCCTTCCACAGCTGCTAGCTGCCAGCTGCTGGCCAGGGCCTGCCTTCATTCCGCGCTGCCCCCTGGTGGTCAGCACACATCATAACAAGTGATTGAACTCCTGGTCTCCCGGCCGAACTCCTGAGGGGGCAATTTGCGTGTGCCCCCTGGACACAGCATCCAGCTTCATGGAGGGGATGACAGGCCCAGACACTCCAACACCGGTGGATCTAGCCTCACCGTTGGGCTCCCGCGGTCCCCGGCCAGGCTGACAGGCCCAGACACTCCTGCAGTGGCATGTCTTTCTCTAAGCCTCAGTTTCTACTCTTAAAAAATAATAACATTAATATTTGCCCTACCTCTTTCACAGGCCTGGTGCTAATATTAAATGAGATGATGTGGTAGATCAATTACCTGGCATCCATGCCACGTTGGAATGTCACGTTGAAGTTCCCCAAGAAATAGATCCGTTTCCCCACCCCTTATATCTGGACTGTCCTTGAGATTTGCTCAGGTAGAAGTAATATTAATACCAATTTAATGTCAGCTACTATCAGAGCAGGGCCAGGGTGGTATCTAGGAGGCTGAGAGGCCAGTGGAGCAGAAAGGCATTGAGGCTGAGGCCATTCTAGAACAACCAGCCCCCAGCCCACAAAGATGCCTAAGTGAGCCCAGTCAAGAACAGAAAAATGGCCCAGTTGAGCCCAATCCTAAATCACCAATGTGCAGAATTATTGTTTTAAGCCACTCAGTTTTGGGCTTGTTTTTTATGTAACAAAAGCTAATTGATTCAGGTGCATGCCATTGACCAGAAATGCAGTGAGTTACAGTAAGCTTTGTCATTGTGTCAGCGATATCAAAGGTGATACTCACGGGTGGTTGTCACTCTCTTCAGGCCTGGGCCCCGAGTATTGTTTTTCACGATGTGCAGCGATATCTCATATTCCTGTCCAGGGGCTAGGCCAGTTTGCCGGTATGTGGTCTCCGGCCTCCTCAGGCTTTTGGTGATCTCTTCCTCATCTTCTTTATTCTGAAAGATAGGAGCCCCTTGATAAGGCCTAGAGGAAGTGCCAGCCTCTTCATTTATGTGATTATCCATTTCACTTTCATCCGTTCTTATATTTTCTCCTCTATTCCCTAAGCGATCATTAGACATTGAATCCGTTTGGTAGATGCTGAGGATGCAGAAATGATGCAGACATTTCTCAAGTGTGTTTCTCTCTCTCATAAACTTCTCTAGTCACCTCTTTCACACTCAAGTCAAGGGCAAAATGTGAGAGCCAAAGTGATTCTGGACCCACAGGCTTCCTCACTCATTTGAAAAAATAAGAAGCCAGCACCCTCGCTCCTATGGGTGATTGTCCCCTAGTCACATGGTTAGTGGCAGAACCTGGGCTCGAACTTAGGAACCCACTTCCCCACCTCACATGCACTTTAGGCTCAGAGGCATTTTGAAACAGAGATCATTTCTTCCCTTTACCTATGAATAGAGATCTTCAATGAGAAATATTTGAAACTTAAGAGATGACTGAACTTCTATTTGTCTAGGCCCTCAGTCCCAAGTTCCATGCGTATTGACTTATTAAAATCACTTAAAAATAATGTGTTTGGGAATATACAAGGTCCAATCAGAGCCTGTCCCCCACCAGAAGCCAAAGAACTAGAGTTGATATGAAGGTCTGTGGAGGCCTCTGACCATCTCCTAGACTCTTGCATGCCAACTGCTTTGAGCTCCCTACCATATTCCGGAAGATGATCTCCCATGTTTCGAAAGCGATGTCCAGAGGATCCCACTCCACTTCCACAGATGTCTCCTTGATGGATTTGAATTTGAGGCCTTCAGGTGCAGGCAAGTCTGTCATGAAGAGCACAGAGAGGAGGTAAGGATGGCGACATGTATGGTGGAGGCCACAAAGCCCTGTTCTGCCGAACCCAGGCGCGGGCGCCTGCCCCAGTCAGGGGCTGAGCATCTGAGCTGGGGTCTACTTAAAGGTTCTTCTGGGATGCTGTCTACTGCACGGCAGCATGAAAATTAACGTTGGACCAACCATATGGTTAAATCTGGGCAATTTCATGTGCTTAAACCTAATACGTGCACAGGCTTTGGAATCAGACAGACATAGTTAGAATTTCAGCTCTGCAGTTACACACGTTGTGTACATGGGAAAGTTGTACAAAATGCCCCAAGCCTATGTTTCTTCACTTGGGAGAAGAACATGCCCCTTGGGAATGTTTTAGGACTGAGTGGTATATTGCATGTAGACTGCTAGGCATGGTTCCTGGCATGTAGCACAAGTTTAATATGGCAGCCAATGTTATTATGACTAAGCAAAAAAAAAAAAAAAAAAATTACCACAGTCTAGCCTAACTTACTTTTCAGGTTGGAAGAAAATTATACTGATGTTGGATTCTTAAAGGAATAACTTGAACTTCTAGTGTTCCATATATATATATATATATATATACACACACACACACACACACACACACACACACACAGTGAGTGTCACAGGAATATAGTATGGAATAGAGTGGTTAAGAGCATAAATCTGCTACTGGACTGCCAGGGTTCAAATCCCATCTCCACCACTTATTAACTGTGTGATTTGGGATGAGATGCTCAACCGTTAGGAGTCTCAGTTTTCTCACCTGTAAAATGGGTTAACAATAGCTCCTATCTTAGAAGGTTATTGTGAGTTAGTGTACGAGGAGTTTCTTTTTTTTGTTGTTGTTTTTTAAGAATTTCTTATTGAAATTTAGAGAGAGGAAGGGAGAGGGTGAGAGAGAACATCGATATGAGCAAAACATTGATCGGCTGCCTCCTGCACGCCTCCTACCAGAGACTGAGCTTGAAAACTTGGCATGTGTTCTGATCAGGAATCAAAACTGGCAACCTTTTGATGCATGGGATGATGCCCAATCTACTGAGCTACACTGGCCAGCGCAATGAGGAATTTAAGAAAATATTTAGGGGGCTTCATTGGATTCCAGGGTCTTAATTGGTGTAACTCTGTAAGGACAGCTATGGAGCTATGGGGCAAAGGCAAGGTGACAAGTTATGCCCTGGGCAAGGGGAGGGCAGTTGAGGCTGCCGAGGGCAGTTCTGCTCACTCACAAGTGGCCACCCTCGCGCTGACGGGAATGCTCCTCTTGTTCTCCAGGATGGCGAACACGCGGATAAAGTACTCCACGCCAGGCTCCAGCTCCTGGATGGTGGTGGACGTCTGGTCCCCGGGGACCCGGAACTGGATCTCCAGGCCATCCTCGTGGGTGGGCGTGTACATGATGAGGTACTCTGTAACCCGCATCTCATTCTCCCAGGTGAGGTTCACAGTCTCCTCTGTCACTTCTGTCACAATCAGGTCTTTGGGAGGGGACACTGGTAGGAAAGAGGAAGGACAGCTGGGGTCAGTAATGGGCCCTGTAGAGTCTCCCTTCCATGGGCAGTCACAGAGGTCCAGCTTCCATTTTCTAACATGCAGAACGCATGGGGAGCCCTTGCTGCCACCCATCTTCAAAATATGCGGTGGTGTCACCGCCTTTAGGCTGCGGTGTCAGGTCTTCAGGGTAGCCTTGAGGGTTCTTTATGACCCAGCTCCTCCACGTCTCCATTCCTTGGACCCTTGTTCAGAGCCAGGCCATCTGCATGGGAAGGAGCAGCCTGAGCTTAGCTCCCTGCTCTGCACTTCCAGTCACACATCCTTCGCACTCAGAAGGTATTCTGAGATCATCTGTTCTGTTTCACTTTCTAGATGTGAGGTATAGGGACTTGCCCAGTTTAGCTCATCTCATCCAATTTGGGACTCACATGTCCCTACCAGCCAGCTGTTCTGCCTTGACCACATTAAACCCTCAGCCATTTATATATTCTTATTTATCTACCAATAGTCTTAATCAAGGTAGAAATTCTCCATGGTGACCATTGTAATATGGATGAATGAGAGAAGTAGAAAGAAGACCCTCACTAAACATGAGCATTACTGGTCTTTGTGGTGTTTTCACTCAACCAGTGTTTACTGAACACAACTGTACACCATGCCTTGTGTTAACTGTAGGGATAATGCTCCTTTAAGGATCTCACAATCCTTGGGATGAAAGACAATGCAGAGAAGATGATGTAAGAAACGGGCCTGACCCGTAAGTGATCAGCATTTAGTCTTTAGTTGAGTGTGCATGGAAAACAGTTTGTTTTAAATCGTCTTACTGCTCAATGTAGCTGATTTTTTACCTCCCTCCAGATAGAGGGATCGAGTTTATTACTGATTTGATGTCAGTGGAAAGTGGGAAGTAGGGAAGAAAGTTGATGCTTAACAAAAGGGAGGTTATCATTTCCTCTATGGGCATGGGTGTTAACCTCAGTGTAGATGAAGTAGGCAGACTCAGATATCAGCTTTGTGATCTATTACCTGTGTGTCCTTGGGACAAGTCCATAACTTCTCTGAGCCTCTGACACTTTAAATAGGTAGCTCCTCAGCAGGTGAATAATCAGGCCCTTCAAAGAGTTAGTGTGTGTTTAATATTCACACACACCAGGTGTACAGTCAATCACAGCCTCATCTCCCTGGTGGGAGTTCTGTACTCACCCGCTGAGCAGTCCTCCCCAGTGTAGCCCTCATTGCAGATGCAGCGGCCTGCGATGCACTGCCCCCAGTGACTGCAGTCATTGGGGCAGGAGCGCTGCCCACAGTCCAGGCCCATGAAGCCTTCGTGGCAGACGCACTGGCCATCCACGCATCGGCCGCGGCCGTTACAGTCGCTGGGACACCTCCGCTCCTTGCAGTCTCTGCCCATGAAGCCCTCGTGGCACACGCACTGCCCGTTCACGCAGCGACCCTGGCCGTGGCAGTCCCCAGGACAGGACAGCTCTGCACAGTCGCGGCCGGTGAAGCCGTCCTCACACACGCACCGCCCCTCCACGCAGCGGCCCCGGTGGCTGCAGTCCTTGGGGCACCGCAGGTCCCGGCAGTCCTCGCCCGTGTAGCCGTCATCACAGACGCACATGCCGTTCACGCAGCGGCCGTGCTGGTGGCAGTCATTGGGGCAGCTCATCTCACTGCAGTCGTAGCCCTGGAAGCCCTGCTCGCACACACACTTGCCCTTGATGCAGCGGCCCCGGCTGTGACAGTCGTTGGGGCACCGCAGCTGGCTGCAGTCCTCCCCGGTGTAGCCGTCGTCGCACACACACTGCCCGTTGACGCAGTGGCCGTGGCCGCTGCAGCCATTGGGGCATCTGAGCTCACTGCAGTCAGCGCCCGTGAAGCCGTCATCACACTCACACTGCCCGGCGACGCAGCGGCCGTGGTGGTGGCAGTCGGAGGGACACCTCTTCTCACTGCAGTCCACGCCTGCGAAGCCCTCGTCGCACACGCACTGGCCCTCCTCGCAGCGGCCCTGGCCGTGGCAGGCGTTGGGGCAGGTGAGCTGCCCACAGTCCTCCCCGGCAAAGCCGTCTTCGCAGTAGCAGGTGCCGTTGACGCAGCGGCCGCGGTCGAAGCAGTCGTTGGGGCAGATGAGCTCGCTGCAGTCCTCGCCCGTGAAGCCCTCGTCGCACACGCACTCGTTCTCCACGCAGCGCCCGCGGTTGTAGCAGTTGTTGAGGCACAGGGGCTCGTTGCAGTCCTCACCCGCAAAGCCGTCCTGGCACACACACTGGCCGTCCACGCACCTGCCGTGCTCCCGGCTGCAGGGCACCGGGCACAGCTCCTGGCCACAGTCCGCCCCGGTGTAGCCTTCAAAGCAGACACAGACCCCATCCACGCACTTGCCCTGGTCATTGCAGTCGCTGGGGCAGGCCAGCTGGCTGCAGTCCTCCCCGGTGAAGCCCTGGTCGCAGATGCACTGCCCGTCGAGGCACTGGCCTTGCAGGTGACAGTTGCCTGGACATTCGGGCTCAGAGCAGTTGGGGCCTTTCCAGCCAGGCTCACAAACACAGCCGCACCCTTCGGCGCTGAAGTTGCCCCGGCCGCTGCAGAAAGGCCTAGTGTCCAGGCGGCCTGCAATAGAGAGGTCAGAGGCTCTCAGCTGAGCACAGCAGCCCAATTTTCTGGGTCCTATCCTTGAAACCCAGATTCGGATTCTGCCAGAGCACAGTTGCGCCCTCGGGCCCCATCTGGCTTAAAAACTAGTTGCTTACTATGTGAAATCAGATGGAACTCATATCTAATTGCACTGGGTAGGAATTCTTAGCTTGAACTCTCTGAAATTTGTAGACTTACATGCAAAGACGGCGTGTGTTTAGGTTCATAGGCATGTGTGTCTCTGTGTTTCTACCCCTAGGGAGAGGGTCTATAGTTTTCACCAAATTTTCACATAGTCCCACAACCCCAATGGTTATGGATCACTGCCTTGTGGAATGTGTTATGCTGGGCCGGGTTACTTCTACATGGTCTAGCCAAGGTCAGGCACATAAGAGATTTCCAAGAAATAATTGTTTAACTGAACCCAATTCTGACTCTTTGACTCAATAGCGGTGCTGCTTTTGGGACAGGCTGTAGACTCTTTCCGTTTCTTCATTGGTCAAGTGGGACTAATAGACCCACGTCCCTGGGGCCCGTCAGGGTTAAAGGGGGACATGGGGACCTGACTGTTGTCCCCATCCTGCAGAGTTTTGTTTGGGTTGACTCAAGTTGGCATATGGGTTTACATGACCAAAGCTTTCTAATTTTCCTAACTGAAACGAGAAAGCGAATGAGTGGCTTTCTAATTCTGCGAGGACAACTTGCATTTTGGCTCTGCCCCCACAGAACGCATCAGCCTCTGTTCCCTTTTCCTCTTTCTTGGAGGTTGCCGTGGTGAGTGAGTCTGAGGGACATGGGTCAGCACGGACATGACTTCAGCTCTTTCAAGTCTGTATCGTGTCAGCTCCACTTACAGGAGTAACTGACGTGGTCTCCGTGGAACCCAGGGAGAAGCAAGGACACCCACTTCACTTTCTCTGCATCTAAATACAGTTGAATTAATACGGTTCATCCCTGTTCTGACACCAGGAAGGAAGGCAATTTTTTAAAAAGGTGGTTTGAAAAGTGAGACTCTACGCTTGCGCTGTTTAGTACAGTGGCCACTGGCCACCTGTGGCTCTTGGGCAATTGAACAGTGGCTGGCCTGAATTGAGATGGGCTGGAAGTGCCAAATCCACACCGGATTTTGAAGGCTCAGTGTAAAAGAATACAAAACATCCATTAATAGTTTTTATATCTATTACAGGCTGAAACATGGATATTTTAGTTCTATTGGGTTCAATAAAATAGGTAATTCATATGATCCTTAGCTGCTTCTTTTCATTTTTGTTTGTTTTTTTCTTACATGTTTTAAGATTTTGTTTCCTTCAACTTTTTTTTTTTTTAAGTATTACAAATAGTAGTACATATGTCTCCTTCCCCCCCTCCCCCCCGACTAACTACTGGAAATCTAAGGTTATATATATTCTCACACTATATGTCTATTGGCTGATACTGCTGCTCTATACAAGCATTCCAAACCCACTTTTTAGAATTAATCCTATTGTGTAACTCCCAGGGAGTTGAGAGGTAGAAGATAAACTAATATAGGCATAAAGGAAACTTTTTTTTGGCCTTAGAATCCTAGAGCACATCTTTAGTACTTTCCATTAAGCCTACTGATTAGGTCTACTCTTAAAATAATTTGCCCAAGTGATTCAGGGTAATTTTTTTCTGAGTGGCCAAATAGATTATTTTCATCTCTGATTTCAAGCTGTTGAAACTCCTGCAGTTCTATCAACTTTAGGGAATGGATATGAAGACATGATTTCAAAGTGGTAACCTTTCTTTAAAAAGGCGGAAGGCTGGGATTACTGGAGGACTGTGAGTTCTGAAGACACACAGGCCTGTTCAAAACTTCCATCCCTTATCACCCTTTGTGTCAGTTGGTTGAGTCTCAGTTCCTAGGTCTGTAGAATGGACTTTCAGCCTCATATTAAAGGGCTGTTGGGAGGGTTAAGTTAGATAATGAATTACAGGGCCATGTACCTAAAAGGGGCTGAAACCATAATTGTGATCGTTGTCATTGTTGCCATTCAACGAGCATTTATTCCAATTTTCAGGCTTGGTACTGGCATAGGTGGCCTTGTACCTTTGTAATAACACCAGGGTGTGGGAGACTTTTTTTATTTTTTTATTTTAAACCTTTTCTAAAAACATTGATTTTTAGAGAAAGGGAATGGGAGAGGGAGAAGGAGAAAAAAACAGCCATGTGAGAGTGAAACATTGATCAGCTGCCTCCTGCATGCCCGCTACGGGGGATCGAGTCTGCAACCCGGGCATGTGCTCTGACTGGGAATCAAACTGGTAACCTTTTGGCGCCTGGGATGACACCCAACCAGCTGAGCCACACGAACCAGGGATGGAATATTGTGGTTTAAGTCCTAACTTGGTCACTTGTTGCAGGACCTTGAGAAATCCCATCCTACTTCTGGGCCTCAGTTTCCCTATTTGTACAATGGGGGAATAAGGCTGTATCAGTACCTTTCAGGGTCTGGTTTTTGGGTCAGGAGTTTCATAATGTGTTCATAGGTTTTGAGATAGAGAATGTGTACATTTCATGGTCAAATAAATTTTGGAAACAAGTGATTAAAGTGAAATTACTACAAATTCCTCTGAGAAACATTTGTCACTGACAGCAGAATAGAGATGGTTACATTCTCCACATTTATTTGACCATCAAATCTCTTTGCAATGAACCCCTTGCAAGGCTAGTTTCCCTGGGAACCCACTTTGGAGACAACTGAAGTATCTTGCCATGCTCATCATTTCTCCTGCTCGTACCTTCGGCAGGCTGGAGGCAGCAGCCTGCTCCCATGCTGCACTGCTCCCGCAGGGAGGACACCAGGTTCTCCAGCTCCTCCAGGCGGCTCAGGAGCTCCTTGATGTCAGGAGCAGGGGCACACCCACAGGCCCGGCGGGGGATGTTGATGCGGTGTGTGAAGACGATCTGGTTTCCCCCTTCCACGGTATGCTCCTGGAAGCTTTCGCTGGGCTCTGAGGGTGGGGCCAGATCCTTCTCCCCGCTGGCTGATTCCAGATCCACGGCACACTGGGACCCGACAGGCAACTTGATGTTGTAGACGTGGTTGAACACCACCGGCTGGTTTTCCTCTGGCAGAGTGATGTTCACCCCGGTCTGTCGCTTATGCCGAATGACTTTCTTGAGGACCCCGCCTTCAGCAGGGAGGGCGAGCAAAGCTAGGCCTATGCCCACCAACAGCCGAGTCACCGCCCCCATGGTGGAGGTGGGTTTGGTGGGATGTTTCTGGGGTTCTAAGATGCTAGGGCGTCTTATTCTCAGGTAGAGTAGGGGTCTTGGAAGCACAGTTGAATAAATCAGTTGTTCCTGATCTTCTTGAAGAAATTCTCTTCTATAAGTAAATAAAGAAATACAACAAGCTTATTAGTATGTTCTTCTCATTGGATCCACTGACTCTGCAATTGTAGTGGATGTTTACTTTGTGTCTCCTATATTTGAAGCTCTTCTGGTATTCATTCAATATTCACTGTAGTGTAGATATACAGTGGTCTCTAAAGGACTAAAGAGGATCAGATACAGAGGTTGGAGGTGAGGCAGTTCTTCCCCTGCTAAGTTGTCTTATTCTTCTGCGTTACGGCTATTTACCTGTATGGGCAATCATGTGACAGAGGAAAGGGGAGTTGTCAAAGGCAATGAGAAATGACTGAGTAAAGATAGAAGACAAGTGAAACTCTAGGTGGTTATACTATTGATTAACATATGCCTTGGATACATATGAGAATAATCTGTATATGGCATGATGTCATTTATAGTCCTTTTTTCACTGAGAGATACACCTGAGTGTAATTCAAGAAAATAATTGAGAACTATTTTTCCACAAATTGACATTTTCCTATGCCCGTGCCATTCTTAGTCTTGCATATCCTTAGTTATTTATGTCAATTAGATGTGATATTTGGATTGCCTATTCTATAACAGGTTTTCCAACGTGTTTTTCAGGAAGATCTTATCCCAATGACAAAAATGCATGAACATGATCCCTGGTCATCATCTCTTCTATGATGACAGAAAAGTCTCTGCAAAACCTGGAGAGGGATTGTGGTGGGGAGACTTGAACCATGAAGCATTTCTGTAGGGCTGAGCAAGGGTCTTGGGACTTAGAAGGCTCCAGCTGTGCATAGAATCAAGAACTTCCTATCCATACCACATCCTGATTATATTCATACTAGAGGCCTGGTGCATAAAATTCATGCACCTGGGGAGGGGTGTCCCTCAGCCCAGCCTGCACCCTCTCCAATCTGGGACCCCTCAAGGGATGTCCGACTGCCCCTACTGGGATCGGGCCTAAACGGGCAGTTGGACATCCCCCTCACAATCCAGGACTGCTGGCTCCCAACTGCTCACCTGCCTGCTTTCCTGATTGCCCCTAACTGGTTCTGCCTGCCAGCCTGATCACCCCCTAACCACTTCCCTACCAGCCTGATTGATAACTAACTGCTCCCCTGCCAACCTGTTTGCCCCTACCTGCCCTCCCCTGCAGGCCTGGTCCCCCACAACTGCTCTCCACTGCAGGCCTGAGTTCCCTCCAACTGCCCTTTCCTGCAGGCCTGGGTTCCCTCCAACTGCCCTTCCCTGCAGGCCAGGTCACCCCCCAACTTCCCTCCTCTGTTGGCCTGGTCACCCCTAATTGCCCTCCCCTGCAGGCTTGATCGCCCCCAACAGCCCTCCCTTGCAGGCCTAGTCCCTCCCAACTGCCCTCACCAGGTGGCCTGATCGCCCACAACCGCTCTCCCTTGCAGGCCATCTTGTGGTAGCCATCTTGTGTCCACAGGAGGCAGTCATCTTTGACCACATGGGGGCAGCCATCTTGTGTGTTGGAGTGATGGTCAATTTGCATATTACTCTTTTATTAGATAGGATAGAGGCCTAGTGCACAGGTGGGGGCCAGCTGGTTTGCCCTAAAGGGTGTCCTGGATCAGGGTGTGGGTTCCCTTGGAGCATGGGGCGGTCTGGGCAAGGGGACTGTGCTGGTTTGCAGGCCAGCCACACCCCCTGGTGATCCAAGTGGAGGTCCTGGTATCTGGAATTTATTTATCTTCTATAATTGAAACTTTGCAGCCTGGTGTGGAGCCAAGCCTCTTGCTTGCTCTGTGGCCGCAGCCATTTTGGTTGAGATTTATTTATCTTCTATAATTGAAACTTTGTAGCCTTGAGTAGAGTTCAGGGCCCGCCGGGGTGTGTGGAAAGCTTGGCTTCCTCCATTGCCAGGAAAAAACGAACCTCCTGCTCTCTCCATGGCCACAGCCATCTTGGTTGGGGTTAATTTGCATACTCGCTCCTGACTGGCTGGTGGGCGTGGCTTGTGGGTATAGCAGAGTGATGGTTAATTTGCATATTACTCTTATTAGATAGGATTTGATATTTCATCAATTATCATGTAACATCTAATTAGGGCTTCTACACGCTGGTTAGGACAAAAACATAACAAAATAAAACAAAGACAAACAACAAAACAACCTTCTAAATATGCTTTTTCATTCAAATTAGTTTCCTAAGTAAGAATTGGTACATCTGTGATGTAGGCAAGCCCACTGAATAAAAATTATTATGAAGAAGAGAACTTGGCAATTTTTCTTCTCTCAAACCAGCATAGCCCATTTGTTTACTGGACAAATATTTATTGATTGTCTACTCTCTTGCAATTGCTTCAAATCTCTTTGCCTTCCTTTCTTCCCACCCTCCTCCCACCAATTCTTAGCTCCCTCTCCCCCACCTTTTTTTTTTTTTAATGAGAAAGGGCCATGGGCCAGTTTGAAATGCTCTTGGACTTTTACCCAACACTTTTGTGTGTGTTGCTAAATGACTTAAATTTCCATCTAAAAAGCCATTAGAGTTGCTGGTTGGGACTCTTAGGCAATGAGTCTAGGGTAATAATGACCAGACTAAGGGTTGAATGAGGATTTTTCACTGTGCGTGTAGGAGACGTGTGCTGGCAGAGCCAAATGCTGCATTGTTCAGAGGAAGGAAATGGGATTTTTGAGGGCTGAGTATTTCCCATTGGCTGATGGCTGTCTAAGGGCAAGTGGATACTTTTGTACTTTGGGAAAGACCAGCTATATCTTCAATGTGGTAGAAACTGCCTCAGCTTTGGATTTAGACACCCCTGGGTTCAAATGCCACTCACTAATTCTAAGACTTGGGACAAGCTATTTATCCTATGACCTCATTTGTAAAATGGGGGTAAAACTTCCTGAGGGAGTTATAGATTAGCTCAGCATGGTGTCAGGCCCATAGTAGGCACACATTAAAATATAGCTCTAATTTCATTGCACTCCTAGGAACAAAACCTAGCACGAGTCCATGCCCATAGCCTCCTCCTGCTTAAGCTTGACCTCCTCATTGAATCTAGATCAAAGAGGAGCTGCAGAAATCACTACAAGGTGAGGGGGTAAATCTTATGATGATAATGTACTAGAACTGGACATATTTACACCAGAGAGGCAAAAGATAGAGAGCAAATAATAACCTTTAAGAATGTTACATGCAGACAACTGGTTAATGTCCCCTTTGAGGACAGACCCAGGGAAAACTATAGATTGGAGCTTGTGATATTTAGGTTAAAAGGATCACATTCTGACAGTAGGGCTTTTAAAATTTGAGAATGAACAACTTATCTCATACAGACTCTTTAAAAAGCAGAAGCAGATTCTTATCTTTATATGAAGGGATCAGGCAATGGAGAGTCTGGAAAATATCTTGGAGGAGGCAGAAGTGTGGAGCTGTGTGTCCATCCTATAGCTGGAAAAGCTGAGATGGAGAGGAACAGGGTTACCATGCCTAAATCCCGCAGGAACAGGAGCTGGCTTGTCCCTTGTGGCCCCAAAGGACAGAACAAGTGCTGATGTGTATATGTGTTGATGGTGCCGAGGAGGGTTGCTTACTAAAAGTCACATTTCAGCACAACAGGAGAAACATTTTTCTAGTTGGAAATATCCAGTCGAAAAGTCTTCTTTGAGAGTATAGCAAGCTCCAAGGTGTTGGAATAGTGGTGAAGAGCACAGGCTTTGTAGACATGCTGCCTTGGGTTTGAGTCAATATTCAACCACCTCCTCTTCCATGAGTGAGGTATTAACTAGCACCGTAAGCCAGAGTCCTGTCATCAGTAAAGTGTGATACGAGTGTCCTCATAGAACTGTTGTGAAAAGTGCGTGAGATAACGTGAGTAATGGGAATGGTATAGTGCTTGGCAGCAGCAAGAGCTCAATAAAAGGAAGCTTTGCAGTAAAAAATATGGGCTTCACTTAACATTTTTTCCAGGATTTTCTTTCTCCCAACTCTTGAAACTTCTTTGGCATATGTGGATTTGTTTTTGTAAGCAAGGATAAGAGTTCTGCAGTGAAGTAAAGTCTTCTCTCTCTACCTTGGAAGATGTTCTCTCTCTCTCTCTCTCCCCCCTCTTCTCTAAATCTATCTCTATCTCTACCTCTATCCATCTATCTACCTGCATACCTATCTTTTATGGCAAGATTAAAGGATTTCGTGAGTCAATGTTTGCAAAGAAAGGCAGCAGGAAGAGACACAGGCTCAATACATAGATTGTCGAGGTCACATATCCAGGACAACGTGGCTGTGTCCGAGCCATGCAAACTGCCTTGCTTTGTACGCCGTCTCAGCATATATGCCAAATGCAGAAAAATACATGTGTGGGCCAGACTTGTTCTCTATCTAAATAAATTTTTAGAGCCAAATGAACTGCTGTGAATTGTTTCTGTGAAACTCTTTAGGTGTTTCCTTTCACATTAACTACTCAAAACATAATTGATCTGGAGGGGAAAAAATCTACCATAAAAATTTCCTCATGAGAGAGAAGGCTTAAGAAGAGGTAGAAAACTGATCGAGAACTGTACTGTCCAATATGGCAGCCACTAGCCACAAGTGGTTATTAAAATCATAATGAATTAAAATGAAAAACAATTAAAAATTCCATCCTCAGTTGTACCCCCCACATTTCAAATGCTTAATAGTGACATGGCTCATGTCTACAATATCAGACACTTCAGATAAAGAGCATTCCCACCATTGTAGCAAGTTCCACTGAGCGGCACTGTTTTAGAGGGCTGCTTGGTGATATTAAGCCCTTGGTACAACTGAGGCTCAGAGAGGGAAGAGACTCTTTAAGAAAGTTATGCTGTTGTTAAGTCTCCTGTCTAATGAAAACGGGGGGAATACCTCAGGTAGAGGTGCCAGGAGACTAGGGAGTTCCTTTGAGTAACTCACCTAAACACAATATGTATGTGCACTGTAATTTCCATGTTACATGTTAAACATGTACAGGATAAGAGTTCTCAAATCTGAAGTAACATCCACCTTGCCCCAGGTCAGCATCCTCCTCCCACTTCCTTGGAATAGGACATTTTCTTCACTTTCTCTCTGTAGACCTTAAAGCTCCAAGTTCTATAGGAGATTCTTCCCCTCAAATCAAACTCAAAATAAGCTGCTCTTTATACCACTTTGGCCACACCTATCATCTGATCCTGCCCTGCCTCACCCTTTTCTTGGGAGCTGATAGAACTTGTAGAAGAAAAACTCAGGATTCTCCTTCTTCTGTTGACCCTGAACTGCTTTGCTCCAGAGTTTTTAAAGGAACCAAGTCCATTTCCTTTAGAAGTCAAAAAAATTTTGTTGATGAGCAGCTGGATGTGAAGAAACAGCCTGGTCTCTGGGAGAACTAGACCTGTGTTAGAATCCAGCTCTTCCATTTAGTAGCTGCTACCTGAGTCTCACTTGCCTCATCTCATACATGGTTATACATATGTCTAGTTCATAGTTTTGGGGGAGGATGTGATAAAATGAGAAGATGTATATTAAGCTAACACAATGCCTGACACACAGTAGGTGCTCAATATATGGTAGCTAATGATAATAGAAGCAATAATAATAACACTTATTAATTAGAGAATAGATCAGAGAGGAAACCGTGCATCTAGAGGGATGGAAGAATCAGGGAGATACATCATGACTACAATAATAAGTTAATAGGGTAACTAAAGGGATTGCCCAACCTAAGCCTATTAAAGTTCAGAGCGGAGGGAGGCTACATCCTTTTGAGGTACTCAAGAAAATCACCTCAAAAGAGATGGACCTGAAGGATGGGTGAGATTCTAAAACACAGATGGATACAACTGTAGTAGGGGGTGTAATGTGAAACCTGCAGAAGTCTAGAAAGAGGGAACTGCATGAGAAAAGGCAATGGAGTTGGAAGACGATGACAGCAATAACGGCAGCTCCTCTTTGCGGATGCCCGACACAGGCAAAGGTCAAATAACATTATGGGATGCCACTGGGGTGTAAATACACCTGGGGAATGGAAAGGAGAGAACACACGAGTCAGGAGAGCCACAGCAAGGAGGACCTGGTGTCTCTCTAAGGCTACATGCCTCATTGCTCATAGTGTTGTCTGTTGAAAAAAACATAGGCTTCTGTATTTACTTCCTTGGTCTCCAAATACCTGTCACATTTATGGTGCTTATTCCCTGCCAAAACAGGGTCCTAAAGGTTTTATTTTAGAGGGTGGATAAGGGGTGCTAAAGTACTAGGACTTCATTACTGAAGAAAGATAAAAAGTAGTTCTTGCTTCATTCTTCGGTGTTAGATGCTGCCAATTCTCCAGACTTTGGCATTATAAATTTGTATTCAGAACATTACTCAAGTTCCTTCATTTAACCGGAAAACCACAATCAATATCATGGCAACTATGTTCCAGGGGCTTGTTGGTTAATAATTTTATACTTTAAGATGCCTCTTGGCTTGTTATCAAATCCCCCTCCTCCCCCAGTAGAGCTCTAGCCTTTAGAAGCAGCATGGAATAAACTAAGTGTTATTTTTAGGCACCTCGCCACAGGACAAAGACCATTGCTAGTTGAAGGAATCAACAACCTTTGGATTTTTCCTTAGTCACAGCTGGAGAATAAACAATTTCATTTTTAGATAAAGATAAAACTTCCAACAAGCTAGCATCATATTTCAGAATTAGTTACTGGTCACTTCATTTTTATTAGCTCAAAGAATATATTTATCTTGTTGATTTAGGCACGAATGTGAAATATCCTAGGTTTTGGGGAACAAGGAGGATTCTCAGTTTAGCAATTCAAATGAATCTCTTTCCACATCATTTTGGCAACGCATGAGACGGCTCACACCAAGAGCATGTTTTGTGTGTGCACAGCCAGTTAAGCACGGAGTGGCTTACGTGGTATTCTTAAAGGTTCTAGAAATTCCTCACCCTCCGTTCTTCCCAACATTCATAAATTCCTTCTTGGCATGTGTCAGGAAGAGAGAGGAGCCAGGAAAGAGCCTTCAGTGTGGATTTTTTTTCCAAGGACATCTGATCTTTATAGTTGACTGAGTCCAGCTCAACCTTCATCTTAAAAGTATTGAGAAAACTGATTGCCAAACCCAAATGCTTCCAAGCCCTAGGTGTTCAAGTCCCGGCACTGAAAAATAAGTATCCATTTAGGTAACATGGTGGCTTAACCAGTGCCCAGTTAGGATGCTAGTGGAGCCAGCAATCTTCCCAGAAAGCTGAGGATGAGTTTATTTTAAAAAATCATTCATTCTTGCATTCAACAGAGATGAGTTGAGTGAGTCCTAAGACCAGGCTGTGAGATGTATGTGCTCTCAGTGAGTCCAGAAAGGAAAGATACTGTGCACAGACATTTATAGGGAAGAATGGTAAATGCTACCATGGACAAATATCCTGGGACATCTGCGCAATGTTTGAGAACACCTGCTCTAGAGTCAGTTGAATACTATCAGATCCTGGTTCTGCCATTTGCTGTGAGTTGGAACCATACAGAATTGCCATTTTTGTAGGTTAAAAAAGGTTGGATAGGAGTAACTTCATATGGCTCAATCCAGAGGCTACGTAACACTGCCTCTCTGAACCTCAGTTTTCTTATTTGTGAAATGATAACACTAATGTCCACCCCACAACAGAGTTCTATCAACTGCAAGTGAGAAAAATTAGGTTATACCTGGAAATACTTAGGACAGTGCCTAACTGGTATGTGTTGCTATTGTGTGAGGGGTTCGTGTCTTTTGTTTGGAGAAGGCACTGACTGAAGGCTACTCTGAAGGTTGAGGAATTACTAGGGGAGTCTGGGGAGACCCTAATGACCAGGGATACTCAAAAACCCTTGGGAGAGAAAGAAAACTATGGCCATAGTATTGGCTTCCTCCTACCAGTGGTTAGCAAACTCATTAGTCAACAGAGCCAAATATCAACAGTACAACCAACCATTGAAATTTCTTTTAAGAGCCAAATTTTTTAAACTTAAACTTCTTTTAAGGCCACTTCTTCAAAATAGACTCTCCCAGGCCCTGGTATTTTGTGGAAGAGCCACACTCAAGGGGCCAAAGAGCCACATGTGGCTCGCGAGCTGCGGTTTGCCGACCACTGTCCTAGCCTATCTTACTTCAGTAGCAAGACAGGCGCGCCCATGAGCCTGGGTGGAGCCCTTTTCAGGGAGGTTAGTACCGGCCAAGAGGCCGAGCTGCTCCTGGGTTGGCTGGCCAAGCTGCTCAGCCAGGCTTTCTCCAGAACAGGCTGCTGTGATTTTTAATCTTCCATGACATTGCTCCTGACGGGAAACATTTGGCTCAGATTTGCAACACTTTCCACAGACATGGACAAACATCAGATTAAAGAATTAAAATGAGACTTGAGCAGGGCTTAGGCGCAACTGTAAGATCACCAACCCCAGGAGTAGCCTACCTCCCCCCCGCCCCCCCAGATATGCTTCTAGTGTGCATGGCAGAATGATATGAGGCAGTATCTTTCTAACCACTACCCATGTACTTCTGTGGAGCCCACTTCAGAATCGCTATGGGAGAGAAAAAGCATGCCGAGGGACTCCTGGAATTAGCACTCCAGGTAGCCATGTCCAATTCAGTAGATGGAGTACGCGACACGAAGGAGAACAACAGAATTGAAACACCCAGAAAGGGCCACCAGCTAATTAGTGGTAAAGCTGATATTAAACCCACAGATCCTGCCTCTTAAACTAGAAATTTTATTGAGGTTTATCTCTTTTCCCCAGATTACTGGGAGGACTTCAAAATTAACTGCATATGAAAGGCTTCTAGTAATTTTCAGTCTGTGATCAATTTAATGGCCTTCAGGGAGAAATATGAGCAATGGAATTTTGGAGAACATCTGTGTTAAGAGATTTCCAGATTTCTTGCTCCTGTAATATTTCTTCAATTTTCCAATCATCACCCATCTCTCCATCTATATCTTCATCCATTCATCTATATATCTTCATCCATTCATCTATATAACTACCCATCTTTTCAGTACATTTTTCAAATAACCTACCAGGTGGCAAGCCCTGTGTTAAGTATGAGGGATACAAAAATGAAGAAGGTATGCACGCTCCTATGATCATAAAGCTTACAGTTTCCTCCTAAAAATGAAATACTGGTAGATTTTAAATAGATGTATTGTGGATTTAATATTTGTGATATTCTTAAGGGTCACTGTAGATTGAGAACACAGTGCATGCTCCCAAGCCACCAGCAAGAGTAAAAAGGTTAAGTTTCCTTTAAGAACTGCTTGCTGTTTACTTACTATGTGCTGCACAATGTGCTGGGTACTGGAGAGACTGGGCCAGTAAGGACCGGTTCTCTGACTCCAGAAATCTCAGAAACTAGAACTTACGCAAGCAAGTTTCAGCAGTGCTGGTCGGAATGACCAGAGTCTGTGCTGAGCATTTTAAATCTCCAATTTCAGATTCTCACAAAATGATATGAGGCGGTATCTTCTCATGCTGCAGATGAGAAAACTGAGGCATGGAATAATTAAGTGGCTTGTGCATGTTCAGAGTTGGGATTTGAATGCAGGTCCATCTGAGTCCAAAATAAGTGCACCGAGCCACCAGGTTACATGGCCTTCAGTCTGGAGGGCCAAGGAAAGGCGCTATGGTCTGAGACTAGAGCCAAGCTCTGTCCATTGGACTTCCAAACGCCCTGCTCAAAAGGAGAATACTATTAATTCCCTGGAATTAGGGACTGACGGTGTCTGCAGCCTGTGGGTGCTGTAGAGAGAAAGCATACCGAGGGACACCTGGAGATATTGTTACATTTCAGTTATCATTGGGAGAAGATTCCAGATGTCCTGAAGGCTGCTGGAAAGCTCTTTTGAAGTCTCTGAATGGACAAATCTGTCCTTCAAGATAAAGCTAAAAATATTATTATTAGAAGTTTTTACAGTTAACAAACATGTCCCTCTTCTGAATTTTCAGAATACTTGATGTGGTATTTCTATCATATGCCATTCTAAAAATGATTTGGGGTAGCTTTATTATGGATGTATAGCTTCCTCCTTTAGAGCAAGCAGCAAATTCTATCTTGTATTTATGTCGACTGTAAGCAGTTAGTGTTGTGTGCAGTTAGTCCTTCTATAGTTAGAGACTATAAGCAGTTAGTGTGTGTGCAGTTAGTCCTTCTATAGTTAGAATGCACACAGTTAGACTATTTGTAGATTGGAAACTCCACAAATAGTCTGACAGAGGCAAAGTCATTTATCTCTAAATACTCAACACCAAGCATGGTGTCTAGAACATAGTAAATGCACAACATATTGATATAAAATAAAATTGAATATATTTCTTGATTTCATATACAGCAGGTACTCATATTGATGAAACTAATGAACAAACACATCCTCTTATTTTCCTGAAGGCCCTCATATAATTAATTCTCCTGTGATCTCTTCTAAGGCAAGATACATCACGGAATTCATCATAGCCGCACTCCTGGAATTAGTTCATATTTATTCCTTCAGCTATTTGGTAACTGTGCTATGTGCCAGACACCCCTCTAAACACAGGGGTTCTGAAAGTAGCCAAGACAGACAAGGCTCCTTCCCATGGGATTCTAGTCAACATCCCAAGGGTTCCTGAGCTCTGAGCCACTGTTCTGACAATCACTCGGGTGACCTTCGCAAGTCACAGCCACTCTCTTGTAAAATAAGCAAGTGTGTGTGGCTCCAATTCTAGCATCCCTTTGGTTCTAATTACCTATGGTCCATTGCTAATTCAGCAATATTTCTGCCCAACTTAATTTTGGTTGTTCTTTTATTCTTTTTGTAATCCTTCCATGAGGACATGTTTTCACTGATTTTTAAGAGATCCGACCCAACCCACAACCTGGGTATGTGCCCTGATTTGGAAGTGAACCTGTGACCTTTTGGTGTACAGGTATACAGGATGACACTCCAACCAACTGAGCCACACCGGCCAGGGCTTGGTTTTTATTTTAGACTCAAGTCAAATGACCAATACTTAGTACAACACCTCCCAAATACTGTGTTCTTTCTTTAGTTATTTGACTTAAGCATAGGTGGTGCTTCGTGGCTTTCTCTCTCCCATCCTCCTAACAGAAGTTTCATTACCAACCAAATTAAGCCCAAATCTTAATCCATAAAACATTTCTACCCAGACACAATACCGATGTTCATATTTGTGGCTTAGTATACCTAAGAAAAGCTCAGATGAAATATGACTAGGTCCATTGATACATTCAGACCACAAACTGCCCTGGTATGGTCTGGTTTTAATTTTTGAAATAAAAATTCTGTGGAGCATTGCTTTTCCTCTTCTATTTCTTGCCGAGACAGAAAAGAAAATAAAAAATGGTCTGACCAAGTGGCAGCAACATAGATTCTTAAAAAATTCTCAAAAAAAAAGTTTCCAAAATGCATTTGCATTCATTTCCCAATGGAACAATGGCTTCCTCTGTTTTGGCCTTCATCCAGAATTTTAAGAAATCTGGTTGACTCTTTCACAGTATTGGAAAGTGGTTTTGAGCTCTTCAGCCACGGTTAAAATTAAAGGGATTTATCTAGGTAGAACAGGTTCTAGGCAGACATAACTCTAGAGATTTTCTGAAAATGGCTCTGTGACACGATGGCCTATGTCAGCTATTATCAGCCACACAATGCCAAAGATATAGCCTCGAAAAGCACCAAGCAGACTGTCAAATTACAGCGGGAAGGCTGGGGAGTGTTGGGGAGTTGGGGAAAGAGATCAACCAAAGGACGTGTATGCATGCATATAAGCACACCAATGGACACAAGACACTGTGGGGGGTGGGATGAGGGCATGCGACAGGGGGGAGGGGAGGCTGGGGGAAGGTCAATGGGGGAAAAAAAAGGAGATATATGTACTACTATATGTAATACTTTAAGCAATAAAAAAAAATAAGAAGAAAAAAAGAAAAGCCTGAAGGAGGCACTGTGATGGGAGAGAGAACATAGCTTTCACAGTCAGGAGGACCTGAGGTCAAATTCTGTTTACCTGCTTGGGAACCTCAGACAAAGTCCTATAACTCTTCCAAACTGTGGCTTCTTCATGTGTAAAATGGAGGGTTGTTGGAGATAGTGAGTGGAAGAAAAGCCTGAATATTAATACTAAATGCTAACTTTGCAGGGTTGTTGGAGATAGTGAGTGGAAGAAAAGCCTGAATATTAATACTAAATGCTAACTAAACGTTAACACCTATTCCCCTTTTCTCTCCTTTCCCTTCTCGTCATCCCCTATGTGGAAGCTCCATAACATGGAATATAATTTAAAAAATAGATCATTATATTGTAGAAGTTCATGAATTGGTGAAGAGGTTGAATTGGTTTGGTATGGCAATCAGTTTTCGTTCATGTGTCCAAGTCAGTTAGCTGATGTGGTTCCCAGAACCGCGTTGAGAAGGATTCTGTGGCCATGTTTGGACTCAAGGGGAAAAATACTGTGATGGACTAGCAATGTTTGCCATGGGTATGGAATGGGGGGAGTGTTGATATGTATGCCAAATATTTGGCATAGCGAAACTAGATAGCTTTGGCAGTCTTTTCCAGCTCAATGTGTTGATATTCAAATGAATGGAATGCTGCTTGACTGAAGCCTGTGTCCCTGTGTCGGAGGGAGCCAGGGGCAGTCATTGACAATTATAAAAGCCTGTCTGAATCATGTTCAATAAAGTTTGATGCATTTTGATAAACGTTGACTCCTGAAATGGAAATGTGCCTCTAAGACTGGACTTTCAGGGACAACTAAGACTACTCCAGACACACTTTCATCACCTACTTTCTTTCTCAAAGTGGGGTCATTTGAATGTTACTGTAATAACTAACATTGATAGAAAACACCCATGTCAGGAGCTGCTTTACCTGTCTTATGTGGATTATCTCATGGAATCCTCCCCCGGACCTCTGAGGTAGCTGCCTTTATTTTCCTCAGTTTACAGATGAGGGAATGGAGGCTCACCTAGCTCAAGGTCATGCATCTGGAAAGGGCAGTAAGGATTTAATTCTGGTGGATTGACTCATGAGTCAGAGACCCCATTCCTGCCCATCAGCTTTGCTATAGTCCTTTAATGATGTCAAAGCGTGGTTTTTCTGTGACTAAATTAGGACTAACTTCAAAAGGACCCAGTGGTTAGGGTCCAGAATAAATATTAGCCATGAAAGATCTTTATGACTTACAGAGAGAGGAGGAGCTGCCCATGAGCATGAAACATAGAGATATTTCTAACCCTCGACTTTGATTGAATTTAGCTGTTCAAGCCACATGAACATGCTGACAGGTATTAATGCAAGGGGAAATTTTTTCTAATTAAACATTCTTGGCAACTGCTATTTTGAACCAAATGCTCTTTGAAACCAAGCAAATTACACAGCTTTTGGGGTTTCCCAGGGTTTTAAAGTGTTTGTGTTCCCTGGAAATCTCTAAGAAGGGGAGCATTTATACAGTGTTTCCCAAACTCATTTGTTTGTTTAGTATTTGAAGAACATCACTCTTAGACTCTTTATCTTTTCATTTCCTTATAAAGATAGGGCAAAACTGGGTTTACAGTTGTTTGGAAAGTAATACAATATTTCTATATAATAAAAGCCTAATGTGCAAATTGACCATCACTCCAACACACAAGATGCCCGCCCCCATGTGGACACAAGATGGCCACCACAAGATGGCCAGCAGGGGAGGGCAGGTAGGAGTGACCAGGCCTACATGGGTGGACAGTTGGGAAGGACAAGGCTTATAGGGGAGGGCAGTTAGGAGGGACCAGACTTGCAAGGGAGGGCAGTTGGGGAGACCAGGCCTGCAGGAAAGGGCAGTTGGGGGGTACCAGGCCAGCAGGGCTGGGCAGTTAGAGGCGACCAGGCCAGCAGGGGAAGATAGTTGGGGGTGACCAGGCCAGCAGAGGAGGGCACTTGGGGGCGACCAGGCCTGCAGGGGAGGGCACTTGGGGTGACCAGGCCTGCAGGGGAAGGCAGTTGGGGAGGGGGACCAGGCCTGCAGGGGAGGGCAGTTAGGGGCAATCAGGCAGGCAGGCAGGCAGGCAAGCAAGCCATTGGCAGCCAGCAGTGCTAGGATCAGGCCTAAATGGGCAGTTGGACATCCCTTGAGGGGTCCCAGATTGGAGAGGGTGCAGGCTGGGCTGAAGGACCCCCCCCCCATGCATGAATTTCATGCACTGGACCTCTAGTTAATGAATAATAATACAAGAATAGACTCCGTTTCACATACAATGGTAAGACTACTTTTGTCCCACCCTGTATACTAGAAGGAGTAATGATATACCTATGAATGGTCAGGATTGAGGCTCTCTAGCAAGTTAAACTAAGATTGAGGCAAACAGTTTAACCTTTATTCTGTGCCTGACATGTACCAAAGGCCATTGAGTTGGGACATCATATGAAGCAAGATTCATTATTCAGGTTGAAGAAGTAATATTTATGCAATAAATATCAGAGGGAGATTCAATATTATTGATGAAAGTAGAGTTGTTAGATTCCTCAAATGGGACCTCTTAGGAGAATGATGTTGGGGAATTGGGATGCGCATGATGATTTTGTTTACTTTTTTAACTTGAAGGGAGGCACAAAGCCAAATGCACTATAATATCTGTGTCTTGGTCAAATCCTCAAAGCCCTAGGAAATAGCTAACTCTGCTTGAGTCTGGCCTGGAGAGAGAGTGAGTAAGTGAGAGAAAGATAAAGTGAGAAGTAGCAGACAGGGAAGCTTAAAGATCTCTCCTTTCTGGAAAATTGGACCTCACATTACGTACTATCTGAAAAAAAAAAAAAAAAAAGTATGGCTTCCAAGAAATTAGGTTGAGGATGCTAGCATTTAGAAGGCCTAGACATTATAACTTTTATTTTTTAAAGAATGGACTTAGATGAACAAGTAAACAAGCAAATAAATAAGGGGGAAATCCCCTTCTAGACAGGATAATTTAATTTAGCATATGACAGAAAAGTCAAGAAATTTGGCCTGAGATAGTGAGGGGCAAAATGGGATGAAACGTACAAATGAATAACTCTTCTAAGATTTTTCTATGCTACCTTCAGGTACAGAGTTTGGCATATATTTTTGGAGGGACTGACTAGATGAGCATTTCTATTTCAATCTATATATATATATATACTAGAGGCCTGGTGCATGAATTTGTGCATGGGTGGGGTCCCGCTGGGTGGCCTGCAGGGATCAGGCTGAAATGCGCAATCCAACGCCACCTGCAGCTCCTACTTGCCATTCCCGCTCATCCCGGCCCCACTGTGCCTGCCGGCGGGCTCGCGCCAAATCAGTCCCAATCGGGAGAGGCTCGTGCTGCCACAGCAGCACTCCAGCCATGAGCTTTACGTCTGGCACCCTCCCAAGGGGAGTGGCCTGTGGGATCAGGCTGAAACCAGCTCTCCAACATCCCCCGGAGGGGTCCCAGATTGCTAGAGAGCGCAGGCCAGGCTGAGGGACCCCACCAGTGCACAATCTGGCCGGGAGGGACCATGAGAAGGCTCCAGGGCATGTCCAGCCCATCTCACTCAGTCCTGATCAGCTGGACCCCAGCAGCAAGCTAAACTACTGGTCAGAGCGTCTGCCCCCGGGTGGTCATTGCACATCATAGCAAGTGGTTGAGCAGCCTTAGCATACATTAGCATATTATGCTTTGATTAGTTGTTTGGTTGTTCCGCCTTTTGGTCTATTTGCATATTACCCTTTTATTATATAGGATAATAATACCCAACTTGCTAGTTCTGCCAATTGAAAATTATGTATATAAATTTAGCACACTGACTGGCAGGTGTCAGTAAACTTTTTTCAAGTGACTGGATAGTAAATGTTAGGCTTTCAGATAGATGGTCTTTGCCACAAATTCAGTTTTCCCATTGTAGAGAAAGTAGCCGTGGCATAAATAAACGAGCATGGCTGTTCCAGTTAAACTTTATTTACAAAAGTAGGCCATTACTCAATATATGTGACCTTCCTGGACTATAGTAGTTAGTTAATAAATGGCAACTAGTATTATAAAAACCAAATTTAGATTGAACTAGACAGGAAGGAAACTAGCAGTTAGTTGCCAGGCTACTATATACCTGTTTTGTGCCAAGCCTTATGCTAGATGTTTTTGTTATAGATGCCATAAATTATCTTGTCATTTGTCATGGCAACCTGGTGAAGCAGGTATTATTAAGACTATTAGAAAGCTAAATTGATACTCTGGGAAGGTCAGCACTGGCCTAAGAGACAGAGCCAGTTTTTGGGCTTTGAACTACGATACCGGGTTGACTCATCAAGCAACTTTCTGCAGTTTGTGTAAGGGGGAAAAATCAACACTGTTTGATAAAATAAGAGATCAGAGCCCAGCAGACCCCCTCATCTTCTATTTCCTAGACCTTCAGCAGCAATCTGGTGGCTGTTCACATGTAGGCACTGAAATATTTGACCTCTGTCTTCCTTCCAGAGCCTCTGGCGGGAGTTAAGTTTTACACACTTCCCCTTTGGGGGGTGCTTAAGCCAAGGTGTATTGTTTGCACATGCTTATTAGCTTCGAGGAAGATGTTGGCAAGTTTCTTTTGGCCTGAGATGGGGTTCCAGGGTCTGCTGAAGCCTGGCTGTGCTCACTGATCATCTTAGCCAAAAGGAGTTGTTAATTAGGGTGACATCCTGCTTGTCTCTACCCCTAGAGCTAGTTTTCTGGTTCTGGGCATGCCTGTTTTGGCTCAAGTGATTTGTTTGGCTTATTACTGTAGGTCTAGGCGAGGGGAGCAAATTCATAGTCCTTTTAAATTCTACAAAGCCTTATGCTCCAGTTTAGAATTGACTGGATTACATGCCAAGATGTTTTTAGGTAGAGACCCTGTAGGAAAAGGTGAAAAAAGTGTGGGGATACTGAATGAAACAAAGCTGAATAGATTAGCTGCTATAGGATTTCTCAGGTCATGCATTCTTCTCCCCAAAATCTCCCATTGGCTCCCAATCACACACAATAAAATCCTAACTCCTAGCCACTGCCTACAGAGCTCATTTCCTCATTCATTCAGATCTCTGCTCCAACGTCACCTCTATGTGCCACCCTATCTAAGAGATCAACCTCACACCACCAGTCATTGTCTGTTCCCTTATTGTATTTTATATTCCTTCTTAGCAAATATCTACCTGAAATTGTACTATGAATTTATTTGACTCCTTTTCATTGTCTACCTTCTTCCACCATAATGTAAACTCCATGAATAAGAGGATCTTACACATCTTGTTTTCCACTGTATCTCCAACCCATAAAACTATGTATTAGTGGACACACAAACTATGAATTTCCAAGGACAGAACCCAGTCTCAAGTATTCCTCAAACTCTTCTGGTCATAGGATACTTTTTAAGGTACATCCTACAGAACACATTATTTGTAAATACTTTATTACTAAGAACCATTACAAAAACAAAGACAAAGAAACACATTTATAGTGACTGCCAGTTTTTGTGCTAAGTAATGCACTGGTATTGCCTCATTTAATCATCACAATAACCTAATTTTTCATTTAATACAGATGAGAAATATGAGACTTAGGGAAGTAACTTGGCTAAGATCATGTAACAAGCAGATAGCAGGCTCTTGAACCCAGAACTTTCTGATGCTACAGCCAAACTATTAGTTACTATCCACCCCTTCCCCTGGGTGTGAATTTCTCCATCTCCTAAGATAGAGGACTGTTTGTCTCCATTCCTTCCGTGAGCCCTTTCCTGCTTCCCATAGTTGTAGGCTGAGCCTTGTTCTGACCTCCAGATTTCCCTGTCTCCTGTGACTCAGCCTCAAATCCCCAGATGGACCTCCTCTGTCCTTGGTACTGGTTTTACAAAATCCCAGGCAGTGCATGCTGTGATTCTGAGGGCCACCTCTGAAAGCAAGGACATCCCTTGAAGTCTGTGTCCCCAGACTGTGCTGGCTTCCTCCTGGCATAGACTATGACATCACTCTGCAGGGTTGAGGAACTAGAGGGCAAAGTATGAAAACAATTCCAAGGTCTGGGCTTTCTGAATAAAGTCTGCTGAGGAAGGGGAAGTCCAAACCTGGGAAACAGCAAGGACTACTGCCTGCTATTGAGAATTAATTTCATTCTAGTTGAGCTCGGTTACAGATAAAATGAGTACAGAGTCTCATTTCAAGAGCTTCATTAGCAGGAGGAGTCAACCTGTGAGTAGAGAGGCAATTCCAGAATGACATGGTAATGAGAGAGAAAAACAAGGGGTAAAAGGTCATCTCATCTCTCTGGAGAAGGTGATTCTAAGCTGAATTTTGAGACTGTGAGTAGGTGAAAAACATAAGTAAGGTCGTTTGAGGGAAGGGAATAGCGTTTGGGAGGGCATGCAAGGCATGGAATTGTTGGCTGGTATGGAGGGCATTTGGAGACCAGGAGCCAGATCATGAAAAACACTGAACGCCAGGCTGGGAATTTGAATTTTTCCTGTGGTCAGAAGAGAACCATTTGAAAATCTTTAGGCTTAGGAGGAATGTGGCTGCAACAACCTAAGGCTGGGGGGATGGGGCCAATAGGGAGGCTGTTGCGGTGGTCCATCTGTGAAGTGCCACCGCCTGAACCAGGGTCATGGGGGTGACGAGTAGGCAGTGATTTACTTGTCAAGGCAGAAGAGTCCAGAAGATTTGGAGTATGGAAGATTTGGTGTATGGAAAGGGAGACAGAGTTAATCCTAGATTTTAGCTTCATTACATCGGCTAATAGAGGAATAGGTTGGGGAGAAGGGCAATGGGTCAGATTCAGTTTGGGTCACTTTGAATGTCATGCCTTTGAATAAAATACATTTGAAGTCCTTGCCTTGGAAGCTGCCCTGGGGTGACTTTAAGAGGAAGCATGGTTTCCCGATGAACTACAACATTTAACGCAAAACATCTGGCTTCACCTCATAAATGGAAGAGAAGCTTAAACAAGACAGTCTTCCTTAGTGGCAGCCATATTATTGATTGCTCATCATCAACAGAAGTACAGGAGGGTTGGATAAACTTGTCATTAATGAGAAGTTGTCAGAAACTAGTGACATTGGGCAGGCACTCTAAGGTGGTTCCCAATGATACTGCCTCCTGCTCGTCACATCTTGTGTCATTCTTTCTCCTTGAGTGTGGGATGGTCTAGTGGCTTGCTTGTGACCAATATAATATGGCTAAGGTGACGGGATGTCACTTGCACTATTAGGAGGCTACACAAGATTGTGATGTCTGTCTTGCTGACGGGCTCTCCGGTTTGATGAAGCAAATGTCAACATTGGAGACACCCAGGTGGAAGGAAGTGAGGGTGGTCTTGGGCTACAGCCAGCAGGGAATTAAAGCCCTCAATCCAACAGCCCTGGAGGAACTGAGTCCAGCCAAGAGCCACCTGAGTGAGCTTAGAAGTGAGCCTTCAGACAAAACCCCAATCCTGGCCAACCCTGTGATGGCAGCCTCATGAGAGACCCCGAGATAGAAAATCCATCTAAGCTGAGCGTGGAATCCTGACCTATAGAAACCATAATGTGTGTTGTTTGTTCACAATAAATAACGAATACAGAGGACTCCTTGCTTGATGTATGCCAAAGTTATTCAAAGAGTAAAACTCTGTTAATTTTTCCCTTTTAAACAATGTATTAACCCTGACACTTTTTATATTGTCTCTGGCTTCCAAGACCAAGAGTCAAAGGAACTATAATTCAGTTCTGACCATGTTGCCAATTGGCATGAAATCTTAGATTTTTTCCCCTCTGTGGGTCTCAGTTTCACTATCTTTAAAGTGAAGGGAATAAACTAGGCCACCAATTTACAAAACCTCTTTTTTTTGTCACAGAACTCTTTCATTAAATGACATTTCATGAGGAAGCTCAGTGTGCAAAACAGATAAAAGTGGTGGTGTTTTAGTTTAAATAAGGTCGAGAGCAGCCCTGGTCTTTTGAAAAAACACACCAAAAAACCACAAACAAAAACTAAGTTTTTAATTATTTCAGGGAGGGAGAAGGAGGGGGAGGGGGAGGGGGAGGGAAATGTCAATGAAGAGAGACATTGATCAGCCACCTCCTACACGCCCCCTACTGGGGACCGAGCCCACAACCCAGGCATGTACCCTGACTGGGAATCAAACCATGACCTCCTGGTTCATGGGTTGATGCGCAACCACCGAGCAAGACTGGCCGGCCTAGCCCCATCCTTTTAAAACCAGCGGCCAAGCCCTTGGCTTGGAGATTATTGAGCCCTTTTGGTTTCAATGTTCTATGCATTTTAGGGAGATGTTTTTTGTTTAGTTTATTTTCTAACAACCTACACCTAGAGGTTAGATCACTGTTCTGTGACATCTCTGTATTGTTTGTTAGAACAATGAATACAGAGGACTCCTTGGTTCCATATATGCCAAAGCCATCTCTGTGACCATCCCAGGGTCCAGGGCATAAGTACTCAGAGGGCAGGCCACTTCGGAAGAGCTCAAGGTGGTTTTCTCTCTGAACCTGTCCTGGGGGCTGAGGGTTGAGCCCCCCTATTGCTCCCTTTACCTAAAGTCCACCACCAGCAACTCTCTTAGTTGTGCTAAGTATTTGCCCTCAGTACGGAACTACCCTTTAAAAATGTAAATTATGTTTCTAGCAAGTCGCCTGCTGTCCCTAACCTCTGTTCTTACCTTAAAAAATGGGAATACCACCTGAGTGTGGAGTGGCACGGTGAAAGAAGCACCCTTTGGGAGTTAGGCCTGGGGAGGAGCCAAGCCACCCCTTTCTACTTTGAGCAAGTGACAGCATTTCCGGCCCCAGTTCACTTACAATTGTGGGGAGAATCTGAGAGTCACGCACAGAAACTTATACATGTATAAATCTATGAGTATCCTACTTTGTTTAAATTTATCTGGCATGTGAATAGGCTTCCTAAAAAAGAGCACAGGTAAGAAGAAAAGCAATGCTGTGCTGTCGCTCCATTTCCTTTGGGCCAGCAGGTTCTCCAGCACCTTCCCCAGGGCCTGAGACCTGCCTGCAGGTGGCTAGGCTCCAGGGATAAAGAGCTGCCTCATGGATGTACTGGACATCAATGGCAGTCAGGTGGAAGGGGAGCCCTTCATCAGTTGTGATACATGGGGGCCAATGGGGGAAGCAGAGAACTCTGTGGAAACCAGAGAGCGGGTGTGTACACCAGCCTGCCAGGCACACTCGCCTCATGCAGGCTGGACTTGACCATGTGCGTCCATGCTCCAGGTCTCAGGATAGTGGGAGTGATGAGGTGTGCATCAGGTTCATTCTCCTACAGCTTGGAGCTCAGTAGAAGAAACATATTACATCAGAAACCATACACTATTATTGAGTTTCTACAGGAAGTGAAACCCGAAGGAGCAAGTTAGAGATCCCAACAGTGGCAACGCTGCTGAAGAGAACACGAGGACCGGGAAGGTAAGCTTTTGACTCTTCCTCAGCTTTGCTGTGTCTAGCCCTCTCTGGTGTCAGAGATGAATTATGGTGCTGAGCACGACTTGCTTACCATGCTGATTATAAACACTTGCTTGGGATCTGAAACTGGCTCTGAGTTCTGGCTCCAGCAATGACAATCTGTGTGATGTTGGGGAAGGAGGCTACTTAAACTCTTACAGCCTCAGGTTCCCGTGTCTGAATTGCTGGAAACAACAGTGCATGATTCAATGGCATAATGCCTGTAGAGTACTCAGTAAATACTGGCTATCAGGATCATTCCCAAGGCCCCTCCTAGGAGAACTTTTTGGACACGTGCTTGCAGAAGTTAGTAGCAGCCAGCTCACCTCCTCCAGGGTCAGAGCTGATCAGCAGTTAATTCTAAAGCAGACTGTCTACTCAGAGCTTACGAAATACCTCTGGCTCTTGACATAGGTTGTTTGGAGAGGGTTCAAGGGCCAACCAAGCCAATTTGGGTTATTACAGCTGCATCATGAAGGATCTGTGAAGTGCAGGAAATTTAAAAAATCTGAGCTAAGTTGGCATGAAATAATTCTTATCATTTCCATTAACAAATACACTAAAATACACATAGAAGGGATTTTCCATTCATGGTCTTCTTTCTACATGAGCATTTCCATTTTATTCAATGGTGGAGGGTCAGAGGGACTCCTTAAGCACTGAATTAGGTGGTTGCTAAAGTTCGGGAGAAGCTGGAATCATGAGACAGAGGAGAAGGAAACAGAGTAAGATTTCTGGGCTTAAGGGCGTAACTGGGAGAGAAAAAGGAAAGGTCTGGTCCCAGGTTTATAATAAGGTAGGACACAGACTTTTCTCTTACGTGAGGCCACTGCTGTTTTTGTCTTGGGTGACAATATTGCCTGGAGCTTGAGGGGGTTTCCCCCTTTGGAAAGGAGACTTCATATAATGTTTCCCACGTGTTGAAGGTGTTCATTCTAGCCTGGGATTAGATTCAAGGGGGTTCCCTGTCGTCCTCAAAGTGAGAAGTGATTGAATCCTCACCCTCCTCTCTGAGGCTACAAGGGAGTTTGTGGCTCAGAACCTACGGCCATTTCCTGATCCCCCCGGCGTTCACTGCCCCAAGGCTGCACACCAATTTGACTTTCTCTCCCGTTAGCCCTTTCAAAATCAGGTGCTCAGTTCACCTAGCTCTCAGAGAGGGTGCAGGTACAGCCCTGCTTTCCCAGGCAAAGCTCCCACCTGTCCTGCATGGAAATGTGTGAGCATCTTTCTGCAATGAAAAATCAGTAGTAATGACCTCATTGTTACCTCTAGAACCATTCTTCTCTCTCCTGGGGCTGAAATTTGACCTTTTCTGTTTCCAGGCAGAGAAGGGCCCCACTAAGGTTGACCTTTCCTGAGGGCCACGAAAACTGATATATGCCGGCCATTCCGTAAAATCAATAGACAGCAATGGGTCGGGGGCTTCTCTACCGCTTGGCCAATCACTGGGAGACATTGCTAAGGTTCTGTAAGAGGGAAGCCCGGCCTGCCTTTAGGAGAAAAGGCAGCATAGTGGAAAGAATGGGAGGGCTTTAGCCAGAAGTCTTGGGTTCAAAGCCAACTCCGCTCCTACTTATGGAAAACCCTCAGATGAGTCACTTAACTTCCTTGAGCCTTGATTTTTTTTGGCCATAAAATGGAGCTAGTCATTCATAACTTTCAGTGTTAGAGTGGGAATTATGAGAAACCACAGTCAAACCCTTCTATCACACATGGGATATATAACCTTCAACATCAGCTGTTTTGAGTGTGTGTGCGTACTTTACCATCACAAAGAGATTGTGCATTAAGAGTCAACTAAATGTTACCTACTTTCTGCTTTTCAAACGGACACGATTTAGTGTGGAGGGGCTTGTGCTTGAAGCCAGATGGATATGTTTTCCCTATAAGAAAGCATGGCTGTGCCATGGCCGAATGGCTCAGTTGGTTGGAGTGTTGTCCCATACACCAAAAGTTCTGGGGTTTGATTCCATGTTGGGGCAGCCATCTAGGTTTTGGATTCCATCCTCAGGTCGGGGGGGGGGGGGGGGGCGGGGAGTATATGTGCAGCAACCAATTGATGTTTCTCTCTCTCATCAATGTTTCCCTGCCTTTCTCTCTCCCTTCCTCTCTAAAAACATATCCTAGGGTGAGAAGAATGATAGTAAAAAAAAGCATGGATGTGTGTCTACAGAAATCAAGGGGTAGGGGAGAATGGGCGTCCTGAGTTCTTTGTGAGCATTAGAAAGGGTCAGATTAAGAGGGACGTGTTTTTCATTCGGTCAGCTTGAATTCCCTTTCCAAATTCCATTCTGGTTATATGATCAGGCTACCAGTGAATTTATGGGTGGCCACAGTCTGGCTGGAGGGGCAGATTCAGTCAGAAAGGAAGTTTATTCCTTCTAAAGGTAGTGCAAGAAGCAGCAGCATTTGGCATGTACACAGTGGAATGTGCTTCTGACTTGAGGGTTATGGGGACATGGGTCTGAAAACTGGTTCCATCCCTCTGAGTCCTAGAACTCAGGAAAATGGTCTCATTCTCTTTGCTTTTCAAGCCATGTCTCTAATAGGTTTGGTCCGTTTCTCAGGGACATGCGGCTACTCAGTGAGATGCTGTATGCAAAGGGCCTATAGATTATCACTACATTAATTAAAGTAATCATCCTTCTTCTTGTCTGATCGCTGTGGCTAGGATTGCACTGTGTTGCGTAAGAGTGGTGAAAGCAGACATCCCTGTCTTGTTTCTGATCTTAAGGGAAATGCCTTTAGTTTTTGCTCATTGAGCTTGCTGTTGGCTGTGTGTCTGTCATATATGGCCTTTATTACGCTGAGAAGGAAACAGAAACAGAGGCACGGATGCATGCCACACACTGGCAACTGTCTGAGAGGAGAGGAGAGGGAAGAACTGGATGAAAGAAGAAGGGATTAGTCCAAGAACATATACATAACCCATAGGCACAGACAACAGCGTGGTGATGCCCAGAAGGAAGGGGGCGGGGCTTTGGCAGAGGTGGGCAAGGGGGAGGTGGGGACATCTGTAATAGTTTCAAAATAAAAGTAAAGTAAGAAAATTAATCCTTCCTTTGGCATTTTATACTTCCCACACATTTTCTTGTCTACTGTACTACTTAGGAAATTGCTCCGACTTCCATTAGAGGTGGGAACTGGGAGAGGCACAGATCCTTGTCCAAGGGAAAAACTGCAGCCTAGATGCACACCACCTGGCTTCATTGCTTTTAACTGTGTTTTCTGTGTTTAAGGTTCTATGGAAATGTCCCAGAGGCTGAGAGCAATAAGGTGAGTATTGGACCCTCCACCCCCATTTCAACCCCATCAGCCCCACATTTCCCTGCCAGATATTGGCATTTTGCCCTCAATTTCATTTAATGAACATGAAAACCATTGTCTGAGAACGTTAATTAGTCTTAGAGAAGTCCTTGTAAACATTCAAACCAAGGATGGCCTCCGTTTATTGAGATCTTACTGTGTGCCAGGTAGTGTGCCAAGAATTTGCCATATCTGATCTCATCTGAGCTCTGTGAGGTTAAGATCGGCATCCTCTCTATACGGATGGCAAAGCTGAGGGCTGAAAGGTCAGTGAATTCTTTGGGGGTTGCGGAGATAGGGGGAGATGAGATAGGCGGGAAACTAGGTATTTCAAACAAAGCATTAAAAAACACACTTTAACAATTAAGATTAGCAGCACCCCTTTCAATCTTTACCTAATTCATTCCGTTCAGTGGTCAGCAAACTCATTAGTCAACAGAGCCAAATATCAACAGTACAACGATTGAAATTTCTTTTGAGAGCCAAATTTTTTAGACTTAAACTTCTTCTAATGCCACTTCTTCAAAATAGACTCGCCCAGGCAGTGGTACTTTGTGGAAGAGCCACACTCAAGGGGCCAAAGAGCCGCATGTGGCTTGCGAGCCGCGGTTTACCGACCACTGGTTTAGGCAAATCAGAGAATATTCATGTCATGCACCCTTTTCTTCCCCCAAACACTGTCACGTCGCCTCATTATAGCTCACAGGGTCGAAGTGCATTTACATCTATTGCAAAGGGCTCCATACACCCTATGCCAGCAAACTTCCCACGGTTTCCTTACCACGGGACAAACCTCTCCCCAGTCCTGAGCTGGGCTTGTCACATTGCAGGACAAGGCGGGAAGCAGGCTGGGGTGGGCAGCAGATCTTATTTCTAAAGCACATATGGGAAAGCTCCATAAAAAAGGGGGTAAAGTCCACAAAACCTGAGAAACAAGTATTCATTCTTCAAGCGGGGCTCTCTCCTGCTCTCCCTCTGGACGGAAAGCATTTCCAAAGAGTCCCCCGGCAGCATCGTGCTTTATGGCTGACAGCTTTAGAATCTGCAAAGGCCCAAACTCAAAACCTGGCGCATTCTGGAGTCAGAACCCAGCGTTTTATCAGCCCCAGGCGGCTCCCTTTTCGCCCAACCTGTGCCAACACAGCCTCCTGCTTGTAAAATACAGCCAAGACTTCGGCCTGCCAGCCTAGTGAGCCACCTCAGACCTGGCAAGATAAAATGCCAGGGAGTGGGACAGGCGGTGAGGAACGCACGAGAAGCAATCCAACGTTGGCCGAGTGCCCCTTTTAACCTCCAAGGTGAGGGCAGTTTTGGGAAATGCCAATGATTATCGAAACTTCCAGGTACTGAGCACTCATTTTCTCTTCTCAATGACAACAGAAGTGATCCTGCCCATTTTAGAGAAGTAGAAACTGAGGCTCAAAGAGGTTATGTACTTTCAACAAGGTCACACATGGGGTGGTGGTAGTGGGGATACGAAAGGGATCCCCAACGTCAAAACCTGAGCTCTTAATCCCCTACAGCATCAATGAGAGAGGGGAACCCCTGTATTCTTTCCAGTCAGCCAGGGGAAATAGGGCTCCCCTCATCCTGGGGAAGAATTTGTTTCGCAGGGCTTTCTCTAAAGAGAAATCAGGAGGGAGAGGTGATTCTAGAAAGATAGGGCACACGGCTGTCTCTAAGCGCCCCAAACATGCCCATGTGCCCAGCCCAAGGACCAGTGGGTCAGAAGGCATCCGCAGGGAGTCCCCACCCTTCAGAACAGAGGTGTCCAGCTCTCTTGTCTCAGAGCCTGAGGCTGTCTGTTCACCTGGCCCTAGGAGTCACCGTGTGGCTCCTGTCCCCAGCCCTCACCCCTTCCCAGGTCTGACCACAGGGTTGGACACTGTGGAATGAGCGGATGATACAAAAGGGAAAGTGTAAGGTAAGGGCTGCTTAGATGGAAGTGTGTATTGTTCTCTCCACAATCAATCTCTCCTATCCCATCCCAGTGTAAGGCTCTCAACAAACTTCAGTGTGCAAACTCATCTTCCCTCACCGCCCAGGAACCTGCACAGGTGAATCAGCCAGGCAGGGAGCGAAGCGAAAGTTGTTACTTTTCCTCTGAAGAATGGCACAGATACAAACTTTTTTACAGAAAGTTCCTTCCAAGTGTGAATAGGACTGGAACAAACAGACGAGAGTTTACAGAAAACAGCCAACAGCCCAGGTGCACCCAGATCAGAACAAATACCCCACGTTGCTAGCGGCGTAGAGAAAACAAAAGTTTTGTAATTATAAAAAAAGCAACCCATTTGGTACCAGGAAGGCAAACAGTATGTCACAATGATCTTTGGTGATAGGGCGAAACGACTTACCTTTCCGGAGCTGGCAACGACCTAGATTCTTGAATGAACCAGCACCATGGAATGAGTGCCTGGAGGTGAGCAGCAGCGGCTCCCAGGTGGCTCCCCCCAGGGTCCCCCTACCTCGCGTTGCCTTTGTTCCGAGGAGGGGCTGGCGTGTCTGCGCGGGAGAGCGTGGGACAGTAGGCAGGCTGTGGCCAGTGCAGCCAGCTTTGGCTGGCTTATATAGTGAGCTCCTTCCTCTGTAATGGGACGCCTCGCCTCCAGACATCCTTTCCCACTTTTTCAGTTGGCGAATTAAAGGAACAGCCCTCCCAGCGGAGGAACGGGGTTAGCTCATGAAAGAGCGCTCACTGCCTGCTCTCTGCCAGGAAAAGAGCTCATTTGCATACAATTTATGGCGAAAGTAGGAATTCCTTGCTTCCCTCCCTCCTGCCCCTGACTCAGAGCAGCTGGGAGTGATGTGTGAGTTTTGCTTCGCTCCCCAAATGGATTTTCTGTGAGACAGAAGCCCAGGGAGGGAGAGGGAGCGGGATCAGGGGGTCTGGCTCTGCACCTCCCAGGGCTGGAAACGTGACCGTGACCGGGCCTCCCTGGGCTCTGCGCAGCAGCTGCTCAGTGGCACCTCTGAGAAAGCAAATGTGTTCCTGGAAAGAGGAGATAAAGCCCTTCAGAAGCTGGGGAGGTTTGGGTTTCTCTGGGCCAGCAGAAAGATAGCCCAGGATTAGTTCTCAGCAGGTGGAGACAGGGCCACGGCCCAGATCAGTCCCACATCTCCTCTGGGAGGCAGCCATGCCAGCTGCCTGGAGGCGGCATTGTCCCAGCCCCAGTGCCCCACAGGGAGCAGCTTTCTGACCCTGTGCATGCCCTGCGCCTGGTCCTGTCTTCTAAGCTGCATCTCCCGGGGAAAGTTCTCTGAGGCTTATTCTCGATGCTGAAAGGTGTCGGCCACAAAGAAAGAAAGAAAGAAAGAAAAAGGTAATGTCTGGAGAGGAAAAAAATGTCTCTGTAGTCTTCTAGGTTTTCTGCCCTGTTTAAGAATTAAATTGGCGTGAGATGGATTAACAGGAGGATGTAAAATTGACTTTTGTATGTATGGGGGCTCCATAAGAATGTGAAGAGTCCCTAGATGGCCAGGCAGTGGGGCTTACGTGCCATTCTGAAGGAAGGAGAAGGGGCAGAAGTGGGGCTGCAAAGGGGAGGAAAGCAAATCACATGAAGATGACAAAACAAATATTTGCCAGGCCACCCGGAGACAATGGGACACACAGAGGACTTTGGTCTTCAAGCCCTGCCCCCCTATCCTTTGTAGATATCTCTGCTGATAGTGCCCACCCTGGACAATCCTTTAAATTCCTTTCGGCAGTTAAGGGGGCAAGTTCAAAAATCCCTGCCCGAGTCTTTTGTTTCTTAAAAACTATCAGCCTAAAACATTTCCCATGCCAAAGAAACACATTTTGGGATGGCAACATCCTGCTCCCTCCAGTAACAACTTAATCTTTGACACATAAGCTGCTCCTCTGCCCTCCAGCCTGCTGTGGATGGCTTCCAAGCTCTGAGTCATGATAGGTTTGGTGGTTAGGATGCCTCCAGCACCCTCAGGGCACACACAGGCATTTGAGGGGATGGGGAAGAAGTGAAGCGAGGGCACGGCACCCATGTTTGAGCTTGTCACAGCGCATGGTCGTTTTGCGATAGTTGAGGGACGTGAGGCATCGTGGAATCTGTAGCTGGCGCTGGGCCCTCCTCCATCAGGCCTATATTAGGTACCATGCAAAGTGCTTTATAGACATTATTTTGTAACATCCTGGCAGTCACCCTGTGATAGGCACCAAGTGCTGTCTGACCCTTTTCACAGACAAGAGACTGAGGTTCAGAGAAGTAATGTAACGCCACTAAGGGAATACACCTGGGAAGCATTCAGATTACAACACTGGGCTCCATCACTCTTCCTATTACACATCAAGGCCCAGGAGCACTGTAGGCTGGTGTTTAAATGATGTTTAGTGCCTTATTAGATTGTAACACTGCTTGTATAAACATCACTGCCACATCTGAATATGGAAGATATGAGTCTCTGTTCGGGAGAGCTAATTCAGAGATGCTTGATTTTTACTAACCACTAATCAGAAATTTCAGTTAGCCACCTATTTTCAATACTGAGTGATATCGCCTCTATGCATGTGATTTTCACTGCTGTGGGCCTCAGTTTCCCCATCTGAAAAAAATGGGATAAGGTTATCCCTTATGGCCGCTCTGGCTCTGGTATCCTAGGATTCTCTGCTTAAGTGACCGTCCCAGGCGGCAAGAAAGCCCATAAACAGTCATGTCAGAAAACAGCTCATTTGAACTTTTGAACCATTTTGGCTAATTCAAATGTTAGCTGTTTTGGAAGTTTTAAATTCTGTGTTTTAACCCAGCACGTTGTAGTAGCAAAAGGCTGTGTCTTCCAACTGGTAGCGAATGCTTCCATGCCTCTTGGCTTTCCAATGTCTACCAAGTGGACCTCCTGGGTTAGGGAAGAAAGTGCTAGAAGAGCACATAAGCCATGGCATATAGGCTGCATTTACACATCATGTAGAATCAATATATATTAACAGCTGTATGTGCTTTTAACAAGATAAAGAAGCATTCATTGCCTCTCCATGGTATAATTATATCCATGTATGTCTGTGGGGAGCCAGCACGGCAAGGCATACTCAGCCCCAGGGCGCCTTATGTGCCACGCCAGCTCAGCCAGGTTCAGTGAACCCCAGTGAGGGTGATGAAGGAGAAAAGATAGACAAGAGAATGAAAGCAGCGCCATGGACTACAAGCCGTGTCTTTATTTTATAGCCAGATGCCAGGAGGCAAAGTAGGGCGTGGTCAAGATGTTTACAATATTCTCATGAGTTTCCATCCCACTCAATTACATGCACCTGACCAAGCTTTGTTTACTTGCAGCCTATATCACTTAGGCATGTGGGGCCACGTGTTCGGACCATAGGCTCAAGCTTACAACTACAGCTGTTGGCTATAATTGTGCTGGGAGGGCTCTGCCCTCCAAGCTGGGACTTGCACGTGGCCACGAGAGGACCGTGCCCTCTCATCAGTCCCAGGCTTGAACCTGTCCAAACACTGTAGCTGTGCCCCACATATGTCTAATTTTTCCTCCTTCACTCTAGGCTTCTAGAGGACAGTGACCATGCCTGCATTTTCTGTGCCTAGCACAGAGTCTTGGGTATAACAGAAGCTCAGTAAATGTTCACTGAATGAATTGAGGAACATGAGAATATTTGAAATGCTGTGCTTTATAATGAAATCCTTTCTTTTTTACCCATAGACCGTAAGAAGGAAATTAGATTATTGTATCCAACACAGCCATTACACAGATGAGAAAAGGGGAGCCCAAGGCCTGCATGGCTGCTTTCCATGCAGATGGTCACCACAGTCAGAACTGAGCAATCAAGTCATGCGAGACATTACGGCAAAGGATGTTTATGAGATTAATAACCACTCATCCTCCTGTTTGCCAGAGGCCACACGTCTTGGCTTCTGTCTTACCGTTGCATCCTTCTTAGTACTGCTTGTAAACACCACCTCTGCACAGAGTTCTCAGCCAGAGACGGATTTTGTTGTTACTCATTTGCAATCCTCATTCATAGGTTGTTGGTGTAGGCTGTAGATTGGAGGCCAGAAGGAACATGGGGGTTTGCCTCAGGGGAGATCATTCTCATTTCCTTAAAGGTCTGTGACAGATCAGCCAATGAGTGGAATACTGGCCAGGACTGGCACTATCTGAGGAAGCCGAGTGTCCATTTCTTTGAGAAGTCTGTCATCCACTTCCCAAGGGACCCCTTGTTTCCCACCTCTGCTTGTCCATACTCTCACTGTTCTTCTTCTTGGAACTCATCTAGTGCTAACTCCCATCCAAAGGTCCCATGTGAGTTTATATTGGCCAGAAATCTCTTCCAAAGCAATGAAGGAGCTCTAGTCCCACACAATAGGCTAGTCATTCAATCAGAGTCAAGGTTCCCCAGTCTTTCTCCGGTGCTCTTTTTATCCATCTTTTTGCACTTTTCCTTGGTAAAAAAATCTCAAAGAGGACAATGGTCATTGAATGAGTGGCTCTGTCCAATGGAATAGAGCAAATCAGCTGTGTAATCAACCCATAATTAGGTTTTCTGGTCAGCATGGCAGAGTGCAAAGGGCTTTGGTTTCTTGTAGGGTCAAGTCTTGATGCTGCATCAACATACTGTGTGACTTTGACCGAATCCCTCCCTTCCCTGGTTTTCAGTGTCCTAGTAACAAATGAGCAATCCGTAAGGATCTTAGCACTTAAACATTTTAAGTAAAAAAATAAAAGATATAATTCAGAAGCCTCTGAGCCTTTTCACATTCAATACCCTGTCCCTAAAATAACCCTTTTCCCACTTTATTCACATGGCAAATTGCTATATTATTTTTCAAGATTTACTTTAGAGTAGTTCTAAGAGAGTTTCCACGACCTTATATTCAGAGAGAAGGGCTCCTCCTCCATGCTTATCCAGACTTTCATTTTTAGCACAGTGCATAAATTGCCTGTTTATCTCATTAGACCATGGACACTTTTCATCTGTTTATTCACAAATCTGTTTATAGTCAGCATCTGTTTATGATTGGTGTCTATTCCATGCCACTTGTTATTTTGAATATCATTTCTCTATATCATGGCATCTAGAATGGCATAGATCTATGGTAGAAGTCAACAATAAAACTTTCTTGAAATTATTTATTAGATGATTCGAGTATTTTTTGTTATTAGTGATTTATTCATCCATTTTCTCAATGGGACTGTGAGAGCTCCTTGAGGACAAGAACCGTGCTTTCCATGCGAAAGCACTGGGAAATCAACTAAAGTTCCCATGAAATGACTGACCAACTGATTGGCTGAATGATGGAAAAAGTGGAAAAGGCATAAGATAAGCACAGGTGGTTTGGGGTTTAACCAGCTTGACCATGTGCAAAGTGAATTCCCTTGAGAAAATCATGTCCCTTCTCTGAAACTCAGATTTCTCAAGAGTGAGACAGATAAAAATCCCTATCTCCAGTACCATCCAGAGCTGGTGTGAAGATCAAATGGGAGAGTGGAAAAGCACGCGCTCAGTAAACCTGATGCCCAATGCAGGTTTTTAAAATAATGAATAATGATCCCCCCTCAATACCAATCTTAGCAGGAGTCCTGCTTCTAGGCTTCTATCTAGAGTATTTCTGGGCTCTGCGGGGACAGCTGGAGAGGAGGAGGTTGAAGCCACTGGCTACTGTCCTGTCTGCTAACATGTTCTGAAGATTGCTTCTTACCACAGGGAAGAAGGAGAGTTCAAAACACCAGCACTGGCCAATGCTAGGTGAGAAGGTCTGGGTTGTGCATGACCCCAGAGGGCGAGGGACGTGGTTTTGGTCATGTTTCCTGGTCTGCAGTGATGAATACAAAGAGTCAAGCCCCCTTGGGCCCAATGCGTGTCAGAGAAGGGACACACAGCTTTGAAGCCAATGCAGACTGAATTTCTTTAATTTGCCACAGCTGAGCTAGATACTCCTGAGGAAGTGTAATTTGTCCTTTTCCTGATTTCCTTCGTTGGTTTTCCTTAGATTTTTTCATGTGAACAATGGCTCACATGAAGTAGTTTGCATGTATTAAATTTTGTGATCTTTATAATGAGCCCCTTGAGTAGACCCTATTATACTATATATTATTCCCACTTTCAGATGGTGGGTTGGGTTGTGAGGTATAGAGATGCTAAGTAAATTGTCCAAGACACGTGAATAATAAATGGCAGGAAGAGGATCCAAACCCAGGTTGTGGACTTCAGACCCTACATCCTATTGTGTGTGTGTGTGTGGGGGGTGGGGGGTGGGGTGGGCGGGGTGGGCGGGGCGGGGTGCTTCTTTATGTGTTTATTTCAACCATTTCCTGAAGGCAAAGATAGCATTTTTGGACTCAGATCGCACTGAGTGATTATGGAATTTGTGCATAAACATCTAATGAGGCAAGAAAGGCCTTGGTTTAGTTTCTTTGAGTGGAAAGTCAGCAGGGTTTAACGAAAGGTCCATGTCTGTCTGTGCTAATTCGGGAACTGGGACCTCAGGCAAATTACTTGGCTTCCCTGTTACAGGTCCTCCTTTATAAACGGTACAATCATAACTGATACTTTTCAGAGTCATTCTCTGGATTAAGAAAATACAGTCAAATGTTTGTGCTGGCCACATTCTAAGTAATCTCCAAATGGTGGCCACTTATTCTACTATGGGGCATTTATTTGCTCATCTTTAAATGATGGAAAAGAGAGAATCTCAGATATTTTCCAGAAATATTCTCACTAATAAGAAGGGCACATGAAGAGTACACAGCTCCTTTTGTTACAGGCCATCAGATTCCCAGGTTGAGGGACCTGAGTGTTGGTTACTCATTTACTCAAATATCCTTCATAACTCTCCCCTGCATCTTGGCATGCACATGCCGCCATACACACACACACACACACACACACACACACACACACACACACACGCGCGCGCGCGCGCGCGCGCGCTCATTGAAATAAGTATTTTCCTAAAGGGCTGTTCAGTGTTGAGAGATTATTTATCTGGGAGAAACTGTATTGACCTCCTTTGAAAAAAGGAACTACCTTTGCCTATACAATCAATAGAGGGCTCTAAGGGCCTGTTCTCCCACTGTTTTCCAAGTCTTTACATATTCTGTTTCTTCGGGGGAGGCTGGAAACTTCTCCCCTATTCAGAGTCAGCTGCATGGCATCCCTTGCCACAGAGCTGGAAACTCCCCCATCAGGGCCTAGAGATTCACCGGTATTGCAGAGGCAAGGGGATCACTGTGCTCCTTGGGAAGGACCCCTGGGCTGGGCTTGGTCCTGACTGGCAGGCTTACTGCTACTCCTTTCCTACCCACAGCCTTCCCAAAGCATGGTGGTAAATATAACACATAATTGCCAATAACATTACAAAGCATGAATGTTATTTCAGTCCTTACACGTTAAGTTATGGCCATATTCCAGGCGAGGGAACTGATGTGAGGAGTCGTCAAGAGAATTGCTTAAAGCCACATAGTCAGGACATGGCTTGATAGAAAGTCTCCACATGTCAAATACTGGGCTCTTTGGTTTCCACTGCAGAACCCACTTATAAAGAATGTTATTTTATCAGTGTTATGGGGTACAATGGTATAAAAAAAGAAGCCCATGATTTGAAACTAGACAGACTTGGATTTAATTCCAGCAATGCCATTTATGGGTGTGTGAAATGTTTCCAATTCCTTCTGTGTAATGGAGGTGAGGTTACTCACTTCACAGAGTCAACAGGACTGTGGTAGGCCAAATAACAACTCACGTACACCGCCCGCCCCCCCCCCCCCCCCAAGATAGCCATGTCCCAATTCCCCTGAACCTATGAATGCCTTATATGGCAAAAGAGACTTTTCAGATGTGATAAGTTAAGGACTGTGACATGAGGAGATTATCCTGGGTGCAATCACAAGTGATCTTCTAAGAGGGAGACAGAGGGTTATTTCAATACAGAAGAGGAGAAGGCACTGTGACTAGGGAACAGAGATTGAAATGATGTGGCCAAAAGCCAAGGAATGCTGGCAGTTACTAGAAGTTGAAAGAGGCAAGGAACAAATTCTCCCCTGGAGTCTTCAGAAGGAATGAGCCCAGTGGACAACTTGAACTTAGCCCAATAAAACTCATTTCAGACTCTGCCCTTTAGAACTAGAAGAGAATAAATTTCTATTGTTTTAACCACTGAGCAATTTGTTACAGGAAACTAATATAAAAAAAAAAACTGGGATGGTATCTCTGTCTTGTGTATAACAGGACCTTGAAATGGTAATTTCATCTCATCAGGTTTTCAAATACCTTTTTGTAGTAGCTTCTTTAATAAGACTTTTAGGTATTGGCTGGAAGACAGGGAAAGAAAGAGAAATTAGAGGGAGCCGCAACCTCCACCATTTGCCTGACAGTTTTGAAGTGGCCTCTTGATGTGGGAGCTTTGCAGTGTTGAGTGATGTAGCCCAGAGAGAGGAGTAAAACTGGACTAAAACAGTACATCCTTATCATTCCAGAGTCAGCCTGACCCTAATCAGTGTCAGGCTTATCTGTGTAGCTGCTCATCTGTTCTCTGAGGATTCATCCAGGGTGCACTTTGTCAAGTGAAAAGAGCTCATTGATCACTGTGCTCAAGTGAGAGATAGAAAAGGAGGCTCCGAGTGGTTGCCTGCTGTGCCCACACACTGAAAGTCATGGTCAGCTGAGGCTAAAATGCAGCTCTGCTTATTCTTGGAACAATGTTTCACACGGAGGAAGCGACTTGTCTAGATTTCTGTAAAACCAGAGGGGTTTGTGGCTTAGAAAACCCTTCACACTGATGAGTTTCTTCTACGTAGATAGAACAGACATGTAAAGGTGACAGAGAAGAGTAAGCAGACACATGCTAGCTCCCCACTCCCTCCCTGCTTCTGTGCAAGATCCACAAATCCTAACTCTCTTTTCAGCTCTCCTTTGATTTCCTTTTTGCTCTGTGATCTCATCAGATGGAGCTATGGTATCTGGGGACCAAAGGAGCCTCATCGTAAGCCGTCAGGCAAGTCTGGCAGACACTGTCTCAGAGAATGGCCTCTATAGGGGAAGTTCAAAAGCTTTCTAAATTCTTCAGAACACCTGCCCAGGCCAGGACTGGACTCAACTTGCAGATGAATGGTAGATGGGGAGTGCTCTCAGTAGAGACACATGACTCATTGTTTGAGGCACAAGATAGACGATTCCCCCGCAGAGGAAATACATTACAAGGAAATGATGGGGAACCCTTGATAATCCCTGTGGACAGGAGGGGAGGGGGGAGGGGATGAGTCAGTGAGACAGCTGCACTGTAGACCAGCTGAGGGGCATTCACTTTGAAGTGTGTTCTGCCAGTAACTCCTGCAAGCTAGTGTAGCACTGCCAAGGAGAGATCTGGGAGCCTGGTCTAATGAGCAGAAATCAGCAGGAAGTGGTTGCTTTTAAAGGAAGTAGAAGTACTTTAGCAAGTCGCAATTTTGTTTGCACAGTTAAATCTAATAGATGATTTAGATGAAATGGCTGATATCTGACTACACTGACCTACAAAAATGGCACTTACATATTAGGTCATCTTAGGACATGCCAAGTACTATCACTGAAGCTGTGACAAAGATAAACTCTGGACCAAACCTTGGCTAAATAGAAAGCGACTTCTTGCAATGGAAAGACTGGCTAGGTTGGTGTGGGGGAGGGTCTTTGTGAAGGTCAGTGAGGTAGCCCAGTTGCGTAGTTCTGGGGACCATGGGTGAATACCCATCTGTGGGTATTCTACTGATATCCAAGCTGTAGAATCTAGATAGGGCAGGAAGACACCCACTCAAGGAGATATCATATTCTGCTATTGACTATCACAGTACAGATTCAGGCCAATAGAGAGCCGGGGAGATGAGACGGGAGCCTGGGTAAGTGTGTGAGTGGATGGCTGCTTTCTAAGGGGCCCTTCATAGAGGAGAGTTTTTTCCCACCCCTGGGAGTCTCCTATGAATGGTGATTGCTAAGGATTATTGAACATTTACTGTGTATTGGATACCCTATTTAGAATATCACACCTACTACCTTCATTTAAGCTGCATCACGCACCTATGGATAGAGACTACTATTAACTTCAAACGAGGCAGGGTATCACTGGTGGGATTAGAACCCAGACCTCTGTGCACCTTGTGCAGGATCCTCTTCACTGTGTTTTTCTGAAGAGCACATTGTACCATTTGCTTTCCTTGTTTAAAAAACGGGGCGAGGGAGCAAGAACAAGGGCATGCCACTACTGCCAATGACTCTCTTTCACTGTACAATTTACTCATTTCTTCCTTCCATGTAGATGGATGGGATACACAGGTGCCGTACTAGCAGGTGCTGGGGGCACAGCTGCATCCTACTATCGCCACCATGGCTGGCATAGGTAAGCACTCTATAGGCAGTGGTTTGGGGAATGGTTGGACCCAAGCATTTTTCAAGTGCAAGCTTGGATCTGAAAAATCTGGCTCGCGATTTTTTCTTGTGCAAGCGGCCAGTTTCTTTTTTTAAATTTTTTATTTTTTTTTAAATAAATCTTTATTGTTCAGATTATTACAGGTGTTCCTCTTTTTTTCCCCCCATAGCTCCCCTCCACCTGATTTCCCCACCCCACCCCATGCTCTTACCCACCCCCCCCCCCCCCGCCACTGTCTTCATCCATAGGAGTAAGATTTTTGTCCAATCTCTTCCCGCACCCCTCACACCTGCTTCCCCTGAGAGTAGTCAGTCCACTCCCTTTCTATGTCCCTGATTCTATTATATTCACCAGTCCATTCTGTTCTTCAGATTTTTTATTCACTTGATTTTTAGATTCACTTGTTGGCAGGTGTGTATTTGATGTCATTTTGTTGTTCATAATTTTTATCTTTACCTTTTTCTTCTTCCTCTTCTTAAAGAATACCCTTCAGCATTTCATGTAATCCTGGTTTGGTGGTGATGAACTCCTTTAGCTTTTCCTTGTCTGTGAAGCTCTTTATCTGACCTTCAACTCTGAATGATAGCTTTGCTGGGTAGAGTAATCTTGGTTGTAGGTTCTTGCTGTTCATCACCTTGAATATTTCTTGCCACTCCCTTCTGGCCTGCATAGTTTCTGTTGAGAAATCAGCTGACAGTCATATGGGTACTCCCTTGTAGGTAATTAACTGTTTTTCTCTTGCTGCTTTTAATATTCTCTCTTTGTCTTTTGCCCTTGGCATTTTAATTATGATGTGTCTTGGTGTGGTCCTCTTTGGATTCCTCTTGTATGGGGTTCTGTGCGCTTCCTGAACTTGTAAGTCTATTTCTTTCACCAGGTAGGGAAAGTTTTCTGTCATTATTTCTTGTAATAGGTTTTCAATATTTTGCTCTCTCCCTTCTTCTGGCACCCCAAAAATTCGGATGTTGGTTTGCTTAAAGTTGTCCCAGAGGCTCCTTACACTATCTTCACATTTTTGGATTCTTTTTTCTTTTTGTTTTTCTGGTTGGATGTTTTTTGTTTCCACATATTTCAGATCTTTGGTTTGATTCTTGGGGTATGTTGATCTACAGTTGAGTTTCTGTATATTCTTTATTTCAGACAGTGTATGCTTCATTTCTGACTGATCCTTTTCCATTTTTTTGGCATTCTCATTAAGATCCTTAAAGGTCTCATCAAGTTTCTCAGCAGTTTTAAGAAGATTCTTGAGTAACCTTATAAATGTGGTTCTGAACTCTATGTCATCCAGTAGTTTGCTTTCCTCCGTTTCTTTCATTCGTGACACGTTTCTTTGTCTCCACATTTTGGCTGCTTCCCTGTGTTGATGGAGTAGCTTTGTGTGGTAGGTGATCTATAGGGGGCAGTAGCTCAGCCTCCTCAATCACATGAGGTGGATGGTCTTGGTACACCCCTTTGTGGGCTGAGTGCAAAGTCTTGGTGTAGTTAAGCCTTAATTGCTGTTGGTACACTGGGAGGAATTGGCCTCCAGGCCAATTAGCTGTGAGCACTCGCTGTGTCTATAATGGAAGAACTGCTGCACTGAAGACATGCTCATGGGGCAGGACTTGTTTCAGTGGGGCTTTGGTGCTCACTGAGTCTGCCTCTTGAATGTGTCACTTATGGATGTGAGGAGCTGAAATCTGGTGTCTCACACTGACCACTAGGTACACTGGCTTCTGGATCTCCAGTGGGGTGCAGGTCAGCTACTGTCTGAGGCCACCCAGCAGGAGCTACAGTGAGAGCTACAGTTTTCTCCTCTTTGCTTGTGGTTTGGAGGTTTTGGAGCTGTCTGACCCGGGCTGCAAGTTTGCTAGGTTAAGCTGCGATAGGGCAGGGCTTTCTTATGCTAAAGCCGCTGCTTGGAGCTAGGGTGGGTTTGTAGGTTGTGCAGGGCGGGGCCTCAGGGTGTCACTAGGCTAGGGCGTGGCAAACAGCAATGGCTGCTAGTTAGCTGGCTCTGCATCCCCTTCGGCATCCACGAGTCCCGTGCCCCAGTGCTGTAAACAATTACTCCTGCGCGCAGCTCTGCAAGCAAGCCACCCTCACTGGCAGAAAGTCCAGCTTCTCCCCATAGGAGTTTGGGTCCCCCGTGTCTCCCCAGAAACTGTATTTCAGAGTAATCGGGGGCTTGTCTCCCTTTGGGTTGAAAAAAGTAACGCCCGCCGCCAGCCCGGATCGTGCACCTCCGTACCTCAGCTTTTCAGCACTCGTGCACGTCTCAATGCTCTTTTCTCTTTCCTTCTAGTTGTAGAAGTTCCACTCCGCCAGCTTTCCCATGGTTCTGGGTGATAGACGTTTTGTCTTTTAGTTGTATTTTTGAAATTGTTGCGCGAGGCAGCAGTTTAGGTGTTTACCTACGCCGCCATCATCCAAGCGGCCAGTTTCATTGAAGACAGCATTCTGCATTGTCTATACTTGCCTGGAACAATAAAAATAACAAGCCCAATCTTTTGTTCCTGGTTGTTGGATGTTGTGTGAGCAGAACTGGCAGCAGTGAGAGATACTGAAGCCTAGATCTGATGAGTTGAAAGATAACAGGTGGCACTTCTGTCTGAGTTCTAATTTGGTCAATGTATGCCCTCTGTCTAAGGCAGTGGTCAGCAAACTCATTAGCCAACAGAGCCAAATATCAACAGCACAACGATTGAAATTTCTTTTGAGAGCCAAATTTTATAAACTTAAACTTCTTCTAACACCACTTCTTCAAAACAGACTCGCCCACGCCGTGGTATTTTGTGGAAGAGCCACACCCAAGGGGCCAAAGAGCCACATGTGGCTTGCGAGCCACAGTTTGCTGATGACAGGTCTAAGGCATCAATGTCTTCTTTACAAATATTTGCTGGATTCAGACATGTATCACATCTTGGGCACAGGTAATAGAGCCAAATTACAGGAATTAAAAGGTGCTTCAGCTTGTCCTGGCCGGTGTTTCTCAGTGGTTAGAGTACCGGGCCAGGCATTGAAGGGACTCGGGTTCAATTCCTGGTCAAGGGCGCGTATCTGGGTTGCAGATTTGATGCCTGCCCTGGCCAGGGTATGTGCAGGAGGCAACCAATCAATATATCTCACATTGATCTTTCTCAATTTAGGGGTTAATTGTGTACTCTCCCTCTCCTTCCTCCCTTTCACTCTCTCTAAAACTCAATGGGAAAAATATCCTTGGGTGAGGATTAACAACAGCAGCAAAGGTGATTCATCAGCTCTGAAGGAGTTTATAGCCCCATGGGGGAGATGGGCACAGAAATAGGTAATTGCAAAACAATGTGATATGTGCTATAGTGAAATTCACTGTAAGAGAGGACAATGTGATAGGGACACACAGGGATAGAGAATCTAATTTTTCCATTGCTTGAATACTCCCAGTGTCAGGAAACTCATTATCTTAGAAGAAAATGCGGGCGGGGGGGCGGGGGGGGTGCGTGCACATTAACATTCTATATTCACTCACATATTTAAATTAGTATCTACTATGCGCCAAGTACTATGTCACATTAGGGAGACAGTGAATGAAAGAGATGCAGTCCCTGCTTTCTTCAGACTCATAGGTGAGACATCCATTAAACACATGCGTACACACATAAGTATATATTACAAACAGTGACAGGTGTGATGGAAGAAAAGCCAAGTGGCTGTGAGACACTCCTCATTGGTTCCCACTACCTGGTGAGTACTTAATCTCAGTTTTGCTGAGGAGTTAGCTGAGGCTCTCCACTGTAAAGTGCTTTGCCCAAAGCCACACAGCTGGTAAGGGTCAGAGCTGGGGATTAGAACCCAGAACCATCCAATGTCAAGTGCATACTTTCAACTCCAAGTCCTCACTGAGGAGCCTCATGGTATACTGACCACCCTCTTCAGGGACAGATGATTTAGAAATGCAGTCACTAACCCTGGCCAGTGTGGCTCAGTGGTTGGAGTGTTGGCCTGTGCACTTGTCTCGGTCAAAGACAAGTACCTGGGTTGCAGGTTCGATCCCCACTCCTGGGGTGTGGGAGGCAACCAATTGATGTATCTTGCTCACGTTGATATTTTTCTCTCTCTCCCCTTCCACTCTTAACAATCAATGGAAAAGCATATCCTCATTCCTTGGGTAAGAATAAAACACACAAAAGTCACTAAAACATAGTCTTTCTCTTTCACATACTGTTTACTTGATATGCCTTTAACACACAAAATTTAGAGGTTAATTGTGTACTATCTCATGTCGATCTATAAATGAGTCAGTTTTGTTTAAGTAAGGGCATGGATAGTCTCATTCTTCTACACAAATCCACCCACATTCTGTCTAGGATGATGTTGGATATAGTCTCATTAAATACTCATTGGTTTAAATCATCGACTTTGAAATTTGTATGATGTTCCATATGGACTCCAAAATAATGAACTAAGATAACCCACTGGCTCTGAGTTTGGACTTTAACTTGTGCTGACCTGGGTTTAAATCCCAGCTCAGTTACTTATGAGCTGCATGCTCCTCCATGAGCCTCAGTGTCTTCATCTGTGAAATGGGGATTAGAACATCTACATTCAGGTCTGTTGTTAGGAGTCAGTGAGATACAGCACTTAGTACCATGCTTAGGACATAGAAAATGCTGAATAGTTGGTAATTATTGTTACTTCTAGATTTTCCTCTTTATTGAACAAATAGCATCCAAGCTATTCAACAGGCCACTAGCCCTGGCTTCTGCTTCATTTCTAAAACTAGATAAGAAGTTGGAGACTTACTGTATTTTATTTCCCTCCTGAATTCTCTCTCCTGCTTTTAATAAAAAGGGGTCACCATTTGTTTCACCCAGTTTATGCCAGTGGTTCACAACGGGGGGTGATTTTGCCCCAGGGGGCTTTTGGAAATGATTGGAATTGTTTTTGGCTGTCACAACCTGGTAGGGGGTGCTACTGGCAGCTAGCGGGTAGGAGCCAGGGATGCTGTGGGACATCCCACAATGCACAGGACAGCCTTCCACCGCCCCCCCCTCCCCCCCCGCCACAAATAAACATCCAGCACAAATATGTCAATAGTGCTGACCTGAGCAATCCTGGTTTACAGCCTCCAGCAGCACGCACACACACACATACATACTCACACACGCATCGCCCAAGATCCCTGCTGCATGGCACGGAGGGAGCAGTGTGTGCGGACCGAGCCCGGGTGAGCTCCAGATGATGTCATGCTGGGGGAACCCACACAGGTCTGCGGTGAGACACAGTACACGTGGGGGATCTCACCATTTCCGTGCAGACCCTCATCCCGCCGCCGCCTCATATCCTGCACTCATCCCTCCTGGGGATGTGGGGAAACCTCAAGCAGATGGGGTTTCGCTTAGTCACATTCTCTGTGATCAGCTCCGATTACATAGACAGCAGCTCGGGCTCTGAGGGACACGCGGTCGCCTGGCACTCTCAGGGCTGGCCTTTCACCTTCCAGAACCCAATTCAGCCCAAGACAGATGAGGAGAGGGGTTCGTCTGCAGTTCTAAAGAGCCGAGAAACAGAAAAAGGCCAAAAGGATATCAGTGTCTTCCTTTGAGAGCAGGGATTAGATATCTCTATTTGTGTATTTCATCCAACGGTAAATTCTCAGTAATTTTTAAAAAAGAAATCTATAAATGATAGAAATCTTGAAGGCATTTATATTTCATATGAAAGAGTAAGAATGGTTACTAAATACTGAATGGTTATATTATTCCATGGAGTGCGCCGTGTGTTTAACAAGTGTTATCTCATGTAATTCTAAAACAGCAATGTGGATGTACTGATTAGCATCTCCACGTGAGAGCTGGTCTAACAGAGGGTGAGCAACGCTGGCTCACCCAAGGCCAAGAGCTACTGAGGGCCAAAGCAGGCTTCCAACCCATGTCTTACTTCCTTTGGGGCCTGGGTCTTACCCACTGATCCAGATGCCTCTCACCTATGAGGTGGGCACAGGATCCACCAGGGAGAGAGATGGCTGGCCTAGATCATGACCCTGTGGTATGCTCAACGAAGGAGTGCATTCATTCAGCTTTTCTGACCTAAAAATGACAGTGTTCATTTGGGAACAGGAAGTTTTGCAGCACACGATGGAACTGCTCATGGCTGGCCTTGGTGAGAACGTGCTGCTTGTCCACAGTGACTTGGGGACCCAAGCACCCTTGTGTGCTTATCGCAAGCTAGGGATTTCCTCTAGTCAGGTGTCCTGGCAGCTGCAGGTCACATACAATCTCCACTACCCATTCTAGTCTGTCATGGCAAAGATGTGTGCTAAGAAGGCACTGATTCTCCACCCACTGGAGGACCACTCTCTTTTCCCCAAGGTCTTTCCAATAAAGTGATGTCCTTCCTCCCTCCATCCCCAAGGAACCAATGGCTTTTTCCAGTCTCCAGAGAAGACTGAGACACCATATAATCACTCTACAGACTTAACCCCTTCTAGTCCTTAGTTAGTATTCATGCAGGAGACAAAGGCTGAGGATGTGCCGGGAACTGGAATCTCTGTTTTGCGTGTGTAATCTATTTTTGGAAAGGAAGTAGAGCCACATGGAAAAGATTTGATAATGTTAACAAATGACACCAGAGTAACTAGCTGAGCCAGGAAGTGTTTCCTTCCACACTCAAGCGATTCACTTCAGTTACACAGACTTCTGGGAAAACAGCCTCCTCATCTTATCTAACATGCCAGTCCATCTTTTATTTCTTAACGTAAGTGCCACCTGCTCACTCCTCAATATGTAGTTCAGAATGCCTCTCTATATTTTAGTCACATCTCTATTCCTTGGTGACCCTCTTTGCCTTGGATCGTAAATAATTGCTTCCATGTGTGTCTGTCTCATGAGATTACAAAATGAGGTGAGTGACATTTATTATGAGCCTCCTTGTGTCACGCACTGGGATAACCCTCTTACACATTCTATTTCATGGAATCTTCTGAAATGGACTGGGGGCAGATGTTACTAGTTCCGTGCTAAAAATGAGTGAATAGCAGTTCCTAGATGTTAAGCTCCTGGCAGGCTTAAAAAAATGTCTTTAGCTCCGTGAGCATGACATAACCATTGCCTTAAAACAGCAGAAACAAAACCAGTTTTATTTAAATCTCTGGAATTCTTTTCTGCCCTACCCAAGGAATGCAATATTCATCCAAGGCTCAATTTATGTACAAGAAATAAAATATTAGGAAAGCTCCACAGTGATGTAACCAAGGCATCGGAGCATTAAATACCTTGGGATTCTGCCATAGGCATGACCGTGACACGTATTGTCCTGTGCTTCATGAGAGAAAGAATGTTAAGTGACGTCCGGATGGCTGTGTGTCACAATGTGGGAAGGGCTTGGGCATCTGGGCCACCCTGTGTCCTGCCCATTTTTGACTCCTTTACTGACTTTTAGCAAGTCCAGTGTCTCTTTCCTGGAAACATCTTAGGAAACACAGCCTTTCTTTGGGTCAATCCCTGATTTCAGAAAGTCATCAAACATGTGTGTGTGTGCGTGTGTGCGTGTGTGCATGTGTGTGTGAAGGAAAAGAGAATGAGGGAATGATTTCCACTCAGTAGTCTGGGGCCCAGTGTATCAGAAACTTTCCTCCCAAAAGGAAATGTTACAAGAGCTCTTTTTTTGCAGAGCTGAGAGTGGATTCCTTTCTGTTGTTGGAAAAGCTGTGTGAAAAACCTATCGTGTTCTCATCCATGGTCAGGAGGCCTGTTCAGGCCTTTACAACTGCAGAGGGAGTTTGCTAGCTCCTTTTTCCAATTAACTGGATGAAGTGGTTCTCCTTAGGAAGGGAATGTGGTCCCAAGGAGATGTGAAGCCATCTCTACCATCCCTGGGAGAGGAGGCTGGGGGTGGCTCTGATGAGTTAATGACAATGTTCAAGTTTATTTAACTTTGTAATCACCCTGTGTGCAATACATAGCATCTATTATGAGAACACATTGCGTCCATTATGAGGTGAAGATAACGAGGATATTTATTCATTTACCTCATACATGTTTTACTGATCACTTGTGTTTAGCACTGTTCTGGGCAGTGAGGAATTTGGATGAACCAGGGGGCTTCTCTTTCAGAGGCTAAAAGCCCAGAAGAGAAGACAGACAAGTAAAGTGACGATTGTAGTCCAATGGGTAAGTGTCATCAAGGAGCGAGTAGAGGACCTAGATGGGTGGGAGTGGGGGAAAGGCTAGCTAGAGATGGTCACAGCTGAACAGAATTTTGGGTAGGATTTAGAATTATGAAAGAAAGGGGGGAAAGGGAGGGAACAAGAGAGGGGCAGAGGGATGTGCCCTTAGCAGAGTGAGAGATGAGAAACAGCTTGTGTCATTTTAGGAATGTTAGTGGGGTGAGGGGGGTGGGGGTGGGCAGAGGGCTTGCTGGGGGTTGGGCTGATGAGAGAAGCAAGGTTGGCAGATTCTCACTGAGGATGTTATGAACCCTGTGAAGGATTTTGAATTCTTCTCCCATAGGTAGATGAAGGGAGGCCATTCCAAGGTGTCAACAAGGTGGGGCCAAAGAAAGATGCTTTGGAAATACCATCCTGGTTGCAGTGTGAAGCAGAGTTAAGAAGAAGACCAAATGGAGTGAGGCCAGTGAGGGACTGTCATGGCCATTTCAGCAGGAAATGATGGTGGTTTGGACCAGGGGCTGGAGCTGTGGGAATGGATGAAAGAGGGGAGGTTTCAGTGATATTAAAGACAAGCTTGCCAGAGGTTTGATCGATTAGGTGAGGGAATTGAAGTAGAGAGAAGTTGCATCCTGAATTGGGGGGGGGGGTGCAGGGATGGAGATGGCATTCACTGAAATGGAATTAAGGAAAGAATGAGGAGGACCCGCATTTGGACCTGGGAGCTCCAGCTCAGGAACAGAGGCAGTGACAGCAAGAGGACTCCTCAGTGAGCCTGACCGCAGCAGGACACAGCTCCTGTTCCCTTCTTCTCCAGATTTGGCCGGGGAGCACAGACACCTGGAACGCCCTCACTTGAAACAGACCCAAGGTGAGGTCCCGTTCATCTCTAGAGGAGATCTCCCCAGTGGTTTGGTGTGCCTTTATTCTCACAATCCCTAACAGTGAAATAGTATTCATACTTAAAGAGAGACGATATAGTGGTTAAGCGAATATAAGCCAGACTGGCTGGGTTGGTAAATAATCTAATTCTTATTGCTATAGGACCTTGGCCAAGTTACTTAACCCAGTTGTGACTTAGTGTCCTCGTTAGTGAGGGGGGGGGGGGCGGGTCATAGTTCCTATTTGACAAATTCGTCATAGAGAAAAATATATGCATAGACCTATATGTAAGGGAATAGGCACCTGATAAATATTGATAAAACAAATGAGTAATTCTTACCTTGTTCTTGGTTTATTTCCTCTTCTCAGTATTAAACATTTTCTGGATGCTCTGTATGCCATGGATTCAGAGCCCTGCTTTTTTCGAGGGAGAGAAAAAAGTTGAGAGGTCAACTATGTTTTTGGTTGTTGATGTTTGTTTCTTTGATTTTGAGAATCTGTATCTCATGCTGGGCTAGACATTTTTCACATCTCCTGACCCATGGCCATCCAGAAGTATCATCCCAAAACTTTGCTCTGGTCATGCTTCTTCCCCTGCTCAACGGATCAATTGAAGCTCCATATGCCTCAGCAGGACATTCAAGGCTGGTTATGACCTATCTCGGACTTGTTTTTACACTTTACCTCCTGCCCCACCTCCTAAATGCTGATTCAACCTTTTGCGTTAGCACCAATATATTTTCTATCCTTCAACGGCTATGACCATACATGCTTTCCTGGTAAGGTGTGTGCTGTGCCTTCTGCTGGGGCTTCCCCTGCTTCTCCCTTACAGCTCAGATAGCACCACCTCTTGCCAAAATGGTCACCCCATCTTCTCTGATCCCTACCACCCAAGTAGTTTTTCTAATATATCGCTTACTACAAGTGTCTTAACTATTTGTTCATAAGCTCCTCTTTCCCTCAGTAAACTATGAGATCTTCAAGAGCAGAACCTGTGTCATCTTGGCCTTGGAAATTCCAGATCCTAATTTATAACTTGGCCCAGAGGGCTTTACTGAATGAGTCCATGGATCAGGAAAGCCCACTTTAAACTGAAGCAACAGTAGATAGACAGCTGCTCCCTCCACCACCTTCTTGCCTTTACTCTGGCTCAGCAAATTGTCTCCCCAAAAAGAGCATCTGGAATTGACCAAGAAGAAAAAAATATCCCAAGAAATGATACACATATTTATTGCTTTGCTTATGTTCCCTAGATAAGGCATTAGTTCCAAGGCAATAGCAGAATACACTATAATTAAAAATTAAAGCATGTTTTTTAAGCTCTCAATAAAGATCCAGGGTTTAAAAATCTTTCAGTTTCCTAATGCAAGTTAGGGCACCCTGTTACAAAGGGTAGCCTGGGTCCAGGGATAGGAATACTGAGGTGGGGTTGACAAGGTGTCTCAGATCTAGTCTAATCTCACCCCTACTGGACAGGTAACATTTATACTTAGAAAATGTGTCATCCTCACCTCCTTTACACAGATTATTTCACCAGCACATGTGATTCCCTCGAACACTTGCCTTTTGATCTGCCCTGTTGTAGTTATTGAAGATAATTCACTGTGGTAGAATACAGTAGTCTTTAAGAGTTTGCTTTTCTATCCTCTAAAGTCATCTCTGAAAAATTATATACCTTCTTAAGGTGACAGATGTTTTTATGTACGTTTAAATAGTTACAAAGAATATAATAACTTCAAGTATATTAAAAAGATAGTAATTTAAAAATAAAACTGTCTAATCTCTCTTTTAAGTGGATTTAATGAAATCTAAATTCCATAGTGATTTAATGCCACCATTTACCCATTAAGAAATATATGAATAAGATCTTTCTTAACAGCTGAAAACTTACAGTTTCTTTTTCTCATCAAATGTGTATTCCCATTCCATTTCCTCCATAGGAGTTTATCCTAATGTGGCATATTTTATACTTGAAAGTCTTTTACTGATCATGTTATCATATTCCTCTGAAATAAGCCATGCATATCAATTCATATTAAAATTTCTTTAATGTTTTGTAAGTATAAGGTTCTAGCATAAAACAAATTCTTCTAAATTGAATTATCATAACAATTGTTAAAAGTAGTCAACTGATCAATCCACTATACATTTATTTTAATTTTGATCAATATTTATGACATGAAACATGATGTTTTATTGAAAATGCTTCTCTGAATGAGATACATTTTTTTTCAATTAGATCACATGTCTGTTGAGAAATATTCATTATTGCTAGCATGAGGTGGTATTATATAAATTCTATTTTTAACTTTCATTTTTTTGGTTGCAAGCACTGAGAAACTCAGTCACAGAAACAAGTGGATGAGAAAAGGACTTTTTTTTATAATCTCCTACCAGGCTGTAAGTGCCAAAAATCACATAGTGATAATCATCCAAGGGCATTTTTTAATGATTTCTCCACTGACATTTTAATTAGGTTCCCCTCCCCTTCAGTTTTGCTGTAACCAAAGCACTGGAAGTCATCTGACTTGCAAAATGATCTGTTACCAGATCATTAGTCATGTACTTTCTCAACAGTTACAACAGAATTTTGAATTGCACCTTTGTTTGTTCCCCAGAGAATTTTATACCCCAAGGGAACTCATGATGAGTGAGAGATACAGCTCCCTTCTGTTGAGTGGGAGAAAGGCATTATGCAAAGGAGACTCCTTATGCTGAGATTCTTGAGAAAGAGTGCTGATGGAAGCTGAGAATCTGAAAATTCCTTTAAAACTACCTGCCAACTGGAGGCCTTGGGAAACCCTTGAGTACCTCTGGCTGTTTCACTGCACCGCAGTTTGAAAATTGCTGTAATTAAGTTTCTCCAAAGAGTCAGAATGAGTTAACAGTGCAAAGCAGGTAACAATGAGTTAACAGTGCAAAGCAGGTAACAATGAGTTAACAGTGCAAAGCAGCCAGAAGTCAAGTTTGTATTGACTTATATGGACCACACTATACAACTCAGCAATGGGGAGAAAAACACAAATATGTGTTCATTTGTTTTTTTAACTTTCTTTCTTTTTTTTTTTAGGTTGACTTCATGTGTGAGCTGGAATTCAGGTGAATCCTGGAATTATGGAAAAAGAATGTTCAATCTGGAATAAACTTCAGAGATCATCTCATTTGGAAAGTGCAATGAAGTATTAGCTTTTATATCAACTTAGATTTGTTGTTAGTAACTGCTTAGAGTTCTATTTTAAGAAAGAGTCAGGGGAGTCATCTGGGATCTGTAGGAAAGTGCTGTGATTGATTAGTCTTGTCTGTCAGGGGAAGAAGAGAGAGAAGTGGTGCAGATGCCCTGTATTTGCCATCCCTGTGCTGGTCCCAGTCCACATAGTCCACATCCTATGGCCCACAGGGAGAGCCGAAGCCCAGTGAGCGCAGGAAGCTCAATCAAAATTCCACAGCTAATCAGTGGCAGGATGGGCAGAATTACGTTTTTTTCTCTCCAATATTTGGTGCTCATTGTACATTTGATGACATTTACTACTGAAAATACACTTGGGATTTTTTTAGAGTTGGAAGGAAGCGAATTCTGATTGTGCAAATATACACCGTTCTTTCCTTTTGGGGAGCTTTTAGGTTCCTTCACATTTATTCTCTGTGTTATTGCTTAAAAAAAATGGAAATGGGTCATTCATTATGAAGAGATTAAAAAACTGAAAATACCAGGAGCATGGTCTTAGTTTCCCATTCAGATGGAGCTCAGGAAAAATCATAAACCTCGTAAGCAATTCATTACTCATCTGGCTATTGATTCTACCTCATCCTGGCCCAGGAATCAGATTTACAGAGTAGAATTAATAGAGGCTAGCAAGGCCTCTTCCTCTTCCATTGCTAGTCTAGGGTACCCATTCATTCCTAGCATCCTCACACCTGTAGGGCCCTACATGAGTCCTTTTGCCATGTGAGTACTATTGAATCTTGGGACTGGAGTGGGACTAGACAGAGATATTAGTAGAGGTACAGCAGCAGGACACATATACTGATAGAGCGGTTAACTTCATATGTAACAGATGGATGCTACCATATGTACAAAATTACATATTGTTTTCCTCCTTTCTCTTTTGGACCTCTTTCCATGAAAATCTACACACATGTGCCTCTTTTTTTTCTTTTTTTCTTTTTAAGCTACAGCATGATATTCAGTTGATTTCAAACCTTTGCTAGTACAAACTATGTTGCAATAAAGATCTTCATGCATGCATCTTGGTGCACTTCTGAGAATTTATCTAAAGGATAAGTTCCTAGAAGTGGGATGGCTGCAACAAAGCTTTCAATTGCCATAGATACTGCCAACGGGGCTCCAAAGAGGTTTCACCAATTTACACTCCCAGCTAAGGCCCCAGGGTGCACTGGCTCTCCCACATCAGGCCAATGCTGGCTATTTTCAAATGTGAATTAGAGGAGACTTTGAATGTAGTTTTGAATTAGACTTGAGGCATCCCTCTTGGCTACCCCAACCTGTGTCTCCCCAAAGCAGTGCTGCTGGGTGATGGCTTAGGCCACAGGCTCTGGGCAGAAGGCTGAATGTTCCTGCTTCATGGGAACGGGGGGTGTTTCTTCAGTTTTTGTCCTACTTGGCATCTGTCCCTGCCAGAACGAGCCAATGTGGGGAGCCAGCCTCTGGACGGTAAGAAAGGGTGGACTGGAAACAAATTGATCTTTTCACAGCTGGCCGTTCCCTTCTTTGCCTTCAACTTGGACCAAGCACAGAATAAGGTCACTGATGCTCTACTGCAACAAAGGTGGCTTTATTGGAGACTGCCTTCTTGGGGAGTGAGAGCGGGGCGGGCAGTCATTCCCCAAGAACTGCCTCTGCAGCGTCACCGAAGACAAGCCTGGAGACAGCATAGCTGGGAGTCTGCAGGGGTCTCCAAAGCGACACCGCAACTGTCCATCCTGCTGATGACCACACACTCCTCTATCGGTGTTCCCAGCTTTATTTAAAGGATGCAGATGACTCAGTTCAACAGACTATAACTTCGGATTCATCCTTCCCGGAGGCCCATGGTGCGGGGTGGGAGAGTTGGTGATACAAAAGAAAAGGAACTGTGTGAACCATGGGGAAAGGAAACCAGGGCTCTTCTAGCACCACCAGGCTTATCACTCCTCTGCTTCCCTTGCTTCACAGCACTCATTCCAGCCGAGAGAAATCACCTGCCCGCTGCCTGCCTCCTCTCCTAGAATACAGGCTCCATGAGGGCAGGGACAGTGCTTCATTCACAACTTTATCATCAGTCCCTAGAATACTCCTGGCATGGCAGGTGCTTGATACGTATTTGTTGAATGCATGAATGAATTTATCAAGCACCTCCTATGTTGCACACTTTCATGCATGCAGTGCCATTTCATATTTAAGCTTTATGAGGCATAGATATTACTTTCATGTATGGTGAAGGAAATTGGGTTTCAGAGATAAAATAACATTTCCAGAACCACAGGTATGGTACTTGGTAGAACAGAGTTTTCATTTAGGCCTGACTGACCTCAAACTTATCTTCTAGAACACTAGCATTCTGATTTTTCAAAGTTTAAACTAAAAAATATTAAAGACTTTTGAAAGCAGTGAGGGACATGGTAACCACAGCTTCTCTCTGCCCTTTCAAAATTTCCAAAATAGTGTTTATTAAAATCACAAGGAATAAGCTAAATGTTCAATGTTTATTAAATTACCAGGAATAAAGTTAAATTATGTTCATTTGCACAAATTTGGGGACCTCTAAACTGAGTAACAAGGCAATTTTAAAAGAGCCTTATATTAATAGTAAGAGTAAGGAAGGGTGCTAATACTTAAAATCATATTTTGTGCAAGGAACCATACTGTAAATAAAAGATTTCATTCAGTTCTTAGAATAACAATTTGTTTTCCTTCTTTCCTTCTTCTCCTTTTCCTTCCTTCCTTCCTTCCTTCCTTCCTTCCTTCCTTCCTTCCTTCCTTCCTTCCTTCCTTCCTTCCTTCCTTCCTTCCCTCTCTATCTATCTCTGTCTCTCTTTCCTCATTAATTTCCAGACAAGAATTTAAAAGTTTCGTTTGGTTAAGTAATGCACAGTGGGAGGGCCAGCATTGGAATTTACATCTATAGATCTATAGAGCTTCTTCTCTTTCTACCCACCATGCCACCACTAAGTGTTGAGCAGGGACTGTGGTTTCTTTTGACTAAGTACAGCCATAGGAACAGAGGGTGCTGTATAAATGACCAGTTGGCAGACCCCTGACAGCCTGGTCCTAAGCCAGTGACCCCCATGGCTATGTGGAGTTTGGCGCCATGCCTGGTATGACGTTATCCTTTAACTGTTTCCTTTGTCAGCCAACCCCCTGAGGGAGCCCTGTCTCCTCCTGGAAACCCTGTGCTGGAATGAGAGGTCTCCACAGGGTTCGGGAAACCCACACTCAGCGCTGTGGTTTTCCCTGAGAACTGGCTGTAAGGTAATGCTCTGAGATCAGTTCTCCCAGCTCCCAACTCAATGATCCGCAAATTCCAGGCTCCCAGGGGTTTTGAGCTGCCAGTTATGATGAAATATTAGCACAGAAGAAAAAATTATTTTTTCTATTTTGGGTTTCTAATCAGGACTGCATGGCTACAGAATGATGTATGGATTTGTATGTATTTTCAAAAAAGTTTCTTTTAGTATTATTCCTTCTCTAATCATTTCTCTTATCACTTGGGCTCAGCTTGTTGCTGCTCTGGAATCTGCCTTTTTTTCTTCCATCTACAAAATGCCAAACACATGGCCCCAGTCTAGCTCCATGAAACTGAAAATTTTGGAGGAACTCTTTTTAGAAAAAAGTCCTATGAATTGTGTTTTGGACACAGCGAGCCCCAATTAGATTGTAATTGCAGTATTTGGGGATGAAATTGTCCCTCTGGAAATAAAACCCCAAAACAGAAAGAAAGAAAAAGAAAGAACCAAAGGAAGAAACAAAGAAAGAGGACAGGAGTTTCTCCAAAGTATCCTGTTCTTTATTCATTGTTTGTTCATTTAAGCAATCTTTTGACAAATACTCATTATGTATTTACTCTGTGTTAGACATTGTGCTGGGTATAAAGAACAAAGAAGCAAATCAAGTAGAATCTATTCCTCAGGGAGTTCATGGCCTATGACACTAGCCAAGTGAGTAAGGTTGTTGCATTGCTGACCACCCTGCCTCTCAAGTCCATGTTTGACAGCTCTTTTCTCCCAGCACTAATGTTCTCCTCATCTCACCCCCCTAACTTTTCCTACCTATGTTCATCTCCTTCTGTTGGGTTTGTGCCCTGCCTATGTGATCTCAGAATCCCCTCCTAATACAAAACTTAATATATTGTGTTATAATCAGCTGCATCCTTGCCTGTCTCTCCCACTAGATTATAAGCATCTTGAGGACAGGGGCAAAGTTATCTTGTTCATAAGTATGTGCCTAATGCACAGCCATAATGGGTGCTCAATAATTATTTTTGGAACAAACATATGGCCTGGAAAAACAGATATGGCAAATCAATTTTAAGAACCTTACAGGGGTTCTTATGAGAATTAAGTGAATCAATATTTATAAAGTACTTAGAATAATGCCTGCCCCTAAAGAATGGATCCAAACTTTGTAATAAATGCTAGGATGAATGTAAGGAATTCTATATTAAAAAAGAGGGCTGTCCTAATACAGCCTAAAAACCAGGATGGAGGGAGGATCTAGGATATGTTTGAAAGAGCAGATGAGTCTTGAAGGATGACTAGGAGTTACTGAGAAGATCAAACAGATAAAGTGTCTTTAAGGTTAAAGGATTGGCCCATGAAAAAGCACAAAAGTAGGCAGCAGAGAATTTGACGATGTGTTTGGGGGGATTTAGCTTTCTCATGTGGTTGAGGAGTATGGATCCAGGTGGGTGTGAGTGGGTGGATGGTGAGAGGAGATTTGGAAATGAATTATAAATGGTCCTATGGTCAAGTGGACAGAGTTTTGGAGGGAGAATAAGGGGACTGGAATTTGAGCCCAAATTCTGACATTAACTCTTCAAAAGATCTTGTGTGAGACACTATACTTTTCTTGATCGTGGTGTTCTCACCTTTACATATAACGTGTGCCATGTACTGATGGTCTGTCTCTGATGCCCCCTTTCATCTTGGCCATTTAGGGGGACAGTAAGAGCTCCTTAAAGGTAAGGGCTTCATGACTATTGCCTGGCAAATACTGCTACGTTACTAGCATACTCTGAATACTCTGATACTATTACTTCTTCTCCTAGTATTAGTATAATATATTTATAGTGTTATACTAACATTACTTCTACAATTACTATATCATTCTTACTGCTATTACCACGACACTGTTATATTGCTACCAATATACTACTACTGCCACTATTATTACTACATGACTACTACTATTACCACAGCTCTATTATTACCATACTACTATGTTATTATATGACTCTATTACTATACCATTATACCGCTAGTTCTACCATTACTGTTGTGCAAACACTATTTCTATGCTACTACTATTACTAATGCCAGAAATAACAGCTAATGCCTGTTGAGACCCTACTCCATGTCAGACACTATTTTATGTGAATTGACTCTTAGTCTTTCCAACAAGCCCAGGAAATAGATTCTATTATCATTGCCATTTTATAATTCAACAAATGGAGGCTCAGATAGGTTATGTAACTTGTTCAAGAGGCTGGAGTTGAAATTCATGTAATAAGACTTCAGAGCCATGCCTCACCTAGGGGCTCTTTAAAGGTCTGTTGAGTAACTGAATAGAAAACTGATAGGTTGAATAAAATTGAATTCCTCTGCTGCTTTTTCTGAACTGTTATTTTAATAAGAAGTCATAGGGAAATTATTATCTACTGGAGATACAAATAGGAAAAGGTTCCTGAGTCAGGCTGGCCACAAGTCTTTAGTTTGATCTACTAAACCCTTACCATCCATCATGTACCACGCATTAGCTATATGGCATGAAAGATGAAGTGATTTATAGAATTTATGCATAATCCAGCAGTGCGAGACCATGAGGCAGGGGATGCCTGTGTGAGGTTCCCTGCCTTGTGCTCCTACGTGCCTGGCAAAAGGGAGTTGCTGTCACTCTGCCCTGTAAGGAGTTATATGAGCTCTATAGTATGCATAACTCCATTTCTTTAAGAGTCTCTAATTTTAGACGTTGTTTTAGTGAAAACAACAACATTGTTCCAGGCATCAAGGGAACACTGATGAATACGTAATGTCTATGACAAGCACTTTTACACCTTGTCCATTTCCAAATTATCCAGAAGCTTATCTAAGAACTTCTCATTAACTCTTCTGCATGGTTATTGGATCTGCTAATTTGGAATTTCCCCCCATGGCCCTGTGATGGGATTTGGTGTCTGTGCTTCATCTCCCTGGATCCTCAGGACTCTGTCTTAGGCTGGTGGAACATTTTGCTCCCACAGCAGTTGGAAGTGGCCCAATGATGTAGCCAGAGGCAGTTGCTCAGCATCTTAACAGCAAGACCAAAAGGGGTGAAAAAAAAAAAAAAAAAAAGGAATACATGGTTAGTAAGTGACTGACCTCATTCTGTAGGAATTCCTTCTGGACAGGGAGCTGCAGAGTGTTGTGACAGGCGGTAAGTCATCAGCAAGAATGTTTATCATGGAATTTTAGTGAAAGAAAAGGCTCGAGAAACTTCCTGGTAACACAAATGGAGTTTGCTCAGCGGCCCCAGAGGGGAGTCCTGGAAAATGTTAGCCTGGCCAGGGAGGCCATCTACTCCCTCATTGGGCTCCACGGGGGCTACAGTGGCATGTGAGGTGACCCGACTGCTAGGGTGGTGTTTATGAAAGAATCTTCTGGTTCGTAAGTCAGCTTGACCTAAAAGGCTAGCAATGGGATAGAGGAGAGAGAAGTTCAAAGCAAACTACTGTTTACTGAGCATGGAGCTGGGAATTCCTATTCCTATTTTACAGAGGCTTGTACTGATTAATGCATTTTCCTATATTCGCAAAGTTTTTAAGTTCACGAGCCTGGGTTCAAATTCAAGTGTGTTTGACTCCAGATCTTGCATGGTTGCCTTTCTTTTTTCTTTCTTTCTTTTTTTTTTTTTTTTTAATATATTTTATTGATTTTTTACAGAGAGGAAGAGAGAGAGAGACAGAGAGTCAGAAACATCGATGAGAGAGAAACATCCATCAGCTGCCTCCCGCATGCCCCCCACTGGGGATGTGCCTGCAACCCAGGTACATGCCCCTGACCGGAATCGAACCTGGGACCCCTCAGTCCGCAGGCCGACGCTCTATCCACTGAGCCAAACCGGCTTTGGCCTGGTTGTCTTTCTTGAGAGCAGGGTTGTGATTTCTACATATTTCTCTTAGTCTATTGCATTATTCACTGTCCTGGGTCAGTGCAATGTCAGAACATCAGGGTTTGAAGGGCCTCAGATGTCACATGCTTTAATTTTCTCACTACAGATGGGGATGGGCCGAGAGAGGCAAGGGCCTTGCTCAGACTCACACAAAGACCCGGGGCAGCAGAGAGGTTGGCTGACTTGTAGTTCAAAATGCTCTCTTCTGCCCAGGCATATTGCTCTGAATGGATACTTCATACATTTTGCTGGTTGACTTAAAATAATGCAGTTTTGGCAGCACCATTTCTCCTTCTAGGTTAGTCATTGCTGAATCCCAAGAGTTCACCTTTAGTCCCACTGCTCTTTGTCTGGCTGCTGGTTCCCAGCATGTGGTGTGTAAAACTTCTCCCCTTTAGCTCAGTGAGCAACCATGCGGTGCGAGACAATGGAGACGCAAACTCAGTCAAGGTTCATGTTTCAGGAACTCACCAACTAGTGGGAGAGCTAGACAGGAGAGCAGCTTATTTCAATACATTATATAGTCGGATGAAATATATGCTGAGAGGTGTAAAAGCAGAGATTAGAGGCTTTGTTGTTCCTGGAGGATTAGCATGTTATATTGGTTAGTGATTTCACCAAATTTTACTGGATACTTCCATGTAGGCGCTCTTCTAGATATTAAGGGATATAGCACTAAGAAAGCGAAATATTTCTCTGTGTAGTTGGGAGATAAACAAATACACACACATATTCTCACATACATACAGACATAAGTAAATAAGTACATAATTATAAAAAAAATAAAATATTCAAAGAGGCAGTATTGAAGGAAACTATAATAAGGCAAAGATCCAGAGAACAATACAGGGTGGAGGATTTATTTTAAAAAGAGTGACCATCTAACTGGTTTGGCTCAGTGGATAGAGCGTCGGCCTGAGGACTGAAGAGTCCCAGGTTCAATTCCGGTCAAGGACATGTACCTGGGTTGCGGGCACATCCCCAGTAGGGGGCGTGCCGGAGGCAGCTGATTGATGTTTCTCTCTCATCGATGTTTCTCTCTATCCCGCTCCCTTCCTCTCTGTAAAAAGAATCAATAAAATATGTATTTAAAAACAAAGAGTGGCCAACCCTAGCCAGTGGTTAGTGGTTGGAGCACCAGCCCACAGCGTGAAGGGTCCCAGGTTCGATTCTGGTCAACGGCATGTACCTCGGTTGCAGGCTCAATCCCTGGCCCTGGTGGCGGCATGTGTGGAGGCAGTTGATGTGTCTCCTTCACATCAATGTTTCTTTCTCTGTGTTTCCTTTCCTCCCTTCTACTCTCTTTAAATAAAACAATCAATGGAAAAATATCCTTGGGGGAGGATTAACAACAACAACAAAAAAGTGGCCAGGGAAGGCCGCTTCCAGGGGATGTGTTTTATCAGAGGATTAATGGAGAAGAACCTTGAAAATATCTTCGATAACTGCTTCCTAGGCAGAGGGAAAAATGCAACCAGTGACAATGAGTCAGAACCAATTCGATGTATTTCAGTAAGAGTGAAAGCCAGTACAAGTAGAGTTGAGTAGTGAGGATTACTGTGGTGAGAGAAGCACATAGTGATGCAGGCAAGGAGCAGTCACAGGCTGGGTAGGTTGCAGGAAAGTACATGGAGAAGGGCTTTCCAATCTTTTCCTTCCTGGTAGGCATCACTGACAATACCACGACATCAATACGTAGACAAAGAGAAAGCTAATAGCAAACGAATCATTCTGATTGCTTATCTTGAAAGGTTGCTATGGAGTATGACTAATGCATTCCTGTCCATAGGGTCAGATTCCATCATCCCTCTGGAAAATGTTGTGCTCAGTATCCCTGGCCCCGGCTCTCCCACTCCCCACCCACAAGCATCCTACATTCATCATCATCTCACTCTACTCTTTGTCGTGTTGCTAACATCCCTAGAAAGAATGGTGCAACTCCAAGTAAAGCTGTCTCCATAAATATTTAGACTGACTGGAAAACGTGCCAAAGATGCAAAGAATCCATCGAGAGGGAGGAGAGACCTCTCTCTTTATTTTCTCGTTGGGCTTGTAATTTAATTCATGGATACGTGTCTTTGAATAATACATAACTATCAATTTACCTAAAAGAGTTCCACAGAAACCTTAGCCTTCTCATCTTCTGCTGTGCCCTGAATGCTATTTTCTTCTCATCCTGGGATACACATTCCTTTACTTTTTTTCTTTATCCCTTTCTTTCTTCTAGCTTCCCATGATTCTGATCACACACTGTGTCAGGCTTTGTTAAACTTATCCCTTAAGTCTGTATCCACAGACTTTCATCTCATAGTCACCTGAAAATTCATTTTAATTAGCCTTCTCTCTCCAACCCCCTTCCCTGAGTCTGTTCCCACTGAGGTCAATCCAGTGTTCATATTACTAAGCCCAGTGGCCATCTTTCTAGTTCTTATCTTACTAGACCTCAGCACTGAAATGAGTAATGTTAATTGGTCCTTATAGAAACTCACTCATGTCTCTCTTGGTATCTGCAAAATTCTTCTATTTGGACAGTTCTGACGATTCCTTCTCTGTTTCTTAATATTTTTGCTTCCCCTGGGCTGTGTCCTTGGCATTCCTCTTTCTCTAGCTCCATCCTCCCTCGCCGCCATGCTCTCATTCATGCCTGGACTCTGGCTCTCATAGCATCAGAACCTCTATGCTCTGCTTAGACTTAATAGCTGGTTCCTCTCTGTGGACAAGTCTCACCCAATCCACACTCTCCTCTGATTAATGGGTTTTAAAGTGACCCTTGATATACCTCCTTATTTATCTTCCAGGATTGGGAGCCTTCTACCTCCAGCGAACTTGCTAAATGAACCTCATTAAGTGCCTTCCCCTCTCTGGCTTTAGTTGCCCCAAGTGTAAAGCAAGCGAGTTAGACCACTCCAAAGGTCCTTCCAGCATTATGTGAACAAGAAATGTGGCCATGAGGAAACATAAGTAAATAACTGGTTACTTTTGTGGTTGTAAGTATCTCAATAAATGACACCTCATCCCTCTCACCAAATTCAGAACCAACTGCATAAATGAAATTAGGGTCATATATAAACAAGAGAATCTAAATATCAGCTTCATTAGATTAATGTAGACCCATGTATTGATCCCCTTTACCTATTTCCAAATCGGTCTAGTAGATATTTCCTTAAGAAGGCAGAGAAGCCACACTTGCCTAGGAATTGCATGATGCAAATTATTCCTCTTGAATTTTTGATGATGGGGAATTTTGATTTGGTTTTTTACCCTTGTGAGAAACTCTAAAGCTGGAGGAATGTTTAAACTCCTTCCAGCTGCCTGTTTAGCATAAAGAGCTCTTCTCTAGACCTGGGGGTGAGAGCGACTCTTCTCTTCTTTAATCAAATCAAGCAAAAAGAAGGCCAAGTTGCCAACCAGCATTTCACTAGCATTCTACTTCACTAAGTGCCCATGATTTTATTTCTGCTTCACTAATGAGACTGATTGCTTGATTTTAAGGGCTCTCAACCAAGAAGCAGCAAATGAACTTAGAGCATGCAAACAAAGCAAGTGCTCAAGGCTGAGCACAGAAGGGCGAGAGTGCCCTTTCAGTAGTCTACAGGTATTGGCACCTGTGATGTTTACACATGAGCAAAGAGGGTCAGAAAGGGATGTGACATGTGCAAGGTCACCCAACTAAAACAGGGCCAAGGTGATCCTGATCTTCCTAGTACAATGACTTTTGCCAGCACACAGTGTACCAGAAGATAAGAAACCCCTTTATGTTTCTTTAATGTAGATGGCAAAGTGTTTAAATCAGCAGCAAACGTGTAAGGTCCAGGGTAATAGTTCATTGAACACTGCTGTAATTTCAAAGACTAGAAATGTAAGAATTCTCTTTCTGGTCCATCTGTTTACTATGCTGTTTCATTGTAGGTTAATACATTGAAAATTATTTCACTTTATTTTTTAAGAATAATATAACTATCCTTAGAAATATTAGACCAATATTCTCATAAATTATTAATTATTAGAATTCATATAAGAAAGCAGTTATAATAGTACTGTTCTCTGACTCCTTTTTTTTTTTGGTTGTCTACTTGTATGCATTTGCCATGTTTTCTTTATTTTAGTCGGTAAGTACTAAGTGAAAGTCTCACTAAAATAGTTAATACTTGGTGTTAGAGGAGTATTCATCTGTTACTCCATGTGGAGAGGTATTTCCGAGAGTCCCTGGACAATATCGTTTATTTATTTTTCTTTTGACCACATACTATGCCCATCTAAAGCTGGGAGGAGATTTAGAGTGGCCCCAGTCATTTCACACTTGGGGCCACTGAAGCACAGAGAGGGGAAGGTATTTACTCAAGGTCACTTAGCAAGTGAGCTGGAGGTAGCAGGCTCCTAGCCCTGGGCTCAAACCCACACATCCTGTCAACAGAAGCAGGATGCCCCTTAATCAGATCCAAGTTGCAACAGAAGAAATGCATATTCAGATCAGTTCATCTCACGAAGGTGAAGATTCCCTAATTGACATTTCATCCTTGGAATCATGGATGCTTCTGTGTTGACCTCATGTCCATGCCCCTCTGGTGAAGATGGTCTCTCTCAATGTCACTTCCTTGCATTCCTGACCCAGCTTCTTGCATCCAACTTCCTTGACAGGAATTGAAAATGAATCCCAGCTGGTTAGCATGTCTGTGGAGGGGACCAAATTCTGCATCCTAAACCTAGCTCATGTCGGAAAACCAGTCATGCAATGAAGAAGTGCTCTCAACTATGACGCTGGTCTCACCTTCTTTTCCTTTTAGTCATTTTTGTTTCCAGTCTGCAGTCGATTTCTCCAAATTGAGCTACTTGATCCCCTTCCAGAGACATTTCCTCTGAGTTAACAAATCTGGCTTTCATAATTGCATTTTGACCAGTCTAATTTTTTTTTGACATTATGCTTCCCTCTTCTCTGATTCCTTGTCTTGGTTGTCTACTTATATACATTTGTCATGTTCCCAAGTTCACAGCTGCTCCCAGCTTTGATGCTAGAGACCAACGAATTTATCTCTACCTTATAGCTTGATAGTGCTAATTAAAATTTATTGTGCAACTACCATGTGCCAGACAATGTGCTAAGCATTTTACAAATGTGACTTGACTGATCCTCACCTATAAGGTAGATGAGAAATTGAGGCACAGTGAGGTTATTTAGCTTGTCCAAGGCGGCACAGCTAGTAAGTGGGCAGCCAACATTTGAGCCCTTGTTATCTGAATCCATAGGTTGCCCCTCAGTTCTGGGTTATATCAGGGTCTCCACGCACAAGGTTCTGGAAGATGTCTTTACAATCCCATCCTCTTCTATATGTGCCATTCCTTTCTTTGTTCTATAGCTACTGTGCAAAGGATTGGAGTGTAGGTTCTGAGTTCCTAAGACCATTTTACACAACGAGACATGGGATGACCCAGCTGGGAGAGGCTTTGCTAGGGTAGAGGGCATTGTCACTGGCAGCCTTTGCAGAAGCAGGGGGTGTATTTAGTCCAAGTGTGATGTCAAGGGGAAGAACTGGAGAGAGGTAATGCTTGCCAGAAATATTCGGGAATTCGGCAGCAGTGTACAACAGCTAAGACCCATCCTTGCAGTCGTCTTTGGGTCTGAATATACCCAGCAACCTGGAGTATGTGATATATCCTGGAGAGTTACTGCTGGCCTGGTGTCCCAGGTTGGCCCTGGGTTATAGCCAGGCTCCTGGCAGTCTACAGAAGGAATACTCACGTCCTGATATGGGTGAAGCTTAAAATGTGCAACGCAGAGAGAATGGGTTAGTTGGGGACACCTAGTAGACATTAAGATCTGGGCAGAATTTGTCACTAAGAAGAAGCATAGGGATAATAAAACTAGCTCTTCATGGAAAATTCATGTGGCAAATTTATCTACACAGAAATGGGCTTGTTTCACTGATCCAGGCTAATGGGTTCAGGGTTTGTGCTTTCATACACAAACTAGGCTTTAGGCGGGACAGTGACTAAGCTGAGTCTTGAAGTGTCATTAGGAGTTAGATAATGAAAGCAAATGGCAAAGGTTGGTGTTCCAAAAATAAACAACTAATTTCCTGTGTCACTTAGGATATATTTGGTTGCCAGTAACAGAGAACCTAATAATGGGAAAAACAACTCTGAGTTTACTTTTTCACCTAATTAGGAAGCCCCGCCTTAACAGTGCAAGGCTGGTGTCTGCATTTCCCCCCGCTAAGCCTCTCAAGTTGGCAGTCCCAGTTCTAGGCATCTCAGTCATCTTCAGATCCGGATGGGTGATACTATCTATACTCCGAAAAGCCAACGTTTTCCTAGAATATCCAGCAAATTTCCACTCATATTTCATGGTCCGGAACCAAATTACATGACCATTCTTGAGTGCTTTTCCAACTTCTACAGAGGAAATAAGAAAGGGAGAAATCCACCAGAAATGTCAGCCAACTGACAGTGTCTTTCACATCATCCCTGCTCTCCCGGAGCTTTATGAAGGCATCATTGGTTTTTACTTTATTTCTTTAGTTTTAGCCAAGTATTGTGTTATGCCCAGAGAAGGGCTAACACAAAACATTAGTTGCAGGAATAAGTAACTTCAGTTTATTTCAATAGACATTTATAAAGTGAGGACCATATGCTTAGGAACTGTATAGGCATAGATCAAGAAGCCTAAGCATGAAGGCTGGTGGATGGATCCTCAGATATTCACATTCCAACATTCTATGGTACATGTTAAGATATAGAAACATAAAGAGGGCTAGGTTAGGGAATCTAGAATGGTAGCACGTGACCCACCCAGTGGGGCAGAGGAGGGCTAAACGGCAGTCAGAGGTAGTAGGATAATTTAGCTTATGCTTAGGTAACAAATGACCCCTACGTCTCAATGTTCAACCATAGGGTTTATTTCTCTATCATGCTATGTGGCCATTGTGACTTAGCTGTGGCTTTGTTTCACCTCAGCCTCAGACTGGGACCCAAACCAAGTGAGTAGCCTCTATCTGAAGTATTAGCAGAGGGAACAGAGGACTCAGAAACCATACATTGACTTTTAGAAGTTTCATCTGCTTATGCTGCCTTCACACACACACACACACACACACACACACACACAGCATATGGCTCTGCCAAAATTAATAGGGTAGGGGTGTACAATCCTGTATGTGACTGGCACTGGATGGGTCAACAGTAATATTGTCTACCACAAGGGGCAGGGCAAGGTCTAACTGTGCTCTCTGTTCCACCTGGTCTAGCTCCTCTTCCTAGTGGCCAGTCATCAACCTTACTTAGTGCAGGAGAGCTGTGGGCTGAGCCAAGTTGTTAGAGATGAGCTGGAGGATGCAGGAGGGTGACTTTATTTCCATCCGATTCAGGAAAGGAGACATGGAGAGAAGTAATCTGGATCCAAGGCCAAGAAGATCGTGTTTGGATGTGGCTTATCAGGAGGTCCAAAGACAGACTTCACCATCTGTGTCTTTCCTCATGCTGATGAAGGGGGTTCTCCCAGGATAGAGAGGCTGTGGCCCAGACTCCTGAGAAATTCTTATTGTCAGCCAGCACTGAGTCAGCACAAAGCGGTTGTGTGGATGGACCATGGGCAGGTGTGGGGTGTGGCATCTGCAGAGGCTACCCGCAGAGTGAGCCCAGGGCAGGGACAATGACCAGACCTTCATTTGTTGTCAGTGAGAATAAACATCCACACAAAGGGCCAGGTTAGGACTCTGCTTGACCTGACTATTTGGAGCTTTAGACTTTTTTTCTCCTTAAAGGTGTTTCATGCTTCCTTGCTGTCTGCCTCATTTCTAATTGTGTTTGAGTATGCTGCTCTCCCGCTTACCCCAAAGGACCATTCATGAGATCTAGTGAGAGTCTTCCTTTACTGACCATCTACTGAAGAGCAGACTTATCTGGATATAAGTGGGAGCACGCTGTCAATTAAAATATTTATGTAAGTGTAAAGAATTTTTATTGTTGTAGTTTCTGTGTCTGAAAAAAATAAAGTTGGGTCCACAAAGGTATGTCATTCTAGGAGGTACCCCCGAATTAATCCTGGCATCGGAATCTCTGCTTAAGGCTTTGGAATATTCTGAACAATCTCCAATTGTCCAATTTGGACCATGAACCTTCTGAAACTGAAATTGCCTTAAGTTAGGTTGCCAACATTCTCCACCTGGCTTATGGCTTCAGCAAATTTAGTGATGGTATTATTGTGTTATCCATCATCATTCCATCAATCTGTACAGCTGAGTCCCACTTTAATTCCAAAATTCCTTAACTCCGACAGCTGGTCCAGACTGGCATAGATCCTGGGGGCGGTAACATAGTCCAGATGCCCCTCATGGGCATGACCTGCAAATTATGTACTTGGACAGAATGTGGTGAGACAGGAACCAGACCACACATTACTTTATTCTCAAGCCAACTGCAGAGCCCAAATGCATTTTCTGACACCTTGGAACCTTCCTGGGGATGGGCTTGCTGTGCTGGGTGCTGGGACATGTTGGGCTTTTGTGGCTCTCCCGGCCTTGTGGGTCTTAATGGAAAAGCCAAGTCACTGGCAACAGAAACAGGTGGTGTTAGGCATTGTTGAGACTGTCCGTGGATTCGAAATACACATCATTTCCGGTTACAAAAAGGAGTGGAGGTGTTGGGTCTTGTTGCCTAACCATGGTGAAAAGGCCCCTTACCAGAATACATTTCTCAACATAGCACTGTGGTGCAACCTTGAATAAGTCATATAACTTTGCATGATCTTGGTGTTCCCCAGCGTGGGGAGAGCTGGAGACCATATGTGAGGCAGCTCAAGGCGTGGTTAGAGCTCAGACTCTGACGGGGAAGAGAATCAGGCTGAGCGCAGCTGCCCCACATCCGTGTGTGACATTTGGCACATTATTTGCTCTCTCTGAGCCTCAGTTTTCCTTTGTATTAAATGGGAATGATAGCTGGTCTACTCTTATAAAGCTAATGTGAGGATTAAATGAGATAATGTATGTAAAATGCTTTAGCCAACTGCCTGGTACATGCCAAGGAATGAACCCTCTTTTGCTACCATCATTATTAGAAACAGATACTTATTGAGAACTGACCATGTCCCATATCCAGAGGTTGTTTATCTGAGGATGTAAGACAGGCGGATGGAAGGGAATGATAAGTACTGCATGAGTGCGCTGGACCCCAGGGGCTCCCACAGTCACAGACGGTGTCTCAGTGAGTTCTGGATAGTATAACAAAAGCCCCCTAGACCAGTGGTCAGCGAACTGCAGCTTGCGAGCCAGCCACATGTGGCTCTTTGGCCCCTTGAGTGCGGCTCTTCCACAAAATACCACGTGTGGGCGCGCACGTACAGTGTGATTGAAACTTCGTGGCCCATACACAGAAGTCGGTTTTTGGCTCTCAAAAGAAATTTCAATCGTTGTGCTGTTGATATTTGGCTCTGTTGACTAATGAGTTTGCCGACCACTGCCCTAGACTGAGTGGTTCATACAATAACCTTATTATTTCTTACAGCTCTGGAGACTGACGAGTCTAAAAATCAAGGAGCCCAAAGACTCCATATCTAGTGAAGACCTGCTTCCTGGCTCAAAGATGGACATCTTCTCAGATGCTAGAAGGGGAAGGGAACTCTAGGAGATCCCCTTACAAGGGCACAGATCCCAGTCATGAGGACTTCTCCGGTTTCTTCTGTGATGTTTCCCTGGGCAGACAGATGGCTCCTTGCCTCAGGAAGCTCCCTGTGGCCTCCTGAGGGACTGTTCTCATCCTGCACTATCTCTGGGGCTATCAGAGATACAGACCTCAGTATGGCTCAGCACCAGCAGGTAGTTAAAACCCATTCTTCAGTTTTCAGGATATTTCAGGATGTTTACTTTTGCTCACAGATCCTTTCTCCTTCTCCTCCTTCACTTTAATTAACTCCTACTGACCTTTTGGGCTCAGCATAAATCCTTTTCCCCTGGGAAGCCTCTTACATACCCCTCTTGGGGCCTCCCCCCCCCCACTTCTGTCATCATCATACAATAGATGAATTGTTCAATTATCTTTCTTTCTACATTGTCAGTCATCTTTAGTTTTAATTAGTTTACCACATATATTTATCAGCCACAGGAATTTGGAGACATACAAAAAACCTTTCACGGAACTGACTGTTTTTGATGGAAGACAACAGAAAGTAGAAGGAAGATCCCTGCCCCAGTGAGGTGCCTCAGTGATGTGCCTCAGTGAGGGTCTCTGAGCCCGAAAGCGTTGAGCAGCTCTCTGAGTAAAACCCAGGAGGAGAGGCTGGAAAGAATGAGTAAGACCCAGGAGGAGAGGCTGGAAAGAAGGAATGCAACAATGGAAAACTTTACTCACTTGAAAATTGTCCATGAGCCAGTCCTGAAATCAAATGTGATCTCATCAAAGCTCTCCCCCCTTGATCACAGCTATATATTCTTGTGTGTGCGTGCATGTGTGCATGCGTGCCTGTGTGTGTTTGCTTTTCATACTACAAGTGCTGCCATACAGTGTTTCCATAGCCTCGTGTGTTAAGCACAACGGATTTCCTCTCATTCATAAATGAGGAGTCTGGGTTTGAGGAGCAACCCACCCAATCCTACAGTGAGGACGAATGTTCCAGACCTCTGACTCTCTGGCACCTGCTCTGTTCCCTTTTCATTCCTCCAATATGAAAGGTCTTCAGACATCTAGAGATAGATATTTATCTCCACCTCTTTCCTGGAAGAATTCAACATGTCTTACTGTCTTGAATTCCACCATGAAGGCATGCAGTGGTATTACAGAGTAGTTCATATGCTATTCTTTCCCATGGAATAAGAGACAAGCACCCACCCTGAGAAAGTGTAATAACTACATATGGTGCCAGGTGGGTACCTGAAATGTGGGAGGAATTTGTAAAGTATATGATTATCTAACTGGTATTCTGTACCCTTGAAACTAATACAAAATAATTTTGAATGCAAAAAACAAACAAAAAAAAACCCACACACACCAAAAAAAACACACCAAAAAACTGCCATTGTATGCTAACTACACTTTAATAAAATTATAGTGATACAAAAGGTAAGAACTCAAAGACAAAGTGAGAAAAAAACTAATATGTAAACACCCCTGTATCCACAGAATTGTCATATTTGACCCCTATTTGTGGCTCTGAGTTCTCTAGCATCCAAAGAAAAAAAGGAAGAGAAATTTAGACATTTGCTTGTAGAAAAACAGTAGTTCCTGAGCCAAAGAAATCTTTTGCATGCATTTAGATCTCAAAGAAGCCTTTTCAAGGGGCTTTAGTATTTATTAAACAAATACTTATTTACTGGGTCCTAGGTAGCAAGCAGGATGCTAAGACATGGGTACAGAAAGTGAAAAATATTCACCTTATGAAGCTTAGTCTAGTGGGGGAGAGACATTCAAAATCATATTCTTTTATATATTACTAGAGGCCCAGTGCACAAATTCATGCATGGGTGGCGTCCCTTGGCCTGGCTGGTGATTGGTTTGATTGGGGCCATCTTGCCCAATCCCGATTGGGCGGATCGGGCCAATTGGCTGGGGAGGGACTGTGGGAAGTTGACTGTGGGAGCGCACTGACCACCAGGGGGCAGCTCCTGCACTGAGCATCTGCCCCCTGGTGGCCAGAGCACATCATAGCAACCAGCCAACCGGTTGTTCAGTCAACCAGTCATAACGGTCACTTAGGCTTTTATATATATAGATACTAAGGGCAATAACAAAAAGCATAAGATGATGGAAGATAATATGGAGTGACTTAGTTTCTGGGAGTTCTGGAAAGTCTCTTGAGAAAGTGTTAATTCAGCTGGGAGCAGAGGGGAGTAGGTTTTAACAATATGGAGCATGTGGAAGAATGGATGTTCTGCTCAGCCATCACAGCAGATGCAAAGGTCCTAGGCAGGGAAGAGCTTGATACATTTCAGAGATGTAAGGAAGGACAGGGTGGCAGTGTGGGCCTCAGAGGGTAAAGGGGAAAGGAACCTGAGATGAGCCCTGGGGGGGGGGGGAAGGACCAGAACCCCTGAATCTTGTAAGGCTTGGTCTTTATCCTGGGGGAGCCATTAAAAACACTGAAGGATTTTAAGGGAGAAAGTGACTGATGAGTTTTGCATTTAAGACAATGCTCTACTATAGACAATGGCAAAATAAGTGAAGAGTGGCAAGAATTAAAGTCTGGAGACTAAGATGAGGTTACAGAAACATCCTGGCCCAAAATGAGGGTGGTGTGAAAATATAAGAGACTAGAGGCCCAGTGCACAAAATTTGTGCATGGGGGGAGGAGGTGCGGGGGTGTGTTCCTCAGCCCAGCTTGCACCTTCTCCAATCTTGGACATCCCTCTCACAATCCAGGACTGCTGGTTCCCAACTGCTTGCCTGCCTGCCTTCCTGATTGCCCCTAACCGCTTCTGCCTGCCAGCCTGATCACCCCCTAACCACTCCCCTACTAGCCTGATTGATGCCTAACTGCTCCCCTGCCAGCGTGTTTGCCCCCAACTGCTCTCCCCTGCAGGCCTGCCCACCCCCCGCAACAACTGCTCTTCCCTGCAGGCCTAGTCGCCCCCAACTTCCCTCCTCTGCCAGTCTGGTCACCCCTAACTGCCCTTCCCTGCAGGCCTGATCACCCACAACTGCCCTCCCCTGCCAGCCATCTTGTGGTGGCCATCTTGTGTCCACATGGGGGCAGCCATCTTTGACCACATGAGGGCAGCCATCTTGTGTGTTGGAGTGATGATCCATTTGCATGTTACTCTTTTATTAGATAGGATAGAGGCCTGGTGCACAAGTGGGGGCCAGCTGGTTTGCCCTGAAGGGTGTCCCTGATCAGGGTAGGTTCCCTTGGGGCATGGGGCAGCCTGGCCGAGGGGCCTGTGGTGGTTTGCAGGCTGGCCACACCCCCAAGCAGAGGCCCTGGTATCTGGGATTTATTTATCTTCTATAATTGAAACTTTGTAACCTTGAGTGGAGCCAAGCTTCCTGCTTGCTCTGTGGCTGCAGCCATTTTTGTTGGGATTTATTTATCTTCTATAATTGAAACTTTGTAGCCTTGAGCGCAGGCCATTGTAGGCCAGGGCAGGAGGAAAGCTTGGCTTCCTCCGTTGCCGGGGAAACCCAAGCTTCGTGGCTGCAGCCATGTTGGCTGGGTTAATTTGCATACTTGCTCCTGATTGGCTGGTGGGCGTGGCTTGTGGGTGTAGTGGAGTGATGGTTAATTTGCATATTACTCTTTTATTGGATAGGGTGGCTGGACTCAAAGCGCATTGCACAGATAGAAACTCAACAAACTTGATGCAACCATCCTCCATCAGGGGAAGATGATTCCTGCCCAGAGAAAAATTATGGACAGAGTACTTCAAACCTCCAACTCCCTGAAGTCAGGACCTATGGGAGAGGGGTGGAGCAGACAACCAACCTTCATTTAAAGGATCCATGATGTCCTTGCTGCCTCAATGTGCTGGGTTTAGAGAGAGAATTTAGAAGATCCACACTCAAAACCCAAATGTGTGCCTGACACAGCCACTGCAGCTCACATCTGGGGATTTTCAGCAAATAATTGAAAGTAAGCTATTTTGGATTCTTTTGTATGTTCTTTTTGTCGTAAGCGGGGTTCGGTCCCACGGTTGCAATGGTGAGAAGCAGGCTTACCAATGTCTGTCACAGCAAAGCACAAGAATTGCCTGTGGATTTTCCCTGAGTAAGTAGGTCACCCTCCCTGGGCCAATGCTTGGTGACTCCCTTCCGAGGGGCTCAGCCCTGTCATGGGTTCAAAGAAAGGAAGGGGCCTGGCCTCAGGCCCGGAGCTGGTGACATAGTGGCTTCTTGCCTGCTTTTTAGTTGTTGTGCCCACTGTATGCAAAGACAACGATGTTTTGTGCTTGTATCTGAAAGGATGACTTCATGGTTCTCTTAAGGCAGAATAAGAATTAGGACAGAGGAGGTGGGGGATAGGGTTAAAGAGGCACGTTACAAAGTTTGAGTTTCGCGCTGGATAACATCTGAAGTGCTTCCTATCTGGAAACTGTAAAGCCCCAAGCAGCATTAACTAGGTTGGCAATAAGGATCCAAGTTGCCTCTCAGTTTGTTAATATTAAAAGAAATTCTGAGTCTCCAAGCCATTAGGGTAGACTCCTTTTCCTTTCCCATGCTGAAAGCATGATGTAGAGCAGCAGTTGAAATTTTTTGACAACGCTCCACAGCAAGAAGTACTTTTTATATTGTGCCTTTAAACGTATGTAGGTACTGGAAAAAGTTTCATGAAAAATAGCACTACAATGTGTAATACCCGAGGGTAGTTCCTATTATATTTTGCGTGTCATTTTATTGTAAAAATCTGCTTGTGACCCTCTATGTTGGTTTGCTGATTCTCTAAACTAGGGGTGGGGAACCTTTTTTCTGCCAAGGGCCATTTGGATATGATAACATCATTCACGGGCCATACAAAATTACCAACTTAAAAATTAGCCTACTATATTTGGTCAAACATTTCATTAACCCACCCCTAATGCCTTGGCAGAGCCAGACAAAATGATTTCTTGAGCCTTATATGGCCCGTGGGCCAGATGTCCCCCATCCCTGCAAATGGTTGTGACCTGCAGTTGGAAAATATACAGGTAGAGGAAAGACCATGGACTCTTGGAGGTCTTGGCTCAAGACCTAGCTCTCCAACTTAAGGGCTATGAGGGTGTTCTGAGCCTTAGTGTGGGCCACATTATGCTTCAGCAGTAAACAATCCCTCACTTTTATATAACAGGATATTTCACTTTCAGCTGCATGGGGGGCTCTACTCATTGTAGTGACTCAGGATCCCCAGCTGCTAAAGCCTCCATGGCAAATGCTTCCCCAGTTGCTGTGAGAGCCATCTGACTTCTGCCATGATCCTTTCTTGCTCTATGAGCCTAGGGCAGTCATAGCGCCAGGCCTGGCTTCCCGGGCGTGCAACCTGCACAGTCACACAGGGTTCAGTGCACACAGGGCCTTGTATTTGGCTCACTGCTCTGTTGTCACTGCCTTGAAATTCTTATAATTATTGAGGAAGAAGCCCCACATTTCCATTTTGTACTAGGCCCCACAAATTAGGTAGCCGGTCTGCATACTATCTCTTCGAGTCTCCATTCCTCTTCTGTAAAATGCGGTTACAGTGTATAATGCATAGGGTTCTTATTCTTAAGAGGGTTACAGACAGAAGGCATGGGGCCATATCTATTTTACAGAACTGTAGTTTTCAACTTGCTGGCCTTATCTTCAGTCATAGCTCTATGGAAAACCTCTACTTAATCCAGCAAGTCTCTCACCTCTTACTGCATTCCTCCCTCCCTTCTGTTCAGCTGAGTTTTGTTCATTATCCAAGACTCAACTCTAGCACCTCCTTGGGTCCATCTTCCATGATACCCAAGCTGCTCTCAGCATCCCCACACCATTAATTATGATCTCTCCTTAATGACCCTTGCACTTTTGTTCTATCCTCTCCTTCTGACTCCCCCCACCCTAGGCAGGACCCTCACTTCTTACCTGGGACACTTAGCAGCCTCTTAATTACTTGTCCCATCTCCAGTTGGCCCTTCCATTTCACCCTCTACAATGCCAGGGTCATTTCCCCATTATTCCAATGTCATTGTTTAGAAAATTTCAATGGCTCCTGACGCATAAGGGCTATATGCCTTAGTCTTGTGTTTGAGGTCTAGCTCTGATGCCCCTCTCCTAGTCCAGTGTTCCTCAGCTCCCCTCATGAACCACACCTCCCTGCTCCACACACTGTCTCTGGGACAGAGCTGATTCTCCTACCTTGGTTTCTTTGCACATTCCTTTCCTTCTATTGAAGTGACCTGTCCCCAGTGTTCACTAGGAAGAATTCAACCCACTTTTCACTGCTCAGCTGAAATCTAGCCTCCTTCCCAAAGACCTCCTGTGCAGATCCAAGTGGAAAAGGCCTCTACCTTCCTCTGAATTCCTGCAGTGTTTCTTGATATTTGACATATATCTTGATGTGTTAGGCAAGTCACCCAATGTCTTGGTTGCCTTTCAGATGAAAGGGTCTATATTCCAGAGAATGGGGACAATAATAAGATAGGTCACACTTTATGGGAGGCCTCTGACGTGAAGGGCTCCTGCAGAGATTGCCTGGGGCTTTCCCTGATCCCTTCAGCTGGTGTGAATCATCCCTCTTCTGGACCTCGTGACACTTTGCACATTCCTCTAACACTCACCACTGTCTATTACAGTTATTTCTTGCTCCCCCACAGGGAATGTGTCATTATTGCAACTCTAATGCCTCTCACAAGGCTTGGAGCCCAGTCAACATTCAGTAAATGGGTGGACAGATGGGACAATGGAGACCCAGGTAGATAGGAAAGTTGCTGGCTATTGTAGGTGTGTGGTGGGAGGGCCTCCATTTATCTCTAAATGTAAGGTAAGTTAGGCTGGGATAGCAGTTGATTGTACAATCTTATTGACTCCCAACAACAAATATTTATTTCGTATTCAAACTATGTCCATTGTGGGGTGGCAACAATTCTACTCTATTCTCTCTTCATTTTGGGACCAAGATCGATGGAGAAGCCCAATATGGAACATGACATTCTGTGGCAGAAGGAAAGAAAACCTGGTGGAGGCACACACTGACTTTCAAGGCATTTGGGAGAAATGGCTCATGTCGTTTCAACTCACATCGGTTGACCACAGCAAGTCTCATGGACACAGGGAAGAGGGAGGCAGTGGGTATTTTAACAAGAATATGACCTGCTACAATGGGGCCAGTGCTTCAAGTGGAACTCCAGTGGCGTAATGTTCTTGGTCTCTCTGTTCATTGGTAGAAGCCAATGCATAATTTTCAAACATGTTTTGGCCTTCCTTCACCTTTTTCTCTGTTTTAGTTCTCCACTGGTTTTGATCCTGGGTGAAGCCAAGGTTATAATTGTCTGAGACTCCTCTGGTGCCTCGATACCAGAGTTCACAGGAATATGAGATTCTGATAATGAGGTGTTTATCCTCAGTGGCAGGAAGAGAGGCTTCAATGGTGCTACTATGGGGATTGTTTCACTTAAAGAACCTTTCCAAGTGCAAAAGAAAGATTGATATTCTGAAATGCAGCATCTAACATGCACTTCCTCCTCTAGGATCATCTTTTACAAAAGGCACTAAGTTCATCCTGGGCCAACGTGGTTCCTTTATAATCAGAAATCAGAGCACAGCAGAAAAAGAACATGTGGGGACATCTGTAGTGAACACTTTTTTAAAATTCAAAGCAGACCCTCTTGAAACATCCTGAAACCTAACTCTTCAAATTAATCTTGGCTAGTACACATGGCACCCAGAGGGTCCGTAGGAGGGGATGTGTTCAAATGAGAGCATGTCTATTCTCACTTAATGGGGTGTTTTGCAGAGGCCAGACTGAGATTCCATATGGCAAGTGGAGGTAGTGATACCTATTCATTTCCAACATCTACTTGTATAAGTTCTTATACATGGACGTTGCTTCAGTTATTAACTGGAGGAAGAGGGAGACATTCTGATTGGGGGAGGGAAAGCGTTGGGACAGAGAGGAGAGGCAAAGATGAGAGAGGAGATATCATGATTTATTTCTACTCAGCCTGGCCCTCTGAGAGAACACCTGGATGATACCTGAAGCTGAAGGAATTGACATTATGAAAAACTAGAAGAATTTGAAAAGAAGCAATGCAACTTTATAGGCACCAAATTTGGCAATTTGTTCAGAAAGATTTCTCTTCCTGCTACTTCCCGAGCTCAGTGACAGAATTTGGTAGGGCTTGTGGAATAAGACAGTGACAAGAGACAGGCCACAGAGAGAAGCAGGGCTCTCACCAAAGGCACCAGAATCAGTGGCACTGGTAAGTTTTTTCATAAAACTGTTTGTTCATAGAGGATTTTAAAGAAAAACTGGGTGAGCTTGTTTCTGAGAATGTTTGAAGTCACAGGAGAAAATAAAATAAAACTCAGTTATTGGGAATTGATGGTGGCATGGGGGAGTAGTTAAGAATCATTAACATTTACACATTGATGAGCTTGTAACTTCATATATATTCCCAGGAAGCTGGACCCTGAGACCCTGGGTCATACCTACATGTCCTGTGCTCCAGGCAAGCCCTCAGTATTGGGGTCAATGTTTCGCTTATGAGAGAACTCTGTATTAGTTTCCTATTGGTGATGCGACAAATTAGCACCAATGCAGTGGCTTAAAAAACCCTACAATTTGTTACAATTCTGGAGGTCAGGAATCCAAAATAGGTCTCACAGGGCTAAAATCCAAGTGTCAGCAGACAAGTTCTTCGAAGGCTCTAGAGGAAAGTCCACTTCCTTGTATTTTCTAGATCTGGTGATCACCTGCATTCTTTGGCTTGTGGCCTTTCCTTCATCACCTAAGCCAATAGTGGAGCATCTTCCAACTTCTTTCTCCTGACTCTGACACACCTGCCCCTTTTGTAGTCAGAGCCTTGTGAAAAGACCTTCATCTCAAGATCCTTAGCTTAATCTCACATGCAAACTCCTTTCTGCCATATATTCAGCCTACTACACCCCTCCCCAAATAACCTGCGTTGTCTTTGGTTCGAGAGGAGACAAATTCAACCTTTATTAAGCATGTATTGCATGGGCAAGAGAGGCACTTATTACATCCATTCCATAAATGAGGAAACCAAGGGCTGCCCCAGTTAACTTACTCATTTCTTTTGTAAGAGATGGAAATAGGATGTGAGTGCAGAGAAACTCACTCTTCCCTACAACTTCAAACACCCCATCTCCAGAGCTATTATTTTAAGATGATTGAGATGATTGGATTGAGAAGTGCCAAGAAATTTCATGTCCATGCTTCCCAGAGGAATTCTTGAGGGGCCTTTCAGTACTTCGTGATAGAGAGTCCTTTCTCTGTTCCTGGAGCAGGGATGTCCCGAGTCCTTCCGTCTTTCTTCGGGGACTCTGCCCAGGATACCCTGGCTTTGTGGAAGAGACACACCCGGATGCCCTGGATGAGTCATGAACTCTGCCCAGAGCTAAAATGTGATGAGGGGGGAGCTCTTGCTGCCCCAGCCTGTGAAACAGTTTCCATTACAATTTTTATGCCAGAGCAGTAATTCTGTCTTTTGATCCTCCTCCCCGTGACTACAGAGCCTCAAGCAATGGACTGACTTGGCAGAAGAGTGAACAGGACACCAGAGAAAGTCTGAGACTGGAGGCCAGGGGGCCTGGAGGCTGAGCATTACCACGACTGCCCTTTGACCTTAGCTGTGCTGCTCCAGTCTCTGAGTCTCAGGTTCTATCAGGACTAAAAGTCTTGGGTCTTTTCTTCTCTTATAATTTAGAGCATCACTGTCAAGCCAAGGATGCTATGCTAAGTGGGATGGAAAATGTCAGAAAGACTCTGGAAGCCATGCATTTGGAGATAACTTTGCCATGTGCTGCACTTTCTCAGCATGCAGGATGGTAGAGGTGCTAAGAGCCTGGAGCCTGCCTTAGAATTTCAGCTCCGCCCCTACCAGCCCAGTCATCTTGGGCAAGCCTCTCTTTCTTCATCTATGACATGGGATAGTGACAGCCACAGTGTCCTCCTCCTAGGGTGGTTGTGGGGATGGCACACCAGCTAGAAGAGCGCTGGCAGCTGTTCAGTCCCAAGCAAGTGCTCATCTCAGGCCTCCCTGTCCATTCTTCTAGAACAGGAGTGGGGAGCATCCGGCCCATGAGATCATTTGGGCTGGCCCTGCCAAGGCATTAGGGGGTGAGTTAGTTAAATGTTTGACCAAATATAGCAGGCTAGTTTTCAAGTGGATAATTTTGTATGGCCCGTGAGTGATGTTATAAATATCCAAATGGCCCTGGGCAGATGAAACATTCCCTACCCCTGTCCTAGAAGCTCCATCGGAGAAAGGACTGTTGGCTTTAGAATCAGAGCCACAGGGCTTTTCTATGAGGCTACTCATCAGCTGTGTGACCTTGAGCAACTCCATTCAACCTGCTGGTCCCCAGGGTCTCTCATCTGTCAAACAGGGATAATAATAATTGCCACCGTGCACTGGAGGGAGGGGGAGGAGAAATAAGATGATACATAGGAAGTTCCTAGCAGAGCACCTGGCATATGGACAGTGTTTGCTCCCTTTGAAGTCCTCCACTTGTGTGATGGACTTTCACATTTCTAGGCGGCTCTGAATTTCCTCCTGTTTTCTAAGGTATCAGGGAACACACATTGATATTTTGTATGGAGCTCCCACACTTGAAAATGTGTAGATTCAACTATGTTCTGATGCAGAACAAGTGGCACAGATTTTTCTACACACCCGTCCCTCCACACGTAGCCTCAATGTCTGTAAGTAATTAATGCAGAGAGGAGGCTGACAGTTGGCCATCCAAATGCATCTTAAACATTTAATTTAGAAAATGAAAAGGATGAACCCAGCAAGCTGCTATAAACTTGAAAGGATCTACTAAGGACTTGGACATATGGTGTTAAAAGATCTATCCAAGACTTCTGGCATCGGGCCTACTAAAAAAAAATTGTGGAGTGACTGCTTCTGTGTGGAGTATCAGAAAAGGTCTGCAGAGGTGAGCAATGTGTCCTGGTTTCTAGCCTGGGCTGACCTTGAGAGTGGAATCAGGTAGCAGTTGACTTAGCTCAACACTTGGCTCTTTGAGATGCAACCAAAAATTCAGAAGACTTAGGGCCAGTGAGAATATATAAGACAGAGAGCCGCCAAGGGTAGGTTAGGCTGGATCTTGCTCTGGACTTAGGTCCTTTCTACCTGGAACAGAGGCAATGATAATCATATCGACTAACATTTGTTGAGCAATTGTGTTATGTTATATGGCTCTGTATTGTATTTAATGTGCATCTTATAACAAATAATGATGTACTATTACTATACCCATTTTCCAGATAAGAAAATTGAGGTTCAGAAAGTTTACATAACTTGCTCAGAGTCAGAAAGCTTATAAATGCAAATCCAGAATTTGAATACCGGTCTGTCTGATGCTGGATTACTTTGTGAAAGCGTTAAAGGGAACAGATAACATCTAGTAGAAATGGTGCAGCCATGGATCTGCTTGAAGGCCAAGCAATGGACTGAATGATGTCTTGGACATCCAAGATTCAGGGAGTCTGAGACTCTTTTCTGGATTGAATACACTGTGTATCTACATGGTCATTGCAAGTAAGCTACTCCGCATTCTTGATCTGTGGATCCCTTCTAAGACTGCCTTCTTTCAAAAGCACAGCACGGACGTTATCCATTCAGAAGTTACTTGCCTGCCTGCTGTTTACTAGAGAAAGTTTCCTCTTTGACCAAATTCAGACAAAGCGATTAGTACAGGCAATGCCCTGGGCATGTTTTTAAATTGACAGTAATATTTGTCGAGCTTTTATTTTCCTAGTTCGGATGGAGGGAGGAGCATAAATGTTTACAACCGACTTTATACACTGATTATTGCTACCAGTGCGATATCAGGTCCAACGTTGGGGGATATTCCCTAAGATGTGGCACTCTCCCCTATATTCTCACCCCAACCATCCACCCATCATGATGCAAACTGCTACTGTGCTTTACCTAACATATGATATTGTTGGCATAAGTTTTATCACACTACACATATCCATTGGTGCGTGGCTGTTATCCAATGCAACATTGTGTTGTGAGAATTAGGCCTTTTGTTGTTACATGTACATAAAGTTTATTCATTTTGAGCTTCTCTATGAGGTACTCTTGTGCAAATACCCCGCAATTTAATTTATCTACTCTCCTATTGTACATTTAGGTTGATTTCAGTTGTTCAAACACCATTGCCATAGGCATCCTTATACACAACTCTATGTCTGTATTTGCATAAGTCCCTGTGGAGTAAATACCTAAATATGAAATATCCAGGTCACATAACATGCCCATACTTATATATATTAGGTAATATGAAACAAATTGCTCTCCAAAATTATTGTGCCATTTACCTTTTCAACAGCACTTAATGGAGAATAGAGAGTTTCTATTTCCCTGCATCTTACCAGTAATTGATTTTGTCAGTTATTTGACAATCTGATGGATTTGACAAAGTGTCTCATTTTCTAAATTTGCATTTGTTAGCGAGGATTTCCCCCCACATTTTAATGTGCATATATTAGGGAGAATAATTATCTTTTATGTACTTATTGCCTGTTGGTGTCTGCACTATTTTTTGTCTTGCATGTCAGTATTTATTTTATTGATTTGGAGAAATTTTTACCCTGTGCAGTCTGCGTTCTGATACTTTATCAGTTAAAACAGACAAAAACTTACAAATAAATTATCCAAGTCTGCGATGTATTCTATACTTTTTTGTGGTGTCTTTATAATGCAGTTTTTGGTTTTACTGTACTCAGATTTATCAATTTTTTTTATGGTTTGAGCTTTTATGTCTGGTTCAACAAATCCTCAAATCTGAGGTCAGAGTTATTTCTCAATCATTTTCTTAGAAAAGTTTTACTTCTTAAATTGTGATCTTCAATCTGCCTGAAATGTATTTTGCTCTAATTTTGTTTTGTTACCATATGGAAAGCCAAGTGTCCTTGTACCACTTATATTGTCGTCTACCCTTACCCTCTTTATTTAGAACGGAGTGTCTGATATCGCCAAGTTTTCATGTGTCTGTTTCCATGTGCTTGATTCTATTAAATTGACTCGTCTCCTCATATCAGTGACACGTTGTCTTGAATATTATGCTGTTAGAATAGGGCTTGATATCTGGTTTTGGTAATCTTAATGATTTTTTTTCTAAAGTTAAACAATTTTCTCTATTCTTCTATATGAAGAGTATAATAAGCCTTGGCTGGTGAATTTCAAAGAAAATGTTACTGAAATTTTCATTGAAATTATAACACATATATGGACTATTGTGGTGGGAGGACAGAGACCTCTTTATCTTTCATACTGAATGTTCTCTTCCACAAAGATTTATTCAGGCTTTCTTTTATGTTCTTCAAACATTTCTTTAAGTTTTCTCCAAAAAGTTCATTTATATTTTTGCTTAAAATTATTTGCAAGAGTTCTGACATTTTTCTTGCTATTATAAAGTATCTTTAATTTTTACTAAAGATACTATTTTTTTTCCCATTGGTAGAGCTGTTTTCTGGGAACAGAAATAAATTTGTGAATTGATCTTGTGATTCACAGAACTCTCTTTTCTAATTTCTCGGATTTTCTAATCATCTTATCTGCAAGTGAAGGCCATTTTATCTCTTTCTAAAAATCACGTTTGTTTTTCTCATTGCACTGGACAGGGCTCTTGGACAATGTTGAATGGTTGGGGTGACACCGGGCCTCCTTGCTTCCTCTAGATTGAAAGGGAGTGTGTCTCATGTTCCACCAGAGAGGCTATGCATCGTGACGGTTAAAAATGCAGGCTCTGGGGTCAAGTGGGTTTGAACTTAGGCTCTGTCACATAAAAATTGTGTGACTTGGAATATATATATTTAATACTGATATTTATATGTAATATAAATATATATGTATAAAATATGTATTCCCTCTATATACTATATATTCTCCCTCTGTGTGTACATATAGTGTATATATATATAATGGAGAATATATTGTATTCTCCATAAGTACATTATATTCTCTCTGTATATAATATGTATATTATTTAGAACAGTGCCTACCACAGATTAAACATTCAATAAGTATTTCATAATTATGAAAAAATAGTAATTATTGCATGTTTTTAATGCAATAATATAATGTCTTTTGTAATTATAATAGAGGCCCGGTGCACAAAATTCGTGCAGGGGGGGATGTCCCCCTCAGCCTGGCCTGTACCCTTTCCAATCCAGGAACCCTTGGGGGATGTCCAACTGCCAGTTTAGGCCCAATCCCAAGCATCCCTCTCACAATCTGGGACCCCTGGCTCCTAACCACTCACCTGCCTGCCTGCCTGATCACCCTTAACCACTCTCACTGCCTGCCTGCCTGATTGCCCCTAACTGCCCTCCCCTGCTGGCCTGATTGCCCCCTTACTTCCCTCCCCTGCTTGCCTGATCACCCCCTAACTGCCCTCCCCTGCCCCTGCCACTGTGGCTTTGTCCAGAAAGATGTCTGGTCTAATTTGCATATTACCCTTTTATTAGTATAGATTTTTTCCCCTCTTTCTCTCTTTTTCTTACTCTTGTGGACTGATGTGGATTTACCTTATATTGAGTTTTTGAAAATAATTTTAATTCACATTCTTAATTTACTAATTTCTATTGATGGCTTTTCTATTCATTATTCCTGCTGCTATTTTACCTATGTTTGCTTCACAATTTCTTGTTCCTCATTATCCCTTTGAGAATTACAATCTTGCTCACTAAAAGTCTTTTATTAGATTAGAAAATTTTCCATTGTCTTTGATTTATGTCCTGATTATTGTTTTGATTTTTCTGTAGTTTTGATATTTTTTTAATGCATGCTTACTTGTTTTTGGTTTCGATTTAGGCTTTTCCTTTTTTTTTTTTTTAGAATTAGCTGCTTCTTATATTTCATAATTTTGTTTTGTAGGTTTATCTGACCTAGAATGAGTTTTGTTTTGTTCTGATATATTTCTTCCTTCTCTAGATTTGTGATATTTTCTTCCAATGGACTTTGGGTCTGCTATCCAGGTCTGTGTTTATTGTCAACCGTTTGAGATTCCTGCTCCAGGGACGGAGTGGGGAGATTTTGATCCAGTTACGTCAGGGAGCTCATAGCTTATTTCAGCTGGATTCTGGCCGCAAGGGTGGATGTGCACACACTGGCCTACTTTGCCAGGTGGCTGTAGCTCTGGACAGTGGTCACAGCAGGACTGAATCTTTAGTCTTTTCTTACTAGTACCCCTATCTCAATCTCCCTCTTGGTTCTCAGCAGGAAGCCAGACTGGAGTCCGCCTTGTCTCATGTGGAACATTATTCCCTGTTCTTCCCATTAGAGCAGAAATCCTGAATGCCTCTGCCTGCTTTGGACTGGAGTCCAGAGGTCTGTAGCTTCGGCCCATTCCTTACCTTGTTTTCATTCTATTTCTCATCCACAGCGATGTTTATGGTAGGTTTGAGGCCAGCCATGTGTTTTGAGTGTTCTCTTTACAACGTTACCATTATTGTAAATGGAAAGGAATGCCATCTTGCCTGGATTGCTCCCTTTGTTTCCTATCTGGCAGGACTAATGGAATCCCTAAACTCCAATTCCCTGCATGTTCACCCCTGTTTGTTTCATTGTGTCCACACTGAACTTAGAACGAGGGAAAACACATTACCAGACATATTAATACTTTTACTTATCTCGCCTCTGCCCCTTATTTACATGGAGTGGCTTTTAACTCTGAATACACCTTGCTCCCTCTCACCACCAGGCTTTACCTTGGGCTATTTCTCCAGCTGATATACTCTTGCCCCTCTGTCTTCTTTGTACTCAATTCTCCTGATCTTCCTCCTCTCCCCCTACTGTCACTTCCTCCCCTATTCCTCATGCCATGTGCTTTCAATCACCTCCCCCCACTTGCTCTATGATAACACTTATCTCATTTCCTTGTAACCACATTTTCATTCATCTTTCCTCCTAGATTGAAGCTCCTTGTGAGTAGGGCTTCTGTTTTGCTCATTCATTCCTTACCCACTCCACCTCGCACATCATAGACACCTCGCAAATATTAGGAAAATGAGGAAATGAAAGGAAGTGCAATTCTCTCATCAACTCATTTCTTTCTTGCTGTCCAGAGGGAGCCCTGGTTCAACGAGACATGGAGGAAAGATTCATTCTATCTGTATCACCAGCGAGCTGACAAGTCCCAGGGCTCAGCCGTGACTTCCATAGAGGAAACCAGAACTTCTTGGAGGGATGGAGGGGGAGGAAGGGAAATTCCAGTGTGGAGGTGGGAGGGTCCATAGGAGGTGAGTGAGGATATCCAGTGCTCTGTGACAAAGGCTTCCCCTCACCACCACTTCATGTGCTGGGGAGCGGGACACAGACCTGCCAGGTCTCTCATGGCTTGTGGCTCTCTGGTGGTTATTAGAGTATAATCCCCCTTTGAACTGGCTGATCCCTGCAGATTTGTACGTGAAAGCTGATCTGAGCTCAGGGGCCTGGGGGAAGCGAAGCCACTCCTCCTCACTCCAAAGCAGATGTGGCTCAGTGCATCTGGACACAAGCCTGTGACCTTGGCTAAAGCGGTTGGTGCTGGGAATCTGAGTTCTACATATTGATCACCAGAGCAGCTGTTGGACCTGGCTTTCAAGATCATCCCTCACGGGGTGCCTCTGGTGTGCCAAGATCTCTCTCGCTCCCTGCCACCACCATTTTTATATGCAATTTCATTAAAACACTTGCCTTTCATGTGGAGGCCAAGATGGTGACTTCATAAAGGTCAGGAAATGGGGAAGCAAGACACTTCCTTGAAAGATTTTAAATAAATTATTGTTAGCAATGAGAAATGGTGAATTGAGAGATTTAAGACGAGGCGCCTGGTAGTTGGATGGGCTGAAATTTGCGATGTTTGGGGATTGCTGCCAATCTTTTCCCAGGACTTGAGTGGTTTTGCACTTATATTTTCTCTACCTGCTATCCTTTATTCTGCTTCCTTTAGAATGGAGTTACATTTATAAACCTTTCAATTATATATTTTTTTCATACTGTGGTAATGGGTTGGAATTAAGCTATAGTTCCTCTTTCCTGAAGTATCCCGTTCTGCGTTCTGCTGTGTGACATGAGACCATGCTTCCTCTTCCTAGAAATACCTCGGGCTATTTCTCCATCTGATGTACTCCTGCCCTCTGTCTTCCCTGTACTCAATTCACATCAGCGGAGCCATTCAGAATATCCTCTGATTATTTTGAAGCCTACTTGTCAAAACAGCAGAGGAGTATAAGGGAAGGGTGTGAACTTAGGTAGCAAAACCCATCATAGTCTTTGCCCTATCACTTATCAGCCATCTGGCCTTGGGAAATTCGTGGAAGCCTGGGATGGAATGTAAGCCTGCCAACTGTCAAGGCCTCAGTTTACCCATCTGTAAGTGTGAGAGTTGGGTTACATCAAGAGCAGTCAGTTCAACGGCTCATGGAGAATAAGAAGGGAATTTAATAAAGCTGAGAAGTGGCAGGCACCATGGACAATAAGAGATCACGTGTAGCCAAAACATAACTGCTGCACATGGTTACCATGAAGAAAAATAGACCAGGCACTGCCAGCAATGCTGATTATTTCAAGGGAAACCTCATATCTAGATTTTTATGAAATACCCAGATTTCACATCCAATTAGCAACTCATTAAAAAAAATAAATAAAACAAACCAGCAATGTCCTGTTGAGGCTGAGCAGACATGTCTGTGGGCCGAACACAGCCTGTGGACAGTTAGTTTGCAACCTTGGCGGTGTGGGGTAGGTGATCTTTGACTCCAGATTTACTGTCTTCAAAATCAGCTCAGATGCCTGGACCCAGACCCAGATAGGGATTCTGAAGGCCTGGTAATTGGCTGCAGCATTAGCTTTCTGTCAGAGGCTGTTGCCCAGAGAGAGAGGGCTGGATTTCTCCTAAAGATAGAAAGGTCAAGGGCATTGTCAGCATTTGCAATATGGTGGGAATTACACTGTGCTGGGGACCAGGCACTCTTAATCCTAACCTTGGCTTTGCCCCAAATGCTTGTCTGGACTTGGTTCTATCACCTCCCTTCTCTGATGCTCAGTTGTCCTCTGTAGAATTAAATCTTTAAGTCTGCACAGTGTTTCACTCATTAGTGTATCACAGTGCAGTAGCCAGTCTTATTTCCCTGCATTTGCCCCCTTATGTAATTCCCTCCCCTACTGAGTAGAGCTGATTTATATGACTAATTAGATGTTATGGAAATGACAGATGTGATTTTTGAGTTCATGTCTAAAAGAGCATTGCCATTTGTACCTGTATCTCTCAGGTCACTTGCTCTGGGTACACAAGTAGCCATGTCATGAGAACACTCAAGTAGCACTGTAGAGAGGCCCATGTGCTGAAGAACAGCAACCTCATGAGTGACCCTGAGCCAGAACCACCCCAAATTCCTGACCTACCAAACTGTGAGAGATAAAAACATTTATCATAGCTCAAGCCACTAAGTTTTGCATTGCTCTATTATGGAGCAATAGATAACTAATACAAAGTCATGATTAGTGCCATATATGCTTAGCATAAATTCCATAACACATTTTCCAGCTTTACTGAGGTGTTATTTATATATATATATATAAAACCCTAATATGCAAATGAGACTCTGGTGGTTATTGAAAATTTTTTGCACCCGCATTCTGCGGTCCTGCCCAGTGTTTGCACCTGCTGCTGGTGCTGGAGCTGCCACTCGCACCCACTGATGGCACTGGCCCCACTTACACCCGCTGCTGGCACCCAGTGCCAGTCCCAATCACTTGGTGCCATCAGTGGGTGAGAGTGGTGGCTGCCGTCTCCAGTAGCCCCCGAGGGCTTCTCCACCTCCCCCTGCTCCTGAGGGGCGATCGGGGCAGCAGCCACCACTCACACCCGCTGCTGGCACTGGCCCCAATTGCTCTGTGCTGTCAGTGGGTGTGAGCAGGGCTGGCACCGTCAGTGTGTGGGAGTGGCAGTGGCGGGAGTGGGGCTGTGGCAGACAGGGGACTGAAGGCTGCAGCGGGAGGGGCCAGACAGGGGCGTGGAGGATGGTCTGAGACCTGCCCCTATGCCCACTGCAGCCTTGCGGCCCACAGTTCCTTTCAAGGTGCATGAATTCGTGCACTGGGCCCCTAGTTGGGTAATAAAATTATAAGACATTGAAAAGTGTACCTCATGGTGATTTCATATACAGGTACATGTGAGAGGCTACCATCCAGTTAATTAACATAACCATCACCTCACACATTTATCTTTTATTTTTTTGTGTGAGAACATTTAAGTTATACTTTTTTTAAAAAAGCAAATTTCAATTACATGATACAGTGTTATCAACTACAGTCACCAAGTTTTACATGGGATTCATCTTATGGCTGAATGTTTGTACCCTTTCACCAACCACTTTCTACTTCCCATATCCCTCAGCCTCTGAAACTAGTTTTCTACTCTCTGTTTTATGATTTTGATTTTTTTCTTTTTTTTATTAGACTTTCCATATAAATGATACCAAACAGTATTTGTCTTTCTCTGTCTGGCTTACTTCACTGAGCATAATTCCTGAATGTCCATCAATGTTGTGGCAAATATCTATTACATATTTATTTAAATGGTTTATTCTTTTAATTTAAATACATTTGTCTTTCATGGATGAAAAGCTTGAAAAGCATGGATAATAAACATCACTGTCCAAAAATAAAGATAACTGAATATTTAATTTCCTTGTCAATCTATTTCCTATTTAGATAATGTTGCCTGCAGAAGCTCTAAGCCTAAGGCATCTTGCTTCTTTGTTAATAAGGGAGATGGACAGAGTTTAAGGGAAGTTAAAGTCAAGCTGGCACCAAACTGAGACTTTCTCCTTGAAGCAAACAAATGAATTAAAAGGAAACTGAGCAGGGAATAACTTTCTTATAGTAAGATTTGATGTTAAAATGATTCCTATGCCTCCAAACTATCTTGCAGGCCCAAAGGAATATTGTCATTTGTTTTTGGGGGAGGAAATTGGATAATATCTATTTTGGTTATTTGTTTGTTTTAGTTTAAGTTTTAAAACATCCCAAGATAGCATCCATGTCTATTGGTATAGAGTAAGATCACATAACAAAATCTTATAAAAGAGACTTCCCCAGTGTTTAGTGTTACTACGAATGTAGTACCTTTTGGTTATTAAAAAGTTCACCACTTACAGGAGTGGGAAGAATAGGTTTATACTTGTTTGTATGGAAAAGAATACAATAATTACCAAGTATTAGTAATACAAGAATAAACTGTGTTTTGCATACCCACAACTATAAACCTACATTTGCCTCCCCTGTATAAAGCCCTGCACCATTCATTGGCCCCTTGTAACTACCAAGAGAATAGGCCTGTCCAAGGATCATTGTCCCTAAATTGACCATTCGGGAAGTAGGAGCCCTGAGAAAGGACATAATGCACCTCAGCAGTTAGCTGAGCAGGGTTAGAACCTAGGTGTCCCCAAGCCTTGGTTTCCTCCACTGCCCTATGCCGCCCACACAGAACCGATCTCCTGGCCTCTCAGGTAGGGTTTGCATCCCAGCTGGACCCCTGAGAAACTGGAGCATGTCAGGGCCTGAAGAAAGGCTGGGATGCCAGCATCAGGAATGGCTTGGGGGCCTGGCAAACAGTCACCAGCAAGGATCTTAAGGAAACAGAGAAGGTGAGAAGATAGCACTGTCAGGCGGGTCAAGGAGCAGCTGCCTCTGCACCCTGGGGGCCATCCCAGCTCACAGATGAAATTTGCAGCTTCCCAGAGGAAAGAGCACAGACTCAATACCACAGTTAGAGCAAATGCACCCAGACAATGCATCAGTGCCCACAGAGATGCTAAAATGCGCTTTTCAAATCAGCAGCACACATTCCAGTCTCTTGAACTCTGTGGCTAACTCCCCAGCCCCTATCTGCCTTTTGACTGTATGATGCTTTTCAAGTTCTATTAAAAATACTTCTGAGACTCATATATCTTGCATTTGTCCAGGATTGAAGAGAGAAAACTATACACTTTTGTACAGGAATGCATGGGTTGTTGTGATTCTCTGCCGAGGGAAATAGAATTTTTTTTAATGAGTATTGGGTGACAAAACATTCGGACCAGATGGAAAGCAAATGTGTTAAAGCATTTGGATGAAATAGTTTGGAGGCTATTTCTAGATATAAAAACACCCCGCTTTCTCTGTTCTGTTCTTCATCCTATTTAAACACTGACCACCAGAGCTAGTAATGAATTGTATTTTCCTAAGGTATTTTATAGGTCTTGGAACACAAGACCACGGTACCAGAAGGTTCTGATCCTCTCATGCCATCAGAGAAGAGATTTAGGCACATAGGATTTGGACCAAGACATGGTGTAAGGGATGTTAGTGAGTCATTAGTAGGTAGGGGATTAGTTGATCGCATAAAGTCACGTTTTGCAAAGAAAGCACATTTGATGTCTTTCTGTTCTTTTATTAGTTTTAAACTGTCAAATGGATTTCCCCCACCCCTCTACCTCCCTTTAAGTTTGAAAACCAATTACATTTCAGGGAGGCTGAGATCTGGTGATAAAGGACTTGATTCAGGTTTCAGACATGAATCCGTTTTACAATGTGCTTATAAAACTCTGCAGGTTGGTCTAAGAGTGGAAAGGCTGATGCTGTCAGATGGCAAATGATACGATGAGAGGGACATGAAGATCTTTCTGTGTCCTTCCTCTCCTTCTGACTCCCAAAGGCACAGGTCTTTCCTCGGAGCAGCACAGTCTCCTTTTGCCTTGCTGGGGTCAGCACATGGGTTTGCTGTCAGACCCAGGGAGTCAGCACAGCAGAGTGGCTGGGCCAGGACAGTGTGGGCCCCTAGGAGCAGAGGCAGGGCTCACACACCAGCAGCCAGGGAGCAGGAGCATGCAGGAGCAGGAGATGATCAAATGTGGGTGTTCCAATGAACACATGCATCCCAGAACCCAAATCAGAGGCAAAGGCTCAGGATACCATGTCACAGGCTGCTTCTGCTTCGGTTCTTCTTCACTGTTTCAATGGAAGCTTCATCAGTTAAGGGTTTAGAAGAAGAGTATGAAAATGGGTCTGTTCCTTATACTGGTTGGTTGTGTTTTTTTTTTTACCAATCTGAAATAGAAAAGCTAGTTGAGACCATAACATTTTGCCTGATGCAAACTTATTTCAACCTAGGTCAGAGGAAAGGTTTAAGTCATCAAATTCAGGCCACATTCTAAAGTATTTGACCAGTCCATTATACAGACTACATTATGAAAAATGGCTTTTTCTTTCCAATAGCCATCAAACTTTAAAATGGAAAAACTTTTGAGGGTATCGTTATGAAGTAATATTGTATTATTTTTTGTTGAATCCCTTCACCCTTTTCATCCAGCCCCCAATACCCCTCCACTCTGACAGCTGTCAGTCTGTTCTCTGAACCTATGAGTCTGTTTCTATTTTGTTTGTTAGTTTATTTTGTTCATTAGATTCCACATATAAGTTAAATCATACGGTATTTGTCTTTCTCTGACTGGCTTATTTAACTTAGTGTAATACTCTCCAGGTCCATCCATGGCATCACAAAAGATAAGATTTCCTTCTATTTTTATGGCTGAATATTATTTCATTGTATAAATGTATCACCGTTTTCCTTGTGTGTGTTTTGTTTTATTGAAAATATTACACATGTCTCCTTTTTCCCCCATTGACCCCTCCCCGGCCACTCCCACCCCCCAGGACAAGCCCCGACTGCCCCAGTGTCCGTGTCCATTGGCTATGCGAATATACATGCATACAAGTCCTTGGGTTGATCTCCCGCCCCCCTCCCCACCCTCCCTTGCCTTCCTTCTGAGGTTTGACAGTCTATTCAGTGTTTCTCTGTCTCTGGATCTATTTTTGTTCATCAGTTTATGTTGCTCATTATATTCCACAAATGAATGAGATCATGTGATATTTATCTTTCTCTGACTGGCTTATTTTGCTTAGCATAATGCTCTCCAGGTCCATCTATGCTGTTGTAGATGGTAAAAGTTTCTTCTTTTTTATAGCAGTGTAGTATTCCATTGTGTAGACGTACCACAGTTTTTAATCCACTCATCTGCTGATAGGCACTTAGGCTGTTTCCAAATCTTAGCTGTTGTAAATTGTGCTGCTATGAACATAGGGGTACATATGTCCTTTCTGATTGGTGTTTCTGATTTCTTGGGATATATTCCTAGAAGTGGGATTACGGGGTCAAATCGGAGTTCCATTTTTAACTTTTTGAGGAAACTCCATACTATTTTCCACAGTGGTTGCACCAGTCTGCATTCCCACCAGCAGTGCACGAGAGTTCCTTTTTCTCACATCCTCGCCAGCACTTGTCATTTGTTGATTTGTGATGATAGCCATTCTGACAGGTGTGAGATAGTACCTCATTGTTGTTTTAATTCACATCTCTCGGATGATTAGTGACTTTGAGCATGTTTTCATATGTTTCTTGGCCTTCTGTATGTCCTCTTTTGAAAAGTGTCTATTTAGGCACTCATCTACTAATGGGCACTTGGGCTGCTTTCAAATCTTGGCTATTATAAATAGTACTGCAACGAACATAGGGGTGCATATATAGTTTCGAATTAGTGTTTCAATTTCTTCGGATATATTTCCAGAAGTGTAATTGCTGGATCATAGGGTAGTTCCATTTTTAATTTTTTGAGGAAACTCCATACTGTTCCCCACAGTGGCTGCACCAATGGGCATTTCAAACTACAGTGCATGAGAATTCCCTTTTTTCTACATCTTCACGAGCACTTGTCTGTTGATTTATTGATGGTAGCCATTCTGACAGGCATGAAGTAATATCATTGTGGTTTCAGTTTGCATTTCCATTTGCAGATGATATTATACTGTATTTAGAAATCCCTAAAGACTCCACCGAAAAACTACTAGAATTGATAAATGAATTCAGAAAAGTAGCAGGATATAATATTAATATTCAGAAATTAGTGGAATTTTTGTACTCCAATAATTAACTATCAGGAAGAAAAACTAAGAAAAAAACCAATTTATAATTACAACAAAAAAATAAGGTACCTAGGAATAAATTTAACCAAGCAAGTAAAAGACGTGAACATGGAAAAGTATAAGATGCTAAAGAAAGAAATCAAAGAAGATACAACTACGTAGAAGCATACACTGTGTTCACTGGCAGAAAGAATTAACCTCACTAACATTTTCATACTACCCAAACCAATCTATAGATTCAATGTAATTCTTATTAAAATATCAATGGCATAGCTCACAGAACTAGAATAAATATTCCAAAAATTTATATGGAATAATAAAAGACCCGAACAGACTCAATAATCTTGAGAAAGAAGAACAAGGTTGGATATACCATGCTACCTGATATCAAACTAAACGACAAGGCATGGCAATCAAAACATTTTGGTAGTGGCATACAAACAGGCATATAGATCAATGGAACAGAATAGAGAGTCCAGAAATAAACCCACAACTTTATGGTCATTAATATTTGATAAAGCAGGCAAGAACATACAGTGGGGTATATTAATAAGTGGTACTGGGAAAATTGAACAGATACATGCAAAAATGAAATTAGACCACCACCTTAAACCATACAGAAGAATGAACTAAAAATAGATTGAAGACTTAGATGTAAGTCACAAAGCCATAAAAATTCTAGAAGAAAACATAGGCAGTAAAAAAAGAGACATTTCTCATATCATTATTTTTTCTGATATCTCTCTTTGGGCAAGGGAAACAAAAGAAAAAAATAAACAAATGGGACCACATCAAATGAAAAAGCTTTTGCACAGCAAAGGAAACTACCAACAAAATGAAAAGACAACCCATTGAATGGGAGAACATATTCATCAATGATACATCTGATAAGTGGTTAATATCCAAAATTTATAAAGAACTTATACAACTCAACACCAAGAAAATAAACAATCCAATTAAAAAAATGGGTGAAGGACCTGAATAGACACTTCTCCGAAGAGGACATACAGATGGCCAATAGATACATGAAAAGATACTTGATATCACTAATAATCAAAGAAATGCAAATTGATGTAATATTTTAGATTTCAAGTTAAATAATTTTTGAGCTAAATAGTTAAATAAAATCAGATATTTATGAAGAGATGATAGTAACAACCAGAATTTGTAACAGTTACCATTTACTAAGCACACACTGTTCTATGTTCCAGCCACACTGCTTACACATTCGTTTTTTTATGTATGCTACCTCCATGACTCTCTCAACTCTAAATAATGTTGTTTAAAATTTCAGACAATTTTATAAGGTAGTTGTGATTATCTTCAAAACATTTGTTAATTCAACAGATATTTATGGAGTGTCTATTATGTTCTTGGCATGATTCTAGGCCCTTGGGATCCAAGAAAGTTAGATAAGACATATATGCCTCCTGTCCTGATGTTTACAGTTTTGTGGGAGAAAACTTTAACTGCAAAATGATTCTGTTAGGAAGGATACAAAGTGGTGAAAGAGAATGATGAGGGAATGGAAGTCTTCAGATATAATGAAGGCCTCTCATTCTGTATGGTGAATTTGCCAGGTAAAAATAGGTGTTAGGACTGTCCCAGGCCAACCTCTGAGGTGGGCAAGATGTCAGTATGTTCTAGAAGCTGAAAAAAGGTCTGTGAAGTGGAGGTGAAGTGGAGGAGGTCAGGAGGAGCCAGGATGACTAGGGACATTTAGATCTTCTCTCAGAGTCCTTCCCCTCCTCCTGGCACCCAATATGGAGGCTTGTGGGTTGTGAAGAGAGGTGAGATGGGGAATCTGAAGCATGGAGGCATTAAATCTCTTTTCCAAGGCCACACAGCTTGTAAGAACTAAAGCATAAAAATAAAATAAAATAAAGCATGGCAGAACTATATGGGGATGTCTAACTATCATCTATTTATATCTATCTATCTATCTATCTATCTATCTATCTATCTATCTATCTTCTATCCAATACATATACAAATAGAAATCTGTATCAATCTACCCATCTACTTAAAATATCCTATCGATGCCCTAACCAGTTTGGCTCAGTGGATAGAGCATCAGCCTGCAGACTGAAAGGTCCCAGGTTCGATTCCAGTCAAGGGCATGTACCTGGGTTGCGGGCACATCCCCAGTAGGAGGTGTGAAGGAGGCAGCTGATTGATGTTTCTCTCTTATCTATGTTTCTAACTCTCTATCCCTCTCCCTTTCTCTCTGTAAAAAATCAATAAAATATATTAAAAAAATATATCCTCTTTTATATGCAAAATATTACTATTTTATATGCAAATTATATTAAATTTGCATATAAAAGAGTAATATGCAAATTAACCGCACCTCACTACAACCACAAGCCACACCCACCAGCCAATCAGGAGTGAGTATGCAAATTAACCCAACCAAGATGGCTACAGCCACTGAGCGAGCAGGAGGCTTGGGTTTCCCCGGTAATGGAGGAAGCCAAGCTTTCCGCACACCCTGGCCGGCCTAGGCCTCCACTCAAGGCTACAAAGTTTCAATGACAGAAGATAAATAATTCCCAACAAAATGGCGGCAGCCACGGAGCTGGAGAGAGTAGGAGGCTTGAGTTGCCCCCGGTGATGGAGGAAGCCAAGCTTTCCGCATACCCTGGCCAGCCTAGGCCTCCACTCAAGGCTACAAAGTTTCAATTATAGAAGATAAATAAATCCCAACAAAAATGGCTGTGGCCATGAGAAGCAGGAAGCTTGACTCAGCTCAAGGCTACAAAGTTTCAATTATAGAAGATAAATAAATCCCAGATACCAGGGCTTCCACTTGGGTCGCTGGGGAGCATGGCCAGCCTGCAAACCACCACAGGCCCCTCGCCCAGGCCGCCCCACATCCCAAAGGAACCCTCACCCTGATCCGGTACACCCTTCAGGGCAAACCAGCTGGCTCCCACCTGTGCACCAGGCCCCTATCATATCTAATAAAAGAGTAATATGCAAATTGACCAACACTCCAACACACAAGATGGCTGCCCACATGTGGTCAAAGATGGATGCCCCCAAGTGGACACAAGATGGCCAGCAGGGGAGGGCAGTTGGGAGGGACCAGGTTTGCAAGGGAGGGCAGTTAGGGGTGACCAGGCAGGCAGAGGAGGGCAGTTAGGGGTGACCAGGCCTGCAGGGGAGGGCAGTTAGGGGCAAACAAGCCGGCAGGGGAGCCATTAAGCATCAATCAGGCTGGCAGGGGAGTGGATAGGGGGTGATCAGTCTGGCAGGCAGAAGCGGTTAGGGGCAATCAGGAAGGCAGGGCTAGCAGTTGGGAGCCAGCAGTCCTGCATTGTGAGAGGGATGTCTGACTGCCCATTTAGGCCCTACCGGAGGGGTCCCAGATTGGAGAGGGTGCAGGCTGGGCTGAGGACACACCCCACCGTGCACGAATTTCATGCACCAGGCCTCTAGTCTATATATATAGCTATATATCCATCAGCTACTATGTACCAGAAACTTTAGGCTCAAGATGTAATGACAATAAGCACAATTATCAAAGTTCACATTCTTATGGATCTTCCTTCAGTAAGTGCAATAATGGGAACTAAAGCCGGGGAAAGGGATGCAGAGTGAAGGGGGTTCTTTTAGATAAGGTGCCTTAGACCTCTAAGCAGAGGCATTAACTAATGAGGAGGCAGCCATAAACTCTGTGCTCTGCAGCTCAGAGAGCTTAGTAATTAGAAATTTTGAAGTACAGAAAAACGTCCTTGTCCTCATGACGTAGCTTGAGACACACCATGACTAGTGTGTGTGTGTGTGTGTGTGTGTGTGTTGGTAAAATATTTTCCCAGATCAGAAACAGCAAGGAAAGGTTAGCCTGAGTTGTGATTTGAAGGCTTCAGGTTAATAAAATTTTGCAAGATTTGGGGAGTTATGGAGGCAGCATTCATGAAACGAAAGGACCTAGCCGGAGGAAAATGGATGTGAGTTTGAGATATAGAGAAATGCAGCCTTTGGTGTCTCCTCACTAGGAATCAGTTTCCTGAAGAGACCATAATGTCATTTTCGGTAGAACATTCTTTCAGCTCATTCAAGAGCAGGCTTCCCACTGAAGTGTGAGGGAGATTGATAGCACAACCACAGCCAATAAGAATTCACGGGGAAGACCAACGGAGTTTAGTTACTGCTGGGTCTGGACAACTGCATGGTATCCCTATAAAGTATTGAGGATTAAGCCATACTCCTCTCTCTCCATTTTCATTCTCTATCTTTTTTCCCCCAACAGAATTTCTATCACTTGAAAAGATTTAATATAGAGCAGAATTCTGAACATGGTTAGGATTAGATGTTACAATATATGGTGAGTGGTGAAGGACCATTTATCATGCTGAGTCTTTGGAATGTCTAGACATGAATAAAAAGTAAAAAGGCATAATTGTTCTTTTTTTATGGCTGTCAAGTAGATTAAACTGTTCAGGATTAAATTTGACAATGTACAGATCAATTCCAACCACTTTGGGCTTCTTTACGGTTATAGCCAAGATATTTCAGCGTGAACAAGGTGATTTATTGGGTCTTATGCAATTATTATTTAGAGAAGAAAGATGATGTGCTTTTGACCTATTGTTCTGGAAACTGCTCAGGCACCTACCCATGATTCTGTCCATCTATACAGAAGGCATATGGAATTTCAGGAATGACACAGAGAGAAGTGAGGCCTGCCCTCTATTTCCCAAAAGCTCACAGTTTGGTGACAAATAAGCAAAGGGGGAATTACAAAAAAATGGAGTAAGTAAGAGATGGTGGTAGGATCAGACGTTTTGGCACTGCAGGAAAGGACCTCAAATAGGATAAGGGTGCTTGGGGATAACGTGTCATAACTACTGATGACTGTGTTAAGCCTTGAAGAAGAATGTGCTGGAGCTCTGCAGACAGAGAAGGTGAGAAGAGATTTTTCAAGAAACAGAAAATGGTATGAGCCTGTGCATAGGCACAGAGGAGTAGGAGAGCAAGACTTACCGAGGGAACTACAGGAAGTTGGCACAGCTGGAGTCCAGATGCATGCTGGGTCAGGTGTTGAGGGTGGGTGTAGAGGAGAAAAGAGTGGTCAGCAGTGAAGTGCTGCAGTATTCAGGGGCAAGGTTATGAGAGGCCTGGGACCACCAGAGTGAACTTGGATTTGATGCTAGTAGCTATGAGGAGCCATGACCATCTTTTCAATGGAAAGTATCTGCCAATGTTTTAGAAGTTACATTATTATTTTATGGCATTTTAAAAATAATGATTATCTCAGTAGAGTGAAACATGAATTATCACAGGTTATGGAGTGTGAGGAACTCACTTAATTCTTTGTTTGTTGGTCCTAACAGTGTAAGCAGCCCTTTCACGGACCTCTTCCAGATCAAGTAAATAATCTCACCATAAAAATCTTGCAGATAATTTAAAAGGGAAGGAAAGCACAAAACCATCAAAAGCTAGAAGTTCTCAATAGTACTTCCATACTGTGTGTACATTTCTCTCATAGCCTGACACTTTGCCCGGGGCAGAGAAGATGCTCAGTAGATGCACAAGGATTTGATTTGCTAGTGACCCAAACCACGCTGTTTATGAACATGTAGTGAATCACTTGTGTTAAATATGAGGAATACCAGTAATAACAGCAAAAGTAGGTCAATACCAGCAATATAGCAATAGCTGCATAGTTATCTTTTACTGGAGACCTGCCCTCAGCTACAGTGCAGTGCCAGGCTCTCCATGCATAATCTGCTTTAATCCTCACCATCCCCTCACTGCCCAGCATTACTATTTCCCTTTACAGATAGAAACACTGAGGTTGACCAAGTTTACTCTCAAGGTCACACTGATGAAGAACAGAAAAGCAGGACACGAACCAAGGACTATTTGGCAGCAAAGTCTATGCCTTTTTCCTCCTATTGCTGTTTTCACATATTTCCAGGTGTTTCTTATGAAAGAAGAAGCACATTTGTTCCCCTGCTGTCAAGGAGAGAAAGCAGACCAGGAGATCTCACAGGTTGGGAAGGAGGAGGGCTTTGGCAGAACTTAATGAGCATCGCGGCTCTCAGGACACAGAAGTGACTTTTCTGCAAGGCTATGGCCACCTATCCCTGGAGATAAGACTTTGATGTGAAAAGTAGACAACCATCTCTCATGGCATTTGTAGAATAATTTGTATTCTGGCTGGTAGGATGAAATATATTTACTTCTATCTTTATGACCTTGAGATATTCTTTGGATAATAACAACAGTTCCTATCATCTGGATAATAGTTCACATTTGATAGAACATGTGCACAGAGCATTGTATTTGGTCCCAAGTGGCTTCCTTTTGGAGATGAAGTAACTGCTGCTCCAAGAAGCTGCATGACCTGCCCGAAGATTCACAGAGTGAACAGAAGATGCGGGAGACAGACCTGGGTCAAATAACTCCAAAACCAGTGCTCCTTCCTCTAGCACGTTGTCTACTGCAATGCAGCAAAAATCCGGGTCTGTGGGCGAGTATCACACAGAGAGGGCAGTCCCTTCCCATGGTGAGCATGGGCTACATGCTGAGGCTATTGGTAAGATAGGCATCCCTCTCTACGTGGGTCAATATTACTAAAGCCTGGACTTCTCTCTGGGAACAAAGCATCCTTAAGGGTCTCCCTTAATTATCTTCATCAGTGTAATTTGTTGCTTCCTGTCCAACTGCTCCCTTTCTTTAGGCAATTTATACATCCAGAGATGCCAGAGGGATGATTCTGACTCCAATTATTTCATGACTAGTTATCCTTCCTGACGTCGAGTCCAGAGCATGCGTCTAAGTCTCCCATTTATGCAGCCTAGAGGGCCAACCCCTTCTCAGCCAGGAGCATGCTGACTGCTGACTGTGGGAAGTTTGCCTGTATGCTAACTGTAAGCAGATGTCTCCAGCTGCCGGATCGTGTGGCCATATGAAAACAATCACCGGCTTTGCACAAACATGTAGCATCAGGCCAAAGTCTAAAGGTGCAACCAACTCATCCTGGTTCCCATAAAACAGTGGGTGAAGAACGGATGGGAGTGAGAGACTGGTCAGAGCAGTCATCTAAGGGCAATGTTTGCATGGTTCCATGGGATAAGAATGGTGAAACTGGGCCAAAGGGAATGCTGCTCCCAGTTATGATAGACACTCAGACTGGTCTGGTGACATCATCTGGGCACTTTCAACTCTGCACACATGGAGGCACTAAGGTGTGGGGGTGGAGGTGACTTCTTCGTGATCTCAGAGCTATCTAGTGGCTCAGCTCGGGCTTTATCAAAGGTCAAAATGCTCAGTCCAGTCCATTATGTGAGGCTGCCTGTGCCATTGGCCTCTTTGTATAAGGTCATCCTGTCTCTGTTGTTGTGAATCCTGGTGGCTTTTGGGGTGACTTTTCTAAACTGAGTAAACTTTCCTAAAGAATAATGATAATGAGTGTCATTTGATGCGGGGATATAACAGGTCAGCTAGGATGTTCAGTGTACTGTGTTATACTTAATTATCTTCATCAGTGTAATTTGTTCCTTCCTGTCCAACTGCCTTTTCTTCTCATATGTTAAAGGAGAGGAAACCCATATTCAGAAATACAGCTATCCAAGGTCACAGCTTGTAGGTGGCACAGCCTAGATTCACACCAAGATGGACCCCAAAGGATTTGTTTAAAGGAATCAGTGAAGTTGTATTGAGTCATTCTTGACTAGCAAAGGAAGATGGCAGGCTAATTAGCCTTTATTCATTTAAAAGGAATAGTTTCAGCATCTGTTTTGTGTATGGCAGCACCTGTGGCTTAAGTATGTACATGGCACTTCCATCCCTGTGGGAAAACAGCTGGTGGTGAAGCTGGAGAAACACATAAACTCTCCTTTGTGTTCATGTGACATTGCCGGTGAAATTGGAAAGGAGTAGAAAGGAAGGAGGAGCTTGCCCAGGGATAAGAGAGGGTTTGCCAGAGAAAGTGACACTTTTCATTCAAACAAGCGAAGATGACATTCAAAGCAGAAGTTGGTAATGTGTGTAGAAAGATGGAAAGGGAAAACTGAATACTTAAGGAACTACAGATCATTAGGTATTGCGGGTTTGTTGAAACATAAATGGGAAGCTTCAAGCATGATAACAAATATACAGGTTATAAGGACCTTGACTGTTTTGCTAAGGGGTTTGGAATTTTTCCCATGGATAGATTTTAAGAAAGAGTGACATGATCGACATATCATTTAGGATTAGATTTGATCGATGGAAAACTCCAAATTAATACTGGTTTTAAAACAACACAGATTTGTTTTTTCATATAAAAGTCTGGAGTTTCATAGTTTAGGATCGACACAGTGATTCTTATTAGGAATTTAATGTCTTTCCAACCATCCACATATGTGACCTTTAAAGTCACAGTCCAGGCAGCAAGATGGGAGCAGTGATAAATAAGAGACCCAATGGAAGTGTTTTGGTCTGTCTGAACGACTATAACCAAATGCCAGAGACTGGCTGCTTTCTCAACAATAAGCATTAATGTCTCACAGTTCTGGAGACTGGAAGTCCAAGATCAGGGTGCCATTATGGTCAGGTTCTGGGGAGAATCCTCTCCCAGGTTGCGGACTGCCATCCTCTCACTGTGTCCTCCCTCACATGGTGGAAGGGTCAGGGGCTCTGCGGGGCCTCTTTTATAAGAGGACTAATCTCATTCATGAGGGTTCCACTGTCATGACCTAAGTACCCCCCCCCCCCCCAAAGAGCCCACTTCCTAACACCATCACTTTGGGCATTAATATTTCAACATATGACTTTTGGGGGCACATAAACCTTCAGACCATAGGAGGAAGGCTTCTGCTCTCTCTTAAAGAAGAGTTTCAGAAGATTGCATAAGACACTTCTGGTTTTGTTCCATTCATCAGAAATTAGTCACCTGTGCATATCCAGGTGATTGAGAAATGTAATTTTTACTTAGACAGCCATGGGCTCACATACAGGTCAGGTTTTAGGTTTCTCTACTAGAAGGGGAGAATGAATATTAAGGAAAGTTACTCATTGATGCCTCAGGTAGGTCTAAAATTTAGAGATCACGTTAATGTCCTTGTAGCAGATTGACAAAGATACAGACATGACTAAAGATGTGAGACTAAGGCTGCTGGCTTACATGGGATTGGGAGATACACTTCTCCCTTCCCCTCTGCCTCCCCGTCCCCCACCTACTTAGGCTTTGCCCAGTTAAGGGAATTGTGCTCTTATTTCCCCACTGTTGAGTGAGAGGTGGATATAGGTCTCTTTCAGCAAATGAGTCACACTCAGGTTGGGCAAACCTGTTCGGATATGCAGGATGGACCGCAGGATGAACCTGCCTTAGACTGCATCCTTCATTGGCTTAAAACTCTGCTCATTGTACTTCTGATCTCAAAGAGATATATCAGATTTCTTATTCCGATCATTTATGGAGCCAGGGCAGGGAAAAGGAAGTTTTTATACGTGCCATTCAATTTAATAGAGTTAACATGTTTTGTCTAATGGATATTCAGAGATGACAAGTTATCAGCATGTGCTTTAGCAACAAAACATTATGAATTCAAAACTCAGCTATGGTCCTCATCTCAGGTCCTCTCATTTCAGGGTCTTCTCCAGCACCATGCCTATTGCCTCCTCTCTGGCTGTTTCCTTACTTTTATCCCTTCCCTAAAATGTTTTCCTTCAATTAAGATGAAGGAAGAGGTCACAACAGCCTTGGTGAGCGTCCCTAGGAGGTGGTGGCAGAAGAGTGCTCAAAACATACAAAAATTTGGTCGTAGGCCCTGAAGGCTCTCTCCTGGCTGTCCACCTCTATGCAGCCCTTTTAAATTCAACTCCCATCCCAGCAAGTGTATCTAGGATCCCGTAAAAGAAATAGCCCAGCTTTTGTCTAAACTGGCTCACCCAGGCCTCAATATCTCCAAGCCATCTGCCCAAACTTGGTATCTCACTTTTTCTGCTAATGCCTTAGCCCCTCACTTCCATAGTCTTGGCTTCTCCAGTTTTACTCACCACACTGCATAGTAGGCACCCAAGCTATGTGCATTTATATCATTGATCTTGTTTACTTATTTTAAATCTTTCCAAGCCTCTTCATAAGGCCTGCCAATTAATTCTAACAATCTCACTAGAAAATGCATTGTCTTTGCCGTTTAGATGGCAAAGCCAGTCAACTAAGCACAATTTATTGTCTCACAAATCTCCTTTACCTCCAGGGCACTTAGTGCTGGGGGGCTTAGGGAAAGGACTCATCTCCATTAACTGCTGGCAGCCTTGTGCCTGAAGACAGGGGACTTCTGGGGGGAAAACCCTGTTTTCTTTATTAAAGATTTAAAGCAGAAGTCTGAAACGGGAAGCCCTTTTGCTATCTGGTCTCCAGTGGAATCCTTCCTCCACCTGTGGTTCTGGGGCATTTTTCTTACAAAGTACTGGTCTCATGACCCACTGGAGAACATCCCTGAGGGACTGTGAACAGGACCAAGGAAGCTTTAAAGAAAACCCAGGCATCTCTCTCCATTCCATCCCTACCCAATGTAGCAAATAGACTCCCGGCAGCATTTGCTGAAGATAGCACTGTTTGCATAAAATTTCCATTAATACATCTGGTTTTCCTTTTGAAAAAGGCCCTCAAACCTCATAAAACTGAAGTCTTTTTGAATCAAACCACAAATTCCTTATAGCTAACCTCAGCGAAACTCCCTACACACTCTGTGTATTTAGTCCCGACCCTCATTCCTCTTTTATCTCCATCTTCATTAACTTAGCTGGAATCCAGCTCACAAGGATAAATCAAGTTTTTTTTAAAACAACACACTTTATATTAATAAAAAGTTACAGGTCATTTTTTTCTGTCTTAGACCTTTGATTTAGAATAGCTACCATTTATTGAGCTCCAACAATGTGCCAAATGCTTTACGTAGTATCCCATTTAATCCTGCAACAATCTTGCATGGTAGGTGGTATTTTTCCAGTCTTTTCAATGAGGAAAGGGAAACAAGAGAAGTGGAATAACATGCTCAGTGCCTTGCTCTTGCTAAGCGATGTATCCAGTAATTCAAATCCAGTTTGTCAATCTCAATGCCCTAACCTTTCCTGTGTGTCTCTCTACATAATAGAGAGACTTAAATTTCAAATATAATTTGATACTTAATATAACTCATTTGCCTCAGGCGATCATTATCTTGATTATTGACTTCTTGATGATAATGATTACTTGCCATTGCTAGTAATGTGCAGCTACTGTTCTCTGAATGGCATGCTAATCATTTAACATCCCGTGACTTGACTTCTTACAATAATATCTTGAGGCAAATATTACTATCACCATTTTATAGATTCATAAATAGCAAAAAGATTTGTTAACCTGCCCAAGTTCATGCTGTACTCTATGAATCAGTTTGCAGATATTAAGGAAAAGCAAGCCCATGTATATGCCAGAACCTTGGAAACATTTTCCACATTTAACTCATTCAATCCCAACAATCTCGTAAGGTAAACAGCATTATCATCTGCATTGCACAAGGGAGGAAACTGAGGCGCAGGAAAATGAAGTGACTGCTGAAGGCCACATAGCTAGTCAGTCGGGTGGGGAGGCAAGAACATGAATCAGTACAGCCCTGGGTCCGGACTCAGAGCTTGGAACCATACCCACATACCCGCTATCTGATTTCAGAACTTCTGTTCTCTGAACTGGTGTTTATGGGAGTGGATTTAAAACTGTGTTACTGCTCCAGATTCTTTAGTCTCCAGTGACCTCATTGTGTCAAAAAGACAGGACTTGATGCATGTCGTGTCAGTGGTGATTATAGTCATTGAGACGGATCTGCATGGATGTCCGGGGCTTTGGGCTGGATGTTGATGACATAAAAGGTGACCTGCAAACAATGCACAGCTCTATCCGAAAGCTAGAGATCTGCCGGCAAGAAGAGCCATCACGGACTGGGGCGGATTCCCCTGCCTTCAGGCTTTTTGACAAACAGTGCTCATGTGGCCAACGCGTACCTAAACACTGCAAAACCACACTGGAGTCTTCCGAAATGTTGGAAGAGGAAAAAGAAAGTAAGTGTGGGTGTGAGTGGGGGAGGGTCAGCTGGAAGAGGGAACCTTGAGTAGAACATAGGGGAGATAGGTCAGCCCATTTTCTTTTCAGGAATGAAGGGCCAGGGATGGGAGAAAAACCAGAGAGGGACTTTTTTCTTTCATTGCCGGCATGGAAATAGAGACATCAATATCCAGAAGAATCCCTAGTCGCAAGCGGGGCTCCAGGTAGGGATCGCCCATGTTTGATTCTCAAACTTTCTTCTCTAGTACCTCTGTGACTATGGGACCTACATTGTTTGAAGGCTAAGAGGATTCCTGCTCATTGGAACTTTCTTTGAAGCCATATTTTATTAATCAAATACCTGCAAGATATGAATTAACATTTGTGTTTGTTTTAAGATGAATTGCTAGTTTAAAATGCCATTCAATTACATTTCTTAACATACTCCAATTTTCAAGTAAAAGTGATGCCCAGTGTTCAGCATTGCATTTGAGTATTCCCCAGAACTGAGTTTTACATCAATGTTCAAGAAGCATCTTCCTACCCTGGATTTACGGGAAGGTAATCCCCATTTTATAGAGGAAGAAACCAACCAGAAAGGTGAGCTAAGTTATACCAGGTCACAGGACTGCAATACACAGGAGCCAGAGTTTGAAACGAAGTCTGTCTGTCTTCAAAACACATGCTCTCTTCCCAAACCATAGGACACTATCTCTCAGGAGAAAGCAGAGAATTGGCACTATTAACTTAAATGTGTGCAGAAGTTAGGTCAGGAGACTCCCCCTCCCCCATGGGAAAAACCAACCCAAAACAAAAACCATGAACCTCAATATTCTAATTTGGAACATGAACCCTTTCGAGTCCCATGTTCAGGGGCCACCTCATGCTCTCAGGTAATTGATCACCTCTATCTCCTTCTTCCATGTTAGAAAGTCAGTTATTTATAAAGGTGACATTGATTTTAGTGAGCAAAGAGATCACATATCATAATTTGATAATGCCATGCATTTCATTCATTGTAAACATTTTGTGGTAGGTGGAAAAAATGGCCCTGATTCTCTACTAAGGTTGTGTCCATTGCCATGTGATGTTGCAGCTCTTTAATCAAGAGGTGATCTATTGGCCCATGCTTTTATTCCGGGTGCCCTGATATCTTGATTCATCGAAGAGAAGGTGATGGAAATTACAATGCACCAGTTCTGAATCGAGCCTGTAAGAAGCTTTCCGGGATTCTGTCTCTCATCTCTCTGCATCCCTGCCATGCCACAGGAACAACACTAGGCCAAGTGGAGGAGGAAGAGGGACACATGGGGCCAGCCACACTCAGAAGCAGAGCTGCCTAACCAAACACAGCTAAGCTCCTTCTCACGAGGGAGCCCAGCAGAAATCAGAGAGCCACTGATTCTGCCTGCCTTAGATTGCTGACCCACAGAATTCTTGGCTAAATGAATGGTTGTTGTTTTAAGCCACAAAGTTTTGGAGCAGTATGTTTTTCAGCAGATCACTGACATCCTTTTACTAAAACATGACTGAGTGCCAGCATCGTGGCATGGCATGGGGACACAGACGTGACTAAGTTACGGTGCCTGTTCTGAAGGAGCAGCCAACACACCAAATGGGAAGTCAGACAGGTAGACAGATAGTCACAACCTGGCAAGTGACATGATTAACCAAAGGAACCTGTGAGAGGGAACAGTTCTACCTCCCTGTATAGAAGCCATGGTTTTAAGGAGCACAGTGCCCGTTCGTTCCCATACTTCTCAGAGTAGTGTCATCCAAACCTCAGTCTGCATCAGCGGTCACTCAGCAAGGAGCCGGGAGGATTACCCAGTGCTATTTATATCTATTATAGGATCCCCATTATGCAACCTCAGATGGGCGCCAGGAGTTTGGGGCCAGACTTTTTGGAAGTACCATTTAAAAGAGATATCATCCTCTTTAAATATGAAATTGCTGGCTGTTTGGGGGTACCAAGCAAAAAATTCAGTCCCTTGATGTTTTAAAGATTAACATTTTTAATAGAGCTGTAGGCCCCAGAAACCAGGAACTTCTTTTTTTATTATCTGTGACTTTTCAAGGAGAGAAACTGAGGAACTGGCATACAGTATAGAGAAGCTAAATCTGGGTATGGATCCCAGCTGAGGCATTCACTAGCTATCTGATTTTCCAGAATCTCTATATACTTCACGTTGTCTTTAAATAGGGATAAAGACATCTACCTTATAAGGTTATGATGAGGACTACATGTGTCTGGTACATAATTAATCTTAGCTCATTTTCCCATCTCCTTCATTCTTAATTCTCCTTTGCTTCTTTCTTCCTTTTTTCTCCTCCTTCTTCCCTCCTTTTCCTCCCTTCCTTCCTTCCTTGCCATATTCTACCTTTTTCCTACAGACCTAACCAGAGCCCCAGTACATTAAGCTTCATGAAATTGGTCCCGATTATTAGCAAAATGGATGAGTTTGAAAGTTTACCCAATGTCTGTTTGTAAAAGCACCTTTTGAAAGTGGCTTTCCATGATGGTTTCAGTAACAAGATCTCCTCATGATTATGAAGAGCAAAGACAAAAGTGAGGCAAGTCTGTTTTCAGCAAACCCTCTGCATTGAATGCAAACGCACCTCCCAGCCGCCTGCCTGTCACTCTGGTCCAAAGAAAGAAGGGTGGGTTAGTAATATCCTTGGCATTGAAATGGAGTAAGTCTCAACTGGCGGGAGCATTAAACATGACCAAAGACATAGGCAGACAGTCAGTCCTCGAATTTTTTTTACTCATATGTAGCACATTCGAGATTCTCATGCAAACCAGAGAGGAAGTGGAGAATTCTTTCCTCTTCCTTTTCTTTGCTATTAACCTCAATCACATAACTCTTGGTCTAATTTTCCTTCTACAGAAAGAAAGTCTAACAGAAAGCACATGTGCACACTGAAGAAAAACAAAGGGGAATGAAAGGTGAATTTGTGTTTTTTTAAACTGCCTTGTTTAAAGCCAAGGTGAATGGACATTCTCTGGAATGCATAGTGTAATGGGGAAAACTGCTCCTGGGTCTAGCCTGGGGCTACAGGGATGACCCAGGATAATGTGTGTGGAAAGTTGCCTCTCTGTTAACCACTTTCTAGTCTCAGGACCTTTGCACCTACTGTCTCTCTGCCTAGAGATCTCTTCCTTTTATTTGGAGATGTTTGTTGGTACATCCTTCCATTCATTCTGGTTTCCACTCAAATGTCGCCTTCTTAGAGAGATTTTCCTTCATTATCTTACCCAGACCAGCCATCCTATCACTCTCTATCTCCTATCCTGCTTAACTTTTACTTCGGAGCATGTATCTTACATTGTATCATATATTTACTGTCAACTTATGAATTAGCCATCTCTTGCAATAGAATACCAGCTTCACAAAGGCAGGGGTTTTTATCCGTTTCATTCACTGTTGTATTTCCAGCACCTAGTATAGAACCTGTCATAGGGTAAGCACCGAAAACCCACACTTGTTAAATGAGTAAGTTAATGAACGTGCACAGTTATTTTTACGTCAAAAAGCACAGGCTCATTCATCATGGGCATTCTCTAACTGCGGCAGAATTCATGAATCGCATACTCACCTGTGATCAAAATTGGGGAATCATGACCCTCCAGCAAGCCAGTGCCTCCCTCACTTAGCACCCAACGGATTGTGTAAGGAGCGTCCAGACGCTTTCTCTTTCCAGCATGACGTAATGTGGAGTGAGAGACCTGCAGAACATGCTGTTCACAGACCAGACAGATGATCTCATCTGCTTCCTGGGCATTCCCAGGCTTTGCTGTTAAAAAAAATTTCTTTTTAACTATATGAATAAACCATACCACGTTCAATTTAAAGATGGTTGTTTTAATCCTCAATCGTTTGTAGGCAAAATACTGAAACTCACCTTTCAGCTCCCTGGTGGCTGAGGGGAGGAAGGTCACGTCGGATATTGTCTGGTCTGTTCCTTCAGCCACATGGAATGGATTCAGTCGTAGAAACTAGAACACACAGGGGGAGAAGTACATTTTAGCATCGGCCATAGGGGACAGGCTGTGAGCAACTAACTGGGGGTGATGGGAGAGTATAACAACAAAGTAAGCAAAGTGTTTCATTGACACTAGAGGCTGAGGTTGTTCTTGGGAGCGTTTCAAAGGGTTAGGGCCTGAAGAAAGCATGTACCCCATCTCTCTTACATTGCTCACTTTCATTAAAAAATTCTTTTGGTTTTGATGTATGGCTAGATATTAAAATGATCGTAGCTGTGATTTATAGATATTAATTGCTCTACAGTTTGCAATACCTTCTAACATGAATATCTTCACAAAAGCCCTGAAAGTGAGGAAAGTAGAATTACCCCTCTGTACAGTTGAGGAGGGTGAGGTTCAGAGAAGGAAGGTGAATTGGCCAATGTCAAACAGCCACAGTGCCACAGTCCTGGTAACAGAACTCAGATCTGATTATCTTGTTATCTTTAAGCCCAAATCCTCTAATAAAACTTATAAGACTTAAAAGGTGACCTCTATTTGTCAACCACAGTGTCTATACGGCCCCCATTTCCCACATCTTTTTCTTCTGGTCAGCCACTAGATATCCCATTTCAGACCCAGACATGGGGCAGATCTGGTGACCAAGTCTGTCCAGGAACCAAAATGAAGTCCACCTGGATGTCTCATGAATAATCATCTCTCCAAATGAAACTATTGACTCTGCCCTCCAGATTCACCCCCTCCTCTCTTTCTATCAATCTGTCTCTTTATCCAGAAACTGCTATCACCAATTGCTGAGTCCTACATATAGAAGTCATTCCTGGTTTCTACTTCTCCATAATCACATTCCCCATCTGATCCATTTTTCAATTCTCATTTCCATTACATGGAGATTCATAAAAACTGAGAGCTGAAAGAAAAATTGATTAAATGTGTTTATAATTTTATGACTTTATACATGGTAACTTGATATTAAATATCATAAGTAGATATTTTATTATTTCATCCATCTCTAATGTTTAAATATATAAATTTGCCCAAATAACTTCTCTCTTTGAATCTTCTTGGGAAGATGAGGGACCAGCCCTCACTGGATGCTGTCCTGCGCTTGGGCATGCAATAGGTAGCTGACAGAGATATTTGCATTGATTTTCACAAAGCCATTTCCATCCCTGAACCTCAGTTTCCTCGTCTGTGAAATGAAAGTGATGAACTGCTCTGCTCCCTCCCTCATTTGGCGCCATGCCACTCTTCAAGACAAACCATACGTCTGCACACTGGCTTTATTCTGTATTCCCCCACTTTCTTCCCAGGTGTTTGAGCTGGAAGGCATCACTGAACAAATAGACCTCCAGAACTTAACAATCCCTTCCCCAAGACTCTTTTCCTTCTTGCATCTGATACATATATATATATATATATATATATATATATATATATATATATATATGTTTTATAAGACATCTCAGGAGAAAGGAAATGACTGTTGACTCTCTGATAGTCATCTCTTATGTAGTGCCTCCTTCTTGCCCCCATCCACATGGTCCAGAGGAGTAAGTGTTGTGTGAGGAGCATCACAACATTTAAGGGGAGGAGATGTGGGAGGCCATTATAATTTTGAAGCTAATAACATTTTTACAAACTCCTTTTTCTCTGAGTCTAGTTGATCTGACACATTAGTTGTCCCCATGGGATGGATCACTCCATGTGCTCCATAAAATCTCCCGAGGTACTTCCTGTTACATGGCCTTTCCACTTCAATATTTATTTACTTTATCCTAGGAGCCTAGAAACAGAGTTCAGCTTGATAGGTGGGCTCTTGTTAACTATTCCAGTCTTCATATAACTTTATTGGACACATCTGTAGGAAGGAGGTGAGGGAAATGCTTTTATTTACTCGGATCAATGTAAAATCTCCAGAATCGAAATGTGGCCATTGTGGATTTAGATTCAGTGCATAGTTGCTGCTTCTCTCTGGAGAAGGAAAAGCATGTTTAATAGCTTTGCTTGTTCCCACCGTGTTGCTGTAGAGTCTAGCTAGGCCAATCTGTGTGTGTTCAAGAATGAAGGGGAAACAGGCTGAGACCAAAACTGTGTTCTGGTCTCTACCCAAACACCCTTTATTGCAAACCCTGAAAGCCTTTTAAAGGCTGCTTTGATGAGCTGTCACATCACTCCCCCCACACGAATGAGATGCTAGTTTGTGGCCCAGGATGAGAGAAAGAAGAGCTGGGACTCTCACGGGACAGCTCGACCGCTCAAGCCTTCCAAACCCAAGAGACTTTATATAAATCGGAGATGCCTTGGAAGGGGACCAGCAGCCTTTTGAGCTCTTTGCCCTTCACTAATTCTGGCTCCAGTTAGACTCTGGCTCTGGGGATGAAAGGGACTGAGAGTAGTGGGCCTCAGAGAGCATTTTGGATGGGATCTATTCAGGCTGCATTTGCTCACCCTGCATTATGGGGTTTCCATGGCAACAGGTGCATGTTTCAGTGTTACATGTGAAGGGGCTGTGCCTCATAATCTCTCCTTGTCAGGAAACTGTGCCACTTCCTTCCTAGTCGATTGAATGGGCTCTGCTGTGAGTCAGTCTCAGTGTGATATACACAGAGTGAGATGCCCTAGGCCCGTGGTCGGCAAACTGCGGCTCATGAGCCACTTGTGGCTCTTTGGCCCTTTGAGTGCGGCTCTTCTACAAAATACCACGGCCTGGGCGAGTCTATTTTGAAGAAGTGGCATTAGAAGAAGTTTAAGTTAAAAAAATTTGGTTCTCAAAAGAAATTTCAATCATTGTACTGTTGATATTTGGCTCTGTTGACTAATGAGTTTGCCGATCACTTTTGCAGTGATCGGCAAACTTATCCAACATCCCAAAACCACGGATCCTGCAGGAGACATAGGAGAATGGAATCTGCTCCAAAGACACTTGGCATGGTTGTGGAAGGTCAGAAATTGAGGCCCCTGTCCTACTCTCACTTGGCTCCTGGCCTCAGGTGGGTTTTAGGGCCACAAGATGAAAAGATATATCTGGACATTGCCCATCGTGATTCTGTTCCAAGGAGTGCAGTTCATGAGGCAGCTGGTACCAGTGAGAATTGCATGCATGAGCCTGGAGTATTTGTGTTCTGTGATGTCTGCCTGTTGGCCATTAGGCAAACCTAAGAGTTGGATATTTATAAACAGTTCATGGAAACATAAAGTCATATTCAAAGGGAATCTAGATTAATATCATTATTTCATGAGAAAGCATCCTTTCTTTTACTCTCTTGTTCCTACCCACCTCAGTTCATAAAATAGAACCCTCTGTTATCAGGGAGAAATTATTGGTTCTTTCTAGCCCCTTCACTTACTCATCCCCACAGGAGAAGGTGTCACTTGTCTAGTGGTGACAAGGGTCTGATTTCCATTGGCCCATATTTCTCTATAGGGTGGGCCTACCAGTATATGTTAAAGAGTGGGTGACACATGACTGTCTTGGGTCCTCATGTATCTTGCTGGCTGTCTTCCATACTACACAGTCATTTTCACTTATTCAGGTCAGGGATTTCATTTAGGAATAGTTATATTTCAGAGTTTAAAAATCAGTACCCCTTAGGACAGATCTGATTGATCGACACATTTACTGTTTCACTTGTAAAGTGATTATGGAATTTTGATAGAGATATTAAACTTAAAGAATTGAGAAACTATAAATAACTTCCTGAATTTCCAGTTTATCTTGGAAGATCTGGCAGCCTGGGGTCTACATGGCAATAATCAGCAGAAATCATAGGACTGCCACCTCTGCCCCTCCAGATGGGGCTGTGCTGAAAGTGTCCCAGAGTGTCCTCCATGCCACCCCACACATTGACAATATTTAACACTCTGGTATATGTCTGTGTGTGTCACCTCTACTAATGCCATGTGCATGCCTGATTCTCTGCAGGTTTCATGTGAGGGTTTGAGTGACAGGTGACCTGCTCGTCAGTGTTTTTCAGTGGGGTGTGTAGGAAGCCAGGATATCTCCCACGGCTGGCTGGGCTAGGGCTTGCTTTGCAGAACAAGCTCTCATGTCAGAGTGCTGAGATCTAATTACAGGTCCAGCTGCTTAGCTCCGCAGAGATATCAGACAGGAGGGGAGAATAGCACCAGAGAAAATGGGTTCTGGAGAGTGAATAGGATTTCACTAGGTAAAGAAGAAGAAAAAAAAAAACTTTCTGAAGAATTACAATTAGGAAAAAAAAGACAATTATGAAGCACATGAAACTTCCGAAGACTATAAATATTTTGATATGCATAAAATATAGGATGTGTGGTAGACAGATGGGAGAGATGAAGCAGTGCCCCCTGTAGTTAATGAAAATCTAGTGAAGATTGAATTTTAATTAATTTGTAATTACCTAACTAATGTACAATTACATTTTATTTGCAAGGTCCAAAACATTACTGATACACTTCTTTTTTAAAAAATATGTTTTTATTAATTTCAGGGGGGAATGGGAGAGGGAGACAGAGATAGATACACCAATGAGAGAGAATCATTGATTATCTGCTTCCTACATGCCCCACACTGAGGAACAAGCCTGCAACCTGGGCATGTGCCCTGACCGGGAATCGAACTGTGACCTCCTGGTTCATAGATTGATTGCTCAACCACTGAGCCACACTGGCTGGCCATACTTCTTTTTAATCCATCTTATCTCTATGCCCTCTTTGTCTACCTGAGCATTAGGGCTTCTCAACCTTTGTACTATTGATATTTGGGGCTCGATGATTCTTTGCTGAGAGTGCTGTCCGTTACATTGTACGATGGTAAGCAGCATCCCTGGATTCTACCCACTGAATGCCAGTAACACCATCCTTCCTCCCAACAGTTTGGTAACCAACAGTGCTCTCTGGACATTGCAAAATTGCCCCCAATTGAGAACCAGTGACCTAGTGGTAACCGGTATCGCACATTTGCTATAGAAGCTCATGGACCTACTTCTACACATTTACCTACACATATATTTACCAGCAGAACCTGTTCTGTTTTTCTTTTTTACACATGTGCCATTAAGTTGTGCATCAATTTATTTTATTTTCCCCATCATCATTTATACCCTCTATACCCTCTTGCATCTTCCCCCCCGCTTCTCCCACAATTACCACATTGTTGTCCATGTCCATGAGTGTCTTTTCCTTCTTTTTTTGCTCTATCCTTCCACACTTCCTCCTAACCCTCTCCACCAGAGCTGTCTGCCTGCTCATTTTTAACTTGCTTACTTCATAGACTGATGTGTTTGGGACAACTTAACATGCTGGGACATAGGAAGCTGTCAAGTTTTTGTTCTGTTTTGTTTTGTTCCTTTGTAATGGAAATATTCTGTAGTAGAGCTACATCAGTTTATTTACCCATAACATGTTATTGGACCTTTCATTTGCTGTTTGTTTTTTTGTATTTAAAACAGTTTTTTCAATGAATGTTCTAACCAGTATTTCCTCATGCACACAGAAGTCTGTGCCAGGAATACAAGGAAGCCTTGCTGCTGTTCACCTCCAAAATGACTAACCCATTAACTGCACGCTTTGTGCTTCTTAGAGAAATGCTCCTTCCCTATTGAAAACAACCCTAAAGGGAAATGAAAAAGGGGGGCAAGGAAGAGAAGGGCGAAGGAGAGGGTGGGAGCAAAGAAAACAAAGAAGGGTTTAGCCACTCCACTGATTGGAACCACTGTGTTGCTGAGCAATAGTTCCGAAAAGATGAGGGGATGAATAGCGCGACAGGGTTATTTCACATGTCAGAAGAGATATCCTGGCACGACTGTAGGGACCGGGAGAGAGAAGGAAGACGTTTCCAGATTTGTTTCCCAAAGCTTCTCAAGACATTGCCCTCCCCTCCTCTGATCTGTCCCACAGTCCAAACCTACCTGCCTTTAACATCCTTTGTTCTAAAGAAATGTGCCCCTTTAATTCCTGCTTAAGCCAATTAGCTGACATATGTTTCATTTTTTAGAAAAAAAAATCATATACTTTCAATAGACCCCTTCCTTCCTGGGCTGCTAGGCTGGCACAGAGATGGACTCCCCATGGGATGTTAGTTCATAAGCTGCCCTTGTTCATCTCACTGCATTAGCCGGTGTGCAGTATCTGAAAGCCCTCCTTGTAGCCAGAGCCTTTGAGATTAATCAGCTCTGTCCTGGGAGAAGCTGAAATTGAAGATTCCCGTTTTGCATGGGTTCTTGATATGCCTGATCAGCAATCTCCCTCCCATCCTCCAAGACCTGGCTTCTCCTGGGAAGTATTGAACCCCTAGCTCTCCTGACTCATGGACTTGATGCCTGCCCCCTCCCAAACCTCACACTTCCTCCCGCTGGGAGCTCCCCAATGGCAGAGCCTTATTTGTGTCTTACTCAAAGTTTTGTACATTACAGGAATTAGATGAATGGTTGGTCAATAATATGCAACTATTGACTAATCCATTCATTATGATGAGGATGACAATACTGAGGATGATGAAAGTTACTGCTTGACTGGTTAAATTTCTGACTCTCTCTAGATTCACTTCCCTTGTTACTAAAATGGGGCTAAAATAATAACATAGTGATGGCTAAAATGGATGAAGGATATGATTTTTATTCCTATATGAAAACATAACTGCTCATTGCAATCCCCTTTGCTAAGCCTGCCATATACATCATGACAACAGACAATCCCTGGGTAGTTAAGAATTGCACTGGTAACTAAGTATTGTAACTAAGAGTAAAGGTCCAACTGTTCAAGAATTTCTTGGTATCAAGGTAAATTCCAATACTTTTAGAGCTAAAACTATAGTTGTTCTCTTAGATTGTATAATAGCAATTATAAAGTGTTATGGACCTCTGAGGAAATGTTGAGATTCATGTATTTCAGGATTTTAATGTTTGTTTCATGTTTCCCTAATTTTAATAAAAATCACCAAATCTCAAGCTTCCTAAGTCAGGACCATATCTCTGTCATCACATCTTCAGTGACAAGCAGAGTGGCTGTCATTTATCGGGTGCTTCAGTAATGTGTTGCAGAGACTACAGAGACAGTATCTATATATAAAAGGCTAATATGCTAAGTGTTTATCTGGGTAATGATGTCACGTAGCAATGCCTGGCTTCCTCTCCCTAGCGACTAGCCTCCCTGGAGTTTCTTCAGCTCACGATCATGACTTGCTTTATAGTCAGGTGGAAACATTTTACACTTTAACCAAATGTCTGTGAAGCATTTTCCTGTGCCTCATCTCATTTTATCCTTACAGAAGTCCTGGAGTAGGTAGATAGGAGACTCAGTGGAATCCTATTTTCTTTTCATTAGCTGGAAAACAAAGATTTAGAAAGCTTAGAAACTTGACCTGACTGAAAAGAAGTAAGAAATGGTGGACCTTGAAAATGACTTCAGGTTTTCTCACTGTGCAGAATATAGTCAAACACTGCTACAGTTATATATTTTGCCCTTTGTTCTCCCTGCGTGAGCTATAATAATAATCTGCTTTGTATTGATATTTACTACTGTGTTACTGACAGTTACCTAAAAGAGAAGTTGGGGTGTTTCACTGGGCTGGAAAAAGTTTAGCTAAATCAGAAAGCAGATCCAATTAAGCAAGTTTATTCTATAGAATAAACTTGCTTAATTGGACCTGCTTTCTATATATATACACACACACACACACTTGCACATGCATATAGAGCTCTTGCTGGTGCCAATCGCACGTGTGTGTTTCAATCTGTCATTGTCGATTGTGAATTTGGTTGATGCTTCTATTATAGGGAAAGGGTGAAGAGTGATATTAAAATATTTCTTCTAATTAATTTCCTTTCAATGTGCATGAATCTGTGCACTGGACCACTACTTTGATATAAGAAGTGTCAAACTGATCTCTAGCCTCAGTGTGAATTCAGTGTGAATTCAATGCTCCAGAGATTTCACCCCTAAACAAATATCAGCAACAGCGAATTGAAGTAGATCCACGGAAGGAAATTGTACCTCGTAGACATGACCTGTGCCACCTAACTTATTGGAAAAGGGAATGACCCATGCAGATAGACTGTCCCCCCCACTAAACAATGGCGAGGCCTTTGGGAGACCCAGTCTTCAAGGATCTCGGTGACTGACTTGCTGCGGGAGAAAGTCATGCCGTGGGAAATCAAATATACAACCTGTGGCTTTTCACAAATGGAGGGACAAAAGCAGATTATTTGTGGTGGCGACAGAGACAGTCAATTTAGTAACTATCTCCAGACTAAAACACACACACACACAAAAAAAAAAACTAGCCGGTCTTTGTGGTTGAGCCTTAGAGAAACTAACCTCAGAGCCATATGGCTGATGGGAATAAGGAGACTAATTTCATCTGTAAAATGATAGGCCTGGATGAGATAATAATCACTCTCATCTCTCCCAGCTCTGACCCGTGGTTTCTTAGAGAAATCCCACTGAGAGGTCTGGGATCCCAGAACACCCAGGGCCTGGGTTGCCATGGGGGTCCTGCTGGGGGTGTTTCTGATTTTTCCCTATAGCTGTGTGCATCCAGCTTTCTCCTCTTTCCACATGCTGAGCTCCTCCTCTGCTCCCTCATGCTCTCCCACAGCACACACGTTACCTACACAACAAGGATGCTGACCCTGAGGGAGGCCGGCTTTCAGCCACACTCTAGTTTCTGGAACCATCACTGTCACTGGTGTGCTTCTAAAACAGAAATCGGACTTCCCTCTGTAAATCCTTTCATAGCACCCACTGCATTGGGTTGAAGTCCAAATCCTTGTCACAGCATCCAAAACTCTGGAACATGGGGTCCCAGCCAATCTCTCCAGGATCACTAGCCTTGCTACTGCCTCCTTCCACAGGACTAGGTGGTTTTCTTTTTTCTTCTTCTTCCGATAGACCACATCCTCTCTTGTCTGGAGCCTTTGCATATATTGCTTTCTATGCTCTTATAAGAACTAGAGTGATTTTAAATATAAATCAGATCACAAGTGTCCCCTGCTTAAAATCTCCAATGGCCTCCCATCACACTTAGAATATAATCAAACATCTTACCATCTGCTATGAGGTTTTACAAGAGCTGGCTCTGCAGCCTTTCTTCCATTTCCTGTGTTCTTTGTGCTCCCCATTACAGCCATGGTCGCCCTCATTGTGTGCCCAGAGTATGCCAAGCTTGCTCTGAAGTTAAGACCTTGGCACGAGCACTTCTCTCTGCTTGCATATTAGTGGTCCACAGGGTCACATAGCTGGCTTCTCCTCTCTCAGGTTTCCACTGAAACGGAACTTCCTTGGAGTGGTCTTCTATGACCACCAAGCCAAACAGAGCTCCCATGCACTGCACTCTGCTTCATTTTCTACATGATGGTTCACTTCCTGACATTTTGTGAATTACTCATTATTGGCCAACCAACTGGAAGAGCGACTCTATAAGATGAAAGACTTTTTCTGTCATGTTCAATACTGTACCACCAGGTTTTATAATCGTTCCTAGAACATATTAGGTGCTCAGGGTTTGTTTGTTGGATGAATGAATGAATGAACATCTTTCATCATCCTTTTCCTCTTTTCATATGTCTAACTTCTATGTATCCCTAAGCTCCTCATTTAGACATCACTTCCTCCATGAAGCCTTCCCTGCCCCCGGAAGATGAGCTAGGTGACCCTCACCTGTGTTCCCTTAGCAGTTGTTACTTTTCCAGATGAAGTACTTAGGATGCTGAAGTCTCATTGCCTCTGAACTTGTCATTCTCATGACAATGTTCTCATGGAAAAAACCTTTAACCTGTACATTGGCACATTCCCAGTGCTAAGCTTAGCTTTTAACATTTCAATAATTTTAAAACCTCAGAATAAACTCCTTATTCTTTTGCTAAAAATACAAGGTGCATACTAGGGTAGTCACTCTGGTATCTTCTGGGTTAATTCACTCAAGGACAAGAATGTGGAACTATTTTGGGTTTCGGGACCCAAGTCCAGTGTGGGGGTGGGGGTTGCCACCAAACCCTAAGCAATTTTCAGACACCAGAGCACATCTGAGAAATCAACTCAATTCTGACACTATCTATGCAGAGATAACATCAGATTCCACAGGTTAAGGGTTCATTCCTAAAAACTACACTTCCTTTAGATGCCAGTCTCAAGCCCAGGTTGTTACCTGTGTTTGTGACTGGCTATCTATAAATCAGAGCTTCCCATAGCCTCCTCCTTAAGTTCAATTAATTTGTTACGGAGATCACAGAACTCAGAGCAACACTTTCCTTATTAGATAACTGGTTTATTATAACAAGATATGTAACTCAGGAATAGTAGATGGAAGAGATGCACAGAGCAAGGTTGGGGAAAGGGCTCGGGGCTTCCATGTCCACTCCAGGTGAGTCACCCCAGGTCTCCACATGCTCATCAGCCTGGAAGCTTTGAACTGTGTCCTTTTGAGCTTTTTCTGGAGGCTTAATTACATAGGCATGATTGGTTAAATCATTGGCCATTGGCCATTAAACTCAATCTCCAGTCCTTCTCCCCTCCCAGGAGGGCATGGGGCAAGACTGATCCAGCCCTCTAATCACATAGTTGGTTCTCCTGGCAACCAGCCCCATCCTTTGGTGCAGTCCAAAAATCACCTAACATAACAAAAGACACCTTTATCTTCTCATTTAGGAAACTCCAAGGGTTTTCAGAGCTCTGTGCCAGAAACAGGGATAAGACCAATTTATATATATATATTCTTATCATAAATCACAATATCCCAGGGACTATTAGCCAAGTGCCTGCTAAATGTTGGTGTTTTACTTAAAATTTCTCCTGTTATTTTCACAAAAACCCCCAGTAGGAGTACATGGTGACTCCCGTGAATGGATGTGCGAAGTGTGGTTCAGGGAGAACAATGACTTGGCTGAACTAGAAGGCGGAAGTAGTCTTTGGTCTTAACTCTGTATGTTTTCCTCTTTTTAACACCTGCCCTCAACACAACAGGGACCTCGCAGCAGACAGACCCCCATCATTTTTTTTAAATTTTATTTTATTTTTATTATTTTAAGTATTACAAATAGTAGTACATATGTCTCCTTTTCTCCCCCCCTTGATCTCCCCCTGACCTCCCCTACCCCCCAGGGCATGCCTTCACCTGCCCACCCTGCCCCCCCGCCCCAGTGTCTTATATCCGTTGGTTGTGCTTATATGCAAGCGTACAAGTCCTTCGGTTGGTCTCTTACAACCCTCCTCGCCCAACCTCCCCTGTCTTCCCAATGTAGTTTGACAGTCTGTTCAATGCTTCTTTGCCTCTGTATCTTTTTCCCACCATTTCTTTCCTTTAAAAAGTTTTGCCTTTGCAGACTGGAAATAAACATATAATAACAAAACAAGACAAAACAAAAAAAATGTTTGAGTCCCAATTTCAATATCCAACAGTTCCTTATGTGTACATGTCAGCATTGATAGCTGGATGGTGGGCACATGGTGGCAATGCAGGTCCGACCCTCTCTGGTTTGGTCCTAGGCAACCTGCAGCGGTGCACAGCTGCTGACTGCTCCCATGGCAAGGCGTTGTCAGCGTCTTCCATCTCTGGACTGTTTTTTCCTCTTGTCTTCGTGGTTGGAGCACTCCTGTCAATTCCTCTCTGTTGCAGGAATCCATCTGGTCTTGGGGTTGTTTTCTGAAAATATACAAATATATTCTCGACCACAAGTTAATAAAGGAATCTTTTCTATATAATTGATTTGGGATCCTTTTTATTTTTGTTCAAACGATTTTCCTTTGTCTTATTTAGACACCATGTGTGTTTTTAATGGCCGTCTTACTGTTAGCATTGCAAATGAAACTTAATTTGGTAAAGTAAAAATTTTCTAGATGTAATTTACTTATAGGATATTTTTCCTTACATGATATTGCCTTACTATCCCCCCCCCTTTTTTTTTTTTATTAATGGAGGTTTTTGTAAATTTTATAATGCAGTCTTGATAACTTTAAATAACTATCCTCACATTAAGTTTCTCTTCTGGCCCTTCAGGTAGGAGGCCACCATCAGCAGTCTGGCTGCCTAAGTGGAGAAGCGCCAAGACTCTGGATCTAGGTGCCCTCTGAGGAGTGGAGGATGAAGCCAGTATTATCTGGCTAAGCTGCGGGGTTGAATTGCCCCCTTCCACGAGATGTCCCACATCTGACCCCAGCAGCGTTTTCTGGCAACAACACTATTCTGCAAACAGTTAGATAAGAGAAGGAAATAGAGGGGCATTCATGACTGGTTGGTGATGACTGGTGTTTTTGGAAGAATGGGTACTAGGTAAAATCCCAAGAGCTCTGGTGCCAGGTTCTTTCCTCCCTGGCACTTAGGCAGCTGGCAGGATGGACAACTGATCTCTGGAGGCAGCCACCTCCAGTTGCAGCAGTAACCGCCGGGTTAGTTAGTTCCTTTTGTCCCTTGGCACACTGCTCAGCCTTGCTGACTCACCCACTACCCTCTCAGCACCCTCAGAGCTCCCTGCTCTGCGGTCAGGGAGCAAGAGCAGCCAAAATTACTTGGGCGAGTGAAAGCGCCACAGGTTAGACAAAAGCTGAACTTTGGTGCCTGAACCAGTGGCTTTGTCTCTGAAAGGGTCTGTGTGGAGACCTCTGCCTCAGTGAGCACTCTCCCACACACCATTCTGAAGGGCTCTCTTCAGCTGCCACGGGGTCTAGCCCTTGGGTGGTCACAAGTGGTCACCCACCCTTCCTTTCCCAGCCTTGATGGGGACAGATGTCAGAGGCCCTGGGGGGAGAAAGGGTACCCCACTGTAGGACCCCGTCTTGCATGACTTTGGGAGACTCATTTTGCTGTTATGAGCATCTGCTTACTGAGCCATTAATTGAGCAGTTCACTTAATGTAGTGATGCTGGGTGTAATCTTATCTCACAAGCCCCCTCTGGCTTTTTAATTTGTAATGTAAAGCTACACTGAGCTGCTAGAAGGCTGCCCGCAGTATATTTAGCAGAGGAAAGTTGCAGAGCAGTCATGGAAGCATCCCACAGTTGTTTACAGACATATGTCTCCATTCTGTGTTTTGTTTTGGTAATGTAAAGTAATTTTCAAAATAATACAAGCAATCTTTGTAAGTTTATCATCCCACTAAATGAATCAATTCATTCCAAAGGCCTCTTTGCATGCTCACTTGATATAAGGCATTTGGGATACAGAAAGGAATCAAACAGGGGTGTTGTCCTGGAGGAGTCTAGTCTAGGGAATCTATGGGGACTTATGATTTACTATTGAAAGATTATTACAAAGTAATTGATCTGCACTGAGGCCGGCTTGCTCCCATGTCTGATAAATAGAAAGGACACTGACAGCCCTTTTCTTATGACAAGGACTATATTGTTCACCTTCTCTCTAGGGCCACATCGTCTCTTTAGTGCTTCCAATGAACGTGCCCTTCCTGAACTCCTGTCCAACCTTGAGTTGTGCCAATAAATTAGGACTTAATCACACACCATCGTCTTCCCCCATTTTCACCGCTCACACCCTATTGTCTCCTTATCTCACTCAGTCCGGCTCTGTCCCCTCCACTTCACTGAAAATTTTCACTGCTTCATCTCACACACACACACACACACACACACACACACACACACGCACGCACGCGCGCGCGCGCGCGCACACACACACACACACAGAGGCAAAAACACACATTTGTAACAATGTCACGACATCGATGGCTTGCTGAAATCCACCTGATGGTGCCTCCTGGATGTTGTAGACTACACGGTAGGTTCTTTAAGGCCTTGCGTGTGAACTGTCATTTTCTGGTCCCTGTTAATATTGGCAATCTCACCTCTACTTTGCTGTCTCAGGATTATTTATGTTCCTTTATTGTGTCTTTCTCACCATCATACCTTTATTCATGCTGCTCTCCCTGACTAGAAATAACATCCTCCTCTTTTCCTACTCATCTAGAAAATTCCTAGTCATCCCCCCGACTCCCAGGAAACACCTTTTTTAAAAAAAATATATTTTTATTGATTTCAGAGAGGAAGGGAGAGGGAGAGAGAGATATGTAGACATCAGTGATGAGAGAGAATCATTGATCAGCTGCATTCCCCCTACTGGGGATCAAGCCTGCAACCTGGGCGTGTGCCCTTGACCAGAATCAAACCCAGGAACCTTCGGTCCGCAGGCTGACACTCTATCTTCTGAGCTGAGCCATCTAGGCCACCAGCAAACACCTTTCTGTCATGATCCCCCCCAGCCCCCTTTTTTTATTTAGTTATTCTCTATTCCCTCTTTGTGAATTTCCCTTTGGGGATTGAACCTCCCCTATTGTGGGCAGAGATGTCTCACTGGGTCCTTCATCTCACCTGTTGGGTACAGTCACAGAATGCACATTGAGCTAATTTAGGTCAACTGGACTTAATTTAGGTCAACTGGACTTTCTCCAGGTGAATGCATGAAAACGCATGGGTGTTTTGTTTCCAGCAGTGGTTCTGGGTCCAGACATCTGACAATTCCAGCCAACAATACCATCTAGAGCTTCCTGGCTCCCATCTATGTCATTTTCCTCCTTTAGCCTCCTTCCTTGACCTCAGAATTTAATCTTTCACTCCAGGCATATGCTTTTTTAGATTAAGTCATCCAAAATTTGTCTGTGTTCCTTTTAAGGAAAACACTCAACAATACCAAGACTCTGAGAAGCAGTGACCTTCCTGCACAGTTCACAGGCTTCCTCCTTTGTCCTTGCTTGGCCTCTGGTTGCTCTAATAGATTCCTCTCTTATGGCATAATTACTGACCTCTCCTGCCCTTATGTGCTCCCTGGTGGTAGAGAGAATACCTCATTCAAAGCTGTCTCCCTAGAGCCTACGACAGCTTTATCTGGCATATTGCTAGGGTCCAGATCAAGTTCATTCAAGGGTGAACGAAGTATCAGAACTAATGTACATTCAGAGCTAGTGTACTTGCTCTAAGTATTGACAGAAATGATGGTGACTTGACAGGGTAGTTTTCTTTTCAATGGAGTTCAAGTTTTATATAATTGTCCTTCTAAAATATTTTATAGCATTACACTTAGAGATATGATACCCTCCATATCCATCAGGTCCCAGTCAGGAAAATGGAAAGCACAGTAGGAATTTCAAATAGAGGGGGCTTAATATAGGAAGTTGATTAAACAAGTGTTAGAAAGCTGGGCTAGCAAATAGGGGGTGCTAAGTAATCCAGACATTAGTGACTACAGGAAGTAGCTACTATCCCTCAGGCAGGGAGAACAAAAATGGAAAGGTAGTACTAGGATCATTTAGGATAAGAATTCTGCATGGCCCATTCTCACGTGTGTGTGTGTGTGTGTGTGTGTGTGTTTCAACCTTTCAACCTCTGGGGAAGGCACTCTGGGAGGTGCGTCAAGGCTGGGTACTCAGGCCTCACTGTGGCCAGGGCCAGAACTCCAAGAATGTGAACTGGATGCTTAAGCTGAGACCTAGGGGGCCAGCTAGAACAGGTACCTCTAAGGAGTCATCTCCCGGTGGGTACTGGGAGCGTTAAAGGAAGCTGGTGGCTGGAACCACAGCTATCTTGCTTCTGCAAGGAGTATGCCATGATCTGGAACAGGAAGAGAGTCTTTTTCATGTTGCCACCTTCTAGTCTCCTGTCAGTTCCTCCTGTTGAGGGACTCTCATGGGAAGCAAGCCAGCAAGGAGTCTGGAAATGTAGTTTGCAAGTGCCCAGTTCTAGCATCATAAGAGAATAGAGGGGAGTAGAGAGCCTTGAGGCTGAGAGACACTGGTAAAAAGCTGACATAACTCGGCTGGTAAAGCAGGCTAAGTAGAGTTGGCCTCTGAAGAAATGTGGTGAAATATATATAGTCTCCCTCTTTTGTAACCCATTTCCATCAGGATTCCGAATAACTCTCAAGTAAGAAATTGCCATTAGGGATAGGACCGCTGGAAAAATCCAGTGCCAATAGGAAAAGTGGATCCAAAGTGAGAGCATTCCTGTGAGCCCGGACACATGGACCCCATGATTTATTTTAGCTTTTCCTTATTTTTGCCTCCTTCTGCAGTTCCTGGTTCCAAGAACATCTTCTGGGCCAGATGCCCCCATGGCTCTGATACTTGGAAACGTAGCCATTTACTACAAAGCTTGCCACTCCTCAGACCACCCTGCCAAACCCTTGCTGTGTGCAGCCACACCCTGTCCCTCCACGTGTCACTGCCCCTCTCCTTGGGAAGACAACGCCATATCTGGACACATCCCATCTTCAAACTCAATTTTTCTTCTTCATTTTCCATTGCTTTTGCTCCTCCCTTATTTCTGATGGTGAGTGGGAGTCCCTGAATTCCTTTCCAACACTGTTCTGCTCTTCTCCTAGGACCCTATTATGTAAAGAGAACCCTGTTACAATAGTGACAGTGACATTTTGGCAACTAAAGCTTCATACAGCCACATTTGTTTTTTCCATTTGCTGCATCACTGACCACGGTTAGGAGGGGAAGCAGGCTTTTTGGATTCAAGTACTTATGTTTAAATCCTGACTAGCTTGAAAAACTTTAGCTATTTAATTATCTGAGATTTAGTTTCCTCTACTTTAAAAGAGGACTAATATCTACTTCTTAAGGTTTCCAAGAATATTAAAAGACAGAAGCTGAAGATTATTATGCTAAGCAAAATAAGCCAGTCAGAGAAAGACAAACATAACATGATCTCATTTATATGTAGAATCTAATGAACAAAATAAGCTGACGAATAAAATGGGACCATAGACATGGAAGCATGAGACAGACTGACAGATTTCAGAGGGAAGGTGGGAGGGAGGGCGGGAAGAGATTAATCATAGAACTCATATGCATATATGCATAGCCCATGGACACAGACAATAGACAGGTGAATGCCTGGGGAAGGTGGAAGCCGGATGGAGGGGGGCAAAAGGTTTTTTAAAAATATTTTTTAAAAAGAATGTCAAAACCAGAAAGAGTTAAAAAAAGATCTTGTAAAAATGTATTTCAACTTCATATATAAGAAGCTCTTACTTAAGGAGTGACAGGCAAAGAGTTTCAGGAAAATGCAAGCTCCAGGAAGATTCATCTTTGGCAATTCTTTTGTTTTTCCCACAAACCAATTTAGAAAAGATGTATTTAAGTCCGTGCTGGAGGGTGAGCTGTGCCTGCTGCTTTATTTCCCTTTTGTCCATTCACATAGAACACAACTTGCTGCTGTTTGCTACAAACAGGCAAGATTTCACCCCGGGATCAACTGCAATTTTACATACGGGAGATGCCAGGATCTCCATGGATTCACTCCTTGAGAAGCAGCGAGTCTAGAGCAGGATCATTGCTGTGGTTAAGGAGCTGACATTTTGGTTGAGGAGACAGATGCATGGTTGAGGAGATCAGGATGTCAATATGGTCATCATAATGAGAAGCACAGGCAAGTGCTGGACCCTCAAGGTGGGGTCTGTAAGGCTTCGGGGGAACTTTCTAGCACACACACAGCATTAGAAAGGGATGACTAAGCTGAGTCTTAAAGGATGAGAAGGAGTGAGCCATGTGGAGGCAGAGCAGTCAGGTGGAGAAACACAGAGATGAGGAACACTGTGGTACATGAGGGAGACCACAAGCAATTTGGGATCCTGGAAGCTATTGAGTGGGTTTGGAGAAAGAAGCAGAGTGAAGAGCTGAGGAGGTGAGGCGGGACCAGAAGGAATAGGGTCTTGTGTGCTCAGCCAAGAAACTCACAATCTCTGCTGTAGGTGATGTGGGATGTGATGGGTCTCTGAGCAGGAAAGTGACACTGTCAAGTTTTGTTTAATCTGTCTCAGTGGCTGCATGAGGGAGGGAACAAGATGACAGGAGAGAGACCCCATGGGAGGTGTTAGCAATACTCCAGGCAGGTATGAGAGGACTATTAAGAGGTGCCAAGGAGAGTTTGGAAATAGGATCGAGGGAGTGGGCGATGGACTGAAACAGGAGATGAGACATCCCAGATGTCCAACTATGATGACTGGTGGACTTTGCTGCCAGTCACAAAACAGAAAACACAGCAGGAGTTGTCACTTTGGGGGAAGGCAATATACTCAACTTCAGAATCAATGACCTTGAGGTTCCTTGAGGATGCAAAAACTCATCCTCTCAGTTGAACCAATTATCACGGGTTTGACTTTGGGTAAATGCTTTAATACTGAGAACCTCAACTTCCCATTTCATTTAAGAAAGGGAGACTAACAAGTAGTTTTCAAGAAAAAAATTAATTTGCCCAAGGAACTCTAATTCTTTTCATCAGTACCTTCTTTACGCTACGTATGAGAAAAGGAACAAACTTCTGTTCACAGAATTGACAAATGCTCCTTTCTGAGCCAAGGTTCTGCTTCTGTTGGTCAACTCAAGCCTTGGAAAATCCCCACCCCGGAGCACTGGCCCTTGGGCTTCAGATGCCCTTGTGTGATGTTCTTTCCACTCAGTTTCGGTATCAAAGTGAGAGATTACAATGTGAAATTCCCGGAAGTGGAGATATTCCTGTAGTCTTGAGAAATAAAGGTAATCACGAAAGGATTTTGAAATTTGTAAAAACTTCTGAAATAATCTTTCTTTTATGTTTATTTCTCCCATATCATATTTCCAAAGATTTACCAATTCATTTCACCCTTACATACTGTGTCTTTTTCTGTCAAAATGATGACATGCAATTTTTTCATCTTGGTAAAAGCCATCTGTTTTGGACCCGAAGATCCTTTTCCCCCCAATGTCGGGGCAGAAAGGGGACAGAACCCTCAGGCCGCAGTTACACAGTGAAGCTGTGAAGTAAACAGTCTCGCCCTCCTGACCACATGTGCTCCTGGAATAAAAGTGATCTTCGTGTGACGGGTCCAATTTCTGCTCTGAACTGTGAACTAGCATATTTTCAACTTGGCGTCTGAGGTTTATGAGGGGAGCTTTCTTGTCTTTCCCTAATAAAATGCAGATGGCTCTCCTTCCCAAGCTCCTGGGAGCTGCGTTTAAATAAGAATCTCATTTTCTCTGAGGATAAGGATAGGTTTGTGATTGAATAAGTTGCAAGGTGCATCATCCCTATTCCTCATTGCAATACAATTTCAAAAGGGCTTAACCTGTAGTGAGTGTGCATTAAATGTGCAAGGGGTGAGTGTCTGAGGAGACATCAGCACCAGCTGAGAATGTGAAGTCTGGGTTTCAATCCTGGCATCACACCACTCTCTGGAATGAGAGTGAGGACCGGGTGCCAGTTTAGAATAAAGATCTTTAACTCAACTGGATCAGGATTTGGATCCTGGCTCCGCACCTTCCTTACTATGTGTGGGGAGGATTTGGGTCAAATTTCACCAACTCTGTAACTCAATAAGGTGCAGTGGTTGAGCAAGAGGATTCTGGGTTGGGATCCTGATCCTATCACTTATTCTGTAGAGGATCTCAGCAATTTACTCAAACACCTTGATTTTCTCATCTGTAAAATAAAGAAAATAATTGTACCTATTTCATACATTTGTGGCGAGGATTTACTAGTTAATATATGCAAAGCACTTAGAGTAGAGCTTGGCATATGGTAAGCACTCTGTGTCAACTATCATTCTATTATTTTAAGTAGACTACCTCTGGTTGTACTATTCTGACCCTACGAACATACAGTTTTGTCCCCAGGGGAGTTCCATAGCATTCAACATCGTGGGGGTGGTGTTAGGAGTGTCATTTAAACTCAGCGACTTTGGGTTTCACTTTTCACACACCAATGAGATGAGGCTCCAGATCCCTCCTCTCTCTCCATACACAGTGTAGGTTTTGGTGAGACTCAAATAAGACCACAAATGTGAAAACACTTAGCTAACTCTCAAGTGCTCCATAAATGTGAGTTTATTAGTTGGAACTCTTTCCCTTACAAGTGACAAAAACCCAACTCCAATCAGTGTTTGCCAAAAAAATAAAAATAAAAGAAATGGGGGGGGGGGGCGGGGGGCGGTATTGGTTCTTGCAACTGGATTCTGGGGTAGCTCATAGTCCCAAAGGAAAAACATTAAGAACCAAATCTTTGGGAACCCAGACTGATGTTCACTGTAATTTGAATGTACAGCTTATGCCTGCATGTCATCTCTGGTGGTTGCTTTCATTCCCTCTCCACATAGGCCTTGGAAATATTGACATTTGGGCTGGAAAATTTGTTGTGGGGGACTGTCCTGTGCCTAGTAGGATGTTTACGGCATTCCTGGCCTTTGACCAGTAGATGCCAGTAAGCACCCACCCTGACCCTCCTCCACCTTGTGACAATCAAAAATGTCTCCAGATATTGTCGAATGTTCCCTGGGGAACAAAGCCTCCCCCCACATCCCCAGTTTAGAAGAACCATGCCAATGGAACTCAGCTAATAGTAATTCATACTTCTCTATTCTTCACCCTTACTTCCACAGGGTGGAGAGAATGCTGGCTTGGCTGGTTATACAATGTTAGAGCCTCCTCTAACCCCTCTATAAACATCCCATCACATGGAAGCTCCCACCACTGGGGCATTAAAGTCATACTGTTGCAGATGCTGCAGGATATATGGCTAAGATATTTTGGGGTCTAGTCCTTCCTCTGTCACTGACTTATGATGTTTGGGTAGGCATCTCTTTTCTCTCCAGGACTTGGTTTTCCATATTGGCAAAATGAGATGTCCAATAATTTTTCATGTTACTCTAACATTGTATGATCATATTCGAACTATGAAATGGGAAATCACCATAAAGATTTCCCTTACTGAATAATTTGTGATGGAGACCTTAAATTTCCCACTGACAAGCATCTCTTCTGTGTCCTGGAAGTTAAGCCTGTACTGTGTTCCTTGAGATATCCAGGGGGTCTGGGTGAAAGTGAGGACCGAACTAGATCAGAAACTTTGCTGCTACTTGCTGTTTTGTTTTGGGGTATCTCTAAAGATTCCATCTTCTGCATAGAAAATTAGTACCAGTGGGAAATCGTTCAGTGAGGATGAAGCATAGTTGCAAAGAAACAAATTAGGAGATTGCGTGCGACCTTGTATGCCAGAGGAATGGGCACAGTTCTGTTACCCAAAGTGTGGGTGGTAGAATGCATAATAATACAAGTATCTACATAACTGAATTATTTTCCATCTTTATGTCTGAAGTTTAAATAAATGATAGAGTGAAAGTAGCAAGATGCAATTTGGAGCAGACAGCAGCTTGTTGCCTCTTTATTTTTCCCACTGAAATTACATGGCACAAAATATTTACTTTATCTACAAAACCAAAACGAAATACTAAAGCTCAAAAGGGTGAAGTTATGAGAAGTGACTATATACTGTGAGCTCATGGCCCTGTCTAGAAGCAGAGCCAGCTCAGTGATGATTCTACCATATCATCCTCAGGGCAAAGGCCCTATGGAAAAAAATGTGTAGAAATCCCCCTCCCCCAATATTAGAGTTCAGTAAAGGAAGTCATGTTGATGCTGGTTTTTCCATCTTCCTCTCCGCAGCTTTCCATTCTTGGGTGGAGTTTTCACAAAGATCTCAGTCTTACTCTTACCACTTGTTCCTAGCTAGAGGCATATCAGAGCTAGCACTGAGCTCAGAACAGCTCTTTGAGCAAAATCTTGTACTTCCACCCCCTTTCTACCAGGGGGAAAAAAAAAACAAAAGCAAAAGGAAGGAATAAAAGCATCAGTTGTGCTTTCAAAATGACCTTTCTGGCAGATGGAGACTAGTATATATATAGTTTTTGAACACTTACTGTTTTCTAGTGTCTAGTTACTTTATTAGATCTCCGTGGCTGCCCTAATTAATGATCATGCACTTGGTGGCTGCACATCACAGAAACATATCCTCTCACATTTCTGGAGGACTGAAGTGTGACATCCAGCTGTCAGCAGGGCCATGCTCCCTTCATGGCTGGAGGGAGATTTTGTCCCTTGTCTCTGCTGGCTCCAGGCATTGGCTCATGGGCAGATCATTGCAATCTCTACCTCTGTGGTCCCTGTTCCTCCTCTTCCCCCTGTGTCACTTAGAAGGACATTTGGCCCTGAATTTAGGACCCAGCTGGATAACCTCAGGTGATCTCCTCCACTCAGCATTCTTAACTCTTAACTTAATCACATCTGCAGAGACTCATTTTCCAAAGAAGGTCACATTCACAGACTCTGGGTATTAGGACATGGATATGTTTTAGGGGCTCCATCATTTAGCCTACTACATCTAGAATCTGTGCTCATCTTCTTCATACAGTGTTTCATGGACTTTCTACAGGTCTCTGAGTTATGGATGGACATTCCCATTTTACAGATGAGGTAGATAAGTAGCAGTGAATTTGTAAAAGGACACAGTTAGAAAGTGGCAGATTCTCAGATAGTATTTTTTTTGAGTCTATATTCTATCCTAGAACTTTGAATTGTTCTCCTAAGAGCTCAGTTACATTGGCTTTTGTTGTTAATAAATTTATTTTAGGTCAAGGTCATGCAGAATAGGAAGCAATGTCTATAGAGTACACGTTTGAATGGATTCTCGATTTGACACAATTGTTACTCTCTTGCTGATTTAAAGGAGTCTTGATTCAAGTCTTCAGTTCTGGCCCTGTCTCTGGGTAACTGTGAATGAATTTTAACAAGTCTGCTTTACCTCCTGTGTCTCAGATTTTCCAACTGAAATGAGCAAGTTGGACTTTGTGCTCTCAGTTTATAAATCAAACCTCCCGTCAACATCAACCCTCCAGGACATAGTTTTTGAAGAAATGATGCCATCTTTACAACTATAACTGCCGCTGAGAATACTCAAATCTTTCCCACCACGGCTCAGCTGGTGACACAGGACCAAGTCCCAGGAAGCTCTGATGCACGCCAGTGACTTTTGCCCTGAAGTGCTCTTCTCCTGCCCAGGCTGTATTCCTGCTCAGCCCAGAAAACCCATCTTGGATAGCCCTCCTGGCCTGCTCTTCTTGGCAGATTCCACTCTTCATCCCTCTCTCTTCCTAAAACACCTTACCGTGTACACACTTGAATAATAAGACTTATCTTTATGTATAATTTTTATTTTCCTTAGCTCACTCCTCTAAAGTGTGAGTAAAAAAATTCAAAGACCTTCTTTGAGAAAGTGTGAGGCCAGGCAATCTGCAATCTCACTTATTTCTTGACATCGGATTAGTAAAATGCCAGAGCCCTTAGAGGGAGACAGCCTGTATTAGTGAGACGGGAACCCATTTTAAAAAGAAGACTAGAGTGCTGATTCTTTACAAGATAATTAACTCCTTTGTTTCATTTCTACTTTTCCTCCATTCCTTGCCATTCAGCTCCTTTTCTTTTCTTTTTTTTCAAAAACACACCCTGAGCTCCTAGTTGTGAGATGCTTCTGGTTTTAAGGAGAAAAGGATGAATAAGCTACTGCCCTGCAGTCAAATAGCTCATGGTCTCATGGCAACACAGCCAAGGAAACAAAGAATCACAGCACACCATATTATCTTGCATCATTTCCTATATAATGTATACTGTACAGATAGGACATCATTTTATTATATATGTTGTGTATCACTTTATACTATGCACCATACTGCATACCACAAGGGAGGTGTACTAAATGCTTTAGTCATTTTCTTCCTGGCTGCAGGGGAGGTGATACAGAAAAAGTGCTGGAAAGTGAATGTGTGTTCATCAGACAGGGGAGGGATTTAGAATGGAGGGTTCTCTAAAGCTCAGAGCCTGTGAGCATGAACAGTGGGTAACAATCCAACAGAATATTCTGGGTCACTTTTTTGAAGGAAGTGTTATTGGTGGGCCTCCCTGGGTGTCCCAATGCCCATTGTCGAGCCTAGATGTCCTCCTATTACACATGGCAGCAAGCTGAGCCAGCATCACCTTCCCACAGTCCAGAACCCCATCCAAACCAGACTGTAGGACACCAGCAAGCAGAGACTGAGCACGTCACCGTTCCCACTGAGCACTCAGACCTTCCTCATCAGCCTTCCTCTCAGGGCCTTTGGACTCCAGAGAAATCATGAGTATTTCCACTGCTAACAACTTAATCTGCAAAGCATTCAGCAAACTTCTTAACTCTCCTTTTTCCTCTATAATCTGATGTTGCAAATAAAAATGAATTCTAAAATGGGGATTATTAGGGAAAGGTCTAAGTTATTAATTGCTCTATTTTAATACCCCAAATAGCCATTAATGTTTAGGTCACGAAAGTAGAAATTATGAACCATTTTATCTTGATATACTGGTGTCTCTAAAAGCGCTTGGCATAAATGAGGTAACCCGTGAATGAGAATTGCATGGAGCAGATTTGAAGGACTGAATAAGATGGGCATTGTAGATTCCCTTCCTACGTGAGAAAATGGATCAGAATTTAATTGTGAAGGGAGCTGACAGCTCCTTTGTTGTGTGCCAGTTAGCTGAAGAGCTAGTACTGCTGTCAGTGCTAAACACTCATACTATCCTGTGGGAGTAATTCTGGTGGTTACTTACTTTAATAGAAGTCCATGGACAGGACCCTCCTCTCCTCCATTCCATCCTTCTCCATGCTGCTGGCTGTGAGAGCTTCCTGAAATAGAGATTGGATGATTTGTCTAAAACCCTTCTGTTGTTTGCACACTATTGTATGTTTGGGTCTACAGTCCCATCGCTCACACTCAACCACTCATACCCCACACTAGAGCTGCTGTGGGGTTCCTCAAAGAGCCTGTGCTCTCTCCATCCTCCCCATCTGTACCTGCTGTACCACTTCCCAGGAAGACATCTTTCTACCACTCCTCCAGTCAGTTAACTGGCATTTCAAAGCCCAGCTCAGACTGTAGTACCTTCTCCGAAGGCTCTTGGTTGAATAGGGACTCACTTTTCTCTTTCCCACAGCAAGTTATATTACTTATGACACTAAAGACAACGTTTGTTTGTCTCTTTCTCCAACTCAGCTCTGAGCTCCATGGGGATGGAGACCATGCCCTGCTTCTCATTATGTTCTTGGTTCTACTCCCAGGATCTAGCATCTATCAGTTGCTCAACTATTGAAAGAAAGACAGGAAGGAAGGAAGGAAGGAAGGAAGGAAGGAAGGAAGGAAGGAAGGAAGGAAGGAAGGAAGGAAGGAAGGAAGAAGGAAAAAGGAAGGAAGGAAGGAAAAAGGAAGGAAGGAAGGAAGATTAGTGGGTAGAGTGGGACAGTCAACACCAAATGGCAGCAGGAGACCTTCATGGTTCCATGGTCATGCTCAGCCTGAACTGTTTCATTATAAGCTCTTCAGGAAGAATCTGCAACAGCTGCCCACTATCTGGCTTTGGAGGACCAGGGATATATGGCCACTCAGCTCCTCCATAAACAGTGCTGGGGAACTAGGAGAACTTCACTGCTCACCCTGGAAGCAGGGCTTGCTTTTGTTTGTTGTGTCTCTGCTGCCATGGCTCCCAGATGACACCCCATCTGCACAAGTGCTGCTACAAACAAACATGGAGCTGCCAGGCAGGTTTTCTCAAACCCAAGAGCCACAGCAAAGCAGCAGCTGACGGAGGCTAAGAGCAGGCTCCAGATGGGGAAGGAATGCGGATTTGTCTTGATCTGCCCCATCGGAAGGGGAATGATAAAGAGGGAGTCATAAATGACTGGCAGCCGCTCAAATATTTGGCACCAACGGTCTCTTCCAAAGAGTCATTTTCCAAGATGGGTCTGTGCCCCTGCAAATGAGCTCACGTTCACAAGAACGCTCTGCTGGCCTTTTCTTTTTCTATTTTCTAACTTTCTTTTTTCTTTAAAAAATTTCCCTGGTCTTTTAGTACAAAGAATTAGTAGGAAGGTCAGGTCTCAGGCATCAGTTAAAAACAAACAAATAAACAAAAAACAAAACCCCACATACGGAAGTGAAGCCAATGTCCTCTGGAGAGAAGGCAGGTCTGCCTGAAGGAGAGGCAGCCCCTTAGCCCCACCTCCCTGCTCCAGGCTGTGGCTGGTCTGGAAGCCATGGATGCAGAGCCCATTGAGTTTTTCCTACCGATGAGTTATTGAGCTGACCCCAGAAACTGGGACCATCATTTCCCCTAAAGGCTTTCCTTCTCCATGTCTATTCCCCGGCGGGAGGGGTGGGGGTGGGGCTGGGGAATGACACTTAGATGCTCTTTGGCAGCTTTTCTTTCTGCTTCATGAAGTAACTTACTGCTGAAAACAGAGCCCCCAGAGTCTCCACTACCTTCCTCTCGTGCTCCTGACACTTCATTTTCTCATTTCTCCAGTGTCAGCCTCCATGTGTCCCCTAGCTCTTCCGCTTGCAGGGATCACTTTGTGATGATTGAGATCTACACTGGCTCAAAGCCCCATTCCACAGATGGAGGGATCCCAAGTATCCTCCGATGACCTACAGGGATTCAGGCAGGTGAGCTTTTGTTTTACAATCTCTTTGGATCTCCCCATCAGCCACTCCTACCTTCTGCCATTCATCAATGCTTAGGAAACAGCTCCTTTTGATTCATCCCCCCCACCCCCACCCCAGACTCACCCATGGGAGTTGTGGGTAGCAGGTTTTTATGGACAATCCATACTAAGAGTGTGTATGTATGGATAAGGGTGCAATTTTGCAGCTTCAGATGGATGTAATTTCGATGCAGAATTCTGTCTTACCATTCCTCTTCCTTCCTCCTCCTCTCTAGTGCTGTACAACTCTCTCTCCAATAGATATTCTGGTTTATTTCCTGGGTAGAACAGTTTAGCCATTTTATCCTAGCCCTGACCAGTGCTACTTTTTAATAACATACTACCCATAAGAGATTTTGCTATTTAAAAGCTGTCCTCTCCCCTAAGTGCAATTGAATCACCAGTTCTTAACCTAACAACTTAGGTACTGTACGTTCACTCAATAGACACACAGTAGCTATCACTGTGAGATGCCCTAATCCCACTGACTACAGTGCTGAAAAATAAAAGATTCTTATTTCCCTCACATAGTATAATGATTTACATAGCAATCCCTCCCAAGTCTTGAGGGCAGGGGGCACTTTCATCAAATTCTATATCTCTGGCTTCTAGTATGATGCCCAAGGATTCACTAACAATGGGCACTAAATATCTTGTGGCCAAATGGTCTCAGGTATTATTATCACACACATTTTATAGGTGGGAAACAGAGACTCAGCAATGTCATGTAATAAGGCCTTAATCACACAGTAAATTGCAGAACCAAGTCTGGAAACAATTAAATGTTCAGACACCAAGCATCACATTTTCCCTCCATAGCATGTTGGTGGAATGTTTTATGTAAACAATATTTTTTTCAGATTTTACTTAGATGTAAAGCATGCACTTCTTTCATACTGGTGACCCAGCCCTATGGGTTGGTCTCCCACTGGTCTCTTATACCTGTGCAGGGATGGGGGGTGGGCAAGGATGGAGGGAGGGACATGTGCAGGCTCCACCCTTGGCCCCCACTCGGCACCAGATGCTCTGACAGTGTCTGCAGCTGGCTGCTGAAGACAGCTCTGTGGGTCAGGCTGGAAGAGTCCCCGAGCTCTTTCTTGCATAACTGGATCTTGATGGTACAGCCTTGGTCACAGCAGCAGAAAACTGCCATCGTAGAGAAGGGAAGATTGAAGTAGAAATATTGTGCAGTGTATTAGTTTTCCATTGTTATGTGATCACGTTGCCATAAATTTCTCAGCTAAAAATAGGACACAGATCTTATCTCCTAGTTTTTGTAGGTCAGGAGTCCTGGCATTGCTTAACTGGGTCCCAGAAAGCTGCAATCAGTGTTGTCTGCGCTGTGTTGACGCCTGGGGACTTGATGGAGGAGGAGTTCTCTTCCAAGCTCATTCAGGTTGTTGGCAGAATTCATTTCCTTGTGGAATTCATTCCCGTTTCGGTGGCTGTCAGCAGATGCAAATTTCCTCTCTCTGGATTAATTTCCATTTTCATTTTAATAATAAACTATATAAAAATATTCCTGCCCTAGCTGGTTTGGCTCAGTGGATAAAGCGTCAGCCTGCAGACTGAGGGGTCCCTGGGTTTGATTCCAGGCAAGGACATATGCCTGGTTGAAGGCCCCCAGTAGGAGGCGTGCAGGAGGCAGCCAATCAATGATTCTCTCTCATCATTGATGTTTCTATCTGTCCCTCTCCTTTCCTCTCTGAATCAATAAAAATATATTTTAAAAAATAGTCCCGAAGTGAAAGAACTAAAATTCACTCAAAAATCACATGGGCATTGGCACTGAAACAGAGACTTGACTATTAAATTCATCTAATTGATAGAAATGCCAGAAATTTATCTTGTGGAAATAGTGATCAAAATAGAATTAAAGTGACTTGACAAGTTTTTCTTGAGTACGTGGGTCTAGCAGTTGCACTGATAGCAGGAGAGGGTTGCTTGAGCTCAATTAGAAATTCCCAGGTCTTTAGTTGGCACGATTTTACCATGTCATTTACTCGCCTTGCTGTACCCTCCTCTCTTTCCACCCCTATAGCTCTTCTCTTGCCACCATTTAGGGGCTACTACTACTGCTTAGATGTCATTCACTAAGTTTCTAGTCTAACCTGGATTAATTATTTGAGAAGCACTGGAGACTCAGCTAGGAGTTGGATCCCATCATTCCAACTCCTAAAGGGTCAGTTCAGCTCAATACAAGTTGACTTGGTATTGAATGTATCACAGTTCCAAATACTAAAACTTGAGATACATTTGAAGTTGACAAATGTGTCATTTAAGTAGTTATCAATAGTTTATACTTTTCTGGGGGAGAGATGTGGACTTGCTTTAGGAGGAGGCGATGGTGCCTTTTGTTTGAAGAAGGACCTCATTGAAAGGTTCTTTCAGTCCTACAGGTCAGGGATTGACTAACTTTCTCTAAAAAGGGCCAGGTGGTAAACATTAGGTTTGCTGGCCAGGTGGTCTTTGTCACAACTACTCAATCTGCCATTACAGCACAAAAGAGCCCTAGACAATATGTAAACCAGTGAGCATGGCTATATGCCAATGAACTTTATTTATGGGCCCTGAAATTTGAATTTTATATTATTTTCATGGGTCATAAAACATCGTTTTTCTTTTAAAAATTTTTAAGACCCATTGCAGCTCCATGGAAGACAGCTGGGCTCAACCGAGCTATGGTTTCAGTGACCTCATGGGCAGGTGAGGAGGCCACACCGGGAAGATGAAGATGGGTAGCAGCTGCCATTTGGGTGAAATCATCTCAGTAGAGAAAGGGGTGACCTGAAGGAGAGCAGATGGTGTGGAGACAAATGACTAGTTTACATAAAAGCTAACAACCTGACAGATTTGCCGAACATTTTCAAGTTTCCTGGAGATTCCCAGAGATACCTGGTGGAGTACGGTAAAAGAGTGAATTTTTTATACATGAGAAGCTTGGGGGATAATGCCCTTATCATTTGGAAATACAAAGAAGTGTAGCACTTTTGGTAGGGTCTTCCCTGTGAGGCCTGACATGTATGTTTTCATAAACATTCATGGTTGCCAAGCAACATCTATATCCTTCCTTTTCCTTTTTTTAAAAAAAACTTTTAAACGTTTTATTTGGAAATAATTGTAAGTCTTCAGAAAAGTTGCAAAACAGTACAAAGCACTCGCATATTTACATCACCCAAATTCCTCAATTATTAGCATTTTTATATATTTGTCTTACTTAGCCTTTTTACATACACACCCATACACATTACATGCCCATTCATACACACTATTATTTCTGAACCATTTGCTAATAATTTGCATCAGTTTGTATTTCTTAAAAACAAAGATATTCTCCTACATAATGACAGTATGGCCATCAAGATCAGGAAGTTAGCCCCGAGCTAATATTGCTTTCTAATACATATACCCAAGTACAATTTCTTAGATGGCTGAAGAATGACCTTTTTTGTTCTGAATCCAATTCAGAACATATGTCCACTAAGTTGTCATGTATTTTTATTTTCCTTCAATTTGAGACAATTCCTCAGTATTTCACAATCATTCATAACTTTAACATTTTTGAACAAGAGAGGCCAGTTACTTTATAGAACATCCCTCAGTTTGAGTTTATATATTTGCTTGTGATTTAAGAATTTTCAGCAGTGATAGGTGCCAAATAGCCATCTCATGGCATCATAGTGTTGGTACCAAATGCTAATTTATCTCATCACTGGTGACATTAACCTTTACCATTAGGCCACATGTGTCTATAAGGTTTCTCTATGTAAGATTATTAGTAAGTATTCTGTACTCATCAATTAATGATTAATAAACAAATATTTTTGTGGATCCATCCTTCAAGTCTTCAACTCTAAGTGGAAAATTTCCTTCTTCCTATTTATATCATTATAAATAAATGGATTTATATTTTATGCTAAGGATTACAATTTGTCAATGTCATTTATTTTGATACACAAATTGTCCTAGACTCAACCAGTGGAGACCCTTCAAACTGGCTCCAGTGATGTTTTGACCTGTCTCTATCATTCTGTCAGCAATTCCTTGTTTCATGATACAAGATGTTCCAGACCTGTTTTGAATGTTTCCTTCTCCAGAACTGGATAAGCCATTACTCTGAGGTTTCTAGTTTCTTTAGTGAAGAATAATACACAGAAACAAAGAAGTAGACATGCTCATTGTGACAGGGGTGCCAATGCTCCCAGGTCCTTTTAATGGACAGAGGTAGAACACACACACACACACACACACACACACACACACACACACACTCTTATCTATCTATCTATCTATCTATCTATCTATCTATCTATCTATCTATCTATCTATCTAGGCTTTATGTAAATTTAAAACCGTGAGTTTACTTCATCCCTTTCCATTTCAATCTATTCTAGATTTAGCCCTCTTCATATGTGCAAATTCCGTTCTCCATCAGTGAAAAACCAAACATGCATGATTTTCAGTGTATGTATGTTTTTCCAATCCCTCCTGTTCATAACCCATAATGAAAAACGCATAAGAGAAAGACCAAGAGTCTCTCTGGTGCCCGTCTTTATAACTTCAGGCAGCTGATTTAGCATTAGCAGGAACCTAGCTCTTGTTCTATTTAGAAAGTAAGCTATTAAATCAATGACGGTGAGTCTAGTCGTTACTTTTAGCTCAATATAATTTCGACAAAACCCCACTTGACCAGTGTCTTCATTGCAGGGTAAAGGATCCCACCTCTAGCTCCAGGGCTAGATCTTATTGATCTCAGGGTAGTCCCACTCCACTTTTCAGTAACCAATTTAGGGATGAGCACATGGCCCAATTCTGGAAGTGATTAGGGAGACAAAGTTGGCATGGGAAGAATCCGTCTCTCTCTTCCTCTGTGAGTTACTCTGCATGAGTATGAGGCTCATGATTGCTGATCTAGCTGCATGCCTGAAGAAGAAAGAAGGCACATAGAGAGGAACTTGAGGCAGAACTGTAGGATTAAATCAAAATTAGAGTCTGCCCCACCTTTTGACACTTAATTACTTGAATTGGTACATTTTCTTATTAACTAAACCAATTTGAATTTGACTTTCTGGTACTTGCTGCTAAAATCACCCTAACTGATAGATGAAGGCAATAATAATATGTATCAGGCTCAGTTCTTGGCAATGAGAATACAGAGAGAAATAAGAAATATGACTATTTCAGTGAGATTGATCTAAATATTATTGTAAGTGCTATGATAAACAACATATAGAACATAAGTGCTCAGAGGAAGTCTGGATGAGGTGTGCCTTAACTAACCAGGAATTTACTATGCACAGAAGACATAAAGGAAATCAAGACCATTAGAGACAAAATACTCAAGTGTAAAGGCACAAAACACTGAATGCAGAGGGAGGGTGGTGATGTGTTAATATTAGAATAAAAAGTCTGAGCTATTATTGATTCGATGCAGAAATGTATGTTGGTTGCATATGGGTGATAGAAAGATATCTCTGCTGACTCAAGGGTAATGAATATGAGCAGAGGTTATAGGGAATTAAATATGGAAGGCTAAGTGTTCTCAGGGCAAAGGGACCATATAAGTCATGGATCCATTCCTTTTAAATGCCTCTTCTTACAACAGTGGATTGTGGGGTGGAGCCTACTTCTCTGAAAGGAATACTGATTTTCATCCATGAACATGAATTTTCTTTATTTTACTGACAACCCTGGATTTCATGGACCTGAAAGTAGAGTCCAGGAAGCTGTCCATCTCAACACCTGAGGCTGTTAACACCTCTAGTCCAAGATGGTAGATATACCTACATACAAATTTCAATGAGATTATGAAACAAACCCCCCTGGGACAAAGCCTAACCCGCTCCAAATTGCAGCATCTCTGTTTTGTGTCTTCTTTCTATGGCTCCAGAACTGGCCTTCACCCAGTGGCACAGCTCTGGTGCAGTTTTGCTTTGATGTTGCTGACAGATGCATCTTTGGGAAAAGCGCAATAGAAATCTCTCTTCTTTCACTATCACCATGAAAATCGACAGCACCAATCAAATCACTGTGTCATTTGCCTCATTCCAAAGAAAACTTAACCTGTCTTATTTGAGTTAATTAAAATCCAACAATTGGACAATGAAGCAATTTAAAAAATGAAAAGAAAAGAGATAAATAATGGAAAGACACAAGATGAACATTATTTAGAATATGGGATTTTATATCTGGAAACTCCAAGATAATTAGCAAAAATAATGTTAGAGCAGATAAAATAATTTAGAAAGATGGCTAAATGTTCATAGGATAAATATACTAAAAACCAATGATTTTTAATATATCAGCATCGTGGAGATAGAAAATTTAATGATATACATTAAATAAAACAACCAAACCAAAAAAACAACAATACACACAAACAAACATTGATGGAGACTATTCAACAGCCTAACCTTTACCAGACAATGAAATGTTATGCCAATGAAATGAAACTGAGCACAGAGATCCCCCATTTATTTAGCACTTACTATGTCTCTTCTTGACATATGCCAAGTACTCTTACAACTTGTACCATGATCCTCACAGCAATTTTTATGGCACATGATCATGAGCCCCATTTTGCATATGAGAAAATTGGGACAGGAGAGAGCCCCAAGGTCACATAGTTGATAAAGGACACAGTGGAATTAAAAACCTCTCATTCATTCCAAAATTCAGAAATTGTTTCACTACTTTCACCAAAACCTGCCATTAGGTGGTCATCTGTTGCAGAACTTTCTTTTTATGGGAAGATTCTCAACTTCTATTTTCCTCCTCAGCTCTTTCATACCTGTAGGCCAACATTTTTTATATTTGGCTTCCTTGAGATTTCCTTCCCATTCCCTCAGGGGAAGTGCACCTGCCTGAAGCCAGTAGCCATATCTGGTTTGACTTAGAGTAGCTGCTGGTGTTTGAATAGGAAGAAAAGCAAAAAGAATCCATAGCCATTCAGATTCATTTCCAATCAGCCCTGTTGTTTTAAAAGTTGAATGTAGCAAATTTGTGGCAGGTTGCCCTGGTTGTTCAAATTAAAACTTGAAAGAGTAGAAGGAGTTGCGGAGGTCCTATTTCTCTGACTTGATTGGATTAAGTGTCCTCGCGAGAGTGCAGGTCTCCTGGAACGTTCCTCAACTGTGAATCCCCAGATGTCAGGGCCTCATTAATCAATGCCATGGTTCAGCGTCTTTCCTGTCTTGTGTCTACTGAAAATTTCCCCAGGAATGAAATCTTTCCACTAGCCTTGCTTCTGAGAAATGCATTTGTGTATAAACTGGAAGAAGAACCTGAGTGAGTTTTTCTGAAACTTGTTTTTGTTTTGTTTTTTTTGCCTAAAATAACTCATGCAAAGTGTCTTGGGGAATTATTCTACAGAGAATTTTTTAGAAGGAGGAGTAATGTGAAGTTCAGAAATTTCTTGTAGTTGGGGATACTAATCTTAAGCTGATCGCGGTCTAACTGGTTTGGCTCAGTGGATAGAGCATCGCCCTGTGGACTGTAGGGTCCCAGGTTCCAGTCTGCTCAAAGGCACCTACCTGGGTTGCAGTCTCCTCCATGGCCCGGGCCCTGGTAGGGGCACATGCAGGAGGCAACCAATCAATGTGTTTCTCTCACATCAATATTTCTGTCTTTCCCTCTCTCTTCCACTCTCTCTAAAAATCAATGGAAAAATATCCTTGGGAGAGGATTAAAAAAAAAAAAAACTGATCTCATTATTCCTTCTTATGTTGAGTGGCATTTCACACTTGGTTGGTGAAGAATGAATAGCTGGAAATACCACTAATAGTTATACATTGGTGAGGTCTTAGACATGAATGGCAAGTGTGATATGACAGAGTAGAAAGTAGGTGGGTGTGGAATTGGGTATAACTCCAACTCCTGGTTCTCTCATGGATGAAGTGCACAAAATAGGCACATGGCTGCTCTTGTTTATCCATGAAATACGGAGTAAGAAAAAATCATTTTCCTATTTGATTTGCCATTCAGCACTTTTTCACATGCTTGCCCTTCTGCCTGGATTTTTTCCTCCTCATATGCTCAGAAAATGTTTACCGAGGCTTCAAGACTTAGCTCAATGCTCACCTCCCCTGTGAAGACTTCTGTGGGTAGTACTCTCTCCCAGGGAGAGTTGGTGTTCTCTCTCAGGCTCCCAGATTACTTCAGATTATTATAAACATCAAACAAAATTAAATATTTTTGTTTTCCCAGGTGTGTCCCTGATTAGACTCTCCCAAGACCCTGCCTCCTTCATCTTCATATCTATAATGCCTTGCCTAATGTCTAATGTCCCAGAGGTGTTATAAAATGTTCGTTTTGATAGACTTGGCTTATACAAATGGAGTCATTCTTCAGAATAAATTTACTTTTGTCTGCATTGTCCTGAAAATTTCCCCAACTAGCCACTGGTGATAGAATCAAAGAGTCAAATGCTAGAATGTCCAATCTAACTTGTCCAACACATCTAACTCTAGCTTGTGTGTTCCACTTGCACAGTTTCTGTTGTATACACACACTCCCTCTACCAGTATTCACAGTTTCTGCAGTTGATTCTTTTTAAGATACTGAACTATTTACTTCACATTCATTCTACTCAATTACTTCTGTGATGGCGAGTATTTGATATGGTAATTATTGTCTAGTGCACATTATAATAGTCTGTTGCACTGTTTACAAGTTTGCCACTGTGGTACACCAGAGGTACACAGACCCTCTCTGGGAAACACTGAGCTTTGGGTCCTTCCCATTTACAAGAAAGAACTCAGAGAAGTACATGTCTAACTTGGGGTCCCCCAGCAGCAGAGCTTAGACAAAGATCCCAGTCTTCTGTGCTGGCCTTCAATAGAAATTCCATGAATTAAGCCAAATATGTACATATTCTTGGAGCTCCAGCACTTTGAGTAGCCTTTGTCACTGCTCCAGACCTTTGTGGCTGGGGTGAAAGCAAGACACTACATAGCTCCCTGCCTGTGCCCTAGCAACCAAGCACAACACAGATGGCCATCTTGGCAATCTGCCCTGCAGACGCTGACTGCATACCTGGTGATGAGACAAAGGCAGCTTCCCCCACACAGGGTAGTGTGTGTTTGCACAGTGTGGCTATAGTTTAATAGAGATATGCAACAAAGATCGTACCCTGTGCCTTTGGGCCAATTTGGCTAGTTTCGAGTCTAGAGGCAGTAACTTTCTGCTGGTTTAATGACAGCTTGTCTCTTGCAGCTGGATCATGTTAAGACAGTAGGAATTTTCTCTTTTGGTCCCTTTTCAATAGTGCCTTCTAATAATAGGGTAGCATTTTCCCAAGATGTTCCTTGCCAGTTGCATAAATGTATTGGCTCATGAAACCTTGAGCATTTCTTGGCATTAGAGAATGAGAACTGTCTCTATTTATAAGAGACAATAGTCCCCATTTTACAGGTGAAGAGACCAAGACCCATTCCAACTAAATAAGTATTTATTATGTGCCCATTATTATTTGTTAAGTTGAATAAAAGACTATTTTGTATAAGCCATCCTACCAGGCCCTGAACATACACAGATAAATAATGCACCATGTGATTCAATAGGCACTCAGAAAAATAGAGCAGAGAGGTATTTATGCTAATAACTGTAACACAACATGGTGTGTAGCCTAATGGGGAGGGGGGTTGTACCCAGTACTATGAAGGCACAGAAGAGGATGCAGTTAATTCTTCCTGGAGGAGGTTAAAAATAAAAGCTAACTTTGAGCTGGACATTATATCCAGGGAAGTGCATTCTGATAAAGTGGTGAGAAGTTTGGCTTTGCTGCCATATCAACCTGAGCTCAAGTTTCTCCTTTACTACCTGTTTTGTTAATTTAGGCAAGTCACTGAAATGTTCAGATCTGTTTCTTTATCTATAAAATGGGGAGAGAAAGAGTTCATGTCATATAAACATATGTAAAGTGAGAACAAAATGAAATCATCATTATGAAGTGCTTCACATCTTTTCTGGCATTGAATGCATGTTCAATAAATATTACCTCTGGTTGTCATTCTTATCATTATCATTATCATTATTATTATTATGTGATGATGATGTGAGTTGCCTTGCAGGCAGACTTGTGATGTGGTATTTTCATTGGCATCAGAAAGCTCTGGCTATAAATTTAGCTCTGAATTTTACTACCCATTTGTTCTTGAGCAGAATCTTCACTGTCCTGAAGTAATTTATACTAGTTAACTAATACAGGGAAGAAAGCCACTATAATAAATATGAAATATATATTTGGTCTTTGTCCTTGGGTTCCTGGTACACAGGTTCTAAAACTCTTGAAATCTCTGGAGTGATAAGAATGTCTTTTTATGCTAATGGGATGACTGATAGCTGGGGGTCCCTGCATCGCTTCAGTGTGGGGACTGGTCTCCAGAAAAACCAAACCATAATTGCAGGTTGGAGTTTTCAGTCCCACTCCAAACCTCTGGGGAGGGCAGAGGGAGATTGAGTTAATCACCAATGGTCAATGACTTAATCAACCATGCCTATGTAATGGAACCTCAGCTTCTGGGTAGGTGAACACACAAGGAGCTGGGAGGATGGTGTATGTGGGAGGGCATGGAACCTTCTTGCACTCTCCTCCCTGCCACACACACATACTTTGCCCTGTGCAACTCTTCCATTTGGCTGTTCCTGGGTTATATGCTTTGTAATAAACCAGTTATAGTAACTAAAATGCTTTCTTGAGTTCTGCGGCTCATTCTAGCCAATTATCAAACCTGAGGAAGGGGTTGGTTATGGAAACCTGAATTTATAGCTGGTAGGTCAGAGTACTGGTGACAACTTGGGACTTGGGACTGATATCTTTCTGAATTTGGAACAAGCTTATGAGACTGAGTCTTTAAGTTATGAGATCTGATGGTAACTCCAGGAAGATAATGTCAGAATTGAATTGAATTGTAGGACACCCAACTGGTGTTCAAGAGTTGGCAAAGTGGTGTTGGGAAAGATAATATGAATTTGTTTTCAGCAGTGGTGTGAGTAAAAACCAGTTCAGAGCTACTTGTCTTCATCTACTTGGTTTCATTCCAAAAGCAAATAATTTGAATAGGTGGCATTTCCAGAATTGTGGTCATTTTAGAACATCCCATTAAGTACTCAGAGTTACTGGTCATTAGGTTTTGGAGGTCACACTGTTTCCACAGATATACTGATACCATTGTAAGTAGCTAGTGCTTAATAATAGCAAAGTAGCAAAGGGGAGGCCAGCCATTATAAGCATGGCCATTTGGGCAGCTTCACTAGGAAGCTGCAATTTCATACTCCCCAGGTAACCACCTGCCCATTCCCTGCAGAACACTGGGGGAAAGGACTGGTAAAGAGGAGATAAACACATGCACACTGAAGTTGGGGTGACCAACAAAGGTGCCTGTCAGTCAGACCTGGGAAGAGAGATCATTGGCCAGAATAAGCAGGGCCACTACAAGCCCAGAAAAATCTGGGCCACTACACAATCCCCCAAACAAAAGAGTTTGCTCTTTCTCTTGGATCCCTGGTTCTTTTGGTTTTGCTCCTGCTTTCTTGTATTTATGTGCTCCATACATGGCCATGTGGCCACATGGAGCCCATGCATAATGAATTGATGGACTGCAGCTTGGAACATAAGCTAAGCTAGCATGGTGCTGGATTAAACTATGCCCTAACATGGAGAGAAAACTCTGGACACTTTAACTCTAGCCATATTGAGGCCACAGCTATACTTCTTCATTGGCGGGACAAAGGGAAATGGAACCTTGGAAACTCAGGGATGTAATTCCACCCAAATGAAAATTACTTGTTCTCCCATGTGAGTCTCAGAAAATTCTTTTTCTTGGGGTATCACAAGAAGCTCACTTCTACAAGCAACAGGTGGGATGAGGAGCTCTCTCCACCGATAACAACAGACCACAATACCACAATATTATCATGGTGCATCACATTTTCCAGTATGAGTCACCTTAGGACTAGGTCCACCCTTGCAAGATGCACATCCTACTCAGAAATTGAATTCTGATGAAGCAGAGAAGATGGACAGAAGTTGGGGCGATGTTCAGAAAGTGAGGAAAGCTGTGTTGAAAGAAAATAATTCCAGGCAAAGGAATGTTTATAGCTAATGTGAAACCACTGCAGTGGACGCTCTGCAGGGGTCCTCAAACTACGGCCCGCGGGCCACATGCATCCCGCCAAGGACATTTATCCGACCCGCCGGGTGCCGCTGCCTGTCCTGCTTAGCAGCCGACTCGTCCCGGGCCCGCAGTGTGCATAGGAATTTGTTCATTTTTTTTTTTAAAACTATAGTCCGCCCTCCAACGGTCTGAGGGACAGTGAACTGGCCCCCTGTTTAAAAGGTTGAGGACCCCTGCTAGGAGGAGCTGATGTGGTGTGTGTGTGTGAGCACAGATATCAATCCTTAGGTCTTCTGGGGAGCACAGGCTGGCAGAGTCATGGAACTGAATCAGAGTCACCAGGTGGAGAAGATGAGAAAGGATAGTCTGGACAGAGATAAGATAATTGCAAATACCTGAAGAACAGGTGTTTGTAGTACATTTGAGGAATTATGAGCTGTGAGTGGTCTGATGTATCTGGGAGAGTGTCAGACTAGCCTGGGACAGATTTGGGGAAAGGAAGACGATGGAAAAGTGCTCTCAGTTGAATATCCTCAGTATACTTCACTACCCCATCTCATCACTCTCACCATTATAACTGAAAACAGTAACAAATGCAAGATATGGCTCTATAGCATACTAAATGGTTTACATGTTAAATATCTTTTCATTCTCACACAAAAAATTAGTTTACAACTAAGATTACATTAGGCCAAGAATAATATTTGCACTTTCCCATTCCCGAACAATAGTGATATGAACAAGATACAAATTTGTTTTTCTCTCATGTACAAGTCTGAAGTTCAGGGGTGTAATGGTGACTCTGGTCCAAAGGGGTCTCAAGTATCTGGGCTTTTTTTCTGGTTTGCTGCTTCTCCATTTCCATGCCCCATACCATGTCATAGCCCAATCTTGGCTACTCTAGTTCTGCTTTCTCGTCAGCAGCAAGGAGGAAGGGATGAATAGGGTCCTGGGAATACACTAAAGGTGTCCTAAGAAAGCTTTCTGGAAGCTACATCACAATATTTTTTATTGTATCTTGTCCAGAAGTTAGTCACATGGCCACACCTAGCTGCAGAGCATGCTCAGAAATATAGTAGTTACTCTGGAGTTAATAATAATGTGGAAAGGGATGAATGGATAGTTGTATCTAGAAAGGTTGGTATGTTTACTCCCTATTTTCCAGAAAAGGAAATTGAGGGTTAGAGAAGCAAGGTAACTTGCCCATGGTGACATAGCTATAAAATGACCAAGATTTCAACTGATTCCACTTCTGGTGATTCTAACAATAGGACGTTGTTTACAACACTACTCATATATCCTAGTTGAGGTCTACCCAAAAGCAGAGGCCAAAACAATGACTTGGGTGAGAGTATTTGGAAGGGGATCACAGGGTAACCAACCATCCTGGTTTGCCCATAACTGAAAGGGATGCAGGAGTGTCCGTTTTAAAACCAAGCCTCTTGTCTTGAGAAGGGAGACAGCGAGGTAAAGTAGCTAATGTGAGGGCCTCTGCGGAGTGTGCAGAATGTGCTTCAGAATTGTTCACCTGAAGACAAGTGTCTGCAGCATGCACCCGGTCACTCCTTTCCTCATCAATTGAAAGTTAGTCCAGGATGTTAACTCCAAAGGTGCCTCCATACTGTGTGCCTGAACCATGAGCCAGCTAGTGATGAGTCAAAGAAAGCTCCTGGGCAAAGTTTAGAAAGACCTACTGTGGCGTTTGATGAGGGGCCTTAGCAGTATCAGGTGAGTGGGAATGCTCCACCAGGGTGAAAGCTCCAATTATAGGAGAGCTGAGAGGATGAGAATCATCAATCAGCTGCTTCCTGTACGCCCTCTACTGGGGATCGAGCTTACAACCTGGGCATGTACCCGGACCGGAAATGGAATCATGACCTTGTGGTTCAGGGGTTGATGCTCAACCACTGAGCAACACTGGCTGGGTAAGCAAAGAACTTTTGAGATTTATTGCTTTAGGGATATCCCTCCATTCTTTTAAAGACATTTTCTTCCTCAGAATTCACCCTATGCTCTCTCTTAAACATTGGGTATTTTGGTGGGAAATTACATCTAAAAGTATTATTAACTTATGTGTGTGTTAAGAGAATAATACATATTTATGATTCATTCTAACTCATATCAACTGGCTTCACTAGCAAGGCCTGCCAACCAAACATCTTTCCATCAATTAGATGTAGGCCTCCAGGAACTTAGCTGCAGGGCTGCTGTTCAGAAAGGGAGTGCTGAAACTCTCAGGCCTCTTAGTGCCCAGCTGAGGGGGTGGAGGCTGTTATAAATGAATTATCCTGTATTCCTTCCCAATGGAGGAGAATCACCTATTAGTAGCAATATCAATGGTGCCAGACCTTATACAAATCATGTGAACACCAACATTTTATTAAATGTGGTTGTTCCCCATCACTCTGGGGTCCTCCCTCTGTCCCATCTGTGCCAGAATCCCATGAACTTCTAACCCCGTGAAGCACACTCTTTATAGACCAGTCTATTTAATGCCTGTCAGCTGCAAAATCTTTTAAGTGAGATGCTTTTGTGAAAATTCTACATATTAAAAGCATAAGAGCAATACCTGCTGAAGTAGTTATGGAAACCATGGAGCCCATCTTCCATAGATTATTTATCACCACATTTAATGGACCCTAGGGACCAGCAGACCCTAGTTGGCAAATACATGATGTAGATAATTCTCGTCTGTAGTTGTTCCTAGGAAAATTGCATGAGTCAGACTTCCTGGGTTTGAATCCCAGCACAAAACTCTCAGTCTCTCTGTGACATTGCTTAACTTTTCTATGCTTCAGTTTACTCACCTAAGTGACTCACGTTTTGTTTATGATCAAATAGGGTTGCTGTGAGGATTATCTGATGTAAAACATGGGGAAAAACTTAGAAACATGTCTGGCATACAGAAATCACCCAGTAACCATTACACATGATTGTTTTGATTATTGTTATGGCTCTAAATTAAGTCATCAATTATTATTTAGTATGAGGAATCAAGCCATGCCAGTGTGTCTATGTTCTTTCTCTTCCCGAATAGAAATAATAATAGTAATAATTATGACAACAAAAACCATACAAAGAATAATATCAGTATCATCAGTAACAATAACCACAAAACCCACTAATGATCACAGGGATTCTTTTGCAATGCTCACTCTGTTTAGCCATGGTTTCAGAATATTTTCTGACCTCACAGTGGCCCTCAACATAAATACTTCTTAGACCCATTTCACAGATGAGAAAAATCAAGATTCTGAAAAGTTCTGCCACTTGTCCATAGCCACAGAACCAATACTTGTCAGGCCCAGGATGCACAGCTAGAATTGTCTAATTGAAAAGCCTAAGTTCTTCACTTTTCCACTAACAGCCCCATACCCTCCCCGACTTTTTTTTTCTTAAGGAACTATTCAGAGATGGTTCTCAGTGAGGTTTTTAGGTCCTGATGCAGACATACATAGATGATGCTCAGAAGGAAGTGGCACCTTCCATGTGATGTGTTATAAGCTCTAACACATGGGGATGGATGGCAATAATTATGTACCCATGTCCTTCACTATTAAAAGGGAATAACTTCATGGTTGTCATATATACATCCTAGTTCATGAACATGCTCCTCCACTTATTCCATCCTGGGTACTACTTTTGTTTTAACCGAAATTTAGGTGGACACTGAAAGGTGAGACAATGTAATGTGAAATTTGTCAGACTGGGGGCCTGAGCCAGGCCTACCTGTATGAAATTTGCAAATCTCTTTTATTCTCCGAGAGGCTATTTTTCCTTTATAAAAGTAATCACATTATCCACAGGTGGCAATGAGGTTAAATATGATAGAGCTCTAAGCCCAGCACTTGGAGTCCTCAGTGTGTGAGAGCTATCAGTGTTCAATATCCCCAGGGTTTCAGGAATCTCTGTTTCCAGCCACCTTTCACCCAAATGTGAGCTCCTTTCCCAGGAGTCTGTGTGCTCTGCATGGCTAAGAAGGTGCACAGCTAGCCTCTGCTTCCTCCATAAAGGCACTTTCACCATCACATGGCTGCACTGAATCAACCGCACATTTCCCCCTCCCCTCCGCCCTCCCTGCTAACTACATTTTGGCACTTCTTCAAGGGGCTTTCTGTGATGAGCAGGTTCCCAGAGAAAGCTGTTTCCTGAAAGGCTTATAGCATTTAAAATGAAACAACGTTAAGGTCTCAGCATTCTTGCTTTTGAAGAAAGAAAGAAAAGCTTAATCTGCAGGCCTGGCAGCTGCAGCAGGAGCCTCGGGCCTTCCTGATCACAACCCTAAAGAAGCACCCTCTCATCATGCATGCTTTTTTCCCAGCTCCTTTTGCAACTTCATTCTGCTAGCCGATTTGCCTGTGGAGGGTTGGTGGGAAAGCCAACCTCTCCCCTAATTCTTTGTTCCTCCAATTAGGGCTGTGTACTGTTACCATCACATCAGATCAGCATAAATAATCCCTCTCCTTACAGTAGCATAGAATATAGCAGCATGGTGTGTGCATCGGTTCTCAGAGAAGCCTAAAGACTAGAGTATTTGTAGCAGAAAGTACAATAGGAGCCAGACAGACTAGCTTGCCCATTAGCCATACCACAATGCAGCCGTAGCATCTTGAACAAATCACTGACTGTCTCCGAACCTCATTGTCTTTCTTAATTCAATTGGAATTACTGTGTGTACATTGCTTGTGTTGTAAAGACTGCATATGGCAATCTTGAAATATTTTATGTGCTTGTAAAAATGTCAATTAACTTACAAAGTATGCATTCACTCATTTGATGGAATGTCTCCTGAGCTCTTCCTTTGTGTCACACAGTGTTAGGTGTTTGAGTAAGAAAGTCATATACAGTATCATTGCTTTCATGGTGTTGATTAAGTCTGGTGAACGTATGCTTTTTACACAGTAGGTAAGGGGAGTTGGGGAAGTGACCAGTATGATCATAGCACATCAGAAAACCAGTGAGTATTAAAGTTGTATGGAGCCTTGGAGACCAAATAATCTTTTTATAAATAAGAACAAAAGTCACATGGAAAGCCAGTGAGAAACTGGAACTCCACTTGCGCTCAGTGCTTTTCCCCTTTCTCCGCTCTCAAGAGGCTTATAGTATCACTGACATATGAAATGATTTGCGAAACAATACGTCACTATGTATTGACTATTTTTACAAAAAAGCCCCAAAAAGCAAAAACCCTGGAAGGAGCTCTGCAGATGGGGAGGTATTCAGGGAAGATGTCTATAGCAGGGAGGCCTAATTTAGGTCTTGCTAGGTGGTAAGGTGGGGAGACTGGCCTACATAGGGAGAAATACATAATAAACACTGCCATCTTGGGACTCTCCCTAAAAAGCTAAAATCAGTGTTTTTTGTTGCTTTTTTTTCCAGAATCTTAGTCTTGAGGATCTTTTTTCCTGGAAGCAGTTCCACTTAATGTAGAGGTTTGGCTTAGTGGGTGATGAATTACAAATAAATGGGTGTTACATGCATAGACTTATATTTCCATGACTCTGGATTATAAAAACATTACCCCACAGGAAGATTATACTAGAACTCTAATCTTTTTCTGAGGGCCACTGAAGATTATGTTTACGCCAGCCCCAACATGAGTCTCTTATTAAGGAGACATTAAAAGTCCTATCTTTTCTATCTCTAAAATCTGTGACTTGGAAAGTAGGTGTACCTTTTCCCTCTGATGGGACCTCACACAGACTTATCTTCAGAAGCCATTTTGTGCTTCCAAAGGCATCATTTGCCCAAAAGAATATTAGTTACCCAGCCTCAATCTAGGACCAAACCACAGAGAGGGTCGGACCTGCATTGCCACCATGTGCCCACCATCCAGATATCACTGCTGACATGTACACATAAGGAACTGTTGGACATTGAAATTGGGACTCAAACATTTTTTTGTTTTGTTCTGTTTTGTTATTATATGTTTATTTCCAGTCTGCAAAGGCAAAACTTTTTAAAGGAAAGAAATGGTGGGAAAAAGATACAGAGGCAAAGAAGCATTGAACAGACTGTCAAACTACATCGGGAAGACAGGGGAGGTTGGGCGAGGAGGGCTGTAAGAGACCAACCGAAGGACTTGTATGCTTGCATAAAAGCACAACCAATGGATATAAGACACTGGGGCGGGGGGGCAGGGTGGGCAGGTGAAGGCATGTCCTGGGGGTAGGGGAGGTCGGGGGGAGATCAAGGGGGAAAAAAAGGAGACATATGTACTACTATTTGTAATACTTAAAACAATAAAAATAAAATAAAATTTAAAAAAAAGTAAAAAAAAACAAAAAAACAATATGACACATAGTTATTTGGGCCATAGGGAGAACCCACATTTTAGGAAAATTAATTGAGATCTGGAAACATGTAGGCTCCTGAATCAAGTTTGCTGCTGACTTTTGTGCTTTCTCAGTGCAGGGATTCCTTCAAGTGTAATTACGTCCCTTGGGATTTGTATGATGTCAGTTTTTTTGGAAATTGGAAGCTAAATTATTTTGGATATGGTAAGAGCTCTTTGACTCATATCCCTGCTTATCGAACAGGGCAAATTGGCTCTCTTCTGGAAAGCTCTCTGTCCAGGTGACGGGGCCAAGACATTTTGGGCACCTCTAATGCGTTATGGAGTTGGATTGTAAGGGCAACTCGCCAGCCTCAGCTGATTGTAGCAGCTGTTCTCCACTGAACAGTAAAAATGGGATGTTGGAAATGACATAGGTTGGAGACCTCATGGCTTTCTACTCAAATACTGTAATAGCCTTGGACAGGTTGCTGAGCTGGGTAGAGTTGGGTGGATGGGGCACACTTCTTAGGACTAGGTACATGTAGGTTTTCTAAAGCCCAGAGTTGAAGGCAAGAGGGTTTTCGGAGTTCAGAAAAAGTCCTTCTCCTTCTTGCCAAAAAGACAATACAGGGAAGAAAGGCACTGGGATGTAGTGGACTTGGGGTGGACTGCTGGCTTTATCCTTTGTTCAATGAGCTTCTGGAGAAGTTGCTTGACCCTCACCTATAAAACAGAGACACTGATACCTAATTTGTAAGATTGCGATGCTCAAACAAGAAATGACAGGCAAAGCACACAGCAAATAAGAGACCTTAAAAATGGCAGTGGTGCACGGCCAGCATGGCTGAGTGGTTGAGTGTCGACCTATAAACCAGGAGGTCACGGTTTGATTCCTGGTAGGAGCACATGCCCAGGTTGCAGGCTCAATTCCCAGTGTGGGGTGTGCAGGAGGCAGAGGATCAATGATTTTCTCTCATTATTGATGTTTCTAGCTCTCTCTCCCTCTCCCTTCTTCTCTGAAATCAATAAAAACATATATTAAAAATATGACAGTGGTATTTTTAAAAAATCAAGCTGTAAAATCATTTCAGGGGAGTTTAAAGGGAGAGCTATCTAAGAAATAGACACATCGAGACAAAGATTGATGCCCACTGGAATGAAACAATGGGGTTTTGAATTCCAGCCCAGCTTTTCTAAGCCTGTTTCATTTTGTCTGGGAGCCTAGAAGTGACCAACTGAGCACACTCATACCCTAAAATTCTGCAAATGACTAAAATCTAAAGCAGAACAACATGTTAGTCATTTGGGCTCAGAAAGAACTATGATAACCCTGTGGACTTAAATGCTCGTGATAATTGGCCAGCTAAATTCTTCGCACTGGACACAGAAATGTTTACAAGGGGAGTTCATCTCTATTAGGAAGGGGATGATTAGGAGACCCACAGTAGAAAATGGGTCAACTAAGGCGAACGGAAGAAAGTATGGGATTCTATGAGAATATAGAGAAAATGAGTTTTTGGAGACAGATTTCTATATCTGCTCTGCACCAGCAACCTCTAGTTGTTGCTACTCATGTGAGAAGTCTATCTTGTAGAAGGTGGATAGTGGCTCCAGGATTCACAGGACAATAGGAAACTTAAAACTTTTCCGCAATGATTTGCTGAGGACGGCCTGTGGAGGAGTGTAGATGGTAAAATGAAAGCTCCTCCACCGGCATAAAACGTAGTTCATAGAATGTGGAATTAGGGGCCCAGGAAAGTGTGGGGCTCAGAAGATAAGCTGAAACCAGAGTCTCTCTAGATGATTCTGAGTTGCTCATGCTCGTCTGCATGAGGAGGATTTCAGAGCCCAGTTACCCTATGAGAGGCCGGTGTTCTGAGATACACATACAAAGGGTTTATTTTGTCCAAAGCTCATGGTTTTCCGAACCGTTTAACTTGGCTCATTTTTGCTGCATTGGAAGGGTTGCCATTAGAAATGGTTTGTTTTGTTTTGTTTGTTCCTACCTACTGCCTCCCCCATCTCCTTCATAGCAACTCCTTGGATATCGGAGCAGTACCTGATACCCTTAAGGGCAGGAGCTTACGAGATCTGATTGTTAAGTTAGTATGTATTTTAGTATATAAATGTATATGAATGTGTCTATGTGTAGACATTTATAGATAAGTAGATAGATAAAGTGTATTGGCATAATACCAAAGGAGAAAATAATCACATTTGTCCCTTTTCAATTACGTGTAAGTATATAGTCTAGTAAAAGAATCATTTGAGAGGAATTGACATTTGTTTACCTTCCTATTTTATTCTACATTTTAAACTATAATTCTCAGGTTAGTAAGAAGACCTATAGTGAGTTATATCCGGGACATCAGAATCTAAAATTTCCATAAAGTTAAATTTATCCTGGCATGAAATTAGACTAGGCTATTATTTTAGAGGAGTGAAAAATAAGAATTCTTATAATCTTTCTATCCCTATTTCAATTCACGAGTTTTAAATAGATGTTGTCTTATGTTTCTTTCTCTGTGCCTTACCTTTCATGGTACTTAAAGGAAGCCTCTATATCAGGGTGATACAGTGAAGTTGCCTAGTGTCACCTCTGGTAATGCTGACAGCGCAGCTTCTCGTGATGACCGTCCCTGAGAGCATCTTCCTATTGGATACAGTGGGCCAGACCTACTCCACTATGACATGGTACATTTGGTTGATACATGTGATCAAGTTGGGAGGCTCAGTCCTGTCCTTAAGTGTATCAAGACCACCATGATCCATGTTGCCAGAATCTGACAAGAACCCAGTCACCTCTTTCCTAACTTGAGTCCTGAAACTTTCACCTTTATTCACCTTACAGCTTTCCAACCTGTGTCTGAATTCACTCGATTCTTTACTCTTGCACCGAGCCCTGAGGCGTAAATCCTACACAGGTTATCGCAGGTTTATCTCTGATATTCTTCCATAATGATGCTCCTCACTACTCCAAACAATATATGAGATAATGCATGCAAAGAACTTAGCACTTGGTAAGTACTCAATACTCAGAATAAAATATCATGTTGTATTAATAAGTGCCACTAGTGTTTGAATGGCTTTTAGTAAAATGTGGACCTATCTTAAACACTGTCCAAGATTATTTGTGACCAAAAATCTCTTCAATTGGTTAAGGATTAGAATATATTGTATTAACCTTCATACAATAATTACATATATTAATATAACTACTGTGACCACCCTTCATTTGATAATGAAGGAAGGTCTTCATCATATTTTGTACTCAGATCTCACTTAAATGTAAACTGTCCCACAATACAAGTAATACTAACAACTTGATCAATGCCAGAACACCTTTTAAGGACATGAGACCCGAATTTAAATTTTTACAGGCTGTTTTCACAATAGGATGAGTAATGTACTTTGTTCCTATCTCATCTTAGTCCCTGTCCTGTTCTTCTCACCTCTAACCCCCCTCCCTCTCTCTTTCCATGCAAAGAGAAGAGTTCACATGAGGACATAGTGAGGGGATGGTCATCCACAAGCCAGAAAGAAAGACTTCACCAGAAAGCAAACCTCATGGCACCTTGATCTTGAATATCTATCTCCAGATTCGTAAAAAAATAAATTCTGTTGTTTAAGCCACACATTCTGTAGTACTTTGTTATGGCAGCCTGAGAAGACTAATACCATCTTATTCATTAATCATTACACAATGACTGATTATATTATTGAGGATCAGTTCATGTGCTAAGCGCTAGGACACAGAGGCAAATAAGACACAATCCCTTCCATTGGACAGGACCCTAAATTCATCTACTGTTCAGTGAGAGAACAGACTTATTAGAAGTGTTTATTTTGCTCAAGAGCTAGTTTTCAGAGCTAGCAAAGCTGGATACCAATGCAAGTCTGATTAACTTTAGCCTGATGTTGAGGGAAATGGTAACTTCAGTTATGACAGGGTAGTATTAAAAATGTCATTTTGGAAAATTCAAAATCCACTGGAGAAAAACTCCTTTGAATTAGAAACTGTTTTTTATAATTTCCTACTTCCAGTTTGTGGTCTTGGACCTCCTGTGTACACTCTGAGCTTGATAATGTCTTTGGGTCTTTGACCCAAGCAAGGGACCTATTCCTCACCACTCACTATGCCTAAGTAGAAAGGCCTGCTTTCTACTGGGGCAGCATTGGAAGTTTTCATTTCCTGTCAGCCACGGCCCACACTGGATTTCCCTAGAATTTCCTGGAGGTGAAAGACTACCACAGTCAGAAAGCCATAGAATTCAAGTGGAATTCATCCAAATTTCCTCATTCTTAGCTCCATCTCCAACAAGCCTGAATCAAGGAAACACGGACCGCAAGGCTATGACCTAATCCTTGTTTGTCTGCCAAAAAAGAGAGAAAATGATGAGGAAGAAGAGTTTTATTTGAAGAAAGACAGATGGAGAATTGTATTTTCTTTTAACTTAGGAAAACTGATTTCTGAGATTCAAATCTGTTAGAGGATAAGTTATATGGAGTTGTTAAATCAAAGCAGATCAGGGATATAAGAAAAAAATAAGCTTCAATCCTTGTTGTTTTCTTTGGGCAACAACAACAAAAAATTCTCTGCATGCTACACTATTACTTCCATTTTAGTCAATGCTGGAGGAAAGGGGGAGGCCAGGAAGGAAGCATAGGTATTATACCTTGAACCTGACTTAAAAGATTGGTATAGGACAGTTGCAGATTTAAGAAGTGACTGTAACATCAGAACTTCTTAAAGAGTGAAGACTTGCATTAGATGACTCTCTTGAAGGTTCTGATTAGAGATAGAGGGTTAGAGGAAGCCATGATGCTGACATAGCAGGCTAAAGTGGTTTGCTTAGTAAAGTAAGGTAATTTTCATTGTCTAGCTGAGATGACTAAATACAGTTTATGGGGGCCCTGGAAGCAAGGACTATGGGAGCTCCCAGGAGTCCTGTGCTGAACACAGGCTGTGCAGATAAATAGCTGCTAAGGAGGGCAATGACCTTTCAGAAGAGTAATATCTGGCCCCTGATTTCAAGTTGCTTTATGTGTGATCATGTCCTTCTACTATCATGGATCTTTGTGCACATGACAGGTTCGAGTGAGAGGAGCTCGGGGAGTAGAAGGGAAAAGACCAGAGTGAGCTCAGGGAGCATAAGAGGTAGTGATAGGGTGGCCAGAGCCATTGAGGAAAAGCTGGGAACATGAATGAAAACCAAGAGCTGACCAGGAATCTACCCAGAGCAGGTAAGCATTCCTGCAATCCTCAAACGATTGTCTGATAGGGAACACAATGTTAAAGGTAATGTTTAAAAGAAGGGAGTGTGGAGAACACTATAAATAGGAGGAACAGCCACACAGTTGGTGCCAGACAGACTTAGTTTGAAATTTGGCCTGGTAATATACAGGTTTTGTTTCATTTGGCGATTTATTTCACCTCTCTGAGCATCAGAGAAATCTGAGTCATTACACATCTGTTAACGAACATACTCTTACGTTTTTCCCTGCATGCTTTGTATCACATGTCTTTATAAAATCTTATCTAGGATTCAGGAGATCTGCATCCTGATATTTACTCTGCAACATTTATGTGTTTGCATAACTTGTCTCATTTGAAAAATGAAGAAGGGGTCCTTGTACCCTACCAGATTATTTGCAGGAACAAATGTGATACATGGCGTATAAGCCCTGTTAAAACATGCCCATAAGCTACTATTACAGTTACTAACACACCCCAAAAATTCAATCAGGTATTAGGGTTTTTTTTCCTTTAAAAAACTATTGCACCAGTTCAGTCTGAGGACCCTGCTCTGCATGATGAACGTGTTGCTGCTTCCTTTCTCTTATCAACGGCCACACTTCACCATTATTTGGATAAAACATGATACAATCAACCTTATTTCCAAGAAAAACCTGGGTCATTTTTACTTGACTTTGTACTGGGACTGGCTGTGGGACCTCGGGAGCTAAGAAATATCACAGTTGGAAACTCTGAGAGTGCTCGGTCACCCACACAGCCTTTGCCCTTTCTGGCTTTTCAGCCACCCGCCCACCAGCCCCATCTGGCTGAGGCTCTGGTCAGTGTGGGAGAGGAGACAGGAGTCTGTTTGGCTGAGTCATGACCCAGACCTAGCATATGGTGCAAAACCAGTGAAGGGCCCCTTGTCTGTGGCCTGAATCCATGACACAGTGGCTTGGAGGGAGGTGAACTCCCTGCCTCATTTCCCTTGGCTGCCCCTGTGCTCTAGGAAGGCAAGGGGTTGGGGCTCCTGTTGGTCACAGAAGATGAATAAGCCCCCCCCCCCCAGACAAGGGGGATAATTGCTTCCACTTCACCCCCACAACCTCCCCCAGAAATGTTCTATGGCCAAACCACATCTCAGGACTCCCTGAAGACCTAGTGTACCCAAAGCCAAGAGCAACTCCCACCTGCCTGCCGCCACTTACCGTCCCCCAAGGCCCATCTAGGAGATCTGGTCAGGAAGCTTAAAAATAGTTGAGTGTGTGGTGACAAGCCTTGTGGGTTTGCTTTGTAAAAATATTCTGAGCAGGGAAATAAACCTTTCAGCAGCTTATTTTTCCACTGCTCTGGGGAGCTGCTCCCACTTTCTGCTGCTGCAAGCACTTCAGGTACCTTGTGGGTGGTGGTGGGCGTGCTCTGGGGAGGGCAGAGCTGACTCAGGGCCCGGGTGGGCTACTCAGTGGACTGGAGAAGTGTCTTGTTAGAGAACCAGGTGTAAGAGGGCCAGCGACTGCTACGCAGAGGGCATGACCTAGTCAATGTACCGTTTCTGCACATTCTGAATATGTAAGGAAATGTAACTCCAGGTTCTTGAGGTGTGGCATCCAAGGCCCTTCCAGATCTAGGTATGTCCACCCAGCACAGTGCCTCCCAGGCATAATTAAGTCTAATAAACAGGAGGATGAGCAGTTTTCTCACCACATCATGATGCTTCATGCCCACATACTCTCCCATACTCTGCTCCTCCTGCTAGGGAGGCCCTTTCCAGTCCTGGACATTAACTACCACCACCACCCCCAAACCCTTGTCCAACCTATTCAATTACTGAAATCCATCCCAGAAGTTTGCCTTCCCCTTGAAAGTTTTCCTGACACCCGTAACAGTTAATCACTCTGTTCCCTAAGCAGCATTTCCACCACCGTCCCATTTACCACGTGGCTGGGTGTTCCCTCACAGGATTTGCGTTTTATTCATCTCCATGTCTCACAGCCTCATGCAGGATCTGGCACCAGTAAGCACCGCCCAGCAGGTTAATTAAACAAGTTAAAGATGGAAAGAAGTTGTCACAACTAGCCCAGTAAATGACCGTGAGGGCTTTGGAATTAACAGAGAAGCTTAATATCATCATTTGCCTTTTCAGCACTCCCTTGAGTTAGATGTTAAGATCGTATTTTTACAGGTGAGAAAAGTTTCCACAGATGAGACAGGAGAAGAGAAGAGGGGACTCATCACAAATTGCTTATTTCCACAAATTTCATCATTCCACAAAACTACCAAGAAAAAAAAGAGAGAAAAATATGTTGACAACTCTTTCTGATAGGGTATTATTATCATTTCCAGAAAGTGTACAACCCACTTAAGGTTCTGTGTGTCCAAATTTAAGAAAATCACCCAGGGGTTAAATATAGAGAAGTAGACAGTAGAGATGTGTCCTCGCCTGGATCTCTAACTCAGAAGAGCTTGACCACCCTCCCAGGTGTGAGGGGGATCCTGAAACCGCTGTCCAGTGAGAACCACTATCGAGAGGGGGACAATGTGGGCATCAGAAGTCAGGGTCTGCAGCCTGACTGTTCAGGCTCAAATCTCAGATGTCTCCCGACTCACCATGTAGTCTGGTACTGGTTACCCCACCTCCCGGTGTCTCTGTTTCCCCATCTTTAAACTGATGGCAGCAGTTAGACCTAACTCACAGAGTTTTGAAAGTTCTACCATAGAAAACATCAAACGATCAATAAGTGGCACAGGTACTACTCTGAAGCCATCTGATTCTCCATCTTTTATCCTAATAACTGCTTAATCAGGTATTAACATCTCTGTTTTAGCTATGAAATACCTGGGGCTCCGCGGTTAGGTCTTTTTTCCCCAGAGGGATTCTGGATTTTTAAATCCCCATCTTTCTAAATGTAAAATTCTATCTATATCCTTTCTGTTTCTCTGAGACTCTGCTGGAGGGAGTCATGTGGTCTAGGAAATCTCTGGGGGTTCCGCTGGCACGTTGGGTCAGTAGGGATTTCCTGAGCCCAGATTCCCAACTCAGAGCCAATGCTGTAAGTTCTGTGGGGAGCGTGGGTGTAGTTTGGGTAAATACCCAGAGGCTTGGGAGGTAGAGGAAAAATACTTGGAGCTGGCAAGTCTGGCCAATTAATAAATGCTTATGAGGCGTTTTCAACGCTTAAAGATCTTTTGCCACTGCCAGGTGTTATTAATTATGAGTATGAGAGCACATTCTGTGAGAATTAGAGGTGCCCAGATTTACCTGCAAGAATGGGGACCATCTGCTGCCCATGCTGTGGGTGCAAAATTCAGTCAATAGGTACCTCTGGGGAGGGAGGCCAGAAGAGTCTAAGCCTCTCCTTCCTACAGTTCAGGGATTTGGTCTTGCAGGAAAGGGTCACCCCCAGTCTTGCCAGAGTCCCACTCAGAGGGTAAAAGTCTTGGGGGACACCTCTAGGGAACAAGTATGCCGATGCTTACAGCCTGTGTTGGATCAGGCAAAGCAGAAGTGTGGCTAGTGTTCAGCCAAAGGGTAAGGCAGGACCATAAATGGGAGAAAAATGAACCCCGAGCTCAGGGACAGAAACGATATACAACCTGTCAGGAAGTAGAGTCCAGTGTAGGTCTGGAAAGTGGCTCAGGAGGGAGTGATGAATGGCGTGGGGGCCTGGCAGCACTGTGAGTGCCGGATGCCTCCTGCTCAGTGTAGGGTGACCTGGTTTCTGAAAAGCTCTGGGGAGGCTGAGGTAGTCCCCCTTCCCTTAGTAACTCTAAAATCCCCTGTTCTTCTTCAGGTGGATCTCACTTTACACCTCAGGAATGTCTGTGGGTTTTTTTGGGGGGGTGGGGGTGGGGAATGGGGAGTAGAGAAGAGTTTTCTTTTGGAGGCAAATGATCTAAGCTTGAAACTGGGTCCATTCACCAATGAGCTCCCTGTGACTGTGAGTCAAGTATTTCCTTTCTTTTGCAAACAGTTTTTGATATGGAAAATGAGGAATGGGTTCGAAATGTTTCCTAAGTTTGCTTCCAGTGTCAACTTCCCATCATTACAGAGCTGGCAGTTCTGTTTTTGTTAATTCTGCAGAACTCAAGGGTCTTTCTGAGATGCCCTCTGGGCCAGTTCAGTAAATTTAGGGATCCCTTATGGGGAGGGCTGTGATCAACAGAACAGCTCTCTCTTTTTAAATGGTTCAGAGATTCATTAAAGTGTCATGATATTGTTTGGGGAGAAAATAATGCATACATATACATTTATTTTGTATGTATGATTTATTCTTTTTCTGGGATTTGCTTTTGGGTGAGCTTAATTCTTTAAATGAAATTATTGCAGGTTATAAAGATAATATTTGTAATATGAATAATCCTCACTTGTTTTAGAATATTAAATTTTATTAATAATAATTCCACCTTATTTTCTATGAAGCACATTAGAGTTTATAAGAACTAGTTGCATAATCTTAACTGGTCCTCAAAACCACCTGTGAACTAGACTTTCTCTTTTTTTGTTATTAATTTTAAAATAGCCTTATTGGCTTTTTCTTTTCTTTTTTTTTTTAAATATGTTTTTACTGATTTCAGAGAGGAAGTGAGAGGGAGAAATAGAAACATCAATGCTGAGAGAGATCCACTGATTGGCTGCCTCCTGCACGCCCTCTACTGGGGATTGAGCCCATGACCCAGGCATATACCCTGACCTGGAATTGAACCGTGACCTCCTGGTTCATAGGTCAATGCTCAACCACTGAGCCATGCTGGCTGGGCCTTATTGGCTTTTTCAATTATAAAATGAATACATGTATAGCAGGGTGCCATGTTAAATACTTAACCTTTTCCTTTTTTTTCTAGTGGAAAAAACTCCTAAAGCTCCCAAGGTCCTTGTTGGGAGGAGGATTTACTTCTGAGGCAAGCATGTGGCTCACCTTTCTCAAGTGGAAAAAGGTCTACCACCAGAAGCACTTGGTGTCCTGTGTTAGGGGAAATGAGCTTAGTAAATCATATTTGTCTCTGTTGTAGTGGTCTGGCTTTTCTCAAAGAGTTCAGGGAAGGAAGGGAAATGAGAGCTTTTAATTTGAGCATATAAATAGGAGAAATGAACAGGGCCTCTGTAGGAGTCCCTGGCTGGGATGAAGACCGCATCACTGGCCAGAGGACGCCCGAGCTGCCACTTGGGCCTTTATGAAAAAAGGAAGACCTTGACTTTGCACCTGGAAGGTCTTGACTCAGCACCTGGAAGGCCTTGACTTTGGCTCAGGAAGGAGCTGCCTAGTCTGAGCTTAGAGACCTCTGGGCCTGAAAACCAAGGATGTCCTACTCACAGGCTGGAGGCCATGGGAGGAGGAGCCTTGTTCTTCAGGAAGCACATGGATGGCCATGCCAGGGACCCTGATCAGCAATGGCTCAGTGACATTTTCATAACTGTGGCAGGGATCAGCAAACATTTTTCATAAAGGCCCAGATAATAAGCATTTTGGGTTTTGTGGGCTGAAGGAGATGCCTGAAGATTCTGACAGCTCAAACCTCTCTGACTCAATTCTGTTGCTATGATTTTACTCTGTCCTAATAACATTCAAGCAGCCATAGGTGATATATAACAGAATGGGTGTAACTGTGATCCCCAAAATCTTTATAAAATTAGTTAACAGGCTGGTAAAGTATACTCTTTGAAAACACACAGATATGATTTTAACCATGCTCTACCCCACAGTGTCTGGGTCATCTTAGATATATTCTTTCTGAGCCCATTTCTTTAACTGTAACAGTAACATCTCTCTCAAGGTATTTGTAAGGATTCAATAATCACATATATGCAGAATGTCTAGGCAAATGGGATATATATCTGCCCATTCCAGAGTGTTGCTTATTAACCTGTCATCTAGCTTCTAGAACCTTGGCCACCTGCACTGACAACTACAGGTGGCCAAGGATTGGCTGCGTTACTGGCATCTCTTAAAACACATCCTATAGAAAACAACCTGCTTGGGGAATCATTAGGAATTAGGTCCATTAACTTATTTGAGGAGAAGTTGATTTGGCTCAACAATTACTTTAAGTACTTATAATGCCAGGACATGTGCTTTATTCTTGGAACATAGATATAAGCCAGGAATTAATCTTAGGGCTAAGAAGCCTCACATCACATAGAGAAGTAGAGTCAATTAACATGAGACATTTTGAATATAATCTGACAAAGGGATTAATGGGGGAAATCATAGGATGCTACAGAGGCAAAGAGAAAAAGTCGTTAGCCCAGATGCTGGGATTAGGGAAGATTTCTTATAAGGGGCACAGAGTTTAAGCCTACTAGAATAAAGGTGTGTGTGTGTGTGTGTGTGTGTGTGTGTGTGTGTGTGTGTGAGAGAGAGAGAGAGAGAGAGAGAGAGAGAGAGAGAGAGAGAGAGAGAGAGAGAGAGACCATGTAAGGGAATAGAAGTTTTGTGTTGCTTAAGATGAAAAATGATAGTTGGGGGAATAACAAAAATTGTGATCAGTTATGAAAGTCTGCTCAAAGTCTTTGTTCTTTGGAAGCCATTGAAAGATATTATGCAGCGAGTGATGAGATCAGACTCACGCTTTGATGCTTTAGAAAGATCCCCTTGGCTTTGGTATGGAGAATGCGCAGGGTGGCCAGACCAGAGGCCAAGATGCTACTTAGGAAGCTACTGCAGTAGTTCCTGGGAGAGAGGGGGTAGTTGAACTGGGGAAGTGCAGTGGGGAAGGGAAGGGCATCCAATTTTAATATTAAAAATTAGCAATGGAGGACTTGAATTCTGTGTAAAGGGTGAGAAAGACGTAACTCCCAAGTATCTGATTTGAGCTACAAATGGTTGGTGGGATCATTCCTTGAGACTGGGCCAGTGAGGAGGTAGAAATGATGAGTTTAGAAAGAACAAGAGGAACTTTAGGGAGTTCTGGGCTGGGAATGGGGTGCTCTGGCTTCTGACATGCTTCAGCATTGTCTGTGGTCAAATCATGCTCCCTCTTTAGCTTTAGCTTCTCCAGTTCTATTATGAAGGTATCTGACTCAAGAGTGGTTCCAATACATATGTCTGCAGCCTCACAGCTTAGACTCTGGTTCAGTAATGCTGGTGTGCACTCCAGGAATCAGTATTTTTCAAAAGTGTTTCAGGTAACACTGCTGTTTAACAGGTTTGGGAGCCTGTGACTGGGGAGATGTCTGAGGATTCTGACAGCTTAAACCTCACTGAATGCACTTTCCCCTACTTCCTTCTCCTTGCTGCTGACTCTGCAGATGGAGGCTGGCATCTGGCATCCAGTGTCACTACAAAGACTCCTCCCTCTATCCAGGTCGGGCTGGCAGAAGAAGACAAGATGATTGCAACTGGCACAACTGGCACTGAGGCGACGCCCTGTCATCGTTTTTTTTTTAAAGAACATGGTCAATGTCACAACAGGATATTCTACAATAAATTGCTTCTGTGGTTCATTGGGATGGAGGGGTTGGTTATTTTTTTCCAAGTGTAGTGGTCAACACACAAAAATAAAACCAAACCAAACCAACAAATAGAAAAAGAACCCTTTCTTAAATTCAGAGTTGTGTAGACAAACCACATCCAGAAACTGAGTTTGATTCTTCCAGCTGTGCTCGGAGGATGTGCTCCCTGCCCTATCTCTCGGTGTTTCACTGATCCCACTTCCTGCTGCAGATGAGCTCAGCAGGCTTGCATGTGGACACATGAGGAAAAATCATCCAACCCGCCTGAAAAATTCATTGGGGCTTGGCCATCCGCAGGCAGGCTTTAGGTGTTACTTCTCTCAACTTTCCAACAATATTAATTGCACTGAGACCTCTAGGCTGTACCCAAAAGGGGTTTCCCTCTACCACACATGAGAACTCTTGGCTGGAGTGAGACAGTTCAGGTCTTTCCCTCACTGTAGGGCCAAAATCAATTCTTGGCCTCCAAACCCAAAAGGGATGTGGGAATCTGCAAAGGCCTGGAATAGAGGGAGACCTGTGTGCAAAGATGAAAGGCAGCAGGCTATAGAGTGGCTTAATAATAACCACCCTGTACATAGAAGGTCCTTATATCTCCGAGGAGGTAAACCACTACTGGATCCCCTGTTGTTCTGTAGCATAGACCGCGTCTTATATATTTTGATTCTTTTCATAATGTCTGGTAGGAAGCTCTGAACAAAGTGGCTGCAAAGGAAGCTGATTCAGCAACTGGATTCTCAGGTCTCTTTACAGAGCTTGACTGTGGGGTCAATCAAACCTAGGTTTGAATTCCAGTCACACCAATTATAGACAGTGAAACCAGAAAAGACATTCAACTGTGTGTGTTACCTACAAAATGAGGTTAAAACCCTAACCACATAGGGCTGTTCTGAGGATCAAGAAAGAGTGTGTTTATCTACAATGCCTAGTAATGGTCAGTTCATTAAATGTTTGTTGAGGGGAGAACTACATGAAGCTCCAGAGACAATTCAGGTTGACCCCAGAAGAAGGTTAGTAGAGTGAGTTGGTGTGGATTTGCCTTGGACAGTGCTGGCTTGAGTGGTGCCTGATTGGAGGAATGAGGTGATAAGCCTTGAGACTTGGAAGAACCTGAGCTTTATTGCGCTGGCAATTTAGTGTTGTGGATGTGTGCCAGGAGTGTGTGCGTGTGTTTGTGCACGCACACATGGGCATGCACACAAGTTTTATCTAAAGTCTACTACCCTGATGTATTTTGAACTTTCTTAAAACTTGGATGGTATCTGATTCATCTCTGCATTTCCCTCTGTCCTGGAAATACCCTGGGTTTCAATACATGTGAGAGGAGAACCAAGGGTGATTAAGTGCCTTTGTGATCTGAGAACAGAAAGAAAAACAAAGATCTCTTCCTCCTGTTGCCTACATTAGGCAGCAGAGTCAGATGTTTTCTTGGAAGCCTTCCCCAACTATAATTGTTAAAACTTATTCACCATGCAATTGATTTATTTAAAAATATAGACCATCACAGGTAAAGTAGAAGATCCTTTTCCTCCCTCTATTTTCATCCTTTCTTAGAAGCAATCACCAGCGCAAATTTTGCAACCCCAATTTCTGTTTATTATAAAATGTGTCCATAAATAAATAGTTGATGGTTTTAAAAATATACTTGCATAAGGATTCTGTACAACATACTTTTTAACAACTTGCTTTTCCCTCCTTTTTAATCTACTCAACATGAATATTTTTTGCCTGTTCCCTGTTGAAAACATAAAGGTTATTTTCAATTTTTATCCCATTGCAAACAACAATGCTACACAAATACCCTGGTTACCCTAGGACATAGGAGCAAGTCTTTCTCTAATGAAAAATTGCTGTCATTGGGTATGCACATTTTGAGTTTCATTATCTGCAGCCAAATCGCTCTCCAAAGTGATTGCACTGATTTACACTCCCACCAGCAGGGTCTGAGAGTTCAATTTTCTCATGTCTTTACCAGCAGTTGATGTTGACAGATTCCTTAGATGCCTGTCAAACTATTTCATGTGAAATGGTGTTTCACTCTTGTTTTAATTTGCATTTCCTTTATCACTAGTGAGGATAATCATCCTTTCATATACTCATTGACTCTTCTGAATTCTCTGCTCACATCATTTGCCCACTTTTAAGTTATATTGTTGGCTTATTTAAACTGATGAATAATTTCTCTCCCTTTTCAGGCTTCTAAACCTTGTTGGTTTTATATGTTACAAACATCCTTTCTAAGCCTGCCATTGTCCCCCATTGGTATGTTTCAGAGTTTTTTATAGAGAAGAGTTTAATTTTGCTGTAGTCAGTTTTATCAGTGCTTTTTCTATAAACAACTGATTGGAGAGATTTCAAAAACTCTGGTTCTTATCTCATGGTCAAAACTTATTACCCTAGAATTTCTACTAATTAAAATTCCTTTTCTATTTACATTTTAATTATTTTCATGTATAAAGTGAATTCTACATGGAAAATCATGCCATTTATTTAGTTGTGTTTTTTTTTCTCCCACTGATTTATAACGCCATCTTGCCTTAGGTCACTTTTTCACACATATTTGAGCTAATATAAGGACTTCAAATTCTGTCCCATTGACTTTTCTTCCCTGTTTCAATATGGCTTTATTTAAATTTCTACAGCTTAAAAATATATATAGGAGAAACCAAGATGGCGGCATAGGTAAACACCTTAAGTTGCTGCCTCGCACAACCACTTCAAAACTACAACTAAAAGACAAAACAGACATCATCCAGAAGCACAAGAAGGCTGGCTAAGTGCAAATTCTACAACTAGAAGGGAAGAGAAAAGCACATTGAGACTCAGAGGAGCTGAGGAAGTAAAGCGCAGAGGTATGAAGGAGCACGCACAGAGAGGGCTGGCAACTGAGTAGACGGCTGGCTTTTTCAATCTGCAGGGAGACACAAGCTCCTAACTGCTCTGAACTCTAGTTCCGGGCAAGATTCTGGGGATCCAGGCTCAGACTGTCTGGCAGCGGGCGGAACTCAAGGGTGGCTTTCTCTCAGAGTGATTACCAAGGGACACTGAGACCCAGGGGCCTCTTAGGGAAGGGCAGATGGGAAGCCATTGCTGTTGGCTCTGCCCTGAAACTCCGCCCCACACCAGCTGTGCACAGAAGCTTTTGCATATGAATGGCCTGGACCTTTGAAATCTAAACTTACCTAACAAACTGCAGCGGAGTCAGTGAGACCCAGAACATCCAAAAGAAGGCCCAAAGCCCCACAGCAACTTGCATTGCTTCACAGCTGGGCCTCATCTAGGCACCTACAAAACCCAAACAAAGAAGAGGATCTGCAGATCTCTTCATAGCTCCTGCTGGGTGGCCTCAGGCAGAGGCTAAATTAGCACCTCCTTGGAGATCCAAGAGCCAGTGTACCCAGGGTTCAGAGTAGGACCATCCATATTACAATTCCTCAGATCCATAAGGGACACACTCAAGGGGCAGACAGTGAGCACCAAAGCCCCACTGAAGCAAGTCTTGCCTCATAAGGGTGTCTCCAGCACAGAAGTTCTCCCATCGTAGACACAGCTGATCCTCACAGCCAATTAACCTTGAGGTCAATTCCTCCCAGTGATACCAACAACAATCAAGGCTTAACTACAACAAGACTGTGCACACAGCCCACAAAGGGGTGCACCAAGAGTGTCCACCTCAGATAACTGGGGAGGCTGAGCCACTGGGCCCTATAGGACACCTTGCACACAAAGCCACTCTATCAACACAGGGAAGCAGCCAAAATGTGGAGACAAAGAAACAGATCACAAACAAAAGAAATGGAGGAAAGCAAATGACTGGATATAGAATTCAAAACCACGGTTATAAGGTTTTTCAAGAATTTTCTAGAAAAGGCCAATAAATTTAGTGAGACCCTCGAGGATATGAAAAAGGACCAACTAGAAATTAAGCATACACTGACTGAAATAAAAAATAATATATAGAGATCTAACAGCAAACTAGAGGATCACAAGAATCAAGTCAAAGATTTGAAATACAAAGAAGCAAAAAACACCCAACTGGAAAAGCAAAAAGAAAAAAGAATCCAAAAATATGAAGATAGTGTAAGAAGCCTCTGGGACAACTTCAAGCATACCAACATCGGAATTATGTGGGTGCCAGAAGAAGAGGGAGAGCAAGATGCTGAAAATCTGTTTGAAGAAATAATGACTGAAAACTTCCCCCACCTGGTGAAAGAAATAGACTTAAAAGTCCAGGAAGCACAGAGGACCCCAAAACAAAAGAAATCCAAAGAGGACCACCCCAAGACACATCATAATTAAAATGCAAAGAGCAAAATACAAAGAGAGAATATTAAAAGCAGCAAGAGAAAAATAGTTAGTTACCTACAAGGGAGCACCCATACAATTGTCAGCTGATTTCTCAACAGAAACTATGCAGGCCAGATGGGAGTGGCAAGAAATATTCAAAGTGATGAATAGCAAGAACCTACAACCAAGATTACTCTACCCAGCAAAGCTATCATTCAGAATGGAAGGTCAGATAAAGAGCTTCACAGATAAGAAAAAGCTAAAGGAGTTCATCACCGCCAAACCAGTATTATATGAAATGCTGAAAGGTATTCTTGAAGAAGAAGAAGAAGAAGAAGAAGAAGAAGAAGAAGAAGAAGAAGAAGAAGAAGAAGAAGGTAAAGATAAAAATTATGAACAACAAATGCATATCTATCAACAAGTGAATCTAAAAATCAAGTGAATAAAAAAATCTGATAAACAGAATAATCTGGTGAATATAATAGAATCAGGGGCATAGAAAGGGAGTGGACTGACAATCCTTGGGGAGAAAGGGGTGTGGGGGTGCAGGAAGAGACTGGACAAAAATCATACACCTATGGATGAGGACAGTGTGTGTGTGGGGGTAATGGCATGGGATGGGGTGGGAACCAGGTGGAGGGGAGCTATGGGGGGAAAAAAGAAGAACAACTGTAATAATCTGAACAATAAAGATTTAATAAAAATATTTAAAAATAATAATATTGTTAATTATCATTAGTAGCACTTATAATAATTAAATTTCTATCACTATTAATAATTGATCATTATGGTGGTAATACTGTGATGCCTTCATGAGTAATAAAGATTACAATAACAACAAAATAAAAAAATATATATATATACAATATATATACACTGAGTGGCCAGAGTATTATGATCTCTGAACGCATAATAATCTGGCTGCTCAGTGTGTGTGTGTGTGTGTGTGTGTGTGTGTGTGTGTGTGTATTAGAGGCCTGGTAAATGAATTCATGCATGGGTGGGGTCCGGCCAGCCTGGCCAGGGGGAGGGGACGTGGGTGGTTGGCCGGCCTGTCTGCTGGTCGAACTCCTGGTCAAGGGGACAATTTGCATATTAGGCTTTTATTATATAGGAATATAGGATATACACTGAGTGGCCATATTGTTATGCGTTCAGAGATCATAATAATCTGGCCACTCAGTGTGTGTGTGTGTGTGTGTGTGTGTGTGTGTGTGTGTGTGTGAGTATCTTAATGGATAGGTCATTAACTGCTATCTCCTATTTTTTTTTTCTTTTTTCTCCTAGAGTTACTTGACTAATCTTTGTGCTTGCATATCCAGATGAATTTTTTTATGTGTATAGAGTTGTAGGGGAAAAGCCCTGTTGGAATATTTTTTGAAATATCATGGGCTATGTCAATGTTTTGGATCAAATTAAACACTCTGTGATTTTTAACACCTCTATTCATGGTAATGGCACATCTCACCATATATTTTGGTTTGTTTTATGTTTTATAAGAACATTTTATAATGTTCTCCATAAGGTTTTGCACATATGAATTTTATAATTTATAAATACCATAGAATATTTTTGCTATTATGACTATACTTATATTAAGTTATAGTGATACCAACATTGATATTTATACATTATTCAACCTTCCTGAGATCTGATAGTTCCTTAATTCATTAATCTATAGCTTTCTTGATTTACTATGTTGATAATCATGTAGTCTCTAATATAGAATGACACTGCCAATTCTTATGTCTCTTTTCTTTTTCTTGTCTTGTTGCATAGTCAGGATATGCTGTTGACTAGTCATGGTTATTATGGGGACTATACTATTATCTTTTATTACCTTAATAGAAAAGCTTCCAATGTTTCATCATTAAATATTTTATCTGTATTAGATTTGGATAGCTGCTTATTAATACATTAAGGAAGTTTACTGGTGTTGATAATTTACTAAGAGTTTTATCTTGAATAACTGTTGAATTTTTATTGCAAATTTTATGTATCTGTTGAGAACCTATTTGATTTCTCTTTTAATTTGCTTATATGTTGAATAATCATGTTTGGAAGATTTTTTTTCTTACTGAATTACACCGCCTTTCTGTGATAAATTCTACTAGGACATGGTGTTTGTTATTTAGTTATAGAACAGTACTGGGTTTTATATGCTAGTATTTTACTTACGATTTTAAGAATCAAGATTTTTCAGCTTATATACTTCCTGTATTTAAAACATTTGGGGAGTAGGTATTTGTGTCTAGTGTTAAGATCTTTTCTGACATTCTAATTTCATTCTACATAGCTCTTATCTACTACACTGTTCCACCTATTATTTCTCCAATACATATGAAAGCTTAGAAGTCATATTCTATCTTGGTCTACACTCTAATTATATTAGCTTTATGTGTACTTTAAAGCAAATTATTATTTTTTGATACCCATTTGCTATGCCAATTTTGTATTCACAGATGTGGTATTTTTAAGAAGAAAAAAAAATCTAGGTATCCTTCATTCAGCTTTCTCATCTTAGCAGTGGCTAATAGTGGAATTCCCAGATAAATCAAGACACTACCTTCCACAATAACAATTCATTAATGATAATTAATTAAATTGGTAGCTTACTGAGTGTTGGACATTGTGCTAAGCACTTCATATACATGATATTATTTAATATTTACAGAAATAGATAGTGCTATTCTCAGTTTAGAGATCATAAGATTTAATTTTATGGGGTTTAAATAACTTAATTTTATGATGTTTAATGCAGGCATAGGTATTAAACAGTGATTTTCATCTAGTCCTATCTGACGCTAAATCACATACTCTTAAGCATTTTGCTACACCAACATTTGGGGTCTGCAATGATAACCCCATGCCAGCACATAACAGAGTTCCTTCCAACACTGTCTCATGGTCACATACCCTTTTAGCTCAGCTCTTTAATTATCAGAAGAATTTTGTTCCAAGGCATATGCATGTGTTTGTTTTGTTTTTGCTTTATTTATGTCTCACTTTCCTTTACTTCCTCTTACACTGCACCAAAGAAATCCCTGCTCCTGCATTGACAGCTTCTATCTTCTATTCCCCTTCCTTATGTGGCGTTTCCTCACTTTCTAGTTATTCTTATTAGCATTCATTGATTTTTCTCTTTACTTTTATACTAGAAAAAAGAGAAGTCAGGAAAGGAATTTAAAAACGTAAGAAAATAAATTGTCCTTCATTGGGCTATTGTGCCTCCAAGGCAGAAAGCTGATGCTAAGTTGTCGGTTGCTTTGGAGTCCTGGTTGGTGGTTTAACCTGAAATAAGGTCAGTGCTCTCATAAACTAACTTACCCTGGGCCTCTATGACTGGCAACATGCTTGAACGTTGTCAATGTTACCCATTCACTATGTTACCCTTTGACTAGCCAGGCTTAAGACAGAACGTGAAGACAGAGCTGCCTGCCCAGTGATGAATGTTTTCCTGTTTCTGTAACCTACTTGCTGTCAAATCTCACTTTTCCTTTATGATGTTTAGTTGAAATTGCAGCCTAATGAGGTCTGGCCAGTCCTCCTTTTCTTGGCTAAAGAGTTGATGTTACTGCCAACATATCTGAATAAGAAGAGAATACTTTCTGGAGAAATGAAAAACTTCAGTGGCTAATACAGGCCAGTAAAAATGAACTGTTTACACGATGCATTGCCTCTGCCTTATGTTTTAACAGATTAATTTGCTACTAAACTCATGTTTCCCTCCACAATGGTTATTTTTATTTGATAGTCTTGGAATATCCCTGGAACTCAAATTCAGACAATGAATCTGAATTTTTGTTGGTTGAAGTTCAGGATCTGTAATTTCACCTGAATTGATTCCTTCCTTGGAAATTAAAATTTGTGATTTTATGTTTCCCCTTTCTTTTCAGATCATTTCAGATGCCAAGTCCCTACAAATTTTTCTTTAATTCCCAAATTACAATAATGCATCTGCACATCTAGAGAATTTGTATTTAAACCATTTCATTTGGCCCTGTGCAATGAGATGCAATGTGGTAGGTAGAGGAGCGGGTAGGAGCAATGGAGCAGGACAGGAATGCCTTTGAATCCTGGGGCAGGTATTCACCAGCTGGGTGATCTTGAACATCTTAAAAATTCACCTTCTATAAAATGGTAATATTCAACATAATAATGATGATAAGAATACTTGCCTTATCTTGTTGTTGGGAGAACTCACTGAGGTCACACATATATTACTTGGGGCACAGGAGAGAAAACCAGTAACTATGATTTCTCCATAGTTTATCTCCACCATCACTAGCACATGGAGAGGATAACACTTGTAGGAAGGATGAGTCTCTCTTTCCATAGCATTAGTCATGCAGCCCAGGAGCTGTGATCAGGGGAATCTGTCTCATTACCTGGCATGGCTTTTTTGACACTTAGTCAACTTGATAGGCTTTGTTTGAGCCAATTCACACGCATCAAGTACTTGGTACAATATTGTACTTTTGCTGCAACAACAACAAAATGCCACTGAAGCTAGAGATGGATGTACATGAATGATACTCTTCTATTTTATAGAGTATATCTCCACATTTGTATAAATTAATATAGAAATAGGTTGATATATATTTGGATTCTTCACAACACAAACTTGCGAGACTTTAATTTTAGGACTACTCTAGAAGCCAATGGAAAATGAGAAGGGAAGTAGTGTTTATCTGTCTGCTTAGCATTGTGGTAAGTATGTTCACCAACACATCACAACTATTTGTTATCGCAATGAAGACTTGTTCCCATTTTACTGGTCGGAAAAATTAGCTCCAGATAGGTAACCTATGCAAGTATTAAAGCCAAGGTGCAAAATCACGTCTGCCTGATGCCAACACTAGTTCCTACAAAGTACTCCTTGAGAACAATGTATTGCGCTTAGGCAGGAAGTAAAATTTAAGATTTATGTGTTATTTACCTTATATTTTTTTGGGGGGGAGTACTTTTTAAAAAATATATATTTTATTGATTTTTACAGAGAGGAAGGGAGAGGGATAGAGAGTTAAAAACATCGATGAGAGAAAAAACATCGATCAGCTGCCTCCTGCACACCCCCTACTGGGGATGTGCCTGCAACCAAGGGACATGCCCTTGATCGGAATCAAACCTGGGACCTTTCAGTCCGCAGGCCCACGCTCTATCCACCAAGCCAAACCAATTAGGGCTGGGGGGGGGGGGTACTTTTAAAATGCCTTGTCATGCATGATCTTGGGACTTTACTTTTTATTTGGGAGTGGAATATGAACCTAATCCTTGCCTCTGAGGATAGCTTCAGTGAGGTTTTGAAGGAGTTAATACTTTTCCTTTTTGATAGAAGATGAAACGTGGACTGCTGCTAGAAGCCACAAAGCTGAGTATTTATTAAATACACTTATTTCCCTTTCATCTATTTGGCCAATGTTCCCCACCATAATCTAATTTCCTCTAAAATTTTCCATGGAGCAGGATGGTGGCTCCAAATTCTGAAATGCTGAAGAATCATTTAATGACCTATGGTGAGCTCCTATGAACTCATCCCAGAAATGGTAATGAATATTTGAGAAAACGCATGGGTAGGCTCCAAGTCTTTCCAAAATGATCCTGATAGTTGTAATCAAGGACTTTCTTGGGGTATTAGAAGTTCTAGATGACTTTTAAGGAAGACTATATAGTTCAGTTTGAGAATATGGTGCTATTAAGGGCAATGGTATGAGCCATCTGTCCCATTCTAGTGCACGTAGATCATATTCCTCACTCTGGAGTGCCATTTAGCAGATAAATGGTATAGGCAGTAAATAGGCAAATTAAAACAAAAACATCAGTGGTAGCTTAGTATGTAACATTAACTTTGTTTGCTCATTGAAAATGAATTTTCTAAGAGCTCTAAGCTCTAATGATACACCATCAACTTGAGCAAGGACTACCTTTGAGTAATCATAAACTAAGGAAATACATAAGCACATAATTATGAAATGTTATGATAAATGTCATGTTAAAGGCAGGTATAGTTATCTGTTAAGAATAACAAAGGGAGAATGCTGATTAAGTGGAGTTTATTGAGTATAATAATAATGGTGATTATAACTACCATCATTGATCTCTCAGTGTTAATTCCAATGCTAACACCTATACTTGAATTATTATATTTAACACAAAAACCTTGAGGTTGATGACGGTGACAGTGGTGGTGGTGATGATGATAAGGAGAATAACATGATTAAGAACATAATACTAAACACTATTTTTAAGATATTATGTTGGTCCTTTAAATACATATTTTTATAGGAGCATGCCAGCAACTCTCTGAGGTCAGTATTATCACCATTTTAGAGAGCAACAATCTGATGTGAGGAGTGTCCACAAATTCCCCAAGAATATTCAGATATTAGGTAGAAGATTCAAAACCTGGGCTGATTCCACAGTCCATATTCCTATGCACACTATGCCAGACTGTCTTCTGGGAAGGCTAAATATTGAAGAGTATTATGTACGTAGAGAAAGAAAATAATAATATTCTAGGAAAAAGAAATAACATGAAAAAAACATACAGGTGTTTCTTGTAAAATGTAAGAGAGACCACTTTATGAGAATGTATGGTACAAGAAAGCAAACAATACAAGATAAAGACAAATATAAATTAGTGTCAAATTATAAAGTGGTTTGTTTCACATTTTATCTTATAAGCTTGGGATCTAAGGATAGACTTTTAAGCATGGGGGAAAAAGATCTGAGTCTGTGTTTTTAAATAAAATAGCAGATGCAATAAAAAAATGAATAAAACTACTTGTATGAATGGAAAACACAAACTCTGCTGGGACTGTTCAGATTTTTTGAAAATTCAATTAAAAAGGAATTGTGTTTTATCTCTAAAAACCCCACACAGTTCATAAGTAGAAGCAAACAGTTTATGTTGTGCAACATGTGCTGAGGTTCTTCATCTCTGTGGTTTAGATTAGTTCCCAAGTTGGTTTGTATTGACTGATAGCATCCAGGGGCCAAAAACATACTTTGCTTATTGGTATTGACACGAAGTTATTGAAAATCGGTTGAAGAAATCAGCTTTTGGCAAATGTCTGAGTAGAAAGTTGAGCCTTTAAACACTAGTTAACTTCACCTTCCCATGCCCCACTGGTGAAATTGCATAAAACTTCTAGCTCCGGAATAGTGCCTTTGGAATATCTCAATCTATTATTTCATTCCTCCATAGTCAGCCTTAATATTTTTTTATCCCAACTCTGCATTTACAGCTTTCAAAGAGTTATCTATCCAATGCCGATAAAGTCAACTAATAATATTTTAACTTATAAAAAGGGCCAAATAGCCAGAACTGTAGAACCCTAAAGCTAGCTTTTCTAAATAGGAAGATGAAAGATCAACCTTCCTTTCTTCCCTCCTTTTCCCAGTTTTTCTTCCTTCATTTCTTCTCCCTTGCTGTTGACTTCCTTTCATCTTCATTGCTTTCCCCATCTGCTATATCATTCTTTTTTCTTCTTGGTTTCCCTAACTCATATTTTCAACACCAAAGGTGTGCCACTTTTCTGGAAACAAGGAATATAGAAATGAGCAAAATACAGTCCCTGTCCTCCTGATGCTCATGGTCTAGTGAGAAAAAGATATACATAAATATGTAATTATAGTACAGTGTGGTAGATGTTGTGGTGAAGATGTGCAGCTATAGAATTACAAAAGTATGGCACACGGTCCAAGCTCAAAGTCAGTGAATTTTTCTGGAAGTGGTTACTGGAAATGAGTTTTATGGTAATATTTATAGTCAGGGTATCACTAATGCAAAGGTGTGACAAGCAGAAACAGTGGGATGCATTGGGGGGTCTCTGGAAGCTTTACTAATAGAAAGGCAGAAACTAAGAGTGTTTGTGGAAAATCTGGGCAGAGCATATTCATTTCCTGTGAAGTTAGAGTCTTTTCTAAGTTTCATCTTGAAAACACAGATCATGTCACAAATTCCAATGCAAGCCACGTATGTGTCCCCAAATTGCTGATCATTGTGTCTTGTAGACATAGATATTTTCTCAGAGTGACTGTCCCTCCATGGCTGCTTTTACAGGTTAATCTAGTGTTTGTTGTCCACTCCACCTACATGTATAACAAAAGAAGACCACAACTTAGACACAGATTCAAAGGAAAAACACTTCCATATGCGGAGCATTTCATTTGTGACAAAACTGTGTTCTGAGATTTACATATGCAGTCTTAGTTAATCTTTAGCATACTCCTTTGTGGAAGAAAATAGCCCTAAAAGAAATTAACGAGCTGCAAATAAATCTGGTGTTGGCCTCAATGAAATACTGCTTTTGATTGGTTCTGGCATTATTCTTAACTGGTAGGGTCTTTTGGGTGTTTGGAACCAAATCTACAGTGTGTGTGTGTGTGTGTGTGTGTGTGTGTGTGTGTGTGTGTGTGTGTATGTGTGTTTAGGGTTCATACATTTGCTTTATATATTTTGGTGCTCCTATGTTGCATGCATAAATGTTGACAATGGTTATGTCATCTTGTTGAATTGATCTCTTTAGCATAATGTAGTGTCCTTCTTTGTATCCTACCATAGCCTTTGTTTTGAAGTCTATTGCATCATATGTAAGTATTGCTACCCCAGCTTTTTTTCCACTTCTATTTGCACTAAAACCTGAGCAGAAATAGATGTTCAGGGTTGGGAGGCATGAAGACATTGTAGACATTAAAAGAAAGCCAACAAGGGAGATGAGAAGTATGAAATAACATGGCCCAAGACAGAGAAAGAATTGAATAGCCCCATAGTTTGGAGGATAACTAGAATACGATGTCAAGGACAGAAAATGCTTTGAATGGACAATAGTATAAACTGCAGAGAAATCAAGTAAGACACACAGTGAAAAATGCACATGCCATGTAGCAAGAAAAAGGTAATCAGTCAAATTGTCAAGTGTAGCTTCAGTGATGTGAAGGTAGGGGAGCTAGATACACAGGAGTGAGTGGGAAGTGATGACATGGAGATATTTAATACAGATGCTTCATGGAACCTTCTCCTTGAAAGAGAGGAGAGAATGTGTGTGGAATGTGGAGGAGGACCTGAGGATTGGAGCCAATGCCATGACTTCATGCTAATGGGATGCAGAAAGAAAAGAAGAAGAGATGGATAGAGTAACATTCCTGAGAAGTCAAGAAGGGATATGATCCAGTTTTCCATAAGATAAAAGATATTCCTTTCAGTCCATCAAGCAGTGGGGAGGGAGGGATAAGTATGAAGATGCAAATAGGTAACTTTTATGGCAGGAAGTTGATGGAGGTTTGACTGATATCTTTTGTTTTTCTGTGGGAGGCAAGGTCATATGGAGACTAAGGGAGAAGTGGGGGTCATGTGTTTGAGAGCAGAGGAGACAGTTTGAAATAGCTCGCTCAGAGCAGAGAAAGCACTCCCTATAGAAACGTAATGGGACTTCTGGGCATCATTAAAGGTCTAGTTAAGATTGGGGAGCATGTAAGACTGTTTCCAATTTAGAGTGATTTTTCACCTCCAAATTACCCAGAAACCCAAGTGGATGTATAGAGAAAATAGTAAATTGAGTTTGTTCAGGTTTGGAGTTTTTTATAGGACTCACTATAATATCACTGCAAAAGAAGAAATTGAGAATTTTGAGAAAAGTGATTGCTGTGATGGTCAATGATATCTTAGCTGAATAATGAAAGAAGGTAAATAAGGGGGCCCTGGTAGATGAGGAGAAAGTAGATGGGACTGTTAACTGTAAGTTCCTCAAAGACCTGTAAAATGGTGCAGACCTACCTGGAATCAGTTCCAGACCACTGTAATAAAGTGAGTATCACAAAAAGCGGGTATCGCAATAAAGCAAGCTGTGATCTTTTGTGGACTGAAGGTCTTGCCTTCAATTTATGGAGAGAGAAAGAAAGAAAGAAAGAAAGAAAGAAAGAAAGAAAGAAAGAAAGAAAGAAAGAAAGAAAGAAAGAAAGAAAGAAAGAAAGAAAGAAAGAAAGAAAGAAAGATCTGTGAAGTACAATAAAGCAAAGCTCAGTAAAATGAGGTATGTCTGTATACTGGGAATAACTTGAGTTGAGATAATGTGGCCAGAGTGGAGAGATGAAGAGGATCATATAAAATAAAGAAACCTTTGCAACAATATGGATGGAAATGGAGAATATTATGTTGAGTGAAATAAGTCAGGCAGAGAAAGATAAATATCACATGATCTCGCTCATTTGTGGAATATAATGAACGGCATAGACTGATGAACAAGAACAGATCCAGAGGCTGAGAAACGTCGATCAGAACATCATACCTCAGGTAAGGTAGGGGAGGGTGGGGGTAAGGTGGAGAGATCAACCAAGGGACTTGTATGCATGCATATGAACCTAATCAATGGACACAGACAACAAGGGGGCGGGGCATTAAGAGAAACTGTCTCATGTGACAAAAATTTTTAAATGAAACTCTCTGTAGACTGAAAATTATTTTGGAAGGAAACAAAGAGAAGTTTCCTTCAAAAGTCATAAGGATTGTAATTGAAAGTCAAAATATTTGGCCTCTTGAACTAAAGTAAGTAATTTGTGTTTTTGCCTCCCTGACAAAGTTTATATAAAGCTACAAAAAGAAATTGACAGCCAGTTTGAAATGGAATTGCCAGGGCCTAGGGCAAAGAATATCCTTACATGATATTATTCTACAATGTCATTATAATTTTAGATATTTTACAACAGCATATTTTACAATTATCCCAAACAAACTTACAAACTAATTCTTTGAATGGTTGGCAGCAATTAAAAAAAAAAAAAAAAAAAGGACAGGAAAGGATTTAATCCCTTGCGGAAGGAATTAAGGCACTGGGAAGGCACTTGAGCATCCTATATTGGCCCCTCTTGCCTTTTGTGCCAAGAGGGACCCTCTTCTCACAATCCAATTGCCCTCAGCTGTTACCTGAGCTTTCTGTTCATGCTGAGCTTAAAGCCTCGTGGGGGCTGGTACCATGATCTGCCTCACATCCAATTGTGTGAGCTGGGCCCTCACTGGAGAAGAAACCCTAGTTCCCCGAGATATGTGATCAGCACTGGGACCCTGCCAGCAGGCCAGGGGTTCCCAAGGCAGGTGCTGGGTGTGGAGGCCACGGGGGCATAGGCTACCAAGGAGACAGAACTGAACCTCACACCACCCTGCTTGCCCCCGGAGGATGGCTGGTTAGCCAGAGACTGGTAAGATTCCTCAAGGAAGGAACAACCTAAGACAGGCACAGTCGCAGAGGGGCCATCAGGAGAGAACTTGGGGGGGGGGGCAACAGAAGTGGGGCACAGACCCTGACCCCCCCAACATTGCAGGGGCTTGAACCCTCACCCCTTCTGAAGGAGGTCTCCTGCCCCCATGGCTGCTTCGCGCTTCCCACACCCAGCTCAGAACGGGACCCAGGCAACAGAAAGAGACCTGGCCCAGCTCACATGGAGATACAGGTGACAGACAGAGACTTGGCCCAGCTCAGATCGGGACCCAGGTAACAGACAAGAGACTTGGCCTACAGCAGTTGCCCTATATCTAAATTCAGCTGAGCATCTGGAATGCTCAGGGCCCCACAAGAATGCAAATAATCCTTCCCACTAATATTTACAGGGTAAACTAAGATTGTTGGTAGAGTATTAAATTTGACAGTAAAATAGTAATTGAGTTTTCAGATTAATTTAAATAGGCTAATTGAAATAAGTGAATATTCAAATAAAGTTAATTGTACTGGACAAAAAGCTGTTCTTAAAGTAATAACTAAAATTTCTATTGGTAGTTCATCTCATGGTAAAATTCCTGAATATGCAATGAACCTAAAGCAGTCATATGTGTGGGGAAAAAAAAATTAAATTTAAAGTTATCAAGACTTCATTATAAAATTTACAAAAACCTCCATTAATAAAAAAAAAAGGGGGGGGGATAGTAGGGCAATATCATGTAAGGAAAAATATCCTATAAGTAAATTACATCTAGAAAATTTTTACTTTACCAAATTAAGTTTCATTTGCAATGGTAACAGCAAGACGGCCATTAAAAACACACATGGTGTCTAAATAAGACAAAGGAAAATCGTTTGAACAAAAATAAAAAGGATCCCAAATCAATTATATAGAGAAGATTCCTTTATTAACTTGTGGTCGAGAATATATTTGTATATTTTCAGAAAACAACCCCAAGACCAGATGGATTCCTGCAACAGAGAGGAATTGACAGGAGTGCTCCAACCACGAAGACAAGAGGAAAAAACAGTTCAGAGATGGAAGACGCTGACAACGCCTTGCCACGCGAGCAGTCAGCAGCTGTGCACCGCTGCAGGTTACCTAGGACCAAACCAGAGAGGGTCGGACCTGCATTGCCACCATGTGCCCACCATCCAGATATTACTGCTGACATGTACACATAAGGAACTGTTCGACATTGAAATTGGGACTCAAACATTTTTTTGTTTTGTCTTGTTTTGTTATTATATGTTTATTTCCAGTCTGTAAAGGCAAAACTTTTTAAAGGAAAGAAATGGTGGGAAAAAGATACAGAGGCAAAGAAGCATTGAACAGACTGTCAAACTACATTGGGAAGACAGGGGAAGTTGGGTGAGGGGGGCTGTAAGAGACCAACCAAAGGACTTGTACGCATGCATATAAGCACAACCAATGGATATAAGACACTGGGGTGGGGGGGAGGGTGGGAAGGTGAAGGCATGTCCTGGGGGTAGGGGAGGTCGGGGGGAGATCAATGGGGAAAAAAAAAAGGAGACATATGTACTACTGTTTGTAATACTTAAAACAATAAAAAAAAGAAAAGAAAAGAAAAGAAAAATAATAAAAAATAAAAAACATTTACCCAGCTAAAAAAATAAATAAATAAAAAATAAAATAAAATAAAGAAACCAAGGATCTGAAAGGCCTGGATATTGGAAGGATTATCCAAGGCTGAGGTCACCTAAGATGAAAGCAATATGTGGAGTGTGGAGAAAGACTGAAGGCAGAGGTGCCTTGACCAGGAGCATTGCAAGAATTAGGAGTGACCAGAACAGGAAGTCTTTAGAGGGAGGTGCTAAGAAGGAATATAATAAGGCAGAGCTGCAAGGCAAATATCTCAAATGAGTCAGAACTATCTAGATGGACTGACTAAATCTAATCCACAAGTGGTTAGTAGAAGCAAGGAGAAAAAACTCCCTAACTTTAATGATATGAGAGATGAGAGACAAAAACACCAATTTAGAGTCCCATTCAAGCCATATAAGAGACCACTCAGGTGGTCTCTTATATGGCTTGAATGGGAAGGGTCCATGAAGAGTTTCTGGTCTCAATACTACTGATAAGGATAAATTGAAACTTTGGGGCAATAGGGGGCCTTTCTTTATTTCTCTGCAATTTATACTATTGATTTCTCTGCAATTTATACTATTGTCCACTATAGGATAGATGAGTCAACTAGCATTTTGGTGGTGGAGGCCGTGAGCTCTGCTGCATTCTCTACCAATGGTCGTGGCCATGTCTCAACTAGGGAAATAGTGAAGTAATTCAAGTTCTGGAATCAGTCAGACCTGGGTTGAGTCCAAATTCACGGTCCATGGGATCCTCTCTGAGCCTATGTTTTTTCAATTATAAAATGAAAGTAGCATTATTTAACTCAGAGTTGTCTTAACATTTCAGTAAGATTATGCTTGTCAAACAGCATGGTAGTCAATGAGTAAATTCTTTGTAAAGAGTATTGTTATTATCATTATCATTCTGTATGTATGTGATGCTGGAGCCCAAAAAGAATGTACTTAATGAGATAACCTTTCAGTTAATCTGGGTGGGAGAAAAGGTGAGGGTATGAGAGTTTGCCAAATGGAAAAGGTGGAATCATTCAGTGAATGAGACCTTTATTCTTCAACATACATCTTTAAATGATGTTTAATGTCAAAGAATCTAATTAAGAGTGGTTTTCCTATTCTTCTGTAAGAATGGGTCTGGAAATTCAGGATGATTTAACTTTTCCTTTTGCCAGGAGCGAAGTGTTAGAAAAGGAAGCCGGGGAAGAGAACTCTAATTCCCTTAGCTCGTTAAGAAGCCTCAGCCCTGGTTACGCAGTTTGCTGAATTTTGATCAGAGAATTGTATGCTTATAACAGACATCATTGTCCAGATGTAGACACACTACGGTGGTTTCCAAGTTGGAAATAAAGATCACTTGGAAGTAGAAACTTTCCTGAGTTTGATCCTCTGATGAGGGACCTGTCCCCTGCAGCAACATGAGTCTTCTTGTAACAAAGAACACTCTCCTCTTGCCTCTTTACAACCTTCATCTACCCCTAAGGGACTTCAAAAGGAAGCAGCCTGCTCAGTGACCATGGTGCTTTTCCTGCAGGTATGGGAGATAGATTATAGGATTTAAAATGCAGTCCTCCCTGGCCCAACTTAACCTCTGCATATAACTTCCTGGAATCTGGCCAATGTTCCTGAGGACTGCTTGCCCAAGGGCACCCCCTGTTCCTTCCAAAACTACCCTTAGATCTTACATTTTTGTAAATCCTGATAGCTTCTGACCTACTTTTTATTGTTTTCATTTCATACATTTTTCAAAACCCCAAAGTTTTGATTCATATTCTAATTCATTTATTTTGTAAATAAATGCATTCCTCTAGTGTGCAGTGAGTTGGGGGGAGGGGGGACGGCCTCTGGTTTCCCCTCTTTCTATCTGATGAGTGCAAAGAAGTGAATAGCACAGGCTGTCAGAATCAGGGGTCTACCACTATCTATGTGACCTTGAGCAAGTTGCTTAACCTCTCTGGGTCTCAGTCCCCTTCTGTGAAATGGAAATGTAATCATAACAATTTCATGGAGTTGCTGTGAGGATTAAATTAGTTCATAACTATGATGTGTTTAGAACAGTGCCTGGTGCAACATAAGCACTATACAATTTTATTATTATTATTTACCTAATGATCTCTGCATTGAAATGCCTTCATTGAAATGCCTTCTGGGAAGAGAGTGGTGGAGCTCAATAATTCTTTGGAGCTTGGTGAGATCTTTAAGGTGTGGGTGTTGACAGATGCCAAACTATCATGGATGAGAGCATTCGTTTTCCACAGGATAGGAGCATGAGTTATCAATTTTGCTCCTTAAATGCAATAAGTGAGAGATGAGTATTGAGACAAAAAAAAAAAAAAAAAAAAAGGGGGTGGTGGAGGAAGGAAACTGAGAAGTCAGCCAAATGGAGAAAGACTGCTATGAAGTGTGTGAAATACCTTGAAACTGAGGTGCCCAGAGGATGTTTCTTGACTAGCAATATTCTGTTCCTTTGGCAATTGTCTCATGGTGGTGATAGAGGTTTCCCCTTTGGGGCCCTCTCCCCAGTATTGAATAAAGTGGACTCTTCTCACAGATGTGTGAGTAAACATTTTAGAGACTCAAAAACGGTAGTTTTGTTTTGTTTTCCCCAGCAAGGTCTTAATGGAATAGAACAGAAATGCCCAGCTAAAAACAAGACCCTCTGAGACAAGGGGATTCTGGGTTCCTGGGAATTTGCTGGAGTATTGGAGAAGGTTTTGGATGTCCATCGGCTACAGAGTTGGGAAATGTGTCAAGGTAATTTTGCTGAGATTTCAAAGGTCAGAAAGATGCCAGCTAACATCTCAATCAACATTTAATGAGAAGCAGTTATGTAGTAGCCCCTGGAAGAGATCCAAGAATTAAGCCCTATCACTAGCAAACATAGTTAGTCCATTGACAAGGCTACTTCTCAGGCCAGACAGGGTGAGAGTGGTGCTTGGAGAGATTGGGGGGACCCTGCTTCCCTCCTTGATCCATCTCCCCATGCTCCGTTGACTTGAACTGTTCCTAACAACTAAGGCTACAGACTTTATGCTGGTAGAATGTCATATTCAACCACATAAAAGGTACAGATAGATAGATTTATTCAAATATATTTCATTTAACCCATCTAACCACCTCAGAGGCAGCTCATGTGGCCATTTTGAAGAATGGGGCAGTGAGGAGAGGGGATTTTTAGTTACAGATGTGAGCGGGCTTTTAAAGTTGGTAAGTCAAAATCTGATTGATGGCGTTGCTGCACCCCAGCTGTAGGATCTTGAACCAAGTTCTTAACTTCTAGAGGCTTTACTTTTTTCTGAACATAAAGACCTTACACGCAAGCATGTTATTTAAAGAAGCATGTGGCCCGCCAGCTGTTAGTTTGACATGCTTGCCAGGATCTTGCAAGGGTTACAACAGTGTATTGGTGTCTTGGCAAATGTGAATAAAATAGTGGTGTTATTCTTTTGTTTTTTCTTTGCAGATTTTTTTCATGTCTATAGGCATTAAATATGTAATAATTTAGAAAGACAGATTAAGTAGAATTATCTTCTGAAACCAGGCCACGGTAGTCATGTTAACTCCTGCATACAGTTTACAATGAATCCTTATGTTGCTTTTGTGGAAAAACTTGCTTAATTTATCAGCTCTGCCAAGTTCTTATAAAAGTAAAAAAAGGTGAGGAGGCAGTGAGAAAAAAAAATATCCTTTATGTAGTCTTTTGCTGTTGATATTGTATATTTCCTTTCCAACACAGAGAACTAACACTTTAAAACTGGGAGGATTCATACTCAGGAGGAACCAGTGCTGGTCTGGAATTAGCTGGTTATGAAATGGAAACATTAGGCCACCTCAGAATCTTGCATGGGCCAGCATAAGCAGTGTTCTCTGGTTTATTGTTGCTCTTTGAAAACGTTCCAGGTAACAAAGAAAGACATTCCCCCAACATATTGTGGCATTGGGCCCCCAGCCTGATCATATTGGTGGAGCAATGGGGTGTGCACCCATCATCCAGATGTGTTAACAGAGAAAGGGTTGCACCCGGGAATGCTGATTGGGAAACCTTCTGTGCTGCTGTAGGCAAGGGTCTGCTTCCTTCCTTTGCTTTCCTCCTGAGGCTGAAAGGGGGAGCCCCTGAGGGCCTCACTTAAGACTGACCTGCATAAAAGGGTCTTTGTCAAGAAAAGGCCATTAATCAACTGTAGGACCATTTTGGTGAATGATTTAACTATAATCACTGTGCTGCTTACAGCAACTGTATATCCAAACCTACAGTCCCATCTTTTCCAATCAATTTGAAAGCCCATACCTGGTATACCTACACTGGGGTGGGGTGGGGGTATTTCTCTAGGTTTTCAAGTGTTTAATTTTTATTGCAAATGAGGAACTTCGGGAAGAGGGAGAGGGGAAAAAACACTTAAAAGGAGAGAATTTTTCAGGGAATTTAGCCAATGTTCCAAAGAGTTGTGTTGATGAAATGAAGCAGCTCAAGTGAAAACAAATTGAATTTGGAAAAAAAATTTTCTCCAACCAGTGGCAGTCAGAGCTTTCATTCTGAGTTCCTTCTAACTTTCTGGAGCCACGTTTACTTTGCTGAACAGACTAAATCATTTAGTCTGTCAGCTTCTCCTTGCCCTTGCCAGACCTCACTCAAAAAACCCTTCCAGGGCCATGGGAGCTTAGCACGGTCTTGCCTGCCTGAGTCACTCCATGGAGGCCACGTGTCCATAAGCAAGATTTTATGCCCTAATTCAAGGCTGCTCAAAGTCAGGAGAGAGCATTTCTGTTCCCATTCACAACATAGGTCAAGACATGATAACAACAATAGCTAGGATTAATTCATGACTTCTTCACAACAATGTGACACAAAGAGCTAACATTCTTCTGGCTTTACAGATGATGTGCCTGAAATTCATAGAATAAGCAACTGGATCAAGGTTATACAATCTCCTCAAGCTTCAAAACCAGGTGGTCTGACTTTAAACTGGGCTTGTTAACACTCAGCTCTCTGAGAACATTGAGTGTCACTGCATTCTCCCACTGGGCAGCTCACTCAGTGCTGGGATGTATGCAGAATGGTGGGGACACAGTGATGCCTTAGCACAGGCCACTACTCAGGAGCTGAAATTCTAGAGGGGAGACAAGCGTCTGAACAAGCCATAAGACAATGACAGTGTGGACAAATCTAGAGTTACTAAGAAGGATGAGCAATTCGCTTATCTCTGAGTAAGAAAGGGGCCCAATAAAGGAAGACTTAAAGAGAAGGTAATGCTTGAACAGAGCAGAAGGATAAAACCAAGTTTACCTGAAGTGTTATTGACAGAGAGACCGGCAGCGTCAAAAGCACAGAGGTGCCCTTTGGTGGGGCAGATATATAGGAGTCTACATTTGCTCCAGTGTCAGTTGTAAGGGAATAGGACAAAGAATACTAATGATCACCAATACCTAATTTCCCAGCCTTATTTGTGGTTAGTTGAAGTAGTATTCAGAATGCATTTATTGCTAATAGAATGGATAGGAGGTGATATGGTTCCAGGTCTGGACAATAAACCTTTCCATGAATAGTACTTTATCTCTTTCCCTATATTTTGGCAGACAGAACACTGAGAACCCAGACGAGGAGGGTGACCCACAAGATCAAAGGAAAGGAGGGCTCTGAACTATTGCCCATGACCATCACCCTTCTCTCAGCCGACCCAAACTAGATGGAGGTGTAAATGAAAAAGAAATTTTTATTGTGTTATTCTGCTTACGTTTGGGAGTATTTGTTCCAGTACTTAGTTTACCCTGACTAATCTGGGGAGTGGGGATAAGTGAGAAGGAAACAACAGCCTTGTCACCGAGAGCCTTGCTCAAGGGGTCAAAGGGCATGGGATTGTTCTTTACAGCGGTTTGGAGGTATTGGAGAGTTTTAAGTAAAGGAGTGGATCAGACCTGTAGTTTAGGAAGTACTCTCTGGATGCTATATGTGCAGAGAAGCAAGAAGGTAGGAATGAAACGAGGTGTGTGTGGCTATTGGTCTATCTGTGATGCCCACCAGAGCAGGCCTAATACCTAACATCTTAGTCTATTTTTGCACTCTGGACACTGTAGATAGCAAGCCATGTGAAAGAGTAGATGCATGCAATGGCAAAAATGAATGAATGACCTCATCCTTGCCAATGACGTTATGCCCGTCACTGTACTTGGTGCTGATATGCATCATGTCATTGAAAACTCACGATTGCAAATCTAATGAGTGAGGAAACAGTCATAGACACACTGCTTCCCAAAAGGATTATATAGCCAATAAATTCTAGAACTAAGGCACGAATCCAGGCCTCTCTGACTCCAGAGTGCACCCTTCTTCCGCTGCACACTGCTTGCTCAGTAATCTAAGTAGGAAGCAGCTTTTGGGGTTTTGTTTAACAACCCCCTGGTAGAGCATCCTTTTTGATACATGCTATGAATGTAGCTTCTGCCTGGTCTATGTAGTGACAGGACATAACCTCACTTATCTTGGGTTCCTGAGATTTAGGACCCTTTGGGGCCTTAGATATGGTGATCAAGATATTCATTTTACAGGTGAGGGAACTGTAGCCTAGAGAAGTGGGAAGGAAAGGGTTACACAGGCATGCAATACATTATTTCTCCTTCCTGGGAATGGCTTGGGGGAAGAAATGTGACCTGGGTAAATATCCTTGTAAATGTGCTACAAGAATTCTAGGAAAACTATGAATGGTATTTATTAGTGACGAGTCTTTCTCCCTTCTTCCTGGGATACTTTTAGGAGTATGTACCTTATCACTCTAGGACTGTTTGTGATAAATAAACCTGGAGTCTACAGACTTATGGGCATGGTTCTCTAAAAATGCCATGTAAGCTATGTAATTATTGGAGTATAAAACGAAGATGTTACATGAACAAAAGATCTGGCTTCCATGTAAGTGATGTGCTTTTATCCATAATTGAGAAACATACATGTGAAATCTGGGTCAGAGGAGTCCTAGTATGGCTAGAAAGGGCTTGGGAAGTAGCATTGACGGTCCTGGGCCTCTCCCTACTTTCCCTGTGCCTGTGGATTACTTGGAGCTTTGAAATTATTATTGGGTTGAACCTTATGAAACAGCAATTTCATATGGCTGAGCCTGATATGTCAGATAATCTAAATCAAGTGACTAAGGAGGGCCTTTCTAAAGATCTTTGATCTGAATGACAAGATGGGGCCTGGTATATCAAAATCAGAAGGGAATATCCCATGAAAAGGGGAACTTCTACTGCAAAGGCTCATAGGAGAGAACCAGTTTGAGAATTTGAGAATCATGTATTACCAGGCTGGGGCAGAGTGGATGGGACAAACAGTGCTAGGAGTCGAGTTTGTGCAAGAAGTAAGAACAGAGCCATTTGGCTTCATAGGCAGGAATAAGGGGTTTAAGTGTTATCCTAAATGGGATTTGACTGAGGGTAGAAGATGGGAAATGACATGTGATTTACATTTTTACAGCCCCTCTCTCTCTAGGTGCCGAGTGAGCAATGGATTTTAGGGGTATAAATGTGGTGACAGGGAGACCATGCAGGATTCTAACCTGTGGATCTGGTAAGAGCTAATGGTGGCCTAGACTAGAGTGATAGCTGGGGGGATGGAGGTAGCTCATTGGAGGTGGGATTTGTTTTGGCTGCTTCTGATGGGCAGATGTCCCCATGCTCAGATAGACACATTATGAAAGCTCTCCTTGATGTTTCAGAGAATGTTTGCTAACAGCCTCGTAGCTTAGAGAAGGCCTTGGTACAGACAAGGGTGATAGTGATACCCATTTACTTTGATGTCTGACTTATGGGTTAGCTATTGCAAGTTAATTCTCTCCTTGGTCTCAGAGAAGGATTTGCTTTGGGTGGGTAGGGGCACTTGACCGGGTGCATTACAGCAGCCCTGTCATCCGAGCGTCCTGTCTTTGGTACAGGGAAGCTGGAGACAGGAGCTCATATGCTCTTTCTAGAAAATGAAACTGCTGCCAAGTCCAGAGATAATTAGACAACAGTCTCATGGCTGCAGGGAGAAGAAAATAGGGCTACGATGGGCAGATTGTTGGCATAGCTGTTCAGGATACACAAGGGCTTGCCTAGTGACCAGGAGAGTAGGGGCTGCTGAGGAAAGCTGGCTGGAGATTCACTGAATGATGATGAGGAGGAGGAGGAGGAGAGGAAAGGGTGACTGCAGTCTGGGACAGAGCCCGGGCTGCCTTTGTAGGCAAGTTCCCTAACAACGCATTCTGGGGGAAGTCAGGGGCGGACTGAAGCTTAATTCAGATTCTCTGAATGTGCCTTAAGGAGACAAACTAAGGAGTGATCTGATGAAATGCAACGGGAAGCAAAACTTGGCAAGGGCACAGTGGCAAATGAACTGAGAATATGGGGAGATATCCTGCCAAGACCCCCTTCTCCCAGGACCACCCTCGGCGTATCCGGAGAAATCAATCAATTGGACGGGACAGGACGGCTCCCACAGAACAGCAATAGGGGTCCCCTGTGAGGGTTGGGGGTCTCCCATTTACAAACAGGATTTGAGTCTCTACAGAGCATTAAGACGGGTCAGTGAAAGCACAGGGGAGCACTCAGCATCTCTTAGTGACTCAACGGTGGGTGACTCAATGGTGTCAGGGCTATGCCCACTCTTGGACTGTGCCCAGGGAATTGCAGCCCTGCCTGCCACTTCGTATGAAGGCCCTAGAACAGCAAATTGGACATTATTTCAATGACACTGGGGAAATTTGTAAGAACCTTGCAGATAGTTCACAAAATTCGTCAAGTCCAGAATATATTCCCTGCCCTTGCCCTTGAGCAGCCCACACTTCCCAACATCACCTCTTTTCTCCCTTGGTATCCATAATCTTCTCTATAAGTCTAGTGCGATGCATGCATGCCTCCACTCTGGCAGTCAAATGTCCATTAAAATCCTCCTAGAGGCCACTCACAGGGCTGTCTGCCAAGTTCATCTAATTTAAAGTTAGAAAGAACTTCATATACATAGACTCCTTTTTATATAAAGTCCTTCCTATCCTTATCATCAAGTCTATAAGCAAATTAATTTTTTTAAAGTTCTTTATAATATCCAAATTGCTTCTCTCAATATTTTTGCATCTCATTTTATTTAGTGAAGTAGCTATCATTACACCCAACTGACTAGTGGGATAATAGGCTCAGAGAGGTAGAGAACCTGACTAAAGTCACACAGTTAACTTCATGAAAGAGAAGGGCCTGGACTCCCAATTTCCCTCTAGGTACTCACTCCTATCGAAGGCTTTCTTTATTGTCTTCTTTTCTTATGCTGTCAAGTCAATGAGTAAATAGAACAAAGTAATATTCCCTATTCCCACGTGGATGCAGCCTCTAGTGTGCTTTCCTTTAGCTCAGCTGAGACAAACTCTCATCTGGAAAAAATTTGTTTCTTAACATTTCCATTCTCATTGACTGCCCTTTCCAACCTCGTGCTTTTAGACCTAACAACCCTTTCCCATCCCAGCTACTCATCATGATTAAAAATAACCACACAAATCACAAAACTGTTATTTCATATGACAGTTTGTTCCTTTTTCTAAAGTTCTTTTCCCCATTCCAATTGCCCTCCCTAACCTTTGACTGGAAAACTTCTACTCATCCTTTAAGCCTCAGGAATCTACCCTTGACTTCCAAGTGGGTTGAATGGGTTGTCTCTGCTCCCACAGCCCCTTCTTGTCCCTCCCATCATAACACCTCCCAGACCATATTATAATTGCATATTCACATGCCTTGCCTCTTCCTCTAGCCCCAAAGCCATGGGAAGGCAGGGGCTTCCTATCTTTAGCATTCAACGTAGACTTTGACCCATAATAGCAGGTGCCTAGGAGCAAACGCTTTCCCTGATCAGAAATCTCAACTATTAGTAATATTTCCAGGCAATTCATTTTAATAATTTAAATAACCCTTTTCTTACTTGGAGAAATAATTTCATTGGTATATTCTTATCATTTCAATACAATAAATATGCAGTTCTGAAGTATTCAGTTAGATGAATTTGACTTTTGTATACACCTGGGTAACCACCGTCTTGAACAAGGCCTAGACTATTTCTACCTGTTTTCTTCCTTGCATCTAGCCCATAAGAACAGCGTTCTAAACATCTTGGCCGAGGCTAAGCATTCCCGTTCTACATCAATATGTGAATGGGAGCTGTCCTCTACAAGTACAAACCTTGGCCCGCAGGACCATGAATGCTGCAGCCAATTGGTAGGATCATGGTCAATGATGCAGTGCATGGCATCACTCTTCAGAGCAGAAACGGCACTCTCGGCGATGTATAGTCGGCTGAACAATATTTTGTATCCTTCTCAGTAATGATCAGTAGTCAGTGTGAAACCCTCTCTTCTGGCCTAAGCAGACAAGTCCCAAGGAAATCAAATCAGCCAGGGACAGATCATTGAGCTCAGGATCTTAAATCATCATCAGGCCTGTGGCCTGGTTTTCATTTGTGCCTAGAGGATGTCTTTTCCTTCCATGGACTGTGAGCCAATGTTTCTTTTCCTGCTGATTTATGACCTCCTATAAATTAACAGAGGCCTTTCACTGGGAAGTTCACACCCCAAAGGCATGAATCTTCCATATGTAATTTTTCCCGGAGGAAGCCAGAGCTAGCTCTCAATTACATACAGTGGTGACGATGCGTGGTGGCTGAAACTATACAAATGCTACTTGTACTCAAGTTGGAACCCTCACACCAAGTCATAGGAAGAGCACAATCAGATTTGTATCCCAGGAGCATAAAAGTTGTGCCTGCTCAGGGTAGAGAAAGGGTCTTTTCATGTCTCTAGTTACAGTAAATCTTGCTTTATTGAACACCTCCCAGAAGATGAGAGACACGCATTTTCTCCTCTCAAGGCATTCTCTGTTAGTAGTGAGGCCAGATACAGCCATAACTCCACTACAAGCTAATATTTCCCACTTGTTTGGAAATTATTTTTACTAAAATTTTAGAGACTCAGGCATCCAAAGTTATAATAAAATGGGAATAAAAAGAAAGGTACTAAAACTCAATTTTTACTGAGTCTGGTATTGAATTTTATTGCTTCTTTCTTTTTTCTCTTCAGATATTCACCAAGTACTTCTAGGTGTCAGATGCTGTGCCAGGACCAGGAATAATGCCATGAAGAAGGGGTGATCCTTGCTCTCAAGGGGTTCACAGCTGTGGTACCTGAGGATCTGTGGGCTCTGCTCATACTGATTGTTCATCAGGTCGACATAGGTGTGGAGTAAAACATTCAAAGTTTGAGGGAGAAAATTTCTTAAGGGCTCTCTCTCTTAAGCTGATTTTCTTTTCTTACTGAGAAGTAAATAAATGGGTTAACATAGGAATCAAGAGGAGTGGTGTATACCCCCAGGTCCTTTTCCCATTAATTGGGGATTTCATAAAAGTCATTTAAACTCTTAGTCCCAATTTCTTCATATGTATAATGAGGGCAATGCTTAACTTGAAAGTATGTGTGTGAATGTTTGATAAAAATAATCTACTGTACAATTCATATATAGTCCTTTTGTACATTCACCATATATTCATTCATTCTAAATAAACATTTATTTATCCTATATATTAGCTTTTTGTGGCTACTATGAGAAATTAGCAAAAAGTTGGTAAGTAACAGAACTTTATTCTCTCACAGTTCTTGATACCAGAAGTCCAAAATTAAAATAGAGGGGTCAGCACTCTGAAGGCTCTAGGGGAAGAATCAATCAATTCCTTGCCTCTCCCAGCTTTTGGTGTCTGCTGGCATTCCTTGGCTTGTGGCCACAGCACTCTAATCTATGTCTCTGTGGTCACATTGCCCTCTCCTCTTTTGTTTGAAATCTCCTTCTGCTCCCTCTTCATATAACTTGAGATTGCATTTAGGGCCCATCCAAACAATCCAGGATAATTTGTCCATCTCAAGATCATTAACTTAATTACATATGCAAAGGTTATTTTTGCCATATAAAGTAACATTCACAGATTCTAAATATTAGGATATTTTTTTACATCCGAAAGTCATGTGTTTGCCTGGCACTTTGAGGATTAATAAAATATATGAATTAATCATATGGGTTTTGGAATCAGAAGGACTTATTTGTGAATACTGGGTCTGCCATTTCCTAGCTGTGATCTTGGGTAAGCTATTTCCACTATAATAATATGTATCACATGAGATCACACATTGAAATTATTTAGCACAGTTAGTTCAGGTTATTAAGTAATTGCTCAACAGATAATAAAAATTTATCAATATTAAGCATTCATGGTCTAGAGTTAGAAGTCCTTGTCCCTTCCATTATAGAACTGGTTCAGGATCTGGTTCAGAAAATGTGAAATAAATAATGTCAATGGAGTTAAATAACTGCTATTAGCAAGGGAAGATCAGGGCTGTGGGAACCCAGAATAGGTCCATATATCCTGCAGGATAGAGAAGAGATGGCATCTGGGATGAACCTTGGTGAATAAGAAGTAGTTACGGCAGAGGAAGAGAGTCCAGGTGGGGTAGCATGTGCATAAAATGGGCATGTGAGGCTTACTAGGAGTTAATAGGTAGTCTGGGCAGCCCTGAGGAGATGCCAGGGGCTGAGTCATGTAGGGCCATTAGTGCCAGCCAAGCAAAGTCTGTTTCCTGTGCATACAACCTGGTCGGTTGCACACCACTGCAGCTAGAAAGGCCTTGCGCTTTAATGCTTTGCTGTGGCTGTCTTGAAATTACTAATAATTTTTGAACAAGGAATTCTACACTTTCATTTTGCACTAAGCCCTGCAAATTTTGTAGCCATTCCAAATGCCAAGGAAAAGAGCGTAGGATTTTTCTTAAAGACAAGAGCTTCCCAGTAAAAGATTTCAAAGGAGGAGGACATGACCAGACTTGGGATTCCTGAGAGAATAATGACTGGGACTTCAATGAAGAAGCTATTTAACAATTGAGGTTGGAAGGTGCTGAGGTTTTGGCCTACAGCAGAAAGAGCAATCATAGGAAGGAGGAAGCATCAGATTGATCGACTTAGTGAGTAGAAGCAGCAGTGATTAGATGCTGAAAGTAAAGAGTAGAGAGATCAGGATAATTCCCATCATTTTTTAGCCCCAAAGGTGGATTGAAGCAGGGCCACCAATGAGACAGGGACCCTATGTGGTGAGGGGCAGAAAATCCCATAGGAATAATGCTATTTAGTTGTAAGGAATTGCAAAATTCTCCTCTTCCTCTCTTTCCCCTTCTTCCTCCCCCTCCTCTTCCTCATCTACTTGTCATTTTCCTTTTTCCTCTCCTCTTCCTCCTTTTTCTTTTCTTCCTGTCTTTCCTGGAGCTGGGGAAATCAGTATAAACCAATAGGAAAAAGTGAGACAGGTTTCAGACTTTTCAGAAAGTATCTTTTCCTATCTGTCCCCTAAATGGCTTTCAAGGTGCCAAGTGCTTTCCCATCTGGTGTTCTTATTCCTGTCAACCAGATCCCTCTTTTGAGAAGGCTTTTGTCTAACTATCCTTGCCTCCCACCCCCACCCCCCCCCCCGCCCCCCGCCACTCCCATGCTCTCCTCTCACATATAGACATTTAACCTACTTGGACCTCCTCCTTCTTCTTCAGGCTGTTTTACTGTTTTATTGACTTGTCATCAGGAAAGTCCTCACTATTTCTAAAGCATTGCCTCTCAACCTCACTAACATGGACACACACACACACACAGACACACTTACACACCACACAATTCATTCCCCACATATATTTCCCCAATTTCCTGTCCTTTCCATTTTTTTCAGCACTATACAACTATAAATACACACACACACACACACACACACACACACACACACACACACACACACACAGTAATCCTCACCAGAGGATATTTTTTCAATTGATTTCTAGAGAGTGGAAGGGAGAGGGAGAGACAGAGAAACACTGATGTGAGAGAGACACATCAATTGGTTGCTTCCAGCATGCCCCAGACCAGGGCCAGGAGCCTGCTACCAAGGTAGGTGCCCTTCACTGGAATAGAATCTGGGACCCTTCAGTCCACAGGCTGATGCTCTATCCACTGAGTCAAACCAGCTAGGGCTATCCTAATATACAAATAGACCAAATGGTGGAACAACTGAACAACTGGTCGCTATGATGTGTGCTGACCACCAGGGGGCACATGTCGGCCCCAGCAGGATGGTGGAGCAGGTGAGTGGGGGTGCCAGACCAAGGTGGGGTGCCGTCGCTGCCATCAGGGCGAGCCTCTGGTGGTTATTAAAAATTCTTTGCTCCCATGTGCCATGCTCCCTCCCAGTGCTCGCATCTGCTGCCGGCACTGGCCCTACTTGCACCTGCTGCCAGTTCCTGGTACCAGCCCCGATTGCTCAGTGCTGTCAGTGGGTGCGAGCAGCAGCTGCTGGCCCCGATCACCCCTCGGGGCTTCTCCACCTTCTCCTGCTCCTCAGGGGTGATCAGGGCAGCAACCACAGCTCACACCCACTGACAGTGCCTGTCCCTGCTTGCACCTGCTGCTGGTGCGGCCATCAGTGTGTGGGAGTGGCGGTGGCAGCGGGAGCAGAGCTGTTGGCAGACAGAGGACCAGGGGCCATGGTTGGAGGGACCGGGTGGGGGCGCAGAGGATGGGCCAAGACCCGCCCCTGTGCCTACCACAGCATCGTGGCCCACAGTTCCTTTCAAGGTGCATGAATTAGTGCACTGGGCCCCTAGCAATAACATATTTTAATGATTATCTGTGTAATGCCTGTCTCTGTAAGCATCAAGGGACAAAACCATAACCACTTTGTTCACGGTGGCATCTCTTAAACTTGTCACAGAGCCTGGAAAAAATATGAGATACATACTTTCTGAATGCAGTCTTGTAAATAAATGAATGAATAATGAATAAATGCAGATTACAATGATGACTCAAGGAACCACCTCCAAGCACTCAGAAGACATACGTCAAATCTTTGTTTCATGTATAGCAGATCCGATAGTGGATATTAACTACTTAATTGTAATGAGAATTAGTCGTTGTTCAACACTTTATAGTTTGTTAACTATTTTTACTTGGATTATCTCATACCATCCACGTAGCAATGCTGAATCAGAGACATCAATATTCTTAATTGCAAATAAGAAAAAGCAGGCTTGGGGAAATGGTGTACATGCCCAAAATGTCATGGAGACTGTGGTAGAATTAGTATCCAAATTAATGTGTATATAACACTGAAGTCTGTGCATTCTTCTCCACATGCTGGTGCCTCCTAAGCTAATAGGGATTTACCAAGCACCACCTCTGTGTTGGGCCCTGTGCTGTACACTCACTCGGGCTCCAGAGATGAACCTGACTCTGAGTGAGAGGTAAATGGAAAAGTAGACAGGACGGCACATATCCAGTGCGAAAGGAGCTCGAAGGAAGGGACAACTGAGTCAGCTCTGAGGTTGGACCAGAGGACACAGAGCCGGGCAGGGGCAGTGCCTTCCTGAGAGAAAGGATGAATCCCTGGAGAGCCGGGTGGTGCTGTACTTAGGGAATGATCTCAGAAGCAGACAGGGAGGGCCCTGGCCCTGCTGGCTTTGCTGCTGGCAGCCCAGCTCCAGGGACTGCCCACTACAGCAGGGGGTGGCCGGAGCTGACCTCAATCCTCAATCCTTCCATGGCCCTTTGCCTTCCATCCAGTCATCACTCCTCGTTCTGGCATTTCTCTTCCTGGGCACCATCTCAGACCTCATTTTTTGTCCTAGTTTTGATTAAAGAAATAGATGACAAGGTTTTATGTAGATGCTCCTGCAGAGAAGCAGAGAAGGGAAGTCTGTGTATTAAGAAAAGGTTATGTTGCATGGAAAAGTCACACTGACCCTAAGAAGTGAAGGCTTAATTGTGATGTGCCATTCAGTGTGGTTGCGCCTCTGTGTAGGTGTGTGAGTGGTATTTGAGGTGGAGAGATGAGGTCTGTCACAGGAACAGCTCATTTCTTCATTCACTTTGGGGTGAGGGAAAGAGCATGCCCTGGAGAGGGGCATCATGTGGTATATTTCCTCACCCTACCATTTATTTACATACAGTCATGGCAAATTGCTTCATCACAGTTTCCTCCTCTGTAAACTGAGCTCAACAACAGAACCTACTCTATGGACAATTGTGAGAATGGAATCAGAGAATATATGGGAAGTGCTTTGCCCAATATATGTTATTATGACTGCTTTTTGCTAAGGCAGAGCAGTTCATGTCATCTTTCATTCAATATGCATTTACATGATCTTTTGGACACATGGAGAGAAACTATATATATAAAAGCCTAAGCAACTGACCGTTTGACCATTTGACTGGTAGCTATAACGTGCACTGACCACTGATGAATCTCAGAGGGAAGGGGGTAATGGGGAGGGTGGGAAGAGGTTAACCAAAGATCTTACATGCATACTAGAGACCTGGTGCATGGATTTGTGCACCATGGGGTCCCTTGGCCTGGCCTGTGGGGATCAGGCTGAATCCGTGCACCAGGCCTCCAACATTCCCCGAGGGGTCCCGGATTGAGAGAGGGGGCAGGCCAGGCCAAGGGGCCTATAGTGTACAAATAAGTCATAGTCCTTGGTCTCAGGGACTAGTATATAAATATCAACAGAAACATGAAAACAAAAATGCTATGCATTAGAACTTATTAAGATTAATAAATGACAAAGAACATTGGGACCACAGAGAGAAGAGGACTTTTTGGATTGTGGGAGAAAGAGAGAATCAGGACATCCTTCAGAAAGGGAGCAAGGAGCTGAAGTTCTATGCTAGAGACATCCAAGGGGATGCACCAGGCCAGAAGATATAGAGTGACTCAATCAGCATGGGGCCTCCTGGCCATGGCCGTTTATCGAAATGATGTGAAGTCATTTGGTAGACTTTGGCATTCAGAAGAGGACTTGGGATATCTTGGATGAGTTAAATGACAGAGCATTTAACAGCATGAGTTCTGGAGTCAGAGATCTAGAGTGAAATATACTAGTAAACTTCATAGCTTTACTTACTAGTTGGGCCATCTCAGGAAAGTTATTTAACATCTCTGGGCTTCACTTTTATTATCTGTAAAATACTGGTACTGGATACCAACTTCATAGAGCTGACCCAGCACTTAGTCCAGCAGCTGGTACCCAGTGAATAATCATTGTATGTGTGTGTTCATATGCATGTATAAGAGAGGGGGGGGGAAGAGAGAGAGAGAGAGATTGATTTTACATACAAGTTAGCACTTATTGAGTGTTTAATTATTATGAATGCATGACCATGTGAAATGGGTTCTATTAAGCTCATTTTATAGATGAGAAAAATAAAGTCAGAAAGCTCAGATAATTTGTCCTACATGGCTAGAAAATAGCAGAGCCGGGATTTGAGGTTTAAACCAGGTTGCTTGATGGGAAAGCACCTAAGTATAAGTTACCTTCTGATACCTAATCAAAGTGCAAGCTCCCATTTTGACCTTCAGTCATACTCTGTGGTTATGTTTCCAGTTACCATGTAACCCAATTAGAATTAGACTCTTTGAAGCATGAAGTCCCTAAAATAGTATGTTGAATCTCTTGAGGGGAGAGCCTTGGAGGAAAGGAAAAAAAGGGGGCGGGGAGAAGGCTTTATTCAAAAAGGTGACACATGTTTTCCAGGGGCTGTCTCCAGAGATGAGATGGCGATTCTAAGCACAGTTCTTTTAAACTTTGCATTCAATTTTTCTTACTTGATCCAGGCCTTGGCGAGGCTGAACTGTTGAGCCTTAAACACAAAATAGGAAAATAAGAAAGGCCTTGAACTGCATGTCTAAGGAAACCATTTTCTGTGCTTGTTTCATGGGAAGCTGCAAATCAACCCAAATTCTACTGCCATGCTAACCCTGGAAAAGGGGAACCTGTATGGGCAAGCTGTAGGAAGTGAGAGGGAGCTTAGGAAAAAGAATGGCTTTAGTTTTGAAAAAATGGGATTTATTTTTTACAATGAGTTTCTTGAATTGTTTCACTTGATGGCTCTTTGTTTGAAGGGTCCGCTGTGCTCTGCCTTGTGCGAGGCACTGTTTCTACTATCGTAGAAGTTATGTTTTCTAAATGATGTGACACTGGAGTTTGGTATAAGAAGGGTCTTATGAACTAACTCTAGGTCAATTTTCTCCTCTTTCAAGACTGATTTTGAAATGACTCGCTCTTACTAAAGGTGGCTGAGTAAATATAAAGCTTCATAGCAAGAAGAAGGAGTAAACCAGGTTGGCAAATTCAAGGTTTCTATCTTCTCTTCTGTCATCACAGGTGAAGCATTCACATCTCCCTCACCTATTCATTTTTGCTTTTCTCTAGTTGGAAGAACAGCAATGGAAATTGCAAGGGCCCTGAGGTTTATGCTTAACATGAGGTCTGTTGAATATTCAAAGAAGAGACTTTGGTTTAATGATTAGAGAATCTTTTCTTTAAATCTCCTGAAAATGATAAAAAGAAAAAGAAAAGCAAACAGAAGGAGAAATAAAATCGAAAGTGGAAATAGTTACAACCCAAACCACACATTTTGATATATTCTATGCAAAACTGTGAAATCTGATCTGTGGCAAGGGGACGGATGCCCAGAACTTGTGTGACTCTATGGACCTGGGACTGGGGACAGATTTTCCCAGAAGTGTCACAATCCTGAAAAGATTATTTAGTGATCCCTGAATATCTAAGATTGTGGAATCCATGGAGAATCTGAAATTGGGGCTGGCTTGGAAGAAGAGAGGTAATACTGTGGGAAGACAGTGCCCTAGAGGCAGTTTCTCTACAATGTCATTTATAAACGTCAATGGTTAGCTTACCAATTGATTCTTCCCCACCTACTCTTATCATTCCACTTCTTTTTTCTTGACCAGAGTAAAAAAAAAAAAAAAAAAAAAAAAAAAAAAGGAAACTGAAGTACAGAATGAAAACAGTGATCACCAGATCACAAATCAGAAGACGGGTGAGACTGAATTTATATGAGAGCCAAACTGACTTCCCAAACACCTAAAACAGAAGGATTGAATACAGGCTTCCAGCAATGGAAATGTTAAATTTGGTGAAAGTGTTCTGGAAAACCAATACAACAAAGATGTCTACCACCTTCAAAGAATTTTCCTCCCTTCTTTTAGTTCTGTACCCCTCGCCATGCACAGTATTGTTCAGTCAATGTTTTGTTATATTCAAACAATTATCAGAAATACATAAGCATAAAAATATATGCATAGAGACTGAAAAATCAAAGGAATGAAACCCAAGCAAAAAGAGCATACATCACTGGATGAAAATTCAAGCAAATAGTTTTCCAGTTCTCAAGAGTCTCAAGGAAATGAGTTACCTTGGTATCCCTCTTGCATTAAAAAAAATTATCTATAATCTGAAAAGCAAGAATTGCAGTAAATATTAAATCATAGAAGGGGAGAAGAGCTCAAGAAATAAGCAAAAAAAAGTTTCAAGTGTCAACTGAGACCAAGGCTACATGAAAAGTCCCAAGAGTATAATAAATTCAACCAAAAACATAGTCAAAGATAAGATTGTGCTTAAAAGAGTTACATAAGAAAATATTTTATAAAATAAAGATGATTTAATAGAAAGAAATCACTATATCTTATGCTAAAATTTTTTATACAGAATGATGAGCACAGATCCTAGTGAATTTATTACAGTCCAATACCACTACTGCTGCTGCTACTACTACTACTACTAAAAAATATAGAAGAAAAAGAAGTTCAGGCCCGCCTTGTGTTTTTCCATGCAACATGTAATGCCAGAAAATTATGGAGCAGCATCCACAAAGTTTGGAAGAAAGGAAGTTGGACTCATTAATCTTATATCCAGCTATAGTTTGTGATTAAGCTAACAGCTCTACATCCTCAAACATGCAGATATTCAACATACAGCATAAACCATCACTGGAATTAGAAGAACAGGTGCTAGATTAAGAGATGAAATAAAAAACTCAATGAAAAGATGAAATAAAAAATTTAGGTGTAAGAAGTCATGGTGGTAAAGATTAAATCCATTTAAATATATAATTAATACTGACTGCTTTTTATCCAGTGGAAAAAGTATTATAAACTTGACAATGAAGAATAATATTTAAAGTCAGAAAATAGAGAAAGCAAGGAATCAAGAGATATCATATAGTGTGGAAGCACATAATTTCTTAAAATGTCTCCTATCTCAATGTTTTCAATGATATTTCCCCCTTGCAGCTTTAAGTGGCATTTTAATAAGTGGAATCTATTTTTGAAAGGGACTTTTATTACTTAAATTTCAACCATTCCTTTAGTTTCAAAGTGGGTTCTATTTTCTGTTAAATGCAAGAAAAATAAAAATATTTATATTTTAAATGGCCTATATTGGATGACTGTGATTTCAATAAGAAGTGACATGTGGGTAATGACTAGTTTCAAAAATGTACTTATCTGTGATTTTTTTTCTTTTCTTTTTTAAAATATATTTTTATTGATTTCAGAGAGGGAGAGAGAGATAGAAACATCAGTGGTGAGAGAGGATCATTTCTTGGATGCCTCTTGGACACCCCCAACCAGGGATCTGGCCTGCAACCTGGGCATGTACTCTTGACCAGTATCAAACCCAGGACTCTGCAGTCTGCAGGCTGACGCTATCCACTGAGCAAACCCAGCTAGGGCTGATTTTTTTTCTTAATCAAAGAAGACATGCTAATGAAATAGTAAAATATCAATTAAGTAGATTCAGGTTAAAATGAAAATCTATGAAAGGGAAGAATGAAAAAGAATAAGGAAAAGAGATAATGACTGAAATTAGGAAACATGTACTATGCCTTTAGAATATTCCAAACAATAATAAGCCACAATCAATAGTAAAGGAAAATGTTGTAGGAAACATGGTACAACTGTGAGTTCTGCAGAACTTAACAACTCTCATACTCTACAGGTCTCTTGTTATATCTGATACTAACATGCTCTTTGCATTCAAAATGCAACCATTTTCTACATATTTAACCTTTTCAGAGTTCAGCAGCAAGCCATCAGGACTCACACTTGGTGGAACATGCTTCTGTCTTCTGAAATATGCAACTAAGGAGAACTATCATGCTCTTTCAAGAGTTCTATCATTGGACTCTGGACTCCGATATCTTGCCCTGATGACTACAACTATATTTATTCACCATCCTTCAGAATCCAGCAGAACTCTTGGCATATAGCAATAATGAGCTTAATAAACATTTGGGAATAGAATAATTGAATTAACAATATAATAAATATTAAGCTCAGTTCCAAAGATCACCTAGCAAGGGAGTGAAAGATCTGGAATTTGACCCTTGGCTTGCCTAACTCCGCAGTCCCTCTGCTCTTTGCTACATCCTCCTGTCCTTCCTTTCCTAGTCTCTGGAGAAGGAATAGTAGAAATTCTAATCAGGAAACCCTTTGTCAAGTGCCAAGTGACACTTTGGCAGCTCACACTGGACCGTGGGCCTCCCATGGATGATTATCCTTCAGATATGTTACGTGTTTGAGGAAAAGGAAAAATATTAGAAAGATTACTTCTGCAGATACAAAAAAATAAAGTAAAAGATTATAATCCAAGATCTTTAGCCACTCACACTGCTTTGATAAATAAAGGGCTCACAAATTGAAAAGAGCTGTCCACACACTCTCCACTTGGCTCTCCCTTCAATCTGCCAAATGGTGGAGTGCTGTGATTCCACCCCCAGGACGGTGCTGTCTCATCACACAACTTTAGGGAGCACTGTAAGACTCTAGTGCAGTGGTTCCTTTGGTATTTTGGAAGATCGATTGCTTTCTGTGATGAATATTAAAATAGGACCTTTTCTGAATTAGTTTCAGAATATATACTAGTAGTGCCAACTACTTCCACAGTCTGGAGTGTGGTATTTGATGACTAGCACCAAACTTGTAAAGGATGAGAGGTCAGAGGTTATGTGACCATTGGTGCAATATTCACCTGGAGGGTTGAAAAGTGAATGCAGAAAAGATGTAAAAAGTGGGGAACATTTTAATTGAAAACATTGCTAGAGATATGGCCTCTGCATGTAGGGGGAGACGAGAGCTCATTCTACCCTGCTTCAGGCTGAATGAGCAAAGTTGTAAGGAGCCTAGCATCTGTAGGCACAGGGCTGATTCTGGATGCACACCTGTTAAAGTCTAAAGGATAACCACTGGGGCTGGTCTCTGTTCTGGCGATAGATGGAAAGGGGCAGTTTTACTGGGAATGACCTGCTCTCCTGCTGGAGTTCACTGGGACAAAAAGTCCATGCTCCTAATGAACCCGATGGTGAGCACCAGAAAAGAGAGGCTAAAAAGGCTCTTCACTAAATGAACTTCTGGATGGGTCTTTGGATCTCGGTAAAGTAAGTCTCAATGAGAGCTCCAGAGGCCAATGGCTCCTGTGTAGGTTACGGAATGTGAGCCACCCAGAAGCTACTGGGAACTGTTTGTAAAAAAACTCAAACATAAAATATCAGCATTGAATATCCACTGAACCTAGTCTCGGTCTTTATTCCCAACATGCCCAAAGGAAACGGGTGCAAGGTTCTATCAGCATTGATAAAGGGACACGTTTTCTGACCTCCTTTTCTCAGTCCTCCACTTTGATCCTGGAGGGGCCAGGCGCAGCCTGAGGGGGTGGAGGAAAAAAGGAAATGCAACTATGAGCACCACACCTGCTGTAGCTGGGGGAAGAAGAAACATGAGCCATAAATCAAGTTGAAATTGTGGTAATTCCATGGACTTGCACATATGAATCATTGAACTGGGGCTATTCAGAGGATGTTGTTATTACTGGACAGCAACCAGCCTAGCCATCCAGCCAACTCTGTATTACATCCAGTCACAGGAGAACTAAATGTTCAGGGTATGTCTGAATAGGCAACGACGGGGGGGTGAGGGTGGGGGGGGTGGTGGGGAGACAGGGAGGGGGGTGAAATAATTCCATTCCCCACCCCGCCATGTCATTTGGAGTCCTAATCTTTCAATGTCTTGGTTATAGTTTATTACAGGCCTGATGCATGAAATTCATGCAAGAGTAGGCCTTCCTTCCCCCGGATGCTGGCACTGGCTTCCCTCTGGCACCTGGGATCCGGGCTTTCCTCACAGCCCCGGTTTCATCTGGAAGGTCATCTGGATGGACATCTGGAAGGATGTCTGGTCTAATTAGCATATTATGCTTTTATTATTATAGATTGTTTTCAGAGCTAGAGGGTGCAAAGCTCATTAGGATATGAATTCCATCTACTCTCCTAGTCCAACCCTACCCTATGCATGATTTCCCAGTAATGTAATTAAAATAACTAGTATCAGTTACAGATCATTAGCTGCATTCCACAGACTATGCCAAGTGCTTTACAAAAATGAACTAATTTAATCTTGTTATTAACCATCCCAAGGAAGTGGGCATGATCATCTCTGATTACAGATTACAAAATGGGCTAAGTTAGGGAAAGCACTCTAACCAACATCACATGACTGGTCAGTGGCAGAGTCCAGGTTTCAGCAAAAATCTAACCAACTCAGAAGCCTTATCTATTAACTGACTCCAATTCCCAACTTTTAAGATATTGAGAAGATGCTTGTGATACACTTTGTTAATCACTGAACTCTGATACCTTGGGAAGAACTAATCTTAGACACACTCATTCCAACTTCATTCTCCCATCGCTGCAAGATAATCCTTGGTAAAGCTGCAGAAATCAACTTCTTAAAATTTCTGCTCTTTGCCATTAGTTCTGCTTTATAATACCACATTAAGTAAGTTTAAATATTTGAATACATGAGAATCTGCCTGCGGCAATGGCCATATCTCCTTTAAATCTCTTTTTTCTCAATTGAACCATCTCAGTAATGTCTAACATTTGTCATCCTTCAACTTGTCCTTAAATACCAATTAAATGTAGCTCCCCCCTCTGACCTGTCTCTACTATGGGAGACAGCACTTTGCCCACTACCAAATATTGTAGGTAACTTACCATCTATACACAGTTAGACTTCCATAGTGAATGTTTTGTTGGTTAGATTGATGACTCCTCATCAGACCCTTCTTTAATCGGGTTCTTTTTCTAGAATCCCAGCAGTTTGTTAATATATCTCTGAACTTCTCTGATTATATTAAATCTTGACTTTGCCCCTGAAGGGATGTAATATGTTTTGTTTTGCTGAGAATCAGGATCTCATTTAAGTGATTTAAACAGTTCATGCTTCTGCCTTCCCCTTTAGTAATCTTGTAACTCACCCCTGATATATTTTGAGTTTGTCTGCTTTTTGACACATAATCCCATGACATTCAAGGAGCAGTTTTCTAGAGACTTAGAAACAGAGGGTGAGACTTCAGGGGGAATGTTTATGAGAGAAAAACTTTTTGCAAGTTCTCAATTTAGAGATGCATTAATATTAAGTGAATATGTAAGTACAAAAAGAAAGATAAGCAGGGAAGGAAGAAAAACTTAAGGGGGATGAAGGCATCTAAACAATAGAGATGAATAATAATGACCTTGGTTAATGTCAACTTCCATTTATTAAGTAAGTAGAGGCTGGGTGTAAGAAATTCATGCATGGGGGGTTGGGAGGAGTTGTCCCTCAGCCCAGCCTGCACCCTCTCCAATCTGGGACACCTCAGGGGATGTCTGACTGCTGGTTTAGGCCCACAGGGATCAGGCCTAAACCGGCAGTCAGAAATCCCTCTCACAATCCGGAACTGCTGGCTTCCAACCGCTTGCCTGCCTGCCTGCCTGCCTGACTGATTGCCCCTAACTGCTTCTGCCTGCCAGCCTGATCACCCCCTAACCACTCCCCTGCCAGCCTGATCAACGCCTAACTTCTCCCCTGCCAGCCCGATTGCCCCCAATGGCCTTCCCCTACCGGCCCGGTTGTCCCCAACTCTCCTCCCCTGCTGGCCTGGTCACCCCCAACTGCCCCATCCTCCTGGCCCAGTCGCCCCTAACTGCCCACTCCTGCCAGCCTGGTCACCCCCAACTGCCCTCCCCTGCAGGCCTGGTTCCCTCCCCCCCCACCCACCAAATACTCTCCCTCCCCTGCAGGCCTGGTCACCCCCAACTGCTCTCCCCTGTAGTCCTGGTTGCACCCAACTGCCCTCCCCTGCAGGTCTGCCCCCCCCAACTGCTCTCTCTCCCCTGCAGGCCCGGTCACCCCCAACTGCCCTCCCCTGCAGGCCTGGTCCCTTGCCCCCAACTGCCTTCCCCTGCAGAACTGGTCGCCCCCAACTGCCCTCCCCTGCCAGCCCAGTCACCCCTAACTGCCATCCCCTGCCAGCCTGGTCACCCCCAACTGCCCTCCTCTGCAGGCCTGGTAGCCCTTAACTGCCCTCCCCTGCTGCCCTGATAGCCCACAACTGCCCTCCCCTGCCAGCCATATTGTGGTGGCCATCTTGTGACCACATGGGGGTGGCCATCTTGTGTGAGGGTATGACAGTCAATTTGCATATTACCTCTTTATTATATAGGATTATTGTATAGAATTACCACCCTCCAGACTCTGAAAAGTGCTGTACCCACATTATCTATATATATAAAAGCCTAAGCGACTGAACATCTGAATGACCAAATGACTGGTTGACCGGTCGCTATGACATGTACTGACCACCAGGGGGTAGGCACTGAATGCAGGAGCTGCCCTCTGGTGGTCAGTGCACTCCTAGAGCCAACCTCCTGTGGCTGGCCAACCTCCTGCAGTCCCTCCCCTCAGCAGGCTGGCCCCAATTGACCCTGATTGGGGCTAGCTGGCCAAGTTCCCACGGTCCCACCCCCAGCTCAGCTGGGTGGTCAGTGTGTTCCCACAGCCAATCTCCCATGGCCGGCCAACCTCCCTGCCCCTGGCCGGCCGCCCACAATCGGCCCTGATCGCCAGCCAGGCCCAGAGATCCCAACTGTGCATGAATCCGTGTAATGGGCCTGTAGTATTATATAATTCTTGACACTACGAATATTTTTTCCTCACGTGACTGAGAAGACTGAGGCTTGGAGATCTTAAATCACCTGATACAGGTTTTTAAATGATTAAATGGCTTTCAGATTCACACATAGTTTCTCTTTAATTTCAAAGTCCATCATGCCTTAACCACAGTGCTATAATGCCTCCTAAGTCAGACAGAATCTAAAAGAAGATGCTGAAAACAAGCAAGCAAACAAAATCCCAAAGTCTCTGATGTAGAAGAGAGGTTGCAGAGAACATAAGACTATGGGTTTCATTAGAAGGCTGAAAGTGGAGGCGATGGGGATCGATGTTGCAGCAGGGTGGAGCAGAACAGTGGTCTGCACTGCACTAGGGGTGCCAGAAGATGATGCTACTACGTTTACCCTGAGAATAGACCTGTGGTTTCCAACCTGGGATAGTTTCGTCCCCCAGAGGCTATTTGGCAATGTCTGGGGACATTTTTGGTTGTCACAGATGTTGGGTGGAAAGGGGTAAGGGGTGCTAGTGGCATCTAGTGGGTGGAGGCCAGGGATGCTGCTAAACATCCTGCCATGTACAGGGCAGCCCCCACATCAGTGACTTGGCCCAAAATGTCCATAATGCTGAGACAGAACTCCTGAACTGGCATAATGTTGCTAAGCTTTATTAAAGTTATATTTTTTATCTGATTACTATCAAGTGGTACTATTATGTCTGGAGGAACTGAGAGTAAAGGCTGCAAGTACAAAAGGGAATGCGTTTGCCACTAGGGAGGAAGGGGAAGGGGAATGTACTTTGAAGTGGAACTTAGAGCCCTGGGAGAAATGGGCTGCCCATGAACACATTGTAGTTAATACTAAGCCCTGGGTAAGACTGCATTCCAGCCATCCTTTGCATGCGTGGTTTCGGGGTCTAGCTAGAAAGAATTGGTCTTTGAATCAATACTCAATGATTATAGCAGACTTGCCTGTCACCGCTGTTTTTGCTATTCCTCTGTATAAAGTAAATCAATATCCACTTTTAGTTTAAAAAAGAGGATCTGTTACCTGCTATATTTAGCATCTCGAGGGAGGACTGCAATATTTGCTTTCCATAACTTTGCAAAAATAAAGATATTTTCCACCCACCCTACCCATTCCATGATTTTCCACTGACAGCTGCATGTATGGATATCCTGCCATATATCTCTGGAGAAAAGGAGACCATGAATGGGGCCATTGACTCTGCTGCTCCTCGATGGGCAGGCGTGTGCTTTCAGGGGCCAGCTCTCCCACTGTGATGGCATAGCTAGGCCACCGCCAGTGGATGAGCTTCACTCAGTAATTCGTGGTTGATTTACACTAGGGTCAGGGACGTGGTGAGCAGTGTCAGCTGCCACCCCAGGCTCCAAGGGCAAGATTCCAAGCTTGGACTCCTAACAATCATGCCCTGTTCATGGAGGCCAGGGGAAAAATGAGGGTGGGTCACTCCAGGCATGAGTGGGAGAGGATGGGAAAAAGAAAGGAATGGTTTCTGTGGGTTATTGCTAGGGTTTTTAGAGAAGTAAAAGCATGATTTTGAGGAGCAGACAGAGGGTCTCAGGAGCATGACACTCCCACAGCTCATTGGCTGTGACTGTTTAGGCTGGCTCTAGCAGGTCTGTCTCTTTGCCTCCTCAGAGGCTTCTCTTATCTTCTCCAGCCAGTCTGACCACTATTTTTTAGTCCTTCTAATAGGGCATTCTCCTCTGCTCAAGGTCTTTGCAAATGCTATTCCCTCCTCCCAGAAAAGTTTGCTCACTAACCCTTCGCCTAGATAACTCTTATTCATCCTTAGGATGTAGCTGAAATGTGACATCCCAGACTAGATTGATATTCTGTTACATGTTTCCATAGTAACTGGGTCATCTTCATCGTAGTTATCCTGACTGCAACCCCATAGGTATGGTTCACATCTGTGAGCTCCACAGGGCTAGGGCATATCTGCCTTGGACATCCTTGTATTCCCAGCTCCTGGCCCATAGTAGATATGGCTGAAAGTTCCATCAAGTAGTGATAAAGGAGAGAAAGAGGGAGAAAAGTATGAAGGGAATGAAGAAAGCAAAGAAAGAAGAAAGCAAGGAAAGAAGAGGAGGAAGAAAAGGGAAGAAAGAAGAGAGGAGATAAGTCTACATGAAAGAAACATCATCAATCATCATGTTCAACTTCTGGACTTATCTGTATGACACTGGAAGAATTGAAGGCTAAAATGTAGACCTCATGGATCTCAATCTAATAAAATAAATAGACAAATAAACACAATAACTCTAGAGGTGTATTCAGAAACAGGTCAACTCTCCTCCTATTTGGAGGGAGTATTGAGTTTGTTATGTGTCAGCGTGAGCGAGGTCCTGGGTTATTCCATCAAATCTCCCCATGCTCTGTCTCCCAGCGTTACTGAGAAAATGATTAGGGGCATTGGTATCTATCAAGCAGGAACTCCATGCCAAGTACTGTACAAAGTACATCAAATACATGTTCTCCTTTCATCCTCAAAACACACACAGTTGGTTAAGGACTGCTCCCAGCAATGCTAATAGGGAAATCGAGACTGAATCTCTGGATATATTAGGAGATAGAACACTGCCCTGGGCACCTGGAGACCTTATTTATTTCTTTATACTCTCTCCTGATCCCATGCCTACCTGATGACTTTTAATTATACTGCACTTCAAATATCACTTTATCACAGGAGGTTCTTATTTCCCTCACTAGGTCAAGTGGTCCCTTGTAGGTTTCCATTTCTCCTCCTTTGTGCCTGTCATCATTCTAATAGGACATTTTTGAGTGGTTAGCTGACCACTTACCTGGAGGCAAGGCACATGTCTGGATTGGGTAGCCCTTGTTTCCTCAGCCCCTGAAGAGTCCCTGGCACGTGATACTTTGCCAGTAAGTACTTATAAGAAAATGAGTTAGATCTCCTTACTGTACATTTACTGTGCTTTGGGCCCTCTGCTGGTCTCTCTGGATACAGAGAAAATGTGTATATGGCCACTGCTTTAAAGGAGCCAACAGTGACATGGGGAAAAGGTACTACTGAAAAAAAGAAGAGACTTGAAGTGTTATTGGCAAGTGGGAGCTCATTGGAGTCCCTCAGTGGGGAAAGGGCAGAGATAGTCAGTTTTCCTGGGAGACAGTCTTCCAGCGGAGAGGAAGCTTGGTGGGAGCCCTCCATGGTGTGATGACTTTTGTCAGGGGTGCAAGGTGATGTGTGGTGAGGGGGAAAGAAATGCAGGTGGAGGGAGGAAGATAACAAGAGGAAAAAGAAAAGGAGCCATGAAACGGCATTATATGTTCAGCAATTGCAGAGTCTGTTTTTCCTAGAGCACAGGGCTGGTTCAGAGGCATGGCCAGGGCGAGAGTGAAGAAGTTGACGTGAGCTGGGTCCTGGAGTGGTTTTCATGCTTGCTCTGGACATTTGAACACGTTACAGTAGGTGAGGCAGACACGTGTTCTAGTGAAGCACAGTGGTCATTTATCTGTTATTTGAACATAGATTTATTGGGTACTAACACCACACCATACCCTGTGCTACCACACTAAAGAATGTGGGTAGAAATGAGTAAGATAAATTCCCTCTTCCAAGAATATTATGAAATACATAGCAGAAGTCAGAATATGATCTCTATTTGCCCCGTAAGATGCCAATGCAGAGATGAAGTATCCTAAGAGCAACTAAAAGGTCATCTCCCACTGAGCATGCCCAGAACGACCCAGAATGACAGAGTGAGCGATAGTGAGAGGGAGTGAGGACAGTAAGGGTCACTGTGGAAAGAGGGTGTGTAACCACAGGAGCTCTTCCTGGGGAAAGTGGGCTGTGGTACCACTTCTACAATGCATAGAGAAAAATGTCATTCCTACGCATATATTTTTTCTGTTCTTAGATAGCTTTACTTTTATTTTTTTACAACTCTGGCCTGAAAATACTTTCCATCTCTGACTCAGATAACTGCTCCAATTTTATAATCCTCTCTTATCCTCCTTGTAGCTAATCTTTATAGGACACCTACGTTTTTGCCAGGCACTTTCATAAGCATTTACTTATATTATCCCATTTAACCCGCTAAATGTGAGACCAGTTTCACAACCCCCATTTTCCAGATAACAAAGCTGCAGGAAGAATAGGGAGTGGTCCAGCACAAATTCGTTTCCATAAATGCCCTACAACAAAACCTAAGAACTCGTCAATATACCCTAATGCATAACAGGCATTGTAGCTTGGAATTATGCATACCAAAAATGTGATTATTAAAACACCATTTTATGTCAGCAAAGGAATTATCTGGTCATTATTATCCCACAATTACCCACTATTCCCCAGGAGGTCAGCGGACTTCATGCAAATCCAGCCTTCACACATTTCAAAGTAGGAAACTGAGGCCCAGAGGAATTCCTTGCTGGCTCAAGGGGACAGGGACAAAACCAGAACTGGGACTCGTGTTTATAATTCCTGCTCTTCTGATCTTGCCACTAAAAGTTATAGATTTGAATGCTAGATTCCGACTTTCACTTCTAATTTTATTTTCTTCTGGTAGTAAGGTGTGTTGGGAAGGGTGTGGATTTTGAAGCAAGTTGACCTTGGTCCAGATCCAAGCTCTACCATGGACTTCCTCTGGGAAATCCCTCCCTGGGTTTGAATGTCCTGTCAAATGGGGTGAAAAATATGTTTCTAAGTAGCTTTATAATGTGTGTAAATAAGTTGGCATATATATAACTTACATATAACTTAACACATGTAGTTCTCCAATGTCCCTTACCAGGAGAGGGAAGGGTGGTGTATCTGCAGGTGTCCCCAGGGTCCTGGAAGGTGCAGGACTCTCCAAGGATGTGAACTTCCTTGGCTCCCTCCCCCCACCGGGATTTCCCTCTTAGCTCTGTGACTGTGGCTGGGGAGGTTGGAAGGATTCAAGCAATGCCTCTCTAGAGTCTGTATCAGGAGGCCTTACATTCACCAGCTGAGCAGACAGTTAATGTGCTGGGTAGCTAGAGCAGTTCCATTATTCATCCTCCCCTAAAACTTCCTTGTCAGGACTGGGGTGTTAGTTTTATGGTATAAGGGCAGACTCTGAGGTGAGGCTGCTCTTTAATCTCCCGTTTCTTAGAAATGGCAGGAGCTGCCTTTTCGTGGAAGAACACTTTGCTGACATAGTGGGGCTTTTGCAGACCCTGAAGGAATGGAGGTGGCGGGATTTCCAGATCTGGATTTGGTTAAAGGAATTTGTGACAGACACATCCCTTCTATGTTAACCTTGGCCTGCCCAGAGCTTTAGGAACAGAAAAAGCATGTTTTGCATTTTGGAAATAGAAACCATGCCCTCTCTTCCCTCCCACCCCTTATTTATTTTATTTTTAAATTACTACGGCTATACGTGCAGAGAGACAGGCACCTCCACGCTACACTTTCCAGTGGAAAAGAACAAGATTCAGACACTTCTCCAGATGTCACCAACCCCACAGCTTTCTAGATTTATGTATTTTTTTTCAAACTTTGAGAAGTCTCCCTGACCAGATGTTTTCAATATATAAACAGAAGTGGTATCTTGTGGGTGTGTGTTTTAATTTCCTTCTAAAAGTCCACTTTTCAGTACTCACATAAGTGTTTTTTTTTCTTTTAATACAATTTTGACTTGCTTAAGTTCCATGATGAGACGCTATATAGTACCATGAATGATTAGCATGACATTGGCTGGGATAAAATTAAAGACCATATGGTAAAGACGCATTTTCACTCATTCAAGGAAGGTGTATGAAGTGCCAGCCATGTGGCAGACACAGTGCTGGGAGCTGGAATTATAGTAAGTGCGCGCGTGCACACACACCCACACACACACACTCCTTGCCCACTCAAAGCTACTATCCTATCAATATTTTGATAAATTCATGAATTTGGCTATTTTTTAAAATTAAGACTTTATTATTTTAAAGCAGCTTATGGTTTACAGCAAAAATAAGAGAAAGACACAGAGAGTTCCCATGTACCCTCTGACGCCATACATGCATAGCCTCCCCTATCATCAACATCCCCCATTAGAGTAGAACATTTAGAACAATGAGGATCCTACATTGACACATCATAATCACCCAGAGGCCATAGTTTACATGAGGATTCACTCTTGCTGTTGTACAGTCTAAGGGTTTGGACTGATTTATAATGACAGGTATTCATCATTACACAATCATACAAAGTATTTTCATTGCCCTAAAATTCATCTATGCTCCACCTATTTATCCCTCTTTCTCCTCAAACCCTTTGAAACCCTCATCTTTTTACTGTCTCCATAGCTTTGCCTTTTCCAGAATGTCATATAGTTGGAATCACATAACATGCAGCCATTTCAGATTGGCTTCTTTCACTTAATAACATGCACTGAAATTTATTCCTTGTCTTAAACGATCATTTCTTTGTAATGCTGTACAACAGTCCATTGTCTGGGTGTACCAAATTTTTTATCCATTCACTTACTGAAGACACTTTTGTTGCTTCCATGTTTTGGAAATTATGAATAAAGCTGCTATACATATCCATGTGTAGATTTTTGTGTGGGCATAAGGTCTTAACTCCTTTAGGTAGATAACAAGGAGAACGACTGCTGGATTATATGGTAAGAGTATGCTTAGTTTTGTAAGACACTGCAAAACTGTCTTCGAAGTGGCTGTACTATTTTCATTCCCACCAGCAATGAATGAAAGTTCCTGTTGCTCCATATCCTTGCCAGCATTTAGTGTTGTCAGTTTTTGGATTTTGGCCATTCTAATAGGTGTGTAATGGTATCTTGTTGTTTTATTTTTAATTTCCCTGATTACATATGATGTGGAGTATTTTTATATGCTCATTTGCCATCTGTCCACCTTCTTTAGTAACTTATGATAATTTCTTATTTGTAAAATGCAAAAAAAGGATTCACTTGGTAGGGCAGTTATGAGTTAAATGATATTATATATATGAGTGTAAAGAAATAGGCCAGCTGGTGAAGAGGCATCTCTGAAGCCATAATGCCCAGGTTTGAATTCTAAATCTAAGCTACCAAACCTCTTTCTAGCTCATGTTTCTCCTCACTACTAAGTAAAACTAGGAAAATGATATTTACTTCATATAGTGTTTGTAAGGGGAAAATTAGATAAATTGTGAAAGGCATTTAAGCGTTTAGAAAAAAACACTCAATGATGCTACTTCTTGATTACATAGTAAATGCTCAATTAAAATGTTGTTGCTGTAATTCACCAAAGCTGGAAGAAAATGAATTTTGTGATGTAGGTAGACTAGGTTTGCTATTCAAACTGTGGCTTTCCTAAAACAATTAAGTTTGAAAGTTTTGCTTCCAATAAATACCTTAAAAAACATTATATAACTCATGGGAATTAGGAAATTTTACTCATTCTTTTAATTTAGCTCCCTGAAAACTAACCCCCCCCTCCACCACCTCCCAAAGTTTCCACTTTTTTTCATTGGTATGGAATGTGGTCAGAGAGACAGTTTATTAGATTAGGCTACCCTAAGCCAAGGCTTTTTCTTGAGTTTGCAGTTGAGCACATGATTTCTTAGGAAGTTATAGTCAAGAGAATTATGGTGCGATTAAGTCCTGCACTCAAACACCAGGAATTCAGTTTAAATGTACTCTTTACTAGGATTCCCTGAAACTTTTTATGTTTTTGGTTCTCTCCAGCCTCTGTGACTAGAGATAGATGGTGACTCACAATAGTATTTTCTTTACCCCTCAATCCCACCTTCACTGGTTCAAAGATGACATAGCTTTCATTCACTAATTAAATATTTTTTTGAGCTTACACTGTATATTAAGCACTATGCCAGGTACTAAGGATATAGCTATGAATACATTATCATCCCTGCTCTTATGAACACTTTCCGGGAAGCAGGAAATATCAATAGATTATAGCAGATGGGATAGTAGCAGAGGAACAGGGCTGGGACACAAAGTAAAGTTCTTATCTCTTTTCGGGAAGTAGAGCACAGAGGACGAACTGTTCAAGGCCTGAAGGACACAGATGTCAACCAGGTAAAATGGATGTTTGGGGTGCATTTCAACCAAAGGTAACAGTATCTATAGGCCTGGGATTAGCAAGAGCTTGGCACGTGTAGGAAATGGCAAAGAATGCATGCAGGCCGGTGTACAAGGCTGGGTGTAGCAAGAGCTGGTGTTGCAAGAGCAAACAAAAGGAAACTTCTGACAGCCTTGTAGGTCATCCAGAGAGCCTTTGCGATAGGGAATTCTGTTATCCTCACTTTACAAAAGAGAAAACAGAAGCACAGAGGGAGAGAGTCTGGGATCACGGAGGACGCATCGGCATAAGTGGCAGCACTAGAATCCAAACCCAGGCTGTCAGCTGAAGGACTTTCTGACAGCATTAAAAGTAATTAGCCATATGATACTAGTAAATAAAATATCCAAATATCACATGTGAAGCCTCTGAATCCAGCAGCCCTGGTCTGATGTGACACAGGGTCACCAGTTGAAGTCTCAAGGAAGCTGTGTTTTGGGACAATCTTAAATTACCTTATTTAGTCCCCCAATAGTCAGATCAGCAACAACCCTACTTTCTGTAGATGATTAGACAATTACCAATAAACAAACCACAGTTTTGCCTAAGCCTCGGGTTGAGTCACATGGATTTAGCTGGAAGAAGTTATGGAATTGCATAACCATTTTTTATTATCTAGTTAAGAATCGCCTTCTATACACAAAGAAAAACAGAGCTCTGCTGGACGTGAAGAGACTTGCTAAAGTGTCTGGGATTTGTCCACGAGACAAATATTCCTAACAGAGAAGGTATTTGGGGCCACGGAGTTTGACAAGCAGGACAGCTTATTCAGGTATGAGGTAGTCCTCATTACTGGACTCACTGGACTGGTTGGTTGTATGCAACCAAAATAAATCAAGCTTGTTTAGATAATTAAGGGAATTTATTGATGGTAGTATCCAAAAGTTGAGAGGTAGGGCAGGCTTTCAGGAAAGCTCACTCTAGTGGCTCAACCAAAAGCCTGTTTTCTGTCTGTTTCTTCTCTATGCTTTCTACCTTCCTGTTATAATCTTAGGACATAAGATGGATATCAGATAGTGGCCAGATGCTCTGGGCCTGCATGTTTATTCATAAGCAGGGATAAAAAGAACTTCACTCTCATTAGTTCTCTTTAAAGCACGAGAAAGCTTCATTCCCAGAAGCCCTCAACATGGGTCTCCTTGCATCTCACTGGCTTAAACGGAATCACATGCCCACTTCTAAACCAACCAGTAGATGGGCTTCACTGATTAGCATATATCAGTCAAGGCCTGCTTCTGGAAATGAGGGTGAGTCAATCCTGTGTACTATGCATTGCTAAGGATGGCGGAGTCAGTTCTCAATGGAAGGAAGGTAAACAGTAAACGGAGCTGTCCTCTGCCACCTCTTTCTAGGAGTAGACAGTCTGAGTTCAAATGTCATTGTCTTGAAGCAACATTGTAGGTCCAGTCATTTACATTGAGAACAACCTTTCATCTATTGCACCAAATAACCTAAGGTTGCTTAGTGTGATTGGAACACTGGACCCATAACTATCTGGAGATTATTCGCAGGGTAAAGTGTGGATGTTTTATTTCCCAGGTAGAAAAGTTGATACTCTGGGAGAGAAAGTGCCTTGTCTAACTTCCCCGAGCTGGTAAACACAGCGCTGGCATGAGCACAACACAGTTCCTTGCTGTCTTCCTTAAGAACCCAGAGATAAACAAGAGAAGCTTTAGCTAGTCATGACAAACACCAAACTATTCAAGAGATTACCCAAACAACTTAGCTAATTCTCCTGATTATTTTAAACACTAGCTCAAAACTGAGGCAGGACGGGAGTGTGTCAGAGGCGCACACATGCACTTCAGACATGCGTGTGAGTGGTAGCATGTTTTGCTATTATTTGTTTAGAGGGTTTAGTATCCAAGGGACATGTTGTATAGCCATTTATCAAGATTGGAGCTTGAGTTTGTCTCTGGTTTAATATTGTCATGGTTTTTTTTGCTGCATTTCTTTCTTTAGGCAGCTCTTCCACAACCGTAATAGCCTTATGCAACAGTTTCCATCTGGCTGGTCCCAAGTCACTTTTCATATAATTCAGCATTTTAGAAGCTAGCCCCCAACATGCTGAGCCTCGCTTGACAAGACACGGTTTTATTGTGGAATGCCATTCTAACTATCTTAGCAACTTAGAAGGAAGAAGTTCACAGTTTACCTTTTATGGAAGGATATGGGACACACATTTTGAAATTGTATGCCCAGGACTTGATGTGCAGAAGAATCAAGGTATCATATTATCCAATGTCCCTGGCAAGTTCCTAGGACTAAAATTTTACTCTACAAGATGTTTGATGGTCATCTCAAAGGTCAGCTTTGACCACATTCATTAAATTACAAACTTATTGTTTTGTCATCAGAAGATGGTATGAATTAAAGCTTTCTTATTCTGGTCACCGTACAGATGAGGGCTGGAAAATATCTAAAGGAATTAGAGTGACCAAGAACACTGAACAAATAAAACATAATAAAGTGCTCAGTGGCCTTGGGAGGCTCCCGCACAACTTGATACAACACAGAAACGTACCATTTGTTAAAATACAAGACAGACCAAATATCAATTCCCTTCTCAAAATAAATTAAGCTGTCAGTAGCTAAGCCCTCTGCCATTGAGCTTGCCTCCTCTAGTTCCTACCACAATGGTCCCAATTGGTCGTTACCACTTTCACAACCAAACCATGTTAATGGGTTTTCATTGCTTTAGTGGCCAAGTTACTCTGCCTCAGAAGATTGCAGAGCCTCCTCTCGCTCATCCCCTACTGCTTTTCAAGCTCCCACATTACCACCCAACAACAACAACAAAAATGACTTCATTTTCTGTTACATGCTATACAGAGTGAGGTACCTAAGCTTTTGCGAAGACTGATCTGGAACGCCCTTCCCTACTTGTCCAAATAATAATATCATCTTTTATGACTTAGCTAAAGTATCACAACTTTTTTAAAAAGTGGAGTTGATGGTACATGAGTTATATCTCAAAAAATATAAAAAAATAACAAAACTTTGAGAACTATTTTCCATGAAATCCTCTTTCTTACATAACTCTACCACACACAGTCAGACACATGCAAGCAAACAGCGGATATTAACACACACACACACACACACACACACACACACACACCCCATACTAGGTCTGGAACCCATAATTTGCCTTTCTTAAATACTCTATATACTGACCTATCTCTGTGTTTTGGGGTTTGTTTGTTTTCCTTCTAGACTGAGGATCTCCAATATGGTAGTCATTAGTGACGGCTGGATCTTGAGACTTAACATGGGGTGGTCCAAACTGAGATGTGCTGGAAGTGTAAAACTCACATACTTGAAAGTCTTGGTATAAAGAATAACGTAAAATGTCTTATTAATAACTACAATAATTTTATGTTGACATTAAAATATTTTGGGTAAATGTAAATATTAAAATTAATTTCATCTTTTTGTTTACCTTTTTAAATGTGTCTACTTGACAATATAAAATTAGGTTTGTAGCTCTCATGATTTCATTTGGACAGCACTGAGCTAGATTGCGAGCTCCTTAAAGGGAAGGATAGTCTTGTTAATCTCTGCATATAGATTCTGGCCCATTGAAGGTGTTCAAGAATACTTCTCTGCATTATATAAGCAAATGAATATAGCTAAGTCCCAAAAGAACAGCACAGATACTGAGAACAATGGGACCACAGGGAGAGGACATTAGCATTATTTCCATGCAAGGCCAAGAAGCTTTGTACAGAGGAAGTTAAGAATTGAGACTTGAAGCTGGGAGTGGCTTGGGTGATAAAGAAGAAACTGTTGAAAGACACTCCAAATTCACTTCTTTTTCTGAACTTGGATTTCCCATACAAAAACAAAAGGGCAGGGTAAAATAGCTTCGATACACCATTAATTATCTATGATAAAGATGATATCCAATAGCTAACCATGACCATTCCATTTGGAATAATTATTTTACCCATGAGTTCATGTCACTGATTAGCTCCCAAGATATGTAGGAAGTCCAGGTATGCCTGGTTTTCTCTTAGGGTTTTTCATTATGTACATAGTCGGTTCAGATGATGCGTTAGACAAATCAATCTAAGGCTTCCCTCTAAGGATATTTTGTCCACAGTTTAAATTCATGGAAGCCTCTGTAGGCTGTCCTTGTGTCTCTCAGTGGGTGATAAGGGGACATTGATGCATGGCGGCCACTGACTGGTGACCCAAAGGTGATGTTTCCTAATTGATCCATTCAGACATTGGATTGATCCATCTAATCTAACATTTGGGTTTGAAGATGCAAAAGAAGATAGGATAGCTATTTTCAAGAGACATCTCTCCCAATCATAAATATAAATTTATGTATGCATTTTAAAGACAATGCTAATAATTATAGCACTTACTGAAAGTTTATACTATATTAGGCATTGCATTCTATTTACATTATCTTATTCCAACACCACAAGAATCAAGTCTGCACTGCTACTTTGTGTTTATAGATGGTGTAAGTGGCTCACAAAGTAGAAGTAATGTGGCCTGACCAAGTAGTAGCGGAGGACTTAGAACCCATCAGTTTATGTATTTTTGCCACTCCATGATGCTCTTTTTTGTGTCCCAGGTATGATGATGGTTCAGGCTGTCCTGCTGCACACTTGATAGATAGATCCCTCTGGTGGAAATGACCTACACATAAAACCTCCAACCCATTCGAGTTCTGAGCTTCTGTTTCCGAATTGGAACTCGCATTTCTGGAGTCCTCTTTCCCTTCGGGGACCCTGCGAGCCTGGTGGCTCATGCCTCCTCACAAAGCCGGCTCTTCAAAAATCACCTTTGGTCTGACCCTTTGTTTAGGGAAAGGAGCCTCTCTGCTCAACCCTTCAGGGTGCTGAGCCAACCCTTTCTCCTTGGGCCCCAGGAATTTCTTTCCACCTTCATTTTTCATCCTGATGGCCCTGCACAGGCTGACATTTGTGAGTTGACACAGATAAAAGAAAATGAAAACCTGGTCTGAACCACAGGTCTGAGTCTATAAATTGGACTCTTTCCCGGATGTGTGGAAAATATAACTGCTGTTTTCTCCTCCCTCTTGGACTGCGAATACAAGGATCTTCTTTTAGAATGGGCAGGGATGTCTATAAGGAGCTTTCTTTTTTTCCTGACTCTGCTTTTTTCCCAGACTATAATTTATATCTGAAAACATTTCCTATGGTTTAGACTTCGTTTTAAGGTGGCCTCAGGCAAAATATGAAATAGTCTGGATTTTTTTAACTTCTAACTTCTTAATTTCTATCCTTGGCTTCCAATCTGGACCTTGACCTCACTCTTTCCCAGTGAAATGCCCCAGCAAGTCTTCCTTGTCCCCTGTTTAATTCTGTTAGGAGACACCTGATATAGGAGCTGGCAGCTCTGCTGTTTGTCATTAATAAATCACCTCCTTCCAAAGATCACTGTTCTATTCCCATTGAAGCCTTTTATGCTTTAAATCAGAAAAGTAGCAATATCCAGGCTGAGAATAACAGACCCATGTGGATTGTATACTTGGGAAGGGGAGGCACTATAATATTATTTCATAGGCAGCCTCCTACCTCATCTATGGGCACAGAAAAAAAGAGGAGACCTTTATTGCATAATCTATATGGAAAGGTGGAATTTTAGCATCAAAGAGCTCTTAGACCAATGCTCTAGTTAATGGTCAATGTTCCTCTTATAACACTCCTGGCAAAGGATCATTGAACTTCTATTTGAATTCCTCTGGGAACCAGCACTCAATATTTCAGGAACCTTGCTGGTACCATCATGTGCTTCTCATCATAAAGCCCAGTCTTGGAGCCCATGAGTGCTGGGAGGATCGCAAATCATCGGAAGAAAATGCAACACCATGCATTTGCCCTCCAGAAAGATTATCTTCCACACTGAGGTCCCTATATAACCAACACTGAATAGTGCAAGGGTTATGTGAGGTCCACCAGCATTTTTACATACTCCTGGTAGGGTTTTGGAGGTCTGAGTTCAAGGAAAATTATATATGAAACAGCAAAGTGTAATGGCTGAGGACATGGCCTCAGGATCCAGAGCCACCTGGGTCCAAACCCCAGCTCCACTACTTGCTGTCTGCAGGAAATTGGCCAACTGACGTAACCTCCACAAGCCTTGGATCAGCATCTTTAAAATAAAACTAATAATAGTATTTTCTCCCTAAGGGTGTGGAGAGGATTGAATTATTTAATACATGCAAAGTATTGAGAACACTGCCTAACATACCACAAGCACTCAGTAAACTTTTATTAGTAGTAGTAGTACCAGCACTACTGTGGCTCAATCACATGCAGAGAAACAGTATATTTTCAAGTGCAGAATCGCCTCATATTGGGAGTCAGTACTTGGGGGTTACCTTCTTGCATTTGCAAGGATTTTATTGAATAGGAAGCTACTAACTTTCACAGTCCCTTTTGGTTCTCTCCAAAATCCTACTGCTGATGGGAAAGCTGAAGCTCCGAGCGGGCAGATGCTTTTCCCAAGATCTCAGCTTACATGTCACATCTTCCAACCACCCAGTGTAAACCAGCCGCCACTCCCTCCTTACATTTACTCCAAGAGTACTATCTGCATATTCTTCTTATTGTTATTGTCTGCATAAATATGTCTATTGATGACTTTGTTTATTTTCTGCCGCCTCAGCAAGAACATGAGTTTCCTAAGAAGAGGAGCTCTTCTCTCTCACCCCAGACTCAATCCCAGCACCTGGCCAGTTGCAGGCCTTGGGGAAGCATCTGTTGAAGGAATGAATGAAGGACAGCAGGAGGCATAGCGGAATAGAACCATTCTGTCAGAGCAACTGAAGTCCTGGCATTGCATTCTAGAACAGTCCCTGACCTCATGACCTTGGGCAATTGGTTTCCTGTCTATAATTAATGAAATGAAAATACTATTTCCTCTTCCTTACCACTGTGGTGAGAAAAATGAAATAAAGTCCATAAATCACTTAGCACAGTGCCTGCACATTGTGTACACTCAACAAATGCTGGCTGTCACTCATCTGAGGAGATGAGATTTGTGGGGTTTGGTTCAGAATCCTTCCTGCCATGGTGTTTGCATATCTAGAAACTGTGAAAAACAACTTTAACGGAACCAGGAAGTTCAATAAACTAAAAATCATCATCTTCTCATTCCATTTGATTACTTTAAACTTGACAGTGATCTCTTAATGGAGAACTGAATCAAACGTTCTTATTTTCCTTCCAGACCAAAATATTCCTTCTTAAACTAAGTGTCTAGATTCCACCTCCTATGTAACCATTTTATTTCTCCCCATCAACCCAAGGGGTGTATGGAAGGGACTCCTAGGATGTTAAACTAAGTGGAATTGCAGGCAGGACACAATGTGATCCCTTCCTATGTCAGGGAAACAAGCCAGAGAGGGGAAAGAATTGACCTTGGATGATGGAGTGGACATGGTGGGACTTGAACCCAGGTGTCTTTAATCTGCTTTCTGCCACATTTCACTGACACTTCTAGACGAAAAAGAGGCCTCACACAGTTATGTCTCCAATTCACTAACTGTCTATGCCCCATAACAACTTCCAAATGCAAAATGATGGCAGTTAAAGGAACACATTGTTCCTTTGCCATTTCAATCGCCATCCAGGGACTCCCTTTTCTAATCTGTTTATGTCACAAAGATTAGGCGCTCTTTGCTCTAATTGGTTAGTTTTCCACTGAGAATGAGAGTTGCATCAATGTTGCATTAGCTCAGCCTGAAGCTGGGCAGGCACAGGGATGCATGTATTTTAATCTGTCAGGACCAAGGAGGAAAGAAAACTGTTATTTACTTTTTGTTTGGACCTCACCATTTAGCCATAGCTCTTGGAGACAGGACTTCATTTACTAAACAAACTGCTCAGTAGCATCAATAACTAGTTTCAGAGTCCTTTTAAGAGGACTTCATGACACTCAATCCTTGATTCCCCAATAAAACAACACAGCTGTTCCCTTGCAGTTTGTCTCTCAGCAGGAGCTGCAGAATCATATTTAATCAACACTGCTTAAAAAGCCGTCCAATTTCCTTCAGGGCTCTGGCGTGCTTCTCAGTCCAGGATGGCCCCTGCCCACACGTCAGCAGCAGCAGCCTTGGCAGAGGGAGCTGCCGTTTGTTGAGCCTCTATTGGGTACTTCACATTCAAGATGCCATTGAATCCACCTTGCAGTCCCATGAGGGAGGGATTATTGTTGGATTTTAAGACAAGGAAACTTATAAGTGTAAAGCCGTTTGTCCAAAGTGAGAGGAATGAGTGAGAGAACTGGGATTCAGCCAAGTACTCTCTAATCCCCAAATCTGAGCATTTTCTACTTTTCAGTCTGGCTTTCCACATCAGGAGGTGCCAAAGAATTATATAAGGATGAGTGTGAGTCAATATGATCAGCCTATCAAAGCTGCCAAAGGCTACAGGTCCTAAATTCCCTTTAAGCTTGTAGCTTTGTCTTACTATGGTGAGATTTTTCTGTTAGAAAGTGAATACCCCTTGAGTCATCTTTCATCCTACAACCACTGATGATGACCATATACGGTTCACTCTCAAAGTAAGGTGGGGGATACAGAGATAAGATGGATATGAATCTTGCCTTCAAGAAGCTCAAAGTCTAGGAACAGAGATAAAACAGCAACATAAATTAATTCTAAAGAGAGGTAGAAAGTGATAAGTAGTATAGTATGAGTGGGCCAAAGAATTATGGGAGCCTGAGAGAGAAAAAGTCTATTCCTGCCAAGGCATCGGATTAGGCTTCATAGAATAGTGAAAATAATTAACATCAGCTGCTGTGACATGTGGCCCCAAATATTATTGGCTTAACAAAATACGAATGTCTTCCTCACTTTCTGTTGAGTCTAGGTAGTGCTTTTAAGTGGTGACTCTGGATACAGGCTTTTTGCATCATGGGGATCTACTCTTTGAGAGTCCTGTGTGTCTTACCATGTGAGCAGGGAATAGAGGGTGCAAGCAGAGGAGGAGGTGGAAGGTTGGGGAACAGGCCTGCAAGTGACTCCATCTATGTCATTCACATTCCAGTGGACAAACACAATAATGGGACGCCAGAGTAACTGGAAAAGGGGCTGGAAAATGTGTCCTTTCTGTGTGTCCAGGACAGGAAAAATTTCACTGAGCACATAGCATTGTTTCTGCCGCAAGGGATACTGACATGGATATTGCGGAAATGTTTTAATTGAACAAGTTGAGGGACAAGCAGGATGCAGATAGTGTAGGCGATGTGCAAAGAACACCTTGATTCAAAGAGTTTGGAAAAATAAGGTGATATCAGATGTGGAAAGGCCTTGAGTGTAAGCCTTTCCCAAAATGTGTTTTCCTCAGTGACAATGAGTATAATGTTAAGAATGATCTGAGTAGTCAAATTTTGGAAAAGCTAGGTTATCAATTGATCCTTGCAGGAGTTCCTGAAGATTTTTGGCTAGAGTCATGGATTCAATTATAATAAACCTTTTTTAACACAAAATCTCATATACAGCATATCTTGTAAGACTGATGTTTTGTGCAACATGCTTTGTGTAAGGAATCTTCGGCAACGAGCCATTTCAGCAGGAGAGAAGATTGATTAGAAGTGCTTTTCAAAGTATGTGCCAGAGATGCATTCCAACTGACTTGCCAAAGTTGATCCATTGGTAATGGCTGGCAATAGTGCTGCTAGAGGAGGAATCATGAAACCTCATCTGAACTTATCTGGGAAAGTACAGTGATTGATTAATAATGTTTGTTATGGATTAAAGAATACAGGGCTGTGTCAACTTGCCTAGGCCAAGCTGTGCAGTTGTTTGTGGTCAAACAATAGTCTAGCTATTGGTTGAAGGTATTTGGTTGATGAACATTTATAATCAATGACTTTAAATAAAGGATATTACTCTTGATAAAAATGTCTCATCCAATCAGTTGAAGGTCTTAGAAGCAAAATTGAAGGTTCCCAAGGGAGAAGGAATTCTACCTCAAGACGGTAACATATAAATCCTGCCTCAGGTTCCACCCTAATGGCCTACCTTATAGATTGTGGGCTCAAGACTGCATTGTCAACTCCTCCCTGCATTGCCAGCCTGGCCTGCCCTACAAATTTCAGACTCCCTACCCTCCCCGCCCCTCCAAGCCATGCATGTGAGCCACATATATCTTCTATTGCTTTGTTTCTCTGAGAGCCCTACTAATTCAGGGGTTACAGCAGCAAATGGCATTTGACTTTCTTGCTTTAGGTGAGAGTAGCCAGTTGGATAAAAGAGAACTTGGGTCTCTGGAAATGGTGTCAACAGCAAAATAGGGAAGGAATTTGGGAGGAGAAAGAGATGAGTTTGATTTAGAATTTTGCATTTTAGATGCCTGAAAGGCAACTAAAGAGCCAGCCATTAGAAGTACATTCATTCAGAGGTAAACAGACATTGGCATTATTTCCAGAGCAAACAGAACTTTGACTAAAAGGGCATGTCTTATCTTTAGAGTTTCTTGACAGATATATGTCTGTTTGTCCATGACAGCTTCCTGAGACTGAAGTCTAGGGAAAATGCCTCCAGTAACATAGGCACAAAAAGAGCTACGCTCTCCTGAAGGAGGCAGGAGGCATCTGGGCAGCAATGTCCAAGACACACCTGCATGGGGTGTGAATTAAAAGAGAGGAGAATGAACACAGAGAGAGGAAACGAGGAATGGCACTGGGGGAAAAACTGAATGGAGCTGAGTCACTGGGCATGACTAAGGCATGACTAAGACCTTCAGGGTGATGGATGAAGGTCTCACCAGCAGGAGAGTGAAGTGATTATTAATGCATATGCATGGTGACTCAGTTGGTTGTGAAAAACACAGTAGAAGCTCTTTATTGTAACAGCTCAATAATCATATACCGATTTCCCACAATATTGCAGGCACTCACCAAGTACTGTGTCAAACAGGGGAAAGATGAGTCCAGCCTCATTTTGTATCAGTCTCTTCTCTATGTTCTATCAGCACTCTGAACTTCACTGTCTCACACCAACAGGCGTAATGAGGTCGCTTTGTTCTCACATTCATTCAATAAGGATGTATTGATTTTCTCCAGTGAGCCATGCACTATTCTTGGCATGGGAAATATATTAGTGAACCAAAATGGCAAAACTCTTGGCTGTCACAGAGCTAATATTTTAGTGTTGGTAAGAGAAAATACCATGATAATTAAGTAAACTATATAACATAAATTTTGAGCTGCTAAGGTTAAAAAAAAAGCACCTGTATCCATTAGGAGAGGCTAGGTTCTGATGTAGTAATCAACCACTTTGGGATCTCAGTAACTTCTCCCATAAGCCTAATGTCTGGCATGGGCCAGTAAGAGCCTCTGCTCCACATCTTCACCCTAGAGCCCAGACTGATGGCGCACCAATATCTGTAATATTGTTGGTAACCTTGGCAAAAAGGAAAAAAGGGATCTCTGCTGGGTCTCACCTTGGCAATGCAATCCACAGCCTGGAAGTGACTCAAACTAAGAATCAGGAAGTACAGTCCTATTATGTGCTCAGGTTGGGGGTGCCTATAAATTTGACAAATAATAATAGGAATGCTTATGTTATAATAGGGACTTTGGCTTTTCCCGTAAGTAAAATGAGAAGGCAATGGGGAGGATAAACAGAAGAGTGAATGTGAATTAAACAGACTTTTGCTGAGATCTTAGTTCTGCAATGTACAGCTTGTGTGTGAGGATACTGAGAATTGGGATTTAAAAAAAAAACTTTGTTGGGTTGGTATGAAGATTAAATGAGGCATATGTATAATGTCTGGCATGGAATAGACTTCCGTAAAAAGAGTGGTATAATGAATTGCCTATATATCTGTTTCTTTCTTTGATATGGATTAATTTCTTCCAAAGCATAAATCATGTCTTATTTATCATTAAATCCCCAAGGACCAAAATAGGTTTCAATCCACTTTATTCTCTTCATGCGTGTGCTTAATTCTTCAATAAATGGCCAAGAGTAGAGGAAAGATGAAGGGGGCATCCGCATATGTGTCCTTTCTCCTAAGAATTTACATTTTCTCAAGAAAGGGAGTTCTCACCTTACATATGAAAGGTCAGGATAGCAATTCATAAGCCACAGTCAATGATCAAGCTATTGGCATTCCAGCTGCTGAATCTGGCAGAGGCATGTTCTGGGTGACCACATAGCTCATCTTGAGGGACTGTTTGGAATAGGGTTAGCTGTCACCTTTCACTCCTGAGATAAGATCTGACCTGCTCATAGCTGGCACATTTGTTAGCCCCATGGAGTGTATGTTCCAAGAGAAAGGTAGGCTAGTAATAGTTTTAATGCCTAGGGATAGAATTACAAGAGACATGAACAATCTTGCTTTGAGTGTATGTCATCACTAAGAACAAGGGCTGCATGGTCCAGGGTCAACCTTAGTGCACAAGGGAGCGGGGGGGGGGGGGGGAGAGGGGGAGCATTTCCATGGCCTCGGGAAGAGAAGGAATTTAGGCCAAAAAAACTCATTTTTAATATTTAGCAATAATTTGTATTAAAATTCTAAAAAATAAATGGTAACCAAGCACAAAATAATTCTATCACCTTGAACAAGTCCACAGAGCCCCTGCCACTTGGGATAGATCTAAAAAACCAGGCATTCTCCAGGGGGCAAGAGTGACAATCGCCTAAGTTTATATTTTTACTCATGTTAAAGGAATTGGGAAAAACTTAGCTTTTCGGGAAATAGTAACTCAGAGGTTGCTGAGCAAATGGCACTTTCCTCTCTGGCTCTTGCCTAAATACACACACTGGTTGCACCACCACCAGAACCCAGCCTGCTATAGCACTATTACTCAGTCTGAAGCATTTGCTTCTGTAGTTATCACGCAGCCAAGAGTATAAATACAGATCTCAGACCTTTGTAGTGAGATGGTTCTAGGAGCCTTCAGGGGCAGCCAATCAGTATGGAATCTGCGAAAAGAGCATTCCTTTCAGGAATAGGTTTGATTTATAAAATAGGCACTGTGATCCCTTTCAATAGAGTACAGTGTACATCTGACCAAGTTGTCTCTTGTCATTGTACAGAAAGCAATCATTCATTCACCCTTGTTTTATATAACACGCTGATTTAGAGTGAATTTTCTCAAACTTTACTGTGGCTACAAATTACCTGAGGACCTTGTTAATATTCTGGTCATGTTTCAGCAGGCCTGACACTCGGCCTCCTCACCAGCTCCCAGGTGCCTTCACACCCCTGACGAGTAAACCGTACTAAGTGACCGAGTCTGAGAACATGGTTATTTGCCCAAGTCCACGTGCAAGCTTTACCACTCACTAGCTATGAGATCACGGAAACATCAATGAACTTCTGAGTCTCCACTTCCTCATTTTAAACATTTGCATGTCCTGTTTACAGAGAACAAGAAGGCCTAAAATACTGCTTTAAGGACCCAGTAGTGGTAGATTTTATGGCAATCCGTGCACAGGGCTAAAATAATTTTTTGAAACCTCATCTTATATCAGTAAATGATTGTTATCATTATAACCAGGCATTTACTGTATACCTATCATATGCTAGGGCTCTAGGAAAAGAAATAGAAGACATGATTCTTGTCTTCTTAGAGCTAATAGCCTAAAAGTGTTTGTCGACTAGATAGGTAATACTCTGTAGTTATATAGATCTCCCAGGAGTTAGCAGACACACTAGTGGATGGAATAGTGGTAATGGAGTTTGGAATGGTAGTCATGGAGTCCCCTTTCCTTTGTCATAAAGGATTTTGCATGAGCCCCTTTTCTTCTGTGATTTCTGTTTTCCAATTCATATGAGAAAAGTTATAACAGGCCATAAAGTCCCATATCCCAAGTCATGACTTCCTAGCATTATGACGTTGGCCTTAGCTCACAGATCTTCTTTTCCTCATTATAAAGTTACAATAACCATGATGAGAATTAAACGTATTAGTATAATGTATTTAGGTTATTGCCTTGTTTGCTTGAACACTCAGTGAGTGTCTTCATCATCATTATCATCATCATTTACTGGCTCTTTTTTCTTACACTTTTTTTACTATCTCTGTGACTACAGCATACTTACTCATATTAGCCACAACCCAGGGCTTTCAGAAACTGTTCAAGTATATACTGAACTTATTTTTAAATTTTATTTGGAGTGGTTCATGAAACCTATCAAAAAATTGTTTTCTCTAAGGGCCAGACAGTAAATATTTTAAGTTATGCCACAGACTCTATGTAAACAAGTGAATGTGCCTGTGTTCCAATAAAATATTATCCAAAAAAAGAGGAGGTAGCTGGATTTGGCCACCCCTGATTTAGACAAAAGAAACTTTAACTGTTGTGTGATTTATGAGGAAGTTTAAGTTTCATCCAACACAAACTTTCGGTCCATAAAATGCATGATGTTGTAGGAAAGTTCGAAGCTCTGTGCACTTCGCCATCTATCATCAGCCCTGCCTTCACGTTAAGAACCCAGGAGCCTTACCTTGAAGAAAGGGTTCTGAGGTAAACTGGGGTCCAGAGAGGAGAAATGACTTACTCAAGGTCAACCGCTCCTGGGTCAGGGCCAATACCAGGTCCTTGGCTCCTGACTATAAATCACAAACTATATCTTTTCTCTCTTTAGCTTGAAAAGAGGAAGGCATAATTTCCTTCAGGAAAAAAAGAAATCTTTTATTTCCACAAGGGTTTTAATACAGAAATGGATATTTTTTAAACTTTCTCTTAATGGATATGCCATAACCAGCCATAAAAACACTACTATGTCTGCTTAATGGCAATACCAGCTCCCTGTCCTTGTCACTTGGATCGCATATTAAAGATTTTCTTTCATTTCTAGTAAAAACAGAAAACACCCTCTCTGTGGACTCACATCTACTCAGATTCCAGAATCATTCCTTTGGCAGTAAATCAGTAGTGAATGAGATGGCTGCTCACTTCTATCCACATCCTATTCCCAAAAACAAATGTGAACAGAGAGCCCTGGAACAGAAAGAAACAAGCTTTTTCTTTTTTTTTTTTCCTGCTAAAATCTATGTGGAAATATTTCCTCTCCTTGTAATGAGTCATTTGTCGGGGTTTCCATGGACTTATTTTTCTAATCTCTTTATCTCTTTTAATGAGCATGTACTATATGCCAGGCATTGCACTAAATAACTCAGTCACATATAGGAGTATGGCAAATACCATTTTATAGAAGAAAATGAGGCAAAAGGGCTGGTAAGTCATACAATAAAAGGATTATGCTTAAATTCTTCCTTCAGATAACAAATAGGTACAGAATTTTGACATTGACATTAATAATGTGTTCTTGCATTGTTTCATTTATATGAAATGTCCAGAGATGGTAATTCTACAGAGAAAGAAATCTGAGAAGTGCTGCCTGAGCCTAGGGTTGGGCATTGGGAGAGACTGCAGTGGCCGTGAGAGGTAGTCTAGGTTTGATGGGCCAACTCTCAAACTGTATTTTATAAATTTATTATAAACCACTGATCATTTTACACTTGAAATTAGTGAATTTTATGGTATGGTATGGTATGGTATCACTGATCCTGGAAGGGAAGCATAGAATTGGCACATCATTTATTTGGCTCAAAAGGTATCTAGATACTGGTTCATTCAGCCAGAACTATTAACAACAGAATGATTAAATGTGCATTGGTGAGAGTGGAGGGAAGATAGAATTGGAGGCTATAGGTTCTACTCAAATAATCCCTTATGTTGATTCTTCCACAAAGGCAAATGTCCTATGTATGATTTTACCTGGCTCTGTGGATGAGAAGAGGAACAGAGTGGTTAAATGCATGGTCTTCTCAGTCAGCTCTGGGCATCCATCCTGGCCCTGGCTTTTATGAGCTGTATGATATAGGCAAGTTACTTAGTCTTTTGGAAACTTAGTTTCTTTATGTATAAAATGAAGATTGTAAGATACACTCACAGCCTCCTAGAGCTGGTGAAAGAGAAATGTGTAGCACAGTGTTTTATACAGAGTGAGCTTTCAACATATGATGTATGTTATTCTTTTAAGGTTGTGTTATAATTTTTAATAATATGTGCATTGGGGCTATCTATAATAATAAAAGTGTAATATGCTAATTAGACTGGACAGCTGAACAACCTTCTGGACATCATTCCGGATGTCATTCGGAAGAAGCTACAGTGTCAGGGGCTGAGACAGAAGCCATTAGGGGTGATCAGGCAGGCAGGCGAGGAGATGGGGGCAATCAGGCGGGCAGGCAAAGTGGTTAAGGGTGATCAGGCAGGCAGGCGAGTGGTTAGGGGCCATCAGGCAGGCAGGCGAGCAGTTAGGGGCCATCAGGCAGGCAGGCAGAGTGGTTATAGGCAATCAGGCAGGGAGGCAAGTGGTTAGGGGCAATCAGGCAGGCGGGCGAGTGGTTAGGGGTGATCAGACAAGCAGGCAGAGTGGTTAGAGGTGATCAGGCAGACAAGTGGTTAGTGGCAATCAGGCAGGCAGGCAGAGTGGTTAGGGGTGATCAGGCAGGTGAGCGGTTAGGAGCCAGCGGTCCTGGATCGCGAGAGGGATGTCCAACAGCCGGTTTGGGCCTAAACAGGCAGTTGGAAATCTCTCAAGGGGTCCTGAATTGCAAGAGGGTGCAGGCTAGGCTGAGGGACCCTCCATCCCCCGTGCATGAATTTCATGCACCAGGCCTCTAGTTACTAATATAAACATGAATTTAGTATTAGTTTATTTAACAATATTGTTTAGTGTTAGTGTTCATAATTGCTTTATTTTGTGTTCCTATCATTTGTATTCATATTACTAAGTAATACAGAAGATAAAAATACCCATACTCAAAGTGTATATATGGACTGTGGTTCCCATAGTGAAAACTGACAGCTGGGCAAGATGATATAATCTTTTGAAAAGATGAACATGAGTTTTATCATGTCTAGAAGGTCAAGCCTCAGAAAACAAACTTGAGCATGCAGTTGTATGAGAAATCATCTGGGAGGTCTTATTAGGGGTTGGGGGCTAGAAAGATGACTAACATTTTTATCAAATGTGCTTGCTGTGTGTGTGTGGGCAGCTGCGAGTGAGTAGTGCCAATCCTGGTCCACTCAGGTTCAAGGCACCTGTCAAAGAGGGAAGCACAATTCTTTAAACACACACACACACACACACACACACAAGCACACCAGGCAATAATATTTTCCTCTGAGGAAAGAGCCCAGTGGGCTCATAAAAGAGGAATGAAGGGCTGGGCTTGACTCTGGGTCAGGAAGGATTTGTAGGAAAACAAACATGGTAACTTGTGAGACATCAGAGGAATTATCGTTCTGAGAAAGATGGGCTTGGTTTAAAGCATCTTTCCCTGGGGTTACATTTTATTGGTGTTTGCTGGGTGACAAATTGCCCATTTTTAGCTTTTATGTAGCTCTAGTTTTGATCTTATGAGTTGGTAATGACTAATACCCAAGAAGGTCTGACCCTGGAGCAAAGCATGCTGGGGAAGAACATTTCTGGGTGCATGTTCCCTCTGTGCCTAGAGACATAGACTCAAATAAAAATCAAGACTACTGTCCCACCAGGGGCCATTGCTTTGGAAAATAAAGCAGGGCTTCGGAATACCTCTTTGTTTGCCATTCTTATTCAAGGTTATCCAGACAAATCTGCTTCAAGAGTGGAGAGAGCAGTAAATTTAATTGTAGTTTTCAAACAATTTTCAGTCCAAAACTAAGAAACTCAAGATCAAATAAGTATTTTTAAACCACTGGGTCAAGAAAACAAAACAAAACCAGAATTGGTGTCTTCCATGGGCATCACTTCTTGAGTCTTGCTGGCTCAGAAGAGCAAGTATAAGGGATGAGAGATTCTGCTCTTGGCTAATTCCATTAATGGTCAGGCTGATGGGGGAGAAAGCTAAGAACCTCCCATCCTTTTCTATTTTTGTTGTACAGAGTTATACCCATAAGAGGCCAACCCTCTATCGCTTAAAATAAGGGAGCACATTGGCTATCTAGTTGTGAACTTTTTCATGCACGGGCAGTGATGGACCAGTCAGAGGTTAACCGTGTCTGTGAGGCCAGTTAGTTCCTCTCACTGATCCTGGAAGGGAAGCATGGTTTTTAACTTCTCCGATTCCCAGGTGGGGAATAAATTCCCGTGGAGTTTGGTGACTTTTCCAAGATCACACAGTAAGCTAGCAACACAGTCAGAACTTGAACTAGAGTTTCCCAAATTCTAGAGTTTGTACCACAATTTTTTGAGAAGCCAATGTTCTTTTCCTTTTTTTCAAAAATCAGAAAAATGTTTAGTGACTAAACTATGTATCTGGACTTATTTCTCTTGTCCTGTGTGCTGAGATGTCCCTAATTTCTCCTCTTTTTGAGCCATGTAGAATTGGCAGCTGATAACTTATCAGTAGACTTAGCAAAAGCAGATATGTGGAGTTTATAAATTGGGATGTTTCAGGAAGTCGCATGCTGCCATCATTTGTATCCTTAGAGACCAAGGATGTTGGAGCATGTACAAAGCTTATCCTCATCATATTATTTTACAGAAAGGGAAACTGAAACCCAAAGAGGAAGAAGTGGTTGCTCAAGATCACACAGCTGTTTTGACATATTCTAGATCCCTCAATTTTCTTCAAGAAATGATGAAGTTGCTGATAAAGGAGGTTCATGGAGAAGACATAAGAAAAAAGATGTATGCATTATCATGAGGGAAATTCTGCCACTTCCTAGCCGTGCAGACTCAAACACATCTCTTAAACTCTCTGACTCTCAGCTTCTTCCTGTGGTAAGTGGCAGTGATAATAGAACCTACTCCATAAGATATATGAAGATTAAATGATGCTATGCATACAAGTCTGAGTACAGGGCCTGGCTCTCCATAGGAACTCAATATATAGGAGCTGTAATAAAGGCTTATCAGGTCAGAAGCATGAAGAGAGGAAATAAAAGGGTTTGTGAGGTAGAGACAGTGCTGGAGGGAGCTGAGGAAGTGATTTATGTCTGTCTGTTCCCATACTCCGTTGTATTTGAGAAAACAGAGGGGTGAAGATAACAGGAAAAGGGGTCATGTCCTTGAGTAAATTGTCTATTGTTGCTCAGATATCACTCTGGTAACAAGGAAAGCCCCTGAAACTGGTTTATCCACAACTCCAGTTATGACTCTCCAGGGCTTTCAGTGACAAGTTCAGGGTTCCAAGAAGGAGCCAGGAATGAGGGGGTCACAGATGGGAATACGTTGGAAGACTTCCTTTTTGGATGTTCTCAAAGCTCTGGGTGAACTAGAAGGGATCTTCAGGCTAAAACTTGCTCCTGGAGGGCGCATTTCCCTCCCACTGTGCCCAAGTTTATCTTAATCCCATCCTGGGGCAAGAGAGCAACTTTCCTATTCAACCAATTGATTATATCCAATGAGGTTTCAAAGTAGCTTCTGAAAAACCTTCCTAAAACTTCCTTTAGGACATTTAAATTCTCCTTCATAAGGACAGATTGCAGGAGAAAATAGAAATAATTTTATAAAGGCCAATTAATAGGGTCAAAAAATGAAAAGATTATTGATGAAAATCATAGTAAAAGTGGGAATTTGTGAATGGAAGCCTTCTTAGGAAATTTTCTAATTTCAAGTTCATACATAAAAGTATAGATGAACACTGAAACAATATGTACTTTAGATGGACTCCATGATAATGGTAATTTTTTCACATAAAAAAATAAGTGGTATTAATAGAACCCATATGGAAAAAGTAACCTTGTTTGAAAGAACACATTTTTCAACTATTCAGTTTAGGTACTCATTTAGTTTTAAGCAGCTATGAATCAGGCTTATCTGTTCAGTTACGAACAGCCCTCATCTGTTCACGGAAAGTAGCCATATATTTCTCACCAGTAAATATCCTTGACATTAGTGTCCTCCAGTTAAGGGTGATGTTAAAGTTCCAGGGAGCGGGGGAAGCAGGTTTATTCTCCCCTAGGTGAGCAGGGGAGATGAGGACATAAATTCACAGAGGATGGATAGAGTGGGAAAAGGCTTCTCTCTCCAATGCCACTTGCTAGAGCTCAGCTGAGATGCAACAAGGAGGGAAATGGATAATTCTTAGCCAAAGGGAGGCCTCAAGTAAGACCATTTCTGACTTCATAGATCAGTTTAACAAAATTCCACTTAGAAGTTCAAGCTGATTGCATTGAGGGGACAGAGTAAGTGTAGATGTCACACAGGCTAAGGATTTTTTTGTTGTTGTTGTTAATCCTCACCCAAGGATACTTTTTCCATTGATTTTTAGAGAGAGTGGAAGGGAGGATGAGAGACAGAGAGAAACATAGACATGTCTCACATCGATGGATTGCCTCCCCCACACATTCCAACCCCTGCCAGAGATTAAGCCTACAACTGAGATATGTGCCCTTGACCTGGATCGAACCCTCAACCCTTCAGTCTGTGGGCCAATGCTCTAACCACTGGGCAAAACCACTGAGCAGGATTTTTTGTTTATTGACCAAAGATGAGACAACTCTTTCAATGACAGAAGATCCATAGCAGACACAAGGTCAGCAGCACTGGCCTAGTGTGTCTTTAGTTGCCTTGGCTGTTTTAAAAGAGCCCTCAAGCCTCCTCTATAGGCCTCTCTAAGGACAAACTAAGCTCATTCTGTCTCTTATCAGGAAAAGCCATATAATGGACAGACAGCAAGCTCCTTAGGGACCAATCAATATCTTCAATCTCTATTCCATCAGATTAGGGTAACATATATTTTCTATGCCCAATACAGAGTAACCTAACCATATCCTTAGCTAATAATGTTGATTAATGCTCCTTTTGTTAAATTTATTTTTTCATATAATCTCTTAATCTATATTTTAATGTTTATAGAGTCCTTGAGAGTTAGATGTAATAGATATGGTGCACATTCTTATTTGCAGGAGAAAAAAAAAACACAGCATTGCAAAGGCAAAGCAAAACTACCAATGTCCCAAGTTATTAAGTTCAAAGTCCAGGATTTGAATTTGTTTTGGAAAATGAACATTTCAGGGCCTCTTCACTCTACTCATTGATTCTACTCAGTCACATAATTCTCTCATTCATTCATTCATTCATTCAGTAAATATGAATTCATTACCTGCCATGTTGCAAGCACTGTTTTAGGTACTTGGGTAATGCCACAGAACAAAACAGACAGAAATCTCTTTCCCTGTAGCTACATATAGAATAAAATATATGCAATGTCTCTTCTACCAACACCAGCCATCTGGTGCAATATGGCTTCCAACTCAAAGATATGGAGTGTGAGGGACAAAGACAAAAAAGAATAATTATAATAGTAGTTTGAAAACTAAAAAAGTAGTGGTAAGTGGTCTGGAAGAAAGAGAGCAAGGTGAAGGGAACCATAAGTATTGGGTTGGATAGAAGGACAATTAAAAATTTAAATAGGATGATCATGGAAGACCTCATTAGAAAGGTGAATATGAAACAGAGGGACACAGACAATAGTGTAGTGATAGCCAGAGGGAAAGGGGGGTGTGGGTAGACAGAGTTAGGCAAAGGGAGCAGGAAATGGAAATGGAAAGAGACTTTGCTTGAGCCAATGGATACACAATGCAGTGTGAAGATGTTTTGTTGAATTGTACACTTGAAGAATGTATGGTTTTGTGAACCAATGTTACTTCAATAAATTCAATAAGGAAATTATCCTATATAATAAAAGGCTAATATGCAAATAGACTGATCGGCAAAACAACTGGAACAACTGAACAACTGGTAGCTATGACATATGCTGACTACCAGGGGGCGTGTGCGGAATATGGCGGGTGTTGGCCACAGCGGGATGGTGGAGCAGGTGAGCAGGGACGCCAGACCAAGGTAGGGCACTGGTTGCTGTTATCAGGGCGAGCCTTTGGTGGTTACTGAAAATTCTTTGTTCCCGAGTGCTGTGATCCCACCTGGTGCTTGCACCTGCAGCCGGCTCCAGAGCCGCTGCTTGCACCCGCTGCCGGTGCCTGGCGCTGGCCCAATTACCCCTCAGGGCTTCTCCACCTCCCCCTACTCCTGAGGGGCAACTGGGGCAGTAGCCACTGCTCGCACCCGCTGATGGCCCCAATTGCTCCACTCTGTGGGTGTGAGAGGGGCGGCGCCATCAGCACGTGGGAGTGGCAGCAGCTGGAGCGGGGCTGCCAGCAGACAGGGGACAGGTAAGGGTATGGAGGATGGGCTGAGACCTGCTCCTGTGCCCACTGCAGCCTCTCAGCCCACAGTTCCTTTCAAAGTACTCGAATTCATGCCTTGGGCCCCTATTAGAAAAATAAAAAGGTGAAATTGAATTTGAAGGAGGTGTTAGCTAAGCACAGTGCACAGGTTGGCTGTACCCCTCCTCCTGTCTCACTCCCAGGCACTCACAATCACACCTACATACTATCCCACTTTCCAGCATCACAGCACAATCACTGATCTGAGACACCGTAGCAGAGAATCTCTAAGTCACTACAGTGCTAAGTGTGGAAAATAAGACAATATCACAACTCATAAAATTAAAATAAGCTTCCTTTTATTTCTTCCTAAAAAGATATTAAATTGTGGCAAGGTTTGCTCAAACATGTCAGCATTTTTACTATTTGTTGGAATCTTTTTAAAAATAGAACATCATTCACTATTCACTACACAAACCCCTGAAAGATATCCATACTCCCAATCACTACACTATTATCTATTTATATATCTACTAGAGGCCCGGTGCACGAAATTAGTGCATAGGAGGGGGTGTCCCTCAGCCTGGCCTGCACCCTCTCCAATCTGGGACATCCTTCTAGCAATCCAGGACCACTGGCTCCTAACCACTCACCTGCCTGCCTGCCTAATGCCCCCAACTGCCCTTCTCTGCTGGCCTGGTCACCTCCAATGGCCTTTCCCTGCTGGCCTGGTCGCCCTCAATAACCCTCCCCTGCCAGCCTGGTTGTGCCCCCAACTGCCCTCCTCTGTCAGCCTGGTTGTGCCCCCAATTGCCCTCCCCTGCCAGCCTGGTCATCCCCAACTGCCCTCCCCTGCTAGCTTGATCTCGCCCCCAACTGCTCTCCCCTGAAGGCCAGTTTGCCCCCAAGTGCCCTCCCCTGCTGTCCTGGTCACCCTCAATTGCCCTCCCCTGCTAGCCTAATTGCTCTGAACTGCCCACCCCTGCCAGCCTGATCTCACCCCTAACTGCCTCTGCCTCAGCTCCCATCACCATGGCTTTGTCCGGAAGGAAGTTGGACATTCGGAAGATGGCTGGTTGACCTGGTCTAATTAGCATATTGCCCTTTTATTAGTATAGACTAGAGGCCTGGTGCATGAAAGTTGTGCACAGGTAGTGTAGCTAGGCCTGGCCAGCGATCAGGGCTGATCTGTGGGGCGACTGGTGAGGCAATTAGGGGGTCCCTGCTGGCATCACCTTGGCTGGCCTGCTGGCTGGGTGCAGCTCCTGCTTTGAGTGTCTGCCCCTGGTGGTCAGTGCGTGTCATAGAGACTGGTCATTCCGCCATTCGGTCAGTTTGCATATTAGGCTTTTATTATATAGGATTTGTATGCCTGTTATGTATCCATCATATCTATCCATCATCCATCCATCCATCCATCCATCCATCCATCCTATCCATAGCCTTTTATATTTTATCAATTTTGTGATGTTTAATCAAATATCATTTATTAGAAAATTCCCAAAGGCAGAAACCTAACTGGCCTAATGATAGACAGAAAGTGGACTTTTCCCACTGAAACTAGAATAATTCTCCCCTTGAACACAGAAAATGGGGAAGGGGGTTAGTACACTTTTTATGTGCCTGGTACTACACGGGGAATATTATATTCCAGAATATCTCGTTATCTTTTCAGGATCACTCCCAGCAGGTTGGAGATTAAAGTGGAGGGAGTCCGTACTAGTATCATCTCCCCCCGACTAACGGGAAAATAGACTCAGAGAGGTCATGTGACTGTCACCTTGCCACATTACCAGGCAGAGCCTCTCCAGATGCGAGGTACAGAGGGCATTGCCAGGAAATCTCCACATTTCTGCAGCTTCTGCTGCTTTATAGGCCAGTGAGGCTGGAGGCTGAAAAACACTGCGAAGCTGACCCTGCCCAGTCGGGAGACACACAACAGCCTAGCTAGCGGTTTAGGAAACCACTTTGGATTCAGCCAGAACTGGGTGTGAATCCTGATTTTGTCACTTACCAGATGTACTCTTGATAATGTAGCACAATCTCTCTTACTCTTTGTATCCTTAATTATCAGTAGTGGCCATAAAACATGGAGCACAGTGCTCTGGCTATGGTGAATACTCACATTGTAACCACTGTGCTTATTCCAGTGCCACTACAAGGTCCCCTGAGTCAGAAAAGAGCATCCCGAGAGTACTGTTAAGTCCATTTACAGACCTGTAAATACCACACTTACAACTAGCATCTGCCTAGTGCTCTCAGCAGGCAGGGCTATGGGTCTCTTTCCTGAAGGTCAGAATCAAGCAAGGCAAGGAGGCTGCTTCAGGGATTCGGACAGGAAGGCTGGACAGGTTCCTGAAGGCATACAGGGACCCATTCCTGGCTATCTATTGTCTTTTTTCACATAAGTGGGTGCCCTGGGTAGGGAGGTAGCAGCAGCCTTGTCCTATCCATACATCTCCCTTCTGCTCTCGCCATGAGCAGTGAGGGGAAGATAGCAGAACAGGCACATGAGGACCAGGGCAGCAAGAAATATGACTGATACTGCTCAGTCATCCATTCTATGTGGTCTCATGAGTTTGCTGTGAGAGGCAATGCCAAAAAACAAACTAACAAGAAAATAAAATAAAAAACCTGTTTTTCATCTTTATTTCTGTAAGCTCTTTAAGGGGCAACTATTAAAGGGACTTGTCCTTTACCACCACCTTTTACAGGGAACAGAGTGGTTTCCGTGGGATTTGCTAGGTAGGTTGGTAGAAGAAGAAGGGAAACTAATAGATTATAAGCGTGTACTTTGTGCCACACACTAATGTGCACCTAATATTATTTCATTAAATCTTTACAAAAGATGAGTATCCCCCTTTTAGAGACATGGAAAGTACATTTACAAAATTTACATAGCTAGGAGGTGTCAGAGCCCAGACGCTATCCAGGTTCATCTATGCCAGTCTCTTAACCACCTCCATCTCTCTGTTACGTTACAGATTTAAGGCAAGGCCTATAGCATGTGGTCCTACCTACCACGGGATGGGTGCTGGGTGCTTGCTGTTAGAAGCCCGGAGAGAGGCCCTACATTCAGGGAACTGGTGTCTGGCCTCTGACTGTGCAGGAGGTGAAGGCACACATCTGTTAGTCTTCAGCCTGCATCACTGAAATTCTTGCAAGGAGTCTTGTTGGAGCTGGTGTTCTTCCCTGTGCGTGACCTCAGGCCAGTCAGCGGCCGGCAAGAGAGAAACACACCGAGGTTCCCAGGGAGGCCTCTAATGACTGTCTTTCCTGGAATCTCTCCTCCTGCCCAGCCTAGTGTGGAAGGAATGAGTTGACTGCTTGGACCAGAGAGATAGCCATAAGACAGCTTTTGGGTGTCTCCACTATCTTTGGCATTTTGCTGATGTCTTTTGTAGGGAGGTGGGTCTATAACTGGCAGGCAGGACCCTGACACAATGGAGAAAAGTGATTTTGCTCTATCTCTGTGTAGGTCAAACACAGCAGTGGGCTTGGTTATATACCTGGCTTAATACTAATGTTTTAAATATGCTGTCATTTCATCCTGTGAGGCAGATGTGATTAGTCTCATTTTATAGAAAAAAAGAGATAGACCTGGGAACCAGAGATGCTTGCTTGGGAGTTCCTTGCAGAATTCAGACTAGAATCCCCCGTCTCCTGGTTCCTGGGCACTGGCCCTTTCCAACATGGGATCTTAGGCATGGCAATAAGAGGTTGGAAAACTCTCCTTCTTTGAGGTTTGGACAAAAGCTTGGAATGTGGTCTTTTGTCTAAATGGAGAGTCAATTTTGGTCAGATATTGTAAAGGCTTTGAAATAAGTAACAGTTTATGAGTCTCCTTTCCCTATTTCTAAGAATTGGATGAACACCTAACCTTGCTTACCTCAAACGCAGGATCAAAACAAAAGATTATGTGTGTTGATGCTTTGGGAGACATGGAAATCCACACTATATGGCAGGGTGGTTCAGTAGTTAATCTTCAGAAGTGAACAGTATTGACCATTCACAATTTAGCCATAAACTCACATATCTGAAAAGAGCCCGAAAAATGGAAATATATGTTTCAAAAGTCACAGCCCCCAAGCAATGTGCTTTACTGCCTAGAGAAAGTCTTATCCCATGGATTATTGCAAGGCATTGCTCAAGGGAAGCCCAAGGGATATTTGTAGATGGAATTTAATGAATAAAGGCACAAACCCTCTGGCTCTCCTGCTGAGACTCATGAAATCTTATTAAACACACTTTATTTAGTGAGCTTGGCTATTTGCTATCCCTCGCTCCCCCACCCCATCCCTTAGCAGATTAAATATACGCGACTTGAAAACGGAAGAAGTGTTGTCAAGAACAGTGAAAATGTCAATAGAAGACTTGACAGCTTGAGAATAGAGGAGGAAAAAATAAAAGTAGAGCAAAGAAATTTATCTCCCCCACAATGCGGCATTGACTTGCTGAACCAACAAAACCTAAATAAGTTTAGGATCCTCGGAGATGTGCACAGACTATTTTAGAATGCCTTTCACCAAAAGTCATTTACTGCAAAATGTTCTGACACTTCAAAGAGGGGGTAAGCCCTAGTGATCACTCATTAGAAAGGCCTCTTTTGATGAGAGGGTACAGATGAGTTCCCTCTCAGTGCCTGACTGGCTTGCCTATAGCGTGTGTGCAACGTGGAACTATGGACGACCATGACCTGGAAGACCCATGTATATTGTCTCTCCAGCATACTTTACCCTGTGCTTCTTTCCTCTTCTAGACAGTCTGCTGAGTTTGAAGTCTATGCCAAAAAATAAAATAAAAGCCTCTTTTTCATCTCATCTCTGTAAGTCTATTCTGGTACAACTATCATAGAACGCTTTCCCCCAAATTTTCTTTACCACCAGCTATATAGTGAAAGGAGTTTCAATTTACAGTTATTGGTGATTAGTGATATTGACAATCTTTTCATAAGTCTATTGGCCATCTGTATGTCTTATTTGGAGAAATGTCTATTCAGGTCCTCTGCCCATTTTTTTTAAAAAATGGATTGTTTGTTTTGGGTATTGAGCTGTGATTTAAATAGACTTTCTCCTACAAACTTATGCTCATAGCTATTCTTCTATACTACAAAAATATATAACAATTTTGATATCAAAAATCAACAAAACTATAATATAATATTTTTAGAACGTTTGCTTTCTAGAAAACGCAGAATTAACTGTGCATTCTACACAGCATATTACAGCATATTAAATTGTATTACAACAATTTCATCATTTTAGGGCTCAGCCATTCTTTATTTTCAAGCATCTCCTTTTCTTCTTCTTCTTTTTTTTTATATTTTATTGATTTTTTTACAGAGAGGAAGGGAGAGAGATAGAGAGTTAGAAACATCGATAAGAGAGAAACGTTGATCAGCTGCCTCCTGCACGCCCCCTACTGGGGATGTGCCCGCAACCCAAGTACATGCCCTTGACCGGAATCGAACCCGGGACCCCTCAGTCCCCAGGCTGACACTCTATCCACTGAGCCAAACCGGTTTCGGCAACGTCTCCTTCTCTTTATTTCTAATAGCATACTGATCAATAGAACTTAAAATAAATATTGTCTCAAGTTTCCTTAACTCCCAAGAAAAACTGTTTCACAAGAACTATTTGGTAACCAAGATGCCATGGGACCTTTCAGAGGTAGAGTAAGTGGTTTTCTGGTGGTGTGGTTGTTTATTTTTATAAGGGAATTCTTGGATTTCCAAGTGTCAAGACTCAAGGGGTTTAATCGAAATTTAACCTCCAAGCCACAGCCTTCGAGTGCGTTTGGCACGTTATATGAAAAAAGCACAGCTCCCCCGAGACTCCACAGCCCCGTGGGATGCCCTGTGGTGGTACTTATTATGGCTCCTCACAGCAGCTTGGTTTCTTGTCTAGAGGTCTTATTAGACTGAAACCTGAGTCTGTCTTGTCAACCGCTATATCCTCAGAACCTAAACACTCGGCTGTATCTGTTTGCTTTTTCATAAGATCAGAATGCCCTCAAAATGCTAGCATTGGATACAGGATGCCACTCTTCCCCCAACCTCCATTAAGCTAGTTCAGAAATGTTGGTGGGTGCTTTCTGCATTCTGTGGAAAGGAATGAAATCTGTCTCTTGGAGGAGGCTCCTGGGTCAGCCTTTGTGGGCTTAGCCTTGCAAGTTTTCATTTCTTATTCTAGGGAAAGTTTAGACCAATGTAGTACTAGGAAAGTTTTGTGCTCAGCCTGGATTGTAAGGTTCTCAAACAAATAGTGGTCATGGTAAGCTGAGCACATCTCTTGGTGATTATGATGATGCCGATTGATTTTAATTCTTTCATTCTTCTGGCAAGGTTCAGGGACCAAAGGCTGAGGCCCTACAGTCATAGAGAGATGACTTGAGAAAAGGGACTGTTTTTGACAACATCTCAAAATAGGAACTAACGCATCTGTTCGGGAGAAAGATGATGATAAGGGATGTCTTATAAAGAGAAACGCTGAGCACTCAAGGAGAGAGACGTTCGGGATACAGGTCTGGGTTTCCTTTTTCCACACTGTCATTCCTCTCATCAAGCTCGAACCTTAGTAAAGTTTGCACAGTTGAGTGCACTGTTTCAGCTGTACTTAAGGTAACAAAGTGAAATAATGACTCTTTCTGTAGGTGGGAGTACAGAGAGAGCTACAGCAGCAAAGAGAAATGCTGGCAAATGTCCACAGGTGATGGAGGAGAAGTTGAGGGCACTGGCCTAGAATGAGAGATGGTCCAGCCCAGCTATCTGTATGGAACATGGAGTCACTTCTTAGAGGTTCTCAGAAATACTTGGGAAATCGGCAAGCCTTCCAGTGTACTTTCAACATTGGTGCTTGGATTATGTCCTTTGGATATGAAAAAGAAAGCTGCCCCCATAATGGAGAGTTTGGGGACTTTTGGTTTACTCTTGGTTTCAGAAGTTTGTTTCCTATAGGATGAAGGGAACAGGGAAGATGTCTGTCAGCATCTAATAACCACAAGTAACTAAATTCTTTTTTTTGCCCAATTTTCTATAGCTTTAAAACAATAATTTGATTTTATATTCCCGAACATATAATATAGGGTAAACAATTCCCAAAGCTAAAATGTCTTTGAGAAAACAAGTTTACTGAATCCTGATCTCATGACAATTTCATTAAAACAACAAAGCACTAGCTTGGAAAAATCAAAACTATGACTAGAGCACTGTTCTTGTAGACCAGGCCTTGTCTTTGCATCAATTACGAAAATGACTGAACAATTTTCATGCATTTCTGGGGACAAATTGCAGACACCACAAAGAGATATTTCAACCCATCAGCAATTTGAAAACAATGATTGGAAATGTCAACTGGGAGAAAATTTTAAACACATATGCTGGGCCAGCCACAGGCACAAGTCTCTTAGACTGACATGTGTGAACCCAAGCCTTGGAGAGGCAGGGACAAATGAACAAATCCACTCAGAATCTTCTTTCCCATAAACCTATGTGATCACTGTTGTGCACCATCCCCTCCCATCCCATCATAGAATTGTCTGTGTCAAAGCCAATGATCTGAATGGGAAAAGGAGGTAATTGATGGACCAACTAATAGGGTTTCCAGAGAAGAAATTGAGTGCTGACTCTGCTTTCTTGACATCCTCTGCCACCCCTCTCTTTAATTGATGCAACACCCAGTGGCCAACAGAGTGGTCCCACCAGAGAAAGCCATTTCCTCCCCCAGCATGTCTCTGGAGCACTGTCATCTCTGTGTGCCCAGCTCCCAACTGTACTGCCTCTTCCATGTGATCTGAGCTGGTGTCTCCAATGTCCTAAACCTTCAAGGAAGAGCACAGATCAAAGGCTTTGAGAGGAGAGGCCTAGCCAGAGGTAAGGGGAATCCTTTGTGGGAGGAAAAGTTAATCACTTCTCAAGACTTAATATGACTAAGCCAGTTAATATCATTTGCATCTTGCATGACTTCTGTTAATGGTGCTTAGCCAACTTGACATTTTTGTTATATTTTAGTGTTTTAATCCTCCTAAATAAAAGCATAATTATTCATATGACTGTTATGCATAGAGTCAATAAAAGTGACTTTAATGTGGGTAATGACTAATCAACTCAGTTTTCAAGTAAAACAGAATCATACATATTACATTTAAAATTTTATATTAAAGTTACTTAAACTTTGGTAGTTGTGCTTTGCTTAAAAGGATAGAAATGCTCTTTTTTTTTTATTGTTACCACTCTCATCTATGAACAAAATGAGGATTAGATTAACTGCAGGCTTGAAATCAGACCAAGGTGGGGTCCTTCCAGGTTAGAGGAAAACGAAGCAGTTCTTTGCACAGAAAAAAAGTATTGGTAGCAAGTAGTCAGACAGTTGTGACTACTGTGCTGGATTTGGAGATATAATGACCAGAAAAACATGTCCTTTGCCCCCAGGGATGTCCGCTTCTTATTGCAGAGACCTCTCAGAAGCAGAACATTATTGCAGAGTACTGCAGCATGGTCAGTGCTACAAGGGAGGAGAGTGAGGTGCTGGAGGAGCCCTATGAAGGTCAGTCACCTTTTCCACCAGGGGCGATGTGATAGGCCAAGGAAGACGTCACAATGGGCTGCAGAGACAGAAAGTTTCGTATGCACTTTAAGGGGATACTGAAGTGTGGCTGGGGCACAGGTATTTGAGTGCAGGCAGGTTGTGGTGTGGAGGCAACTGAGAGATGAAGCTGGAAAGAGTCAAGGTTGAAATTCTGGAAAGTCTTGTCCTCTAGTAAATTTGAACTTTATTATAGGGTCATCAATGATTAGGTGACCTTTATTTATTTGTGCATTCATTCATTAAATATGTACCATCCAGTACTTTTTATGGAACAAATATTTTTTGAGCACATACAGGCACTGGAGATAAAGTAGAGGAAACAAAACAGATCAACAGACAGACAAAGCATGCTGGCCTAACGGAGCAGGTGGGATTTTCAGATGCAGTGCGCAAGAAGAGCCTCACTGAGAAAATGCCATTTGGGCGGAAATATGAAGGCAAGAAGATAAGTCATGTGGCTGTCAAAGAGAAGAACATTCTAGACACAGGGAAAAGACAGGGTAAAGTTCTGCATGCAGGAGAACTGGCGTGTTTGAAGAACACTGAGGAAGCCCAGGGGCCTGAGGGGAGGGGGATTTGGGGATGACAGACTTTGTGGTCTATGGTGTGGGCTTTGACTTTTACTCTGAGCCAGAAGGGAAGCCACTTGATTGTTCTGAGCAGAGACATGAAGTGTTCAGGTTTAAAAGGAGTTGAGATGGGGCAAGGACAGAGCAGGGAAACCAGTTGGGAGCCCAATATAGTAAACCAGGAAGAGGAACAGGTGATGACTTGGATGTAACAAGAGCAGTGAGTTTGGTCAGAAGTTCTAATGAGACCCATAAGATTTTCTGATTGACTGGAAGTGGTGTATAAGAACAGGTGGGGAGTCCAGAGAATGATGTCATATGTT